>CM050669.1:6154852-7509705 GCA_027574665.1 Rhynochetos jubatus
TCGGGTAGATACTGTTCGTTAGGCTGATTCAAACTGGGGCTCTTCCGCTCCGTGTGCGGGTGAATGACAATTAATGGATGTTTGTAGAACACCATCTGAGACATTGTAACTGGCTTTTCTTCCCTTCCCACCGTGGGGAGAGTCTGCTTGGTTATTTGTACGACAGGCTTATATTTATGAAGTTTCAGACGTTTCTGAGGACACAAGGATGTCTGTGGCTTATACACAGGTTGCAGTGGCACCTAATTAAAATAACTGTTACTCAAGATAGAATTCTAATACCATTTTCCCTCTTTCTTTCAGAGGGAAGTGTAACATCTCCCATTTCTCTGACATATTTGCTGCTAGAGAGTTTAAAGCCCGAGTGGATTCATTTTTCTACATACTGGGCTATAATCCAGAGACAAGGTAAGTGAAGTGAATTTTAAAGGCAAGCTTTACTACTGATCTGAGTCTGTAGGAGCGGGAAAACTCCTCAGGGGAAAAAAAGCTCAAATCAAGTATGAGGCTGCTGGGGTGGAAGGGAACGCCATGGAAAAGCTAGCTCTTCCTGCTGAGTGTATAGGAGAAAAATTAACGTAGATAACAAAATGGTGCAGCGAGTCACGGCACCCAGTTGCATCTCTGAGTAAATAATCTGCTTCAAACCAGGTTTTTCTAACTGCGAATTTATTTAAGGTTGCAAACATTAGCAGGAATTCGTGGCTGTCTCACTGGTGAAATGCACACCCCTGAAAATACTTCTAAAAATACATTCACGTCTTCTAGTAAGCAGTGTTGAAACGTACACACTTCTAAGAAACCAAATTGAGAGTTAAGTGTGGAAATTCATGCTCTCATGTGTACATACTCACACAGGGTCCCATACCAGCAATTCCTAGTTTATGCTTTGCTGGCCTAAAGCGAATTAGAGGTACAGAATTAAGAACTAATACATATTTGAAGAAGGAATGTTGAGCATGCTGTTTCATTTCACAGTGCTTTAGATCTGTCTGGGATTTGTCCAGCCAGTCTCTACCAGCTGTGTTTGCAAAGCTGATACTAGACTGTACTTCTGTATCTTTCAGGTCCAACCCCTAACTCTTCTGTCTGGATTTGTGTAGTTTAGTAGACGCAGAGAATGCTTTACAAATACCAGCCTTAAAGGAAATAAAGCCTTAAAACAGAGCCTTAAAGAATCCAGTGTCTAGGGGCGTATTCCTACAAGCACTTGAGTAAAAGGTTAACGAGGCGTAACGGGGCTCACAAAGGTCTGTGCAGCTGGAATTTGTATTGTTTCTTCCAGTGCAGAAAATGTAATTAGCTTATGGACCTTGATTTCTAGAGATGTTAAGAAAAGTATTACTGTATGTGGGGATTAGTCATAAATAATAAATATTGCTACATTGTGGATTTACTGTTTTTAATGCAGATTCAAATCTTTATGCTTCGGGGCTTAGCCAGCCACTAACTGCTCGTAGTTAGGAGGAAACTCACTGTGTGGGCATACTATTATGCAATTGCCTGTTTATGAGCCTTCCTGTGCCTTACTCTGAAGCACCTTAAACTGTCCACATGGATGGGATGTTGGACTGGCTGAACTCCCCTCATCGATTCCAGTTACGTTCCTCACAGGTCTGAGTCCCTAGGAGACAATCCTTGCTAGTGTAGGGTGCTGAGCTCTGGGGAAAGGGTGTGAAATCCTACAGCATTTCAAAATACAATTTGTTGAAATGTTTTTGTAACCTCCTTTGTGGGTTTAGGGTTTTTGGAGCAGTCTAAGTTGAGGAATTTGTGAAGTTTGTCTTGATACACCTCTGATACTGAGCGCCGTGCTTCACCCAATATTTAACGTTGTCACTTCAGTGTGTTTTGAGGGTGTGAATGCAAAATAAATGGTTTGTATTAGTGCTGGAGTGCTTAATGGATGATTTCTCTTAGGAAGTGCCAGTTATGCCAGTTGTCAGTGCAGTTTGAAACCCGCTTTCTGTGTCGGAGTAGCTGTTAATTCTTCTGGCTATTAGGAAATGACAAGATCAATGAAATGACAGAGCAGAGCACTTAGTGATCAGCTAATTACTCAGACTAGCTGCTCTCAAATTGTAGGCTTTTCTTCATTTGGTTGCAGCCAGTGTTTTTTAATTCTCAGCTCTTGGAGTCTGTATCTTGTCTTGTCATGAGGGGAGGCTTAGAAAAGGAGCAGAGTCTGGGTTGCCTGATGATTTTTGACCCGTGTTTACTACTGCTTTACAACGCGTGCTTCTTTAAATGCCAAACTGTAGATTTACTGGCGTTTGGAATTCAGGTGTTGTGACACGCGTTCCGGGATGACCTGTTGGTGGATTCTCTAACAAAACAAAACTCCATCTTGAACTGGATCTGCTTTCCTAGTGTAGTGTTTTGTTTCACATGGAAAGGATGGAATATGTTCATGGTAGCTTGAAGTAATAGAATGTCGTAGATCAGGTTCTGAATGCTGCAGCGTGACTCCCTTGGTTGACTTGTAGAAATGTGTGATAGGATGCGTTCTCAGCCCGAAGAAGCTTGAGACATGGATGGCATCTACAAAGATACGTGTCTGTTTGATTGACTTTATGCTGTGTTCAGCGTAAGATGCTCATAAACTCTGCAGGACTCTGAAATGCAGCTCAGTGTGTGGGAATTGCCTACGTTTTTCATGTGTTCTGTTTGCAAAACAACCCGAAAAAATCCCAGAGCCCAGAAAACATCCAAACCGCTGGTATGGTGGATGTGTGGTAAGAGGCCCTTTTGTTCTTGGGGCACGCAGTGCTAAAGGAGAGCATGCTTTGTCCTATCACTTCTGTTTGAAAGCTTCCTGACTACAGGTTTAGCCTGGGAAATACCAACTGTGATCTTGCTGATCTTTCCGTGGTCTGGAAGTGCCAAACCTACGTGTTTGGGGATAACTTTTTTCTTTGCAGTGGACACCAACCTGTTTGTTTCGGTGTTTTTGTTTTTCCCCTACAGAGTTTGGTAAAAGTTTACACACTGCTTCAGTAATTCCCACATCAGTGAGAAAAATCTGATTGTGAAATGAAAAACTAAACTAATCTTAAAGCCAGCGGCTGGGTGTTATCACCTGGAATAGTGCTAATCAAGCTAGTAAGTAGACCTGCAATATGTTCCTGGCTCTCAGGAGTGTGGAATACATCCACTAAACTTGTATAGCCAGCTGAGAGAGAAAATGCATTTATGCTAAGTACTTTAAAATAATTAATTTCATGTCTCTTCAGAGAAGTGACTGCTCTGACACTGACTAATTCCACATGGAATCCTACACAAACTTTTGGGCTTCCCAGATGGCTGGATGAGACCAATTTATTGAAGAAGAAATGTTAGGTGAATTGTATATGCCCTGGGATTAGTTTACAGGCATTTCACAGTGTACAGAATAGCAGTCAGGGAGCATTAACAGACAAACAGACCTGATATACCACTCCAGAACTGCACCAGCTTGAGTTAATCTGTGGGTTTTGGTATTTGAGTCAGGAATCGGCTCTGCTGTTACGAAGAAATGCACAGCAGGGCTCGGGAATGCTGTTGAACATGCCACTTGATCTCAGCTGGTTCTCACCAGCTTGCATCTTACCCCTCAGCTACTACAGCTCCAGTTCTTACTCCATCTTTAGCATAGTGCCAGATGCAGCTGATTCTGGCATGAGCTTCTTCCAGTCCTTCCTGACATCCTGTTTGGACTTACAGAAACGCCTCCGGACTGCCTTACTGAAGGGTGCAGGCATGGCAGATGCCGCTGTTGCTGGCCTGTGGTTGTACTGCACTGGCATGTAGTAGGCAGTTCTTTGATCTCAGGAGTGAATAAATACATTGCCAAGTTTGGTCTGACACTGACATCTGTAAATACACATAGATTTATGTGCTACTGAATTTTTACTTGGAGCTAGAAATAATCAAGTATTATTCTACAAATGTCTTTATTATGGCCATGAATTCACAGCATTTGTTTTGCGTTGTAGAAGCAATACCAAACATGCAAGGCATGGCTGAGTTTTCTGAATAGATGTTTTGGGAACGGGGATCTTGTCTGTGCTTTTAGTCCACGGTGTTTGTTTTTTATTCCTGATCTTGTTCTTCTGAAGTGTTTTGGTTGGTGATGTGGTGAGCTCAGTGAGTATTGGTGTGTCTCTGAGAGGAGTGTTCCCAAGAGCCACGTTGAAGGTGGCTAGCTTGTTCTTTTTCTTGGCCTTCATGGCTTCCTATTCGATACTGTCCAGAAGGGCGTTTCTGTTGGAAATCTGAATCAAAAGCCTCTTTTTTCCCCTCTTTTTTTCTCCCCTTTATTCAATGGAAGGCACAGTGGGTGGAGTGCAAGTTTCAGGTCTAGCAACAGGTAAGAACACTGTATACTCTCACAAAGTCAAGAAGCCAGCGTGGAGTTGTGTGTAAGTAGGGTGTTCAAAGCTTCCTCTTCATGCTGCCCTTGTTTAGAACAAGTTGTAGCTAAGTGATTAAATTAATATCCACAATGAAAATGTGAGCAGAGGCTAAAGAGGACTGCAGAACTCCGTTTTGCTGTTTTGATTCTTTGGTTAGTTTTTAGCAGTCAGAACACTTTGATTCTGTGTGTATAATAGTTCCTCAGGCAGTGACAGAGGGTGAAATGATCAGAAAGGGTTTTAAATGTACCCATCCTAATGTCTCAGATCAGAGTCCTAAAATGAGTTGTTATTACATTTCTGCTTAGTAGAACACTGACAGTTTGTGGAATAAAATAAGAAGTTTCTACAGCGTATTCTAAGTTCAATTATTTTTAAGTAGGTTTAGCAATTTTAAATACAACCAGGAATCCTCCTGATGGGAGAAACCGCAGACTGTTCGTACGGTATGCCCGTGTGATGTCAAACAGATGGCTTCTGTGTGTCTTACTCCTTTACAGCCAGGTTGGTTTGTATCACTCTTACCTAGTGTTCCTGGGAAAGAATTGTGGAAGCTGCTGAGCACCCTCACTTATGTCACTAGGTATTGTCACCTGTTGAAGTGCCGTGCGGTTGATTCCTTTGAAACAGACAAAACCCCCTCTCCAAAGCTCTGTGTGGACACGGATGTGTAACTTCCTTGGGTTGTTCCTTCTAGCTGGTACCACGCTTGTTATCATTTGGACCATGTCATTTCTGTATCCAGATCTTGCTTTCTCTCTGGCGGGTAGCATAAGAGCTGAGAACTTGTTCTCAGGTTCTTGTGAATCTGAGGGGAAAAGGGCTGGTGCAGAACAGCACCAACAAAACCTCTGGAAACGCATTTCAGCTGTAGTTGAAATGAAGGTTAGATACATTTGGCCTTGTAAGTGTTCTTAATTAAATCAGTCAGCTGGTAAAGGCTCTGCAGCGTAGTTGGAGTAGTTATGTTTATCTAGTCTGTAAAATACTTGGTCTGTCTGCCTCGTTCTGAAGGTGTTGCTCCCTGTGGGATCTTTGTGGCAGGAGTGAGCTGATGGATGTTACGGTGGGTTTGTCCTTTCTTTGTTTTGGTAGCAGTTTATCAAGCTCCATTGTGTTTCTGGCAGTCTTAAATAGCTAACCTAGTATAGCTTAGCATTGTCAAGAGCCACAGGTGCCTTTATCGTGGTTGGTTGTGCTGGCTTTTAAATTTTGTTGTAATAATTTTTTACAAGCAGGAGCCAAGCCCCTCTGCCCTGTATCTTAGGGAATGGCTCCTTCGGATTATGAGCTGTGGTAGCATCAGATGGTTTCAGCAGAAGGTGGTAGCTCAGATCTTCAAGTTACCAAACATTTGAATTATCGCAGGTTCATTGAAGGAGCCGGACTATGTTGGTGAAGGTTCCCAAGAAGGGGGTGGGAGGTAAGGTAATGTGGGCAACAAGAAAGGTGTATCCACCCATGTTATGGAATTTTCTCACTGGATTATTGGAATAGAGAGAAAATTTGGGATTGTTCTGACACCTGGTCTGTTTCTGTCTTTCAAAATTCAAAATTTGAGGAACTTTTTACGCTTCTCTAGCCTGGCAGTAAATTCAGGCATCTCAGGCGCTCTAAAACACAGGCAGGTTTCCTAATTAAAGCATTTTGTGCTGTAGGGCAAGGGGTATTTCCTTCACGGGTAATGACTGGTAGCTATGATTATTGTTTGAAAATTACATTAATAACCGGGAATGCCAAAACCCCAGGCTGCTGAAGGAAGTTCGGTGAGTCAAGCCTGGCTCCTCTCGGCTTCACCCTCTGTTCACACGTGCTTGTGCCTAGCAGTGGCGTGTTCCCGAGGAGTCATCCTTTAAAATGTTCCGCTGTATTGCGTTATTGACAGGTAGAATCCAAGTATTTTGTGAATCAGCTCGCTGCTTCGTTTCCTAACAAATAAATAGTATGTCAAAACGTGAAGCTTCAGTCATTTGCATCTGTGAAAGCCTCTAAGCCTTTTAATCAGCGTAATATTTTATAAAGGTAATCACAGAGTGGGGAGAAAAGGCTTTTAGAAGCCTTTTTTTTAACGCGATGTGCGTGGAGAAGGTATAAGGAGTGCTGGAGCACGGATCTCCAGACTCTGACTCGCTCCGCGCTCGAGCGTTGGCTGTATCAGATCCCCCAGCGAAGGCCCCACTTCCCTGCACACTAGCTTGGTATGCAGAAGCTGCGGAGTCTGTTCAGTGCGCTTTATTTACGGAAACAGCGGGGTTGAGATTGATTGCGTTGGGAGACGGCGTGTGGATGAGGGAGGGTCACAGCACATGCTCAGTCCTGTCAGTCCGAGGGCGAAGTTTCTGCGTTCTGCGTGCAGGCTTAGGTCATAGCACAAGCTCAGTGAAAGCTCTCTGAGGTCTCTCAGACTGCATGTGCCTCCATTTTGAGTTGGTAGAGTGGAAAAGGCAGAGTTTTAGCTGTTAAGTAGAGGGCTCAGGAATACAGCTAAACCCACAAGAGCCTGTCATAGTCATGGATGATCCATTCAGCCCCTGCAGGTAGGCTACATCACTCTGGCCTCCCGTAAACAGTGATGATTTTTGCTGTTATTTGTGACTTCTGCAATGTTTATGAAATCATTTCATTACTCTTGCATGTTCCTCAGAGCCTTGTGATCACATCAGCTTTGCTGTGCAGCCGTTCGGACGGTGCATGAGGGCACTGCGCAGGGCATCTGCTGCCTGAGGGGTGCATGTAGCGAAACGCTGGAGCTGCATGGGCTTATTTATTTATTTTTTGCTTTCCCCTCCTGATGCAGTTTTAATTTTAGTTGTGCTGTGCATGCCAACCTCCCGGCAGGTCCGTGGGGAGCTGCAGAGGCGTTCTGCAGGATGCAGCGCTGCCGAAGTGGCTATTAGGATGTGTTTAGGCCCGCAACAGTCTGTTTAGATGATGTTACGGGGAGGGTCGTGGATCAGCAGCCATTGGTTGTTCTGAGGGTGGGTGGTTCTCGTTTCGATCCAGGGGCAGTGATCCTGCTGATACCTCCTCAAGTACTAAGGGGAGGACAAGTAGCCAGCATAGTTCTGCTTGCTCGTCAGTCACGTGCGAATAACACGCAGTAATAGTGTCTTGAGAAGCTTCTCACAAGACAGCCGTGTTCGCAGTACCACGTTGGGCTGGCAAAACACCTCAGTTTTTACACTGGTCTGAATAAAACAGCGGAGTTTGGCTCTGGGGTTTTGTGTAATGATGGTGTGGTTGCCACTGGCGTTGAGGTCCTTGTGGGACAGCCGTCAGTGACTTGTGGCTGCTGAATATAAATGGGTTTGACAGGGCATGGGTGTGTAGAATGGGTGTAAACTTGATTGTGCAGCGTGTTCTCATTCACAGGGCTGTCTGAACTTGTGCAAAACTGGGTGCTGTTCTGCTGGGGCCCTCTGCCTAGCCCCCGGGCTTGCAGAACCTGTGGCGGCACCGCGGGGCTTCTTGCTGAGGGGAATTACTTCAGTCAGGATTGGAGTTACTGGAGTGTACTGAGCTTGAAGGTGACGGGATGTTTTGTGCTGTTTCTAATGATGTCTCTGGAACTTTACAGCAGAAAGCTGACTTTTCAGCCTTGCACACGTAGACACTGGCCCGTGCAGTGTGCGTTCCTGGGACTGCGCTTCCCTCTCTGGTCACAGGCTGAGGAATGAACAATGAACAAGCCCCCCCCACTTTGCCTGTTAGTGTTGTGTCCATATCTCTCTGCTATCTGAAGCATTCCCGGTTCACCCGTGCAGCATCAAACCCAAAATACCTGTTTAATGTGTGTCACTTGGTTTTTGCCGTTGGTTGAAGCCAAGTCACACTCATGGTCGTCGAGGACAATTCCCTTGAACTTCAGTCTGGCTGAATCACCTCGTAGCTGAAAGGGTTCTCTCCATAGGCCTGGGATTTAGATATGTTCTTATTTCTAATAATGGAGCTACGTGGGTATGTGCAGGAACACGACACTGCTCCGCAGGAATACATGGATGTGACACCTTGTGTCCTTAACACTTGTTTTAAATGTTGACTTACAGGCAGAAGAGAATGCATGAAGGGATGGGGAGGGTACAGCAAAGCGGTCCGCATTGTGCTGCATAATTTGTGCTTACATTTAAAGATTTGGAGGGAAAAAAAAAAGCGCCACTTCTAAACTTAAGAATTGGCTCCTCTCACAGCCTTTCAGTGGTTTTGAGATCTCAGTTTTTCCTGTCCACGTGCTTCAGCACAAATGTCTCACCTGTAGTGCCGGGTGTGGGAATGGTCAGCCAGTTTACAACTACAGCAGTTCCTTGGGATTGTGCACAGGTGTACAAGACTGCTGCATGTTGGTTAAAAAAAAAAAAAAGCCATAACACAAATAGCAAACCAATCCCCTCACTGCCAAAGAAACAAACAAAAAAACCCCAAACAAACCAACCCAAAACCCAAACAAACCCAGCCAAAACCAAAACACCCTTTGGAGCAGTAGGCTGTCTGCCCTGTTACCTGTGGTACTGGTGAGATGTTCAGTGGGCTGAGAAGACCCTCCCCCCTTCATCACTGGGGACTGCTCCTATGCAGTTACTGTTAATGGTGAAGGTTTAAGCTGTCTGGGTGCCCAGAAGGCTCTCTCCAGTTCAGAGACTGTTGATAGGTGGTCCAGTGAGTTACAGTTCCACTCTGTCCAATGGTTTGAAGTTACAAATATGTCATGGGAAGTACCTGTATTTTGTCCTGTGATGAAGAAATAGTGGCCAACTATGTGATAGTCTTATTTCTCTTTGTTCTGGCTTCGTTTTAGCCTTTTTCAAGACATATCACTAAGATTACTGTTCCCCCTTCCTTCCAATTCTTTAGGCAGTAATTTGTTCTAATTAGAGCTTTGCATTTCCAGGTGAATGGTGGAACTACAGGTATCTTCAAGCTTGTTTTATCCTTTGCATTCTTCATGCCTGTCATCTTTAACATGTGCTGTTGCTTCTCCATGTTTCTGTGCTTCAAGGAATCCAGAGTTTTGTGTTGTCAAGCAAGCAAGAGACTGATTCTTGCATCTGCCCTTGCTGAAGCCTGATGGAAAAACGTACCTGCTAGGTTGCTGCCTGTTTCTCCTGTCCTGCATATGAACTGTGGTTGTGCTGATATAGTACCTAGTCAGTTTTGATAGTGAGTGTTTGCTCTGGGCGGTGCAAAGGTACTGCCTGGTCGTTTTAGAAACAACACAGGATAAACACCTAGAGCAACATAATTCCACATTGAGTTCATTTCCGTATTTACTTACCAGTGTAAATGTTGCTTGTAAACAAGTAACGTTCTGGTTCTGTTAAAATCACATGTACACCAGATACAAAACTTAATATTGTGCAAAGGTTTCCACTAATGTATTTTTTTTGAAGTTGTGATGAAAGTACTGGGGTCTCCCTTATCTGAAGGAAAACAAATATTCAAGAGGTGGTCAGTGAAATCTGGAAGCAGAATATTACCCACTCAGGTAATTCCAATGTGGGGAGAAGGCTTGTTTCCTTGCAGTAACCTGTGTCTCTGAATGGCTGTATGATGGTCCTGTCCATCCTGCCTTTTGAGTAGGTGGCAATACTTCTAAGGACTTTATAGGGTTTTTTCTCATATATAGACCTGATGAACAACAACATTATCTTGAAAAAGCTTTCACTGACTCAAACTTCTGCAACTACTTCCTTCCCCACACAGCAGCATGGGTGCAGAACACGAGTCCTACACTTCCTTACAGCTCTGGCTCTGCAGCCCGTCAGCAGGTTTGAGCTTGTACTGAAGACACAGCTGTTAGTACATGTTTATTCATTCCAGCTTTAGACTGAGCAATCACTGAAAACCGTGATTCCCATGTAGGTTCATTTGCCTGAAATACAGGTTTGACTTTTCACTCGGAACACGATACTGCTCCTGCGTTTTTTATTATAGCACACTGTTACAATGGGTTGTAAACCAAACTTAAACTTGCTAGAGGCTGACCATTAGCAAGAGGATTTTCTGAGCATTTAGATATTTCTAGAAAAGGGATTTACAGGACTTGCTTAAAACCGAAGGTTTAAGGCAGAAGTGCAAGTTGGGACCCGTGAAATTGGGTAACTTGGAGTAAATTTTGCTGTGTGGAAAATGGTTGTTGTAAAAAGCTAGCAAGCAATTGCTTCATCTGTACATGGAGGTCTCCATACAGTGAAACCATTCAATGTGACTACCTTGTTATCGTTAAGAAGTGCTGTTCCTTTACAAAGGGGTGGGGGACCCAATTCTGTTTGGCCCCTCCCTCACAGATTTGTGGTAGTTTGGGTGTTTTTTTGGTGAAAGGTTGAACGGCCTGAACCTGATTGTCCCTTTTGTACTTGGAACTGTGTAAGGTAAGAACGGAACATGCATGAGAACGGTTTCCCTGGGTCAAACTGGGGATCCGTTTGGCTCGCTGTCCTGTCTCCCAGCAGTGACCGTAGGCAGATGCCTGGAGTAAGGGTAGAGCTGTGATGTAGGAGAGGCTTATTGTGTTGGTGGGCCGTGTATTTCACATTACTGTGGCGAAACCTTCCGACCTCTCTAGCGCTGCAGAGGAGCAAATGCATGTAGAGTTCCTGTTTTTAAAGTTAAGTTTTTGCAGACAGACCTGAGTAGCAGCGCTTGAGGGAGGAGCGTGGCAAGTTCTGAATTTTGTTCCAGGGATGCATGGAATAAAATAAAACAGAATGTCCTACCAAATGCATCTTTTGAATGTAATGCCAGTCCCTTCCAGGCCCCGATAAACTATTTTTTAACCAGCTGAAGTTGGAGTGGAGGAGTTTTGTTCTCTCTGGTTTTGTCCCTCTAGAAATGGAACAAAATGATCCTTGCCAGATGTTTTTAGAACTGCCTCTGAAGAGCATTTTTTCGTCTTGGGTATTGGACCACTTGCATATAAAGCTTTTTTTAAGAAAATGTTTTTGAGTCTTTCTCTTTCCAAGCTACTTCAGATTTATCTCAATTTTACAGAAATCAAAAATATCTAGGAATTGCCTTGCTGTGTGGCGCATCGAGTGCGTGCTGGCCACAGCAGAACGAACTTAAACCATGTTTGTTGCTGGATGAAATCATAGAACAGTTTGGGTTGGGAGGGACCTTAAAGCCCACCCAGTGCCACCCCCTGCCATGGGCAGGGACACCCTCCACTAGCCCAGGTTGCTCCCAGCCTCATCCAGCCTGGCCTTGGACACTCCCAGGGATGGGGCATCCACAGCTTCTCTGGGCAACCTGTCCCAGTGCTCCCCACCCTCTCCGGGAAGAATTCCTTCCTGACATTCACTCTGAATCTCTCCTCTTCCGGTTTAAACCATTACAAATGAACTGAGGGGGAACGTAGTTGGTTCAGTATGACACTGCCCTAGTACCACCTCCTTTATCCCCTGTCTCAGGCTTGTAAGTCCAGTATAAAAAATGTACAATTCTGCGAAGCAGGTTTCTCCTTGAACTTTGGTAGTAAGAAGGACATGAAAGGAGGAATATCACAGTTTGTAAGATTCCACCTTGTACAGGCGATCCTGGACTTTGAAGGTCCAGTTATGAACACAGTGTGTGTAGATACTTGCAGAAGCCTGCCTTCCTAGCAAAGGTCTTCACTAAATGTGCTGACTTGGACTCATGGCAAAGATAGGACCGTGCAGAGACCTGCTACGCAGGATTCTGCAAATGCCTCTTGCCACTGCTTAAAAAAAAGGGTTTCACTGTGAATTTCCAGCCTCGAGTCCTGCTTGGCTCTGGCAATACCATAATAGTAGTCGATATTGCAAGTCCTGAACCCGAGTTACCCTCAGGGTTGATCTGGCGTACTTCTTTGCCGCTCCAACTCTGTGTTTTGGCGCTTCTGTTGCCACGTTTCAGTCCTTCATGCCATTGCAGTGCTGCACTATTTTCGTGGACAAAGGCTCCTCGTTGTGCCAGTTCGTGTGCACAGTGCAGACAGGAAGGTGGGTGATCGAGAGGGTTAAACTTGGTTCTGTATGGGAAATTGTGCAGGAACGGTTGCTGCCAGCCTTCCTTTTTCCTTCTTTCTAGAAGTGATAAATCAAAGCTCCGCAGCACCCTGTGCTCCCTCCAATTCCTTGTGCGTCCTCACCTCTTGAACTGTTTTCTCTCAGCGGTGCTGCTTTTGGCCTTGAACCTCCAACCTTCTTGTTGCTTTAGAATTGAAAGGACAAAGCGTTATTGAACCGAACATCCTCTCTGCTCTCCGGACTGTGTGGAACAAGCCTCTCTCGGATCAGAGCGGGCTTGTTTTGCCCTGCTCTGCTACAGAGGCTTCTTGCCTTTTTGATATTCAGTCGCAGGCTTCCATCTCCTTTCTGACCAGCCCCTGTTTACTTTGCAGAATACAACGTTGTCATGGCAACAGGTTACTTTTCAAAGGGAACATCTTGTCATTATATTTAATCCACTGCAGCTGAAGAGGACTGAAATATTAAGTTGTTGTTGCTATGGATACTGCTTTGTTACACCAGTTTCTTTTGTGTCGGATTTCATATACAGTGTTGGGTCCTCTTTTTTCTTCCCTGTAGAATAAACACAGAGTGCTGTTCCATTATTATTGTAATTGCTCTCCGCCAATATAATTTAGCTTAAAAATCTACAAGTGCATTTTAGTTTCCACAGCGAGAGTTTGCTTTCCATTTGCAAACCCATTCCTGGAGCTGTGGAAACGGTAGAAATTATTTAACAGATTGTGCGCCCTTGCAGGGCGGTCAGCTTTGTGCCCTTTGAGTAAAGCACGATGTAGTGCGGTCTGAAAGAGTTCCTGCACAGCAGCCCCGTTCAGTGCAGCCCTCACCTTTTGGAGCAGGGGAGGGGAGTACCTTTAGGGTGCGAATATAATCGGGGGATGGGAAATGAGTGATGAAAAGGCACAGGAAGAATTCTCTCGATACTCCGTTTCCACGTGAGGAGTCGTGGTTGGATAGCCCCACTGAGTTTCCTCACCTAACTCCGTGTGAATAGTTAGGAGCGTAAGTCCCATCCGAAACTTCCCTTCTATCCTACAGTTACTTGCAGGATGCTCTGGCATCCTATAATCAGATTCTTTATCATGAAGTTGAGGCTTTATTTATCTTACTCAGTGTGATGCACAGAAGAAATTAGGAGTTGGGGATGATTTGGACTGCTGGTTTTTTCTATCTAAACAAAGAACAGCTTGGTTTCCTGTTAAGTACAAAACCTACTTGCACGGCCCTTGGCTGGCGTGAAGTATTGTGGCTGGCAGAAACTGCATAGACACGTTTCAAGTTTGACTTGCACTGACTAGTAGAGATGTGCATGGCTTTCAAATGAATTCTGGGAATAAAGGAAGAGCATCAGCGTTTTCTGTTACCAGTTTCCCCTTAGTTCCTTACAGGGAAAAAATTCTGGTGCCTTGTAACTGAAAAAGTATTCTAGTATTTCATTTATGACTTCGTTGTAAAAATAAAATTGATTTTCTAGTTCAGTCATTTTCTTGCGTAACCTGAGAACGAGAGGACAGTGTCGGATGATGTCTTGCTAAAATATGCATTGGAGAAAAACATTTTGACATGTTCTCATTCTTTTCGGGAGGCTTTTGGCACATATTTCAGCGCGGATTTGCTTACCGGGAAGGTAGCGTTGCGCAGATAGCAAGACACGAGATTGAGTATTACGAAACCCGTGTTTATTCCTGTCTGACAGGTTCTCCTGTCGTGTTGTCTTGGATAAGGCCTGTGCAGATCCACTCCTGTAGTTTCCCTGCTTCTGCACCGGTGAATAACGTTTCAGAATGGTCAGTGAGGCGAAGTCTAGCTTAATACGCTTGTGCGACGCACTTGGAAGCGTTGAGGTGAAAACGTTCATGAAGTTATGCAAATGATCATGTAAAAAAAAACCCCCTCCAGACACCTTGTTGACTTCAAGTGGTATTTAATGGTCTGGGATACCCATTGGTACTGTAGCTCAGCGTTAGCTAGGGGGTTGTGATTTTGATTCTTCAAGTTTCAGGGGAACTGTTTCTCAGTCATCGCTTGTGGTCACTGCGAACACAGGAGGGTGAAGAAGAAATCCCGTGGGACGGCAGCTGACGTGTCCAATGATGTCGTGGTTCCTGTAATAGCAAACTGCAAGATCAAGTTTGCTGTTTCCAGATTAAAGATGGCGATGTTGGGTTCATGTGTGTGCTCTTCCTTCCTGATGCCTTGAGACTCACCTAAAGGTCTTGCAGTTAGTGAAGTGTTAAATTCAAAAGTTGGTCTTACAACAGCTCTGAATTTTGTCGTCCTTGTAGTGTAATATGTAGAGTGTAAATAAAAGAAGTAAGAACAACTTATAGGGAAATAAGAACGTTGAGCCTGGGGATATTGAATTTCCTTGGATGTGGCTGTGTTCTTCAATGCTGTTTTGCAGGAGTCTTGGAGGGTCACTTAAGTTCTCAGCCTGTGGCTGCGTTCAGCATCCCAAATACCAGTGTGCAGGCACAAGTGTCTTTACAGTGATCTGGCTCCTGACATGAGCTGGGTTTGTGAGATTACAGCAGAGAGGTCCCATGGATTCAATACGTGTTCTCTGAAGATTAATACCCCAAATATTTTTAAGCTATTGGGTCTTTCAAACTGGAAAGGACCACAAAGATTTTGGAGGAACCTGGTACTTACTGAGTATTGATCTGTAACATAAGGCATAGCATGTTGTCTGCTTTATTTGAGGTTTGGTGTTGAAATAGCAGTTAAAGGAACATAGTGTATTGGAAGATGATTCTCTGCATAGCAGGCGTTTAAGGTGGCTCCTAAGCATAGAGCAGTGCAGAGCTGCAGAGTGCTGTAGAGGCTTTAAAAAGAATTTGATTTGAAGTCAGTGCCACTTCTGAATTGCCTGAAATGCAAACATGAGAAGGTAGGAAGATGTGTCCTGTTACCAGCTACCCGATGCTTTCTTGTTGCTGAGGGCAGGTCACGCTGATTTGCTTCTTGACTACAAGCCCCAGATGTGCCCCATCGGTTTTTGCCATTTGCAGTGTGGCCTGTAATCTTGTTTTCTTAATAATGTGTTATTTTTGCTTCTCTGCTGCTTACATTGGAAACACAATGACAAAAAATAGAGCATGACCCTAAATTTCCATAACTGTAAATCTCTCTCATTACAGTTTTTTTCTTCTTTTTGAATTAGGAGGCTGAACAGTACCCAAGGTGAAATCAGAGTTGGACCTAGCCATCAGGTAAGGGGTTTCATTCGTATTTTAATATCCAGAGGACGTGCTTTTGCCACTTGATCTGTTCAGAGGACACTCACTTAAATGGAATCTGTTCAAATACAATGAGTTTTTTTAGATACATCGTGTGTTCTTCAGAATTCCTGAGCTCAGTTAATGAGATTTTTCTGTGCCAAATGTTGAGATGTTAATGACTCTTACTAGCAGAAGGCCTTTTGGGTTAATTATTCTAGAATAAGATTGAAGGAATCTCAGTAGCTACTGGAAATGAAGGAGAAATCCCAGCTATTGCTGGGCACTTTCTGGAGTTAGAAATGAATGTGTGCTCAGCTGGCTTTCACCAAGCAGTGTATTTAATAAAGTATAGAAAATTTATTTGGTGCTGTTTTCCAGTTATAGTCAAAGTAGATGTTTTAATCTGCACAGTAAAATTGTCAAGTAGATAGTATGTTGCCTATAATGTTTAGAATCCTTTTTGTAAGTCTGTGTGTTTAAACAAAATAGAGTTCTATTAGGAGTGATTAAAAAGAAAAGCAGTTTTCCAAGAAAAATATTACAAAATTAGAAGCGTGGGGGAAGCTTAAACCTGTGAAAGGCTTCTTTCCTGTACGGCAGCTGAGATATCCATTTATAGGTATGTATGTATTCGTCTTTTAACACAGGACACCGTGCTTCTAAGCATGTCGCTTAATGTAGCTGTCGTTAGTGCAGAATTCACTGCAAACTTGCTCTCCCTTTTATGTTTCCCTGAGCTGTGTCTGGTGTTATGTCTGTGTCTTTGCATTTCCTCATTGTCTTGTGTTTACAGCTGAAGTCTGCATGTGTTCTCTTATTTTCGTGTGTCAGCTGAGTTTGGCCAACTGTGATACTTGAGCATCAAAGTCCGAGTGGCCACAGTGTGTTCAGAAATTCAACAGTTGCCTTGAAAACGAAATCAGTATTTATAGTTGGAGCAGTTTTGGCAGCTGTTGGGGTCTTTCCAAATACCCTCTTCCTCTGTTGCCATATGCCAGCATCACCAACTCACTCTCCCCTTGCCATTCAAGAAGTTAGCAGATTCTCACCCTTTTTAGGGACATAGTTTTGATACAGAGCAGTTTCAGTTCTGAAGTAGGAGGCACGGTGAGACTCTATGATTATTGAAATACCCCTTTTGTCCACAGTCTACACAAGTCATGTTTGTATTTCCCAGGAAGTCTTTTATGCAGGCTTCCTTTTAACTTGCTGGTGCTGTAGAGGCTAAGATTTGATTTTTTTTTAAGAGATCTCAGTTGTATTGTTTGTTTGACAGTGAGAAACAATAAAAACTAAGCTTTTAAGACCAGTGCCTTAAGTTGTTTGGATGGTTAAACTGCAGACTGAGAAGGCATGCTGAATGTGTTCAAACACTGGGAAGCAGAATAAGGTTAAGACTCTAGATGTTAGTCTGTTCCTGGTATGTTAGTTCTAATTTGAGGGCAATCCTTCATAAGCACTGACAATAATCTGTTCTTAAGGAGCATTAACATAAAATTACTCTGGTTTATAAGGCCAGATCCGTCACTAGGAACGGGGTGAAGTCTCCTTTACCTGTGGGATGGACTTTGTACTGTGGATCTTTTCATCCATGTGATGAATATTCATTCAGACTCTTTAAAATCTTGTTTAGTAACTAGTGAAAGTAAACATTTATGGTACCTATGTAACAGTCACAAGGATGTTTTGCATTTAGAGGAAAGAAGTTCTTGGCAATTAAACCTGTAGTATTTTCACTAGTCATAACTGTACAGCAAATGATGCCTTCAGAAGAACTTCCATCTCAAGTTGTCATCTAATGTTTTGGCAGGTGTTAGTCACCTGTGCTGTAAGGTGTAATTACCAGATGCATTTGTGGATGGAAAGAAAAGGGGGAAGGAGGTCTACTGATACAGAATACTGTGAAGTTTTGCTTGCTTAATATTTTAAAGTCCCACTGTTTCATTCATTTGCTGAGAATCTGCATTTCTGACAAACAGCATAGCTAAGAGGATGTATAGTTGTCCTGCTAATTAGTATAAGGTGTAATCCAAAGATACACGAACGGTTGATTGTAGGCCACGGTAGGAAGTCAGGTTGAAGATACTGGCCGCTATCCATTCCGTAGGCTGATGCATTCTGTGAGAAGTGTCTCTTCTACACACTGGGCTGTAACTCGATGAGTGCACACGCTTTCCTCCAGCCCCCTCACTGAGTGTAAGGTATAGTAGCAGAATCCAGAAACAGCCCTGAGATCCCAATAGTGGTTTCTGATGAACCTCTGTTGCCTTCGTTTTCCTTACTCTGTGCGTGTTACAGATGTTAGAGGACTGTTGTTGTGATGCTTAGTACAGATACCACAAACTACTGCTTGTACTGTAAGAGCAGTAGGGACACAGGTGAAGGTAACTGCTGTGTAGACTTGCAGTTCTCAAAATTCCCATGCAGAGGAGGAGAGTGGGTCTCCACTGAATGTTCTGCTGTGAAAGCTTGTTGGCTAACAAATTAATGACGAGAGGAACTCAAGAGGAAGTTGCTCTCAGGAGTAACTCTGGTAATTAAGCGTGTTCCTAGGGTGCCTAAGGACGAAGATGAATTTGTGAAAGCACAAATGGTTGCTAGAATGCACAGCGCTCAGAAATCTCATCTGGCTATAATGCTTGCTTATCCTTTTCCAGAAGAGAAGTTCAGTGACACATCCGTTTTCCCAGGGAAGAAGTAAAATACAGTACAGATTAAAGAGCAGAACATGAAAGACATCTCAACCTGTGACTTGTAATTACTGGTTGTGTATAAATGTTGCCTCTCAAATATGTTTAGCGTTGTAAGTATAGGAGGTAATTACAGGGCTCAGAAGCTGTTTCTGAAGAGGCTCTCGGCTATCTCATCCCACAGCAGTAGATGACTAAAGATGCTAATTGGGTCTCTGGGTACAGTGTAATACTGACTTAGTGGCAGAGTTCACTTCACTGAGATGTCTTTGTTTCTCTTCAGAGTTTTAATGATTTACTGAGGACTTAATTTTAAACTTTGTGTCAGTTGTGTAGGGCGTTTTCCTGGTTTAAAATGGTACGCATACGGTAGCCACGTTCTTGCCTTCTTTCGTATGACATACGTTTTAGCCTGATAGGCAGGAGTTGTAGCAGCATCTTTTTTGACAAATGGAAACTGTCTCTTTGGGGGTAAATTGTCCAACAGTGTGTGACTTCTGTATAACCGAGGATCACATATGCAGTACAGAACGGTTTGCTCTCAGGCCGTGGCATTTCTGCAGGGATGCTTGCGCTTGGCCTATGTGCAGAAGGGCTTCCCCGGTGGTGGACTGAGGGGCGGCGTTAACCCTGCCTAATTGGCAGGAAAGGAGCTGCCCTCCTGAAAGAGGGAGTGCTGGATAGAGAGAATAGACTGGGGCTCAAACTGGGAGCAGATACTTTCACCACCTGTAGTCTGAACATCTTCCACCTGTGCGGTCATGTTATTCCAGAGAATTTGCAGACTCTGTTGTTGGTAAGACTTGTGCCTCCTCCTGACGTTGTTGACAAGTGGAATGTCTGTACAAATGTCTGTTCTTCATTTCTTTTCTAGGCTAAGCTTCCTGATCTGCAGCCGTTTCCTTCCCCCGATGGTGACACAGTGACGCAGCACGAGGAACTTGTGTGGATGCCAGGAGTCAATGACTGCGACTTACTCATGTACCTGAGGGCAGCAAGGTAATTTCAGCCACGACACCAGGGATGTCTGTAGAACGCCGCAGTGGGAACGGGGACCGCCGTGTGTGCGCAGTCGGCAGCGGTCACTCCGTTCTGTGTTGATGTGGCGTGGATGGCAGCCGGATAAGCTGAAGTGTTTCATTGCAGACAAGACTGCTCTGATTTGATGTTGGGCCAACACAGAATCTCTCCAGTGGCTGTGGCTTTTGGATTTAAGATGCAAAGCCAGCAGTATGTGCTAGCATGGCAGTGTTGGGTGTGTACTGTGTAACAAGGGAAGGAGCTGCTCTGAGTGGAATAGCTGTAACAGCATTCCTTCAGAGACTAAATGCTTCCTGAATGAGCTCCAGTTTGCACTTCATTTTCGTGCAGATCACTGATGTGCATGGTAGATTAATTAGATGCACTGACAGGCCTCATAATGTAGTCATACTCTGAATTACTACCTGTAGTTTGCAAGAATTCAGTGATACGGGGAATCTGCAATTGTCATTTTCCTAACACAATGAAAATTGGGATTACAACAACAGGTTTGCTGTCTCTGGTGAGACTCTGTCCTCGTGTCTGGAGGTTGCCTGCCATAATCCTGATCAGGCTTTGGTACTGTGGCAGTGCAGATGTTTAATTGATGAAATCCACTTAGACTGGGTTTTAATTTTGCATTAATTACTCCACATGCTGAGGTGACTCAGGTTTGCATAATAAATAGCGGTTTGTGGCACCTCATTTTACTTGTTTCTGCAGTACAGCAAGGCCCCAAAATGGGTGATTTAAGGTGTAAATATACTGTTTGTGTATTGTGTGATGTGTGCATCAAACAGTGGCTGAAGAATGTAAACTTTTTTCCCCTCAAACTATAAAGGAGCATGGCAGCTTTTGCAGGCATGTGTGATGGAGGATCCACAGAAGATGGGTGTGTTGCAGCCTCCCGTGACGACACTACGCTTAATGCACTCAATACAGTAAGTATATTGAGCTGCTGTATGGAAGAGCAGTCTTTCCATTTATTTCTGGACTACTTAAAGCCTATAGGGCATGAAATATTTAGTACACAGTTTCGGTGCAGCCATGACAATTAACTCCTTCAGTAAATCACGCCACATGAAATGGTGTTTTAAGATCAGGCTGAAGAAACTTGTCTGTTCTCTGCTTTTTGGTAACACAGTGAAACCTGTAGTTGTGTTTTCCTCAGAGCCCTGTCTGCAGGTTTTGGAGCATTGTGGGGGTAGTGACTTTAAGCTGACATTTGTTGTGTCTTCATTGTTTCCTTCCTTAAATATAATAAAAGGAGTGATGTTTAATGGGTCATGTGTTACTCGGAAGAAACACATAGATCTGCTGACTCTACCAACAAACAAGTTTCATTCTTCCTCTTTTTATGTCACCTTTTATCCATAAAACTTATCTCGGAGCTACCAAGAGTTGAGTTCTGTCCTGTCGTTTTCATGGTTATTGGCTGCACTCTAACCCTTATGGAAAGGGCAGGGTGTCCCCTTTGCTGAGTGAGTTTCTAGCTCAGCCTGTAAAATATTTTAGGGGCAATCCTGATAGAGATGCCAGACCCCGTGTACAGCTGGTAGCACCGGGAGCAACTTCAGTTGAACATGCTTTCTGTGCAACTGCAGAGGGAGGGTGCAGTGTGTAGCTTCAGGTTTTAAAGATCTCCTCTCCTCCAGGTAGTTGTAAGCTTATTCTCCCTCAGCGTCCAGCACAGTAACTATCCACAGCGACTCAGACTTCACTCATAATGCTTGAGGCTCAAGTAGTTTGTCTTCCTTCAGTAAAAATAAACCAGCTAGTGATAGCACCCAAACCCAACTTAGTATGGAGTGCTCCTGCAAACTGGCTGATGTTAAAAACCACCTAATGACCACAATATTATGTCTGCCTCGGCTTGCTGGGCTTTAATTATTTACAGTTGCATGGTTTTTTAACCATCTATTTATGTAAAGCTTAAAAGCTTGTAGATGGTTGTGATACACATGAGAAACTGAGCAGTAATCACTGCAACAGAGAACAGATTATCTGTTTGTTTAGAGGAAATATGCAAAGTGTGTTGGTTTTTGGTTGTTTTATTGAAGTGAGTGGAACTGGCTTTATGAAATTAATCACATTTAAATATGCCTAACTAGTTTTTTACTGTCAGTGAAGCATCTCATTGTATGAAGCTTTTTAAATAACTCAGCACGTGTAAAAAGTTCAGTGTAAGTTGTAGAACTGATTTTAATTGGCCAAGTCTATGATTAGGTCTGTATAACTTGATAGCTACAGTGAAGTTAAAATGCCTGTATTAACAGGACAGGCGTTACTGATGTAA
Organism: Rhynochetos jubatus; assembly: GCA_027574665.1. Taxonomy (NCBI): domain Eukaryota; kingdom Metazoa; phylum Chordata; class Aves; order Eurypygiformes; family Rhynochetidae; genus Rhynochetos; species Rhynochetos jubatus. Next base: position 6,176,459 of record CM050669.1, read on the forward strand.
CATGAGCTTGCCAAATCCACCTGCATTCCTGTTTTATTCCTGCTTCCATTTGGTTAGGGGTTTCATAGGGTGCATCAACTTTTGTTTTCCGCAACACAGCGGAGTAAAATAGCATTGAGGTCTAAAATGTGCCCTTGTAATACCTGTTAAATAAACAGCACCAGAACTTTGATTCTTACTCTGCAGAATTGTTTATAGTCTCTGTGTACCCAGCTGAAATCCAAGATCAAACTTCGTACCCAAATGAAATGCTTCCTTGTTTTCACTTTTACATCCTCAAAGTGAAGTGTTACCTCTCAGGGCTTCCCAGTGCACTTCAGAGCCGAGGTGAATATATAAATCTTAGTCCTTTGGGTCCTTTCTAAAGAGAGCCAGTCGGTTAAAGGTGTTTATACCATTTGGTATGAATTGCAGTAAAGGCTGTATTGCACGTCCACTTCATTTTCTTACCTGTTTTATTTCCCACTTCCTCTTGGGATGGATGCCATTTCGTTCTGCTGGCATACCAGTACCGAGTTTCCTACGTTGTTCCCTAACATCCTTGTTCACCTGCGGTTTCTCCTAAGTGTTGTCTTATGAATGATAGTGCTGTCAGGTGGGATATTTTCGGAAACTTATTTATGAGACCCTACTTTTTTGACTAACTTAAACGAGTTTAGATAGGTAGTTGTCCTGACAGAATGGTCTCTTATCTTTCTGTTCACCATCTGTTTAAAATGTATCAGGTGTATCTGATAAATAATTATGAGATGCTTTCCCTGTGTTAAGTTGTGGTTTTGTTTAGAAATTATCATATGCAACCCAGAAGATTAATGTGAAAAAAATTGATATGTTATGATTTCTTATTATGGAAATCCAATAAACTTCAGAGCAGCACTTCATATAAATCAGTCTTGACAAGCGCCTTTGCTAGCGCTTTATTTATGTAATAACAGATGCTGTAGCCCCCAGAATGATTTATTGTTAATTATACCGGATAGAAAGGAAGATCATGGAAGGTGCAAGGCAGCACATATATATCTCAGCTCATTGAAATGGTTATTCACTTAATGTTCCAGGTAAACTTCAACTCCTGTTCCTTTGTTTGGCTGTTGGGATTTGATGCCACCTGTGTCACTGAAACCCTTAGGAAGGAAATAAAGTTTTTGTTTGGAGCTCACTGCCCTCCTGACGGGGGTTGGCTGTCATACTGAGAGCTGTGGAGGAGGGCATATTAGTTCCTAAAAGTCTTTTGCTGTGATATTTTAGCTGGAGACGCTACCACAGAGCAGGTAGGATCCAGCTGACACTCTGAACTGGCTGGGTTTTGTGTTTGGTTTAAATATTCATGAACGAAGGCTGTCTGATGCATTAAAACTTAAAATATTAGTCATGTAGAACAACACCATGAGTATTTCCCACAGCCTCCTGCTAGAGAAACCCCTGGGTTACGGTGTAGGCCAGTGGTGTGTGTGGTGGGTGGGCAGGCGGCATGCAGGGGCTGGTGGCGAGTAGCTCCTTCTCCACCTGGCGACCTGTCACGAGTGGGGTCTCCCAGGGATGGATACTGGGCCCAGCGGTGTTCAGGATCTTCGTGAGTGATCTGGATGATGGGATCAAGAGCTCCCTGATGTTTGCTGTGGATACCAAAGTGGGTGGGGAAGCAGACACTGTGGGAGGGAGAGCCACCCTGCAGGAACACCTGGATAGGCTGGAAGAGTGGGCTAACAAGAACATTATGATGTTCCAAAAGGACAAGTGTGGTAGTAATTACCTTTTTAGCTCTCTTGGGCTTTGAGTGTGGATAGGCATCACTTTTTTTACAAGAGTACCATCAAAAAGCCCCTGAAAACACTGTATTTACAAGATACCTATGGAGTCCCTTAGTAAGAAAGTCATGCAGGAGAGCTAGAACTCCATCACCCAGTTGTGGGTTCTTTAATTAGGAATCTAAAGGGGTTTTTGCCTGCAGTTGTCATGGGATGAGCCCTTCTCTTGATATCCAGGGCCATGTTTATCACTTCTACAGCTTAACTTCAGGAGCAGTAGCTGTGACTGTCATGTCCTCCAGGTCAGTTCACACTGATACATCGGTAGTAGTCCCTTTTGTTGCATTTCTCAAATGCTCTAAGCTCCTACATGATGGAGAGCTTAGAGGCAAGTCAGTTAAAGGTCGGTGGTGCTGGAACCTGGTTATGTATGTGTGAAAAAGAAACCTGCAAACTTAGCAAGTAACGAGGCTCCAGCTCCCATCATGTGGGGTTTTCTTGGAGATGGAAAACAAATACTTACGTGTACTTGTAGCGCAGTGCTAGATCCTTAAAGGTGATCCAGAGAAGGGCCCTATGGAGGCTTGTTCCATGGCTCGCTACGTACACAGAGTAGCCCAAGTTGATTAGTATGTTTTCATACGAATAACTGCTTGTTGTCACGGGTGTTTTCTTATCCCACCCTCACATCTTTGCTGTGGGAGTTGTATAGGAGGATTTTGATATGATTGTTGTAGACGAAGAATTGATTTTAAAATGTCTTAATGTGATGAGGCCCTGTTACAAGGATTGGAGCTGGCAAGCTGTGCAGATTAGAACTGTCAAGAAGCTGTGGATGCCCCATCCCTGGGAGTGTCCCAAGGCCAGGCTGGATGAGGCTTGGAGCAACCTGGTGTGGTGGAAGGTGTCCCTGCCCGTGGCAGGGGGTGGCACTGGGTGGGCTTTAAGGTCCCTTCCCACCCAAACCATTCTGTGAATATCAAGCATAAACTGCTGCTGGCAAGTACTGTGGAGTAAGAGTTGGGGTGAAACTTGGTGTAACTTCTTCCCCTCCCTCACATTTCTTTGCCTCTGTCCTCCAGAGCTCTGATTCAGTGTCAGATCTGCTTTGAGATCCCTTTTTGCGCTCCACACTAACACCAAGCCAGAAACTCATGACCCCTCTCATCCTCTGCTGCTGTTGACCGATGCCTGCTGTTCAGGGTTTGTACAGCTCTTGTCTCAGAGAATCCAGGTGAAGGAGGAGTTCAAGTTCTTCTTTGTTGTGAGTTTTACAGAAGCTCCAGAACTTATTCTCCGTGTTCTCCCTTGCTCACGCTCTGGAATGAGAACGATGGGTGTTGGTTATATCAAACGGCAGACCCTAGGAAAGAAACTGGAAATGAGTGTGCAGACAGTGTGGGGGTGAATCTCACGCGTGTTATTTTTGCTGGGGAAATCCAGGAGCCAGCAGCCCTATCCTCATGGGGCAGGAAAATACCACCACTTAAGCTTGCAATCATGGAAGAAAGACAAAACAATCATATGCTAATATTGTATAAATCTCTTGGCTAATAGCGTTGTTTGACTCCTCATAATGCGCTGTTACATGGGAACGTGTCATTATGAGTGACAAACATGACGGCGTAATACCGGTGTAAGGAAATTCACTTCTAAGTAAGATGTCACCCAGACAAATTACTCCCTGTTTTAACTTGCCCTTAGACCAGATTTTCCTGTTCATTAACTACAGACAAGGTTGAAAGCATAAAAAAATTATTTAAATACATGTTAGCATTTCTTATTATTACTAGTTTTCCTTTTGGATGAATCTTAATTAACAGCTACTCTCACGGTTCAAACGAGGTAGCGTAGCACTTCAGGGGCCATCACTCTCTGCCCAGGCATGTTGGAAAATGAAGCCACTTCTAGTGCATAAGACTATTTTGCCACTTTGAATTTTCATTCATCCTTATCCTTGCTCTTAGGGGAAAAACTGAAGCACTTTATTTGTAAGTTGAGTCAGGAAATCTTCACAGAGAAACTGTTGAGAAGGGCCCAAAGCGACTGCTCATGGTTACTTTTGAAAGTTGGTTTGGAATATGTAAAATCATCTTTATTTTTAAAGGTTTTGTTTTGAATGCTGTAGCAAGTTTTGCGGGTATTTGGCAAGTTCTCGCCCGGGATGCTTGCGGAGCACTAGCCATGCCTGTTGTTGGCCCGGGAAAACAGCTGGCACGGTTCCGCTCGCCCTGCTGTGCTCGGCGACTGTATTTTGAGCTGGTTGGCAGGGCCCTGGCAGTACCAGTGTGTGAAAAGGGGACGTCTCAGAAGCATCTGGCTTCTTAATCTCAATCATTAGCATCTTGGATCACTTTGTAGCAATTACTGTTATTTAGAAGCTTAAAATAAATTAGAACTGGGGGGAAGAGATGGAAGTTGCTTTTATTTTTCTTGGTTGGGTTTTTTTTTTCCCCCAGAGCAGTGGGATTTCTATATTTTCAAGCTGGTAGATACCACAAATTAGATATTTAAAAAAACAGAACATGTAGTAATTGTCTCTTGAAGTAGCTTACGGATTTCTGTCACCTTCTTTTTTTCATTAGCTCCAAACACAGTTGCTGGCCAAGCTGTGTCAAGCACTTTTGACTTACAACTTCCCGGTCAGCTGTGACAGCATGTTGGCAAAACAAGGTGGTTGGGCAGAGCCTCGTTTTCTTTGGGTTCTTGGTTGATTTGAGGTTCCCATGTTCTTGGGCACCAGAGGGAGCTCAGCAAAGTAGTTTTGTTGTCCTAGTGGGCAGTGTATTTCTGTTCTGATCCAGCTTGTTCAGTGTGTTACAGCGAGTGGGGAGAAGGTAGAATTACCAAGAGGGGGCGGAAGGAAATTCCTGGAATGACAGGGCATTTGGGGCTAGTGGCTTGTTGGGTACAAATCTTGCTGTTTTGGAGGATGAGCACTTTAAAGAATGCTGCAAATTTGAAAATAGATTCTGCTGTTTCACCTGCCAAGATATACTTGCTGTGGAGTATATTACGTTTGAGGGTAGGGCAAGACGTCCGTAGCTATAAAGAGTATCTGCATCAAACCGAAATTTGTCGGCTCTCCTGCTGAAAGGGGCCTGTATTACATTGTGTATTACTTTGGGTGCTTAGATTAGAGTAGTTTCACTGAAAGACCGAGCTACTTGAGCCCCACGACAGGAATTCTTGTCCTGCTTTTCATTTTCTCCTTCTTTCTCCTCTTTATTTCCTTCCTCTTAAACCTGGTACCATTTACAGAGCTACTGGATATCTTGACCATTGTCCCCTTCAGTGAGAGGAGCAAATCCCTCGTTAATAATTACAATATGCTTAAGCCTGCATAGATTAAAATCACTGGTGCTTACCTAGGGCTGTTATGTAAACACTGGCAGTGCGGTACCAGGCTAATACCGCCTTCCTTTACCCTTCCACTGAAGTATCTTGCTCGGCAGCAGTGACAGAGTTCTTTTGACTCATCTCTTGAGTCTTACAACCAATATTGCAACGGCATTTTATTTACATCATGTTTGGCAGGTCAGGCTTTGTATCGTTGTGCCCTGGGAAGTGATGTGATTGTCCGTGAGCAGCGACCAATCGGTGGAAAAGCCAGCACTTGGACCTGGAGGACTCCCAAATTCCAGCACTGTCCTGCAAATGCTGGACACTGCATCCCCACAGAAGTGTGTTGTGGCTGAACAATCCCTTCTGCCTTTATTGCCTTTTCTGGGTGGATTTCAAAGTAGTTCAGTACTGCTTTATCACTGTAGAGCAGCAATTTTTCCTTAGAGAAAAGGGCTCTGGAATCTAACAGTGTTCTTAATGGACTGCAATTATTTAATACTGTAGCATGAATGCAGCCTAACTCAGATGGGCTTTTCAGCGGCGATCGTAATGACTGTAATTGCAAAAGGATGCCTTGCCGAAGCAGAAGCTGCCAGATGCAGTGCCATTCTGATCTAAAAAGGTCACAGTAAAAGGGACATTTAAATTAAGTTATAAATTACAATTGAAGAACAATATTTTGATGAGCAAGACCAGAGATGTCAGAGCTGCAAGATGTAATTCATGGGTTCATTACAGAACGGAGGTGCCTGACAGCTGAGCCATGCCAAGAGGGGAATTTATTTGCAGCATCACGCAGGCAGAAAATGGCAGCTCCGCTGAGAAGCCGTAGTAGAAACCTGAAACCTTGTGGTAATGTGCAGACTGTATGGTAATAAGGCTTGCCTGTGATCTAGCGTTGTTTAATGACTTGTAATAGAAATGAGGTTTTTGGACACGTGCACATTTGGAATTTAATCTAAAATCCAGTCTAGGGATGCAGGAGTGGCTGCTTTTTTCTGTTTTAAAGCGTAAGGACGTTTGTGTTGGTTCCTTTTGTTGTGTTTGTGTAGATACATAATGTCGCAGGGGTTCAAAATTCAGATAATGCTGAAAACTGTGATTCTCTAGATGACAGGATAGTAATCTGGTGTTTATAGCAGTACCTTGGAAAATTCAACCAGAAGCTGATGAAACCATAGGCAGTCATCATTAGCTATTATTTATACGTCAGAGTTGGTTGCCAATAAAGTGCTTATATATATATATATGAAATGACTAAGAGTAATAAGCAGAGAATGAGCTAGATTGAGACATGTAAATTTATCTCTGGCACTTAGAAAATCCAATTTTTTTCCCTTTTTGCTGCATTATCCTACTCCTGGCACTTCTAAAAGCTGCTTGTTTCCCCACCTGCTAAGTAACATTTTTCGTGAGACCCTAAACCTGTATCGGTGCTCTTGTTTCCACACCAGTCTCTTCTGTTATATGACTCTCCTTTCACGTCTGTGCATACGGGCTTTGTGATTGTTGTTACTGTGATTACTCGGTCAGAAGTTAATGTTCATATTTTCTGTTGTTGATTTGGGACAGTTCCGTTGGCCTGTAAACGCCTCTCGTTTTCAGTAGCCAGGGTAGTTGCCTGTTGGACCAGTCCATTCTTCCTGGGCTTCTCTGATTTTTTTGCAGCTGGAACTGCTCGGGCAATAGGGCTGCCAGGGAAAACCACGTGTTGTCCTTGAGGCAAAATAAAGATGCCCTCCAAGTTACAAAGAGGCGTTGGCATTGCTGCATGTTTTGGGAGGGAGCAGAGGGAAAAGAAACAAAAGCCCTATTCTCTTCAACACTGTCAGACTTCTGAAGGGAAAAACCTTTTAGGTAGTGGCATATGCTGAAAAAAAAAAAATCATTTGTAAGGTGAGCTGGCAAAACAAACAGTCCTTTTTCTCTTTAAGATGGATCTGTTCCCAGCACCGGAGCGCAAACAAGAAGAAAAATTAATGTGTACCCAGTAGAAAAGAGAACATATTATTTCCATGCCTTTAAGTAGGTATTACATACCACAGGAGTCCTAAAAAAAAGAAGTTAAGAAGAAATTTCAAGTCTGTCGTGGTGTTTGAGTGTTGGCATTGAGCACTGGCACTGCAAGCCTAGCGTTCTCTTAGCATTTGAGTCGTGGCTTACGTAAGATGGACAGAGATCGTTTCGCTTGCAGGGAGGTGCGGTCGTGGGAGCTGACGCTGCTGTTGTCAAGGGAGGTGGATTTACAAGCCATCCTTCTGGTGTACGTTAGGAAATTTCACCTGGGGAGACAGGTTTGAAAGCAGTGGTTTCTGCCAAGTGATCTCGGGTAATGCATCTCCCCGACTTAGGGCAGAGTGAGGTGCTGTCAATGGCTCTGATGTGTTAACGCATCTCTTAGCAGCAGCTTGCCCAGATCAGCTAGCTGAAGAAGGGGGCTGTGGAGGATATGATGGCTTTTGGGGAAGCTCAAGCACTGTTTTCTGTGGTTACTCTGCAAAGGTACATAAAATTATTGCACAGAGTATCTGTAACTTCCCTGTAGGTGCCACATAGAAAGCTGAAAATTAATAGAAAACCACTCTGGCTTCGTTTTCTTTTTGGTTCCCATTATGTTAGCCAAGTGCTTGTTTTACCGCAGTGACACCCTGTGTGCTGCTGTTATTTCAGTTGCTGGTAAGGACAAAAGACTGTTCAGGCCCCCAGTTAAGGGAGCACTGCTGTTTGTTCTATAAACACATTGCAGGTCACGCTCAGAGGTCTTGGGCCAGCAGTGACCCTTTATTTTTAGCAGTATTTGACTTTCTTTAAAAGCCCCTCATGCATAAATGTGTTGAATGCCCCAATAACTTGGTGGAGGTGGAAGAGCACCTTGATGATGTCAAGATCTGCTCCTACTGATAACAGTAAATCGGAGCCAATTTGTGTGATGCGTAACCCCAACTGTCCTACTTTCTGCTTTACCAGATGTTCGTCCCTGTCAGGAGGTTGCAGGGTGACTTTGGAGCCGCCTCGGTGTCTCGAGGGCTCTGCACTTCTGCTTTTATAGCTGCCTGGTCCTCGTTTTTGAATCTCAGAGCACCTGTGTCAAGGGTTCAGGAACAATTGTTGATCAGATTGTCTTCTGGAAACTGGGTTCTTCAGGTGTTACAGAGGAGGCTCAAAATCATATGGAAATGAAACGTCATCAGTAAATGGAATAAATTAGCTGTTATTCTGTACATTGAGGTTCGTGTGCCGGGTCTTTACGAAAGAAAACAAGGTGATTTCCAGCGTGTGGTGTAGTGCAGAGGTTGGCTTTACGGACTGTCAGCATCTGCCCAGTGGCATTCGTGACCAGGAAACTGAGATACCAAGGAAACCATGGGAAGATGGCACGGCAGGCGGTAGCCAAACTCCACCAGTTCACAGCGTGCCACTGTGACGGACTGCAGCGCCTTGTGCGAAGCGGGCGCTGGTCCTGCGGGACTCCCTGTCCAGTTATGGCATCGCTTGTATCGAGTAAGCGAGCCCACTTTTAGAAGAAAACACCATGCTTACAGATGCATGAGCTATTTAAAACCTGAGCTGACAGAAGCTGGGAAGTGAAAGTGAAGGCTGCTCTGTGCAGGTCTGACAGATGTGCTTCCTTTTCACAGCAGCACGAGTCCTGTGCAGAGCTTTGCTTCTGAATCCCCAGCTTTAGGCGGGTTCTGCTGCAGCTCCTGAAGGCCTGTTGAATATTCTGCTCCGGAGCCATGCCGCCTTCTTACAGGGGACGTCTCCCATCGAAAACCTAGGTTCAGCAGGGTTTCAGCTTTAAAAGAACATGTTATAAATATGTTTATACTGCACACAGGCACACACACCTATCTGTATTTTGCTGTAAGTGTCATCGTAGCAATCCAAGTTGCCATTTGACTTCCTTCCATAATGGTGGCTTTCGAAAGTCGGTGCAGAAACCTTTCACAGTCACTTACTGGGCGAACTGTTCAAAGCTGGCTTTCAGTGGAAACTCAGTTTTTATTGTAGTCTCACTAAAAAGAAAATGTCTGTCAGGCCAGTGATTTTTTTCCCTTCCCTTCTCTCTTGACTCAGATGTCTGCCTTTATTCCGTAGTAGAAATCACTTAGACCTACTTAACAGGAGCAAATTTGAGTAATTTACTTGGAGCTTTTAAAAGCCTCTGGATCATGCTGCTGGATGCAGCATGAATGCAGGGCATTCTTGCGCACCAAAGAGCTTACGGGCTGAGCTCAGAGCAGACCACAGAAGCAATACCAGGACAAAACCGTCTTGTGAGGAGGTGGCCCTAGGGTAGAAGGGGTCTGGCCATTGTCAGACGTACTTGGTGGGTGCTTATGAACTGATTGAGAGATGTAAATAGCTGAAGTGAGAAGCAGTAAGAAAGTAACCTTGCTCTTTTTATTTGAAGCAGAATTCCGTTGTAAAATGTAACCCTTTTGACATCAGAAATTGAGGTGTGTTTTTCCTCATGTGATCAGGCTTTGCTATAACTTAATAGTGACCAAGTAGTTACAATTACCGACCAGTGACAAGAGATTATCTTGATCAGGGTTCAGTTCATCGGTCTTGGGAAAAGTTCCTGACTTACAGTACTTGTTGAAATGTTTTCTGAGTGATGAAGCGTAGGTCTAGCAGCACGGATGCTTCTGGAGAGGGGGATGCAGATGGCTCTGGGCAGGAAGGAAAGGCTGGAGATCATGTACAGAATCATCTTTTGGTTGTCCCTATTGTAAAGAAGCTTTGGAGGGTCTGTAAAACTCTGTGATGTTAATGGACAGCTTTGAAGCTTTGGTTTGCTTAGCAGCTTGTTTAGAAAAACCACCTCACGTACGCGTAGGGAAGTTCTCGTGCAAATCGTTCTCCCTTTTGGGTGTAGCAACATAATTCATCTTTTATCATCTCAGCAATATTTCTGTTTCTTTCCGATCATTTTCAGAAGGCACAGGAGGCTCCTGACTAGTCCTTCAGTTCTTAAAATCCCACAGTACTTTGAAGATAGGACAGGCTGTAAATCTCAGTGTGCTAAATGTTTCCTCTTGAGTTCAGAGCCAGAGATTCTCGTGGATTCATCATTGATTTCTTTTTTCAGTGTAGTTGTTTTTCTACCTCGCCCTGATTTGAATGTCTGCTGTCTGCCTCAGACAGCTTTTGATCATGCAGATAACGAATTTATGGTAGAAAACAAGGTACACTGTAGGCTGTGGCCAGCTGAAACAGTAATGTCAACTTAGATGTCCCTGATTGCTTTTATGTGCTCCTGTAGCTGTCTGTGGAGGCTTGGTTCCTTTTCCACACTTGCTTTCCAACAACAGGGTGATCTCTGCAGTGCAGTAAAAATAAAGAGAATTTTCTGGGTTGGGTAAATTTGACATCCCATGGTTTGCAATCCGTCCTGTTAGGTTTTCCATCTGGTTTTACAAATCTGAACGCCATGTGCTGCAATAAAATATACCACCAGTTGAAAAGTGTTTTGTTGGAGCTTTTTAAAATTTTCCTTGGAATTTCTGTTGTGAAAATTATTTAACAAAAAAAAAAAATCTTCAGTGCTTTATGGGCTCAAACATTATCTGGGAGAATTTTAGGTAGGAAGAGGAAATCATACTTGTTTCAGTGCTGTTTCTTCTACTAATAAAGAATTACCCTTCAGGTAGTTTGAATTTCACTTCATGTATCAGCAGTAAAAATAACAGGCATAGAACATCTCATGTGGCCCCTTCAGTGTTGGGTTTTTTCTTCCAATATCAGCTCGCTGCAAATTCCAATCAATGATCGATTTGTTGTCTTTATTTTTCAGCTACATGAAAGTAACTACGATGCTGGAAAAGCCCTGCAGCGCTTGGTGAAGAAACCTGTGCCCAAACTGATTGAGAAGTGTTGGACTGAAGATGAAGTGGTAGGGAAATGCATTATTCCCTTGAGCCTTACAGTTCATGTTGCTGCTTTTGCTTTTCTTCACTTTCTCGTTTTTCCTGAAGAGGTTATCTTTATGGGAAAGGGGCAAATCATGTGTTGCACAGGATATATTTTTGCATAATTCTGAGTTAGTGGCCCTTGTTTGATATACATAATTTGATTAGACTGGGGAAAATGCCTTTCTAATAGTAGAATAAGAGAGGAGAAGATCAAGTGACTGTTTTGTGAGAGGGTGCTATAGGGTAAATGAACAGCTGCAAAACTTTGGGACTCTAAATTTCACTTCCATTTTCACCTCCAAGGATGCTGACCACATTCGTCGGAGTAGGGCAAGATGTAAAAGGCATACAAATGATTGTCCTTGGTTTTTCCCTCTGGTACTGGAGGAGGCTTACTGTGTCAGCTCCAGTTGGCTAATGGGAGGTTGGATATCAGTGTTTCTCATAATCAGAGTTTGAGATGCAGTCCCTTCTTTCCCTCCTACGGAATATTAGGAAGTGTTTACTGGCATAGTTCTTGATGGATGAATCTTTGACAAAGAGCAGACCAAAAGTAGCTTATCTGAAAGCTGGGGTTTAGCCATGCCATCTACATTTACTTGAAAGTATGTGGTAGAAATTGTCAGGCTCCAAAAGTGTACTGGGAGCAGCGCATCCATCTTATACGTAGCTCCCAAAGTGATGCATGGACAGGATGAATTCGGGGCATGCAGCAAATCCTCAGTGCCGTATCATGTCCTCAGTTACGGACCTGGAATAGCTGAGAGACTGGAGCTCGTACAGTTTTAACGTCCTGGTACACTGCAGGTCAGCTTAGACGAGTTGGCAGCCACAGAGCTGGTTCCGCCGTATGGCGACTGTTTGAGCATGTGCTGGCGGGGAGTGTCTGGTACAGGCGGAGAAGGGACACGCTGACATGTCACACTTTCCTTCAGACGGAAGTGGAGGCTTTTTGGTGTGTGTAGCTTTGGATCCAACTGTTTATTAGCCTACTAAAAGATACTGCTCTGCAGCCTGATCAGTGGAAGACATAATTCTGACCTGGGAAAGACACCTCTGAAAAGCTGTAGTTGACAGCGGGTGTGCTGCTGGGGAGGCACTTCGCACTCAAATGGGCCACTTTTATTTCTGGGTGTTTTCCCAGGATTTGGTGGAGATATCATCTGTGGGAGAATTAAGGAAGCAAAAGAGCTTCTTGTGGTTCATTCTGCAGCTTAATTGCTGCAATTGTGAGGGTTCTGCTTAATTTTTATACATATGATGTAATGCAACTGTGCTTATTTCTGTAGGGTTGTGCACTGAAATGAATCATGTGAAGTTGGGAGCGAATGATAGGTTCTCTGTTTGCTGACGCTTTGTTAACAAACAGATCCTTAAATAATTGCCTTCAACACAAGATACATTTTCTGGCAGCGTTGGGAATCCAAATGCTGCGTTGCAACCCTTTGTTTGTCAGACCTTGCAGCTTAAGGTAGCACACGGGTCCTGGACTGTAAAAAACCAAAAATGCTTAACTCTTACCTTTTCGGTGGCCAGGAGAAGCTCGCTTGGATTACAACCTAAAAGTATCTTGCATTTTAATGCTGATGTTAATTGTGCTGAACAGAACACAGCGTGGAATGTAATGTGGAAAGAGACAGTACCTCTTCGGCAAGCTGACTAGGCATGTTGGTTTTTGTGAGAATGGGAAGATGTTGCGTTTCCTAGCGCAATAATCGGGCTGGAGTGTGCACTGAAAAAGAATATCAGCTGATTGGTAGTTAGTTATGATAAAATATTTATCACAAAAGAACTTCAGACTCGCTTCTAGTGTTCTACCTTTCACGGTTGGGAAAGCGCCTCTCATGTACCATATTGGAATAAACCGGGGTAGAAATTCAACTTGTCACCTGTCTTTACCAGGCACATAAATGAAACAAGTCCGACACGGTGCCAGACAGCATTGCTCGTGTAGAGTTGACAAAGGTGGGTGGTTGGGGTTTTTTTTCCCTGTTAAATGAAGCGGTTTTTAAGCCAGTTAATTGGTGAAGTGTTTGAAGAAGTAAATAAAGATGTTGTGGTCTTGTTAGGCTGTTAATGAAGTTGGCGTTGGTGCTGTAAAATGGAACTGATTAATAATGGGTGAAACTTTCATGGCTTCTCACTATTTTTTAATCATTCAGATAATGGCTGAAGAGACTTTTTAAAGACTGTAGTGTCTCAAAGTCTTTCAGGGAATTATTCCAGTGAATTATGTGGGCTTGCTCTCTCCCTATGTAAACCTTTTTGCAAGAGCTAGATTAGGGGTAGGCCAGGCCGTATAAACCTGCATTAGAGTGGCTTATTCTGACATCCAACAAAGAACCTTTGTGGTGAGGAGACTGCCTGAACTCGTAGAATGAAAGAGGATCATGTGCTAACACCGGCAGCCAAGCGAAGGAGAGGATGAGTAAAAAGCCGGGAACACGGTTTCCTGACAAGTTTTACAGTTATCTGGTCATAAAAGGGAGTTTTGTTTAGGGAACAGGCTGTCAGAACAAATAGTTGGAGTGCTCTGCCCTGTGTTTACTAAGCTTGTGTCCATATTGTTTTAACCTCTGTTCTCTGTGCATACATTCTTTCCCACAGTCACAGATAGATTGGACACTGCCAACACCTCTCTTTCTGTGTAGATTTTTTTCACACTCGTGGTTTTTTTCCATCAGCTGTACTACATTGTGAAGGCCGTAGCTGCTGCAGGCCGGGGTTTTTTGAGGGGTCCGTGTTAACTGATAGAGAATAGAACCTTACAAATAAGAAAAAGCCTAGTTTATTGAGCAGTGAAACATTACTTCAGAAGCAAAAACTCCGTGAATACAGGATAATGATCATTGACTCCATAAATCATTGTCAGGCTCAGTCGTTTTATCATATTTGTTCTTGTTCTGTTCCATCCAAGTTTCCAGAAACATTTGGCAGCCCTCCAGCCTCAGCAGAGCCAAAGATCAAACTGTGCTCTTATTTATAGACAGCTAAGCTCCACCTGCACAACCTCATAGCGTGTTTCTCCCTGGCAGTTTGTACGAAACTCTGGGCTGAAGCAGCTGTACTGCATTTCTGAGACTCGCAAGGGGAGTTTCCTTCTTGTTGGCTCTGTGAAACAGAAGAACGCTCTCTCTGCGTGGTATGTGGGTGCTAAAGCTGCACAGGAACTCCCCGACAGAGTATTTTGCTGAAAACACCGATGTGTCAGACCTAAAGCCTGACAAAGCCGTTAAAGTTTGGTGAGGACCCCAAGTGTCCCCCCTCATCTCATGGTGGCAAGTGACGAGCAGGAGGAAGCCCCTGGCAATGTGGCTGGCTGATAATCCAGGAGACTATTCCAGGGGAAGTGGTAGGCCCAGGTCCAAATCATGTCCCTGTTTGTGCTGGACTTGGAATTAATCTCTTCTTGTGGCCCACCCAGTGTGTACTTGCTTAGTTTTTATAACTTGTACAAGTAAGCAGATACCCCACCAGGTACCAAATCTGATTAGTTAGCTTCCTTCGCCCAGAGAGCTTCTCTGGCATGAGACCAGTGCCAGTGGTTACAAACAGCACAGATCACGGCTTTCGTTGTCTCGGTTTTTCCATTCCTGCCTTCCTAATCCTAAAATCGTATCTTTCTGCCAGTGTTTTGAAGACGCGTGTCAGAGAAGTTCTGTTGCAGGAAGGATGTGAGGTGGTGTGGCCGGGCACGGGCAGAGTGGAAGGAGCTTCGTGGTAACGTCAGGTCATTGGGCAGGTGGCAAAAGCAACTGAAGCAGATGCACGTCGATGCAGGGAAAGAAAGGACTTGGTACAAAATTAATGCTTACAACTTCCTTAAGTCAAAAATCCCCTGTAAGTTGGTTGGTGTTTGACTTGCGCGAGAGTATTTACTGAGTGCGTTTCCACTCTGCTGGATGATTCGTGTAGTTGATTTGGAGCACGTGAGAGCGATGCTGTGTCCAGCACAGGTCTTTGTGGTTCAGTAGTGGCTTTGATACAACGCTGTGTGAGTAATGCGAATGTATTTATAAAGTGCTTTAACTTTTTCTGTGGAGTATCTGTTGCTCCAAAAATTGTCTGTCTTGTTAATTAAAACAACTTTGTTGCCCGTGACCGAACTGTCAAGTAAGAGCTGCTTTGCAGTCATCAGAACTGACTAAAATAAAGGGTGGAAGTTATGTTGGTTTTACTACTGATGATGTGGGTACAGAGGTTTAGATCTAATTAAGCAGAGGATAAAATTTGCCAGTGATTGAATTAAATGGAAGACTGTGTAAATAACAAGACAGAGGTTTGTTGTCTCCCTCGTGTTTCTAAACCTATGGCTATTTTTACAGCTTTTTCATTCCAGTATGTAAATTCAGAGGCATACCGTGAAAACCAGTCTTCCACACTGCTTCATAACAGGGGCTGAAGAAGCCGCTTTGCTGATGTGTCTGCATGCAGCTCTAACAGCAGCTGTTTCCTGTTTATAAAGGTTCATGCTACACCTGACAGCATCCATTTGGTGAGGGGGCGTTGGTTTCTCTTGTAATACTCATGAATTTATGTCTGTGGACAAATTTGTTGAGCAGTTGTCACACCTAATGCCGTATTTAAGCACCTTCTAAGCACACACACCCTACAGACCGACATTCGGCAGCATCCCCCATTGGCGCCTTGTTAGCGTCAGGCTGCAGTTTCAAGTAGGAAGCGGCGCCGTTCCAAGTGGATGCGTTGTTTGGGAAGTAGCTGTGGAGCAAGTCCTCTGCTCTGACACCGGTGCCCTCTCCCAGGTTTCCTGCCATTGCATGCCACGTCTGACACAGAGCACTGATGCTTAGTGTGCTAGAGCAAGGTCAGAGTAGCTGGGAAAGGGGGACTGACAGCCCTTGGGCATGTCTTTGAGTATGAGATTAGGGAGTAACCACTCTTCTCCTATTTCCTTCAGCCACCCTTCCTCGTCTCCGGAGGCCCTGGAGGCCCCGGGGTCATGCTGTGAGCAACAGTGGGTCCTAGAACAGGGAAGATGTCCTTAGGATTTGTCTTCTCAAGGCACTGTGAAAACCAAGATGCTTCACTCAAACTCGGCCAGGGATTGTCAGAGTGCAAGAGCAGTGGGCTCTACTCCGCACCTCGTGGTCACCTCTGACAGTACCCCTCGGTCTGTGACAGGCTTACTGATGCAGGCAATCAGAAATCCCTCATAAGGATGGGATGGTGCTGGTCAATTCTTTTCCGGTTAGAAATATTTCAAAACCGGCATTGGCCGTGTATTTCGAAGCGTTCAGGCGTAGTTTGTTGTCTATGGGCGATAAGGACAGCCACCCTGAAGCGGAGTCTCTACATTTAAACTCTGCTGCCTGCCCTGATGATACGCTGCTTTTCTTTCCATGGATTCTAGATCTGGAACCACGATGATTAGCTTCTTCCAGTATAAGTTAAAATGAACACACACATTTCCTGGTGTGGTTTCAGTGGAAATATATCTCACAGGAAAAATTGTCCTTTACACAGTTTCCACTGGTCTGGGGACAAAATCTCTGCAAAATGGCTTTTATACTTCCAGCGGTATTCAGTACAATTCTGACCCTGTGCTTGCTCCAGGTCCAAAATGAGTTTATCGTGCACACCTCTGTTCCGGATAAATAACCTCTCAAATGGCTATCATTTGCCAAGGATACAGTGTTCACCTCAAGTTCTGTTAATGCAGTGAAATGGCTTTCAATTCTGGTATGCCTCGTACTGAAAACAGTGAAGGGAACAGGCTGGTCCTGACTGTTCTTCACACAACAGTCCTGCTCACCTGACCCTACATTTTCTGTCTCTTTATTCAGCATCTGCCTTTTTCTGTCGTCTTATCAAAAGTACTAAGAAAATCAATACGGCTTACAGAAGAGAGAAATACAAATCAGAACTAAAAGAACCTCCAGTTTATTAGGTTTTTAATTAAACATGATGAACACATTTTAAATAACACAAAGGCCTCAGGCTGAGCTGCATCTAATCGAAACAGATTAAGTCACCCGTCCACACTTGGGTAGTTATTAATTCTGTTTACTTATGCATGCTAGCTGAAGGCAGAGTTCACCGCTGCTCTGTTGCAGTTTATTGCACAGGGATGCTTCTGCTGCATGGAACTGTGCTCCTAATTAGCATTCAGGTGTTGATTATGAAGAACACTGGCGAGGCTGATTGAACCACCTTTGGCAGTCACGGCTGAAAGAGAACCTGGATGAAACAGCGGGTTTGCCTTGTTTCTTGGACACTTCCTCCTCCTTCTTCTACACTTGGTCCCATCTTCTCAGAGATGTTAAGTTCTTAGGAAGAAATTGCTAGGCCTTCCTTAAGAAGAAGGGCTTTGCACTCATGCATCTCCATGCAGAACTGTCCGACACGCCATGATAACTAGCTTTTATCGTGAAATATGCTGCCCTTTAAATACTTTACATTGCTTTTGATGTAGAGTAGTTGAGGTAAACAACCTAGATTCACACAACCTCTTAAATTTATGTGCAGGGATAGTTAATCCTTCCTGGCGATAAACCTTAATTGGCCACGTACGTGGATTTACAAGTTCATAAATTTTAAAGTATCCACACCTGGCTTCAGCTTCAAACCCATTTGTCATAAAATACAAGTGGAGATCCTTCTGCCAAAAATGACAAGATACACCAAACTAATTTCCTAACGTGTATTTGCAACCCAGCGTAGCTGGTCGAGGAATTACTTATGCAAAACACGCTTACTTTCTTGGCTTCTTTGCCTAGAATCATCTTGCAGTGTCTCATCTGCCCCTTTTGGAGTATCTGCTCATGAAAACATCGATTTTGTTGCTCGCTCCTTTGAAGCCAGGCTTTTCAGATATGCTGGAAGACAGAGCTGCTTACTGGGGCAAAAATACCATGAATTTTATTTACTGTTTATATGGCAGCTATAGAAAATGTAATTCATAGCAAAATTGAAACAGCCTCTGGAATAGTTGGGGGTGGGGAAATCATCAAGGGATATTTGAAAAGGAACAGTTGAAAATTTAAGTGAGCATTGAAATAAAAAAACCCCACCAAACCCAAATTGCCGTGGTTTAGTAGGATCTTTATTTTAAGAAGAATAAATAAGATTTTAACAGAGGATGGGAATATGAATCTTGTCTGTAGCTGCTCCTAAGAACTTGGGGTGTAAAAGGCCCATCAGTCCTCGCAGTAAAAGTAACCAATGAAGGAAGAAACGATTCTGCTTGGGGGGAAAAAAGTTGTTATTTCAAAGTGCATAAAATTACAGTTACTTAGCAGTTGACAGGTATATAAAATTATAAGGTGCAGTACAGCTAGAAAATACAAGGTGTAATGTGGCTACAAAGGGTGAGTTTAGTTTAAACACAGGTTTCCAGACAAAAGATAACAATCTCTTTGGTTGTGATTAACCAGCATCAGTCTTTGGTCCAAGACGTTGTTTAAGGGGATCAATATTGCACATACAGCGCTGAGTTTATTGTCAAGTTCTTTCGGAAATAAGACAGTGAATTAAAAATCAATTATACGTGCAGAAAAGTTTGTGTAGGGCAATCAATTTTGTCCTTTTAGTTTGCAGAAAGATTCCATTGTTTAACCAGCTGTAAAAAGGAATGAATTTTAAAAGCCTCCAGCAAATGAGATTGCCCAAATGGGGCGGGGGGGTAGATTAAAAAAAATTATTTTGGCATTTCGTGTTCAGCAAAGGCTGCCTTCAGGGATAAATCTATAAATCCTGTCAGTGACCTTGGCTTCGAAATGGGTGATTTCACTGCTTTTGCTAATCTTGATCTTTCCACAGCTGCCAGATAAGTTAGTCTTTTCTTAACAATATCATTTTTTATTTGCTTTGTTCCACCCCCATATGTTTCTTCATTCATCGTCTTTTCTGCCTTCATGTGGAATATTTTTATCTATTAAGCACTTACCATATTGCTGATCCCCAAAAAATAATACAACAAATATTTACACTGGCCAGTTGCCACGGCTTAGGAGGCTATTTCTGTGCGGGGATGGGAAGCTCAACTCCAAACTCCAAGTTTAACTCCAGTATTAACTAAATAATATGTAGGTGCTTTCAGGAGCTGGCGCTGTGTTTTGATTTCTGGCAGAAGGAGGTTTGTGATGGAGAAACAGAAGCACATACGCATCGTTCACCGCTGCCAAGGGGAAGGAATCTGCTGCTTGAAAGATTAATAAATACGACAGCGGTTGATTGTTGAAACCATGTTTTTCATCTCATTTTCAAGGGCATTTTAAAAATGGAGATCACTTCCGCTTCCTAGCATTCTTGATCATCTTTCTGTGTTCATTTGAAAATGAGAACAAGGCACTGGGGGACTTGAGAGATTGTATTCCTTCTCCCATAGGGCAGAGTGGTTATTTTATAAATGAAGAGGGCCAAAAAAGCTATCCTTCGTAGTTCCTTAGCAACGGAGCGGGAGTCAGTTTTAATGTTCGTGTATATCTTACAAGTTCTATGTATAGAAGCCTGAGCTGTGCAGCTCAGCAGTATTGCAACGGGAACAAAGACTCTTCACCCTGGCCTTGCGCAGGGGAGGAAAAAAAACCGAGCGTGCTAATCCGCTGCATGGACTTGTCTCTCTTCCTCCTCCCCAGCAGACGATATCCTGGCCAGTGACACGGTTACTGTCCTCAGTGCTCTGAGCTTTTATTGAGATTTTATCTGCTACGAGATCCGGAATCTGGTTTAAATATAACATCGTACTCTGTCCTGTCCTCCTCCAAAAGGAAACTGAGTCATGGCTTCAAGAGCAGCTGGAGAGTGCAGATCTGGGGCTTTCTAGGGTTAACGCTTTCGCCGGAGCGAGCAGAACCAAGCGAGTGATCCTAAGTGTTCAGGTCCCGTGATCATGGCAGAACTCGTTTTGCCCTGTATCTGTCGATTTGTTTGGCGGGGGAAGGCATCTTGATTTAATGTTGACAAGACACTGTGTATCGAAGCTGTCTTGCTTGCATTCCACTAACCTGTTGACTCTTTTCTTGGGTCATAATTTCCGAATTCTGAAATTTGGTTTTTTTAAAGATAATCCGTATTTGTTAATAGTACGATTAAGACTGCTAGTGTTAGTAGGATGTTGTACACTTTGGTTCCCATTCTGAATGCACAAGACATCAGTGGCCTTAGACAGGTTTCTGCCTCGTGCCCCGTGGTGTGCGTTATCCCAACATCTAGGACTGTACGAGTTGGTTTATGCTTTTGAAAGCAGTTTTACAGTTTCAGTGTAAGAAAAATGGCTTAGCTGTCTGTTTTCAAAAGGGTTTTTTTCCTGTTAGTTTTGGAAATGCTGTAAGTTGTGCTATTTAAACTTAGATTCACCTTTTCTAATGGTTAGAGAGGGGTGACTGGTTTATTGGCTTGTATTGCTAGAAGCCAATTTCTGGGTTTGACACATCCCAGTTTTAGGGTTTGATTTCAATTTTTTCCAGCAGTCCTGTCACTTCAGTAGTCTTGGAGGTGTTAAGAAATTTAATCTGCAGGATCATGTGTCCTTAATACCTAGATGTGCAGTTATAATAGTGATCAGTAATCGTGAAGGGCTTTGGTATTTTTCCATTTTAAGTGTGGGATAGAAATCTCCAGCATCTTCCCAAGTAATTTTGGCTTAGTCTAAGTAGATATGGGCAAAAGTATTTTGGTTTGGGACACTGACAGTACACTTTATTAAATACACAGAGCCCAGGAATGTGTTACCTGATAGGGCAAATCGCTGTTTTGCTTTGAAAGAGTTGTTTGCTGTCTAAACCATGGGAAATGGCAGTTTGCTGTTCGAACAAGATTGCTAAACCCACCTAAAACAAAGCAAGTGCAGACACGGATCACAGTTTTGTCTCCAGCTTGGTAAGATGGCATTTGATTCCCACCCCGCAGCGTTGTTTTACTGATGGTCTGGGTCTGTCTTAGCCTTGACTTTGGTTCTCTTTGAACACAGGCTCAGCTCAGACTAAATAAGGGTCAAAGATGTTCAAGAATGAGCAGAGCTGGAAACAGGTGAGAGTGTCTTAGAAAACAGTATGGGGCTCAGCACATGCTCCCGTGCTTGGTAGGGCAAACAGACCAAGTGCTGAGGCTCTTTTTTATCAGGTATTTTCATTCTTCTAATAATAATAATAATGGAAAAAAACCCTCAATTCCAAACTCTGAGAGTATCACTGGGTTCTCTGCGGTTCTGCCTGGCAGCTTATCTGAGAACCATTTAGCATGGCCCAGTGGCCCTTGCAGCAGGAAATGACAAAACGTTTCTTCATAGGGGTGTAGCGACATAATTCTTATTTAAAAAGCGTTGATTATGGCCGCAGTATGGCTGCTGTGTGTGCTTTAGCACTCAGGACTTAATCTTTCTCGCACCAGCATAAGCAGTATGAATGCCAAAAGACACCTCATTTGCGAGTTCTGTTTGCGTGATAAATTTTAGTTTTCTAATCTTCCCTATCAACAGCACCAATTTTTTTTAATCTTTCAGATGACATAAATGCATTTTAATGAAGCAAATTACATAGCTTTGTCTCCTTTTGTGTGTAAGCGGGGCGGCCATATTCAATTAGGCTGAAAAATGATCATTTGTTCTGTTACAGGCGGTAACAGAGCGAGTGAAAAAACTGTGATCCATCACCAGTTGCTCAGCTTTATGTTACTCAAATCACTTGCCATTCTGTCAGTGGCTCTGAATCCTCTCTGGGAGCCATTATTTAATTCAAGTTTGTGGAGGTGTCACTTGTTTGATAATAGGCTGCTTGTGTAGTAGACGCGTAGTGACTAAATATTAATCATTTCCTGCATCCATCCAAGATTCCTAATTAGTTATGAGGGTAACAGTGCCAGTAAAGCTAATGATTATACTGCCATAAAAAGAATTTGACAGCAAATAAGGACTCGATCCAGGGAGATATTAAGTACCTGCTAGTGCTGAGGAAGCTTAGAGCTGCGAAGGCTTAATTTTGGAGGCTGGCTCCATGCTGCTGACAGGGCAAGTGAGGGCTTTCGTAGGGTCTGGAAGGAAACTTCGCTGTGAGCGTGGAAAAGCCGCCTTAGAAGAACACTGGTTTCCATTTCATAATAGCTGAGTGCCTTCACTTTTAACCTTTTGAAAGGTTTACGTAGGCGACGCAGATGAACCCAGGCGGCTTGTAAATCCTGCAAACCTGGCTCTTGCACCGGCCTGCGGTTAGGTTTTCTCTTCCTTCCTCCGTGTTTAAGTGTTGTGTAAAAGATGTGTCGGTCGGTGCTGGCGAGGGTGCGTTTGAAACCTGCTCCTTTGTGCTCCTTGTCCAACGCTGCTTTGGTACTTCGTGTGCCTGTGGTTTTGCACAGGTTGTGGTAGAGGCTCAAAGTGCACGTAGCTTCTGGGTTTGTGGTTTCGCTTCAGCTTCTGCTGGCCTCTAGATAGCTCACTGGTTCCCCAGCCACTGGTGCACGATCCACCGTGTTTTCCCTCTTTTCCTTTCTTTCCCTTCCTCTTCCCCCCCGCCCGCCCCTTCCACAGTATCTGCTCAGATTTATATAGCTTTTAGGCTACATGGGGAGATGGATCCGACAGGGGCTTATGCATTTAGAGGAGCTAATAAATAAGCATCACAGCGTATTACCCTCCGCTGCATTGGAATGACTTCAAACGCTCAAATCAAACATTCCATTTGTTACAAATTGGGGAAGGCAAAAGAGGGCACCTCTGTTTTATTAGGGTGCGTATTTCACTTATCTGTTACGGAAGATATTGTCCAGCTCTACGTGCCTGGGGAGGTAATTCCATAGTCTCGGCACCACTTCCCCCCTTCCTCCCTCCCCGCAAGTATCCACCTCTCGGGTTTCCTTTGCCACTGTTCCCCTTTCACAGATGCATTTTTGGTCCTCCATTTTCAAATCTTTTTTTCCTTTCCTCTCTTATTTTGGGTCATTTTGTCACTTTTTTCACATTTGGCACCATCCCCCCAATAAATGTTTCTATTCAGAGCCCCTTACATCAAAGAAAAGGGAACTTAAGGATAGCCTGCTTCTGTTTAAAACTACTTTTATACGTTACTGCCAGGATCTTCCTGGGTAACTGGATGGCCGCGTTGCAGAGGTGCGTCTGTCCTTCGCGCCACTCACCTCGTACGTGCTTCTGACCACAGTGCAGTGGACGACTGAACAGCGAGGGTTGTGCTGCAGGTCCGTGACAGGAGCCTGCGAAGCACTGAAACCTTGTGAGGCGGGACTTCATGGTTAAAAATAATAGAAATAATGTAGGCATTGAGAGTTATAATTACAAAGCTTAGCTGATGGTTGCTCTACTTTGTTATAAGCGGTTGTCTTGAGGATTTTGGTGCTCGGGTGTCGCTTGTACCCACTCTGGCAGCTGGCAGTAGCTAAAAGGTTAGAACCTTGCCGTTAGGACAGCACTGGTGCTCTTCATGGCATCCTGATTCCTTTCAGTGTAAGGAGAGTCTTCAACAACCCAAGTCCTGGCGAAGGTGAGGCCTTTTCACCTAGAGACAAGGCTACGTTGAGGGGTTTCAGCATGGAGTCCTGTGTAGTGGCGGTAAATGCTTCCGCTCTTCCTCGGAACTGCTCCGTAGCTGGGTCAGACTGGGCCACACAATGGAAATAAAGACTTTGTGAAATTACGTGAATGCCAAATTTGGGTCTTGGGTTCTTATAAAAGCGCCGAAGGATGTGCCTCTGTAGCTACGTGGGAATGAGTCTCGTCTTTAATCTGTCACCCATCTTCCAGACCATGCAAAGCATCACCAGTAATGATTTAATATCGATTTTAAGGCCTTAGCTGTCAGAGCTTACTCATAAGAGTCCCAGACACAAAACAGGCTGCTGTTGTTGCCCCAGCGCACATCTACAGAGGCAGTTTAGGGGCCTGCTCGTGTGCTAACATCTGCTGTCTTTCCGTGGAGGCAGAAGGACATACCTAGATCCCCTCCTATTTCTCATTTTCCTAAATTCTTTGACTGGCAGAATTTTCTTATAATAGAAGCCTCAGTAGAAGGCAGAAAACACAGGTTAAAAATGTTAAATAATGAGGCTTTGGAGACTGAACTTTCTCAAGGGCTGTATAGAATTTGCAGTGTTCTGGAAATGCTCATTTTGGTCAAGTTTTTCTGATACTCTATCATCTTCGGTGAGAGTGGGAATTAGTAAATTTGCCATACTCTTAGTTACAGAGACACGAATTCTTGAAACCCATCAGAACACCCTATTTTTCTTGTAAACAACTTGGCAGGATGAAGAACTCCTGTCACGGGAGGAAGTTTGTTTTCTGCTGGATACCGGAAAGGCCTCTTTCTGAGGATGTATCTCAGCCTGGAATTTGATTTTCTCAGCACCAGTTGTCACGGTTTAACCACCAGCACGTTGCTGTTTCTCTCATATCCAGGTTTATTCTCTCAGGTATCTCGGCGCTGCGGTCGGTGGCAGCCGTACCCGGGGAGGGAGTCGGGAATTTCGCAGAGGTTGCCTCATGCCATTTCAGTCAGGAGCACAAACTGGAGCTTTTATCGTAGTGCTTGATCTCAAACCTGGGCAGCGCTACCGTGCGCGGCCCTGCTCTTTAATTATTTGCTTGAAGTCACCTACAGAAATAGTTGCCTCTCCGTATGTACCTTTTCCTTGGGGATTCTTGCCACCGTTTTGGCTCATTATTCTTGGATTTGTTCCTTGCTCTAAAGTATGGGAGCTCTTGAAGTGGTTTTATTTGTTTCCTTCTGTCCTTTTGCATAGAGTCACTGTTTGAAGGCAGAAATAGTCTCCAGAATAATTGACAGTAATGGTTGAAATCCCCGTGGAACAATATTTCTGCACTAGGGAGGTTCCACTAGACACACGATGTTCGAGCCCTGAAAGGATCATGCAGTTTATTATTTCCAGTAGTTTGAGTGCGGCTTTTTTTGTGCTTGGTGGTACAAATTGGCTGAAAGGACAAAAAGGAAATCACGGTGAAAGAGCAACTTCATGCTTGCATGATAGCGTTAAACCCGAGCAAACGGACATGTGTTTTCCGAACTCGGGATGATCTGTGTAACAAAGAACATTTTCTGGGGAAAAGGAGGGAGAAAATGGAATGTTCTGATGTTTAAGCTCAAGTGGAAGCTGATTGTGTCAACCCTCCCGTTAGTTATTAGCCTTGTGGTCTGATCTTGCTGGAACTACAGCTGGTGGGTTGGGGGCTGGCGCGTATCTGTGCTCACCCGCCCGTGTTATTGCCTGGGGGGGGCGTTTTCGTGTCGGTGGTGTAGTGGAGATCCGCTTCGTGTCAGCGGGCAGAGCGGTGCTCCCTCCAGCATCGTAGGTTGAGAAAAAATCCTGTCGATAAGAAGAACAGTATGAGGAGAATGAAATTCAGAGGGAGGCTGGTACATGATGATTTCCTCCTGGCTTGGTTCTGCCCAGTAAAGGTGAGGGAACACAAGGAGCACCTTCAGCCCCGTGGAAGATGATCTGCAGTCCGGCGTTGGCGTTACTCAAGGGAATGCTCGTAACTTTGGGAATGCTGTGGCATTGCAGCTTTTGGTGCAGGTGCTTGAGATTCACAGGGAGAGAGAGGTTAATATTCCCCCGTGATGCAGGAGAACCATTCCTTTGGAGGAAAATGCTACAGTGGGGCATTGTTTATATTCCACAAATGCTGCTTCTATTCGGGTTCATATTACACTTGCTGCCTACATGTATTTTTATCTCTGCTTTTGGATTCTATACTTCACCTAGTTTCATCCTGTTGAAAAAAAAAAACAAAACAAAACAACAGCAATTGGAACTATTAATTATTTTTTTTAGAAAATGCATTTTTGTGAAGTCTGGGTGAGCAAGAATCTGAGAAATGAAATGCAAATAGCTCTTCCCCCCCCCCCCCCCCCCCCCCACCTTTAGCTTGAAGTTTGCATGTTGAGTGCTGAATTTCTACTTCTTTAAAGTAGGAATTTAATTTATCTATTAAAGGGAGATACTTCCAGTTGCTCTATGGGAAGGGAAGTTTGTCCTTGAAAAGGAACATGTTGTCCATGCTCTTTCTTTTGACTTGCTCTTTAGTTTTGATGTATAAGAAGGCTTTTGTGTATTAGCATTTTAACAGCAGTTTAAAATAACAGTCGAAATGAATCTGCGTACAGAAAAAGGCAATCTGAAGCATAATCAAAAGCTTTCTGTTGTCTCTTGGCAGCAGCATATGTTTTGCTTCTCTGGGTCAGAAATGTGCCAGACCTTTGTTCTCTTTAACTCTTAAAATGCGTCTTTTAAAAATCATTTATGTAAAACCACAAATCATTTGAGCCTTGCTTGCAGGCGGTTGATCACAGGAGACCGCCATCCACTGATGGTGTGACATAAATAGACAGCTCTTCCTTGTCAAGGAAGGCACGCTCCAGTTTGCTGGCTTTAAGGGGTGTGCCCACAGAAGGGGGTAGTTTTGGACTCGCCGTGTGAAACCTGGTTCGTGGACACGAGCAACGGGATGGTCATCTGAAGCTCCCGCAAGAGCAAATGTCTCGGGGAGGCTTTGTGAGCAGCTGGAGCGTCGCAGGGCTCTGGATCTGCCTGTCGTGCCTGCAGAAGTGGATCCTACGTCTGTCAGCCGCTCTGTCATGGGCAGTTACGTCTAAATGCGGGCAAGTTGGCCAACCTGCTGGTTGGAAATGAAGTCTAGCAGAAGAGGGAAATGCTTGCCTGTGTGTTAACGAACTGCCTTTCTGCTCTGCTCTTTAGAGGAGAGGTATGGAGAGTCCCGAGGGACTCTGCTTCCAGCCTTCCGGAGGTTCCCGACTTGTTGCTCTCTTTGGATCATCCTCCTGCGGCTCAGCCCTTTGTTGCAGGGCCACCGGGGGGGTGAGTTCTCCAGAAAAATGAACGCCGCCTCTTCTTCTCACCCTTATTTTATTAGAGGAATGTAAATTCCAAACTGAGCAGTCTCCAACCAAGGGTGCTCACCTGTCCCTGCCTGTTCACCTTCCCATAGAAACGTGGCACCGGGCAGCTGCGGGAGTGTTACGGTGGATAATCATGCTGGTAATAATCTGCGAATTGGTTGTGTATGAAATAGCCCTTCTAGAGCTCAGGAAAAGTCAAGTCAGGTTTTCTTTGCTGCTGCTTTAATACCCAGCTTGGTTTTGATCTGCACGTCAGCCTCTGATGTGCCACTGCAGGCTGTGCTTAGATCAGGTTTCTTGGTGTGCTGTTGACTTTATCTCGTTTACCGGATCGCGTTTCTGTTGCCGTACGCTGTGTGATCGCGGCCTCCCCGCAGCTTTTTAACAATTAGTAATTGAGCAGGAAGTGTGTGTTCATTACAATAGCCTTTTGATTTTGATTTTACAATCACGCAGTGTTTCGCGCAGCGCGGAGGCGGGGGAGGCACTTCTCCCAAACACGTTTTTGACAGAGAGAAGTCTGTTGTTGCAGCCACTTGGCTATTTGTCAGCAGTTCTCAGACATCCCTCTTGCACAGGTTGCTTGGCAACCCGGGCCGGAGCCATCGCTCCCCGGCCAGTGCGTTTCCAGGAGCAGGTTGGCGGATGATTTATCGGCGGGGCTGCGAGCGTGGTGAACCCGAGAGGCAGGACTGGACCTTTTAACAGGAACCGATGTGAAAGGGGAAGGCGAGAGCGGGGCTGGCTGGCTCGGAAGCATTATCTGGGGATGCGCGGCGAAAGCACCCAGGGCCGATGATCAGAGGGCGCAATTAGAGCAAAAATAAAGGCTCCTCGTTTAGACACAATTGATTTTTTCGCTGGCTTGTTTTGTGTTTCTCATCCAGGCTCTCGTGCAGAAACGGGTACGAGGCAGCCAGTGAATCAAAGCTTTGCGTGGTGCTTTGGGCGAACCTGAAATCGCTCTCTTTATAGAAACAGCTCCGTCGAAATGCTGATGGAAAATGAAGCTGGGGTTAGCACGTAAGGTTAGCAGCAGGGGCAGCAGCCCTCTGGCAGCTCAAAGCCTGGGGTGAAGAAGCTGAATTCTCCCCCAGCTTTGGGAACGTCTGAGAGCTGTTGTGTCACCTTCGATATCGCGTTGCCTTTTGTACAGACTTCTGCATCGATCCCTGGCGTTAAACAGAGAAAGAAGAGTTTTGTAAACTGGCGTTTAGGTAGTAGCTCGTGCTGTGGTCAATGTGGGATTGTTACACATGCCCCCATCCATAAAACATCACCCTCAATAAACTGAGGTGAAGGAAACCTGGAAAACCTTTACGTGAGCATCCCAGATCCGTTTCTTCTGCTAGCTCCCGAGTCCTTTTTCCACAACAGTTGTGATGAAGGATTGGCAATGTGTGGAAAACATGTTGACGAGCATTTTTGTGCACTTCTAAGAAGGCGAAGAGGATGAATCCACTTTGACCTCTTGAATGGCAGTATAAATACTTTATTGAAAATTCTAAATAAATGTGTTTGTTGCTAGTAATCCTGCTCTGCATGCAATCTCATTTAGCCAACTGTGTATGCAAATGTGCTATTAATGTGTTTGCATCCAGTATAAATATACAAATCTAATCTGTTTATATATGTAATTTACACACAGCTGTGCTCCTGCTCACTTCATACCAATATTTTCAGCAAGCGAGAGGTATCATGGGAGATCTATTGTTCAAAACAAAAGCCAACAGTGCAGCACCATGGAAGGGGGTTCATTATCATTTCAGGATCTTTTGGCATTCCCTCGAGGGAGTCTGCTTAATGACTTTCTGTCTGGGTATATGGCTATGGATACGCGGGACAGAGGCACACAACCGCCACCCGAGTCTGTCTGGTGCTTTGGTGTGGAACCCTGTACGGTTGGAGGGAGGGTTTAATTTCTCAGTATAATTTTTCAGGAAGACAAAGCGATCCGACTGGGAGGGCAAGTGAATTGTTGGGCACCTCTAAGCCCTTCCGCTGATGGATCTCTTGTCAGTTTGGGGATGGAGGAGACTTGATCTCACAGGCGTATGGCCCGAGGAGGGTGAGGTTTTGATCACGTGTAGGTGACCAGCAGTGCACTCCGAAGAGGGGCTTTGAACATCCACGGGGAACATCAATGCCTTTTCATATCGATTGGTACCTTATGAATACCACCCAAATATTTTTCCATGTCTTTGAGTAAGAGGACTTGGTGAGAAAAGAATTTAATTTTCAAAATACCGCAGAGGTTAGAGGAGAGTTTTCATGCAATAGAATGATCTCATTTTATAAAATCGACAGGGACAACAAACAGACCGGTATCTGAGAAAAGCAAGCTGGTCTTGGTTTTAGTATGTATCTTGAACTAAGGTCACAATCTGCTGAACAAAGCAGCAAATCAAGGAAGTATATTTTGGAGGTAAGGGATGCTTTCAGCCAAGAAAAAGTACCTATACACAGACCCAGATATGGGTATAGGATTGTTCTTTTCCAGTCCTGCTCCACAGAATGATTGTATGCGTGTGTGCTGTATCTGTTGGACTGGAAGTATGGAAACATACTTGGGGCACAACTTAAGAAACATTTACCTTGTTTGTGTTGTGAAAGGGGACTGTTAAAGCAAACAAAACCCAAAGAAACAACCTACTTCTCTTAAAATTGGTTACTTAAATTGGCAGTTTGTAATGAAGCAGCAAGAGCTGGCGTTTCAGGGGATGTTTATTCCTGTTCCTGCTTAGCTGTCGTGGCTGGCTGGTGCAGTGCACGCTGAAGGATCCTTACTGGCTGTTATTCCACAACTTTCTGCAAGCCAAACAGATCATGAGAGAGCTGGTGTGTGGTGTCAGTGGTCATCAAAACCCAGGCATTCCCCTACAACAGAGGTCTCTCGCAGCGGAGATTTGTAGCAAGTGGCTGCAGACACCTCCAAGCAGTTGCCAGACTGCGTGAACGATTTCTCATACCTCTGCACGGTTGTGTCGGAGGAGAGAATGAGGTCCTTCAGAGCACGAAGTGCTTCAGTACAGCCTTTTCAGGAGGAGACGCTAAATTACAAGCTGGTGACAGCCTTACTTCCTGCAGGAGCAGACAAAGAAGCGCTGCGGTTAGCGATGGGACAGAGCAGTAACCTTAACCTAAGAGCGTCTGAGATGATGTAGGCTGAAGGCGGGTGACGCTGAGGGAACAATGGGAACGCAGCTATTTCTGCAGAAATCTACTGCTCGCGTGCTGGAGATCTGCGCACGCCTCCGACACAATGCCAGGGTCGGTGGAACGGCACGCGGAGGCGTTAAGGAAGGCTCTTGGTGCCTTGAAACACAGCTAGGTGATTTCTGCAAGCTTGCTGTTAACGGGTGTAACGCACCAGCACACCTACCTGATGCTAAGGGTGAAACCGGTTGAATTTGCTACTTCAAAATTACGTTTTGAAAGCATTAAGCAGAGTTATGGTAGTGACAGGAAAGAGTAAAATGAAGTTCAGAGAGGGTTGAAGCATATCCTGTTCTCCCAGCAGCAGGGCATCTTACGGGGACATTGCAGGGGCCTGAAGGTAGGTTTTGCTTGATAGTACCTCTTTTCCTGTGGACTGATGGTTTATTTTTACATAGGTTTCAGGTGAGCTTTGAGTCATCGCGCCTGTTCCT
The DNA here is from genome assembly GCA_027574665.1 of Rhynochetos jubatus. Lineage (NCBI taxonomy): Eukaryota > Metazoa > Chordata > Aves > Eurypygiformes > Rhynochetidae > Rhynochetos > Rhynochetos jubatus. The sequence continues at coordinate 6,206,965 of CM050669.1, forward strand.
CATCCTATGTGCTACTGTCATAACTCAGAATATTCTGTCACCTTGGGACCAATCCTTGTTCGTGGCAAGTTCCTCTGAGGATGTGTGTTCTTAGGCCAAGGAATTTCTGTGGAGTGTCTCTCCCTTCTGCCCTAGAGAAGGGTCTTTCCCTGTTTTCTTTTTTAGCTTTCTCTCTTCCTCGGCTGGCAATTTGTGCATCTTGAAATTGTGTTGTGGAAGTCTTTGCCTATCTTGTTCTCTCTCTGACCGGCCAGAACATCTGTCCACCTCTCCACCTGCATCTCCATCGTGCAGCCTTCCTGTGCTCCTTGCCAGAAGGTGTTCTTCTCCAGCTTTAGCCAAGCCACCAGCCCCCAGCCCGGGCTGTTGGAGAAGGCAGGAGGGAGAAGTGGACAGGGCATGGCAAGAGCATATCCATCAGACTCCATTCCTCCGAGACCTTCCCAGCTCTGGCCACGGTCCTGGTGCAGCATCTTAGGGCAGCTGGGCTTTTTTGAGGTAAGAGCGTTCAGGGAAGGAAGCAGCTTGTGGAAAGGGTTAAACAGGTGTGTTACGTGTCCGCAGTGCTGAGGTGGATTCAGAGGAAAGCTGGAATGTGTGTGGCACCTGCAATTTCTTTGACTTAAAGTACCTCTTTTTGCCCTTGATGGAATTACTTAGTCCTGCCTGCTACTGAGCATACAGAATTCCTTTGAGGTAAAGGTACAGCAAATACCAGCACCATTTTCGGCTGCAGCCGGGTGTAGTTTGGTGGAAAATAAATTGGTGAATAACACGTTATGTTTTTGTAACAGATACCCGACATCTTTAGGTTAAACTGCGTTGTCTTAATGAAACTATCAGGATACTTCTGTTTCTAGAGGGTATATGTCATTGAACAGTATCAGCAAATGCCTCTGTTTGCACTGTACGCATATAAGCGAAACGTGGGGCTAAAACTCAGCCGAGCTTTTAATAAAATGTGCTCCGCGCACCAGAATTCGGTTAGCGTGCGTACGCCGTGTCCACACGCTACGGAATTGTTTGGGGCAGTCTCTGATACGCTGCACGTCTAACACAAGTCTGGCAGATAGAACCAAACCTCACTTTTTCATCTTGTGAAATTCAAGAAATAAAGATGCTTTTATCCATTTAGCGCTTACTTGCTGTGAACTTTGAAAACCCTGTTAATTTTCCTATCCTATTTACTATAGAACTTGAAAAAACATCTTAAATATGGAAAATGGTGACAACTTCAGTTGGCATCTGCCTAGAAAACCTTGGGCCTTTCAAAAGGTGCGCTGTACCTACTGCTTTCATGACAGCAACATCTTCCTTTTATCTACGCTCATAATTTAGGGAAAAGGTTGCAAGAACAACTTGTTCTTGGACATGGTCTAAAGAGGAGATTTTTTAGAAAGGTTGAGAAATTAAGTCCTTATTTCCTGGATTAAGAAGGAACAGAAAAGGCTCTGTGTTTGTAAATATGTTTCATTACAACATGCTCTTTGCTGATTAGCCAGGTGGAAGTCTTGGGGAGGGAATGAGAAGAGCACATGGGTTTTCTTAGAGGAAATCCATGCGACCTAAACCTGACGGGAGCGTCGCCTCGGGGGAGACACGGTAGTAGCCGTTAGGAATTTACAGTTCTGTCAGTGAAGCCCAGAGGTTTCAGTTACAAATTCTTAAATTGATTAAACAGGTTATTTTGCCCTCGATGTTGTTCTTGCATACTGTCAGAAACAGCTCTATTTGAAATTTGTGCAGTAAAGGAGAAAACCGAACTGGGAACCTCAGGTCCCAGTTAAAACCTGGGGTGCTGAATTTCAGCATGCAGCAGCAAATTTCTCCTGCCAAGCTGTAATCTCTTGATAATAGAAACCCTGACGCATAACCTTAACTACAGCTTTGCAATGGCATTATCATCGCGCCGATAACCATGCCATCTGAGCTCTGTTAGTCAGAACACAATGGCTTTGTGTATCTTGTCACGGTACTTGTTTCTTGGGGTAAAATATGGGACCTGCAAGTAACACGCGTGCAAACATTAACATGCTCGTCCCTTGTCCTTCCTTGGTTATTTATAGCTCCCTGTTTACACATTGGCGCAGGATACTGCGGAATCGAACGCGTTTCATCGGGGAAGCTCGGATTATAGAATGGTATGAGGAGATCTTGTGTGGTGGCTGGTCAATAGCCATGGTAACCACTTTGGGAAGATGTAACTGTGGTGTCTGTCAGCATGGACTGACCTAGCAAGCCGTGGGATTTCCTAATGCTCCCTCACAGGGATAATTAATCCATAGCCTTTGGTAAATATTGTGTTAGTGTGTCTTCAGTGAACAGTACAAACAATAATGCCGGGATTCTGTCATAAGTAATGTTTTAAAGTTAAGTGTAAGTGGTAAAATTGAAATGTTTGTCTTAAAAATCCAAATTCTGTGCTGTTAAAAACGAAACCTTTGTGCTGTCGAGCCGCTTCCACTTCTTATCAAAACTTTCCTTGTGCAGTCACAGGTTTAAGCCTTATTGTTGTACCAGCCCTGTATTGTGAAGCTATTTTAACTCGGCAGCTGTTGTTTTCAGATGCCTTCTGTGAGTAGTGCAACATCTCCCGCGCCGCTGAAACGCAGACGCGAGATGTGTCGCGTGTCGTCTGCGCAGGGGAGGGAAAACTTCACGCGGTCTGCTGCAGGAGATGCTGGAGAGCAACAGGTCCCTCTGATGCGGCGTGCAGCTATTTGGTTCTCTTAGAAGCATTTAGAGGTCTGCTTGACTTGGAGAAAAGAAGTAGCTGTTGTTGCTGCAGGCTGAGGGGATCTGGACATGATATCTGCGTTAATGGAAGACTAGAATAGTAAGGAAGACCTGAAAGTGTTTCTTAAAAACCCTTGATCATTTTGTTAAGCTTTAGACTTTCTGAAATTAATTTGTGTGCTTTGTTGTTTGCGTATTAAGAAGTGGCTTTCTCCTGCCTTTCCACAGGGCCACGCAACTATTTTACAGTTGGGTCTCCTGCATTGTCCCAGTGGCCTAGCGATAATCGTGTATGACACCTATAAAGGTGACGGCGTAAGTGGCCAAAACTTCAGGATGCCAGGAGGGTTGACCTCATTCATATTTGGAAATCTGGAACGGCATTTCAAGCTGCTTCTGAGCCTGTTATTCAGATAGGCTGTGTGCTAGGCTTGCAACCCGGCAGGGATTTCTGACATCTCAGGAGTTCAAAGGAAAACAGTTGTTACTGGCTTTTTTAATAGAATGGAATCACAACACAAAACAAATGTAAACCAGCTTGGCTAAAAGGAACCTTAAAAAAACCCAAATAAAATGGGCCCGTGGGAGATCAGATACACAATAGTATTTAGCAAAATGAAGAGTAGGGAGTCGGGGCTTTTTGTTTTACGCAGCAGACGGGATTGTGTTCTCGTATTTATTTCCCTGTGCTTTCTCATCCATGGTTTGAGCGTTCCAGGTCTGGTTTCTTCTTATTCCCCTACAGCTTTTTATGTCAGTGTCCTAGATGCGCTGTTAACCCATGCGGCAAAAGCGTCGCCCCTGTGGTACAGTCCACGCGGCAGTGATGCCAGAGCCAGGCGCTGAGCTGCGTCGCTTAGGATCCCAGTTCCCTTTGGCTTGCCCGTTTTCAAACGTGTCTTGATTGAGTTTCGCTTTTTGTGATAAGCTGCAGATAGGAATTACATTGCTTTCTGGGATGTTGGGAGTGGTATGAGGGCATGTTGGTGTTGCTGCACCACCGCCTTTTCTTGCCCGGAAGCACGGGAGAGGAGGTGCGCGTGTGGTGCCAGCGGAGTGATCGTGTCATGAAAACTGGTCATTCGCACGGTAAAACGTGCCAAGTGTTGGTGTGCATTAGTGACCAGCTACACCTCAGGCAGCCTTAGTATCTTGCTCTGTGGGCATTTGTGTGACTGCTGCCTCGGAATGGGGGCTGGCACCTTGCTCATAGTAGAATTTTCCTTGTTGGCGACCCAGGCATCCCAGTCCCCAAACTCTTAAGCTCCCGAGTGCTCTGCTGGCGGGTTTAGAAGGAGCAGGTGGGTACCCACGCTGGAAGGGGCTGTAATCTGCAAGCATCTACAACTGGTGGTTAGTTCTTGTCTCTGTGCCCCCAGGCACGTTCTTGGAGAACCCGAGCAGTCTTGCTGGTTTTGAGGGTCAGGGTTAGGTAAGGATAGATCCCTGTGGGAGCAGTTGTACGCGTGAGGTGCCAAGGAGACTGCTCGCTCGCATCCAGCGCTGCCGTGGGAGCCTACGAGGTGTGCAGAGCCCGGTTTTAGTAGTGAATTACCCTTTCTGGGATTCCTTCTGCACAATATGGAAGGCTTTACTTGCCCACCTCCTTCAGGTAGATGTCTGCAAGAAGATGTGGTCCAAAATGCATTAAGCCAACTTGAGGTAGGGGGTTTTTAGGGAATTACTAATTCTGGTCTCCCTCCCAGCGTTGGGGCCCATATAGTCAACATCCCCCATCATTTCTGCAGGCAGAACTTAGTGTTTGCTAGTGTTCATGCTTACTGCAGGGCAGGAAAACGTCCTGAGGGCCGCCCCTTCCGAAAAGAGGCACCCGGTGCTCAGCCTCCGGCTCCCGGTACCGGCTCCCGGCGGGGAGATGCTGGGCTGGGGGCGAGCCCGGCCCCAGCCGCGGGCCGGCGGGTTCCGCGCCGCAATGGCTTTCCCAGCGGAAGGTGCCGGCCTCGGCAAAGCGAGGAGGAGGGGAGTGAGCGATGCTTACAGCTGGAGCGTTGTCGTGCAGAGGGGAAACATGAGTGCAAGGGGCAGCTGGAGGGGGGACCGCGGAGCTAGGGAGGGCAGCGAGGGGTGCGGCAGCTGAGATACGGCAACTGCCGGGGGAGAACGACGCCACCCCGCCGCAGAGCCCCCGGGGACCGGCGGGCGTTAATCCGGCGGCTGGCATCGCGGGGCTTTCCCTGGGGGGCGAGGAGCCGGGGGAAGGGGTGTTGGAGGGGGGGGGGGACCCGGCGATCCAGGCCGCCTTTTGCGGCGCGCCCCGCGGGTGCCGCGCCGCCCAGCCCCGCCGCGATCACATGCTGGGCGGCCGCCGCCGCCTCCCGCCCGGCCCTCCGCGCCGCGCGGCTCCTCCGCTCGGCTCCTGCGCTCGCCCCGGCCTCCCCCCCTGCCCCAGGGTGCGGAGCGGCTCCACCGCGCTCCCCTCTACCTGCGCCCGCACCGCCGTGCGCGGCCCCGGCCCCGGCGGGCGGCTGCTGGGCGAGCGGAGGAGGAGGAAGTGTCTCGGCGTGGCGAGCGACCGCCGACCGCTGCGAGCCACCGAGAGGGAGCGGCGGCGGCTCGGCGCTGGGCTGGCGGAGGGCTCTCTCGGGAAGCCGTTCGCTGGAATCGCTCCGAAAACCGGGAAGGGTGAATCCGGAGGGTTGGCGTCTGCGAGGACTCTTTAACCCCTGCGGCACCTTCTCCCGGAGTCACTTTTCCCCGCGGGAGATCGGCGTTGCGTATTTTCCTTCGCCCGCTGCTCCGGCGGCAAACAGACTTCGGAGGCGGCGGGAGAACACTTCGGGCGTTGGGGGAAAGAACTGACTGTGGTACCGACTTTTTTTTTTTTTTTTAAAGCTTCAAATGCTGGAAGTTTGACGTAGAAAGGAATGTGGTTTGAATTTTTCAGTGTCTGTTCAAAGGCTCCTTTCCCCTCGCTGCCTTGAGTTGCTGTAGGTAATGCGCTTCCTTCTGTCGACGGTCCTTAAGCCGAGGAAAGCTGAACGTTGTTTGGCTGTTGTGCCGTTTAACAAGAGCTTTTTTTTTTTTTTCCTCTTCTGCTGACATGCTGTTTTTGTTATCTTTTATCACAGAAACGTTTCATTAAGGGGTTGAGGCAGTACGGCAAGAACTTCTTCAGGATCCGAAAGGAGTTGCTTCCGAATAAGGAGACTGTGAGTACATTTGGACTTTATGTAATTTGCTTTTTCTCTTGCTGCTTCAGCGTTCGATCTTACGAAACTGTTTCCTTTTCACCCTGAACTGAACGCTCTTCAGTTAAATGGAAGAGAAATCCACGGCCAGGAAAGGTAGCTGTAATTTCTAGTGCAGTTTTTAGGTCTTGGTTTATGAAAGACGTTACATAAAATAGCCGTCGCTGCTGGACGGAGGCAGCGAGGTTGGACGAAGTGTATTTATGGAGACCAAATCTAATTTTAAATTCTGACATTATGCCGGGATAATACATTTATGTCGCCTGGTTGGGCTCAAGTGGCAGCGGGTAATTAAAGAAAGGCTAAAACAAAACAAAATCTAATTGAATCTGGAAGACTGAGGTATGTGCCGGCTGCTGCTGCTCCTACGGACCCGCAGAATTCCGCGGTTGTATTTAACTCTTCCCGTTCCTGGAGCGTGTGGACAGCAAGCGTGCGACTTCGGTTCCTGAACTGATCTGTGGCTCGTTACTCTTCGGAACTTCACGCAGCTTACGTACCTGTCATCCTGTGGAAAATCCGGGCAAGTGCTTAGGAGGAAGATGGACAGGGGGGAGTGGTTGACTTCTTCAAAGGAAAGAGGGTTTGGAAAGCCTTGGGAATCTAGTTACTTTTCCATTAGTCCTAATTGCCAAGCTTCTCTAGAAGCTTCGGTTTCTGTTCTGCAGGTGTCATTTAACTGCTGGGAGGGTGGTTGTGGAAAGCGGTTTTTGTTTGTTCTGAATTTAGAAGGGAGGTAACAGTGAAAATGGAGTTAGGCTGTTTTCTAGCAGTGAGTTAGTGATCTGGAAAACACTTATTTAAAGCATAACTGGCAGTTTAGACTTGTGTGTGTGTGGAATTTGGATGTTCAGTGAGCAAGAACATTACTAATATTTTAAAACCTGTCACTTACTGTGGGACGTTTCCTTTCTCTTTTGAGATGTTCTTGTGAGACGGTGCTGTGGTACCACAGTCTTGTGTTGGTAAATAGTAACACTGCATAAATCAAATAGGGGAGGATGAAAGGACTCCTGGAGTGCCCCAGTTGGTGCATATGTTCACTGATTCTGTGGTGGGAAGACGTGGTTACCAGTCAGGTGTAGGTAAACTTTGTTTCAGTGTTCTGTTGGGTTTCGAGGCGTGAGGGCCCGGTGTTGGAAAGATGAGTTAAGAGGAATTCTGAAATAGTGTGCTTCTTAGCAACATCTAACAAATCCAGCACATCGTCAGCTTAAGCAGTCCTTTCCTCCTTTCTTTAGAATATCTCCTAGTGATGTATTTAGGACAAATTGGTGTTTGCTTTAGAAACGAATCCTGCTGATGCTGAGGTTTGTGATAGGCCAAAGTGCTCTTCTCAAGTTGGAATTCCAGCAACTATGAAATATGCTTTTAAATACAAAAGATTTCAGTGTGATAAAGCGAAACAGTTGGCAGGAGAAAGGAAGAGACAAACTGAAGAACTGAGAGTTGGGGGCAGGTATGTGCCCCGGTTTGCAGTGCTTGGCTTCTGCGTGTGAACTTGGGCGTCAGGCCTGAGGCTCCTGTAAGACTTTTGGAAGTTCCCTAGAGGTGTGAAACTTGATGTAAGTTACCATTTTTCGATTGTTACATTTTTGTTTCATTAAGTCTAAATTTTAGTAGCGAGAAGACCCAGTATTAAGTCTGGGCAGCTGGGAAGCAGCTTCGGGCGGACTTTTTTAGCCCCTCGGTAACTGATCTACAAATAACCTTTGACCTACAACGGGTTGTTTAATCTCTGTTTGCCTACAGCTCTCACTTGTGCTTTCTTTTAATTCCCAACCTTTTTCAGACAAAATTTACGGCAGTTTTGCTATAGTAAGACATGCAGACTGACTACCCAGTTTTGCTTTTCCCCCTTAAAGTGGAGTAGTGAATAATGTAAATTACAGGGCTGTGGAATTAATTTGTCTGTATTTTTTCATCAGCAGAATAATTTGATACTTTGCCTGCCATTTTTCTATTGCAGTGTGAAGTAACCCTCTAGCAATTCCAGAAACACTAGGAAAAAAGGCCTTATTTTCCTGTTTAGCCACCATGTTAACATGAGGTGAAACTCCAGAATGTACACAAAAGCGCTAAGGCAACTCCCGAGTTCTGTAAAAGCCACTTGAAAATGAGTCAGGGGCATTCTTCAAGTGACTGGCCCTAAATGCAAACCAGGCTCTGGGTCAATACGTCCTGCACGTTTCTCAGTTACTAGTTTACCTTACTAGTCACTGAAGCCTGTGGGGAGGGGAGCCGGGGGTTTTGCCTCTCTGCAAGACCCACATCAAGTTAAATCTCTCACTGTCGCGCTGCTCGCGCAGCACGTGCCTTTTCCAGACGCCTGTGTTGGTGCTGCTTTCGCCAGGGAGAACCCTCCCCAGTGTGGCCCTAAGCCCTGCGGCTGGCACACTGCAATAGTGGAGGATAAGTAACACCGTAGAAAAGGGCCTAGCCTCTACAATAATTGTCTGTTGTGTTTTATCCAGCTGATGTTACTGTCAGGAAGTCAGAAAAGAGAGGTGAACATGACATCGTATTTCTGTTACAGGACTGGGAGGTGTAAAGTGGCCGTGGTGAGAGATGAGAATTCGGCCACGCTGTACTGAGTGTGCACAGACACATTAAGGAATGTCATATTTGAGTTGTGCCTTCGCTTTTTTTCGCCTCTCTGCAGTTAATGTACCATAGCTTTAAGAAATCCCTGTACTCATCTAGGTGTGTTTTAACTAGTTTAACAGAGTTTTTCAACAATTTGTTTTTAATTGTCTCTTCTAAATGAATAACCAGCAGGAAGACTTCATGTAAGACAGTGTTTACTGCCTATCAAAGCTGTATGTTTGTTTAGGTCTTCACTCTTCCAGTTTATTTGTAATTTCCAGTTGATTTCAAAGTTCACGTCAGGGAGGCGTTCCCAGTGGGCACGGGTATAAATAGCTGCAGCATTCTCTCCAGGCTTTTACAAGCAAGAGAGACGGGAACTGAAATCAGCTCTTATCTGAGCATGCCCTCTGCTGAAGGGGGAATGCTGGAAGGGATCAAGGAAAAGAAGTAGTATTAAGGCTGGATGAGCAAGTGTTAACCTTCCGATACGCTGGAGAAAAAGTTCCTCCATGTAGATGAGCTTAAATAAAACTCCTGAAACTTCCTTGGGTTTCCACTGAGCTCGGTCTGAAATGCACCTTTTCTCAGTCCCCATGTCTCTCTTCCTTTCCCCTTCCCCCTGAAAAGTTTCCTCTCGGCTCTGGCTGTAGCTGAATGGCACGGTTGGGTTATCCTGCTCTCGTTTGGTTAGTGCTTAGCAGCACTGTTGACTCTTCTCTCTGGTAAGCTGAGAAATTTTGGAGTCACCTATGTGAGAGGAATGGGTTGCATTAATGACTTCGATTTGAGTCCTGTGTTGGGAGAAGGCAAGGTACACAGCTGGCAACAAGTTCGCTTGAGTATCTGATTGGGCTTGAAATGTGAATTTGTTTTCTTCCCTGTTTTGGGATAATTAGCTAAAACGTGATAATACGGGATTTTCACAGTATTTAAAATTCTCCTGCTCTGAATTCTTTAGGTGATTACACTGAGCTACTTGCATGTGAGAGTTTTAGAAGCACCAGCATTGTGATGGGCCTGAGATAAATGTACTTAAATGCCTGCGGTGTCGGGGACTGAGTGACTGTGCTCTTGTAAACAGCGTAACGCTGTGTTAGTGACATGCTGAAGGCAAACAGAATGGTGGAATGAGGATGAGCTTGTGCAGTCAGAGCAGGAGGAGGATGCCAAGTCATGGTGTCAGGTTTAGAGCTAGGTCCTGTTCCACTCGGCCGACCCTTGTGCTGGTCACTCAAGCTCTTCGGTGAGCGTCAGTGAGGGTGCGGTTTCAGTTTACCTCAACTTATTTAAGGCTGTGGGCCCAGAAGAAACAGATTTGTTCTCTGGCTGGAGTCCCCGCAGCCTGCTTAGTGTCAGATGGGTTGTCTGACCAGCACAGCTTGGACAACTTAGGGTGGGTAGTTAGCCGCTAGAAGTGGAGGGGGAGGTGTGTGACTGTCCCTTTGGCAGTCTTACGTAGGGTTAAAAACAATACATCCTTGGATAGCTGTGGCATATGCTCCAATTGATTTGAGGTTTTGGAAACATGTCTTTCACAGGAATAGGCCCAAGTACTTTTGACCTTTTCTGCCTGTTCTTAAACTGGCGATGACACTTGTACTGAATGTTTTGAGGCTCTCAAATGACTCTGTTGAGGTGTAACCCCAGCCAGCAACTCGGCACCACACAGCCACTTGCTCACTCCCCCCACAGTGGGATGGGGGAGAGAATCGGGAGGGTAAAAGAGAGAATACTCCTGAGTTGAGCTGAAGACAATTCAGTAAGTAAAGCAGGAGCCGTGCACGCAAGTAAAGCAAAACAAGGGATGCATTCCTCACCTCCCATGGGCAGGCAGGGGTTCAGCCGTCTCCAGGAAAGCAGGGCTCCATCACATGTAACAGTGACTTGGGAAGTCAAATGTCATCACTCCAAACATCCCCCCACTTGTTTTCTTCTTTCTCCCCAGCTTTATAGGCTGAGTGTGACACCATATGGGATGCCATATCCCTTTGGTCAGTTGGGGTCAGCTGTCCTGGCTGTGTCTGTTGATTCCTCACCCCTTCACCCCCCCCCCCCCCACCCCGCAGTCTCACTGCTGGGAGGTAGAAAAGGCCTTGGACTCTGTGTAAGCACTGCTCAGCAACAGCTAGAACATCGCTGTGTTATCAGGGTTGCTTTCAGCACAGCTCCAAACCACAGACCTGCGGTAGCTACTGTGAAGAAAATTACGTACCCGAGCTGCAACCAGCACAGACTCCTCCTGCGTGCTTCAGGGAAGGCTTATGGCACAGTGATTGTGCCCGTGGTCTGATTCTCCGCCTGTCTCCTTTCGGGCAGGCTGAAGCTCCTTAGCCAGCCTTGCAGAGCCGCTTGCTTAGCGCAAAGTCTAAAACGTGGACGGAGAATCTTTGTGGAGGCATGCAAGCTTTGGTCTAAGGGTTTGAATTTCCGTGTTGAGCACATAGGTACTTGTGGTGCGTGTGATTTTTGGTTTGGCTGCTTAGCCAGGGACAGCGCAGCCGGAAGGTCTTGCCTCAGGGCGGACGCTTCTGTCTTTAGCTTTAAAACACAGTGTACACAGAAGTCATGAAAATCAACTGTTTTCCTTAAAATACCTGCCGTGTGCTGTAGGAAGTAAATATGCATCGCTTTCTTCAGGAAAAACAGCCTCCCTCCTGATAGGAAAATCTTTCCCTTCAAATTAAATGCTGTTGGGACTTACCTCGGAGGCTAAATAAGCTGTGCTCTGTTAACGTTAGGAGACAAAATGAGTGCAGCGTGAGCTTTCAGCATAAACTTCTGTGTAATTTTAGATTGGGGTTTAGATAAACAATTTTATTCTTGCCTCATTAATGCTTAATCTTGTGTTACATAATATACAATATTGGCTTCCTGAGTAGCTCTTAAATATAGTGCAAATGGGTAGCAGCTGAAAGGTCACTGCAGTTGCCATATGTGCAGGCTGGCAAGGTGTTTGTCCTCTCCGAGGACAAACTGTGTGCTGCTCGTGTCAACAAACAGCCTTGCGCTATTTGTGCAGAACTCTCAGGAGCGGGCGGAAGGTAAAGCCTCTCCCTCGCCATCCTTGTTCAAATAGCAGTTTTTCTTTGATCAAAAGAGGGGGGATAATTAGGTGACTGTGTTTTGGTCCCTTAGTGTAAGGCGATTGGTTAGCCCTATGTTGGCTTTTTAATATTTGCATTTAGTGGCACAACTGTTTGTACCGGTAGCTGAGTCTGTGGCGTGGGCATTATCACTCTTCTCCCTTCCCAAAGGAAATGCGTTTTATTTGATGGTATATTCCCCTAATGATAGGATATTAATACATTGCATAGTCAGGGCATATTATTTCCTGACTTCTTTGCTGCAGGAGCCTGGAGAAAGGGACAAGCTATGTGAGCCTTTTCTGCTTGAAAGCTGAACCTTTTTCCTTAATAACTTGTTCTAGCCTAGATGCAGTCAGAGCTGAAATTTTCCATTAGAGTTTGAAGCGACTGCCAACATAAACAGCCACTGCTTCTTTTCATTTCATCGCTGCTCACTGCTGCTAGTGCTTCCATTGCATGGATATTACGGTTGGAGGGTTTTGTTCCTGGTAAAACGGGGACGATAGGCTTCGCGTTAAAAAATGATAGCCGTAGACTTTTTTTTTCTTTATTCATAGCAGATACCCTACTGGGCTTCAGCCCATTTTGAAAAACGGGCAGAGGCATCAGTTAGTTGCTTTTCCTGTGCAAGTGAAACCATTGATTCATTTGCATAACACACTCTTCTGGTGGGAACGAGGTGCCTTTTTTTTTTTTTCCCTCCTTTTATTCTTTTGAGTGTGACTATCTTAGCTGATGGAGGGAGAAGAGTCAATTAATGTGTTTGGCTTGAAGGTAAAGCAGTGTGCTGAGGAGGCAGGCATACAGTAATTCAGTTCATGCTGCTCACCGGGAGCAGCAGAAGTAAGCCAAAGAACTTAATGAAATGCTGAGCTCATAGGAGCTGAGCTCAGATGGAGATATTCCTAAATTTAAGTGGCACTGAGCACAAAGCTGTTTACAAAGACAAGCTCGTCGGTAAGGGATGTTCAGTGTATGTGTTCACAGTGTTTTTAAAAGTTGTAACTGTTAAACCTATTGCAAATGTCATCGTTTTATTGGATAATAAACCAGAAGGTTTGGAAAGGTCTTTAAAGAGACGTAAAAGTTGAACTCTAGTGTACACCGTGTCGTCTTCACCTCTAAAGATGATTTCAGGTCTTAGAGGTGAGTAGAGCTGCCGACTGTGTGTTTCATTGGGCAAGCCTGGGGCACGGTTCCAGCTCCGTGGTTTATATACCATTCCTGTTCCTTTTGTTTCAGTTTCCTGCGTTTCTGCTTTCAACTTAACGTATCCTGCAGGCGTATGTTGCTTAGCTCTTAAATCCGTGCTCTGTGAGCTGCCTTTTCACATTGGCTGTTCCTTTCAGGGCCCGGTGCCACCAGCGTGTGGTCATCTGATTATTGACTGTGGTAACATCTTCCAGAGACCAGACAGCATACCTGCGTGTCTCAGCTGGAGCAAGTAAAACCAAAGCAAGCACCTAATTTGCTATGGCTTTATTTGTTTAAAATCTCTTAAACTTCCTCTTAAGAGAATAAAAGAATTAGTTTTCAATTGTATTATTTTACTTATTCTAGAGGTAATTTTCCATGTCATCAGCCCACACTGGGCTGCTGATTTGAGTTTCTTACTGAGAAACCTTCGTAGGTGAAGTGCATAAAACCGGAGGGTGTATTCGCCGTGCCAACTGGACTCTGGAATTGCGTTTAGCATGGGCAGTAAATCAACTCTGCACTCTGGTGGGGGTATTTTATTATTTTACATTACAAGATTGAAACTCATTGTTTATTTTTCTCTGAAGGTTTAGACGTAGGTAGGGGTAAAATATTGTCGCAAGCAAAAAAGGGCCATTAGGAAATTGCTTTGAGTTCTGTCAGAGAGCCAAAAAGGACGGTTTCTGCTTTGTAGTGAAAGGTATGTACTTGGAGATCTAAGCCAAGATTATCTGGGAAATCGATACGATGTTGTCTGAGTCTTCCTCACCAGCTGGGAGAACACACTGCTTCCGTGACTCCTCGTAGTTGTGTTATGCCACCTTTTCCTTACCTTCTGCTTATAATTCACCATCGTAAGGCCTTCTGTTTTGTTTATTTTCTTGTGAAATCTCTTTCTTGTGTCTGTGCTGCAGGGTACGTGTGACTCTGGGTAAAATGGTTTTGTTCAGCAGCAGCGGTATGCTTTTCTTTCTGGTGTGGTTTTTTTCCCCTGTGAGAAGAGATACTGGCTTTTCTTCCTCTGTAGCAGTTGTCAGATTGCATCAAATACTCAGACATCAATCCTGAGATCCTGTGAATCTCAGCTACATAAAATAGGTATCTATTTGAGAATTCGTGCAGTTTATTTTCATGCTTGACTGTTCTATTCTGGCAAGATTTTTTTTTTTCCATGGATGCCGTGGCAACCCTTTGTTGTTTATTTCCCACCCAGTTAGCCACTGAAAATACACTTTAAAACCTGAAGATGGCTTTCAGAAGGGCAAAAATAAAGGTCACACAAGCAGCAGTGAGTTTTGTGGGACATCCTCTCCTAGAACAGGGCTAATGTGGTAAAATTTGGGTAGCTCCTTGAAGAAGTTAATCTGTATAATCCTGCCTGGTGCCTGAGTTTTTAAATGGCTTAATAGAGAAATATTTCCGTGTCATCCTCCCTGTGGTATTTACTGCCTCACAAACCCACGCTGGTATCTGAGGATCTCACCATCTTCAATCGTTTACCTAATGTAAACGCTGCTAGGTACGGAAGTTTTTACAGGTTGAGGGCTGAGTCAGAAGCCAACCCAGTGACCTGCTCAGGGAAACTGAAAACGTCTGTGGCCCAGCAGGAAGAGAAGCCTTGACGTCCTTTGTAGCAGTTGCGTTGATGTAAAAGTGGTGTCGCGCAGTTCTCATCCGCAAGCGCTTGATTTAATCTACGTGAGATACACGTGAATCGGTGGCTTTGTTTTGTGGAGCGTTAGACTTCGGTTATGTGTGCGTATGGCACTCTGAGACAGTGTTGTCTGGTGGGGGGGACAGAACCAAGCGGGACCACACAACGCAAATCTCCAAGAGCAGCGTATCCGTGCTGAATGTGTTCTTCACGTGGGGTCTGCCCGGTGCTGCTTAGTCCCACTTCCTGATCCCTGCACTGGGAATGCTAACTCCTAAAAATTCCTGTATGGAGCAGACAAAGGCACTCTTTTTTAAAAGGGTTTGTAGCAGGGGAAGGAGGTGTGGAGACAAGTGGTTCGACTGGCAAGTGGTGAGTTTTGTGGCAGTTGCTCAAGTCAGAGATACTGAAAAACAAACTGCAGTGAAACTCAAATAGTTTTTGCCACTTAATTCAACCTCTGTCTTCAAACTTGATGTTTATGGCTGATGCACAATTGGATTTTTGATTTCGTGTGTGTATTTGGGCCCAATTTTATCCTTCGTTATCCACTGGAAGCCAGCACAGACTGCTCACAGGCACTTCTTGCCAGACTGGCGGCTTGCTTACGTTTGAGGAACAAGCATTCTGTCTCGATACTCGATTTTTCTCCTCCTCAGCACCCACACTGCTGTCTTATCCTAGTCAGCGATGATGAAGATTAATTATGGATGTACCATTAAGGGGGAAAAAAATCATAGGATGCTTTGGGTTGGAAGGGACCTTAAAGATCATCCAGTTCCAACCCCCTGCCATGGGCAGGGACACTTCCACTAGCCCAGGTTGCTCCAAGCCTCATCCAGCCTGACCTTGGACACTCCCAGGGATGGGGCACCCACAGCTTCTCTGGGCAACCTGTCCCAGTGCTCCCCACCCTCTCTGGGAAGAATTCCTTCCTGATGTCCCATCTCAATCTCCCTCTTCCAGTTTAAACCCATTACCCCTTGTCCTGTCACTCCCTGCCCTTGTAAATAGTCCCTTCCAGCTTCCTTGTAGCCCCCCAGGCACTGGAAGGGGCTCTAAGGTCTCCCCGGAGCCTTCCCTTCTCCAGGCTGAACCCCCCAACTCCCCCAGCCTGTCCCACAGCAGAGGTGCAGGGGCAGCCAGACTGTGGCGGGCACAGCTGAGGGTGGCTGTGTGGATGTTCTCCCAAGTGATGCCATTTCATGTGTATTTACAGTGTGTGTGTGAGGTTACGGTTTCAAAAGGCATTGCAGCAGTTTTCCTTGAACTTTCAAGTGCAAGAAGTAAATACCAACAGCTTTGACCTGTTGAGGGATCCACGTCCACAGGCGAGTCGGAGGGATCTGGGTGTTCAGTAGTGCAGAGCAGTTTCGGTTCCTTAACGCAGACATAAAATTGTTGTCCAGGTTGTGTGGGGTTCAACAGAGCAGGCCATTTGGGGGCAAAAGATTGTGCCCCAGGAAAAAAATAATCATCTCTTGGCAGAGAGGAAACTGTGCTTTTACTGCGTCTTGCCTGCCACGCTGAGCATGAAATTAACTTTCTTCTTATACAACAGCTCATTGGCCTTAATCGTCGCTTCCTGCCCCAGATGGCACCGTACGAACAGTATCTACAGTCTTCCTTTGGCATGGAATCACCCCCCCAAATCCATTATTCAGTCCTAAATATCCTGTAACATGCTGCTGTAACTGTACTGTGAGAAGAAGGCAATAACAACTCCAGTAGACAGATGCACTCATTTTGTCATTTTTGCTTCAAACCAGCTGTAAAAAAGAAGCAGTGCTTGATTACTGGGGAGTTTGTCGTGTGTGTTTTGTCTTGCCAAGGAGAACTCCCAGGAATTACCCAGATTGTGGAATAAACAGAATGGTGCGTTAAGAATAGGGGCTGTTTATTTAAAGGGGCTGTGCCATAGGGGAAGCTGAGGCTGTTTGTGGATGTAACAGGCTCTGCGAGCCGTGTGCTTTAAGAAATATTGAACATCACAGGCAGAAATCTGCTACAGCTGCTTATGTTTTGATCCCCTTTCCATTTTTTTAATCTGAAAAAAAAAATGTTGGAGTTTGGCAGAATTCAGATTCTCAGTACATAAAGATGGTCGTGGTTACTGAGAGGCGATGGGGGAGGTTTTGAGGGTGAACAGCTGCTTTTGTCGCAGCAGCACCTAAGGGAAGGGGCCTGTTCCGCCAGGGTGGTCAGTTGGTAGGGGGAAGGCTGGTCAGGGGAACCGCAGCCCTGCATCCGTGTGTATGATGGTCAGTTATGGTGGGGGATTCCTTTCCCTGCCGAGAGGCAGGATGCGTTGTCAGGCACGTCTCGCGGTACGTGGAAATGAAGCTGTGAGCCCTGTGGAATGCTTCAGCTGTGCGCTTCCCGTTCCTGCTTGTGAGGAGTAAGTGCCTTGCAAGACTGGGGTCCCCCATTTGTACTCTCAGTGTATTTTACTTGGAGTAAAAGGGGCTTCCTTTGCTGACTGCGCCTCCGCCGTGGGCTGGGGCGGAACCACATTCCTGCAGCATCACACCTTCTGCAGCAAAGGGATTCAACACACTGCTTCCCTCTGCTTTGAGTCTGCTTCAGAGGGTGCAGGTAGTGTGGCACCAAACGTGGAGCAGGGGAAGCAGGTTCCGCGGAAAACCTTTGGCTTTTCACCTCCCTTAGTGTGAAAAACCTTAGAATGTCGGTGGGTGTGTTTCCTCCTGATGTAGATCTTTCAAGATTAAATTTTTCAATTCCCCTTTTCTTTGTAAATGTGAACTTCGAGACGTTCTCTTTTGGGGAGATGGAAACGAAAGAGGTGGTTTCCTAAGCAATCGCTGTGTTTAGGGACTTGGAGTCTTAAGCACCAGAGGGTTAGATTAATGGCAGAACAAAGAATGCTGACGGTACCGATGGTTGGGAAATCCTCGTTGGCGCTGGTCACCTGGTATGTAGAACATTGGCGGGAGTATTGTTCCTTTTCATCCTACCAAACTCCTGTCCGGCAGTAAGAAATCTGGCATTAAGAAGGTACTGCTGAGAAGTACTTTTATTGCCACGGTGAAACGGGTTGTTCTCGGTGGGTGGAACAGCTGAGTTGGTTACTCGCCTTCCCCTCCCCGAACACACTTTCTGCGCTCCCTTTTCCCTCCCAGTGCCCCCGACACAAACCGATTCACTTTGTACAGCGCCTCTAGACCCAAACCTTTAAAGAAAGGAGGGAGAGGTACGTTCCAGGGTATAAACCAGCTCTTTCCCGGTGCAATTTGAGAACCCTCCCTGTGTCATTCCGAGCCTGCGTTGTGCCCGGTCCCCCTTGTTGTGTAAAGCACTAGGACATCCCACAGGAACTCTTGATTGATTTTGCTAACTCTGCCCTTCGCTGCGGTTCAGAAACCTCTAATGATCTGTGAAGCTCCACGATTTTGGACTTGAACAGTAGTAGTTTTAAGAACCTCCTCTGCTACATGAAAGTCTTTAACGCTTTCCACATGCTGGGGTTTTGGCCTCGTGAAAAGCTGACCTTCTACAAGTAGTTTGTAAAGCTCAACATCCCGGGCCAGGGCTTGGTAATGCTGTGGCGAAACGGGGAGGGATGTCATGGAAACTCCGGGCTCTTGGCCAGCAAGGAAGATGTGATACAGTGAACGTGCTGCTGGTGCCCTTTGTTACTGTTCAGGTTTGATTGGCTTTGTTTCCGGTGAGCTTAACTGCGGTTCTTCGCTTCTTTTGGGTGGTTTGGTTTTTGGGGTTTTTTTTTAATGGCTAAGGAGGGAATTTTTGCCAAAGCCCAAGTCTTGATTATCTGAATTGCAGTGAGAGGCAGCTGGAGAAATAAATCATGCTATCTCCCCAAGAAACAAAGGCCCCCCCCCAAAAAAAAACCCCCAATAACACCCACCTGAGGGGAAAAAAAAACCCAAAACCCAAAAAGAACAAAGCAAAACCTGCAAACAAACAAAAAAGCATCAAACAAAATGCATTACACTTCTAAAAATGACCCTTTTTGCTCTCCTTCCCTTGTTCCTGCAGCTCTCATTTTCCATCCCTTACTTTCCCTTCCCTGAAGGCCTCGAGGGCTAAGAGGGAGTTAGACAAATGTGCAGTGCTGACTGCATGACTGGGCTTTATCTTTCCTCTTTAGCAGCCCAAGATAAGGGCAAGAGGGATGTTGCCATCCTGAGTGTTGGCTGATTTCTGGAAGCCCAGAAGACCCGTTCGATGCCCGTCTGTGTTGTGAGAGTGTCATGACCCCAGCAGAGATGGTATACTTGCTAGTAAGGGATTTTTTTTTGCCTGGGCAGTGTTTTTCACGTTGGCTTGTTGTGCTTCACTAGAGCTTGACTTGGCTTCTCTGCAGTTTGGTGTCACACAGACTACACAGTAGGTTTCCTTTCATTGCGTTAGAGCGATGCGGCTGCGGTGCGTGACGGCTTAGGTACTGGAAGAACATAGTCTGCAGAAATAGGTGGGTTTTGGTTTGAACCCTGCTTTAGTTCTGCAGAATTTCGTATCTCACGGATTCAGAGGTCATTTAAAAATACGTGCTAGAAACCTTGCGTGCTTTGGATGCTTAAAGAGCATATGGAAACATGCGTTTATCCTAATTCCCACTGCTAAATCAGATCCAGGATGTAGAATAACTCCACGGGTTGTATAACTGGACTTTCACCTTGTTACGATGAAGTGACATGGACAAAGACCTCCCACCTTCAGTGCTGTGTTGAGGTTGTATTGATTTAACAATTCCAGCTCATGTTCTTACTCGGTGCCATTTGATGTGATGGATTTTTTTGTTGTTGTTGCTTGTCTTGAGCAGAACATTCTTTTGTTGTGAGTGTAAGAGCTTCTAAAAAGGATTTGTCTGCTCACTGTGGGCATAAAGCCTTCCTCCCTATCTTTTCCTTACTTTTATTCTTTTAAGGTGAGTAATGTTCTTGTTTCAGAGAAATCTGTGTGTGTTAAACTTGCAAGCCTTTCAAAAATGATCCAGATTATTCTCAGCTGAAGGATGAAAGGGGCTAAGTTAAAGTCTTGTTAGAGCTGAACAACCAGAGAGTTTTAACCCAGAGCGGTCTGAGAGAGTGGGATAAAAGCATATAGTGCCATAAAGTTTCATTGGATAGGTGTGGATCTACCGTACAGAGACCAAAGGATGTTGTACGCTGCTGTTTGGCCCCACTCTGCCGAACGCTTTTCCTTGGAGCCTGTCAGTGGTGTTGCTGAACACGCATGGGATTGTTAAGCGTTCAGGTGAAAACTGCCTTACCGTTTCCCACCTCGTCCGATGGCTCTCGTGTAGTCCTTATCGAGTCCAGTCTCGAGCCGAGACTAAAGAGAACCGTGGTGCCATTCAGAAACTGCGACTGGAGAAGTTCCGTTGCTCCGGCGATTGCGTAGTAGGTAACGAATAGTTAGTTTTAGATATTTATGTCTGTGCCAAACCAGTGCTACGTTTTGGGGGTTTTTTGACTTACTGAAGCTTCGCTTTGACCTTTTCAAGGGAACTTCTGTAGAGAAGGTACGGGGCATGTTTCACACCGAGTCTCGCGTTATGTTTGATGGCTTTAGTTGTCGTCTCGGAGCTGGAAATGTGGATGGAATCCTGCAGGCTGTAGGTAAACGGCCTTTCCGGTGCAGTGTTCAGCCTTGGTTTGTCGCTCCATAAAGGTCATGATAAAATGAGGGGGAAAAACCCAAAACAAAACAACAAACAACCCCACGCTAGCAGGGACTTATTATTTTAGGAATAAATTCTTTGGGTTACTGATACTTTGGATATTCTCGCTTCAGTTTCTCTCCAGGAATATATCCTCTCTCCTTCCACGCTGAAAGGAGTCCGTTGTGTAACTAACTTCCCAAATACTCTGTTAATCAGCCTCCAGCTTTTGCAGCTTCGTTGCAGCTGTAATACTCTTGGCAAAAGGAAGGCCAAGAAGAGGGGGCACTTTCTTTAGTTGGGTTAATGCCTGCAGTTGAAGTCTTTGCGGGTTGAGCAGCGCTGGGGGAAGGCCCAGCTACTGCACACGTAGAGGGCAGACGGTGCTCTGGCACTTCAGTTAGACCTGTCCCTGTCTGAAGGGTTGTTACCACGTAGGATGGGGCTGGGGGGCAGCTGGTCTGTTGGGTACCACGCAGTTTCCTAAGATCATCCATCTGCTTTTACTCCTCTTCCCAACTTCCCAAGGTCACCTTTATCTGCAGTATATCGCGGGGATTTCCATTTTATTTTATTTGAAGTGTTTCTGAAGGGCAGCAGGAAAGTAAGAAAGATGCTGCCAAAGCTTTGTTGCCTCTGTATTATTTTGCCTTGTCTCTGTAATAATTAATGCTGACATTGTTCGCTTGAAGGCTGCTGCTTTCCTGGCAGCTCTGCTTTCCTGTTCCCCGGGAGATGTTAGCCATGGGATATCTGCCCTCTGAGATGCAGACGCTGAAAAAGTGAATTTGCAGGTACTTGTGTCTTAACAGAAGCGATGCCTGCTCGTTAATTAAACCCTTTGGTAGGTTAAAAGTTCTTTGTTAGGATGCTGCTACATCCTCTGTTGGCTCTTGAGGGATTTGGTGAGACGGGACCTGCCGGACGCTGTGAGCTGAGCGTTCCTTGGTGCAGGGAGGTTGCACCTACACCCCTCCGGGCCCTCCTGGGTGTTGGGGCCGTGTTAATGCACATTTTTCAAAGCCTAGAGAGTAACCAAACCGCAGTAAAAAATGGCTGGCGAACCACAGAAAAAGCTTTGTTCGTTATTTGACAATTAGAATGGTTTCAATTATGAGACCGCTTGGCAGTAGCATGTGTTTGATGGATTAGGGAAACATGAGTAATAGAAAACCTGTCCTGCTGCTTTGTGTCGCTGTGGCCTTTTCCGAAGGGGGGAAGGCGTGCGTGCTGTTGGAGTTAGCAACAGCTGGCTTCGGAGTAGGGAAATGCAAGTTAAGGCGGCCTTTGTGGCTTTAAATACAAAACACCCCCAATGTCAATACACAGAACCCCTCTAAGAACTTACTGTTGGATTTCAGAGTCACGTAACGGTGGGGGTTTTCCCATTTTTAGTACGTTTTTGAAAATGTGAATTTTCAAGGGTGCTGTGGGAATTTATGCCTCGTTGAGCACTCGCTGTGGGATGTTTCTCTGCTCAGGGTAATCATCCGCTGTGATTGACTGTAAGGAAATAGTTTGTATTCGTTGTAGGTTTGCTAGCTTTTGTTGATGGGTTTCTTGTTTTGAATGGCCAGAGCACTGAGTGTAGAACAGGCACTCTTCGAACGTGGGTACCAAAAAAGGACACGGGTAAAAGGCTGTGTCAGGTGATGCTTCCACCTTGCTCTCATGATGAATCTGTGTAAAAATCAAAATATTCTTAGAATTCTGTATATCTGTACAGTAAATAATTGTTCTTTTCGTGAAGTTAGTGCCTCTAAGGCCAAAAGGAATTTGATGTTTTCCTACGTTGTTGAATGTAATTCTTTGTGTTAAATATTTCCCTTCACAGTAAATGGAAATACGCACACATAGCCATAACTACAGCACTTGGAGGATATCCTAATCCAGGGAAGAACCTGGTTGGTTATCCCTTCCACAGTTCAAGTCTTGTTGGCTGGATTGATCCTCTTGGGTAAGGAGCACAAGACAATTTAGTGGGAAGGTAGTAGTCAGCATGGTGGTTAGACTATGTACGTAATTTTTTCATGCCATGCTGGTGACGCAGTGTGCTCTGCTCACCTGTTACCTTCTTTACTGCACTTGGTAGTTAATTATTTTTTCCGGTTGACTGTCTTTTGAACTCTCCCGTGTGGAGAATTATCATAGGTTTGGAAACCAACACAACGATTTTTAACTTTTAATCTTATCTAGACCTGTTCTGTTTGATTTTATTCCAAGGCGCACAGCGTGTGTGGCAGACAAAGTGACTGAGTAACAGACTTGTTACTGATCAACATAATCCTGGAAAAACACAGTGTTAACGGTTTTCCTCCTTGCTGTTGCCCGCTTGTTCGAAGCTGATGCTGAAGGCCTCGCTCTCTTCTCGCTAGGCTACCAGCGCTGGCTGCCACCAAGGATGGTTACAGCCAGTGGTCGTCAGCCGTCGGGTGAAACAGTTGCCTGCCCCTAGAAAATGGAATTAACGTTAACAAATCGATCTCCTGGGACACAGTGCAATCACGTGGTTAATGACTTAGGATGGGAGGAGAGCACACGTGTCAAGTTACCCCGGAGTTTTGGTTTGCAGGGGATAGCACCAGCGAGCGTTGGTTCTACAACGGAAAGCAGTCATTTGCACGGGTATCCATCGCAGCATTACAACTGCGGGTAATCTGGGTTTGCTGTGATGTAGTCTCGCTCTCGGCTTGTCCACGTAGGGAACGTGACTAGCACATTTGTGCAGAAGCAGTGTAACTTCATGGGAAGAAGCTAACCCGTCGCTGGGGTATCGTGACTTGGCTGTGATGTGATCCGCTGTACTACTGCCCTGCCCCCGTCAGGCTTTGGTTCACCTTCCTGGGTGACAGGAGCTATGAAATGTATTGTTGTTTTAAAATAAACAAGCCCCAAACTACAACAGTCGAAACACACACAAAACCCCCCCATCATTCCCAATTCGTTGCCTGAATCGCGTACAGCTCCAGGCTCGCTTTCAGGCAGAGGTTTCGGACACAGAGGGTACCAGCCCTGTGACAGCGTGCCTGCTCCCAAAGGTTGGCTTTCAAGCGTGCGGTTAGCGTCAGCCTTTTGCAGCTCATGCACTATGGGCAGCCTAGTTCCTTTCATCTTCACAGGGGCTGCTTTTAATGTTGAAAGTATGGAGCCAATTATTTCAGGGGTACACGGCAGTTGTAGGGTTCGGTTGGTGGGGTTTTTTTACCTCTGGCATGTTCCATCAGAGTCTTACGCCACGTTTCTCCCATCCTTCTAAGCAATTCTGTCTCGTTACGGATACTTGTGGTGTTGCTATTGAGGATAAAAATGCCTTTAAGAAAGAATAATGCCTGCTGAAGAGTGGTAACCTGAAAGCCTGGCGTTCTGTTCAAAAATGAAAAGCCCGTTAGGGTAATGGGATGGGGGGAAAGGATTGATTCATGATGTGCGTGGACAGAGATGGTCAGGCTGCGACAACATCTCAGACTTTCTTTGTATGTAGAGCACAGCGGAAATGTGTTGCACCCTTATGCCAACCACGGGAGAAATGCGTTGTATAAAGATACCCCTCCTTTTGGGAGGGTATTCTGTGCTGAACAGGCAGGTGAGATCCACCAAGTGATCTCCAGTCGACGTGGAAAGATTCCTTGGTGTTAATTTCTCCTCACAGGTTGACGTTACTTTCTTATTTCACTTTGTGTGTCCTTCCAAATTCACCAAACCTGT
The DNA here is from genome assembly GCA_027574665.1 of Rhynochetos jubatus. Lineage (NCBI taxonomy): Eukaryota > Metazoa > Chordata > Aves > Eurypygiformes > Rhynochetidae > Rhynochetos > Rhynochetos jubatus. Next base: position 6,230,785 of record CM050669.1, read on the forward strand.
GTAACGCGTACTTTCACACCGTGCCGTGCCAGTTGCCGGGGTCCTTGTGAAGTGGAAATCCCAGAGAATGACTGTTAATGTTACATTATATTGGTAACAGCAGCATTATTCCTGGTCACTTGCAGTAGTCAGAAAGCTGCTTGCCCAGTGGTTGAAACTTTAACGACCACCATCCCTCCCGGGTTTATTGTTCTCCGGACGAGATGGCTGAGTCGACAGGCATCTTCACCGTACCCTTGCGGCAGATGCTTCACCAGTGTTGAACGTAATCCATTGCTGCCTCCTCATCCTTTTTCAATGGGCTTCTTAGCTGGTGCGGTTCATAAATATTTTTGGTTTGGGTGGTGATTAAAGCCACTGAAAGGGACTGGAACGGGCTTACTGGGCGAAGAGATACAGTTGGCAGGATGGACTGTGTGCAGCGGGCAGGACCTGCCCTGTGCCGACAGGGAAGATCAATAGTTGCAGCGTTGGTAGAGGTTCTGCAGAGGAAAGGATGGCCAAGAAGAGGGGCAGGTAAGGGAATTTATTTTTTTTAATGCTTTAGTATTTCTGTAGCTTCAACTTCAGGTCACAGTTCACTCATTTCACGGAAGCTGGAAGTTTTGCAGTGTTTCTCTATCACTCCGAAGAACCGACAGTTCAGGAAGCTGAAGCAGCTTCCTGCTTTGGAGACGTAGAATCACAGAATGGTTTGGGTCGGAAGGGACCTTAAAGCCCAGCCAGTGCCACCCCCTGCCACGGGCAGGGACACCCTCCACTAGATGCGTATAGGGGTGGGCTGAATCCCAGACTGCGATTTCCCGGGCGAGGCCTCAGCAGTAGGAACGTACGAATGAATTGCGGAGTTAGCTGGTTACCTCACACACAATATCTGCAAGGGTGGACCGAAAATAAGTGATACATCTTAGTGGTGTTGCTGTGATGAGCTTAATGAGGAGAAAAAAAATAGGAGAGCTAGAGTTATTTACAAAACGGTACAGGAGACACTCAAAACATACCCGTGCTGGCAGCGTATGTGGTTAGATCCGGCGTAGTAAGGTGATTTTTAACTGAGAAAATAGCTGTTTGCGGTCTTTCACGTGTCACAGTTTCTTTTCCAGAGTCGTGTAACGTCTCAAACCCCTGTTTTTGCAAGATGTCTGCCTTGTTGTGTCCGCTGGCTGGGTAATTAAACATATTTGTAATCAGCAAAGAGCTCGCACCTCGAGTCTGTGGCTTTTCGCCTCTTTGCGTTACCCTAAGCCCGCGAGGTGTGGGGTTTGTGGTTGGGAGAACAGGATGCTGCCGACTCAAAAAGTGGACCAACAGATAGGGAAGAGTTAAGCAGGACAGAAGGGCTGTTGTGTGGTAATAATGGTGCTGCTGAATAACTTGAGGTGATGAATTGTTTGAAGCAGTGGATGCCTTTAAGAGCCGAGATGGCTGTCACTGGTGTGTTTTGCTCCTAATTGATGGAGAACTGCACGTAAAGCTGAGAGCGTTCTTATGTTATTGAATATTTCATATGGAAAACACAGGGATTCTGCACGAGGCTGCAAAGATACCAACCACGAAGAACCTTTTTCTAACACGCAGCTTTAGAAAGCGCTTCTCTTTCATGCCTGTCGGACCACAGTGAATCAAACGCATCGTGCCTCTGACGGGACTAAGTCACGGCTCCTACACGGCATGCACGGAACCTCCGGAAGTTCAGGGCCAAGTACAGGGTCCTGCACCTGGGTCGTGGCAGTCCCCGGTTCGCTGGAGAGCCGCCCTGCAGAGAAGGGCTGGGGGACACTGGTGCATGGGAAATGGTGTGTGACCAGGCAATGTGTGCCTACAGCCCGGAAAGCCAGTCATATCCTGCTGTATGAAGTGTGGGCAGCAGGTCGAGAGAGGGGATTCTCCCCCTCTACTGTGCTCTGAGACCCCACCTGTGGTGTTGTGTCAAGCTCTGGAGTCCACGCTACAAGGCAGACATGGCCTTGTTAGGATGCTCCGAGGGCTGGAGCCCCTCTGCCGTGGGGACGGGCTGGGAGAGCTGGGGGGTTCAGCCTGGAGAAGGGAAGGCTCCGGGGAGATGTTATTGTGACCTTTCAACATATATAAAGATGGAGGAAGACTAATCATGGGATCTAGGGTAACAGTTTTAAACAGAAAGAGGGTGTATTTAGTTTGGGTATATGGAAGAAAGTGTTTCAGGGTGGGGAGGCACTGGGACAGGTTGCCCAGAGAAGTTGCGGATGCCCCATCATTGGAAGTGTTCACAGTCAGGTTGAGCAACCTGGGCTAGTGGAAGGTGTCGCTGCCTGTGGCAGGGGGGTTGCACTAGGTGACCTTTGAAGGTCCCTTCCAACCCAAACCATTCTGTGATTGTCTCCCCCAGACTTTAGTTTTGCTTATCCCTTAGCTGACACTTTCCATTGCACTGAAACAGGTAGGAAGGAGGTGTGTTCTGTAAGGGGATGTCCCAGTGCTCCTGCAGAATCTATTTAGTGAGTCTCCAAGCCCTGATGCTTACTGTGATTGAGCTTTGGCTTTCATTATTTCTCGCAGTGCAAAAGCTTGGTGATAGCCCTCATCAGGTCTGTTCGTACCCTCCCCCTGACAGCAGCTACCTGCTGGAGCAGGAGAAGGTTAATTCCTTCTGCCTTGGCTCAGCATAGCTCAGATCCCCCGCGATCTTCATGTCTTCCTAGTTTCTTTAGCTACTGCTTACTGACAAATGAAGCTTGTTAAAGGGACGTTTATTTTTAAAGCTAGGAAATAAAATGCTTTGGACATGGTAGTCTAAAGAATGTGGAGGTCTAAAGTAGGCCTGTGTGAAATCTTTTCTTCTTGCTTTCTTTGGCTGAGATGCAGTTTTCTGTCTGAGCACATCAGGGTTGCTCTAAATTAAACCAGGTTTTATATGAGCAAGATCATCACTTTATCCCAGATGCCTTAACTCCTTTTGGATGCCAGAGCACTCAGACCAGAAACCTTGCCTGCATCAAGCAGAGGTGTGTTTCTCTTCCCCTGAAAAACACGACCCATGTAGGGTGCCCAGTTCTGTGAGGTGGGATAAAACCTCCCGCTATTCTGTGAAGGTGCTGTGGGGATAAAACCGCTTAGGATTTAGAGATGTCATTCCCAAGCTGGGTTGTAGGAAAGGCTTTGTAAGGACTGGAGCGGACAGGGAAAGGAAAAAGATGGGAGCTGGAGGATTCCCAGTATGATTTGTCGTATGATGTCAACACGTTGTTACTACTCCTTGGATGTGATGGAGCAGTATGTGGAGAAACCCTTTACAAAAGTTAGCGGAAGGTTAACTTGTGCACTACGTGTGGTGGTTGCTGAACTTGGCCCAGAGCCCAGGCACTGTGTTAAACTGATCTTGTTTCGCACATGGCAGTCTGGCGCAGTTGGAAGGAGAAAGGAGAGTGTATCCTCACCAAATAGGTTTTGGCGTTCTGGCGTTCGGACTTACACATGGCGCTGAAATCAACAGCTAATGTCCGTCTCGGGCATTTTTTCAGCGCTGAGCTGTGTCGTTGGGTCTCTGCATCTTTCTGAACAATTTATTTACAGCATCATATTCCGCTGTAGTTGACCAAATCCAAAACGTAATGCCACGTAGTAACAGATGAAAGCTGGCGGTGCTGTGTCTACAGCCGCAGCTTGGTTGGTGTGTTGGGGGGGAGAAACCTGTTCTGAGGTTGATACCGGGGAGCGAATTCTTCGACTAACGTGGCACGTACCCGCTCCTAGTTAATGGCGTTTTCCATGCAATAACTAACTAGTTTTTAATGCACTCTGTAACACTACTGATATTAGAGATGATCGCTAAAACCAAGTAGTGTTGCACACCAAGTCAAGGCTGCAAGTCCTAGCAGACAGTATAATCTCTAAGTTACGTGCTTAAAGGTAAGTCCAGGTTAAGTTTACAGTTGCAGTTCTGCTTACTGCTACCACCTTGATATTTTTTATCTAGTGATGTGTTTAAATTCTGCCTGTAAGGCCTTTTCAGGTTCGTGATGGACATGCTGACTTCTGTTTTCCAAGTAGAGCCCCCAGCGGGGCACCGCTGCAGTTGAGATAGGTATGCTGAGGGCTGATTTTCGAGTGGCGTTGCCTGACAAATCTGCAGCTGCTGTTAGAAGCGGTTGAAGAACACAGAGGATTCCATTAATAAACCCCCAAATTTAAGGAAGAAGTGCAATGTGGCGTTTTGGTGGCTAATAGGGTTGGAAATTTCTGTGAGTGGTTTTGTTTACAAACAGTGCAGTGTGTAGGATGCCCTCTGGTAAACTTGTAAAGATTCATGTTCCAGCAATCTCAGAAACCTAGTGGCTGCGGCTTATCAATTAATAATGCAGTAGCCTCTTAAGAGGCACTCAAGTGTAAATGTGTACTGGTAGGCTTCGCTTTCTCGCCAAGGAGGCCAGCAAGGATTGCTATAACCTCTTTTTTCTGGTTGTTTTGAAGTTCTCAATTACAAGTGGTTCTCTTTCAGTTTCTGACACCTTGCTTGCCGTGTTGAATGCCAGCCACTAATTAAAATGATCACTCACGCTGCCTAGTGGGCGGCATCAACATGCCGCGACTGTCCGACGCAGGGAATAAATGGCGCAATATTCCTGCGTCTGGAATACCCCATCGGTCGGTCGCTGTGTTTCCCAGACGTACTGGCATAGTCTAAGTAATAATCAAGAGTTTCTGAGCTCTTACTGATGCAGCTGGAATAAGACTCGTCAGCGTGTACGAACCGGTAATGAGGAGCGGGTCTGTGCAGCGGCGGGCGAGGGTGGGAGTCAGGCGGTGTGGGGCCCAGCGTCGTTGGGAGGAATCGGTTATACAGTTTTTCGTATCTAGTGCAGCAAGCAGTACAGCAAGCAGTCTTCATCTTAACCTTCACAAGATTGCTGACTGGGTAAAAATGACGTTTTATTCCTCTATCAGAAACTGTCTCCATCTCTGCTTCCCTTGTAGAGGAAATCGGGAGGGGAGGTGGAGACGATACGAGCTCCTTACCTAAACCTGACCTCGTTCACATGAGGGAATTGAGCATTTTTGGGTAGTAAAGTGAGATGTAGAGAGTAGTTTCTCAGGAAAGCAGAAAGGCAGCTCTAGATTAAGCTCGTCAGGCTGTGGTGAGGAAGCGTTACCTCGGTGGCAGCCTGGCTGTACGGGCAGTGCCCTTGCCTGGCACATTTCCTGGGGGCTGCATTTTTTTTGTCCTCTGGCATAAGAATGCAGGGCCAGAACAGGCCGGGGGGGATTGCTGAACCTAAAGTTGTGTTGTCACAGACAACCATGTCTCAAATCCCTTTCGTGAACGGATCAAACTTCATATTTAAGCTCCTAAGGTCTGCAGCCATTTGTCCCGCTGCCAGTGCTGCCCTTGGGCTGTACTGGGCCTTCCCCCTCCCCGGTGGGTACCTGCATGCGGAGGTTCTCTGCGATAGCTGTTGTGGAGAGCCAGAGATGCCGATGCCTTTCCTGATGCTGCTGTGTGTCATCCGATGGGGCAGAACCTGAAACTTGCCCGGCTCGTGCGGAATCGCCATCAGGTCGGCTGGCCTGGGGCGTGTTCCGACGTTCTGTCAGAGCATCGCTGTAGTGGACGGGGCAGGAAGGTAAAAACGACCCCCTGTTTCATCGCAGTTGACGGTATAAAGTGAGAACAGTGCCGTTTTGATTGCGCACACTTGGTAAAATGAGCTGTGGCAGCCGTATCACCGGTCCAGCCCCCCCGCTGTGGGTGCGGGCCATGCACGGCGGGGACAGGGTTAACGGCAGAGTTTCATCTCTGAACTCACCGTAGAGCTCAGGAGCCCCAAGTATAGCCCCAAATTACCGGTGTCTCTTTTCCCCCTCCCTTATCCCTAATTGTGCAGTGGGGAACACATTCACCTTCCAAGGGAACAGCTAGGATTAATGCTTGCTGGAGATCCAGGGTGGAAGAGAACTGTGAAGAATTAGCCTTTTTTTTCACTTTTGAGCTCACTGCAATAGGTATTACAGAAAATTAAATGAATTGGTCTTTCTAATTGTGCTTTACAGCTCTTACCACTGTCTTTTAGCTGAATTTTGCTTGCGAAGGATTTCTTCCTGACAGAAAGAATTTGAGGCTGGAGGGAAGCAGCAGTAACAAGGATAAGCAGCTTACGTGGCAGTTCTTTTCTGGGGTGGGGGGGGGGTTGTTGCTTGATGTCCTGCTTCAATGTTCCTCTTTCCATATATTGCTCTGATCAACAGGAAAAGACCCAAGTACCCCTCAACCCTCAGTGCTTAATCTAGAAAATCTACTGCTTCAGAGAAATGTTCTTGGAGAGTTGTAAAAAGAAAACAGCTGTTCCGGGCTCGGATCTGAGGGAACCGAAGTCTGTTTAAAATCAAGGCTTAATGGCAGGGGTGTCTGTCTGGGAGTTTTGGCAAGTCTGTCGCTGTGTCCGTAGCTCGGCCCGGATAGCAGAGCAGGAGCCCATCCTTTAAACCTGTGTCTGCGGTGTGGGAATGAGGTTTTGGGTGATAAGTCTGGTTGGTTGTAGGAGTTTCTTTGATACTTTCCAGGTGTTGGACATCCTGTGGTAGAGATTTTTATTAGGAGGTCAAATTGGAGCTGTCTTCAGCGTGGAATCAGGGAGGTTGATAGTTTTCAGCAGGGAACAAGCAGTTGTGAGGAGTTTGGGGTTACAGCTGCAATAAAAAGGGGCTGGATGTTTTTTCTCCTTCGACTTGATTGCATCCTCACTTTCTTCATTAACAGTGAGGATTATTTGATGAGGTTTGTTGCCTCCTGTGTAATTTTCAGCATTTTCTGAACGACGTTGTTGTTAACGTGACTTTATAACGAGCCATTAAACCTCCACAGCTCCCCTGCGTGTCACGAGCTGCAAAGGGAAGGGAGGTCACGCGTGCATCTGCCAGGCCAGGCTTTGTGTGATGCATCGCAGATGTGGTTGGAAAACCTCAAACATCTGTTCCGTGGAAACGTGGAATGCGGGTCAGCGTGCAGACGCATCGGCAGTCTGAAACGGTGCTGCTGGTGGCTGTCTCGGAACTCAGCGGACCTTCGACTCCGATTTCTATATTTAAATAAAAGCAGTTCCAGAATGTGATGTTTAGAAACAAACAGCTAATTCCTTACTTACCTTTCAGCTCTTCTTACCCTGTTCAAACAGGCAAACCTGATCAGGCTTTCAGAATTTCCGTTTGCTTGCTTATTGGAGTGGTTTGGTTTCGGTGTTTTTGTGATGCGTGTCTCCGCAGTGACCATCGCCTGCCCAGGAGGGCGAGGGGCTGGGACTGCAGAGCACAGTGCAGGTTGTGTCCAGGCCAACGCCCGCTCTCCAGAGGAGTGAGGGGTGGAAAAACCTATCTGACGTCACGGGGATGAAACCCTGTGGAGAATGACGTCAGATTCCAATCATAGAATACGGCAAGAATCAGATTTGTTTGGAAACCAGGCGATATAATATGTTCCCACATAACCAGGGGAAGGCAGGAGACAGTTTCATACAAGGAAACAAACAAACGCCAACTGTAGTTAACAGGAAGACGGTCCTCGGTGGCCCATAACCTGTCCTAGGATTTACCCATTCGACTGTGACAGAGAAGCTGCAGCCACTTGGGCACTGGAACTTTCTTCCAGACCATCCAGTGTGCCCCAGAAGTGCTGAAGAGTGTCATTTTGACCCAAAACACTTGCCTGCTCGTGGACTGATGGATGACACTTAAACTGGAGCTGGAAAGATAGCTAGGGACTTCTTCATTAAAGGTGAGACTCGGGTGTCTTCTCAGGTGAGTTGAGCCAGGAACTTGCTCTGCGAGATGTCAGCGCTTACCCATCCAAAATCGTCTTTTCCCATCTGTGAAACGCCATCTAATCACGGCCTGAATTCCAGCTGGGCAGAAGGGGAATTTGCTGAGCTAGGTAATGGTTGTTGCTTTTAGCTGATGAGGAGTGTGAGGGGTGTTTTACTGCCCCTCCCCAGGGTTGCAGTGGGAGCAAACCTTTCTGTTTCTGATGAGCTTAGTGTTGTCTGTCACCCCTCAGTTATGTGTCAGTGTCACTCCAGCCAGCCCGAGGCATCCAGTGGAGTGTTGCAGTAATGCAGGGTACTGATTCTGAGTGACGCTCAGCTGGGAGTGGGTTGTAAATACCCGCTTGGATTATTGCTCCGAAGTAGTCAACTCACAGCACAAATACAGCCAACAGTTACGGCACGGGAAGTGTTTTGGTAAGCCTGGTTTGATTCTATTTGCAAATTGGCGTCGTGCAATAATTAAAATACTTTAAGAGGAGTACAGCTTTGATAACTGCAGGCCTAATTTCAGCATTAGCGTATGTGTACCTTAGCAAAACGCAGGGGGATTAACTTCCCTGCTGAACAGTAGAATTAAAAATTTAATTCTTTGTTCAAACGAAAATTCTGAAAGTAGCAAACGCTGCTGTCCTTGTGCCTGGAATGTCGCTTCCTGCGCACGCACGCGCATACCCAAATTAGTCTTTCGTTTAAATTAATTAAAGCTGACACGCAAACCACAACAGACAGTAGTCTGCTTGGGATGAAATTACCAAAGGCTGTCAATATTTCATGCTTGGTTGGAGTAGCTGATTGTACTTGGTACCATTTTCGGCGCCTGTGTAAAATCCATAAAACAGGGAAGTGCTGTGGTGGAAGGAACCTTTTTCATTTTCTGGCAGCCATTACACGCTGGCGGTACAAAAACCGTTTTTTCTTAGCAGTCCTTTCCCAAGCTCAGAAATGGATTTCCCCCCAGCCACTGTCATTCAATTATCACCTCAGGAAATGCATAGATATAACTGATGATCCCTTTAAAACGTCCTGCGGTATTCCGCTCCTCCCATCCTTCATTTTTCTTCTCGCTCCAGTCATTAAATGTAACACTGCCAATGTATATTTTATAGGGTGACCCTGACGGCTGTCGCTTTGAGGGTGTGCAGAGATAATAAGATTGTGCGTGTAATGAAGGGCAGATAAATAGAAAAATGTTTACGGGCTGTAGCGTGGTAGTTTTAACTGCTTTATGGCTTGCTTCTCTCGTACACACCCACGTGAGCCACCGCTAGGACCTTTGCTTTCATGCTTTCAACGGTGAAAATGGGATTTGTCGCAGGCGTGGGGAGAGGCACCGTGGTGACGCAGCCAGTAGCAGCGAAACGGGTGTTCGTCCCACACCTCAGCTCCAGCAGTGTGCAACCCAGAAAATTACTGAGCGGGTACAGGAAGAAAGTGCAGTTGAAGGGGTGATGCATCGACGCTTGGCACCTCCACTGAGAAAATCCCCTTCCTTGGGTTGTGCTGCTAAATTTTCAGTGTCAGTGGAGTTGATGGAAAAGCGTGTGCGAAGGGGGAAAGACACGATCCGGTGCAGACTGGTGAGCTCTGCTCTGAAAGCTTCTCTGGATACCTTGCTATTAATTTATCTTGGTGTTTATCCCACTCTCCTTTCTATCCTTGTGTAGCTCCAGGATTGAGAACCTGCTGTTAACAAGAGGCTGGCAGGGAAAGACGTTGCTTTGGACCCCAGGATTTTGATACGGGTTGTAAAATGGAATGAAAGAATTGCTGGCTCAAGAAAGCGGGAGCTTTTCCATCTTTCCAAAAGCGTTTAGCGCCTATTCTTCGGAACTAGGTTGTGTTTGGTTCACCTGGTCCACGTGCGTTTTGTTAGGGGTAGCGCTTTGGGCATCGAGATGTGAGGGGGAAAAGGGAGAAGGCTGGAATTGGGCAGCTGTGGCTGAGCAGAGACTGGCAGAGGTGGAGGGCAAGCCTAGGCGAGGAGCGGGGTGGGAAGTAGTTTCCAGTGGTCAAGCAGATCAGGATTTCTGACCTGGAAGTTGCAAAGGAGAGATGAGTAGAAAATAACCCCCTGACAAATGTAAAGTGAGTTCTTAACTCTTCGGCTATTTTGATAACCTCTTAATCGATGGAGCGGCGGAGATCCCCGAGGGACGCGCAGGGCGACAGCGGCAGTGGTTACGCAGTCCTGGAGAACCAAAACTGACACTATTAAAGATGGGCTCTAATAATTAATAATGGATGCAGCCAGCAGTCTGCGAGTTCCTGTGGGGATTAGGGACTCTGTTGATTAACAAAGAGGAGTCTCTGGAGGAAGAAGCCTTAATTACAAAAGCTTTCTTTTCATTCTGGCATGACGTACAGCCGGAGAGGGGGTCAGCAGCTTTAACTAGCTGAGCTTTTAAAACAGCGTGCTAGCATGCTGGTTGGTTTTCCAGAACTCTTAAAGCTGGTACTTAAATCCCTAAAAATGAGGGGAAAACAAGAAAAAGAGCAGTTTGCATAGAGGAGTTCTGTTATGGAACTTACCCTTGCTAATAATATTTCCTACCAGTATATGCAACCTTAATTACAAGCGCTGGAGAAGGTTAGCAAACGAACTACATGAAAATTGAGTTAGATGTGGCGCAAAGACGTGTTATTGGTGTGTTTGTCAGGCTATGGACAACAGCATTTAGATGTCTCTGCGCTTTGCTAAAGCCTTACAGCCGAGCAGTAGGAACGGAACAGGAATATCCAGCTGGAAGAAAAAGCAGCGTGTGTTGAGGGCAGAAGGAAAGCGAACCCATTGAGGATCAGCCAGTGGGTACCTTGCTTAGTAAGGATGGACAAGCCCGTCCCGTAGGCCTGGCTTTGGATTATGAAGGAATTTTAGAGCCCGACTGTCACCGACGGAGCTGTTCATGTAGTTTGAGGTTGATCGGTACCGTTGTCCTTCTCACACAGGGTTGATCTGGGCCAGTTTGTAAATCTTTGTTTCTGTGCACCATAAAACTTCCAGAGGAGATGCTGAGGCTTAATTTGTGAATACTTCATGGCTTTGTTATCAAACGGCAGATGCTGTGCAGGTGGCTGAGTGTTAGTGTTGCTGCAGGTAAATGTTTGTGTCAGGTGGGAGGGTGTTTACATCCTGTCTTGCCTATTTCTTTCCTGTTTTCTCCCTGCTTTGCACGCCCTGCTCACTGACTCCTTTCTGCCCGTGATTCCACTGCTCGCTCTCGCCCGTTCCCATGCCTGGTTTTGTTGTAGGAGTTGGGTTTAGTTTGCCCTCACCTGTTACGGTTTGGGTTTTTCCATTATTTGTGAAGGAGGGCAAATACGTCCTCTCAGGAGAATTACAAGTGGGATCTGTGTGTCTAGTTAACAGGAAAAACAAAATTATTTTAGTCTCTGCCCTGCTGGAGGAACTTTGGAGCAGAATCTTCACATTCCACGCTTGTTTCAGCACTGTCAGGAGTGGCACAGTTCTCTAATGACCTGTCCTGTCACCGGCCTGTGTCAGCTCTCCGAACAAAAGCGTGGGAGGCGGAAGCTCGCCCTTCCCCTGCAGAGGGCTGAGCAGGGCAGCGCTGCTCATGTAGCAGGAACAGTGGGAAAGCGTAAAGCTGTATCTGATTGCAGGGGGTTTTCCACAACAAAATGAAATCCAGAAAATACAGATGGAGCCTGGGCCGGGTTCCCAGGAAGTTCTGTGACTGTTCTGTGTCGGCGGTAAATCGGCGGCGTAAAGAACCAAGGAGTTATCCTGGGTTCCTTGCGTACCTGTCTGCTTTGGGTTCCCGCTTGGCCAGCCTGTTTGCCAGGAGTTTCAGATAAAACTAGAAGCAGCCTAGCTTCCCTTGCTGCTTGCACAACAGGGAACCCGGGAATTAGGGCGGCCAATCTTCTCCTGAAATTGTAGGTAGAGCTCTTAGCAGAGACCAGGGAGAGAAGGCTGTACTGCCATCCGAAAGATAATAGATGGCTAGCGGAGCTGCTGGATCAAATGCCTGCACTTGTAAAATATGCTAGAGACGGGCAGGATATTCCTTAGGGAGCACCCCACGATTTTTAATGTGGTTTTTGTAGTGTTAGTAAAATATCGCTGGGTTTTTAAAAGCCTCTCTTAAAATTTCAGTAATGTTTTAGATTCTGCGGTGTTCCTGTGCACCCAGGGTGGGCATTAATCAGCGCTACCGAACAAGCTGCTGAGACTTACTGCTTAATTAGAGCATCTGCAAACCTATTTGTCATAGTTGGCTGAGGCATGTAGACCAAGCTTAAAATCTAAAAAAGCCCAGGTTCAACTCTTTTGAGCCGCATGCAGCTGTTCTTTCTCTTTCCTGCTGCACTTTTTCAATACTTTAACCTGTTCAGACCGAGACAAGAGTTCCAAATTCTGTGGATATGGGCTCCTGACAAGAAGGAGCCGTGCGGTGCTCTCCGGTCACTGTCCCGCTCCTTCCTCGGTGTTAGGCAGTGCTGCTGAGGTCAGAGGACTTGTGGCATGACTGCACTGGCCTGTTTGCGGGCATCTGTGCCTCTTGCATCAGCACCTTCTGGGTGTGGAGGTGTGCGTGACGGGAGGGACTGGTCCCTTCAGTTTGGTCTCCTGGTCTGAGAGTGTACGGCAGTATTCCGGGTGGTTCTGTGACGTTTGGGGCAGCAGCGGGGGGATGACAGCCAGCCCTATGCTGGTCTGTACTGGAGGGGTGTGTTCCCCTACGCAGAACTGCATGGCTAGTCCCTGTTCTGGGCACGCCCCGTGGCTTGCAGGCGTTGGAGCAGATGCTGCATCCAAGACTCTTAAAGACGGGATTTGGTGAAGGAGGACGGTGAGGAGACTGTTTTTATCACAGGACTTTAAATAGGGAGCATTAGCTAAATTGAGTTGACTTAATAAAATCTTGATGCGTTCCAGAAAGATTGTGAATTCATTAAGGCCACAGCTGGACAATCTGTTCCCCTTCGGTCTGCCATGGCTGGTTTATAGCCACTGAGGAGAGTTGTCATTTACCTTTTCTGTTTAATTACTGTAAAGCTATTCCCCTCCCCCATGATTTTAGATTCCTACCCCCCCTGGCAGAGCTAGGCTCTGGGGAAATTAAACAGCAATTATTGTGTTTGCTCACTCTGTTATACCATAACTGATACTTGAAGGTAAGTTGATGCGTTCCCGTGATTGGCTTCCACAGGAGCAGTTCTGCAGCAGCAGGGCTGTCAGAACCTCTCAAATCCAGAAATGCACACCCAGCGTTAATCCTCCCTTTACCTAAGGCAAGACTAAACACAAACACGGGGCACAGCTTGGATTGGAAAACTGCTGGTAAGAAGCGAGGATCCAGGGCATGCAGCACTGAGGGCTTTGGTAAGGGTTGGGAGGAGTTAGAACGGCCTGTCCTGGTGGGGTTTGACCACGAAAAAAGTCAAAAGACTGAGGCAGAGCCTCACCACAGATCACAGTTGCTTCGATGGTCTCACCACCTCCTTAGTTTGGAAATGAGGGGGATGTTGCCCAGGCTGAACAAGTGTAAAGATACAGTGAAGGATCATTGGTTCAGGGTGCTGCATCTCCTGTGATTTTACTGTGTGTGTTGCTAGCGATACCCAGATCCTGACACGAAAAGGGAGATGTGCGGTGTATTTGCAGCTGGTTGGGTTAGGATTATTCGCCTGGGTGCAGACCTGCTACCCAGAAAATGGGATTCCGAGCAGCTGCTCTCAGCCCTCCCCCAGCGAGCCCGCACCAGCCTGCCTCCCTTCATCACGCCGCTCGCAATTACGGCGCAGAGATGTAGGATGTGTTGACTGCGAGACCTTGTGGTGAGGTGAGGTGAGATCACCAGGAACAAAATGATCATTACAGGCCGTTCATGTCAGCAGTGTTTGTGCGCGTCTGTTTGCTTGCAAGCAAAACCAGCAGCTAATTTGCAAGGCTGCCTTTTGTAGAAGGGCCTTTTGATCAATGCTTGCCTGTGTTAATGTTTCAGTAGGCTATTGATTTCTGCAACGGCTTTTGTTCCCTGAATTTATGTGCCATGGCTTTCGGCAGCGCGCACTATGCATGTTTGATTAAAGTTCATTTGACTCTGCTTGCGGTGAGGCTGGAAGCTGGTTTTATTCCCTGTTTGTAGAACCAAAGCTTTCCTGACTTATTCCTTTGTGCTCGAGCTTCTGCCACCCGTGCAGTCGCCAGTCGGCTCTTTCTAATCCTTCCAGGCTCACTCCACTCCATCGTTTAATCCCTTAGGTAGACACTATAATATTAGATGGCCAGGCAGCTAACAAGACCTGGCGTGGAATTTTTTCAGCGTAGCACACGTCTGACCTGTGTGCACGTACATAACGCTAACGCTCTCTGTGCGTGCTTCCTCTCGCACCGCTGCTTCCCCGTCTTCGTCGGGAAGTTGGGTCATTTACTGAGCCCCGTAGCTGTGCGGTCTGACGGTGAGTTTGAAGTACATCCAGTGGTCCTTTATCCAGGTTTCGTAGATGGGGAACAAGTAGTTGCTGAATCGACTTCTGTTTCGTCTTTATCTGCTAGCGGATGTGACTGCCGTTTGGGGGGGGTGTCAGAAAGAGCATTAGGATCGTGAAGTTAGTGATTTTTATAAACATGCACCATTTCTTTTTTTAAAGTTTGGTTTACGATGTAGAAATTGTTAAATTTCCAGTGGGACCCGATGCGTTTGCGATGCGTAAACAGAGCTCAAAGAGGTTCCCATTTCCTGTTTCATGGTGGGAGGAAAACAGATCGGTTTGCTCTGCTGTCGCCGTGTGTCAGAGGCCACGTTAATTCACTGACACAGACGTGGGATTTACTCACTTGCTCCTTAGTGCTGACGCCTCGGATTTGATGTAAATGGATTTATAGCTAAAATGTGGCCAGTTTCATTTGCAAGAGACTTTCTGCCTCTGAAAAGCACTGCATAAGGCTTTCTGCAGAGCTTCGCCTGCCTCCTGGCGCAGGTCATATCCTCAGTTTGACAAACAGTTCTGCCAGATGGACTTTGAGCTCACTTAATGGACCCAAAGTAAAGTGTTCCTGCTAGAGCAAACACGGGCGGTTGAACAGGCGGCGGCAGAGCGGGGCGCTGGGCGCCGGGGCGCTGGGCAGGGCTCCGTGTTCTGCCCAGATCCGACAGGGCTGGAAGGCTCATCGCCAGCCTGCACCCGGCTCCTCAGGAAAGAGTTAGGTATTTTTTTTTAGCAGGGCTTTTGTTCATCAGAATTGTAGGTAACGATGCATTTTGCCCACTTGCTCCTTCCTCCTCCTCAGCGAGTACGGCTCTGAGTACAGCTTGGCGTGAGTATGGTTCAGCTCTGTGGCGGAGACGAGCAGCATCAGTGCCAGTCTGGAGCAGCACAGTTTAAAGATGCATCCGTGTTATCACCAGAAATCAGGGTTGTGGTTGTGCCTGTTTCTGGTGGGTTTATTTTTAAATTAGGCATTGGTAAAATTCCTAAGTGCCTTAAATATCAGTTAATGTCTAGAACAACATCCTCCTTTTGTCTTTCAAGTGTTTCAGTGGTGCAGATGTTAGTTACGGCTGTAATTGCCTGGTTGAGGCCCTTGGGAGAATCTGGATTAAGGGTGTGTCTTTATTAGAGCTAACTGGAGTGCTCTGCCCCGAGCACAGGCTGCCGGATTTCCCCACGGAGAGAGCAGGCCGAGGTTGTTATTTGATCGCACAAAATGCGGTTCAAAGAAACCCTTTTTGTGGGCGATTCAGGTATGTTTGTTCTGATGTTGATTTTTCAAGGGGCTGGTTAGAACTTCTCCGTTTTTCTCTCCCGCGACTTGAAAGAAACAACACCTTGTACCTCAGAGGCAGACAAGTCGCCAGGAAATGATGGGGTTTCAAAGTAAGAGAAAAGAGATTAAAACCACATGCTGTTCCTCAGCTCGGCATTACATCCGCTCGTTTGAATGGCAGCTGCTCCCGTTTTTGAATGGAAGCCAGGTTCATTATGCTGTGGAATTATCCCTCATTCTCTAGGTGTGTTCTCTTAACTGCTTAATTAATTTAGATGGGGGCATATATATTCAAATTAAAACACAATTTACTGTAGTAGGGTTGAGTTATGGTTATAGACTTCTCGTTGAACACACTTTATTCTAACTTTCAGCTTCTCAAACAGGAACGGTTAAAAAGTACGCGGAACGTAGGTTGACGATACGGCAGTATCGGTTTGAATCGATCCTTATTCCCTCTGTAAACACCAGGGAATTCCCAGCAGTTATCAGCTCTTTGTTCTGACAGCCTGGCCGGTAGCGCCTCTCCGGGTGCAGAACTGCCAGCAAGGCAAGGCCAACCCCTTCCAATTGCTGAGACCTACCACCAACCTCTCCTCTGGCGGAGGAGGAGAGGAGTGAGAAGGTATTTACACTTCTGTTCCTCCCCTGCAAGAGCAAACAAACAAAAAAATAACGAGGATTTTGTTTTTCCTGTCTTATCTAAAGCATTCCTTTGTGTGGCTGAACTACATCACGACGCTGCCTGCAGAAATACACAGGCACGCACGCAGGGAGAAGAGCTGACGAGTCAGATTTGCATGCCCCTCTAACATACTCCTTCTGTATTTGCAGGGAGAACTAATCACCTTCTATTACTATTGGAAGAAAACCCCTGAAGCAGCAAGTTCTCGAGCCCACCGTAGGCATCGGAGGCAGGCTGTGTTTCGGAGAATTAAAACGCGAACTGCTTCCACTCCAGTCAACACTCCCTCCAGGCCCCCCTCCAGTGAATTCTGTAAGTGGAAGCTAAAAGCGATGCATCTATCTTTGTTTAGATGCAGGGAGCAACAGTAACGTGCTGGTGCTGTACCTCCAAGTGAACGAAGGAAGTGGAGTTCAGGCGGTTGCCCTCTCCTGCTCCTATCCCATTATGCTGGAATGTGGTAGGCGTCTTTGATCACCAAGTGCTTTGTGCCGTTCTTAAACGTAAAAGCATCCTGTAAGGATGGAAATATCTCCCTGGTACTGCATTTCCCTACTCTTGCCTTGGGTTTGTGCTGTATTTTCTCCAGGCTTATTGCAGTAATGGGAACTAGAAAATGCAGAAAGGAGGAAGTCCTTCATGCCTTTGGAAGGAAGTCCTTTTCATCCTTACTTGGTGTCCCGTACCTTCTGCTCCATCTCGGTCTCTGCTCCAGTCACCACTGTTGGATCTTGGAAGAACTTTGGCCTTGACTGAAGCAGAGGTGTCTAACCAAAGAACGGTCCCAAACCAGTGGCATGTGCTGCACTGCGAAGGGTTGTGCTCAGTCCTGTCCATACGGACAGAGCAGCTGTCCCCCTCGTGTAAACGGCTTGTGTTACCCCGAGAGGTTGAAGCCTTTCTGTGGCCTAAACCCAGCACGTTTCACCTGCCTTCTGAAGGAAGGGGACCGCGTGGAAGGCAGAAATTGCCAGACTCTTAATGTGGGAGAGGTAGAGGATGTGGTGAGCAGGCAGGACAGAATCCTGGAGAGGGCGTTAAGTAAGAAAGGGCGATCAGCTTCTCCTTGCTGAAATCGGTAGGATTTATTGCCAATTTCCCTGTGCGCGAGAAGTGAGGATCTTAATTCTATAGGTCGATCTGAGATAGCGCTTCAAATGAGTACCTGTGGCTGGAAGGACCCGTCCATGTGGATCTGAGTGCAGGATAGAACAAGAACGAATGCAGTGAAGAAACCAGGCAGGTGGTAGCCCGGTGTCACTTTTGCAGCCAGGGTTTAAACACCTGCCAGAATTACCGCAGAAGCTACGGCTGTGCCCTGTGTTAATGTGGAGGGTAATAAGTTGATGGCAAGTATTGCGGAATCCCTCCCTCTCCATAGCCTGCATGTCTTGCAAAATAGCCTCTTGGAACCGTGAGAAAAACAGTTTTCTTGCATCAGGGACTTCTAACTAAGGGTGTGCGCAAAAGAAGCCACAGGGCTTTCTGCTTGTGACAAATCACGGACCTGTGGCGTTGTGAATTTGTAGTGGTAGTGCTAGAAAAACGCAGTGCTCTCTAAGAAAAGATTTACTCCCGAGTTGTTTTAGGCGATGAGGTGAAATACAGTTTCTGCTATTACAGTTCTTGCGGTGTCTGCAGATTTTCAGTGGTTTGGATGGTGCTTTTTAGCTCAGACCCTTGGAATTGGCTAATTGGCGATATATACTGCTTGCCACGAAGCACAGTGACCCTTGCCATATCCTCCGCTTCCTCGAAACGTGACGTTCTTGTAAGACAAATGAAGTTTGCCACAGGTTAAAACTCCTAGGGAGGCTTACAGTAAGAATGGGCAAGCTGGTAGTATCCATGTAGTACTTCTCATCCAAACGAATCACGACCTGTTTTCTCACAGGTATGTTACGTGCAAGCGGAGTTTCTTCTACCCACAAAACATATCTAGCTCTTGGGTTAAATCCAGCCCCTAACAGAGTGTAGCAGCAGCCCCCATGGGCTTTAGGAGATGAAGTCTAGAAACGGTGAAAAGCAGAAAAGCCACCACAGTATCTGTCCCTGGAATGCAGTAAAGTAGGATTGAAGTAGAGAATACTTGGGTTTAAATTAGACCGGGTTCTAGAGACACAAACCTCTTTTCTCTTGAAAACTGCTTTTGGAACACAGCCTGTCTGTCTAAGCAGGAACTGTATTTGAACGACGGCTTAATTGGAAAAGTACCATAGACTGACCCAAAAGTTCTGTGAATTGTATCACTTGGTGCGTTCCTGGAATCCTCCTTTAGTCTGGAGAGGGATCAGGTCTGGTCTTGCTTAGGTTGCAGAATGGGAAATAATGGTGATCGTAGGAAGTCAGAATTTATGTGAGAATATTACTAATGGCTATTTTAGCCAAGTAGGAGGAAATAGAAAATCCTGCTGAGTTTTTTCTTTTCCATTTTCCCCTTCTTCCCTTGTGCTTTACTTACTCAGTGGACTTGAGCTCGGCCAGTGAAGATGACTTTGACAGCGAGGACAGCGAACAGGAGCTGAAGGGCTACGCCTGTCGGCACTGCTTCACAACCAGTACGCACCCGACCCGTTGCTGCCTTTCTCTCCCTTCTGCTGCCGCCCGTGCGAGGCGGGTTCTTTCAACCGGGAGCAGTTCGTGCGCACGTACAGCCGTTCAGAAAACGTGGGGTTGAGTCAGCTGAGATGGGCAGCAGCCCTAGCAGAGTTAATCATGGTTTGCCAGTGCAGATTAGTATTGCAGTCACAGGAGAGACCCGAGAGGTAGATGTTTATCCAGGAAACAAATCTACATAATCCATAACCTGTATAATCCATTTGTGATATAGCAAATCGATATTGGACTGTGACTGCCTCACACAAAACTTCTTGTACGCTGCACCAAGTCTCTCTCCGCAGCAGCCTCATTCCCGAAGGTTGTCTGATACTTGGGCGTACGCATGGTATGGAAATGTGAGCCCCAAAACGGGGGGGAATCACAAGTTCATAGCTCACTTCACTTTGGGAAACCACAGTTTGGAGACTAATAGCTGCCTGTTAGCTCCCAGGTAGAGCAGATAGGGCTTCTTCTTGTTTTCAAAGCTGTGTTTGCTTAAATAAACAAGTAGGTTGTAAATGGAATATTGAAGGTGAGCACTGGGACACAGACCAATCCTGGAACAGGACAAAGCTTTTCCGGAAATTTCCCCGGCTTCGGTGCCTGCAGAAAAGCAGCCACACGCACTAGCTGTGTGCTTTTTCAGTAATGCAGTGTGTTTGTGTTGGGGGTCTGGTATATTGCGTGTTTCTAAGCCGTTGCTTTTCCTGCCCCAAGCCTCCAAGGACTGGCACCACGGCGGCCGAGAAAACATTCTACTGTGCACCGATTGTCGCATTCACTTCAAAAAATACGGAGAGCTGCCACCCATTGAGAAGCCTGTAGACCCTCCACCCTTTATGTTTAAGCCTGTCAAAGAGGAAGATGATGGACTTAGTGGAAAGCATAGCATGAGGACAAGGCGGAGTCGAGGCTCGGTAAGCTTAACGCTCCTTGTGTTGCAGCTTCTCCTGGAAAGAGGAGGTGGTGTCTGGGAAAGGTACTCAGACTTCTAAAACGACGCCTTCTCCATCGTGCTGGTTGGTTCTGGTTTGTGCCTGCTGCTGCGTTTGTGCATGCCAGGGTGAGATTCCCGCCGGTTGAGGCCCTTTGGAAAAAGGAGCTGAAATGTCTCTTCGGCAGGTTCGAGTCAAACCTGTAATTTCCATGTTTTTAATGACTGGCGGTGGGCTGTCATGGTAAGGGGCGTTTGGCCAGTGCGTCGGGACGGATTTTTACTAGCGTGTGTCCTTCTTGTTGCTGGGTCCTGGCAGAGGTGAGCCCTTGGGCTTCTTTGAAAGGAAGAGTTTTTAAAAAAATTGACATTTCACAAGGTCTCCTCCTATTACAGTAGTTAAAATCTCTTCCCTGCTGAAAACTTCAGTTGGCTCCTCTGGTTAGTGCGCTCTGTCACCGAGTTTTCACCCGGGGTGAAAGGCCAGAGGCCTTACTGTGTGCAAGTCACTGGCAGCCCTGGTTAATCCCATGTTTGCTTTGGGGTTTGCCTGATAGAAAGCGGCAGATACATTTCTTGTCCTTGCCCTCCCATCTCCCTCTTTCTGATCATGATATGATGATCATTGCTTTCAAATCTCTCGTGAGGCTACGCTCTCAGGTAAGGTTGGCATCAGCGTTTAATGGGTTGGAGTAGACAAATTTGCCTCCTTCTACTTTTAAGTCCAGGTGAGCGTTCAGGAAAAAATTGTAACTATGCTAAATGTTCTTCGTTTTTCGTATTTTCAAGCTCTTAGGAGCGCTTCATCCGTGCCCCTGCTGTGAGACAGAAAATAAAATAGAGGTTTTGAGCAGTGCTGACTTTGATAGACTTTCCTTTGTTACACCAACAGATGTCTACACTACGTAGTGGTCGTAAAAAGCAGCCAGCCAGCCCTGATGGTAGAGCCTCACCTATTAACGAAGACATCCGTTCCAGTGGCCGCAACTCTCCTAGCGCTGCCAGCACCTCCAGTAATGACAGCAAGGCCGATTCGGTGAAGAAGTCTACCAAGGTAAAATTTTCCCCTTTTCTCGCGTTAGGACTGGACACCTGAGGCCTCTTCAGTCAGATAAACGAGATGGGGATTCTCGGAGCCCGGGGAATCTCTCCGTGACCTAGAAATTCCTACTTTTGTGGATAAGCAAAATAATTTCATGGTGCATCTGACTGATGCTTTTGTTCCTCTGCGTCAGGATGCGTAGCGATAAAAAACATTAACGTATCCCCACGTGACCTTACTGCTCTCCTGATAAATTAATCCTTCCGTTTGGGATGCAAATGCAAGCATTAGAAGTAATACAGATCAGAAAAGCTGTATTTGAGACAAGTAGACAGTTTTGGGGATTTTTTTAAAGCAGTACTTAATCTTTGTTCACAAAGGAATATGAACATGTAGTAATTGAGACTACTTCTGTTCCTGGTTTCCTTTTCTTTGCTTGATTTTTCAGAGCAAGCTGACAGTTTAGTCTGTTTAAATGAGTAAGAGCCTTTCCAAGAGAGTACTGAAGAACCAAAGGCAGGTGAAGCGGGAAGGCTTTGCCACTAAGCAGTGTGAATTGAAACGTAGCAAGTTAAAAATAAAATATTAAAACCCCACCAAGTCTAAACTGGGGCGTGGAGCAAGTTTTCACATGATAAAACTGAGAACTTAGCAAAATTTGAAGTTAGGTAATTACACGAGGTATAAAGCTGTCTCGGGCCATGAAAGAAGGTAGTAATCTTGTAATAGCTACTCGCTGCTAGCCCTGTATTTGAGTGGGTATAAAAATATCCCTCCCAGAATACCAGGAGGTAAAGCAAGACTTTCATGTAATAAAGAGGCTTATGCTGTGCCTGTCTACTGCCGAAATTCCTGCTCTGTCCTCTGTTAACCCGTGCTGATCTCCATTAGCAGCGTGTGCTGGGGCAGTTCATCTGCTGGACTCGATTCTTCGCTTTCAGAGCTCGAGACCACATCTGCACGATGAGGAATGCTGTTCCTTTTTCCTGCTAGCTTGTGTCGGAAGTGTGCGCAGGGTTTGTGTGCAGAACAGTGAAATGCAGTCTGCTTTGGGCTCTGTCTTAAATCTGAGCTCCAGAAGGAGTGGCTGGAGTGTTAGGGGGTGCAGGTCTCCTGGGAGCTGCTCCTGGCAGACAGTAGAACACAGCAGCAGCTCCAGAACAGGTTCCCCTACAACCTGTAATGGGTCAGAGGGACGGGTGTCTATTGGCTTGTTGTTAAACACTGCCTATCCCAACTTTTGATCGGCTCTCCTGGTCCGTAATGAACCCTTCTCATCCGTTCAGTATGGAAGCACTGGCGGATGCTCAGTTGCCTTTCGCATTTACGTCACTGGTAACCGTTGTTCTGCTTTGTTTGTGGCAGAAGATAAAAGAAGAGGTATCTTCTCCTCTCAAGAACTCCAAGAGGCAGCGGGAAAAGGCAACTTCTGACACCGAGGATCCTGACAGGTCCAATGCCAAAAAATCCAAAACCCAAGTGAGTCCTGCAGAGGAATACTTTCTCTTAGGAGAACGGTTTGAGAGTGGGAGGGGTTGCAAAGCCAGTAACAAACCAAAACCATGAAATCAGTTTAAGCCACAGCAAATTGTAGCTTCATCTGCGGCTGGAAAGCAACCCATACTGTAATGTGCTCCTTGTGTTGAGAAACAGCGGAACGGCACGGGTGAAGTCCAAAGCTCTGGTGTTGTTTGTTTGTTTCAGTATCAACCATATGGGACTAGAGTTGGATTTTTCTCTCCCTCCCTCAATTTTTTTTTTAATTGGAATTTGATTTTTCCTTTTTTGTGGCAAGTTAAAAGACCAGCACTGGAGATCTTCTAATGATAGCAAAGCACAATTGGAATACTTTGAGGATGTCTTTTCAGCTCCCTGTACCTGACCAGGTTCACCCTGTGCACAGGATTGGGGAATGTTGGCACTGAGCTTTCCATATTACAGCATCACTGGATGGTTGAGGTTGGAGGAGACCTGGGGGTCATCATGTCCACCCCTCTGGTCAAGCAGGGCCACCTTGAGCCAACTGCCTGTGACAGCGTCCAGGTGGCTTTTGAATATTGCCAAAGATGGAGACTTTGCAGCCTCTCTGGGCAACCTGTTGCACTGCTTGGTCACCCTCAAATGTTCAGGAAGAACCTCCTGTGTTGCAGTTGGTGCCCATTGCTGCTGGACACTACTGAAAAGGGCCTGGCTCCGGTGTCTTTGCACCTTCCCTTTGCATATTGATGATGCCTGTACCGTTTAAGCCCCGTGAGGTTCTACGGGTGGCGCTTGCGCCTGTGTTAGCGCAGCGTGTGTAACGGGTTGCATCCTGTGGCACGCTGGCAGTGTTCTTTGTGCCGTTTTCTCATGCACGCTGGTTGTTCTTCCCCCTCTCCCTGCAGGAGATCAGCAGGCCAAACTCTCCCTCGGAGGGCGAGGGTGAAGGTGAGAGCTCTGACAGCCGCAGCGTCAATGACGAAGGGAGCAGTGATCCCAAAGACATTGACCAGGACAACCGGAGCACGTCACCCAGCATCCCTAGCCCTCAAGACAATGAGAGTGACTCGGATTCATCTGCTCAGCAGCAGGTGCTGCAGGCACAGCCCCAAGTGCTGCAGGCACAGAGCGGTTCCGCCCAGGCTCCTCCGCCTACGCCACCTATATCGACCCAGTTACCAGCATCGCTGCCGGCGGTGTCCAGTGCTGCGTCAGCTCCGCCACAGGTCTCGCCATCAGCATCCCAGCCCCCCAGCCAGCCCCAGGCCCCTGCGCAGCCGCCACCTCATTCTCACATACAGCAGGCCCCTGCTCTGCACCCACAGAGGCTCCCGTCACCCCACCCGCCCCTGCAGCCTCTGAGCGTGTCGCAGAGCCAGCCGACCCCTGCCTCTTCACAGCCTCACCCTCAGCCTCCGCTCCACAGCCAGGCCCAGCCTGCCCCTCACAGCCTGCAGGCCCAGCCCCTCCTGCCTCATCCCGTACCTTCCCAGCCATTCTCCCTCCCCACTCAGTCATCTCAGTCTCAGGTTCCCCTTCAGACACAAGCGCCGTCTCATTCTCACTCCGCTCTGCAGGTTCAGGTGACGCAGCCTGTCCTGCCAACCGCCACCTCGCTGCAGCAGGCTCAGCCTCCGCGGGAGCAGCCCCTGCCCCCTGCCCCCATGGCCATGCCTCATATCAAACCGCCCCCTACCACCCCAATCCCTCAGCTCCCCACTGCTCCATCCCACAAGCACCCTCCTCATCTCTCTGGCCCTTCTCCATTCTCAATCAACTCCAACTTGCCTCCACCACCCGCTTTGAAACCCCTGAGCTCCCTCTCAACTCATCATCCTCCATCTGCGCATCCTCCTCCTTTGCAGCTGATGCCTCAAAGCCAACCGCTGCAGTCTTCGCAAGCCCAGCCTCCTGTACTGACGCAGAGTCAGAGCCTCCCCCCGCCTGCTAATCACCCCCCGTCTGGGCTCCATCAGGTATCCTCGCAGCCCCCCTTTTCTCAGCATCCATTTGTCCCAGGAGGCCCCCCTTCCATCACCCCTCCGTCTTGCCCCTCCACTTCCACACCGCCCACTGTGCCTGGCATCCCACTTCAGACTTCCATCTCCACGTCAGCGGCTTCTAGTGGAAACGTGCCAGTGGTGACAGCCTGCACGCTACCGCCTATTCAGATCAAAGAAGAAGTGCCAGATGAAGCTGAGGAACCAGAAAGCCCTCCCCCTCCGCCCAGAAGTCCATCCCCAGAACCTACTGTGGTGGACACCCCGAGTCATGCCAGTCAGTCAGCCAGGTAGGGAGGTTCTCGGCACTGCTGCCCCGGGGCGCTCTGTTTTTCTGCGTAGCGGGGCGCTCCCCAAAGCTGGGAAGTTAGCTGCTCTGGGAGCTGAGCGTGTTTTACACGTGTGTCTTGTCAGCCTCTCTTCCTAATGCGACTTGGCTCTGATTTTTCTGGAAAGGTGCTGGTTCAGCTGGCGTATTCAGACACGGCTTTACGGTTTGTAACCGAGGGATTTTATACCCTGACAAGCAGGGTAGTAATACGGTGCAGGGAAGCTATAGTGCTGTTGTATGAATGTAGAGGAATACTTGATTTTCTTCTTCTTTGGACGTACAGCTCTTAAATCCCAGACTCTTGCCTCTTTCCAGCGGATAAGCTCTTTCTCTTTTGTTTCTTTCAGGTTCTATAAGCACCTGGACCGTGGCTACAATTCATGTGCAAGAGCAGACTTATACTTCATGCCTCTGGCAGGATCGAAACTGGCCAAGAAGAGAGAAGAGGCCATTGAAAAGGCCAAAAGGGAAGCAGAGCAGAAAGCCAGAGAAGAGAGGGAAAGAGAAAAAGAGAAAGAGAAGGAGAGAGAGAGGGAGCGGGAGCGTGAAAGAGAAGCAGAAAGAGCTGCGGTAGGTTAATTTGTAGGTAGGGGCTGTCTGAGGGAGCTGGCGTGGTGGGATCTGACCCGGGTGGTGACTACGGAACGCAAATCCCCCGAAGCGCTTTAACGCTTGTGCGGTCAGGTTTTGGTGACTATGGGAGTCTTGTGTAGGAGGTGAAAGCCGACCAGCCGCGAGCACCTCCCGGCCTGCCTGTGACTTTCTTCTCTTAAAGGAGACGGAGGGTTTCTGCTCCTGCTCCGCCCGATGTGCGGGAAGCCGGTGCAGCGGGGGGGGCACCGCAGGTCTGTTTGCTTGCGGTAGAAAAGCACTCTGTGCAGGTCCGGTGAACGCGTCTGCGTGCCCTGCACTGCAGGAGTGCTGTCTGTCGGAACAAGGGGATCCGAGGGCTTTTTAAATGTGAAGTCAATTTAGAGGCATGTAACTACTTGTTTCGTGGGGAGACCCAGACTGGAGTCTTGGTATAAAGAGCCAGTACAACTAGCACAGTTTTCTGTGGCCTGTGGGAAGAGAGTGATTGCTTCTGGGCCCACGGAATTGGTAGGTTGGTAATATATTATTGACGCTGAAAAAGAAGGTGCTACAGTCTTCCATGGTGCATTTCAGAGATTTGAATCATAGCTGTGTGTTTCTGTGGGATTAAAAAAGTCAGGATATAGTATCTAGGGGTAGGAATCCTGTGCTTCGTGCCCTCCCCTGAAGTGCTCTGCTGCCTTTGTGCAGAGCAGGATGCAAAGTCCGATGTGAGAGGAGTGGAACTTGTTGTGTTACACATGGTGAAGTTAAGTTTGCTTGGGCTTAGTAAGTTTTAGGATGCAAGTGAGTGTGGAGGGGAGGCCACCACCGCAGTGCAAACGAGACTGGTGGTCTGTAGGGACACGTGCCAGCCAGCCCTTGCCCGTAGCTGTGACGTTACCTACTAGCTGCTGCTCTAACTAAAGCAGTGGTAGCTTTGAGGCTGCTACTACAGAGCAGTTACCTTCTGGCCTGCAAGATAGACAGAATCTGTTCTTCCCCGACCCACACTGGAGCACTGCAGGAGTCACGAGGCTCAGCAGGCTGACACGGCCTCCTTGTACAGCTTGAAGCACGCAAAGGGCCGTGTGTGCCTGCTGTGTGTTTAAGCCAAATGTGTTGAACTAAAATGCTCTTCCCTTGTTCCGTGCAGCAGAAGGTATCCAGCTCCTCCCACGAAGGCCGTCTTGGAGAGTCTCAGCTCAGTGGGCCCGCACATATGAGACCTTCATTCGAACCTCCCCCGACGACCATTGCTGCTGTACCACCGTACATCGGTCCGGACACGCCTGCTTTACGAACACTGAGTGAATATGCCCGTCCTCATGTCATGTCGCCAACAAACCGTAATCATCCTTTCTTTGTCCCCCTAAACCCCACCGATCCACTTCTGGCCTACCACATGCCTGGCCTCTACAATGTGGATCCCACCATTCGGGAACGAGAGCTGCGGGAGCGGGAAATCCGGGAGCGAGAAATCCGGGAAAGGGAGTTGAGAGAGAGGATGAAACCTGGCTTTGAGGTGAAGCCTCCAGAGCTAGATGCACTGCACCCAGCTACTAACCCCATGGAGCATTTTGCCAGGCACGGTGCACTGACTATTCCCCCAACAGCAGGACCTCACCCGTTTGCTTCCTTCCATCCGGGTTTGAACCCCCTTGAAAGAGAGAGACTCGCCCTGGCAGGCCCACAGTTACGGCCTGAAATGAGCTACCCTGACAGACTGGCAGCAGAGAGAATACATGCCGAGCGGATGGCATCGCTGACGAACGACCCGTTGGCGCGGCTCCAGATGTTCAACGTTACGCCTCACCATCACCAACATTCACACATACACTCGCATTTACACCTACATCAGCAGGACCCCTTACATCAAGGTGAGCCCAGGGGAGGTGGCTGGGCAGTTAACTAGGGATCCCCTTGTGAGCTGTTAGCAGCAGCCTACCCAAAACAGGCTGTGACTCTGGAATTAGTAGTAAAATCCCTCTTTTCTTGCCTGTGTGACTTACGAACTGCATAAGGTTGTGATAATGAAATGCAGAGAGTTATTTTTTGGGAGGGTGGTCCAAAACCAGTGATTAAGTAAATGATGGTAACAGTACCTCAGTTTTGACCGAGGCTGCATGCTCTCACTGTAGAAGGTTTGCTGTTCTGGTTTTCTGAAGTCCTAGAGCACCACCTTACAGAGGTGTCTGGGTAGAGGTGGAGACTCCATTGGGTGAAGGGATTCTGTGACATCTTAGGAGAGAACTGGTAACACTGCTGGTGGCTGTTACATTAGGAGTTACAGCTGGAAAGGAGCTGAAGCTGGTCTTTCCATATAGGAGCTGGGAAAAAAAAATGAGGGAGAAAAATTTCATCTCTTCAGCCACTTGACATGCCAACCATCTGGCCCTAGCTGAGCTGAAATTCTCTGTCACAAATCTCATAAGAACCATCTAAATTTATGGGTTGGCATCTTTTCAGCTACAGTGTGCTTTTACATGTGGAAATCTTTTTTCCCCAAAAGTATTTAATAGTGTTTCTGAAGCAAGCTGTGTGGTTACTCCTCTAGAAGCCTGGAGGATGAGGCACTGAGCAGCTCTGATGTTCTGGTGGCAGGCTGGAGGGAACATAGCAAGCAAGGCACCAGGTGCAGGAGCTGCTAAGTAAGAAGGAAAAAAATCCAAGCACTTAAAGTGCAGCTTCTGGTGCAGCTGGCTACAGACGCTGTGTTTGTGCAAGCAAATATAGCATGCTTTGCCTCGGAGCACTGTGCATGAAACGTAGCTGGGATGTCTGCTTTGCGGAGTTCGGAAGGAACTGGAGTGCTGCTGCAGGAGTCAGATTGTGTAGCAAGGAAATCAGCAGGGTCTTGTGAGATTGTTACGGGCCGGGGGGGCTACAGGTAGGGGGTGGTAGCGCTGAATATCAGCATTTTTAAAGCTGTCAGCGTGGACATGGGTTGAGACTGCACAAATTGCAAAGTGGTTCGGTTTGAGGCAGGCTTGCAATACCCCCTTGACAGCAGAAGGAGTGGGTGATAGATGGTGTCTAGGCAAGGATTCTGCTGTTGGGTAAGGCACCACCTCTGTGCAGGTAAGTCTAGATACTCCTCGGTTATTTGGTTTGGACAAAAATATGGCTGGTGCTTTCTCCCTCTCAGTCTAGGGAGACACTGGTGCAGACAAAGCCAAGGCAGTTCGTTGTCATCTCCTACCTGTATTTGGAAAGAAATTTGGCTTTAATCTTCGACACCAGGTTAAAATATTACAGTTAGGGGCTCTTAGTGTCTCCAAGTAGTTCTTGCTCCGGAGTAGCTCCGTAGGTGGTAAGGCCCTGCAGCACGTACCCTGTGTCTCTCCTTGGCAGGGGGATGAACAGATGCTACTGTAAAGTGACCACACGTAGAAAAGTGGGTTTCAAACTGGATGGAGCTAAGCTCCTGGTAATTACATGCCAGTTAGTCCAAATGCTGACCCAGCTCAAATCTAACAGGGCTTTTGATCTCCCAGCAGTGGGCAACGCTTCCCGAAGCAGTTGATTGCTTGCTTTCTTTCCTTCTTTTAAAGGTTCAGCAGGACCTGTTCACCCGCTGGTGGATCCTTTAGCAGCTGGACCCCATTTGGCACGTTTTCCCTACCCGCCTGGGACCATCCCCAACCCGTTGCTAGGGCAGCCGCCTCACGAGCATGAAATGCTCCGACATCCAGTCTTTGGTGAGAGCATTTGATGGTCCTTTGCGAAGGTTGGCTCTTGGTCTGAACTGTCGTCTTTTCTTCTGGGTCTTGGCAGGGGAGTTGGTGTTGAGCTGTAACTTAGGTCACGGCCAAACGTTATTTGGTTGGTTTCATGAAGAAGGAGCTTCATGGGACAACTCTCTGCAGACCTGATAGCAAATGTCTAAAAATGGGCAACTCTCTCTTAGGTACTCCTTACCCACGAGATCTGCCTGGTGCCATTCCACCTCCTATGTCCGCAGCCCACCAGCTGCAGGCCATGCACGCCCAGTCGGCAGAGCTGCAGAGACTGGCCATGGAGCAGCAGTGGTTGCACGGGCATCCCCACATGCATGGTGGTCATCTACCGAGTCAGGAAGATTATTACAGGTGAGACGTGCAGTGAAGGCTTCTGGGAACTCGGGGGTGCTACAGCCTCCCTCATCTTTCTCCACTTTCCGTCTTTTCCTGAATTGCTGCCTTTCTTACTCTGTGCTGAGTTACTGTCCTGATGCAGAAGATGGTGAAGCTGTGGCAAGACCTAACGTGGGCATAGGTATCACAGACTGGGGACTAGGTCCAAGTTACTGGCTCAGGATGTATGCTGGTTGAGTCTTACACTGCAGAATTACCTCCGATTGGGGTTTTTAGTGTGATAGTACCATGGCTGCTTCCACATCCCTTTCTCTTCCTTGACAACAGTGGAGGAGGGTGTGTAAAAGCTTTATGAATGAGAAGAAGAGAGGAGTTCTGTGAATCTTAAATGACTGAAGGCAGTAGGGATGTTGAAGTGTGTGAATAATACAGATCCTGCATTACCAGCTGAGAATGCCTAGGGGAATCACGTGCTTTCCTTCTCCCCAGAATGCTCTATGGTGTTGACAGTAGAGTGGTTCTCTTCTTGTCCCACCTTAGTGACACCACTTTAGCTCCTGTTCGGCAGTTACCGCTGCCACCAGCACCTCGCAAAAACGCCACCAGCACCCTGCAAGGGTCATTCCGCGTGTCTCTGGGTAGCAGGGATACATAGGAAGCAGCATATCGTACACCTGCCTTGCACTGCTTCACTCTGACGTTCCGGTCGGTGCTCCTGCTGGCCTTGTGCCGTGGGGGCAGCCGGTCTGCCTGAAGCTGCCTGTCATATCTGCAGCTGCAGATGAAGCTGAAGCTCGATGAGCTGGCGCTGGTGATCTTGCTCACATGTAAGAAGCGCTTGAGTAGCAAAAGGTC
The DNA here is from genome assembly GCA_027574665.1 of Rhynochetos jubatus. Classification (NCBI taxonomy): domain Eukaryota; kingdom Metazoa; phylum Chordata; class Aves; order Eurypygiformes; family Rhynochetidae; genus Rhynochetos; species Rhynochetos jubatus. The sequence continues at coordinate 6,260,886 of CM050669.1, forward strand.
ATCGCTTCCTCCCAGAGCAGACGGCGTTATCAGCGCTGGTACAGTGGCTCTCGGTTTTGTGCCTCGTGCTCGCGAGTCCTGTTGCATCCTCTGTTCCCTTCGGGGCACCGGGGTGAGGCTAGTGGGAAGGCGAGCGCGCTCTGCGGTGTCACGACACCTCCTTCGCCTTGTTAAAATGAGTTTTCTTTCTCTTTCAGTCGACTGAAGAAAGAAGGCGACAAACAGTTGTAATAAATTATTTATTTGTAATGCTGGCTATGGAAACCCCAGTCCTTGGGAAGGAGTGGAACATTTTTACATACAATAAGAGCTACAAAAGGAAAAGAATATCTTATAAAGATTTCTTTATATATTTAAAACAACCAACCACCCAACAAGTAGAGACTTATCAGCCTAGTGTTCATTTGTAGAGAAGATTTCTCAAGACTGGTGTGGGTCTCCCTGCATGACAACGTATTCAGAAGCCTATGGAAAATACAGGACTGTGTGGAATATTCAGAGAACTTCCTGCAATCTTGGTTTTTTTTTTTTTCTTACTAGTTTGTTTTGAGTAGGTGCTAGAATCAGGTTCACAACACAAGTCACTGTGCGTGAAGAGACACTCAATGCATCTATAGCTATTTTAAAAAAAACAAGGATTGCAAGTAGGTGACGTAACAAGCTCTGAATCCAAGTGCTATAATAATAAAAATCTACTTTTATTTTAATACATTGTAGGAAATCTTCATAATTTTAAAGAGAGCTCAGTTCTGCAGCATGGCTTTTTAAGTCTGTAAATAACTTTTTTGGGTAGAGGGGAGAAACAAAACAAAACAAAACTCCGGAAACGTTTATCCTGATTTTCAGTAACATCACAACTTGTGAATTCCTACCTGGTATTGACAGAATACAGAGTTGATTTTTTAATAAAAAATATATATATAATTATCCCTTTAATTAAAGGGAATGATGGGTATCAATAATTTCAAATGGGTAAAAGCTTGAAATTTGGTTTGATATCAACAATAAGCATTAAAGGGACTTGCAGGGATAATGTTGCAAATGACTGTTTCTGTTCTTGGTTTTTTGGTTTGTTTGGGTTTCGGTTGTTTTTTGGTTCGTGTTACATCTCTGTTCTGCAGCTGATTTCTGTTGAGTTGGGTTTCTCAGCAGCACAGGTGTCCCTTGGAACTAGCTTACCCTTTTGATGCCTACTTCAAGGGTTAATTTTCAGTGTGGCCATAATACACTTCTTTCTTGTTACCTTTTGAAACTTTATCTTACGACATTGGTTTTAGACTTTAGGCAAAAGTTCAAAGAAATAATCTGTTCTAAAAATCTCTCTTTTAAAAATGTTCTGAGGCTCAAACTGGTACAGCCAGAATTTTGTATGCATGTGCATATTTTTGGAGGTTGGCCTCTTAGGTTTGATATGTTCTTAAGAAAAGTGAACTAGGCGGCTCCGTGGTCTTGAAGTTGTTTTGCAAAGACCAGTCTGTGTTTCCCTTCGACTGTTACGGTTTTGGTTTTGTAAGCAAACACTTTTAACTGCCACGAGTGTTCCGTATCTCGGGAACTCGCTGCTTTGGGATTAACCGGATTTGTGGACAGTAACACTTACTGACTCCCAACACAACAGGTCCATGCAGAATAACTCCTCTTGGCTAGTTCCCACGTGGATGGTAAAAGGAGAGGAATACACAGAAGGCCAGTGCACTGTTTTGGAGACGGCTCTGCTTACTCTCTAAGCAGACTTTTATTTTCTTCACTGTTTTGCCATGGGTTTTCTTTGCCAGAGCAGAGGGTGACGAAACCAATGGACATCTGAATCTGCTGGCCGCTTTTTCTGCTGGTGCATAACTTCCCTCCCATTCTCCCTCTTTAACTCTGAGTGCTCTCTCTGCTGTTGTAGCCTGTTCGCTGTGATGGTTGTTATAGGACTGTTCTGAGCCACGTTTGATAAACTTGTAGTTAATCATACGTTCTGATGGAAGGCATGGCATGCGCAGTGCTTTATCCACCTCATGGACCTCAAACCAGCCTCAGTGTTAGTGCCCAGAGATTGCTGTTGAGCAGTTGGTAACGTCAGTTTACCAATTAAAAACACGCATCAGGCTATTCTGGGTCCACCTAAGGCGAGAGTACGTAGGAGGGAGAGGAGGACCATTTCAGCTGATACTGATCTTGCTGTGTTTTCTGTCCTCTGTTCCAGATTTCCCAGCGCAACGGAACTGCAGTAGCGTTGAATCAGTTCTGTGTGCTATAGTGAACTCTCTGGGAAGGTATTAGGAGGAACAGCTAGTGTTCCTGAGATTGAGAAGCCATGAGGTCAGTCTAGAATTGGGGGTGGTAAAGTTGTCTTCAGTCGATGCCTTCAGTCGCTCTCTGCAGTGATCAGGTGAGATGGTTTTCTTCTGAGTCACGTTATTTACTTCAGCTGACAGCGGAGTAGCTGGTAAGACTGGTCTGCGCAGCAGAGAGAGTGCCTCAGTTTACCTTAAAGGTCTAATTAGGCACATTTCAGTTACACCTCCCCTCCTTGTTTTTACCATGTAGAATTTGGGAGTTTGGGGGAGTTGGGCCACTTGAGCCATTTCTTATCTTTTGCTGTTATTTTTAGCTGTAGTTGTTCTTAAGGAGAAAAGTTAATTGCCTCCCATGGTTGTCCTCAGCATTTTTTTTTCCAGCTGAAGTTTGCAGTCTGTTTAGATTTTTTTTTTTTTCTCTCCAGAAGAGCATTCTGATAGTTTGTGGGAGTGTTTTTGTTCACATCATTCAGCAAAATAAGCACTGAAATTCTTCCATTTTAGACCAGTGATTAACTACAACTTTACATGCAGTAGTTTTTGAAGCCATCTTGGTGTTCGATGCCCAGTTAAAACAACCCAGACCTTTTGATTTTCTTCTCTCTTATTTTTCCTCTGTTTTGAAAGTTTATTTTTCGATTTTGCTTTAGTGTTTTTGAAACGTCTCTCTTGTTCTATGTCGTCATGGTTGAGCTTGTTTCACTGCACCGTTAAAGCAGAGTGTACATTCTGACTGCTACATTTATATATATCTTGAAGCTTAATGTATATATGAGTAGTTTGCCATGGGATAACACAGTGTAAACAGAGTAGAAACCCAGAAATCGTGACTTCTGTGTTCTCTCCATTTGAGTATTTTGTAATTTTTTTGAAATATTTGTGGACATAAATAAAACCAAGCTACACTACAGCAGCCAGGTTTTGCCTGCAAGCGAAATGTGTCTGTTGATTGTTGTTAGTGGGGAAAAAGAGTTATTGTCACCCGGGATGGGATGCCGGCATTGCCATCTTGTCTGTTTCCAAGCTGTCTTGTCTTTCTTGGCTTTATTTTTTCTTTCTTTGAGGTCACTTCATTTTTAATATACGGTACACAAAACACCAGTGTCATGTCCAGTTCCAGGGTGTATTCTGCCTCCCCGAGGCACGTGCATGCTCTGGGGCCGTACTGCATAACTTTGGTGTGGTTTTCTGTAAGGTGAGCAGTCAAACTGGTAAGAATGTGTGTGTAAGGATGTTTGGGCTGTCATGACTTGAGGGGCTTTCTGTGCACAGTGGTAACATATTGTGGCCACTGACCTGTCAGAGCACAAAGAAGTAGTTAAAATGAAGTGTGTGGACGAACTCTCATTGTGTCAGCTGGAGAAGAATAGAAAGATGGGAACTTCTAAACCAGAGAGGACAATTCCCATGGTTTCCATAGAAGGACTGTATGCTGTCATCTTTAAATTTTCCTGTGAACCAAAGGCGTTCAGAAGACACGCAGGGGGAAATGAGGCCTGATGACTCATGAAGTGTAAGCTTGAAATTAGTTCTAGTACACTATATATCCCCCAGCAGCAGAATTCTTCATGCATCTTATTTTCTAAGAGATGCTGCTTTGTGCCAGTAGAGTCGTCTCGCACGTACCTGATAGAGCTGGCAAGAAATGCATTCCAAAGGGATGATAATTACAGAAAGATGCACAATAACTCATTGTCTATTCATTGCCTGCTGGAAAGCTAAAATTTCCTTTCAAATTGCATGGTTACATGCTTGTGTACATTGGTAACGGCTCCCTGTCTTCCCTCTCCCAGGGATTACAATGGATTTGCGTGAGCTAGCTGTTTGGGTGTCCCATATTTGCAGTTCAGCGTCTCCAAAACTTAGGAAAATGTGATGCCACGGAGAGAAGTGGCGAGGCTCTTTACAGAGTAAATGTTTGGTGAAAAGGGAGACGGGAAGGCTGCGTTCTTGATCTGGTTCCACTTTGCTTGTGAGCTGCAGTTTTTTTTGTTTGGTTGGGGTTTTTTTTCCACAAACAGGTATTTTGACTCCAGTTGAAGCTGATGAGTGCTCTGAGTCTAGCAAGAAAACAGTGCCCTGTTGTTTGAGCGTGCTTGAAGCAGACGGAGAAATATTTGTGACAAATGGCGCGGGAGCTTGGAGCTGCATGTTTGAAGAGGCTGCTCTATTTATACCCTGTGGCATTTTATATGGGGAAGGTCAGTTCTTATCTACTGGAAATAGCTTCTGAAAGTGCTTTTTCTGAGGCTGGCTTGAACATGTGCTCTGGTATTTATTTTGACATTTCTTTTTGGTGTTTTAATTCCCTATACTGAACATAGAACTTGAATGGCCTTCGGCTGCCCTCCCTTTCTTGTCACAGGTTCTACGTTTCCAGACTTTAAAGGATGAGCCCTGCAGGGGCAAGACCAAGGAGGGGTTTTTTGTCACTGCATTAACTGAGCAGCACAGTCCGTGTTGCAGTGCCGGTCTGCGTTCGTGGTACCTTGCTGCTGCGCGGGTGAAGGCCGGGAAGCCATCTGTGGTGTGGCTTACGGGCACCCTGCCAGAGCTCATTCTGACGCTGTGCCAGCTGTAAAAAGGAGCATAGGCAGTAGGGTTTCGATCCTTCCTAGGCCATGGGTAGCTTTTTACAACTTAGATTGGTGTAGGGACAAAGAGAAAAGGCGAAGCCTGGCATTCTGTGCAGGAATTCGATTTTCTGTTCTTTGAACATGAAAAAAGGTAGCTCTGGTTGTTGGCTGTGAGGTGGTTCTGTGCAGAAGCTCCTGGGGACTGGGTTTGGTCCCTGAAGATCTTACAGCAGCTTCTTGTCAGCTGTGGAGAGGCAGGTGGGCGGGGGGGTGTGGAGCTGTGAGGGGGCGGGAGGGCAGGTCCCATCCCCTCAGGCTGTGCTGCACCTGCTGGCCTGGAAGGTTCCGGAAGGTGCTGGGGGTGACCCTCGGACGGGGCAACATGGCGGTGTGCAGGTGAGAGCCTTTCCCCTGCTGGGATGGAGGAAATGGGTGACAGAAACGGGGTGGGAGAGAGTGTTGGGGCACAGCCTCTTCCCCGGGAGCAGCCATGCCTGGTGGCCTGTGGAGGGAAGCCCAGACCGTGGGGTAGGCTGTCACCCGGCCCCTCCTGGCAGGGTCCCTGGGTCCCAGAGGGAGCCGGCACCCCCCTCTGCCCCTCCTGGCAGGGTCCCTGTGTCCCAGAGGGAGCCGGCGCCCCCCTCTGCCCCTCCTGGCAGGGTCCCTGTGTCCCAGAGGGAGCCGGCGCCCCCCTCTGCCCCTCCTGGCAGGGTCCCTGTGTCCCAGAGGGAGCCGGCGCCCCCCTCTGCCCCTCCTGGCAGGGTCCCTGGGTCCCAGAGGGAGCCGGCGCCCCCCTCTGCCCCTCCTGGCAGGGTCCCTGTGTCCCAGAGGGAGCCGGCGCCCCCCTCTGCCCCTTCCTGGCAGGGTCCCTGTGTCCCAGAGGGAGCCGGCGGCCCCCTCTGCCCCTCCTGGCAGGGTCCCTGTGTCCCAGAGGGAGCCGGCGGCCCCCTCTGCCCCTTCCTGGCAGGGTCCCTGTGTCCCAGAGGGAGCCGGCGCCCCCCTCTGCCCCTCCTGGCAGGGTCCCTGTGTCCCAGAGGGAGCCGGCGGCCCCCTCTGCCCCTCCTGGCAGGGTCCCTGTGTCCCAGAGGGAGCCGGCGCCCCCTCTGCCCCTCCTGGCAGTGCCCCAGGGTCCCAGAGGGAGCCGGCGCCCCCTCTGCCCCTCCTGGCAGTGCCCCAGGGTCCCAAAGGGAGCCGGCGCCCCCTCTGCTCCTCCTGGCAGTGCCCAGAGGGAGCCAGGGCCTTGTTCTGCACGCTCAGTTCTGTCCATGTTGCTGTGACAGGTGCTCGTCCGTATGTCCCAGCCAGCTGCTCCTGCGTTGGGTCCCTGGCGGTTTTCCTCCCTTGCTCTCGTATGTGACAGGTAAGATTGAGAAACCTTGTTGGTGTTTGTATTGTGTAATTTTTCCAGGATAATTTCTTACCCTTAGTATATTAGAAAAACTCTGTGTGGTATTGCAGGGAAGAGCCTTCTGGGTGCTCTGCTTCTACAAGTCATCCTCTGAAAAATACTGTTCTTGTTTCCTTCTTTAATGCAAGGTAATTAAGCCTGCCTTTTTTTTTTTTTTCCCTTATGGTGTTGACTTTGCAAAAACAAACTGGAGCAAAAGATAAAAACAGTGTAATGCAAACCACAAATCCCAAGTGGACGGTTTAGCCAGGCTATTTTTGTTCTTTACAAATACTCATCTCTGTAGAAGTGGTAATTTGACCCCTGCAAATTCAGCTACGTGTGTATATATACAGATACGTATATATTTATATAATATCTGTATATATAAAAATATGTATAATATATACTTTATATATGCATTATATATATATTTTACATATATAGAAATATTTATTTCCCTGCCCTGTTCCTGATCTCCATCCTCTTTCACACTCTTTTCCCTAAAGAAAAAATAAGAAGGAACCTGGCAAATGAAAAAAGGCAACCATTTATCTGCACAAACTCTCAGACATTTCACAGAGCTGTATTTTAAGACTGGCCACCTGCGGCACCCGGCAGACGTACCGGTGCAGCGCAGTGTTATGGCACAACATAAGCGTGTCTTCGTTGGGTGCCACAGATGGGAGAAATGCGTCTTCCCAGTGAACATTGTTCAAATCTGCTTTCAGGTTGGGTGAGTGGAGAGAAGGGTTAGGCTAATCCTGCACCGCTCTGCAGAAGGGGGAAAGGGCGCTAAAAAAATAGCACTTAGTGAGCGGAGGACGCTTGGCAGGTAGAAGTCACATCCAGGACAGGATCTGATAATTCCATTGCTGACACATCCCTCAGGTTTTGGAAGTCACAGTATGTAAATTTTAGGGCACTAAAGCAAGCCCAGCTTCAGTGTAAGCATGTGTAACTTTAGTGATTATTAATATTAATGAAGCAGCTTTCCCTTACAGCAAAGCACAGTTAGGCTAACTCAGAAGTACAGTTGTCAAAGTGAAAGACCCAGAAAAGGTTGAAGCAATTGGTCTTGCCCTTTCTTTTACTATGGATTATGTTGTCCGGTCTTTCCAGTTACTGAATCCTGTTGCAATTCCAGCTCGTTATTTGTTCGCTCTTCAGTGTTTGTCCAATGTCCTTACCTGTGGCAATGTCACCAGAAAGAAGCATGAAAACTCGGCAGAGTTGTTGCCTAGCTTATGAACACTCCTGTGCCTCGCTGTAGCTGCAAGGCTGAGTTTCCTGCACCAGGGAACATGTGTATGGAAGAGAAATTACGGAATAAATTGATGCACTGGCCTTGGAAAATAGCTGTGCATGATGTCAGTGGAGTTGTATTTCACTTTGCCTGGGGTCATGGTTTTGCTGGAACAGACTATTACTCAAATCTGTATGATGGAAATTTCTCTGGCATTGCAGCTTGTTGGAATGAACCCTAATTACAAAGTCTGGGCCGTCACAAGGACTCTGGTATTCCTGGCCTGGTAACGTGGTTGAGCGTGTGCTTTCGCAGTACTCAGCCGCAGGTTTGTGGGGGGTTTTCCTCCAAGCTGGATTGGGTTTTTTGTCATCTGTCGCTGGTTTATCCTCCTTTTGCCTTCTCTCTAGTTTGTTCCTTCACAGCTTAATGCTTTTTATACAGTAGCAAATAAAACTGGTATCGATCGCGGTACTTTAGGAAGCACAGGAGGATGCTCAGCAGCAAAAGAACACGCTACCCGGTTTCCCAAAGCAGCTCCAGGGAGCTTCAGCACCTCATAATATCGAGGCTTCTGTTTGTCACCGGGGGAGCGTCTGACAGTTTATCGGAAGTAGGAGAGAGGATTAACAGAGGGAATTACTTAACAGTCGAAGTGTCCGTTTTGAAATACATGAATTCTCGGGGTACTCTTGGTTTTTCTGCCAAAAGGTCCGCTCAGCCCTAAATCTTCTGGTGGACAAAATTGCACAACGTCATCTGCCAGCAAGGTCTCTTTATGTTGCCAGTGTTCCTCTAGCCGTTGTTTGAGCGGGGAGAAATGTGGAGGTAAATGAGGACCGTGGTTTGGGCTTACTAGCACTGGACGTGGCCACTGGGAGATAGGGAAATACTCCCCTTCTTGCTGATGTGTCAGCAAGGGTGACGAGCTTGAGGAGCGTGTCGGAAGGCTGGAGAGTGTCAAGTGCTCCCACAGCTTCTGGAGCTGTACCTTTGGGAATCTTGAAGGGTTTGTCTTCAGTTTATAGCGAATCCCTGTAACATGCTGTGCCGTTGTGCCGATGCGTTTTCCGCTTGGCTCCTGGTGCCACCGTGTTGGTTCTCCAGGAGGGAGATTACAACAGGTACAGTAGTGGGTTCGCAGAACAAGCGAGTGCGTGCTTGCAACTGCTGCCACGGTTTGAGAAGCGTGCAAGTGTCTTGTGATACGGAACTGAGATGGTTTGTAAAATGCTGGGGACGACACCGGGCCGCTGGGAAGCGTCTCACCGCTCGCCATAAAGCAGCATCGCGTTAAACAGTCCGTCGCGTGCGCCTTCCGTGCTGATGTGCAGGGACCCTGCAGGTGAACAGCCGGGATGTTTTCTACAGCTGCCTCAGCATATGGGGAAGCTTTGTCTGCATTTGTGTGGGTTGTAAATTGTTCTGAGTTGGCCTCAGACTTGGAGCTCAGTGCCACCCTGGGGACTGAAGTGTCTGCTCAGGTTCCAAGTGCTAATGCATTCAGATGACAATAGTTAAGAAATCCCCAACTGTATCCTGTCTGGGCATCTCTGACACTTTCTGTTTGTTTGTTACTTTGAAACTATTAATGGTTATTTTGTTTGTTTCTTGATGCCCTTTTATCTGCTTTTTGGCTCATTTGGAGAATGTGCTGGACCTAGAGGGTTTGTAATCTGTTGGTCCGTCCTTATCCAGCAAACTGCTGCCTCGAAGCCTGGTCTGTGCTGTTTTGCTGTTGATGAGGGGGGTGGAAGTACTTACCCTCCCCAGCTGACTGATTGCAAAGATCTATTCTTTCACGATAGATAAGACAGTAAACCATGATTTTATTGGTTATACTTTCATCTGTTGCTTTTACTGTTGTAACTGTTTCGTAGTGCTGAAACAGGACAACAGAGAAGCCTTTCAACAGCAGCAGGAAAAAAACCTCAGGTCAGTTATTGTTCATTGGCAGTTCTGTGATGGCTGGGGACATGGATGCCAAGGGCAGTGAAATCCTGGTCAGATCTGTGCTCACAGGGAATAAAAACATTAAAATGGGTGGTTTTGCTAAGCACTTCCACTATCAGAACTGAAGCTGCGTACTGTGCGTTTCATTTGTCAGGTCTCTTGGAGACTCAGGGAGTAACAAACTGAGTAAAGGCTGGAGGTAAACGTATGTGGTGTAAATTCGTGGTGGTACTACGGTGTTCCACAGCAGCATTGACTCTAGCCCAGTGTAAGGGAACTGCTCATAGCCTGGTGATAGAAACCTCTGTAACGGTTCAGTACACACAAAGCAGGGTGTTTTAACAGAGTTTGTGCTGGAAAGATCAGTTTCCAGACATAAGCTCTCTGTTCTTCCTCCCTGACGTGATGATACTACTCTCCGTTCACCTGTTGACATTGCTTTGCTACAGATTTTGTGATTCCAGACCTCAGTATGTGTGCAGTGGGACTGTAGAAATACTTCTCCCCTTGTTCTTCTTCATTATTTAAAGCAAAGCTTCTTGACTTCACTAATTTCTTCTGGAGACAATACCTGGGGCCAGAAACTGTTGGGAGGTGCTGTGGCAGAAACACCTTCATCTAAATGTAAATGTTGCTTCACTGCCTCAGGCTGCCCTTTAAGAGGCTTTTTCTGTGGGAAGCAGCTACAAAGTAATGGTCCCAATCAATTTATTCGTGTCAATAAAAGGTCTTTTATATGCTCATTCGAAATGTATTGTTCTGGGGTGATAGGACCACATTTGCTTTTTAAGCAGGTGCCTCAGATGGAATGAGAAATAGGGAGCATAAAGGAGAGGGAAAAGAAACGGTGTGTAAGGCTTGTTGGGCTCTTGAGACAGTCCCTTCTGGTTTGGTTTGAGGCAAGTTCCAGTGGGAGTCCCTGGCAAAGATAGAGGGAAAGATTTTCGGAGTACTTCAGTGAAGTAACATCTGCTTGTAGTTGACGATCTTGAGCAAAATCAGCTTGAAATTCTCTTGTACCCCCTCCTGTCTGGTTAAAAGGGAAAGTAAGTAAAGAGTTGCCACACTAAAGTGCAAAACATAACTCTTTATATATTTCATATTAATTTCTTTATATATATTTCATATTCACTCACACCAAAGTGTGAGTTCTGTATGTGTCAGGTATTTAATTTTCTTTTGACCTGGGCTTCAGTTTGAGGTAACCCCACTGTACCTCTCCTGACAGCGAGCGGCTAATAGCCATAGGCAGGGGTTGGTGGCAATTTAACTTCCTCTGCCAGTGGATCTCAGTTGCTGTAATCCTGGAAACTCCAGTCTTTCATTTCTCTCAAACAGCATTTTGGCATTCATGACAAATTACTTAATGGCCCAGTGTAAGACACGCCTGTCCCACAGGGCCTGGGCTGGTGGGTTTGCCAGTGTGCCCAGGTGCTGTTCGGTTCTGCCACAGATCCCAGGGCTGGTGTGCTGTGCCTTGGTTTCCCTGTGTATAAAACAGGTAATGTCTCGCTCAGAATTCTGGTTTTGTTCTTTCTGAAGAGCTTTGAACAGATGGATTTCTACTGTGCTTGTGCATTATAGATGGAAGAGAACTTAGTAAAGGCTTTAGAGCCCCTTGAATCCTAATGGCTGCAGAATTAACAGTTAATCACGTGATTTCAGATGTGATTTGAACCTAGGTTGCTGGGGTTACTTACACCTTCTCTTCTGCTAATGAGGTCCAGCAGATGCGTGGTGTGGATCTGGAGCCGATGCTAAGGTAATGCCTCAATCTCCATTGCTCCTGACCAATCCCAGGTTGGAGCATGAGCATCTCTTCTGAAGTGGTCCATCATGAGCTGCTGGTTACACCACCATAAAGTAGGAGCAAGGCCGTTGAGTTCTGGATTTATTGGCAGCAATTGAGAGCAATATTCTACCTGAACTTGTAATCTCCAAGACGAAGGGCTTGTTTGTGCTGTGTGTGCCGTGTTGCACTGTCAGGTGTTGGCTCGGAGGTACTGAGATGCTGCAGGCGATGGGCTGAGCCTGAGCTGCAAGGGTTGGAAAGTGATCGGGGCCTGCACTTCCTACTTTGTTATGTCTAAGCCTTTGTAATGGATAAGGTCTCTCTCTTCAGACGATGGCTGGCATTTTCATACTGGCCGAGGAATACAAACTTGGAGGCATCTCAGCTCTGTCCCCTCTGAGCGTCTAGGTACGCGGCTGCTTCTTTCCCTACCGACGCTCTAACGTACCGCCGGGCAGTGTTCCGCAAACTGCAATGCCCCGTGTATTTTTCCGTGTGCCAGACTGAGTTCTGAGTCATGCAGAGCAGACACTCTCAGATGATGGGGACTAGACTGTTTCTGGCTGGGCCCCCAGGGCTCTTGTCTGGCTGATTTTTATTTACAAGATTGCAAATAAGAAAACATGAGCAGTTGGCTGATGTCCCTGGCATGCATTCCTGTGCCCAGCTGGACTGCAGGGACTTGGCAATGTGAATTGCCTTCACAATGCCTCCTGGCTACTGGAGTGCTGGCCCTGGAGCAGGGAAACTCGTCCTCCACCTTGGGGGGGATGTAGAAAGGACAGTGGCATGAGAAGAGACCACATCTGAGGGCAGACCTAAGGATGTGAGGGCAGTAGGCTTGCACTGAACAGTTGTCCTGACTTGCGCTGATGTGATTTGGTAGTTTCCTGCAGCAGTTGATTTCTGTCTGCGACTCACCCAGGTCTTTTCCTTGTCCGGATAAGGTGAGACAGCTCCCTCCCTCTTCCCGGGAAGCTTCACCTGCTCCGGACACTGGGCTCCCCGGGCCAGGCTGCAAGGTACGCCGGGGCCCCCTGTCCCTCCGCGAAGGGTGCCCTGGGTGCCATTGCAGCGTTGGCCACCGGATGGCAGCAGATGCTAGGACAAAAGGAATTCAACTCTGCCTTGAGCATCCGTTTCCAGGAAAACGCGAGGAACTCGCAGTAATAACTGTGCCGAAGTCGTGGTCCAAAAGCAAGACTTCCACAAACAGTGCAGCACGGGCTTCCTCACAGCAGGGGAGACTCAGACCCAGGGCCACCTGCCCCACACAGCGCTGCAAGTCTGGCTTTCCTTGGCTTTCATTTGTTTTGCGAAACCAGGTTTCTGTTGCCAGAATTCCCCAGCTGCTTCCTCTTCTTTTACCCTCGTGGCTGTGCACTGTGCACCTTTTGACTGTCTCTGGCACAGCACAGTTGTCGCAATTCTCTTCTGCTTTGCTTGTTCCACATTAGGGGCTGGGAGACACAGACCCTCTGAGTTGCTCTGCGTGTGTGTGCACATTTATATCCTGGGGGAATGCAGTCTAGAAATTCTTTGTCTGGACTCCCGACGGGCTGTGTGACCCTGTGCGCGTTGCACTACCTCCTGGTGCCTTGGTTTCCCCTCCCTGCAAGCAATGCTTTTGATGCCCTTGTATGGAAACAGGGATATAAACACAAGGCAGCTGCCCTGAGAGTATTTGTTTCTTTTAGATGGCCTCAACTCCAGGCTCACTCTTGAGCTTGAAAAATACGCAAGCTATGCAATAATATTTAATATAACAACCCCAGCTAACAACAGCCCTCTTCCACACCACTCACAGCTGGGTGATGGGAGAATGGGGTTTGGGGTTCTTGATTTGACTCTTGCAGGCTAGTATTCACCTGGAAGGCATGCCAGAGTGCCCGTCGATCACTGCTGAAGATAGATGTCGTTTATCATATGTGCTGTGGTGATCAATGGTTCCTGCCAAGCAGTATTGGTTGAATAAGGACTGGTCTCGGCTGTATTGGTAGAGGATGCCCTACATAAAATGCTTCTGACCTTATTGATCAGTCCTCTCTGTTCTGCATGAGGCACCTCTATCAGAGGGGACCCCTCTCAAGATGTCTTACAGAGAGTGTGGCTTTCTGAAAGTTTCCCTTGTAGTAATCCTGTCTCAGAGTGGGCACTCAGCATGTGGTGGCAGAGCACTGAGGGGCTTGTGGAGTATGTGCAGAGCTGGTGTGCACAGACTGTGATTGGGCACCGCTTCAACCCATAAGTGCCTGCAAATGTGGAGCCAGGACCCCGTGTTGCCCAGCCTGCATTCGTGGCAGCCCACACCCTGCTTTTATATTGTACACCACCCAGTCGCTGACAGTCTGCAGGACTGAGAGGTGGTGAAGGAGGTCAGAGCTCCAAGTCAGTTTGGTCTGGTTGGTAGACAGGACCTTTGTTTGCTGGTCTGGCTGCTCCACTCAGTGGCACTCGTGATTTCTGTTGAGGTCAGCGTCCAGCTCCACGGAAAGGCTGTGAGGATCTGGGTAGCAAATGCAGCTGGAGTGAGGGAAAGCATGGGCCGTTGGGCAGCAACACGTGGGAGCGGAAGGGCAGGCAGTGACGTGAGCCATACTGCTCCCAAGCACGTACCTGGGGACGTGACCTGGTCACAAACCCCAGGCAACTCTACGCTGAGATGTTCCGTTCCCTATCACAAAGCGGGGCCTTCGCTGCCTCCTCTGCACACAGCAGCGAGGTCAGGTGTTGGTGTCATCTCAGCCTGCCTGTAGCAGCTGAGTTGCCTGGCTGCGGATTCTGTGTGTCTGTACGTGAAATGTGCAGTAATACTTTGTGTAATTCTCTTTTTGTATGTAAAGGTTACGAAGAGATTGTGGCTAGCTGACAGTGTCTAAGAATTATTTAAAGTAAATTAATTGAGGTAGTAATTAGCTATCTTACGCAATATCTCTAATTACTGGTGTTAGGCAAGCTCTGTGGGGGTAGGAGCGGTTCCTCGCCTGTACTGAGAATACCAGCAGCACCTTGCCAGTGCTACAGAAATCAGGTTGTGCGGCAACGGCAGCTCAGAGCCAGTGCAGTGTGTTGCTTGCAGTCCCTGAGAGAAGCAGAGGGACCTGAGAGCAGGTGCCTGGCTCCTGCCTCCTTCAGTGCTCTGTGTTTATATATAAACGTGTATCCTGCGCGTGTATGTGGAATTCGTGTGTGTTGCACTGCTTGTGCGTGCGACGTGTCCAGAGGGGTTACTCGGGATGTTGATTCCAAGCCTTTTCTCAGTGTCCCAGTTCCTTTTTGTCCTGCCTCTTGTAGCTTACCAGGACAGAGGTCTGTGCTTGTCAGGTTGTCTGATGGTGGGTTTTCCAAGGAAAGCAGGCTCTGTCTCCCAGGTGTGGGAGTGATACTGCAGCCTTCCTGGCACGTCTGAAGACTGGAGCACTAATTTCTCCTAACCCATCTGTCTAGAGGTGGTTCGCTGTGGTGTGTCTCCAGCCACAGCTCTTTGTATGGAAGCATTGCATGACCTCTCCCTGTGTATGTCTTTTGCTGGGGAGCTCCAGGATTCGAGAGAACGCGGCTACTGCAGCACACTCCCCCAAGTGCTGTTAACTGATGACAGGCTCTGTGAAGGGCAAGAAAGCTCCAGCTCTGTTTTCCATTACAGCTGTTGCTGGAGCTCCTGTGGGACGAAGGGCATGGGGAAATCTCATCACAAACTTTGCTTTTAAAGGGAGAAACAAACCCTGTTCTGCCTCAGTGAAATATCCATCAGCACCCGTGAAAGGCAGGGAAAAAACGTGTTATATGCTCAAGGACAAGGCTCGGTGTCCTCCAACAGGGCTGCAGTCAAAGAAGCCGAGCCCAATAGAGCCTCTAGGCTTGTTTGAAATGCTGCGTTCCTATTTCAGAGCTGCAAACGCCCATTTTGCAACCTGGTCAGCAACTGGTACGTACTCTTGCATAGTGCATGAGCGTAGGGGAGTTTGGGTGTCGTAGACATTTACAGATGTCAAGTAACCTGGCTATCAAGTGGCAGAGTGTTTCTCAAGCCTTAGTTGCTCAGTCAGAAGTGTTTAGCTTTGTTCTTTCCATGAGGTTTTGTTCCAAGACAGCAATGAGGAGGATGCCTTGTCACTCCTATGAGAGTAGACAGGAACAAATGGCCCAGGGACAGGAGTTTGCAGTAGGATGCAGAATCAGTCAGCAACTCTTGCTGCTTGTGTACGAGTCAAAATCAAGGAGGTAGTCTGCCCCATTTTTAAGTCTGCTTACACTAAAAATGGCTCCTCTGGATCAGTTTGGGATATTTTGTAGCAGTTTGGAAGGGGTGGAAGTCTATACATCTTCTGCTTGTAAGTGGTTTGTGGCCAGAGGATACTGACAGCCCCATCTCTGGCAATATTCACCAGCGTGGGGGAGGAAGAGGAGAAGGTGGTGGAGCTGAGATGATGCGTTTGCATCCTTTGTTTCTGTCCCTGACCCGGACAGTCCCTAGCATGTGTTTTGTGCCTGCTCTTTTCTAGACAGCTCAAACCTGTGACCTATTCTGACTGAATTGCTTGAGCACAGGCAACGGGACTTTAGCGGAGGGCATAAAGATGTATGTGCTGGGACGCGGGGAGAAATAGCATGGGCCTGCTGTTCAAACCTTTAGTTGCAGCAGGGCGGAATAGTCCATGTGCAAGGTCTTTCTGCAAGGATGTCCTCAGACCTGGGGCAAGGAGCGGGAAGTCTAGTGTCAAGAGCTGCTGTACACGTTGATGTAGCCTGTCATGACTGACTGAATCCCAGCTAGATGGAAGTCAGTCAAGAGCAGCCAAAAGCAAACCACCTGATTACTCCATGAGTGAACCAGCATTTTGCTAACGAAGAGCCTTCTTTGGCTGTCATGTTGTCCTCAGCCAGGTGTTAACCCTCTCCCCACTAACCCTGCCAAGTATGTGGGACAGTTTTAAGCGATGCCCTTTGATATTTAGCATCTCCTGTGCTAGAGGCCCGTGTTTGTAAAGTGAGAAAGAGCAGGACCCTTGGCCTTCTGCCCAGCATGGGCATGGCATCCAGCTGGTGGCTTTTCGGCTTTTATTTTTAATAGTCTCTGGGGAGGAGATAAATGACAGCACCCCATTCTGCCATGCACCACGGAGCACATCTCCCTCGTCCCCGTGCAGGAATGCTAGAGCTTGCAGAATTCTCCTCTTAACCTGCCATGACTCTGGTGGCAAAAGGTGATTTGGCTGGAGCTGGTCTCACAAATCACTCATTTGTTGTTTCCTGTGAAGAACTGCTCTGCAGGGTCCACTCGAGAGTCCATCCTGCAGCCCACCTGCTCAGCTCCTCATCTTTTGCAGCATTGCTGGTGTGGAACAACTCATTCATGTCACTCCGAATGCTTGTGGAGGAATGAAAAGATTTATGACCCTCTCCCCTACTCCCTATCTACTTCTACTGTTTTTTCCTCCCCCCACCTCTGCCTTCCCAGAGCTGGAAGGTCAGAAGTTTAAATCCTGCTTTGAGCAACTCCTGACTTGCTACCAGCTCCTACACATAGCTTGTGCTGGTTGCCTTTTAACTATTTCTCTGGAAATAAGCCTACTTAAATGGATTCTTCATGTATCCATATATAAAATCATCCTTAGAAGGGCCTGCTTTGAGTTGCCTTTTCTGTATTGATACATGGGGTTGACCAAACTATTCTTATTTTCTTCTGCACTGGATGAGGAATGGCTGCTGTTAATTCTGTTTAATGACAGAGTTCACTAGGTGAAATACAGCTCCCTATTCACTTGTCTAAGATCTGCTGTAGTGTAAATACCTTTTTCAGTATGAAAGTCCCTTCTGCCATTTCTGATGTCCCCGGTCCAATACCAGTATTGATTTCTTAAATCCAGGGTACAAGATTTACTGCTTATTTTCTGGAGACACTGCCTTGGACTGCAGCAGCGTCTTTCTAGCTTCCAGAAATGCCCTTTCATTCAGCTCTTACTACGAGGCACCCAACCTCCATCCAGCTCCTGGCAAGTTCCCCCCATTCTGCATTCACGGCTCCACTTCATCTTCTCCACTTTTGTCTGAAGATGCACAAAAAAACGTAACAACCATGGATTCACCCGGAAAAGGAAATTCAGAGCCTGCGTGTTTGGCTGGGAAAACTTCTTGGCAGAGAGATGACTTTGAGATCAACAGTGTTCAACCCTGCGTGTTTTCCTTTGTATCGCTTTTCCCATATCAATAGGTGGGCTTGGCCAATCTTTTCTTACCTTCTGCTTTCACTGAAATGCAGTATTAATTCTGCTTGCTGATCCCTGGACTTGTGGGTAAAATATCCAAGTGCTACGGTCTGTGGACAACCTGTATGGACACTGGATACCTCCTGTGAATTGCGGAGCACATCTGTGTTCTGTCTAGATCGTGTGCATACAAGCTCTGGAGAGACACCCAGTCTAATTAGCAGAGATTCGGGAAGAAGCTCGCTCGTTAGGATCAGGATGCAATAAATAAAATATTAGCAAGAGGAGGTGGGTGAGCCAGGAGAAACACACAGGGCTGTGCAAAAGCATTTTTTTAAAAAGAAACACTGTGGGGAGCCCACAGTAAAAGGAGAGACTGTCAGAAATGCACACAGTATTCCGTTTGCTGCCTGCCCTTGTGGAATGCCTGGTATTATGCAGTCTCGGACTTCTGGGAAATCAATCCCATGCACATGACCACGCTTCTCTTTTCCCAGTAGCAAGGAAGGATTTCAGCACATGCTAGGGAAAAGACGTGAGAAGGTTCTCTAACTGGCTTGTGTTTCAGCATTTGTTCCATTCATTAAATTAGCCCTTTACTAGTGTAAGTTGTTAATGGTTCAATGCACAGCATGTTTTTTATGAGAAGGTTTATCTGCCATTGCTGGCTGGCTCCTTCTCAGTGCTTCAGCTTCCTCCTCTGTGGGCTAATGAGTGGTACGAAGCTTGCGTTAAGGATTGTTAAATGCTCTGAGATGTCAACCAAAAAAGGTTCTGAAGGGGCCCAACATAATATTGGGAAGCCACCACTGAAAAAGGTTGTTCATCTGCCCTAAAGGAAAGTTGTGCTGGATTTTAGCCTGGTAACTAGCAGCTTGGGCAAGAATGGATAAATGTTGAGATGGTCTGGCCTAAAAAGAAGAAATCAATGCTTAGAATGGGGCCTTTGACCAAGTCTCTATTCCCTGTGTAAAACAGAGGGGTGTGCCTGCTGAGAGCATCATCCGCACTGGGGTAGCGGGTACCCCAGTTCCTTTCTTACAGCCGCTTACTCTGTGCTAAGGAGGTTTGTTCTGGATGGGCGAACGGGCTGGCCCACCACTTCCAGACTGTCAGAAAAGGCGATGCTCAGACCTTTGTATAAGGGCTGAGAAGGAGGAGTTTTGTCTTGATTTTCAGTCTGTGGGTACCAAAAACCCTTCAGTGGAAGTAAAAATCTCTGTGAAAAGTGGAGATGTTGAAGTGTCTCACAGTGTACAGACATTTGGAGGTGACAGGATCTCTCGTACTGGCTAATTTCACGGAGCACCTAGGAGGAGAACCGCTAGATGGGGTAAAACAAGGTCAAACAAGACCTTCTAGGGCGAAAGAGCAGTTAAAAAATCATTTTGGTTCTTAACAGGGAGGCAGCGAAGCGACTAAAAAGCGGGTGTGATATGTTGAGATAATCTAATATAAGAAAGTACCCTGGAGGCAGGAGAAGCCATGTTTAAAGCCATCAGCAGCCACTGGAAAGCCTTATCAGGAATAGCAGGAAGTTGGGATAATCAGTCCTAGAAGGAACACAGTTCATTGCTGCAGCAGGTAGAGCCATGAAGTATTTCACACCATAGTAATGTGACCTGGATTGTCCAAAACCCAGCAGCTGGATAGGACTTAAAAAACCTTCGACCAACCAAAAAAAACCACAAAAAATGTATCTGTGTTCACAAATAGATAGTAGAGAGATCAAAACCCACTGAGTGAAAGAGCAGGAGCCAGGCAAGGGAGGGAGGATCTGGTCGTGTAGTGCCGAGGCGAGAGAAGCTTTTCCAGGCCTGCTGGAGGAAACAGATAACACCAACCATCAACTTCGGAGCACTGAGAGGCAGCAAGCACTGGCACATCTAAGCTTCCAGCCAGTGCTCTGATCGTGGCATGACGGAAATGGGACAGAAGTTCAGTATTACCACTGGCTGAGCACAGGATAATGAGGGCGCCGACAACCATGGCTGGGCTCATTAGCCATTCTGCTGCCCAATTAGGCTAGGAGCTAATTGCTCATTAACGAGTCCATACCTGCTGAGGCAGCTGGGCTTCCCTAGAATTCACAGCTGGAGCCGCAGCAGAGACTGGGCAGAACAGAAGCAAGATTTGAAACCAAGGAAATGGAAAAACTCGTCTGCCGCTGAGGAAGGGTTTTGCTGCCTCTGCCGCCACTCCCTGGGGACAGCAGTTCAATTCCTGGCACCGCTGCTGCCTGAAAGGCATGTCAATTAGCCCTCAGCTCCCACGGAAGGCTTCCTCTTCCTGGCATCCTACAGCCCTGACGCTGGTGACGTGGAGAAGGAGTGGCCGAGGCAAAGATGTGGGGGAGTTGAAGGTGGAGGGTTATTCTGACCTATATTTCACTCCTGAACATCCTTTGGAGAGAAGCCAAGTTTCTGACTAAGAGGAGGAAGCGTGGTGATTTGAAACAACAATCGCAGACAAGGGTCAGCGGTAAGATGTTGGAGAAAGCCAATGGCAGTAGCCTAGGCAAGTCCGTCTCTGCAGGTTGTAGGCCACAGCGGCAGCCTCAACAATACCTTGTGGAAAATGAAAGCTGGAAGCGATGATGTGCTTAACACCGTGCCCATCAGCTGTCTTTTGACGTGGACTCACTTGATTTAACAGTGAAAGTACAAGGACTACCTTGAGAATGAACTTTTCTGTGTGTCCAAAGATTATCCACAACCCAGATAAGTGGGACAGTCTGCTGCCCGCCCGCTAGACAGAGGCACGGGAGAGGAGGATTTCTTACCAAACGCTGGAGAAAGCACTTTTATTAACATGGACGAGGTTTCTGTGTACACCCTGACGTCCCCGTTTAGAGTGTGGGTTTTTGCATGCAAGGTTGGCACAAAAATGGGCTGCTCCTCACCTGGCTCTGAATAGTATGTAAATAGCAGACACGGGCGAGATGTATTGCCTGGGTTACTAGGCCAGTTCTGCACTCTTCTCTGGCCTGGTTGCTATTGGAATGAGTGTGCTGGGCTCCAGTTAGAATTCTGGATTAAGACCCTGCCTTGGTTTCAGTGGATATGTGTGATATAAAGGGAATGCAAATAGTTTTATACCATGCATATGGGACAGAGGAGCTGGGCAAAGCTGACAAAGGAGCATACAGGGTGATGGCACTGAGCAATTCCAACCTCGGCGATTCTATTTTCTATCTTAAAGAATTTCTATCTTACTATTTTTTACTAAGGACAGAAATATTGTTGTGCCCTGTGAAAAGGTGAAGAAGGTGAGGTGTGGAGTCAGGGAAAGGACCCTGTATGCAGTGCAGGCTAGAGCTTGGAGACACAGGCACTGTAAAGACACATCAGGTAGTAAAGAACCAGGCCTTTATATGAGATGCAACTGAATAGCTGCCTTTTCTCAGTGGCAGGGTTAAACCCAAATGGTTTTGTTTAATCCAAATAAGCTGAATATGGTCTGAATCTTATTTATCCAGCGTCTCTGAAATGCTCCATTCCAAGTAATTCACTAGCCAGCTCCATAGTGATACTGGCACGGAAGAGATACTGGTGGACAGATATGAGGAGGGAATGACCTGAGAGGGATTCGGGGAGGGTGTTTGCAAGCTGCAGGGTAGAATGCTCCTGTATGCATGGTAGCACAGTGGGCAACCCTGAGTTTGCTGAGCAGAGGTGAGACAGGGAGTGATTTTTCAGATGGTCAAACTCTACTGTTAGAAAATTTTACTTAAAAATCATCACAAGTCAGTGCTATTCAGTCCCTCAAGTGCCATGTTTCTCTGAGAAATGAGATTTCAGTCCCACAAATGCTTTGCTTCTGTTGAATTATTACTTCAGGTCTATTAGGTGAGCGTACTGAAAGTCTGTGGAGTGGTTTCGAAAGCCAGGAGTGCAGTTATTGGGCTGGCTCCTACAGTGGCTGAGGAGCCAATAGCACTGCCCAGGCATCAGAAGAGGATGGGTGCCCAGCCTTTTTTTTGTGGCATTACATATCTTTTGTCCACTCAGCATAACTTGGCATTTTCCATTTGCCCCAAGCTATACTTGATGGGGCCTGGAGGCTGTCTGAGAGCAGCAACGAGATTAATGCACAAACATCCTATTTTAGTTTGCAGACTCTCTGGCTCAAAGGGAAGCAGAGAACCACTGGCTTGGGCTTCATGCTCCTGTGTCTTTTGGAGGAGGCCCATCTGCTTTTTCTGTGAAGAGGTGGCTGCAGGAGGGGGAATGGGGAGGCAAGGAATGCATTTCTCATTATGTGCTGCAGCCGCTCTGCTCTGGCAGCCTTCGAAGAGAAATTTTCTCTCCCTCCCCAGGCCCTTACCCCCTGCAGCTTGCTGATTATTTTTGGCTGAGGTGGAAGGCACAACCCTAGCATTTTTCCCATAGGGGAGTGACCCAAGCAGGAGGCGAGCAAAGCCGAGGCTGTTCTCTTTGTGCTCTTTCAATTAATAGCTCCACTTTTGCATGCCTATAGCTCCTTTCCTCCGAGTACCCCGTCCTCCTAGCCCACTGCGGTCAACCACAGCTTAGCAGAAGGGGGGAAACTGAGGCACAGAGCCTTACTGTAACTCACCCAGGGAGGCTGCTCTGACTTCCCATCCACTTTGCTTAGGCTTTTTTCCTCGGGCTCTTTCCATGCTGTTGAAGGTCCTTAGTCCCTGCTCTGACTGCTGTGCTGTGGTTCCCTCCTGGCTGCATGGTGTTGTCGGTAATGCCCGCAGGGTGTTGCTGTGATTTTTGAATGTGAAGGTTTCTCTGGGTTGTGCCTTCAGTGGTCTCTTAAAATACTTTTTGAAAGGCTGGCTCTGCCAGGCATGGCGTTGTGGCTTTTGAGGAAGCGGCACGTACGTGGGAGTCAATTTGACTACAGAACATCCCCAGGAGTTGCATTTAGAAGGCTGAGTGGGGAAGAAAGTTGTGCACAAGTGGGGTCAAGGACACCCCAGTGAGCTTGTGAGTGGTGTCTACTCCCACTCATGGAAACCAGTGCCTTGTGTGCAGGGTTAAAGCACAGAGTTGGATTTCCCAGGTTCTTCCCGTGCTGCTCCCCCCACTGCCACAAGGCAAACTCCCCATGCAGCCTGGCTTGTTTTCTCAGCTAATAGGAAGCACATGAGGAGTGCAGGCAGGCAGGGCAACAGCTGCTGGGATGATTCATTTGGGACACAAACAGGAATGGAGTGCTGCCTGGTCCCTGGGCAGAGCCTGTCCACTGCTCCAGGCCTTTCCGGGGGGTGACCACAAACTCTGGAGCCCACCCTCCAGCCCCAGCAGTGACTCACTTCTTCCGGCCTTGGCAGAAGCTCTGTGCGGGAGGGCCAACTTAGATGCTTTGAGGCATTAAACCTCTCAGACCTCTTCTCTGCCCCTTCTGATTCTGGCTTGTTCTACTCTGAGGACAGAGTCCATCCATGTTTGATCTGTGGGGCCAGGAGGGGAAGCTGCACAAAGGTCTCCGGCCAAAAGTAAAGAGCGAGTAACAAATTCAAGCCAGCAATGTCGCAAAGTGCGTTGGAAAAAGCAGAATGTATGTACTGGCTGGGAAGTCACTGAGTGTGTGCAGCTATAGGCTGGGAGGTGGCTACTGATCGCACATCCTGATTTCTGGGGGTTATTTACTGGGTTTTGCATCCCTGTTGGCCCCTGTTAACTTCCTGTTGCTTTCCAGGACCAACACACGGTTCTTGGATGGTAAGGCTGTCTGTGAGATGGCCTGGATTGGGTTTTACTTTTTCTTCTTGCTCACCTAACCTATTTAGTCTTGTTTCAAAGTCTGATGTGCTTTGAAGCAACAAAGTCTAGAATGGCAAGGCTGGAGCATCTCAGGGCATTGAGAGTCCAGGCTTTCTCTGAAGGGCAACCTCATTTCGCCCCATCCTGACACACTATATCCCAAATTCCCAGGGTTTGGTCTGGTATGGTGCAAGCTGCCTGTACCCTGCATTTGCAGATCTGCTTGCTGGCTGTGACCCAGCCAGCCCTCTGTAGCTCCTGCCATTCTCTGCGTGCCAGCAGACTGGTAGCACTGGAGCAGGAGAGGCAGGTGGAGGTGCCACAGCTCTGGCAACAGCAGACCGAGCAAGAAAGGGGCTTAGAAAGGGAGAGAGCCTGCTCCTCCTTGACCTCTCTGAAGGCTTGGCAATAAAAGAAATATTTGGAAAGACCCTATATCCAGGCGCCGTGGCTTTTTAAAGCGGGAGAGCTCTGTTTTAGGAAGCCTGGCTGTGCATGCGGAAAACTAGGGGAGGATGGTGACACCTGCTCCCCCTTGGGCCGCCGCAGTCTGCCATGGCTGCGCTCCAGAGCCATGTGTCACCCGGAGGAATTTGAACTGGGATGTGAAGCCTGGATGGCGCCGTGTCGGCCCCAGTGTGGGGACATACTGAAACTGGACCCTCCGCCCCTTGCTCCAGCAGACTGTCCTGGCTCCGCAGCAGACAGAGCTGGCTGCGCCTGGGGCAGAATAGCTAAGCTGGTCACAGAGGTCTCTTCCCCCGCACCCGCCGCTTGTCCTCCTCCCCTTCTTCCATTGCCCTTGCCCTTTTGCACTGACGCTGCCCTTGGAACGGGGCCTGGCAGGTGGGATGTTGTCACCGGCGCTGGCGCAATATGGCACGGCTGAAAAGCGCTTGCATCTTCCCTCTTGCCTTAAAGCCCTCACATTCCTTTTGTGGCCTCCGGGCTGCCTGGATACCGCACTCAGCTGTCATGGGATAATAGCCCTCGAGTCCTAATTACAAATCTCCCCAGCTTCATCAGAGGGCGGCTGGGCAGTTCCATCTGGATTGTCTCTCTGGGACTGCAGGGGAGAACGGGGCTGAAAAGGGAGGGAGCGTAGGAGAAATGCTACACAAATGTCGTGATACTCGGAAGCATCCAGGCTTCCAGCCTGAGACAAAAATAATCAGCCAGTTCCAGGGGGCACAGGGCCCGCAGGGAGGTTTGCCGAAGCGGCGGCTGTGCTGCGGAGCATAATGAGATGTGCATGCCTCACCCAGCCCTAGGCATGCTGAATTGGAAAGGGCAGATGGACTCGATCCCGGAGCATCTCCAGGGGTCCATCCATCAATCCCCCTTGAGCTCCCGCTGGACTTCCCACAGTGAGGGGGGAAACCAAAGAGGTTTCATTAGCTGTAGCATCTCCAGCGGAGACTTTGCAAGACTCTCCATGCAGAATCTCCGTGACAAAGCACCGACTGTGCAAAGGCACCTGCAGTGGTCGATGCCTCTCTCCAGCCAGCTGACTCCTCAAGGAATGGGGAGCTCCCCGTACACGTGCTTTTTGCTCTCCCTGGTGTGGAGCTGGCTGGACGGTAATGGCACGGCTCAGAAAAGAAGGTGCAAGAAAGCAGCTGCCTCCCAGCTGCATTACTGTTAAATTATAAGGCTCATTTTCAAACTCTTCTTCCCTGAAAGACCTCTTGTCCTGAAGGATTTTGAAGTGGTGAAGAATCAGGCCTCCTGGTACTTCATCCAGATGAGGAATTAAATGCGGACAGGGGAAGGCGGCAGCTGAGAATAGAGTGGGGAGAGAGAGTCGGGGGGCTGGGACTTGTTGAGCAGAGGTGTAGTTTTGTGTGCTGGTCCATGCCATGTTGAAGTGGTCCATGACTCCCCACAAGCTCTTATTTAATTGCCCTGTATGCTGGGGCAGCAGTGGAAGGGATACCTTGGCACTTACCCGTGTGATGCTATTTTCTTGCTATTAGGAGGCACAGTTCGTTTAAAACCCGTGCAAGAATAATGTGTACGATTCTCACAAGGCATCAAAGGGTCTGAAGCAAAAATCGAATGTGTGGCAGGGACTGATCAGTCCTCTGGGGGCTAATGCAGAATGGCAGTTCTCCTGCTTGGCTTCCCGCCTGTGCACCGCCTCTTTCCCCCCAGCCTCCCCTCACCCCGGCTCCCTGCGGGGCTCTTCTTCCCGGGAGTTATCCGAGGCCAGCAATGTGGCAGTGGCTGCTGCCGCCACCACTTCTGCTCCTCTTCCGCTGAGTTTAACCCAAGGTCAAGCAACATCATGGCATTTGCAGCCTCGTGAGTTCTTGAGAGATTTAATTTTCAAAGCGTTCCCAACATCCCCTGGGATAGACCTTGGCTGAGGTCCAAAGCCTGTGATTGCCAAAAGGAACTGTACTAGGCCAGAGCGACAAGAATAGCTTGCTTGCTCTGTTCCAGCAAAGAAAGAAAGAACAGAGAGGCAGTAGGGAAGAAGGGGAGGGGACCCGAGGCCCTTTTGGCCTTAAGCAGGCTTAGTGATGCCTGCAGCAAGGCGTAACCTACAGTTGACACGATAATAAAACACACAACGATGCGATGCGTGTGTAGAGTCTTGTCCCCTCACGAACAGCTGCTGACAATCTGCTGCCCGGCACAGAGGGGCGGGCGTGTGTAGAGGAGACCAGAGTTTCCAGGGATTTTTCTCTTGGAAAACAGAGAAGGGGCTGCTCTTGGTGCTGAGGGAAGCAACTGGCTTATCAGCGTGGCTACGGCCAGCTAACATGTAGAGAAGCGGTGGAGAAACTCTTCTCCCCCGGCAGGTAATGGGCTTTGCCAGAGACCTCAGTGCCGACCCGTAGCTTCTTCTGCTGCTCCAGCCCCAGGCTCTGCCCAACGTGAATCTTGAAATTATTCCGCCCTGATGTTCTAGGATGTAGGATTTCTTGTGTAGATCACGATGCTTTCTAGAATCCAAGCCTCCTCTGAGCTTTCCTGGTGTTGGCAGTGTGATCCGGGTACTGCCTGACCGCTTTCATTCTGGTATAATGCGGAGTGCAGTTTTGTGTTCCCTGGCTGTTGTCTCAACCCAGCAGTCACTCCCTGTTGCTCCAGCCCGTCTGCTTGGAGCTGCGTTTGCCCTTCTCGTTACAACCTTCCTTGGCTGGGCTGCGCTGGGCTCTGCTGAGAATGGCCTTTGTCTATCTGGTTTTACTTTAGTCTCTTTACAGACCTAGAAGCAGGACAGAAGTTAGGGAGGGAGAAGATGGTTATTTTAGAGGTTGCTGGTCACAAGCCAGCAAGGCGGGAAGGCAAGGGATGTGGGGGGTGTGGGGGGAAGCGGGGGTTTACTAAGCCTAAAATCCTCTCGTGTTTCTGTAGGCATGAATGCAAAACCCAAACCAGAGGTGGTTTTGGTTTTGACCTTGTAAAATGAAAACACGCCGACTGAGCTATTGCCAAACCCACTCCCCAGCAGCCCGTGCTCCAGTCTAGCTCCGGTCCGCCGTCCTGCCATCCCTCCCGGCTATCCTGGCAGGCAGCGGCAGCAGGAAGCGGGAGGCCTGTTTCTTCCCAGATGGACTCTTAACACTTGCCTGCAGCAGCCAGCCAAGGCGGGGAGGGGGGGGGGCTGTCTCAGATGCACTTAAAGCTCCGCTCTGTAATCACGGCGTCCTTTAACTTTATTGTGCAAACCTACACTGGAATAGTTGCTGGAACCACGTTTGGGGCTCTCCAACGGAGTTAAAAACAGGAGCTTCCCCGGGCAGGGGGTGGAGCTGCTGGATCTGTTGGAAGGCAGAGCAGCCGGATGGTGACAGGGGAGGAGAGAAGGGGAGTTTGTGAGGGAGCAGCTCCGTATCCCAGTTTCCATTTGGGGCTCTGCTACCATGCAAGTGCCCTGAGAGCCTGTCTGTGGCAAGCTGCAAAGGCCCAGAGCTGCAGAAAGAAGTGGGTAGGGACAGAGGAAAACGAGGGAAGGCAGAGAGACATGGCCATGGCAGCATGTACTGGAATGCAAATTGATAGAAGCACTTGCCTCTTCCAAAGAAAATTTCAGGCTAACGTTAGCTCTGGGCTGGAGGACGACTCCAGCCACAGAGCTACTTTGCAGGAGAGGGGTGGCTTCGGAGCTGTGGGGGTTTCTTTGACAAGTAGCCAACATAACACCTATGTCCCCGTACAAAGACTGGGAAAGCTGGACCCCTCAGAGGGCCAGGGAAAGCTGTTATAACCATCCTTGTCTTTCTAACACAGTGCCTACTCTGAACCTGGGCATGGCTCACGCCGAGCTAAGCACGATGGAGGTGCGTAGGAGACCTTTATTCCCTCATGCAGCTCATCTTGATGTTGGCTTTTATTGGTTCAAAAATGTACGTTGGCTGCTTGGGGTCTGGCTGTCAAATCGTTTCACGGGTACCTCTGATAAGGCTTCGTACTGAAGTGACTGACTTGGCAACGATGAATACAAGAACTGGATTGTAAGGGTATTACTTAACATGCAAAAAGGAATGGTTTTTATTGTGGTGTTACGGAAAGGATGTGTGGGTTTGAGGAGGAGAGGTTTTCCCGTGCTGTTGAGTGGACAGATCAGAATTTAAGGCATGAATTTGACTCCTCACAAATGTTATAGTGTCTTGTGGCAGGCGCTTCACCAGAATTGGCACAGACTGCGGCTTTATCAGTACTCAACAGGAAAATGTGTACTGGCTTGGAATCCACCCACCTAAACCAAATTCAAAGAGCAAATTCTTATGGAGTGGAGATACAAATGTGACTCTATTTCTCCTCCAGAAATGTCTTTTGGGTTTCTGCTCTAGCAATTGTATGCTCTATACTACTTCTTGCTCCTGTTACGAATCAATAAATAAACGAGTGCATGGCCTAATTGTTAGGTGGACCGAGTTCCACAGTTCCCAGCCATATAAGTGGAATTTAGGAGTGCTCTCAGCCTGTCTGAAAATCAACACACATGGCTGCAAAAGTTAAGGTCCCGAACAACGTAGGCAAGTAAGTGTCCTGTCCTTCCACGTGTCCCTTCTGAGTACCTATGGAGAGAAGGGCAGACAGGGTGGCAAGGTTTCTAACGGTGGGGCCCGGGGCCTGGCACTTGTGCATGTGGTATGTGAGATCAGGGCCCGTTTTTTCCAACTCTGGCCTTAGCCCTCAGTGTTTGTCTTGAAGGAGGATGGAATTTCCTGCTGAGCCTGTTAACAGCACACTTGGGCAAGTCAAGCCCCGCATGTGATGCTGGAAATTAATCTGTTTGGGATTTTTGTTGCCTACATATAACGCCCCTTTCAAAAGCGGTTGCAAGTAAGAGGAGGTCTTAGCTCTGAACATGGGGAAGACGCTATAAATATATTTGTGACACCGCTACTGTATGTAGCCAGAATGGCTGCTAAGTTTCCTGAAGGCTGCAGCAAGTGGTAGTTTAAAAAGAAAAATCAGGGGAAGGGGGGATAGTATTCCAAAATATGGAACACCTCATAAAGCTGGGGAGGTAGGAAACAAGTAATCCCAGCCATGGTTCAAACTCACAGGAGGCATACTGTACAGTACATAAAGCTCAGGGAATCAGGTCAGGATGCCAAGTAATGAGCTTTTTAATTAGCTGCAATTGCAGGCAAGGTTTAAAACCCAAATAAGTAAATCAAAGATTTAAAAGGCTGAACAGAATCAGTGAGGGTTCAGCACTTAAAATATTAAAATGCCGAAGTAGTTAACTTTACAGTAAGTTTGCAGTGCTGAAGCAGAGCTGTCCCTTTAAGGAAGCAGAAGGCTCTGGGTTTGCTGGTCTGAAGCCCTCTGGCTGGAACATGCCATCTGCAGAGGCCCATAAATCATCCTGCGCTCCGCGGTCTGGAGTCCAGCAGGGTCTCCATGTGTCCCGGCCTCGCCCCCAACCTGCAGGGCGTTTTCTGCAAGCGGAGGGTCCTAGCCAGGCGCTGCTTTTGGCTGCAGCCCAGGTGTTTCCCCCGGCCACATCCCGTGAGGCCACGGGAGCCACGGCCAGGAAACTTGCAGTCAGCTTGGAAGCCTTCGCTCTGCTGCTCTGCGGCAGCGAACGGTCTGGGCAGATTGCGCCGGCACTCCCTGACTTTGAACTCTCAAAGTCCGCTCGCGCTGTGCGGATTGGTGACGGAATGGGTGGGTCGCCCCCCGCTCCCCAGCTGTGTTGCCTCGTGGCACTGTCATCCGAGTGCCCGACTCTTTCCACGCTTGTCTTCCTCTGTTTCCCGATGGGGTGCTCTCCAACCATCGCGATAGTTGTCCCAACTATGTGCTTCTGAGCCTGTGCTCAGAGGCCTTGAAAATGAGATTGTCAACTCTGGAGACACTCTGATCACAGGGATTTAATGAGAATTAGTTCCTTTCTCCTGTTGTACCCAGGCAGCAAGATGGGGTCAGGCTCGGGGCCGATGAGGTGTTCAGGATCTCTTTACCTACGGTGTCTGGGAGCTGTTCTCCTCTTCAAAGGTAGTTGCTTCTGTGGGATGAGTGCACTTTTCTCGTACTCGACTGCTGGCCATGCTATTAGACACACAGAGGATGTGATGAGCAGGTCTACGGGGAGGGATGAAGTTTGGGGACAGGTTTGTGCTCCTGTCAGATCCCAGACTGGCAGCAGGCTTTTATCTCCGAGAACCACCGTATATCCAAGTTGTCAGTTTAAATCTACAGTGACTCCATTAAGGCCAGAGGTGCTGAAGTGGATTTGTAAGGGTACCAGAAAAATGAGAATGTAACCTGTAATCAGAGATCATTGAGAAATCAAAGGATGTGGCTCATAGGTGGCATTAGAACCATGCAGCAGTTTTTGCAGCTGTCTCATCAGATTTGCAGGGCATCGTGGTTTTGTATCTTTTAACAATTTTTGTGTCTTATAACGTGATTCACAGTGCAGCGAAGTTTGATTAAAAGTAAAAAGTCACTGAGAAATTGAAGTGGTTTTAGGTCCATTTTATTTTTAATTACTGTGGACGGTGTTAGCCTGACACTTTGGGATGCTGGAGCAGCCCGCGTTGTACCACGTCGTGCGTCTTGGTGTTCAGGCATTTGTCACTAGTGACCTTGGTGTGGCTACTTGTGCCACGTGGGGTAGGTGTACAATGACACTGGCACCTGCCTTCTCTGGCACAGTTGGATGCAGTGGTGTATCGTTGGTGTGCTGGGGAAATGGGCGTTGCTGACAACAAACCGGCACCTTTTTCACATTCTGTGTATAACATACATGTCAGAAGCAATTCAAAATCACCAGGCTGTCCCCTTGTGCCTTTGCAAGCAGGCAGAGCAGAAGTAGAAACTGCTCTTCATTATGCTGATGCTCCTGGCTGCCCTCGGGGATGGAGAATGCTAACCAACCTTAGTCCCCCAAGTCTGAGGTGCTTTGGAGAGCGAGGTAAGCCCTGTAAAGCAGGCCTGCCTCTGACCCTCTAAGCAGTAGTGTCACATAGGCAATAATCCTATCTTACAGCATTTGGAACAGAAGGAAATGAATTTGTCTGTAATCATGATGCTTTGTTAGGGCCTTTTGTCTGAAGAGCTCAAATAGCTTTGTACGTATCAGTTGATAAAGCCTTGCTTTGCACTTCCAGAAAGATAAATATTATTGTCCTAGGGGAAGCCTGAGGCACAAGGAGGTCCACCGTGCAGCCCAGCAGAGAGGTAGGCATTGGCAGAGCTGGGGCTGCAGCCCAGAATGTCTGGCATCCCGTGCCCAGGCGTCAGCTGCTAGAGGGCTGCTTGTCACCTGGAAGGACTCTACTAGGTCAGAGGGCTGAACTAGGTGGTTGCTGCGCACTAAGTATGGAATGGAGAAACACTTTGCTCTACTTCTGTCGGTTATAGTTTCATTTGCCCGTGTCCTGCCTACTGCCTCCTCTGCGTTTCCATTCTTGAGACGGCCCTGATTAGAAGCTGCCCTTTGGACCAGCGTTCCCTTCTGGGTCAGACAGTGCTGTCATGCTTGATAAACCCACGTGGACACAAGGAGAATTTGCATCCAGGCTTTTGGAAGTAACGAAAGGGCCAAATACGAACATCTAATGATGAGCTGCTCCTGTGGGAAAGCTTTTTTTTAAGCAAGACAACGCACAAGTTCAACGCTCTGGGAGTTTGGGTATGCAGTGGGGGCCAAATGGGTTTGTTCTAATATGGTTTACCGAGACTTGTGTGTAAGAGGGGAGGAGGGAAACCGGAGGGGTGGGAGGCAAAGAAGAATCCAGCCCCCAGTGGCCTTGAAAGCAATCTGCAAGTGACTGCTGTCTCCATGCTGATGGATTTGCTGTCACCTCCCTGGCACGAGGTGACAGATTTCTCTGTGGATGAAGCCAGAACCAATAGCCATCCGTCACTGTGAGGACAGACAGGAGTAGGAGGGAGGCACGGAGGGGGAGAAAGCAAGCCCTGGCAAAACGTTTCCCTGCCCTCCCTCCTTGTGAACGCTGGGTCGTGGGGAAATAGGTCTTCAACATGCACATATTGAGGATGGGAATAGGGCTGTCCGTTACGGAAAGGACGGAGGGATCCAAGTGTGGG
This sequence comes from Rhynochetos jubatus, assembly GCA_027574665.1. Classification (NCBI taxonomy): domain Eukaryota; kingdom Metazoa; phylum Chordata; class Aves; order Eurypygiformes; family Rhynochetidae; genus Rhynochetos; species Rhynochetos jubatus. The sequence goes on from CM050669.1 coordinate 6,292,598, forward strand.
GACAGGAGCGGAGGAGCATGCGCTTGTAGGGAAAGCTGTTTTCGGAAGGGAGAGCGCTCCACTTGGGAGACTTCTCTTGGGATTTTCATTACCCTGTTACATCGTATTGCATTTTGTTATGCCGTCATGGGGGAAAGGCTCCTGGAACGGCTGGTATTTGTGGCCTGACTGTTGAAATTACAGTTCCTAGCAGATGGAAGGGCAGGTCACTGCTGTGTTGCAGCTGGGTCAAGGCTCTATGAAAGGCTGGCCAACTCTGCCTCCTTCTATGCACGAGCAGCAGAGCCAGGGCTCAGGAAGCATCTTCTGGACACAGGGTGCCCAAGATTCCCCACACCAGTGTGCTTAAGCACCAGCAGAGGTGAACAGCTATGGCACAAACTGCATTTTAGCTGAAAATCGGGAGATTGCCCTAAAGCAGCGCAGGAACAATGGAGTTCTAGAGGGACCTCCTAGTGATGGTGCAGTGTAACAAGTCCAGATTATTAAGATGAGTCTTGGTCAATTTGCGGCAGGTGTGCAGCGTGTCTGTGATGGGAGGCTGGAATCACAAACGCTGGAGGTCCTTCTCTGTCTTGTAGGACTATTCCGCCTGACGAAATAACCGTAACTTCCAGGTTTTGATAGTCCTATCTGTGTTATTACCACTCCTTTGTCACGGGTAAGTAAACATCAAGGAAGTTTGGATTGCGGTTTCTGCATTTGGACAAAATCCAGACACTGCTCCGTATAGCTGACAAAGGAGAAAAATGCTCCTCTCTTTTCTTACCAGTTTCCCAAAACATTAGAAACAAACCAAAACCCTTCCCCCATATGACTGCAGGTAAAACCTGTCTGTGCTCTTACTCACTTTTAAGACGTTGTGTCAGTGGGTGAGACCCTGGTTGAGCCTGTATTTTAAGATGACTGTGAACTTATTTTGCTCTCCAACGTGTTAAATTGCTCTTTCAAATCTGCCAATTTTCTCTTAGAAATTAAATCGTGCTCTCCACGTAGGACCTACAGTGCTACTCTTGGTACTGATCAGTGCCCTCTGATGGCCTGTAATGAAATGGAGTGATTTAGTCAGTTCTCAGAGCAAGTCTGAGGAAATGAGCTGCAGAGGCTGTATTCATTTAGTGTATCCTTAAACAAATGGATTTCTCATGCAGGGGAAAGGATGTCTGACAGATAAGCCAGGTATGTGGAAATATTTCTATATGCCTGACCATCCTGTAAAGCCAAAAGGAGTTAGGCACTTCATTCGTTTAGTTGTTCTTCTAAATCCTGCAAAGCACATTTCTCAGTCCTTTGTCATCTAAATAACTTTGTTAATCCATCCCAAAAAATCTCTACGTGGGGTGTTTATTTCTCAATTATTCTTAAAAAGAGCTGAAAGGGTAAAAATCCCTGTGGCTGTTTGCTGAAACGCAAGGAGCACAAGAGTGTTCCTTTAAACTGAATTAGCATGCACAGACCTTGGGCTGCTGCTGAAGCTTTGCTGCTCCCAGGCCTCAGACTCTGCATCTGTTTTGTCATTTGCAATAGGCTAATGTGCTTTGACACTGCGCCCCTCTGGGAAGTTGCTGACAGGCCGTGTCAATATTTTCTTCTGAAAAAAAACCCCACCAAACCCCCGCTAAAGTGTTGCTTTACAATGTGCTTTTCCGAATTCAATTAGGGAACACGCAGGTTGGAAGCCTCCACCTGGAGAAAACATTCCCAATGCAACCAGTGCATTTCCTGCATCCCTGGAATTAATTTTTTTGTTGTCTGTTCTTTTCCTTCTTTTCAGAAAAGAAAGGGAATGTGAATATTCACTGTCATTTTTGGCAGCTGCTGGACTAGGTTATACTGTTTTCTAAGCCAGGCTGTTGGGCTCTCAACCGGAAGTGCTCCAGTTTTCAGGAGTCAGGCACCCAAAACCTGGAGATGGGCATGAAGGTCAGGAAAATGAAATACAGGCATTTGGAGGACTCTTTCTTTTTAGTCTGCTTATTTTGTTCTGTTGTTTTACTGCTTCGCTTTGACATTCTAACAGTCGCGCTTTCAAATTTTTCTAGAAGCTCACAGAGGCGAGGGATTTGCTTTCAGGTGAGAAAGATACAGGTCTTGGACATCAGCACTTGACTGCGGGAGGGAAGCTTTTGTGGAAACCACTAAATATCAGAAGACTTTTGTGATTAAATCACAAGTGTTGACAGCAGCTGAGGTGTATTTTCCCTGGGGCGCTCGTAGTGTGCTACTGGGGAAGGTGAAATTCACACCATGCTTTCCCTTTCCATCTGGACAATTCTGTCCAGTGGAAAAAAAGCCAAAGGATGCAAAGGATACATCCTGCCTCCCATCAGTGACTGGCACACTCTGTTCACATCCTCCATGGGTTGCTCGTTGCCAGCATCAGTCCGATACCTGTTTGGATTGATTTCTTGGGAGTCCTTTTCCCTGCGATCCTCTAACCCCCGCGCTAGTAAGCTGGCTGAAAACGCAACTCTCACTAGCCTCGCTTTTGGTTACGTGTGCAAGAGCTCAATTCACTGCTCTGCAAAGGGCCAAGGTGAATTTGTTAAGCTTATATAGTTTATATAGAATTTCAAATAGTTTGTTGTTTAACAGCAAGCTGTTTACCTTACAGCAGTCTTGCTGAATTAGCAGCACTGGATTATCCAACTGTTGTGCTATTTTGCCCTTAAGCAGACTTTCAATACGCTTACCAAAGTCAACCTTTGGAGGCTTTAATGGCTGGTATTTGGGGACTGTGCGGGGGGATTGTAAAGACCAGCATCATTTTACTGACTTCATACTCTTCAGCAGCAGTTACGCGAAGCTATGTCGGCGAGTCAGTCACTGGAGGCTTTAATCCCTTCTGAACTTGCAGTTGAACGCCATCTGGCCCTGGTGATTTACTGTCTATGAGTTCCTCTGCTCGGTTCATAACTTCCTCCTTGGAGATTTTGGTGTCTGCTAAGGCCACGTTCTGATTTCCCATGAAAAGGGCTTTCAGAATAGGAATCTCTCCATTGTCCTCAAAGGAAGAGACAAGACGCACAATTAACATTCCTACTACTTTCTTTTAGAGGGGCTGAGGGCTTATAATCATGCGTACATCCTTCTTGCTTCTTATTTATGTATCCTTCTGGCTTAAGAGAGTTTTTATTGTTAAAACGTGTTTCTTCTTGTGTTTTCTTATTACCTACTTTAATTTCCTATTTGAAACTCTTATGACACAGATGATATTCTAAATGGCCATGTATTAAGGGAGCAATTTTCTTTCTCAAGGATGCTGAGAAACTTTTATACTTACTCTCAGAACTGCCCTGATTTTATTCTACTCTCTGAATCCCACGCACAGAAGGTCCTGATGCAGTGTCCGAAGTGCCTTGCCAATTAATGGGATGGGTCTGTGTCACCTCCCTCCTTCATTCCCTTTTCTTTTATGTAGCTGACTAAGGACCTAAAGCAAGCAAACAAAAATCCATCCCGTGGTTACTGCATTGTGAAGTTGTTCCATTTTAAACGATTCTGTGATACAATACTGGTGTCTTTTCCCCTACAATTTTTATTTATATTAACTGGGGTAAGTGAATCCCCAGTGCCCGCACCAAACATGGTAACAACAACTAGGAACAAAAAAAAAAAAAAAAAAAACCCAGCAGAATTCTCTTTGTGAAGAGCAACCAAGCATGTTCTTGGTCATGTGTGGCTAAGCACTCCCATGCCAACTCCAGCAGGAATACCGAAAAGGAGCCAGGTCTGGGTGCACCCTGCAGTAGCTCTGGATAAGTCTACGTTGTGCATTGCCACGCAGAGATCTTCTACCTACCTCTGAACGAGCTGTTCCTGACCTGGAAAAGTGAGAGTGCCTGCTAGAGAGGTACTCCACCCAAGATAATTACCGAATAGCCTGAGAAGTAGGGTTCATTAACCTGGGCCAACAGCCACAGTCATGGCTGTGCTGCTTCTGTGAACCGAGCTGGCCTGTGGGATGTGTGGATGGACGAGCTCGTGTGGGGCTAACCGTGATATTTCTATTCAAATGTGCTCTGCGATCCCCTTAATGTATCAGGACCTCATGAATGCTGAATTAATTAACTTTCACTGTGATTTCATGGCTATTTAATGATCTCTCTGTTATGGGTGGAGAACTGAGGCACAGAGCAATTAGGGACTCTCAAGGTCACCCAGGAATTCTCTGGGTGACCTGGAGGCTGAAGCCAGCATTTCCTAGCAGTGAGTTAACCACAGCACTTCCTTTTTTCCCCTCTTCTGAAGAGTTGAGGGCAGGTGCATGGACTTGGAAGCTGCATCCCAAGGATGACTGGCTACAAGTTGTTAGTGGGGGGGGTGTGGGATGATTAACTCTCAAGAACTGTGGGTTCGTTCAGAGGCTTTCAGATAAACCCTCACCGTGGCACTGCAGCTCTGTTCAAATGCAGGAACAAGATTAAAGGTGAAGTTTCAGCCCAGAGCTCGTCCTCAGGCAGGATAGAAAATAGAACCAAGCCAGTTCTCTGGGTTTTTCCCCAGCCTGGAGATGCTCCGTTGGCCAGAATGTCATTTCTAATTTTATTAGTGCTGTTCTCTCGTCCTTTCTCATTAACCCCTTCTCCTGTGTGAATCCTGCAGACCGCACAGAGCTCTGCCCTGCAGCCGACATGGCTGTGCAGAGACTCGTTCTGCCTCTCTGAACAGGAATCCCCAACGTGTGGGTTTCCTCCTCTTCTCTCCAGGCTCTCCTCTAGTCTTCCCTGCTTTGTTCTTTACATTTTAACTGTTTTGTGGCTGTCCTTTCTCCCTCGCAACATCCGAGTCTATCCCACCTCTCCCTTTGCTAACACAAAATATTCCTCTTTCCTGCCATACCTCCTTAACACCCTGCTCTGAGGTTGGTTGTAGGAGTGGAGCCAGGAGCCGGCAGACCTGTGTGCTAGCCCAGTAGATTTTGCTGTGTGTTTTGGCAAGTTGAGTTTTACCTCCCTACCTGCCTCTTGCAGAGTGCGCCAGGATGAACCTTTGGAAGTTGCTCGTTGAGGTTTCAAGATGTAGTGCCTCACCACTGCTCACGGACTCTTCTCTTCCCATGCCTGCTCCGTAGCAGCGGCTGCCTGCCACGCTGTGTGGACTTGTCAGATTTTTGGTAATGCCTTTCTCTGCCTCTCGGTTTTGGGTAAATCTTCCATTTCATCTTCAAAGCACTTTGCAAATGTTAACTCATTTGCATGCCGTCCCTCTAAGGCACATGGCATTATAGTTCTTTAACAGAAAAGGAGAGTAAGTCATAGAGCAACCTCGGGTGATTTACCCCTAATGTTGCACCCTAACAACTGTTCTAGAAAAGACACAAGTGGGCATGGATTTGCCCAGAGTTTAGACCTCTATAGCTGCCACCTAATCTGGTGGCCAGTTATTTAGAAAAAGGATGCTGTTAGCATCTGTACTTCACAAATCACATCTCATATTTGTATGCACTGTATTATTAATAATATCTCATTTTATAAAGCATCCTCCTTCCGCCCCCCACTCACTGCCAGGAATGTGTTCATTGGATCCAGATCCTAAGGATTTTCAACAGGCCTAATTCCCCAGATGCCATTCAGGAAACATCCCTAGTTCTCTTTGCACCTTGGTTCCTCATCTGTGCAACCTCTAATCTGTGTCCTTTAACCCAGAAGGGTCTCGTGTTTTACTTGTTTGATACCGTAAGTATTTGGCTCTGGCACTGGGAATCCAGGATGGCATGTCACCATACCGCACTGCAGTACCCTTTTTGTGAAACACAAGGCTTTTGAAGAACTAGTGTTGTGTCGTTCAAGTGAAGCGTCCTTGGAATCCAGAGCTTTCCCTTCCCTGCAACTTTCACTGCGGGAGAGACAATGTGGGATGGGCTTGGGTACTGATGGTTCTGCTGCTGGGCATCACCCAGGGCTGGCTGCAAAAAGGGTGAGGTGTAAAATATAAAGAGTTAAGACGGGTATCAGCGAAGGATAGCGTATGGTTCATCAGGAAAAAGACTCCCAAGTAATGGTATAGGCTGGTCCTGGGTTCACTGAAGCAGAAGGAATCGCATCACCTGGGAGAAGGGCAGGTGGGAAACCTGCTGATACTGGAGTTTTGCTTAAATGTAAAGAGAGGGAGATTCTTCTCGATCAAATGGATGTTGCAGTTCTTATTTGTGGTGAAAGGAATAGGATTTTGGAACGTGTATCAAACACATAAGCCAGCCCAGGGTTGCCTGTGCAACTACAACTCGTGACTACTCTTTCCCAAGGTGGCCATAAGGGGCACTGCAGGGTAAGGAATGGGGACAACCACCCCGGCTCCAAAGTAAGGGTTTGATGTCAGGGGACACCACAGGGCACAAACAGTAATCCCCACCAACACCGAAGGGCTGTCTGCCCTTGGGGGGGCTTACGCAGTGTGGTAGGACCAGGGATGGTGCTCCCAGCTAGGTCCGTAGGGTCTGAGAGATTGAATGCTAAGGGAGATGTGTGGACACGCTGAGAAACCTTCGTACAGGTGCAAAACCTCGTGACTGGTGGGAGCCAGCCGATGAAGCAGTGCAGACCGGCGTGGGGTGTGTGCCTGGGTGCGCGCATTTTTTTGAGTAAAGGTTTGAGTGTCTGATTTTGCCTCCAAGAGGCATGTATGTGTGTGCATGATCAGTCACGAATGTCTGACACTGCTGGTAGAGGAGGAGACACTACCGAGGGATAAGGGGAGGGGAGTTCAGAGCTTAGGATTGCAGGTAACCTTACTGCCTCTGCTACCAAATCATTCTCTGAATGACCTTAGACACGACCTTTAACGGTTCTTTGCAACAGCTTCCTCACCTGCAAAATGGGGCAGGACTCGCCTGCCTGGGGGTGGACTGGATAAATGTCTGTCCTGTGCACATCCTTGCTGATATGAGGCATAGCATGAGCTGGGTCGTTAAGACAGGTCGGTATGCTTCTTTACGTGCCCAGGGAAAGAGCTTTGTAACTGCGTCTGTATCTGGCACAGATATCTCGGTGTGCAAACACCTTTTAAATGTGTGGCAAAATGACAACTTACTTTGGAAACTATGACTGAAAGGCATGGTCCAAGGCACGTTTTTAAAAATTTCTAAAAATGGGAACACTGAATGCATCATTATCAAAGATTTGACTCCAGAATACCCAGGGTCTTGCTGCAGATGCAGTGTTTCCTCCTTGGAGTATCATTCCAGTTGAAGAGGGCAGCCAGGTTGGCTGACGTCCTTTGGATGAGTCCTCTCTGGAGATGACATGACTACGTGGGGTCATAAGCACCTGCTGTGTCTCACCCGCGTGGTGTAGCGCACTGAGTGACTGAGGTGACAACACATGGAGCCACTGATAGATGGGAACGTGAATTCCTGGCTGCTCCCTCAGAACATGCAGTCTGGGCTCTGTTTATCGCAGGTAACTAGTAGCTCGTATCCCATGCTTCCCTGGGCAAGCGATAACAGAAAACATTTACCTATGGTACGTGCTGTTTAAGGAGTATGTTGACCAAGTTAGTGTGTAGGCAATATTGTTCCTCCTGAAAACATCATGGTTAAAGCGGTCCTGTTCCCTGGAAACCTGACACTTCCCTGAAGGTAAAGAAAGCAATTCTTAAAGGCTATTGGTAGCAAAGTACGCCAGTATACAATCCCACTTGAAAACCTGAAGATTCTTGAATTAACTTTGTCATCTGCCTAACAGCAACATTACTCTCCCTTCCAACCCCAGGGTGATGCTCTCAACAGGTTGCGTGTGAGGCCACGGCCCGTGTGTCCTTGTTGTGTTCCTTCAGCTCACAGAGGCTGGCACGTACCCCTGGTATCCTCTTGGGACCTGCCTGCCACTGCTCATCTTCCTTCTGCTGTGAATCTGCCATCTCCAAAGTCACGAGATGACTTTCAGCTGCAACTCTCCTCCCCTTGGCTTTGTTTTTTCTCTCCTTTACCAGTTTATCTTCCAAGGAGCTTATTTGGTTTTAACTTCTGGGATTTCCAGCTTGCGTCCAAAGGATTCCAGCCTTGTCTGTACATGATCACTTTCAAGTGTAGTAACAATACACGTGCCATTCCACTTAACAAGTGGGTCTCTCAGTCTCCATCTGGAAGGTGAGTGGGTGTGCCTTTTTAAATGTCCATTCTGACATTCAGGCTGGTTTTCTGTATTTTAAGCAGGAACATGCACAAGAAAATGAAGACCTGCCGACCTTAAGCTATGCAGACATTTGGACTGGCAGTTCTGTCCTACCTTGCTGCAGGCTGGTGGGGCTGATGCATCGTTTTTCCCCAGTGTTAACTGCAGGCGAGGGCACCTTGGGTTTCTGTCTGGGTAAGCTGGCCCTCACGTACCGTTGTAAGCTGTCAGCTAGGGAGGGTGGCTGCTGGAATGACAGTGTTTATTCCTTTGTGTCTCAAGAGATGGTGCCAGCATCTGTTTGCAAAGGAGACAGCGGTTCAGCTTGGAAAGGACTGACACACGACCCTTTCCCCATTCCAGCATCCCGGTACTGACCCTGCCTGATCACCTGGCATTGACAGGGTCTCCAGGCCAGCCTGGGAAAGGAATGGGGACACCTTTGCCATCATTTGTTGCAATTGCTCTTGTACCTCATTAATCTGATAGCAGACAGGCTACTTGAAGTATACTCTGAGGCCCATCTGTGTGATTACAGAGGCTTCTACCAGCGGAGTGGACACAGAGGAGTTTTCAGTTGAAGTCAGATTCCTTGTCATTATAGTCCCAGCTTCCTTTTTTTCTTATTCCAAGCAGATCGGTGTACACACACACACACACACAATGGAAATGTGACATTATGTCTCTCTTGTAAGACTGGACTCCAGAGAGTTAATCTGTGCAAGAGGTGAGACCTGGAGGGAAAAAGGGGATGCTCTGATTTTTCTGCTCCCTGGATCCTAGCCATTCTGCTTGGGCTTTGGCTCAGCAAGTCTTCCAATCCACCCCCCAGCCTCTTCCTCCTTTCCAACATCTCACGCGAGTTGAAATCTCTGTTCCTTGACCCTCCCCAGTGGAAGCCCCACTTTGGAGCAGCAGTAAATCTCTTCGTGCAACCTGGCCAACTGCGCCTTGCTCAAGAGGGAGAGCAAGGGAGGGAGTCAAGCCTGGGCTATCACCTGCTTGGGGTCTCATCCATCACCTTGAATTGTGTTGCAGGATAAAATTACTCATCCAAACCTAATGTTAAATTAAATCAAGCCTGGAGCAGAGAGGATTAATGGGCTGTGCGCGCCCATGCACGCGTTTGGCAAAGTGGCTGTGACCCAGGCAAAGTTAGAAATGCCTGCTGGAAGTGGTGAAGCCAATCACGAGGTAGGCTAGGGAAAGCGGCGAGACTCCTGCATCCCTTTGCAGAAATACACTGGGCTGTGGGACCAGCTTCCACCTCGTGATAGTGGAGATGTCTGCTCGGGGAGTCACCCATGCTATGTAAGAATTTATCCAGAGCGGGGAGGAGTCTCTCCCCTGTGATAAGGGCCTTGTGTAGATGGGGTGAGTAAATTACTGTATTAGCTGTAAACTTAGCTGATGAAGACCAACAGCATCTGTGTTGTTCCTGGAGAAACAGTGTGCTGCGTAAGAGCAGACACTTGGACTATGAACTGTGTGGGAATGTTTAGTGATTGCCGAAGTCAGCTGTCAAAACCCAGGACAAAGCAATTCTTAAAGCTTCTCTTTGTGTGCCTGCTGTAAAATGCAGCACGCTTTGGAGGACTGAATATGGGGCTGGGAGCTGGGAAGCTTAGGTCCTCTTCCCTGCTGTGCTCAGCACAGTACTCTGGGACAGGCTCTGAGGGCTCAGTCGTCTCTTCATCTCTCGTGTGAAGTTGGACTGGGGAAGTACAACGGTCATCAGGATGCCCTTCAGCCCTAAAATCTGTGAGCATGACTGGCCTGCATCACTGAGGAGGTGGCAGCCTTTGGCATTCGGTACCTGCTGAGCAACTCAGGGGTGTGAGCACTACAGATATTTAGCATCCCTAGAATGCTTTGTGTATGAAGCACTTTACGGGAGACAGGCACAGATCAGTCCTGTTTGTGTGATGGGCACACTGAGGCAGGGAGTGACTACAGCTGCCAGGTCTCTGATTATGCCCTCCCCGCCCTCCCTCCCAGTCAGACCACTAGATCACACTGCCTTCTCACCTGACAACGTTTTTCAAAATCAACAGCCTCATAAAGCTTTTCATAATCTGCAGCAGATGCTGTGAGGAGCCCATTTATTAGCTTCAGGGGGGAGGGAAACAGAAACAAACCAAAAAGCCAACCTTCCCCTAACCCGCCACACAAAACCTGCATAAAAAATAAAGTAAATGTGTGTGGGGGGGTGGGTGGTTCATCCCCAAAGCAAACAGGGTATTTCTCTCCCTCTCTCGGGTTTGGCTAAAAAAAGCAAATAAACCACAGAGGAAGCGCGTCATGGTGCAAACCGTAACCAGATGGCGAGGGTGAGAGCGTGGGAGGGGAGAGGGGGTTTCTCCGAACGGAATATGCATGTCAAAGAGGAAAACTACAGAGAAAGGCAGTTATCAGAGAGACCTCTTGTTTGTGTGACGGTTTGGGTTGCCCCCAGCCTGGCTGAGAGTCCTCCCTGGGGGTGCGATGGGGGAAAATCTGTGACCGAAACCGAGATTGCTGGGGGCTGCGAGTGGAAAATAAAATAGGGCAGGACTCCCTGGAATCAGCAGCAGCCCGCAAAACATCTCACTCAGCTCCTTTCTTTTTCTGTTTCACTGCCACATACTGTTGGACTCCGTCAGGTGCTGCTTTCTCTTCTCTCTTGCTTGCTGCCTCTTTTCTGAGATTCCCAGAAGTACATTTCCAGCCTTCTCTTCTTCCTGCACCTTCTCCCATGCCTGTCCACCTGCCTGCCCCACTGAAAGGGGCCTGCCAGGGTGGGCCTGTGGGGTTGGGGGACAAGCCAGGGATCCAGCCTGGCTGGACCCGGTGAAGGTGGGGTGCTTGGCAGGTGCCATGGTGCCTGACGCAGGTCTCGGACGGCATCCTCCTGAGATGGGTCAAAGACCATTCCTCCACGAGGCCCCCTGACAGGTGGGTGTGGATATCAGCTCCTGTGATGAGTCCTCAGTCTGTGACACAAGGAGATGAGCTGGATGTCTCTGCCCTGTGCTGTGTGTTTCTCTAGCAGTACCTCTCCTTTGCACTGGGTGAGGTGGAGAAAGAACGTGGGTTTCCCCCATGGTGGTTATGTAGGGCAGTTTGTAGTGGTGAAACAAGAGGGGCATTCATGCTGTGAACTAGGTATTGCTTTTGCTTCTGTAAAGTGTCAGTCCCCTCTTGCAAAGCAGCCAGAGCTCTTACTAGACGCTTTGTCCTTCAGTGTTGGTGCTCAAGGAATGGGGAAAGTCCACCATGCACTACCATAAACCGGCTCCCCCTGGGGTGGGCATGCATGGGAAGAGGGTCTCCTTCGTCCTGTCCCGTTAGTTTGGCTTGTCAACATGCTGCCGGTGATTTTTTTGGCGTAGGGGATCAAGCAAAAAGACAAGCATAAAAGAGAGAACGGGCAAACAATTAGAAACCTGGTTCAGCTCTGGTGTTTCGGGCACACGTGTGCACACGTGCTCGGAGTGTCAGCAAACAGTACACCAGTCAGGCGTGCATCTCCGCACACGTAGTGCTTGCAGCATCCTCAGGGTGTGGACAAGCTAAGCAGCAGGGAAGCTGGCCTTAGGGACTTCTCGAGAGTGTCCGGTTTCTGTATATCACTTGGTCACAGTTTTCCCAAAAGGCATCAGGGACAGAAACTGCTAATGATATTTTGAAAAATGTCTTGGAGCACTCTTCAAATATTAACCTTCGCCCCGCCTTAGGCAGGAGTGATGACCATTGTCATTTCAGATGTGGAGACTGGGGCGCAAAGAGGTGAAGAGAATTGCCCGAGGCCTTGCAGCGAATTGCAGCCCGTGCTGGGAGAAGAGTTGGGGGGTTCTCATTCCCAATCTGGGACTTGGGCCTCAAGACAATTGTCTGTTTTCCTGTCTTCCCAACGTTTCTCTCCCTTCCTTCTATCCCTTCCTTCTTTTCCTCTCCCCACCCCTGCTGCTATAGTGATAGGCTGTGGTGAATTTGAAAAGAAGGGCTTGTTTGGTTGTGATGCAAAGCTGGCCAGAGTTAAAGGTGTTGGCAGGGTCTCGGGGTATTAACCTGTGTGTGAGTAGAGGGGGCTGACAAGGAAAATACAGTGAGGTCACCTTTAGTAATTTGGGAGAGGGAAAAAGTATCCTTACACATAAGGACAAAGGGGAATGTTTCCTGCCTGCCTCCACTCCTGTGCTGGCCAGTTTTTGATGCTTTAGGGAAAAGCACCCGAGAGGGCTGGGAGCTCCTGTCTCAGTCCTTGCCACCTGCAGGCCTCAGCTGCGAGAAAAACCTGCATCACGGGGTTGGGAACCGTTCAGTTTGGCTGGCTCAAACCTGGCTGATTTCACAGACGCATCCTCTGGGTTTCTGGAGGGCTGAGAGATGCTACAGTTGGTGTCGTGCCCAACTCCTGAAATCACTAGGGACAGGTGCTGCGAGCCTGAGCCGTGCGCGTGAGGGGCTGAACGGGTTTGCACGAGCTAACTGCATGGGAAGGTAATCAGCTAGTGAGGGGAAAACAGGGAGGAATGTGTGAGAGACGAGATAATTAGGAGAACTGAGTGAGCACAGGCAGGCTTATAAATAAGGTATGGCAGGGTTGGTTGGTAGGGATCTGAAAAGGAGAATGGTGTCTGAATGATGTGTGGGGTGAAAATCAATGTGTGACAGTATATCAAGAGGTGTAAAGAAGAGTTTTATGGAGTGTGGTATGTGGAAATACAAGATGGAGTTGTGGTGGTGAGGTTGCAGGGTGGGATCTGCCAGGAGCAAGAAGTAAGGGTGATTGGAGCTGTGTTTGGAAAGAAGCGGAAAGAGTCACAAATTGAGGATGAAGATGGGGATGGAGCGAGTGTGTGCAGCGGAGGGGGAAGATTTTCCCGAGGATTGGAGAGGGAAAGGGTGCGTGTGCAGTATTTGGATGGGTTGGTGCTTGGAGGGTTTGGCTTGTGCAGTGCATTAGCAACACAGAGCCCGGAGTGCTGTCCTGTCGGCATGACTGATGTGGCTCCAGATTGCGTGTTGTGAGTGTGGGGGTTTTGCCCCGTGGGCACAGTGAAGTTATGCGTTTTCCACCCACGCAGTGTTTCAGGAAAGGGCTGTTGCAGCTCCTCTGGCAAGAGGGAGGTTTGGGCAGATCTGCTTCACCAGCCAGAATGACAAGGGAAGGGTAGAAGAAAAAAACCCAGCGCACAAATAAAAAGCCGTCTGTTCCCCCAGAGGAGAGGCAGGCGTTAGCAGCCCCACACACAGTGACTCCCAGATCATTAGCATGTCTATAGAGCAGAGCTGCTGGCTCTGGGCATGCAAGAGTATTTTTCAACAAAATAAAATGCAGATTTTCTCCCGGTAAGTACTTGTGTTAGCTTCTGCCTCCCTTCCCGGTTTCCACCCCAGCTATACACAGGCAGCTCCCATCCCCTGGATGTTCAATTATTGCCGCTGCATGCTAGTTATGCACTGTGGAGCGGCCTGGGGGTGCCAAGAGCTTTGGAGGGAGAGGGGCACAGGAGGAAATTAGCACCAGCAGCACGGCCAGGATCTAAAAGTGATGTTACTGGAGCAGAGAGGGGGTTGTCTCTGCTTTAATCCTCTTCCCCCTCTGCTGATACCGCTGGGGACAGGGTGGAATTAGCCATGGACGCAGTGGAAATCAGAGCCATGTTTCCCTCAGCATCCCCCAAGACGTGATACTGCCCCATCATCAGTGCCAGGCGGGTCCACAGCCTCCTCGGGGTGGGATGTGACTGCAGCAGGTAATTGAGATAATCCTGTGTTCTGGCTCTGAATTAGCCAATGGGCTGCGGCAAGTGTTCTGCCAGGGATGCAGGATTTCAGGAGCCCGGCTGTGGAAACAGAACAGGAGTGTAGTCTGTCTTTGCCAACCAAGACCGTGATAGAGAAACCTGGCATGTAAAGTTTTGTCCTTCAGGGTGAAGACAGGGGTCTAAAAGGAGCCTTTTGAATTGAGTCCTCAAAAATGAATGAAGTCTTCCGGGGAAACCGAGGCAGAGGGAAATAGGAATAAGACAGGTTCATGAAGGGAAATAGTAAGAGCCCAACACTGAGCTTCCCAAAGCAACTCTTGCAGATTTGGGCATAAAGCTTCCATTGCTTGTACCTGAAATACTTCCTTGCTCTTGCAAGTGAGATCAGAACAGGGCTGTGACTAAATAGGAGCAGTTAGCAGCCAGCTTCCGTGGGGGCCATGTGCTGCTTCCCCGGTGATTGTTACTTCTGCCTGTTACAAGCAGGCAACTCTCCAGCGATAGACACAACTGATGGACGTAATGGGCCTGTTCCTGTGGACAACTGCTCTTGCGTAGCAAGCAGCGTGGTGCACTGCTGGCCTTAGGATTACAGTGCAACACTTGATGCTGCAGGCCTCTGATCCCTGCAGGTGTTTGAAGCCGCCATTTGCTAGGATCTTGGACCCTGCTTCTGTTGCAAACTTTTTCTCTTGCATGTGTTTAATGTCTAAAATGGGACCAATCGCCCTGAGCAACTTGTGAAGCTAACACTGAGGAAGAACGTGGCCCCCAGCCTCTAATCCCTCAAAACCAAATATCCTTAGGGAGTATTCATCTTCAAATCCTAATTGTATGGCTTAATTGCTGGCCAATATTAGCAAAAAGCATTGACGTGACATGGTGTTCACGACAACTCGTTCCATAGTCGTCACCTCAGTGAACTCTGTCATGTCTTTCATGGACAAGCTGGGTTTTTCTTCATTTGGGTGTCTGGTATTGTTATAGGAAGTTTTTCTTGCTATCCAGGTTAAATATTCCTTATCCTAAATTTCCTTGCCTATGCATTGTCCCAAGAGGTAGGGTGAGAGCTGGCTGCCGAATTAAGTGCTGTGTCTCATTCTGTGAGAAGGGTGTTTATGTCTGAATGCTGCTGGGATACGGCTGTTGGCTGGTACTAGAATGCAGCAAAATGAGGCCAGAATTAGAAATCACATTAGCCCTCCCATCCCTTTTGGCAAGGGGTGGGGCAGGAGAGGGGATGGGAATTTTAGAAGGCAATTCTGATGAAATCCATCTCCCTTTCCTGGCCCTCTGCATGGAAGCAATCCCAGCAAAACAGAGATGCAGATGGTCTCACCCCTGGAGCCAATGCCTATGTCAAGAGCCTTAGAAATGTGAGACCGTACCACCAATGAAGTTCAAACAGCACTGAATATCTGCTGTCAACGCTGAGCGCACTCCCCCACCCTCTTTTTCCTTTTTTTTTGGAGTTTCTGATGCCTTTCTTGTTTTGTTTCATTGTATTTTGTTCTTGTGTGTTTTGTTTTCTGTCTTCAGGCCTTCTTGGGGCCCTAAAGACTGATGGGAAAACAACCAGGCCTACTTGGATGGCTTTGCTAAAGGATAGAGAGATCGTGTTTTGAGATCGCATCCGGAGGGGTATTTTCTAGGTGTAGCTGTGTATCTCTGCCCCTCCCTTTCCTACCTCCGATGTTCTTTCGCCTCCCTCCAGCATTAACTCTCCTCAGATTTCAGTGGAAGGACTGAATGATGGGTGCTGTGGGACCCCAGCCAAGCCCCGTGGATCACAGTCCAACTTGTACGAACAGAGACGACGTTCACATCGTGGCCTCCCGCCCTGCTCTGATCGCTGTACCCGGTGAGACAGCCTCTCCTGCTCTCTCCACGCTTCCCCCTCCTCTCTGTGGGCAACGCAGCCTCTGTGTTTATGGCCTTCCAGCACCCACCTCACTCTTTTGGCACAGCCACTGCTCCATCCTCAGCGCAAGCTCTCTTGCTGTAAGGATGCCATCCTTACAGAGTAAGGCTGTAAGTTTTGGCTCTTGCTGAGCCTTCTGTTTTGGTAAAATGAAAGCTAGGTTGCGTGTTTCACAAGTCAGGCTGTCCTCTCAGGCCCTGAGTGCCCAGCACGAGCGCAAGTCTCAAATGAATGTTGTATTTTCTAGGCCACAATTACATGAGCTGCTAAGCTGGAAGCAGTGGCCGTTCACCACTGTGGTGGTGGCTTTCCCAGCATACCAGGAGCATATTGATCATATCTCTAGCCATGCTGATTCATAGGCTGTCACACGTTCCATTAGCCATTGGTCCCCCAGACGAAGTGAAAAAGGCAGGGTGGATGGGTCTGGATGCTTCCTGGGCTGGGGCACCCCAAACCTGCCGGACCAACTGCCTCTGCTTGACAGTGTCTGGCAAGCTGCTCCGGCAGAAAAGGCTGGGCACACAACGGCCTTTTGGGCTGAACTATGTAGGCTCAGAGAGATTAGAAAACAGGAATTTGGTGGCTGATGACATTCTGTGCTGCTCTTTCTCGTGTTAGATCACAAATTGGGTTTCATCCACGTCTAGGAGAAAAGCGTGTGCGTGGTCTGACGTGTCTCCTCTGTGGTACACATTGCAGGGAAGTAAATAAGCTTTTGTCCACCCATCTCAGATAGTTGTAAGTTGTGAGTTGCTTTAGGAGAAGGTTGTAAAGAGCTACAAACCGATGAGAATCTTCCTAAGTGCGTGTACATACCCAACGCAAACGCACAGCAGAGGAGCAGATGTTGAGAGGCTGCTGGTACTGGCTGTTTCAGAATGAATTAGTTTGACGCTAAGATTTTATTTCCAGGACTCATTCTTTTTGCACCATTCTCCCAGCTTTCATTTTTTTCATCACTTGTTTGGGGTTTTTTCCTTATAGCCCTAATTTTGAAAGGGGACCAATACAGACAGCTGACTAGGCCTCTCACTTTTCTTAGCTTTTTCTTTCTGGTTTCTGAAGTAGTAAATGTCAGGGATCAAAATAAATTGTATATGTCTGGAAGAATTCAGAGCACTTGGACATGCAACAATTCCCTGAATATTCAGAAAGAAAGAGAATTAATCAGATCAGCAAGCAACTATGAATCTAAAGAAAATACAACCGTGATAAAGTTCCTGATGCTGGAGCAGCATGGAGTTTAATCATTGGAGATTTTGGAAAGCTTGTGTATGTTTTGAGGCATTTTTATTCTTTCAGTCATGTCTTTTGAGATAAAAAGTAATAAGCTAATTAAATTGTACCCAAGCGTGGCTGAGTAATAAGATGAGAGTATGGACATAAAAACACCAGACAAACATACACACAATCCTCTTGTCTCGCTCAGGGTGTACGGTCGTGTCGGTGGGAACACAGGACTTCATTAAGGGCTTAGACAGTCCACTCATTCATAGGTCAGACAGGACTTAAGTAAAACTGGCAAGGCCTTTGTGCTGCTCAGGAGCTCATGTGACAAGTGGAGGAGAAACAGTGCTGTAAGTGATGAGGAAGGTCAGCCCTGACCTGGTCAAAGCTCCAAAGTCAGTGTGTCGGGGATAGTTTCAGAGACAGGTGGCCAGTCCCACGGAGTCGTGTCAGTGAACATGCACAGCATGTGAATTATGGTAAGGAGAATTTACCTACTTGCAGGAAGGGGCTGGAGGACACTTATTTAGTAGTGCTTTCTGATTTTGAATGAAGAAGGGAGGTCAAAGGACATTTATTATCTAACTTGCTGATTTGGGGGATGTGTGGATGAGGCAGTGTTCCTGATCTTAAGGTGAGCTGCAGGCTGGGGTTTCTGGGCTGTATTCAGCACAATTGGGCCAACAGAGATGGAACTGAGAGCAGACCTGGACCTTTGCTGGAATGATTGTATGTTCTCTTGCTACAGCTACAGATTTTGGAAAAGGATGGGAATGCATGTGAGCAAAAGGCTTGGATGGATAGACACAGCAAGGCTGTGTTTGATAGGCTCCCTCTTTGAATTTTGCTCAAAAAGTCTGCCTGAAAGGTGGCGTGCATCTATTATTTATTTCTTCCTTCAGATTTCCAACTGTAGGTGTGCCTTGCCCATAAATTAAACATCCCAACATAAACAAAGGGCTGCTCATAAATATCTCCACCTTAACCCATCTCCATATCAAGAGTCTTGGAGGGAAACAGGTGTGCTCTGCAGCATGAGGTGAAGGGACTTCCTAGGTCATCCTTTACTGAGAAGATGCAAACAGAACACCATTAAGGCCTTAGTTCCTCTGATTTTTATGCTGATACCCTGCTTCTCTTTCACCTGTGTAGACCCCTCAAGCTTAATTCAAACCAGCTGATCGTTTGCTCTTGCAGCAGTCTCCTCCCACAGCTGATAACACAATACCTCTCTCCTGTGCCCAGTCTGTGCCCTCACTTCTTCTGCGAACGGATGTTCTCGCTGTGTCCCCAGGTAGTCAGGGCTCGTGCCGCTGTGCAGCCTTGCATATTGTCGCAATTTCTGTTGAGACACGAGACCGGGGTGGCCCTTCCAAGCAGCAAGACCCACTGGACCCACAGCACAAACAGAGCTGAAACCCTGTGAAGCGGCGGTGAGGTGCGACCTGCTCTTCAGGAACGCTTTACAAGGTAAGGTGGAAAACATGTGCCACCCGAGTTTGTAGACCTTTTCCTGTTCTGCGTGGGAGCGGTAGCAGCTTTACGGGAGACTGAAATGGGCACAGGCCACCCGTGTAAGGTGGCCCTCTGCCCACAGATTGGCAGTACAGTTAGAGGGAATTGATACCAGTCAGAATGGGACCAAACTGTGCCCTGTTGTAGAGGTGTGAGATCAGCACCACTTGCAGCAGCAGCATTAAGAGAATTAGTGAACTCGTTTTACAGCCAGGCCAAATGTCGGAGGCGGAAAAAGAGTCCTTGCTGTAGCAACCCAAGTACTCTCGAGGAGGTGGTGTGAGGTTTTTCACACTTGACTCGGCTGCTGCAGGGTGGGTGCAGCCAGGAGCTCCATCACTCTCACTGTTCCTGCCACCAAAGCGCTGTTTCCATTTCCTGCCTCAGTGGTGAGAAAAGCTTTCGTGTTGCTGCCTCCTCCCTTGCCCTTTCAAACTCCCACTCCCCAGTTGAGCCCGCTTTTTGACATATAACGTGCCCTGAGGAGGATCTGAAAGGCAAAGCATGCTGAAGGGGTACTCCCCTTCCCACACACATGCTTACCGGGCAGGCAGCCCTTGTAATCTCCTCTGTCTCATTCGCAGAAGTGCTTGCTCTTGAAAAGAAATGCCTGGTGGTTAAAGTGGTTCCAGTAAAATACCTAGTGAGTAGGTAGTTCATTTCCATAATACAGAGAAGCCATAAGAGAAGAAATCCCTGGGGCTTGGTCTGCAGCAGAGAAATTACTTATCGCTGGCAGCTGGGCTATGTTCAGCTCTGCTGCAGGTTTGCTTGGTGCTAGTTCTGACCCTTGCCTGCTGCAAGGCTGCTGAATGTGGTTTAAGCCACGTATGTCTGAACTCGAATGGAACCTGTTAGAAAAAAAAAAAAAGTGTTTTTTCCAGCGTGGAACTGGGATGGGACAAGTGGAGAGAGCTGATGTCATGATTGTGCTCTTCAGTAAGGGAGCTGCACCCTACCATTGCTGGTAATTCTTGTCCCCTTCTGTCCCTGCTCCAACTCAACATCTGGTTTTCCAAATGGCTCTGCAGTGATAGGTTTTTTCCAAGTGCTTTTCAAGCTCAGTTGGCTGACTTGTAATCTGGAGGTCAAGTGACTTGCCCCATAGGTCATCCAGAGAGTGAGCACTTTGATCCTTGTCCCGACAGATGAGATCAGTTTGAGGCGCTTCTCCTGCCAGTGTTGAGGTCTGAGCTTCAGGCTTTGGAGGCAGGGTGTTTCCTGGATTACAGAGCTCTCCTTGCCAGAGACTAAGGGGACTGTGGGGAAAGGTTGAGCTGTTTGCTTCAGATTTGACCTGAGCTTAGGTCTGAAAGCAGAAGGACTTACTCTGTAAATGGATTGAGGGTGTGAGCTGTGCCTGTTTTATCACTCTGTTCTTACACCTCAGCCTGCATCCCCCCAGCATCGCGTTTTATCGATAAGGCGTTTGTTTCCATGGGCTGTGCACCCTGATGGGCCCCGCTGGCTTTGACAGGAGTTGCTGAATGCTTGACTCTTCCTGGAATTTGCAACCCTTATTAACAAATGCGTTTCAGCAGCATTTTGAGCAGAGTAACAGCTCAATCCCAGCACCTTTGAAAAGCAAGGAATAGTTTTGCTACCTGGTTGCTCCTGCAGTATATGCACAACAGCATGCGGCCTTACAGGGCTGAGGGGGTGTTTGTTGTGTGGGAGTGGGTTGGAAAGGGTGGCTGTCTTCACCAAAACCGGTGCCCTCCATCTGCTCTGTTATGGAGGCCTCTGTTTTATACTGGAGTTAGTCAGTGAGGGTGTCCTCTGTATTATCATTTTCCTTCATCCTTGGAAACCTTGTCACCATTAAGAGGGCAGAGTGAAAAAAGGTACTGCCTCATCATCTGCCAAGAATATCTTAATGCATAAACCCTCCTTTTGTGGGCAGGCAGGCTTGGATGAAGCCCGAGGTATTCCAACTATTACTGTTCCTCCTCTTGCAGCCCTTTCTAGCATCCAGCAAGGGGAGCTGAGAACCTGCTCCCTTCCCTTTCTCCACCACTACTGCATCCCGGCTGTCCCCAGGTAAAGAAGGCAGCAGCTCTGCACCAGTTCACACCTTGCAAGGGCTGACTCCCATCCTGCTGCATTTGTCTTGCTGCTCTTCCTGGAGTGGGACTCTGAAAGCTCTCGGGCAGGAGCCTGCACACCAACCAGCTAATGTGCTAACCAGCTGCTGCAGGGCCGTATTTCACATCCACGCTTCGCGCTCAGACCACTGGCACTCTCCCCTGTGTCTCAGGAAGGCCACGCTTTCCCCCCTTATTGCTTCCCACTTCTTCCAGCGTGGGTGGGTTCCCTTTAATGAGATCTGGGGTTTTTTTCCTCCTGGTTTTCAGAACTCTATTATTCCCTCCTTTTTCTCTCCCCTTGGTGGTGTTTTAAGCAGCGGTTAAGGTGACTATACAGCATCAATCCATAGGGCCATGCCTAGGAAGCTGCCTGGTTTTCAGCAGTTAACCTCCTTGCTCCCTCTGCCTTTCCTGAGAGAAGACTTCCCAGGGGACATGCAAAACAGCTAAAGTTTAGTCTTGTTTTCTGGTGTCTCATCCCAGGAGAAGAGGGAGGCTCAGTCACACTTTAGGAATTTGCATTTCACGTGGCAATACCCGTTCAGAGGCTCAGCGTTCCTGCGCTAATCTCTGTGTTTTCCTTTGGTGTCAGCCTTGCCCCACTCTTGAGCAGCATATTGAACTGCCTCCCTAGGCTTGTCCCACAGGGAACGCACAGATCCTGCAGGCAGAATCCAAGTTGTTCATATACATGCAGTGCTCCCTCCTCAGCCTCCCCTGCACGTGGCCAAGGAAGAAGTCCGACCTTCCTTTCTGTGCTCTACAGGGAGTTCCAGGTCTCTTGCTCAATACTGGATTGCCTTTAGCAAAGTTCTGCTATTCATTTCAATAGGAGCAGGGCTGGGGTTTTGGTTTATGTGAGTCTGGGAGCCTATGGAGGGTTTCATGGGAAGAATTCTTTCCTCCCAGCTGTGTTTTTCCATACCCGTTCTAGGCTCAGGTTTTGTGCTCCACTCCCAAGGTTTGTATCGAGGACGGGACATGGGGAAGGAGGGAAAGTGGTGTGGTGGTACACAGTGTTGCTGGCTCTCTGCAAGGTCCCAAAGCCATCGAAGTTGCCTCTGCGGTGCCGAGAAGGGATGCAGATGCTGCTAAATTCCTATGTGAAATTTTATTTGTATTGGCTTCACTACGGAAAACCACCGTTTTGTCGTCCTTCTCTGCTTCCTGAGGTACCATCAGGCAAAGGAGAGAGATGATGTAGATGAGATCTGCATAGGAGGTGATTCCACAGCCACAAAGCACAAGGAAGAAGGGAATTAAGGGCTGTCTCGAGCACATAAGTAGTAAATGCTTCTAAAACCAAGTTAGAAAAGAACACAGAAAATTGAAGCTAAAAATAAACCCCATCTGAGCAGCGCCACAGCTCCCGTCTTCCCTTGCTCTGGATGCCCTTTGGACTGGGGAGATAAAGCGCCACTTTTGACTTCCTTTGTTTATTGTTTCGGGCGTTCGGCTTGGCAAGATTTGCCTCTGATCTTGGCTTTTACATTCATTTTTAATAACTTCCCATTCCGATTACCCTTTGATGTATGCACGCACACAAGCATTCACATACAAGATCACCATTCCGTTCAGGCGAGGAGGCCAACCTTCGAGATCTTTGCAACAATTAGACTTTAAATGGCTTGAACGCTGTGCCGTGCATTGGGTCCTTCCTGGCAGCGTAAGGGTGGCAGATGCCCGATTTCCCTGTTTCCTCTGGCAGGTGAAGAGTTACCAGGAAGCGGATGAGCAGAGAGGTTCAGTGACTGAAGGCTCACACAGAAGTGTAGTGACAGCAGGAAGAATAAACCCCAGGCTTGCCAGCTCCCCGTTGCCTGCCCAGGGCAGGCATGAGATGTCAGGAAGGAGCACTGATTTCCCCGGGGCCCCGCGGCTGGCCGATACTGCCCATCATTTTCGCTACAGCACAGCGTAGCTGCGTTGTCACCGCACTCATGGAGGTCCAAGGCAGCTTGAAAAGAGTGCCATTCATTCATACGGAAACCCCCGAGAGCAATGCCCAAAACCGGGGTGAAAAAACACTTGGGGGATTTGCACATTTTATTGCTCCTCCCCTTTCTTCTCCCGATGTTCATGCTTTGATTAAAAAAATTGGGCAAATTATGTGGCCGTGGGTGCTGGGATTGCACATGTACATGGAGGAGTGGGTAGAGAGGGGACAGAGCTGCTGCCATAAGGCTTTTTTTCCCCACTTCTTGCCAACATAATCAAAATAACTCACTTACACCTCATAAAATAACATGCAGAATCCAAAAGCCTTCCTTCCCTCCAGTGGTTTGTCTGGATCCCATTCCTTGAAGCTGAGCTGAGAAAGCAAGAGGGGGGGTTTATTTTGGGTTTGCTGTTAATTTTTCTAGAATGAAAAATACTAACAGCGAGGCAGAAGGTGCAGCGTGTTTCTGGCACAGACAGAAGTCAAGTGTTCCTAAAGCTGCCGGCGTGATGGGGACCGAAGCTGATGGCTGGGTTGTTTTCTTTCTTTCTTGTTTCGCACGCCCCTGTTTAATTTAGCCTTTGCTAACCACAGATAGATGGGGCTTATCCCCTCCTTGTCTGCTCTAAATGTCTGTGTATGCTTTTCCAATTAGACTTGATATGCCCTTCCCTTCAGTCCCTTTCCATGGAAGATTGCTTTCCATCACAGCTGTAAATCAGGCTGCCCAGAGAGGGGGGAGTCTCCTTCCCTGGAGACTTTCCAAAGCTGCCTGGACTTGTTCCTGTGGGATCTGCTCTGGGTGATCCTGCTCTGGCAGGGGGGTTGGACTAGATGATCTCTAGAGGTCCCTTCCAACCCCCACCACTGTGAATCTCCAAAGTACCAGACAGCGAATGTGGGAAGTATCATCATTGCGATGTGCCAGGAATGACCGAAGATGATGGATCCAAAAGTGCTAAAAAATAAAAGCAAGCATAAAGGCAAAAAATTCCCCGTGATGTAGTGGCAATCCTATGTACTTATTAACTCTTCTGCATATGTAAATTATAGCAGTGAAGGGGACTGCTCCTGTAGGCACTTAAAATGCAAAATTGATGTGTTGGTGATACACAGCCAGGCTTGGTTCTTGGAGGCTCTGAGTAATGTTGATTGTGAAATGCTCAACTGAAAGTGCAAGTTTGTCAAAAAGTGAGAGAGTTCACAGAAACGTGTTGAATTTTGACAAAATTTTCTGGGGAAAGGCATGGAAAGAAATAGCCTTAGACTTCTCCATTTTAGGTCTCCTTTGACCAGAAAGTGTCCTAATGAATCAGGATGTTACAGGGCCGGAAGCAAGCCCAGGTGAGCCCACATCAGGGAATGCAGGAGCACCCATACCCACCTCTGTAGGCCCTGCAGGGGCGCACATTACCCCTCCAGCCCGACTCATGGGGTGGGATGGTGAGCCCCGAGCCGCAGCTGCAAGCACCCAGCCATCCTGCTCCAGGGGCCCCCGGGCATGAGGCAGCACCCCCAGACCCAGCACCTGCTGCATGGTGGAGTTGCCAGTACGGTGGGAGGGCAGCGGGAATTTGGGTTGAAGGGTGGACTGAAGCTCCTTCAACTCTTACAGTAAATCTTCATTGCCATTCCCACAACGGGAGACAGCGAGATGCAGAAGGGTTCATGTGACTCAGCAAGTCAGACAGTGACTGCGCCTGTGGACACCAATCCCAGTCCTTGTCCTTTAGCTACAAGACTGTCTCGTACAGGGGAGAGATTTATATTAATTTTCAATGTTTTCTTTTTATTGTCATGCATATTTAATATGCATCGAATAGATGACTAAATTCCATAGTTTGCACCACTGCAGCAATGAAAATATGCAATAACCCAATGCCTCTTATCTGTGTTTCAGTTTTGGCTAACGACAGAGAAGAAACCTGCCCTTCAAACACAGGTAAACGGTCCCTGCTGAGGTCATGGGGGTCTGTTCGTATGTTCTATAGGGCACAGGTTGCCCATCTTTATTGCTACATTATGTCTTAGAAACTTGTGTTATTTCTAGTTCCATCTTGAGTTAGAGGTTAAAAAACCCCAACATATTTTAAAAAAATAACCCCAAGATCTACCAGACAAAGGTGAGAAATAGAAGACAAAAGATGCTGTATGATATGAAGGTAAAGGAATAAGCTCTATATGCACCGAAGGGCAGATTTAGTAGGGAGGCAAAGGGGACTGTGACCCCTTAATTTCTTTTACACCCCGTGTCATGGTGATGAGGGAAAGTTATTCCTGTCACCCCGGGCTGCACCCAACCCTGACAGGAGCTGTCTGCTCTCCAGCGTCCTGTCTGTCCTGCCAGGCACCGCTCGATGCTGCTCAGCCTCAGGAAATCCTTTTTCATTAAAGCTACAGAACCTCGTGATTTCAACCCTGGTGGGTTCCCAAAATTGAATCCTTGGTGTTGGTCAGCGGATGCTGTCACGTATGTGCATGTCACGCTGCAAACCCCAATTTTTTAGAGAGGCAGATGCAGAGAAGTAGGCAAATTAAGAGCACTGACCCACTCACAAAAGCCATCTCTTTTCAGATCGTTACAGCATGTAACGCCCTTGAGTTAAACGGAGTTATCATCCAAACCTGTAATTTTCAAGTAATCGTGAGTTTTGAGTGTTGTCTGTTATTACCAGCAGTAGCCAGCATTTGAAAAGGAGGCAGCAGAGAGTTTCTGTTAATAATCAAAACTACTTTTCATCAATGGCATGTTTAAAAGCTGCAGCATCAGAGCCATCCCTCGTGGATCCCTGTCTGTATCAGTGGCAGCTGAGGCAACGGGTAGCGAGGAAGGGAAAAAGTCTGAACATAAAAAATTACAGGGACAGCGTGCGAGAGACATAACACAGTAATTTGCAGGTTGGGATGAAAAAAAGTCAATGCTCAATTCTGCGTATTGAGCTATTACGTGTAAGTTATTATTAATATAATTGCTTGGCTCAGGTGCTGGTGGCAAGAGGTTTCATGTGATAAATATGCCTCCAACATCACTCAATTCTCTTCACTAGTGTTTGACTGGGGACAAATTATGTTGTTTAAGTCTGGGAATGAATTTGGTGCAAACATGCTCTACCACAGGGTTTGGAGAGTTGAAAACGTAGGGTAAGAGGCACATAACTGTTTCACAGTGCAGAATATTCTTGACCCCCTCTTAGTAAACCTTTTGGTACAGGATTCAAATACGCAAGTGTCTGATACACATGCAGGAGCACTGGTTTGGGCTTGTATGGACCATCTGCATGTAACATTGAAACTACCAGCTCAATTTTCAGTATCGAAAATGTGGAGCAATTGTCACTTTAAATTTAACCTGTTGGAGGAGACACGATTCCATGGAGACACTCAGAGTTCTTCAGCCATTATCAACAAAACCAGTCCTCTACCTCATTATTTCAAAACTAGGTTGTTAAACAGTTTTGGAGCAATAATAAAAATGAAAAGGTATCAACAAATCAACCTTATCTCCTTAAATATCAGGGAGGAATGAATTTCCCTGAGCGCCTTCCACAACAGTTAGTTTTTGTGAAGCAGGGACTGTGCTGGCTTGCTAAAAGAAAAGAAGGGAGGGAGGAGAAAGCAGCCACTGGGGAAGCTCCAGCTCCCAAAATAGATTTCCCTATCTATCCAGTGATTTGCAGCCTGTGTCTCCATCAGTCTAGGTACCCTTTGGAGAAGTTTTGCTCCAGATCCATCAGTTCAGCTTTGCTGCTGTCACTGAGGAGGACCAAAATGCTCCGGTCATCTCCTTATGCCACAGGGAACCCAAAGTACATTCCGGGAGCCAAATGCATGACTCAGATATTTCTTTCTTCTTCCAGTGATTCGAACCGCACGCTGCTTGTAGCGCTGCAAAACCAAACCTGTGACGGGCTCGGCCAAAAGCCCTTCTGTCCAGTGGCAGGGGAAGCACAATCCAAGTGGCTCTGCACGTTCGGCATGGCTATGCTACAGGTACGACTCTCCAGCACCTGGCCCATGGCTGCGGTCTCGTTCTTGGCCGTTCTGGGTCCAGCTGAGCAGTGCAGGGGTGTCAGCTCAGGGCGGGCCTGGCCACCGAGTCTGATACAAGGGCTTGTAGGGACAGGGTCCCATCCTGGCGGTGCCGGCACCCCATGCACGTGTTGGTGAGGACAGAGCTGTGTTCCCCTCGCAGCCTCCTCTTCGGTGAGCCTCGACCGTGACCCGGCCGGGGGCTCTGCTCTGCGGCCCCGGGGCTCTGGTCTCGGGCCGGGGGCTCTGCCCTCTTTCGGGCCGGGGTCTGGCAGCGTGCTGGGCTCCTCCCAACACTGGGCCGGGAGCAGCCCCGTGCCCCATCCCCGAGGGGTCCCCCGCGGCAGCTCCGGCCGGACGCACCCCCCAGGCAGAGCCGCTCAGCCTCCCCCGCGCTCCCCCCGCCCCGGCGCTGCCCGCAGCGCGCCCGGCCGGCGGCGGCCACCCGACACCCGCCGCTTCCAGGAAGCCGCCCACCCCCCCACCTCCCCCCTCCCGCCTCGCCCCGGCCGCGCCGCGCCGTCTGGGGCCGCCGCCGCCCCGCGGGCTGCCGGCGCGGGGCCGGGGGAGCGGGGCCGGGGGGGCGGCTGGCAGCGCGCCCGCAGAGGCCGTGCCCTCGGCTGCCGGCCACCGTGGGCGGCCCTGCGGCTCTCCCAGCTCGGGGGGAGGGGTCCCCGTCCTCGGCCCCAGCCCGCCCGAGGAGCGCGGGGGGGGGGGGGGGGGGGTCAGCGCCGGTAGAGATGCTCGTGCTGGGGGGAGAGGGCTGTCGCCCTGGGGTAAACACCCCCGCCCCAGTGTAACGCGGGGTATGGGCCTCCCGGGAGAAGGGGGAGTGGGGAGGGGCAGAGGAGGGCTCGTTCTGCAGCGTTTCTGTAATGTAATTACACAGGGTTTAAGCGAGCGTTTCCTACTGAAAAATGATGACTGTTGTTTGTTACCCCCGAGCTCTGCGGTTCGGGATCGCCGGGGGTGGGTGTGTGTAAAACGGCAAGCCCGGTGTAGGTGCAAAGCCCCAAAAAACCCCATTCTAAGAGAAAACCCTTAGAGAGCACGAGCAGTGTGTGGCTGGCTTTCTGCGGGGCTGAGACCCTCCAGTTCCCATGTGAAAATCGCCTCCTAATGCTTCCGTGTTCTAGTTCTCCCTTCTGCAGGATCTGTCCATTGTTCTTGTCTGCATCCCGGACTGAGCCCGAGTCCATGGCAGACCTGTGAATATGCATCCCCAAGAGCCATCCGAGGCGTTGGGGCTTCAGAGAAAGGGAACTGAAACGTGCTCAGGGCCACCCAAGGAAATCTGCGCTAGCTTAGCACCCCACTCGCTCCTGCTCGCGGGGATGCTGATTTCATCTGAGCGGGACCTTGAAGGATACGGCTGCATGGAAGATGTAGGTATTGCTGGTGTTGGTCCCGCTCCATCGGGCTCAGTGCTAAATTTCACTGGCAGTGGAATGAGATCTAACCAAATATTTTCTTTGGGGTTGGTTCTCTTTTCCTTAATGTTGTTTTATGTGAAACTGATGTAAGCAGGAAAAGAAGTAGACTTTTAACTTATTTAATTATTGTATAAAATATTTTTTGGAACTATTATGGAATTATTCAACAAACATGGTGCTTTCTCATAGCAGACTGGGATATCTCAAATGGATGCCATAGGCTTGCTTTTTTTTTTTTTTTGGTGTGCAATCCTTTATTTCTGCATTCTTTACAGCAGGAATAGGAGATAATGGGGCTGAAATGTCCTCCTTGATTCTTCACGTTAGTTCTCTGTGTCAAGCAGGGTAAAACTCCAGCTAATCCTGCCATAAATTTAGGCATTCCTAATCCTTCAGCATTCCCAGTTTTCTTCAGGCATTAGGCATGTAATCAATCTTGTGCCAAAAAAAGAATATTAAAGTTGGGACTGTAAGCAGCTATTTAAAAAAAAAAAACAACCACAACAAATACAAGCTGCCCAGTATTGCTCAAGTTCCGATGGGTTTAATAGCTCTCCCCTCTAACCTGTCTGGCTCTGCAGTCCCTCAGCACAGGAAAATTGGTATTTGGGAGCACGCAGAGATCTCTCTTGGGGCTGTTTACGTAGCTCAGTGCTCTCAATACCGCGGTGTAGTGGCGCTTTGCCCCCTCTTCTTGTAGGGTTCATTAAAGGTTTATATCTCTGCTCTTCATAAGCACGGCAGAATTGGACAACTACCCCAGCTAATGCACGGGGCTGGGAAAAGGGAGCTATGATGGTCGGAGTTAGTGGGGCTAAGCATATCCTTGTGGGATCTAATGGAAAAGAGTGGTTCCAAGCGAGAGGGGACCAGCGGAGAATTGCTGCCTCACAAGCAGGGGCCCAGTTTTAAGCTGGGCTGCTGCTTGTAAAGGTGTGTTATCCCTTCTTCCATGTGGAGCTGAGGCTGGGGAGTCTGCTTTGCACTCCTCCAGCCGGAGCTGCTGTAGGAACTACTCTAGAGGACATGGAAATCGATAGGGAGGACAGGGCACGCAGTGGGGAGGGGATAGAAGGAAGCAGGGCTCAGAGAATCTGCTCCAAAGTAAGGAAGAGCTAGCTAATGCTGCTTTGGGGAGGGAGAACATACAGGAGGTGGCTGTCCCTGCTGCTGATGGTGAGCAGAAATGCATTCCTGTCAACCTGCACAGTGGCGTTTTGCTATGGTCTGCTCCACGGCTGTTATACCCCTTTCCTGAAGCCCTATCAGTAATTGGTGTTATGTGATCCCTTGCAAAAGTAACATTTCTGCCTCCTTCCCCCTTCTTCCTAGCTTGTGTTGAGTTTGTTCTTTCCCCTCCTGCTTAGCCTGTGGCTTATATTACTGATATGTTTATAGAAGTGGGTTCATTTTCCTCTTCTGGGTTGTATTTATTGCTTCAGGGGTTATCGGTTTGATGTACGTGAGGTGCTGTGCTTCTTGGCCAGTGTTTTGCTGGGGGAGTCTGTTATTCTTGCTTTGGCTTGAAAGGGCTTTGGAGCAGTGGGGGTGTGTGTGTAAATTTTTGATTATTAAAGGAAAGACAACAAAAGGAAACCAACCTCAGCCTATGAAACTTCTCCCACACCAGGAACTTGGCCATCAGAATTGCTAAATGGTGGCTCCACTTAACGGCAGGCTCAGAATTATCAAAGCGAGCAGTGAAAATCAGGCTAGCTACTGGAGTAACAACCTGGTGGTTATTGTCAAGGCACCTCGCTCTTCTCAGGTAGCAGGGAGCTGGAAATTGGAAGCCAGTGCAGGGTACCCACAGCGCACGTGCGGCTGCTGCACACTCAGAAAAAGCCCAGCGACTGCCATTCCCATCTGAAGTTGGGCACGCTACATCGATACTCCTGCGGTCCCAGGGACGTGTCGGCATGGGACAGGAGACTCAGGCACGCTTTGGCTTTCTGTCCTTTTTCTGTGGGGTGGGAGGATCCAGAGAAAAGGGCCTGTGGGGTTTTGAATGGGAGCTGCCAAGGGTACGGGCAGGATCCGAGGTGACGTGCAGCCCCTCTTTTCAGCTCTGGGCTGGAGTGGGGGCCAGCGCCTCCCGCTGTGCATTTCTAGATAATCAGGGCAGCCTGCTCGAGTATCTGTGGGCTCTTCCATCACAGCCATCCCTGGCCTGTGGGACCAGCTCGGGGAAGCACCTCTGTGCACCACCACGTTCCTTACAGGGAACGCTCTATGAACCATGTATCTGGTATGTCCTCCTGGCTGATGTGGAGGCTTTACAAGCAAGCTGGCTGCTGTGAGGAGGGCACCGCCACACAGCTCCCCGCTTTGGAGTTTATAAACACCAAAATAGACAATGGAGAAGAAAATAGAAATAACCAAGCTGGCTGCTTTTGATTAGGAGCAGCCCTTCTTCAGTCTGCGCTAAAAGCACTCGTGTTTGCTTAACAGCACAAATAATTAATCATGTGAAAGTGAATTCCTGGACCAGGGTAAGATGGCAGGACCTTTTACTTGCTTCCGGTGGGTTTCAGTAGCATCCTGCTGGCATTCTCTGTGCCTGTAGACATGTACAGGGATTAGTGCAACGGTTCCTTTGTCATTAGGCGGTTCTGGATCGGGCCCGCTGTGGAGTTTCCCTGTATGCCTCACAGGACTGAACAGCGTGCCCTTTGATTGAGAAGTGTCAGTGCTGCGAGACGCTCTGATGAAGGATGTAGGTGTGAACAGTTCTTCCTGCTAGCAGAAGGGAGAGCAGCTCTGTGCTGCCTTGCTTTAAATGGGGCAGAGTGCGAGGCATGATACGCACAAACCGTTCAGATCGTTTCTTTTTTCTTTTCCCCCGCAGAGAACCTGGCCCTGACTCTGCTGTCGTGCTGGTGTGGAAGAGCAGCTCAACTGGTGTCAGAGGATTTCCATTGATACAAATCTAGTGTAAGCAGGAGTATCGTGGGGCTCTGCGTTGGATGTTTTCCACTTTCTGGGGTGCCCATGTGGACTTCTCTCAAGCAGACAAGCCTCAACAGGCTGCTTCTTTCTCCTTGCTCTTAATTTTTCTCCTATTTGCCTATTTTATTTCACCGTGTCAGTTTTAGAATTCCATTCCATAAATGGCTTCCATACATGCAAATGGAAGTGGGCATTAAAATAAGCCGTAGTTCAACATTTTTGAGAAACTTTTCCACTTGCCACTGATAATCGCTTCCAAATTGGCAATAATAGGTGGATTTTGGTGTCCACAGGCAGGCAGCTTTGCTGGTATTTATCATGACTTGTAATGAGAATTTTATTAATTATTTTCATAGCATTTTGAAGTGTTGCAAACTTCCTGCAGAACGGAAGAGTCCATACCCTGAGGAACTCTGCAGCAAGGGTATGTATGATAAAGAATGGGTCTGTTCAGCTGGGAGAAGAGGAGGCTGAGGGGGGATCTTATCAATGCTGATCAGTATCTAAAGGGGGGTGTCAGGGGGAGGGGGCCAGGTGCCGCTCAGGGGTGCCCAGTGACAGGACGAGGGGCAGTGGCCATCAACTGGAAAACAGGAGGTTCAAACTGAATATGAGAAAACCCTTCTGCCCTGTGAGGGTGACAGAGCACTGGGACAGGCTGCCCAGAGAGGGGGGAGTCTCCTTCCCTGGAGACTTTCCAAAGCCCCTGGCCTTGTTCCTGGGTGATCCTGCTCTGGCAGGGGGTTGGACTGGATGATCTCTAGAGGGCCCTGCCAACCCGCACCACTCTGTGAGTCTGTGAATATTCAGTTGAGACTGAGTAGAACGGAACCTTGACCTTATGACCTTTCATACAACTTTTCCAGAAACTCCCCCAATAATAAATAATAACAATTACCTGATTAACTGTAAGGCATAATAGCAGCTTTCATCCAGGATCTTAAAAACCCTTTGAAAGGTGGATTTTGCAAATGTCAAACTGCAGCCCGGGGATGAACAGCTTGATTTCTCTCAGACAATGTGGAACTTGCCGAAGGGATACACGGGGGAGCGCCTAGCAAAAAGGGATTGAATTCATGCTTCTTGCGGCACTGTCCAGCGCCTCATTTTTGTGACTGATTGTGCCACACAGTCGACACCGTGGCCAGACATCCTTCCCACAGCGTGCCTTCTTGTCTGCTTGCCTTTTTTAGGAGACCTAGAGCCCTGGGTGGTGCGTCTTTGAGACAGGTGCTCCTAGAATTCTAGGTTTGGCTGTAGAGGGTTGTGTTCTCAGCCACTGTTCCACCTGAAATCTGCAGGATCAGAAAGGTGCTGAGCATGATGTGCACTGACGGCAGCTCTTGAAACCTGTGCAAGGTTAGAAGAAAATATTTACTGCTGGTCCCCTTCTAGACCATTCTGGGTTTTTTCAAACAAGGCACGTGGAAACAGTTTCTCTGATACAAACATATTTACTATAGTTTCTCCCTCCCCCTCGCCATTTCTGCCAAAAGAACGAGAGAGCTGTGGTCAATGGCATCACCGAAGGACATGTGGGCTGACAGACAGTAAGTTTGCTACAGCAAATATTGCAGTCTTCCACCAGAGGCAAAACAAATCACGTGTTGTCAGTGGGTACTGCAGGTCAAGCATGAAGTTTTGCCAGCTTCCCCAGCCTGAGCAGAAACAAACCCAAGCAGTGAAGGGAGACAGAAAAGGTGGCTGACTCACTAGCTGCCTGTTTCATTTAGTTATCTACTTATGTCTGGTTTTCTATGCTTTCTTGTTTTTTTAAATGCACACAATCCCCCGATTTTCTGTTATTATCCCGAGGAGTTTCATTCTGTGCCCAGCAGCAGGCTCTCCCCATGGTGGAACATACTGGACACCGTTTTTTCCTCTGAAATTTTTTTGAATATTTCTCAGTTGGTAGAATTCTCCACCTCATCCGTGGAGGAGAAGGGCGGGAAGTGGCTGTAGAATTGAAGAATAACGTGTACCTGGAAACCCAGCACTCCCATTTACAAGGAAGTAGCCCCTTTCAGAGGGGCTGTGCAAATGCTTCCAGCTTCCCAGAGAGCCTTAATTGGAGAGCTTTCTTGGGGGGTGAAACCTCGTGGCTGTGTGGCTCGCACCCGTGGGAGCCTGCAGGAGCTGTGTGAGGTCAACGTAGAAAGTTTTCAAGGTGCAGCAGGCCCAGAAATGTGTGAGACACCGTGATTAAAAATGCTCCCACAGAGAGGAAAATAAAAACAACAGCCCAGAAACTCCTTGAAGAAGGATATTTATGTCCCAAGTTGTAAAACTAGCCAAGCTCCCCAAAGAAACAGCAGTAACAGAATTTAGCTGTTGGAACCCAAAGACGCATTGTTCTGATTTAATAATTAATGTGGAGTTAATTGAGGCTTTTACTGAACTGAAACAGGATGAAAGAGACTCGCCAGTCTGGACGCCATGCTTCTCGGAGATCAAGTTCATTCTGTTCCCCTGTGACCCCCTCCCCACTCCCTCTGCCGCACGCCGCTCCCCAAATGGGTGTGGAGCGTGACTGCTTCTGCACAAAACAAGGAGGCAGGGAGGATGGCCAAAGGCATCTGGGGGGAGCCACAAGAGAACCACGTCTGGTGGGGAATGGGGCTTTCCTCCTTCCCTCTCCTGGGCCATAGTTTGACAGGGATTTTCCATATATGCACTGACTTGGGAATTACTGAGCCATGCAGCAGTGACAAAGAATGCCTCCAAAAGGCAGCACAACAGAGAGAGACAGGGAGGAGCTGGCTCCACGTTATCTTTAAGAAAGTAAATAATGACATGGCTTTTATGGCTTACAATTTAGTGTTTCAGAAATTGAGTCACACAGAACGTATCCAGAACAAAATAGCTTTTAACCCCTTGGAGTATGTGCAACAGGAATAAATACTACTCAGGTTTGTTTGGAAGAATGGCAAAAATTTGGTGTCGGGGTTGTTGGTTAGCGGAGAATGGAATGGTCAGAGACCACTTTGGATTAGGGTGCGGCTGCTAGGTTTTACATCCCCTGGAAGAAAGGCTGGAGTGGCCTTCATCTTATTGTGGTCCATGGGAGTCATTATACCAATTTCAGGGAGCTTTGGGTGAGAATTTATTAGCCTGTGATGGAGGAAGAGCTCGGTTTTATCAGTTTATTTCTGATTATAACAGTACTGGGGGAACATGAGGTGCTAGGATGGATGAGTCTGGGAATAAATCTGCCCTAGCTCCTGGCAAATGCACTCTCCAGCCCTAGGTCTATGTTTTGTGGAAAAATGCAGCCTTTGTTTCAGCCTGCTGACATATTATGGTATGTTAGTAGAGAGGCGAGGGAGTTCTGCTGATAGGAAAAGGGTAAAAGAAGAGCTGCTGAGAAAGAATGGCTCCTCTCGATGCTCCTTTCCTTCCTTTCACCCCCTCCTGTGTGGGGTTCCTGCTACTTTCATTCCACCCATTGTTATCTGCTCGGAAACTGGAGCAATAACCGTTGGAAGCCCATGAGATTGTGACCACTTAGCGGTTTGCAAATCACACCTTGACTGTTACCACCCAAACGATAAACCCTGCAACCCCAGGCCACCAGTGCTGTGGGAGGTTCCGACTCTCCTGTCCTGAGGACTTGCTCTGGAGATAGCTGAGCTTCTGAGATCCAGTTAAGCCTTCTCAGCACAATCCCTGTTACAGGATGAGGGAACAGAAGCCAAAGGAACCCAAGGAAACTAAGGATACCCACCCTACTGTTTAGTCAATTCTTTTGATTGCTGTTTTTAGCAGGTTGGGTGAGGAGAGGGGAAGAAGGGGCACTGGCTGGCACTCAGGATTTTTGTTCAATCAACCTTCACACACGTGCAAAATCAAGTTTGTACACAGACATTGAAGGTGCTTTACCTTCTTCCTTGTCCCCATCCTGTTATTCAAGTGGAATTAGGAAGGTGACATAGTGGTGGCTAGAAGAATTATTCCAGCAATGCTGACCCAGAGTTCAGGTCTCCCTCACTTTCCCTTTTCAATCTCTGCCTTCAGTTTTCTAACTAAGATCTCCGTTTTGCACCCCCTTGTGCTTTCAGCCACCAGTCATCCTCTCTAACGTACTGCAGAGTCAAGAGTGCCTTAGCATTTATTTGTCTGTGACAATCCAGGTGAGGCCTTGTTGCCCTGCCTGGAAGTGGGATTATATTGGGAATGTGGGAGGCCCTTTGCCCCTTTTCCCATTTAGTAACTGCTCTTCAGCACCTGGCTCTGAGGCAGAACTTTTTGTTGAAGTTTTCCCTTTATGATTCCAGATTCACTGAACGCTGAGTGAAAACTGCTGCCTGGAACACAAGAAACGTGCAAAGCAAAGCTCCTCTACATTGCTGATGCTCAGTGTGATCATGAACAGAAGCGAGGTACGCAACACTTCCTTCTCACTTGGGATTCAGACTCTCTTTGGAAATGGGAATGCTGGAACGTTGTGTTCCTTTTCCCTCCAAACGTGTGGGGTGACATTAAAGATTACTCAGCTTGCAGAAAGTGCTTTTTCACAACCTATGAGTCCACACATCTGTATCTGTAGTCCTGAACACCACCTAGGTTGTCATCTGCAATGAATGCGTTGCCTTAGACCGTGTCTCCAGACCTCCCTGGGGTCTTTGTGCTGGAGACAGTTGATAGCCACCTTAAACCTTGGCCAACCCTCCCCTATGTCTGCATATACGTGTTAGAAAATGAAGTGTGTCGCCTGCTGCTACAAAGCAAGCACCCCAGGCACTTTCAGGAATCTCCTGCACTCTCCCTTTCTGCTCCACATGTATTGGAAGGAGCTAGGGAATGCTGCCAGTGACGGAATTTGCATGGAGAAGCACAGTGGTAAACCGCTGCTAATGCATGCGCTGCAGATGTTGCTCTGGGATCTGGTAGTACACTGGGCATGCACGTTCTCATTATGGAATGGGGACCCTCTGGATAAAGCTACACAGCCAGCTAATGTACCATCTAAAAACTACTTCCATACCCTGACGGGATGGGTGTCTGTCATTTGGGCTTTTCCTTTAGAGTCAAATAGCTGGAGACTTAATCCCTTATTCAGAGAAGCAATTATTGTGCATCTCAGTAGGTCTGTTGGAGTCGGCGAGCAGGGCTCGCTGAGGGAGGGAGAGCCCGTTTGACCCATCCGAGTCTGTCCAGTGCTGTCCAGTGAGCGAAGCAGTATTTAGCACACCTAGGAGAGGTGGAGTGTATTGCCCCTCTTCAAAGGCGATCTGTGGAAACATTGAGGTTGGGGTGCCGACCGAGGACGCAGCCCTTCCGGGGTGATATGTGATACGTCTGCATCAGCCCCTTGCCAATGATGGATTGGATTGGCAGAACACGGTTCTTCCAAAAACCAGTATTTTGCAGGGTGATCCGACCTCGGACCTGGCATCTCAGCCTCCAAACCCCACAGGTCGCTGCTGCTAGACTGCCCAGAGGGTTTTGACAGAGTCTGGAGCTGTACTTTTGCCCACTGAATAGAAATATGCATCAGGTTTCCGATCCCTTCCCTTTTAACTGCTGGATACATTAGATGTGATTTCTGTGGCTTGAAACAAGCGAGGTTTGAGGGAATTTATAATGCATTATTTCTCTACCGCCTATGCCAGCTGGCAGCTGGGTCTGAGGGGGATCCTGCAGCACTCCCACCCTTGTCTCCCAAAGAGCATTCCTGGCAATGGTGCGGGGTGCCAGGCCAGGAAGCAGATGTGCAGCAACAGGACTGTGATGTGGGGAAGGAACTCCATCAGCCACCGAGTGAAAACACGGCAGCGCCCAGCACATCTCCGAGGGTGGGAAAGGGGATGCTAGGCACTTGGAGAAAGAGGAAGGGCCGTGAAGAACAAAAGCAGAACATAACCACACTCTTCCTGAGGTTCATGTGGACGGGGTGTGAATGTGCCCGCTGCAAGGTAGCGCGTTAGGTACATCCCTGTTTATTAAAAAGGGATACCTTCTTTTCATCTGAGTGTGTGATGCGTGTGGGCTGCAAGGAAATGAAGGGTGGGATGGGGGTCTCCTTGTGGACATTGTTGCCAAAGAAGCCAATCTAAGAAAAAAAATGATTGCACCTGTGGGCTGTTAGTATTTACGTGCAATCCCATAGCAGCCAGAAGCTTGTCACAGAGCAGCACCGTACCCTAACACACTGGGCTCCTGCTCGTCTGCGACCCTTAAATTCTTGTGATTGTGTTCTCATTTCTGGTTTTAGTTTGGCCTTTTTTTGTTGATGCTGGTTTGGTTTTTACTGTTGTCACTTCCTCTGGAGGTTTATTGATTCTGCATTTGGGTGAGATTTTGAACTGCAGTTGGTGCTGCTTTAGCTTTGTTGCATTTTAAGATAATAAGCTGGTCTTATTCTGTTCACAGCATACTGGCTTCTACGGGAATGGAGTTATGCCAATATTGGTAGCTTTGGAAAATCATTTGCAAGTGTGTGCCAAACCCCTGGAGGGTTTGCCGTTTAGAAGCACAGACATTAGAGAAAAAGAATGGGTCCAGTCATCCAGTTCCTAAAATGTTCATTGTATGACCTTAGGCAAGTCATTTAGTGTCTTTGTGTCACAGTTTATCTATCAAAAACCCAGGGATAATGTCTATTTATCTCTTGCAATAGGTTGGGAAATCTAATACACGTTGGCAAGAAGCTTTTGATCCTGTAAAAGTAACAGAGAATGGCAAAAGACAGTATTATTTACAAATTCATGTTTCATTTTTCATGTAATTGGCATTGCTACGGTGCTGTTTGGAATGAAGCCGATGCTAAGTAGTTTACTGAAATAGAATTCAACAGACTTGATCCTGGCGTGTGGGAGGTTCTAATGTGACTCGAATTAGAGTTTCCCTTTCATTTGCTTAGGCAGTTGAATTAAGTCTTGGGCGTGCAACCCCAGACAGGTCGCGCTGTACAGCTTCCGTGGGTCACACTTAACCTGTTCCCCGTGCTTCCACCCATCTCCTCTGGTTTAGGCACGTGGGGGCCGCACGTAGGTTGACCAGGTGGCCTTTGACTCTGTCCTCTGTAGGTGATTCTGTGGGATTTGGCTGAGTCCGTGTGGAAAAGGGCATTGATTGTGCTGGGCTTTTATATGAAAACCGGTCCATAAACAAAATAAATCACAGCCCCAGCTGGAGTTGGAGGTGTGAAAGCAAGCAGCACTGGAAAACGAGCCGTGTTTAGGGAGATTTATTGAAATGAGCCATGTACTCACACCAGTGTGTATTATCTGTGTGTATCTGCTTACCTGTAGCTGCACACATGTGTATATTAGAAAGGTAAAAATCTAATGGTCATAGAGTAGCCATATAAAGCTTTAGGGAAGAAATGAACATCAATGACAAGGGAAGTATTTCCTTCCCTAATGAGAAAATGAATATAAATCTAAAAGAAAAGAGAAAGAAAACCTACATTCTCAGAACAGAATACTGTCAGCTGGACCAGAGGTATAAACAGGGCATATCCAGCTCCCAAGGCTTTCTCAGGACCACGGTCTGCCATTCCCCTACAGCACCAGATTGGGTAAGGAGAGCAGATCCCAGCTGAAGTCTCCTCAAGGTCCCACAGGGCACATCTGGATAGCGTGATTCTGCCTGCTTCTCTTCAGAGGGGGAGAATTTAATTCAGGCTTTGAAACACCCAAAAGGGTACTAATACCCATAATTAAAAAAAGAAAATTAAATCTCCTGTCCATTGGAAAACCCTTTGCCTCCCTGCAGGAGAGAGGAGACTGGGAGCTGAACAGA
The DNA here is from genome assembly GCA_027574665.1 of Rhynochetos jubatus. Taxonomy (NCBI): domain Eukaryota; kingdom Metazoa; phylum Chordata; class Aves; order Eurypygiformes; family Rhynochetidae; genus Rhynochetos; species Rhynochetos jubatus. Next base: position 6,331,314 of record CM050669.1, read on the forward strand.
ATGTAGGATGTAAGAGCAAACTGTAACCCAGTGAATTAGTCTTAACTATAGCGCAAACAGCACTTGTGTAAATGAGGCCCCTAAGGGCCGATAACCAAGCAGTAAAATGTTACAGGAGGGAAGTAAGTCAGGGCTATAAATGTGGGAAGTCAGGACTGGGTAGCCAGGATCTGGAGCATAAAACAGGCGAGATTAAAGGATGACAGATGAGGGCTGGGAAGGATGCATGAATCCTTCCCAGCATATGGGTTCTAATTCCTGCGGCCTAAAGACAGGCTTGTTCCTCTGAGTACTGCCAGGTACCGGAAAATGACTGAGATGCCCACTGAGAACTTGTGAGGAGAGTAGAAAAGTGAGCGATGGCTGATAAATAAAATAAGGAAATATAATCAAATCAGCATTGAGCGTATTTGATTTAGGAGGACACCAATGAATAGAGAAGGGGAAGAAAGCGGCAGGGTGAGAGTTGCTGTTGGATAGGACTGTGGCTTGAGTGAGATATAGTGCAAGCCCTAAATTATCATCATCATTATTTTTTGGCTGGGCTGTGTTGTGACATCAATACCAATTTACACTCTGGGTGAGTAGCACTTACTACCTTCTTGTCTTCATAAATTGTGCATTGTCCTTATTTATTTGCTTCCCTGTCCCCTTCCTCTCTTCCCGCATTGCCTCTCTTTATAAGCATGATGGGGATGGTGTATCCTTGCTAAGTCCTTGATGGGTTTGACATTTAACCCCAGTTATGGATCCCTGGCTCCACTCTCCTTTAGTGCCGGCAGTGGGAATGTTCAGCTCGCGTTCTTGCTCGTGAGGAGGACGGTGTGTACGAAGGGAGGCAAGGTTGGCATTGCTCTCGATAGACCTGTTAGCAAGTGATCATCGTGCAGCTGGTATTTCCATGATACTTTGTGTTCTTCGTGTCTAGCCGGGAGCAGACATGTTGGCTCTTCTGACATCACGTGTGCCTCTAAAGGTCATCATTTTTATACTTGCTTTCTCTCCACATTTACCAAGTTGCACAAAGGCACTGCTGGGGTAACACAAGGTATCTTAACAACTACCTTCGAGCATGGGAGGAGCAGGTTGCGTCATGGCAACCTCAGCAGTGACTGGAAGCAGGTCTGCTGGTTTTGGTGTATCCACAGGACAGAGCTACTCAATCTTTTCACTGCATGGACTAAATGCTAATAGAGAAATCATTCTGCAGGTCACCTCCCTTCCAGGGCAGCCCTCTGATACCTACTGTAACGTTAAAGAGAGAGTGCATCTGTTGGTTTCCGCTGAGCATAACAGAGCAGCTAAGGAAAGAAATCGGTATAAATAAGAGTGACTGCACTACCTTCGGTAACACCAAGAGACACCTTTCTGCTGTTCAAAAAGGGCATGGCTGGAGAGAGAACCCTTTTAGGGTTCTTACTCTGTAAATTGGGGTTGGAGTTTTCATCCAGCAGAAAACGCAGCATTGAGAAAGAAAGCGTGGGAGAAGCATTAGGAGACAATAAAATCAAGCATATCCCAAATAAAGGATCAGGCTCGACCTGCAAACCTTATGAAACTTTTGCAGAAGGGTTGGGAAGTAATTGGCACAGCCAACAAACTGGGGAGTTTGACTGGGGGTCTTGAGACCGGTCTGTCCCAGATGAATGAAGAGATCCCAGCTACGGTAGAGTTCTCAGAGACTAGAGGCCAGTGAGGTGTCTGCCCTGCTGGCACTCACCATCCCCCTTCTCATCTTAATCGATTAAAGGTTTTCTTATTTGAGCTTTGCCACGAACAATTAAGACCATCCATCTTGGGGCAGGGAAGTAGATTATTTTTGATATTAATTCCCACTATGTGACTTTGTAGGAGAAAGGGTGTCTGTAACCACTAAAACCCTAATTATGGAAGGAGAAGAAACCTTGATTTGGGAAGCTGATAAGCTGTCATTTTACGTCAGTCGGCAGAGATGCATGGGTTTTCACTGATAGTTTACGCTAAACTGCTGGGGTTTACAGTGAAACAGCTGAGTTGCGCACATGTTCTACTGTTCTGGCTTTGGGACTGGGTCAGTGATTAAATGAATTAGACAAAGTCCATTTGGAAAGTGAATGTGTGCCAGTTTCCTTTTTCAGTTTCATCTGAAACTGCTATGAATTAAACTGAAAAAAAAAAAAAGTCTGGTTCAAAATGGGAAACCTTTTTCAGTTGCTTAAAATCACGCCTTAAATTGATCTGATATCCCTCAACATATGGGATAACTCTTAATCTGCTCGGGAATTGAAGTTTGGCTGTCAGAGGGGCAGATGGTAAAGCTGAAACTAACAGTTCCCAGAATTACCTGTTCGTGATGCTGTAGTGGATAGCTCTTGGCTGTGCCACGAGTGTTAAGAAGTGGAACAGAGCTCGTACTGCCTGGTTTATTTTCAGAGCACGGTGTCCACGCTCACCCACCCGAAGTTGTTCTCCCACAGCAGAACCTGGGGAAGAGGGTGATAACACAACAGCAGTATACTGTGAGCAAGTACTCACACACAAAATCTCATTTACTCGAGAGGGGATTTCTATCTGTGTGTTTCTGTCACTGCCAGCACCACTGCTGCGTATAAGGGTGTAGAAAATGCAGAATTAAGAGTGGTCAGCTCCAGAGAGAGAGTGAAGGCGAGCGGGACACCAAACTCACCGGGGAATGTCTCAGTCTGTGTGTTACTTCATTTGGCACACCGGTGCCAGGCGATGGGCAGTGTCACCGTCAGGAAAAGGACAGAGACCTCTCCTGTGCTAAAGGATTACAGATTTAATCTAACAAAACCTGTCTCCTGTTTACAGTAGTAACTCCACAATCTCTCCTGTCACGTTCTGCGCCTCGTTGAACGTTTATTACTCTATACAAGAAATACAGGGTTTCTTCCCGATCCCTCTATGATCAGTTCGTGCTCTGATGCTTACAGCCAACAGAACAGAAAGTTGGGAATTTGCTTTCTTGGGAGAATCTGCTTTGCTGAAAAGAAAATAGCTAATGGATAAAGAACCTAGATGCTGGTGCCTGCCTGGAGGAAACAGGCAAAGGAGGGATAGACTGGAAAAAAAAGAAAAGCCAATGACCTTATTTAGGGGTAGTAGATTTAATAATCTCTAATGGAATTAGAGAGGAATGAGGAATCTACATGCTCATCTCTTTCCTGTAAAGGGTTTTTTCTTCCCCTTCTCTCTAGCCTGCCTTCTTCTGCAGGGAATCAGTATGTAGGCATTCTCCTCGGACAGCAGCTGCAGGATGGTATCCTCGCTGAAAGGTCGTGCCCCAGCATCATACATTATGAGACAGTGGGTTAGAATATGCTTAACCCTGTACAGGTGCATGGGGAAGATGATGGATGCAAGGAGCTTTTTATTTTTTTCCCTGCTGCCTCTGTGCTGCCGGGGGAAGGGAGGATCTCTGAAACCCCTTCTACGCAGGGGATGGTGCCGCGGGAGTCTAGTCCAGACTAGAATGGAGTCTAGCCCCAGGCACAGTGCCTTGGGGAGCAGCTGCCAGTGTTGAGTCCTTCAGCTTCCCTACCCACCCCTCCTAAGCAAGGACTTGCAACTGTAGCTTTTCCTATGGCTGTAATAATGGAAACTAATTGCCAGGATGCAGCAAAGAGAGCTGAATCACCTGCCAGAACGATAGAGCCGTTCCTTCATTTCCATTTTCTGCCTGCACAAAGGTAGAGTAGGAATTAAATCCTGGGGAGTGCTTGCACCCTCTCAGGCTGCAGCTAAACGTTGGAAATGTTTGGGACTTCGCTGCTAGTGCTGTGGTTTGTTGGATTTGAGGGAAGCAGGAGATGTAGACCTAGCGCCCCAGGCAGAGTAACATGCCTTTCCTTAAACGCTGCTTTAGTAAATATTCTGGGTAAATACTGGGTTAAAAACCAGCATGCTAGATTTTCCACTGTTTATAACCACCCTTGGTGATGAGGGAATCTCCCTGTAGATAACGACATGAGAATAGTGGCACTTCAGTTCTTACTGATGCCATGGTCATGAAAGAATAACATGGCAGGAGGTGGTGCTTTGGACCCTCCGTGCTAAGACATAAAAACGTCAGCATTAACTTTTCATTTTGGATTTTTCCGAGAACGAACATTGAGCAGAGGAAATACGTGATCAGTCCACTGTATTAAAGGACTGCAGCCCTTTTTGTTTGTTGCTCGTCTGCATCCAGAACTGATTAGATTCATTGTTTAATTTTAATTGGCATTACAGAAAAATTACACCTTCCCAATTTTATTTCTGCATCTCAATCCGCCTACTGCTTCTGCACGTGAATGGCCCCATTGTATTCCCTGCATCAGTAGTCAGTAATTCTTAGCTGGATTAAACCCCTAGGCCCTGATCCTGCTAGCAGTCTTGCATTCTGGGAAACTGTACCAGGGATTAGCCGAACCGAGTTTTGTAGGCTCGGCTGGGTGGAGTTGTTTGTAAACAACTGTTTGCTAGACTTCAGGTATTAATGGATTCAGCTGTTTGGTTCATTTACTTAATATTAAACGTGTCTATAATGCTGAAAATTTGGGGCATTGAAGGAGATAAGGAGCATGTGACAGCAGTAGATTTATGTGTGGGTATTTCATCATGATTTTTGTGTGAAAAATGCCTGAAACTAAACCATGTTAAGTCATTCTCCGTGGCTGAAGGTATCTAAGGACATTTAGACTGTATTTATAATACTGTCTAGGCGAGATCTGGTTATTCAGCACACAGAAAAAGCACCTGAATTCTGAACGTAGGGATGTCAGGATGGGGGGCCCAAACCTGGATGCAGCCCTACAGCTTTACCTTCCTTTGGAGGATGAGTCCTGTGGACTTTACCACTGTCTGCTGCAGGAGGCAGGATGAATGCCGAGCTCCTTGGAGCAGTGATCCAAGGGCAAATCTTCCATCCTCCTCCAAGAAGCAAAGCACAACTTTCAGACAAACGATCAACACCCAATAATTTGTGCTTCTTGTAGAAATGCCAGCAGTCTGCTAGCTCCTTGGCATTGTGGCCAGGCAATTTACAGCAGACACCAGGATTGCGCAGTTCCCAGTCACCCATCCTGGTTGTGGCTTCTGTGGTGCAATCAACCCGGATCCAGGCACAGGCGTTTCTGCTGTGTCCATAGCTGACTCATCCAAAGCAGTTCACACGGACTTCTCCCAATGCAGGAGACACCATCACCTCACAACGCTCCTGGGCTTGATGCCTGAGATCACCCGACTGTTACTTGGGCCATGAGGACAGGTTCATGCCGTGAACACGTCACCCTTTGGCTCTGAAGGCTGAAGCATTCTGCTAATCCCCAGGTCTAACAGACCAACTTCTCCCTCTTGCCCTCCTCTTGACCCCAACCTGATCTAGAGGAGCTGCTCCTCCTGAAGGTCAGGGATAATTCATGTGGTGTCGTGCTGTGTCGTTCACGATGAGTGACTGAGTTGGTATGATGAATGGGGAAGGGTCAGTTAGAGCGCTAACCCCCGGAACAAATTTGTGGGGCCACCACTGTCATTTTGTTTAGGGTCTGCACAGAGCTCTCCGGGCTTTCTGCCTCAAAAATAAACAGCTCATCCCTGAAAGGAACTGAGCTTTTTCCTCAGGGATTTCCCCCCACCCCTGACTTTAGGAGAAGAGAGCGAGAAGCGTTTGCAATTCTGTAAAAATTATGAGCGCAAAGGATAGTCCATCTAAATGATACGAAGCCTTAAATCTCATTTTTCCGAGGGTTTATAATGTGCCACTGCAAAATTGCTGAAACTTGGCATTCAAAACTCATCTAGGGAACAACTCTTTTCTTCCCATCTCTCTTTTTTAAAAAGAGATTATTTTCTCACATCATCTTGGACCTCTTCTGCTCCGCACTCCCCCTCTCCCCCCTAAATTATAATTCCTGGCAGAATTTCTCGCTGAGGAATTGCTCATGAGGGCTCTGAGCTCTGCCATTTTTTCCTCCCAGTGGGAGCTGCATCCAAGCATTTTTCTGGAATTAAAAAACATTAGTCCTTTTCTCAGGATTTTCTTGCCTGAAACAAAGCACAAACACTGCAGAGGCTCGAACAGAGCGCTCCGCGGTGCTGTGGTCTGCGCCCGCGACCCACCTGTTAGTTAGAAACCATGTCCGCCAAGGGCCCGCAGAAATGCCTTTAAGACGATTCATTTCCATTTTAGATCAGAAATGAACCGTTTACTTAAAGGGTTTACTCCACTGACTACACCAGTGTAATTGAAGCCGTATAACTTCTCTGAGCTGCGCTAGGATAAAGCGCGTGTCGTGGTGGTAGAGCTGCATCCTCTTAAGGGCTGTACTGACAGAACTTTCCTGATAAGCTCAAAATCTTCTCTCTCTCCCAAACACGATATTGGTATGCTAAAAAGGCTTTTGAAGGCCATGCCTGAATTAAGAGATGAACCTAGTTGCCACCTTCTGGTTTTTTTTTTCCCAAAACAGCTTACATTTTAATAATAGAATATTGCAGGTATTTCAGCCACACTATGGATTAGGCCCCCTTTAGCCACTTAGGAGAAGCAAACGCAGTTTGAATGGGAGGTAGTTTTGTCATTTGATAATTAGCTATTTGGTATCTGACATAACCCTTCTTTTGTGGTTGTTGGCATGGAAACAAGCATAGCCTGCAAGTCCTTCTCCAGACACCTTTGTAACTCCAGCAGAACTCAAGGGGAACCTATGGAAAGGCTCTGCAGCCCTGAAAATCAGATGTCAAGTAACTCACTTTCATCCTCAAGAAGCAGCTGATGTTGAAAATGAGCTTCATTCTGAAGAAAGTCTTTCTTGAAGAAGTGACTTGGAAGAGTTTGAAGTTGGGACGTATGTGTAGAGTTGAGGTTAAATATTTCAGGCGTAACAGCTCTTTCCACACCATCTGGTTCCTGTGCGCTGCGTAACGACGAGATCAAACGCCTTCCTGTAGCGAAGTGGACAGAACTCCCCTTTAACAGGTGCTGTGTCCCCTCCTGCCGGAGCTGGCTGTTGCTTGTGATGTACTACTACTTCACCCAGTTCTTGTCAGGTCAAGTAGAAGGAGACTTTGATAACCATGGTGAGTTTTGTCCCTTTTTTGGGTCGGTATTAGTCTAGTCAGGTATTTTGCAGATTGCTATGCTTAGGGGGGTTTTTGCAATGCAAACTCAAGAGGGAAAAACATCTTCTCAATATATGACTTGATGATATGGGGCAAAACACCATCATTTTATGATGAGAAGTGATGGCATTTTACTGAAATGTCATGGCTTGAGATACAATCTGTCTTTCCCATCCCAAAATGATTTCCAGGAAGGCAAAATTGAAAGTGGAACCATGATGATAAATGAGCAAGATTTTTAACTGTCTTGTTAAAATACAAAAAGCCCTTCCTCTCCTATTGGAAATATTTTTTTAACTGTTTGCAAACGAAGCCAGGAGGAGGGCATCTCCTTTGAAACCTGTCAGGTCGGACGAGGTGGTGATTAAAACGCACTCCTAGTCCTAATGTTGTCTTTAAGCTAACTGGCTTTTGTGGGATCGCATCAGATCTTCTGATTAAGGGAAATGCTGACAGAGGCAAAAAGGAACAGGCACAGGGGAAACAACTTCCACCATCTTCCCTATTTTCCCAGGAAACAAATGCGTCTCTGTGGGAGGGAGCAGGAGAATAACGTGCTGCCCCAGTTTCATCTCTTGTACCATGGAGACCCATCTCTCTTAAAGGTGGTCCATCATGTTGCAAGCAGGGGCGTGGGCAGAGGACCCCAGGGGCTTGAGCCTTGTGTTACTGCACTGTATCTGATGTGACAAAGCTGCTGGTAAGGACTGGGATGAACGGAGGTACCATACTGGTGAGTACTACAGCCTTCTGTAGGATCAACAGGGAGAATTGAATCTTGAAACTATGCGCTTGGTGCCAAAGCCTCCTCCGCGAAAGGTCTTGCTAGGCATGGGGAATCTTCTGGCAGGTGTGGCTTGAAGGGATGGGACTCTCTGACTTCATCCTTTTGCCACACCACTAGTGTTTGGAGACTGTTTCCTACTTAGCCGGAGCATGGCACTTGATGCTTTAGAAGACTTTTCCTATGTCCAACACCTGTACCTACGTGTCCAAGGGTTGAGACACCAGTATGACATCTATTGGTGTCTAGTAGTGGTGCACCATTCTGTGCTGGCACTGACGGACCACCATAGATACCCTGCGCCGTGTGCCAGCAGCGCACCTTGGCATCTCGTGAAGATGAGACCACCACGTGCGACACCGTTCCCGGTGGCTGTTGCCCTGAGGATTCCTGTCGCTTGGTGCTTTGTGGTTGCATGCAGAGAGCTGAAAGCCCAGCGCTGCGTGCTCCGTGGGCGCGTTTGGTGTCCCGGTGTTTGCACGTGTCCGTGTTTGACTTCCGCCCTTTGGGGCGGGTGCCCACGCGTGTCGCAGCAGCGCATCCGTGCCGCGTACGCGTGCTCTGCTCTCTCCTGCCGGTGTCCGTGTGCCCTCGCCGTGCTTCTCCAGCCTGTTTCACCCAGGATGGGTTCAGTAGCTCCAGCTGTGGGTGCGAGGCCGGGGGTTTGCGCTGCCCCGCCTTACTCTGCTCCCACCCGCGGTGCCGCCGCGCGCGTTTCGCCGCTGCTCAGGACACGCCACGCTCTGGGCATCTCTCGGGGCGCAGCCGGTTTCGCAAGTGTCTGTGTTTCCACGCTTTTAACCCTCCCCAACCCCCCGCCCGCCGCTCCCCGCCGAGCGCCGGCCGCGGCGCTGGCTGCCCGGCCCCGGCCGCCCGAGGGGCGCGTAGGCGCGCCGCCCCGTGCAGCGCCGTGCCGTGCCCCGGGGGAGCCAGCGGCCGGGGCCGCCGCGCTAATTGAAACGTGTCGGCGGCTCATCGCCGTCTCGGCTCCGCTGCCAGGGCGACTCCGACCGCGGCGGCGGCGGGGAGGGGGCACACGGTGGGGTGGCGCCAGCCCCGGCCGGCCCCAGGCAGCGCTCCCGGAGCCCAGCCCAGCCGGGCCCCGCTCTGCGCTGGGAGCCCGGGGGTGCTGCCTCGCTGGGAGCCCCGATTTCGGGCTGATGGACGAGATACCAGCAGAAAACGAGGGAAACCCCCTCCCCTAATTCTCATTGCCGTTGTTAAGTAATTCTGCACGGTAAACCGTTCCCAGAGATGGCGCTAGGATTAGGGTAAAACCTCTCTCCCGAGCTATTTTGATTTCATAGAAGGATAATCAGATTACTGACAAAGTCCATCTGATCCAGAACCATGCATGTGCAGTATAATAACGCATTGTTTTCTCTCCTGGACTCCCACGCACAGTACAGACACCTCCAGATGTGTCTCCGTCGATAGCATGTATTTCTTGGTACCTTTTTTCCCTTAAAAAAAAAATAGAAGGTGTGTAGTCACCATGCAGGTTAAACCTGAGCCTCTTCTGAGGGGTTTGCAGGTCTGTAGGAGAGGTGCGCATGTAAAACACTGGCTTGGAAGGTTCCGTTGTCACACTTTGTGGACCTGTTGTGAGATCAGTTAAAAACTGAGCTGTGTGAATTTTTATATATCCCCACAGCCCAAGCGTGTGTATTGTTCTTTCCAGTCGGAACGCTGGGAATGTTGAAAGGACTGTGGATCCCAAGGAGGAAAATTAAAGAGGCTTCTATTTCCTACGCCGGTGGTGTATGGTGAAGGGATGTGGGAAGGTGGGTCAATGCGTCGCTCCGTATCACAAACTCCCATCTGTGCTTCTCAGTTACCCTTTTCAGGCACGCGCATGAAGGTTTTGTTGGCAGTTGAGCGTAGCTTCCGGAAGGAATGGGAGTATGGCTTATACTGGGTTTGAAGATAACATTTGTGTTAGCTTTGGCTGTTGAAGTAAAGGGGAGCTGCGGATCCGGGATTAGTGAAATGGGAAAGCGGGAGGGCAGGCAGCAGTATGAGACTTTGGATACTGTCACAATTACTGCTTTTTTTTAGTAAGAGCTATGGATGCTTAGCGTCTCAGTAAATACGCTTGTGTCGGGTGCCTCAATTTAGGCACCCAAGTTTGAAAAATGCCACCTTGCTGGCTTGTTGTCAGGGTCACCACAGCTCGGTGACAGATCTGGGAACAGAACCCGGGAATTCTAACCCCTTAGCCTCTTGCCTCAGGCAGGAGGGAAAGGAACCATGGAGCTATAACTTACGGAAAAAGAAGTACCGTAATGAAGATCGTGCAGGAGCCAACTTAGATGCCTGGAAGGGAGAAGCGCAGAGATAGAACTGAAAAGATGAAGGACCTCATTGAACCTGGAGTGCCTCATTAAGTGCAACACAGCTTGTGCGTGCGCAGCGGCAGATATTTCAGGAGATACGTGCAAAGCTCAGGCTGGGAAGGGTGGGAGAAATGGGGGAAAACAGTTCCCCTTCCAGAAATACTCAAGTCAAGTATCATTATATATAAGGAAGAGAATTATTTTATGCTTAGTAGGTAGTAAGCAGCGTGCCCAGTCCGTTTTAGAACAGCGTGGCCATGTGGAACTGCCTGTGTATAAAGCAACAGAGCTGTCAGCTGTTCCCGCCTCTTGAATCCAAAATGCCAAATGCTTGCTCTGTGCCTTCGTTTTTCCACAGACGAGTTGAGGGTAATAAGTTGATTTCTCATATCTGTCGGGCTGAACGCTATGAAGTAAAACCAAAACCAGAATAGATGTAAGAAATTGATTTGGAAATTCAACTATGTATTGAAATATTCGGGAATACTGAATAGCAACACGTTTTTATGAGGTTCTTAGTATTCGGGGGCACTGCTCCTAAAGCGTGGGGTGATTTTGGCATTACTGCCATGCACATCAGAAATGATACTGATAACTGCCCATGCTTGGTGCTTCCCTGGCTCCCCACGGCACTGCCGGAAAGCTGAGAAAGGCCTTTGTGCTGTGTTTCACGATGGTGGTTGCTGTTGCTGTACAAAGAAGCATCGTGAATTAAATCAATGGCAAGCTGGCTATAGGAAAAAAAGAGAAAGGGATCTGGAGAAGGATATCTGCTTCAAGTGCTGACCTCAGGAAGAGAGTGACTGAGGAAGTCCTGCCAGCGCTGAGATTTCACAATGTGAAAATAGGAAGTGCACTGTTTCTTTTAAAGGGTTTCAGCCACGTGTGCTGCTTAATTTATCTTCCTGACTGGTCCTACACTGATAGCATGTAGCCTCGTAGGGGCCATTTCTCTGTTATTATTCAGATTACACTGGCAAGGCTTGAGCAAATGATGCAGACCGGATTTCCAGGGACTTGCTTCAGTATGGTTTGCAACCAGACGACTCAGCTGAAGAGCTGTCAGCCTGCTTTTCACCTTTAACTAGATGCTCAGGTTCAGTTCCATGTTGGCTGTCCAGTAATTTCTTGAGGTATCTGTTTTTAAACCCGCAGAAACTTTGCTGGACAGGTTCCGCTGTAACTTCCCGACCAACTGTCTCAGTGAGGGATGTGACTACGGAATTGGGGAGAGCATGGAGATGTCCCCAAATGTGGGTCCTCCAAGAGGCAGCGTGGAGACAGTATTTTGACAAGTCCTGCCTGTGGCACGCTGCCAACTTATTTGAAGATGTGTTTGTTGGAGTACTCGGGAGCTGTCCTCTAATGCACCGAATGGTGCAAGACAATTTGGGGGCCTGGAGAAAGCCTAAGAAGATTTCAGTTAAGAGTTTTTTCAGTGTTTTTCTCTCCAAGGGTAGAAATTTCCTTGTCCCAAGGACTTAAAATAAATTTCCCAGGATTTTGGGTCCCTAGGCCCTGAAGGGACAGTTGACCTTTCTGCTGAGTGCAGTGAATCAGAAGCCCCGATTTCAGGTACCCTCTCAGTTGATCTGGGTTTGAACCCAGTGGCTCTATCTCATCCTTATTTCTGGGTCCTTGTGCAGCTTATTAACCTTGTACTCTTTTTCTTTCAGTATCTGCTTCCAATCCTTGATTTCAAAAGGAACTAGATGGGTTTTTCTTGCCTGCTCTGCAGCTTTAAACTGGAGAGGCCAAGCTGGGAGCGAGCTAGGGAGAAATCAGAGTAGTGATGGCAAACAGCGTGGTATTTGTAAATCTGGTAGTGAGAGAATGAGGGGAAAGCCCAGGATTTGGGTCCAGGAGCACGTGGACAGTGCAAAATGGTTGCTGTTTTCTGTCCGTTAGTGTAATTTTGTGTTGGACTAGAGAGGTTGCTGCTGTGATCCATAAATCTTTGTCCTGAAGGAGCTCTGTGGTGCTGGTGTGCCTGACTTTGATTTTTCTCAAGGACAGATCCGATAGGTGATCAAACATGCAACTGTTTTGTTTACATTCACTTTTTTTTGGTTTTCAGTACGCTTATTACAGCTGTAACCTGGCTGCAGCCACAGTCCCTCCTGTGTTAACGCTTCCAACAGACTCACTCCTTCCCTGGGTGGGGCTGAGCAGGGGGTTTTCTAACATGGATGGGCTGGGGTTTTGTGTGTGAGCAGTACCGCGTCTGGGGGATGTTCTGCAGCCCATGGGCTTCCTGAGCTACCGTGGCATGGGCATCCTGCTACACTGGATGAGGATGGTGTGCTTCTCTGCAGCTCTATTCCATGCTCGTGGCTAGTGAGATTGTAGCTGTCCCGCGGCGGGGGAAAAGGCTGCTCTGATTTCGGGAGGAATGAACCCAGTGAACAGCCCTAGTGACACCCCTTCAGCAGGTCATAAGAATTCGAGGTGGATATTTGGAACACAGCGTGAATCGTGGACGTGTTGGATGTTACCCTGTGGACATAAGCATCGTTGCGAAATGATCGGTGACTCACCAATGCAGTATAATCACCAGAGACATGGCCAGCACCGAGCCATCACTCACTCTTGAACTGACAGTACACCCTTATGTGTGTGCTATGCATGCCCAAGACCCCTGTTATAAATCCTCTTGGAATGGAGGAACATATGTTCCTTGTAACATATATACATACGCAGGGGTGCCCTAAGCGTGTCACATCATTCTGTTATTGATAGACAATGTCGGGCCTCTCTAGGGCTGCTCGTGCTTAGCCATATTGGCAGGAGAAAGTGTTCAGTGTAAAGCTGAATAAGCCCCGTGATGTCCAAGCCGTGGCTCTGCTGGAGCTTGTTGCATTTATGCCCTTTGTAAGAGACCCCTCCAGAATGCGCAGTCGTTCTTGGCCTCCCACAGCCTGTTCATGCAGCAGGTGTTCAGCACTTCAGGTGTCTGGGCAGGAGGAGTGGGCTTTGGCCGTGACCCCAGGAATGACTAGGGTTTCCAGTGGAGTGTGTAGGGAGAGTGGAAAAGCACTGGAAAGCTGTCTTTCAGTGAGGAGAAGGCAAAGCTCCTGCACCTCCTGGCTTTGCTTATCTGTAGAAGCTCACGGTTGGCACAGCCCCTGGCAAGTATGTTTGCAGATGCCAGCCAAGCTCTGTGGTCTGAATCCGTCAGTACTGCTTGCGAAGTTCAGCAGACGTTGGCGCAAACTCCTGGGACACAACCGAGAGATGTGGTGAATGGAGAAGACCGTGAGGCTGACATATGGAAAGGTCCAAGAGTTTCGGTGTGGTTTATATGTGAACTGCTGTACTGAACTAAAGAATTAGCGTCACTAAAGAGCGTTTCATCCGAGAAACCAGAAGGATGTTTTGATAGCTTTTAAATGAGTTGTAATCCTCAGTGTATTCCCCCACTGAACTTCAGATTCCTTGGACACGTGAGTAAAGCATCCATTGTACAGAGGGGCACTGAGGCTTTCTTAGCATTCACCTGCTTAATGCTGTCGGGAGAGTAAGCCCAAGCATTTCCTCAGAAATCCAAGACACAAACTTCGTAACCTGCAACTGGAGACCCAGCCACCTTGTGTTCGACCCGTCTGTGCCAGCACTTTCCTCCTGCTCTTTCAGGGATGGTACGAATTCCAGTCTCCTTTTATCCTCACACGGAGATGCACGCATGCAACGTTCCTGCTAGCATTCCACGCAGTTGTCTGATAGAACAGGGTGGTGGAAGCCTGTCGTTTCCTTACTCCGGGTGTCAAAGAACAGCGCTTTCATTAGAAACGCAGCCGGCAAAAGGCAGAGCACCTGCCTATCTCTACAGCACGACACAGTGCGCACACCTGCCAGCACGCGGGTGGGGAGGAAGATTGGGGGAGAGCAGCGCAAAAGCGAGTTTGTGTAATTAAAGACGGAATAGCCATCTTTGCTGCCTCTCTCGCGCAGCATAAAATAAGACCGAGACCGAGGGGTTGGCTTCTGGCGATCTAGCTGTGGCAGCATGAAAAATGAGGAGGAGTGCGATAAGAAACTAATAATTTATGTTCCAAGCACAGACTCACACCAGTGTGGAGGGAAATTTGTGCCAATAACTCCTACTAACTCAGAAAGGCACGCAGTATTTTATTGCACAAATTATTAACGACCAGAAAATAAATGACTCTGTAATCAGATTGGTGCTGCCGGTGCTTTTCGTTTCTTCTTTTATTTGTATAAATTCTGAAGCCAGTCCACCCTGAAGCTGAGGCAATGGGAACTTTTACTGGCCCGGTGCCCTGCCTGACAACAGAACAGATTAAACAATGATGAAACAGGAACGTTCTGGTATCTCGTTGCCTATCGGAGATGGGTTTACTCAACAAACATTTTCTGGCCCCTTCAGCAGGAACAGCTCTGTAGGTACACGGGGATCTCTGATCCAGGACTCCATTGCATAGTGACTGGGACAGTCAGACGGCAGCACAGTGAACCTTTATGTATGAAAAGGCACAGGGACGTAACAGCTCCCCATCGTCTCCTCTTGGCCCTGTCCCCCTTCAGGCGCCTTCCCTCACCTTCTTCCTGTGTCCTCAGGATTCCTGGTGTTGCATCCCATATGCTTCTGCTCTAGTTTTTCAGCATCTGTGCTTACTATCCCGAAGCACTGGGCACCTACTGAAGGATACTAGAATTGTGGATTCTCAGCCCTTCTTCAATCAGGCCACAGTGAACTTGGGCCTTGCGCTTGCATGGGGAAAGGAGCACGGGGCGTTTGGATTATTTGGACAGAATCCATATGGAAACAAAGCATGGAATGCTTTCCCAACCACCAAATTATGACATCCTGTGATCTGTCTTGAATTCAGATCTTGATGATGATGATGATGAAGAAAAGAAGCACTGATGAAGAATGGAACATCTTAACGAGGAAGGATGGCGTCTCTTGGGTTTGCTGCAGGTTCCCTCCTGTTTACATGGTGCTTTGTGCCATCTGAAGGGGCGCAGCGATCCTGTAGTAGGTAGGAGTAGTTTGGAGTTCGGGTGTGATGCCAAAGCAAGATGAGGAATTTGATTTGGGCTTGAACTAGCAGTTATTTGCAGGGAGACACAGGGTGAACCAGAATGGTAGAAGCAAACAACTTTGAGCCCACAGGTAACTTTGGATCAAGATCTGAGCTTCACTTGAAAGTTACCATGATAACATAGTGAACCTCAACCTTGGTCTGGGTTCCAGCCCTGGGAGATATTTGAATTTGAAGCTGAACTTCAAGCTGAAGTTTGAAGTTGGATGCAGCTGACTTGCTGCATCCAACCATGGGCCTGTTTTGAAGCCCAAGGCCGTATTCTGAACGGCAAGGCTCTTTGACCCTCCATTTGATCCAGATGGAACGAGAGGCCCGTGTCTACACTTTACACAGGTTTGCGCTGCTTCAGATGACCTACGCAAGCCTGTGTGACCTGGCTAAGACTCGTGAAAGCGCTGTGTTGAAGGTTTGTAGGTGTTTCTTCAATAAACAGGGGGCCTTGCAGGCAAGGGAGTTACTCTGTATGCGATTAGAAGCTGCTGGTCTGTGTTTAGTCCATGTATTTTTCAGTTGGTGGGGGAGACCTTTATGTGAGGCTCAGACTCTCCTCCCATTCCTCCCCCCCATTTTGATTATGTGAACCATATGATAAGGAAGAAAAGTGTTTCTGTTGTTAATTCAGCCCATTCGTTATCAATGGCACTATCTCCCTGATGGCTTCGTATGAATAGGGAGGAGGGGGAGAGCTGCTTTTCCTCTCTCTCTCTTTTTGTATGGTGAGGGGGTGTTGGTGAAGGCGACCGCAGCCGGGCTGCAATAATGAATAATGTGCAGATTGTTCCCGGGGACTGCAAGTGTTTTATTAACGCGGGTTTTCTTAGACTGAATGCCCAATCACCACAGAACCATGAAACTCAAATTGCCTTACAGCTCTCTCATGAACATACTTTTAATCTCATTGACCTGTCGTTATAGTACGACACATAAATTCAGATTTGGAGATCTTACGTCCAATCATAAATTGGGCTGGCAGGCTTCCGATCAACAGAATAAAACTGTCTCCTGTGAGGTGGGTTTTTTATTCGCCGGTGCTGTTCCAGCAGACGGAGTGGAGGTACAGTCAGCTTTTCTTAATAAACTATTTGTTAAAAAATGGAGGGAAATAAGAAACCCAGCATGAAATTCACAGGAGAGAGACGAAAAAGAAGTAAGGGGACGTTTAAATAACATTAACTTAGACCGTGGAAAACTGTGAATTAAGGGGTGTGAGGTGCTAACATCACAGAGAAATGATAGGAAGATAGAAGAGTTTGGGCGGTGGCTTTCAGGCACACAGTGTTGGCCATAATTCTGTGTGTTTTCAGGGCAGGCACATACGTACCAACTCCACAGAATTCTTTCCTTGTGCCTTTTTCTTCTGTTCCTTGAATGGACAACCCAGAAGAAATCTATTTTCTCCCTCCCTCTTGCTTTTCACGTTTTATTTGGATGCAGCAGTGAATTGGGGGATTTGAAATTTCTGTGGGTCGGTGGGAATTGGGATTTGAGTGGAGGCTTTGCTACACCGGTAGCAGGCGCGGGTGCTCACACGGCAGGGTTTCCTTGTGCGAAGAAAGACTACAACCAGCAAATCCCACTGAGTGCTGAAGACGTTGCGCGTGGTGCATCAGCCCATCTGTGAGCGCTCTCGTTGCGTATGGGCAGTTCCTGTTGTCGTCAGCAGAGATGTGGCATCCTGCGTGCTGGTAGAACAGGTCACGTAATTTTTTGTCTATGCATATTTCCTCTTTACGGGTCACTGTAGAAGAAGAAAAGTATTTCATGCTCTCGCAGCACACTCACTATTTTCTCTTTCTCTCCAAAAGGGTTCTAGCAGACAGCAGTGCAGGCTTCCTCAGACACCGCTAGCGCCAACGTGCTCTGCATCCTACCTGGCGCGACCAGCTCTGTGCTCAAGAGCGTAAGTCAGTAACGTGCAGCTCTGCGGACCCGTGTCTGAGCTAAGCTGGCGGGCTAGAAGTAATGTGCATCCTTTCTGTGCGGCCTCACTCGGGGGCACGTTGCTGCTAAAAGGAATCCCTCCCTAAAGACAAAGAGCAGCTAAACTTCTGTATTCCTCAAAACGTGGAGACCGTTTCCCAGCCTTTCTAGGGGAGCCTGTGGTTGAGGTGGCTCGTTTTAGAGTATCATGGGTTTTTCAGTGTCTTTGGAGTGTTAGCAGGTGAGAGCAGCACTAGAACCGGAAGAGTTACCATATACATCAGGCATTGGAACCTCATTTGAGCTGCACGCTGGGCAGGCAGGCAGGCAGTGCCCCTCTGGCTAGCTCCTGTGGGGCTTCCCTTGCTCTCAGACAGGCAAAGCAGGACAGCAGACTGGGTTTGGACAAAGGTGCAGCTTCTGGCAACTGCTTTTCTTCGAGTGCTGGCCCGTGACATCGCAGCTGCCACCAGCTCTGACTCCCTTCCACTCCGCACTCCAGCCTTGTACTGGTAACAATTCGGCAGCAGTCATTTGAGGAAATAAAGCACCTCAGACTCCCTCCCCCAGGGTTTTCTGTCCTTACAGTAATTTTTTGAAGGCCTCTGTTTTCACAGCACTGGGATAGATGGACCCCTAAAATATACAGCCAATTACACAGCAGAATTTATTAGACTTTATTCTGGTGCACGTTACATGGTGGGGGAGAAAAGAGCGAACTCTGGAAGGAAACCCATGGCAACTGAAAATGTAAGTGTGAGGAGTAGAAGTCCCCATAAATATACCTGACTTTGCCATCTCTTTTAATTAAATGCAAGTCATGAAACACGGTCACAGGGTGCGTCGGTGACAGGGTGCAACAGCATTCAGAGACAGGGAGGAAGAGTAAGTGGGGGGAACTGGCTCCGTGTCCTGGGGCTGAGATGCAGAGCAGAGCCAGGAGGGTTAAAGCTACATGGGTGATTTAGAGCGAGCCCTTCACAGCAAGGCAAAGGGAACTCTCCAATCAGTTATTAATGTTTCCTGTTTTATCTTCTCATCTTCATGGGTTTAATTGTAAATTATCCAGCTTGCTGTACTTCTCCGCTGTGTTTTCTTCTCCCAGCCCAGAGAGGTGGTAGAGGAGAACATGCTGATGCTAACAAGGAAAGTGGGGGCATGGGAAAGGCCTGTCCCCTCTGAGCTTTGCCTCAGGGTCGTGCAGCTATGAATTGTGAAGCTCTCTGGGCCTTATGCCGTGATTAACTCGCCTTCTGAGGCCTTCTTCCCTCCAAATGATGTGCCAGAATTTGGCTTCTGTGAGCAGTGCTGCTGCGTTTCCCTCCAGATATGTGTGGCCCAGAGGGCCCATGTCTGAGAGACCAGGATGAGGTACTATGTTAATTCAATCCCCCTGTAAACAGCTTCCACATTTTCTCCCCCTTCTAAGTATTCAAGCATTTTTCCTTTCCCATCTCTGTTTCGCCTTTGGTAATCTCCCCGGCATGTGCTCCATCAGCACTCCTGTGGGGCTTCTGTGTGTAGGAAATAAAGCCCGTAGTTCAGCACTATCCATCTAATATCTTCTGACTGCCTTTAATCATAGCATTTTCCACTTAATTGGGAAGGCAGGCACACTTTGCATATTAATACAGCGCAGCCTGCACCTCCTAAGCATTAAAATTGTAGGTGGCTGGGATGTGTTATGCAGCGGCTGTGAACCCGCTGGGTGTCCTTTAGCGTCTCTGTGAATGGGGTATTTTCAGCAGGGCTACTTTTTGCCCTCCTGATGGAATTCAATTAAAATCAACAACAACAAATTCCTCCCTCCAAAAAAAAACCAAAACCAACATTTGTATGGATTCTCTCCATTTAAATAATTGCTCTGCAGACAGCGCCGCCGAGCCTCCGTCTGTTGTGTCCATTGTCTTCCTTAGATCATACCACTGCTGGTCCCATTGTCTGTTCAGGACAGCCAAAGGGGAAAATATCATCTTCCCTTCAGAACTGATGGTTGGGCAGCATATTCCCCTTCTGTGATCCATCTATCCATGAAAGACCCATTCTTTCTCTTCTTGGCTTCACACTGCCACCCAGGAGTCTGTTTGTGTGGAACCAATAGTTGTGTCTTAATGTCATTGTGGTTTTCATGACTCTCTTTCTTCTCCTTGATCACAACTTGCCTTGGGACAGACACACTGGTTTTGATTTGGAAGAGGTCTCAGTAGGTCTTTCGCTTTCATGTTGAAAAAGCTTGTCAGGAGCACGCGCACACACGCACCTCGCGGTGCGTAAGCCGAGACAGGCGACTGTTGCTGTGATCTGCTGTCACCCTTAGTTGATCGTACGTTAGATGCTGTGCAGAAGGATGGCAAACGCAAGGTTCTCTGACAAAGAGGAGGTGTGTGCTTCAGACACAAGGTAGGTCCCGCTTCCCATTTTCATATCGTCTGAGGTCTCCCACTCTCCAAAGCTGAGGGTGTATGTCTTTGAGGTTCCTGTTCAAAGTCGGCAGAGGAAGAAAACTGGTGAGCAGACTGTTCCAAAGAATGCAGCTCTAGACTCCTGCCATGTTTGACAGCAGCTGCCCTGGGTTTGGCTGGTGTAGTGCAAAACCAGGAGTATCCGTCAGACGTGAATTTGCACGCTGTCTACGGCAGGGAGTTCATCTTCCTTTCTGGCTGAGGCACACAGACCACAGTGCTGGGTCTGAGCAACAATGGCACTTAGGTCAGCCTCCCATTCCCGCTTCTCCGTTATGCCAGTGGAAGCGTTCAGGAAGCCACAGCACCAAAGCAGCTTCCGCTTCTCCAGGAAGAAATCTGGAGTGTCCAGGCACTGTTTAAAAGCTTGTGCATCGGCTCATAGCTCCACAAAAGCACTGAATAACAGCCCCTGCGGATTGGTGCTCCTAACTGGGGATTGTAGCCTACGATGCTTGTTCTGCGTCAGTTGTTGCATCCCGGTGAGGTCCACAGAACCCAGAGGGCACTGTCTGGGGCTTTACCTCTTTAGCTTGGGTTCAGGGCTGTGTCTGTGAGACAGGAAGGGGTGAACCGATGAAGCTGCACAACCTCACGTGTTCTGGAGCCCACACACAAACCCCTTGGGTGGGCACGGAATCGTGCTTATCTGTTTAGCTTCCAAGCTTGACAGGGTAACGCAGGGGACGCCAAGTAGATAGGTAGATTGGCTTGGAGTGTGGGTTGTAACCACTGCCAAGGCAACGTAACAGTTTTCAGGCATATCACGGCGTCAAAGCTGGTTTTGTCCTGGTTGTGAATACGGTCCAGTTGTTTGAGAGATTATCAGCAACCACAAACGCTGCTCTTTGTGTTTCTGCCGTTCTTCAGTGTGACAGCTCCCCAGGGAGTTTGTACCATGGCTGTACCTGGGACCTTCTCAATCCTGGTCTCTTGTGCGCTGGTATAATCTGGGAATTGTGAATCCTCTGGGCTGCAGTGCGTGCCATTCAGCTAGAGGGAATCGCGTCAGGATCCAGCACAGGCGCACAGTTTAATTACAGGGCACGGACAGATACGCTACAGAAGGGATCGCAGCTCTTTGGAAGCTGATGACATGGTAGTGGAGGGGATTTCGATGGTCCAACAGGAGCCATTTATATACCTAACCTCTCTCTGACTCCCCTAATACTTCCGCATTGCTTCTGTGGACAAAAGAGCCCTCAGTCTTCCATTCCCACATGTTCTTTCGTGTCTACATCCATCATCTCAATGCTCTCTTGTCCCATCTCCTCAGTGCTACCCCACAGCACCAAGAACACCCCCGCTGTCCACTCGTGACTGCTCCTGTTTGCTCTGGCACAATTCTGCGCGAGTGTGTTGTGCGTGTGCCTGCGAGGAGATGGCATAGCACGGAGAGAGGCACAATCTGGTCAGGCAGCAGCTTTTTTTATCGCGCAGAAGGCTCCATTTTCTAAGCCGGAGGACTTTCCGTCTGTCTCAAATGCATGAAAGTACCAGGAGAGCAGCCTGGGGAACTGTGATGCGGGGAGAAAGGGTAGAGGGTTTCCGCTGCTGCCTTAGGTGATGGGAGGAAAGAGAATGTGCTGATCTCATGCTCTTGGTCTCATTTGTGGGTGCCACAGACCACCCTTCCTACATCCCACCATGGTTTGGCATAGCTTCTGGGTGGCGTGAGGGAGAGCTGGGATTCAGAATAGCACTGCAGATACTCCAGAGCAGGAACGAGGGGCTGGTACAGGGTTGGGAACTGACCCAGAGATGTTTTGAGCTGCAGTGTCCCACTGTGTACGAGGGACAACGTGTGTTGCCTGTCTGGCGTTAACAAATTAAGAAGAAAACCAGACGAGAGCTTACCTCTTCGTGATGCTTCCGCTGCAGGAGCCACATCCATCCTGGAGCTTGGATTCCCCATTCCACGAAGCAGTTTATTGATCTTGCCGATTACCCTGCTCTGTCAAAACTGTTTGCACTACAGCATGTCTAAATTCAGCTGCCCTTTGCTTCCACTCCCGTTGGCTTTTCTGGATTGGGATGATAGAAAGATGCTAGTTAGATTGCCCCATCCGTTTGCACGTATTCTGTTCCTGTTTTGAGACTGCTGCTGGGATTTCCAGCCAGAATTTTGGAAGGAGGACAGCAAATGGTGTGCTAGTTATAAAAATTAGTCGGATGTTTTCCATATTTATGAAAATACAGCTTGAAAAGGACAAAATAGAGTCAGATCTTGCACTCTACAAGTATTTTTCTTACTGATCTGTCATTGCTCCTGCAGCATGTCAGTAGTCCCAGTCATTCCTGTTTTTCTGGTCTAGTTAGAGCTATGTCATTGTGTCTCTGTCTTGACCTACATGTCCCTGTAGACTCCATAATTATGGCCTTCTTTAAAACAGACATCACTTACCGTGCCAGAAATCGTCACAGTGTGGAGAAGTAGATCAAAATCCATTAGGGAACAAGAGATGACTAGAATAATTTCCACCTGAAATTTCAATTAAGCTTTTCAGTGTAGAGGTGGTGTGTAAACTAAGCCTAGGCATAATGACTCTGGGGTTTGAGTTTTAGAATTGTTCTGATAGGAAGGAATAGACGGAGCTTTCTTGAGTTCCAAAGCATGTGGCACTGCTAGAGACAACTGAGCAGAGCTGTAGGTAGCTGTAAATATTTCAGATGTTGAAAGCCACAAATATGTAGAGGTTCTCCTCATGTTAATGTGTCTGATGTGCTTAAAAGCTGGATATCCCACCGGAAACAAGCCAAAATAGACTCCTCTACTCATTGTTACTTCAGCTAGAGACCCAGTCCTCATTGTGTCTGGTGGAATATGCAATAAACTAGTCCCCCAGAGAATATCGCTGCGCACGTATCTAATAGGTATCTGGTTTTCTGAAGCATCCACGAGGACCAGAAAGCTGTAAGTGCGTGTGGGCTCAGGGTACATGTATGTGCTTTGCTGGACTCTTTTCAAAATTTCTGACTAATAGCAAACAGCTTTTGAAGAGGCAATTCCTACCGAGGAACTCTGGTTCCTGCCTTTCGCTGCGTGCTTTCTTTTACGGGAAGGAGAGGGACCAATACCCAGCCCCCATCCTCACCGTTGTTATCGACAGTGCAGATAACACTTGTGCTGCACAGCGTCTAAACCGTTTCTGAAAGGAGAGGCAGGGGCTGGGGCTGCTTTGCTGTTTCTGGTGGTACCAGATGCAGTTGTTTCCCTGTGCGAACAGTATGGCTGCATCCCAGTGATTGTGGGGCTAGAAAACTGGAGTTCTCGGCTGAAACACGTAGGCCACATTCCCCGTACCTTTGGGGAGACAGTGAGCTCTCTGCACCTTAACAGCAGCAGGCACAGCACACACATTCCACACCTTCAGCACTGAAAAGCATCCGTTTGAAGCACCGCTGAGGAAACAGAAGAATAATATCGCTGGCGTTCTGCACCAGGCAGGAATGTAGAATGCAGGGTAAATTGAAATGGCAGTTGACCTTTTTTTTAAAGAGGCTTTGGGTTTCATTGCCTCTTTTAAATTTCTTTTAATTTTACAGGTCTGGGCTAATTAACACTGACCCACAGTGATGGAGCTTCTCAGAGTAGTCTGAAGGTTTCTTGCGCTAAGTGTCATTAGCCACAGAGGTCTTGCATAGCCTTCAGCATGCATTACCATCGGGCAGAAGATGATGCATATCAGAAAGGGAGGACCCGGGCGTCACAACACCTCAGGTCTTTCCCTCATTCTGCCACTTCCTTGTTCCGTGTCCCCAGGAGCCTATTTAAGTTCCCTCTTCTTGGTCAGACCGTAATACAAGTGTCATCACTGACCATCTCCAGCACACTGAAACTGTGAGACTCCGTTATCAAGGACCTACAGAGATAGTTAGGAGTCTAAGGAAAGTTAGGGAAACATTCTCAATGGACAGAAGAGAAAGGAGGATTGTGCAGGTTTTTATTTTCATAGCAAGACCATGAATTGCCCTAAAAGAGCACAAGAGGCTGCTCTGAAGGCTGGAAGGCACTAGAGAGTTCATGGGGCTCTTCAACAGGCTACACTATGTTCTTTGCAGTGGCTGTTACTGCTCAGAAGATGCCGGTGTGTACATGCCACTAACAGATCTGTGCTTTTGGAAGCTCAGCGCTGGGAGGGAGAAAGGGGTGTTACATGCGGGATAGCAGAGAACTTTGCCATTTCCCGGGCTGTGAAAATAGTTCTCTTTGTTCTTTTGAATGGCAACGGGAGTAAGGTGCCTCCTTATCCATGAAGATGGATAGGAGGAAAAAAGAGAAGAGAGACAAGGGCTAGAAAGCTACTGAACAGGCTTAATCAGCAACTTGTCACTGTGAAACTCTGAAAGGATACCCCCAAAATTTAGGGACTGTGGAGTCACTGAACTATTTTGAGTCTTATTTTTTTAATGTGGCAGAATGCCCGTTACTTGTAGCACCTGCAGCACACATCTTCTGAACATGTCCTGCTACACTGTCAGTGTGTGTATGTAAAATGAGATCCATGCAAACTGTGGGCGTGTGTACATCCATGCGGGCGTGTGTACACCCATACGGGTGTGTATATGTGTGTGCACACACACTCGGGGCCATATACAGAAACTGCAGGTCTTGGGGACAGCCTTGGGAGTCCCTGGAGAACAGGCACTTATTTTGTGTCACCCTTATTTCTAATCAGGCGCACACACTTCTCACTGGCTCACTTCAGCTCTGTATCTGTTTTCTTTTACTATCCTGGCAGGAGACGAGCTTCATTAGGGGAGTGGAGTCTCTAACAAGGATGGGGAATGGGAACAACAAAAGGATGTAGCAATATAAAGTTATGTCAAAAAACCTTTACAAGAAAAACGGCTGACATTAGAAACAGTGTGCATTAAAAATTCAAGACAGTTGGAAGGGGAGGGGCAGGAGTGGGGAGAGAGAAACAAATAAATACACAGGCTTTAAACTAATAAATCCTTGTATTTGGGAAATGCATCAAACCCTGCACGCTATTAAAACTGGGTTTATTTCTATTATTGTTAATAACAATGATAAATATATTTTTTTCTAGGGTCTCAGGGTGGGCTATCAGCATCTTAAATACACATTTAACTGGCAAAGCAATCTCTCCCTTGTACCTTTTCTGTTGCTAATATTCAGTGACTGGGAAGTCTGTTTCATCGTACCTGAAATGGAACTGGCTAACTCTGCCAGCGAATAATTTTGGATGTATCTTGAGCCCCAGTTTAGTCAGCTCTGTAAAATTATACCGACCCATCCACCCTGTTTCCTTCGGATAATCAGATAGACTAGCCATCTAGTTATCCCTAGGGTTTTCTAGTCAAGCTCTTGTGGAGAATCAGTTGACCCAAACACCAAAAATAAAAAACCCCTTTAGGTTAATTTACAGGTAATAGGTTGATCAGTTTTTGCAAGGAGCTGAGGAGTGCAAATCTACCTGTAAGGGAGACGGTCGTGGAAAGGAAGTTGGATCATTGGGCTGTTTAAGCGCTAGGAAATGTACTACTTAGCCTGATCTCAGCATCTAGCCCTGAAGATCTCAAACACCTATTTATTTCCCTCCTTCTCTGCAGACTGACGAACACGTCTGTATGGAGTAAAGCTGGATCCCTAGCCCACTTCTGCAATTAGCAGCATTTGAGATTCAAACTTCCACTTCTATCATCTGCCTCATCAGAGAGGGGCAGGCTTGCGTGGCCGGTGGCAAGGCTCCCCGTTCCCCTACAGCTGCGCCGTACACCTCAGTGGGGACGCCCCGAACACCGGACAGCGGTGAGGGTAAGTCTACCATTTTGCTCCTCGCGCTTGGAGAATTGAGAAGAGGCCCGAGGGTCTCTTGCCTCACCAGTCTAGTCCTTCTCACCCACACTAAATTCACATTAAAATGGTGATTGCTCTTGCCCAACTCCTGAGCCAAATTTGCAGTTGCAGGTAAGCATGCAGGGGTGTTTTCCAGGTGGAGAACCTCTCGTGGTGCTGGTTGTATCTGCTGCTCAGGGTGATGTTAGCGGATGCCTATGGGTTATATAGCATTGCGTTTGGATTTCCTGTAGTGGGGGGCCTGGCTTCCCAGCTTCTCCTTTGCGTCAGGTTTCTCCCACTTTTTACAAGGCTCATTCATACGGTTGTAATTACAGACTTTTACAGACTTTCACCAAACCAGTTCTACCCACCTTTGGTTTTAAATGCAGTTAAAAAATGACACAGCGATGCACAGAGATTACTGCTGGTTCTTGGGAGTGCCAGAGGCTGGTCAGGGTGTGGGGGCAAAGGATTCCCCTTGTCTGAGAGGACGGCTTGCTTTGTTACTTCTGTGCAGCCAGCATGAAAAAACGGGGAGGAAAAAACCCCTCCCAAACGGGTGGTAGAACCGTCAGCACAGCCTGTCCTAAATTCAGATCAAAAAGGTCCTGCAAAACAAAGCAGATAAAAACGAGAACCTCTTTCTGGGACACTTTCAGCTTTATTGCTTTAGAAGTGGAAGCAGCAGAGCCATGCTTAATAAATCCTGGGATTTGGGAAGTATATCAAACTCCACATGGTATTAAAACTGGGTACAATGCCTGGTGCTACTGTCTGTTGTTCTGACTTTCTGAATAGCTCCGACAGTCTGCCCAGGTGCTTTAGACAGGTCAGAAAAGGAGACTCTTGCCTACATCTAAACTCTCTTACTTCCCAGTACCTCTCTCTTTGTGTCTTTCCCTATTCACCCTCCCTTCCTTGCTTCTACCTTAGCAGACAGCCATGGGCCTGTCTTTCTGGCTCTTTTATGTATAAATGCGTTGGTTTTACATGAAAAATGGGGCATCCTGCTGGACATGGAGGATTTTTTCCTTTCTGTTTTCTTGCTACAACTGCTACGTGTTCCTTGAGGCCTTTTTTTCTCGCCATTTGTGCTGCTTTTCCCCAGTTCTCTTCCCTCAGCAGCATGAGGTTGGGTTGAGCTATCCAGGTGGCAGCTTTTTGAGTTCCCTTTCTTACAAGCGTTCAGAAAGGTTGAAGTAACAGAAAACCTCCTGCAGTTTCTTCTAGCCTTCAGGGAACTGTATCTTCCCTAAACAGCCAGGGAGCCCTCCAGCAGGTTAGGATCGCTGTCGCAGTTCAAGGCGTGCTCTGTAGCAGTAGTGTGGAGCGTAGACAGTTATCCTGTTGTTTGGAAGCATCAGTGGAAGGGGACGGTCTTGCGTTGTGGTTAGTGTGATACCTGCTCCTTGATTTGTTCAGGTGACATAATGCAACACAAAGCAGAGGGACAGCTTTGTATCCAGACAGACACGGGGCCTGTGCGAGCTGCGTGGTTTGTTACACTCCCGCTGTAATGTCAGCTCGTGACCCTCTGAGCGGCGCAATACCTGCACGTGTTTATTCACGGGCCTGCCATGTACGGCAGGGCAGGGAAAGTAGGAAAAGGAAGTGGTGAAAGCAGGCTGGGGTCGATGTGTTGACAGGAAAATATCCACCGAGAAAAAAAATTATCACTGGAAAAACAGTAACAGCCACCTTTTCTATCTGTATTTGTAGGGTTGTGTGCGTGTGCAGGCGCTCGCTTGCTCTCGCACACAGTTCTCTTAATATTATTCATCCTTATTATGTATCGTTATTCTTTATTATGATTTATATGCCATGCCATGGCTTTATTATGATTTATACCCCTGCCCCCAAAAGAGCTTACAGAAGGCATCACGCAGCAGAGACAGGCATCCCTGAGCAGGGGAAGGAACATGGCTTTCTCCCTAAGCAGCGGCTCTAACGTTTCTTCTAAGCTGTAGTGAACCTCCTTGCTTGGCTTCTGCAAAAGGATTTGGTTTTAGATGTACCAAGTCTACAAGCCAAGCTTTTATCCAAGGTTTATGGTCCCCCGTTCCTTTGCTACTGAGTGTAACTGCCAACAGTGTCAACAGAGTTGCTTGTTGCTGGCAGCAAGGAACAATGTCACTCCCTTCTGCTTATTCTCCTAGATCTTGATCTTCATCCTGCCTAGTAAAAGAAATTTATTGAATGATTGCCCTTAAAGCAGGCTGATCCTTGTTCTGGCTGGGGAGGAACTTTCCTGGACTGCTTTGCAACAATACTCAGTGCTACTCCTAAAATTAGTCACAATTTAGGGACGTTTCCACAGCTCAAAACGTCGTACGAGGCAGCGTTACCCTTGGGTACGCATGTGTAAACAACAATGATCAGGTGAACAATGCTCTTTCTAAGTTGGTTTTGAGCAAAAAGATGCTCTGTTTTGTCACTTGTGGTGTTGAAAGACCTCAAGAAGTGAAGTCTTGGGAGCCCTGGAATTTTTCTCCTCTCTTTGGTAACAGAGTAACTTAGCTCCCCAAACCAGGAAAGTGGAAGAAGGAACCTGCTCTGCAGGCTAAAGGCAGAATCTTCAAAGAAATGTAAAGGAGACTGGAGCTGTCTCAGAATGAGACTTTCAGACCTGAGTATCTGGGGAGCCCAAGGACGTACGCTTTCTGCTCCCTCAGACCTTCTGTCTTCACTGAGAAAAATGTGTGTATTACTACTTCATCCACATTACGGTTTGAAGCTGGGCCAGTCCTTGAGCTCCTGTGCAAACGCCAGTCAAGGCCGAAGCAGGTAACAGAGAAAAGGGGGGAGATGCGAGAGCAGAGACATAAGGAACTCGTGACCTTTCCATAAGAAAACGTTGCTGTTGCCTTTGCGGTGACTCTGGTTCCCCTCACACGTCCTGTGTTTGCCTTTTCTGTCCACTCTGACCTAGTGCGTAGGCTCTGCCCCCCAGGAAGCCCATCCTCAGCCATAGCCGCGCTCTCCGTGGCCTCCTGCTCTCGTGTCCCTCGCTCATTACTGTGCTTCCAGGGCTCTTCCCTGAGTGCACACGGCAAGTGGCAAAGGTGTCAGAAAACCTGAATTTCCTGGAGCTGAGGTTCATGGAGAGTCAGATTTTTTGTGTTGTAGAAACCCATGACAACGATAAAAATAACAATGCTCCACCCTCCCACTTCTTTATTGGCCACGAGTTAGATGATTGTGATGCAGACAGCAAGGGATAATCTCAGTGGGGAGAATGGGTCTAAGGCAGAGTCAGGAACAACTTTTGAGGACCGTTTTGGGGTTGGGAATACAGCAGTGAGTGGTGTGAAGTGCTGTTTCATGACATGGAAGCTAGCTTTTTGGCACAGGTTGTGCGCTGTAACGTGGCATAAATAACCTTTGCTGGGTGATCTGATCTGTGTGCAGCCCTGTGTGGCTTGTGGGGCTCCACGGTGGAACGATGCCACTAAGGAGTAAAGGAGGAGTTAACCAAAACCTTCAAATACAACCAACTCCCCTGTGGCAGGGCAAAGGAAACAAACTCTGAGCTTAGGTTTCTGCGCTGCGTTTGGGTTTTTTGATCTGGCATCCACTTTGGATGCCAGAAGTTTCTAAAGCCGGCCTGGTGTGACTCTGATCCTATTTGGAACACTGGCAAAACTCATGTGGAATTCAGTAACGCAAAAAAAGAGCAGTCCTGGAGTGCGTCAGCTGGCTGTTTGGGACAGGGACTGTCTTTCGTCCTTTGTACAGCACCTCGCACGGTATGGTCCTGGCTCTGAGGTGTAACAGCAATGCAAACAACAAATAGTACTGGCTGGGGAGTTGATCGGGGCTTAGGGCGAGCAGACATGTATGCCCCACGCCCGTGAGGGTCACAACTAGGGAGTAGCTAACAGACAGACACATTTTCTTCCCTTTTCCTAAGGAGCTGGTCAACCATCCAGCTATTTTCTTTATTTATTAAATATCACTGGAGATAGTTGAGCAGCAGGAGAGCACTGCTCTGTCTCCTGAAAGAGGATTGCCATCAGGCTTGAGAAATCAGTCATTTCTGGCAAGAAAAAAAAAACTGTTCGGTGGGTTAATGATGCAGGGTAAATACTGACAGTGGCCAGTGGTCTGAGCACACCAGACATGACCTAAGGGAATCATAGATTCTGAGGGGGCTGTGGCTGCTGCTGCTTCTCTGTAATGTGATTGCTTCTTTATAATGGCTTCAACTTCTTCCCCCCCCCCCCGGCCCCTTATCATTATTGACCAAGGAGCATCAGTAAGGCTAGAGAATAAATAGTTCCCTGATGGTTAACAACAGGCTCTCCACCAATTGGAATTCAAGCTGTGCTCCCTGTTATGTTCTTTATAATCACACTTTATTGCATAGAGCAGAAAATAAAGCATCTATCTATCTATCCACCCCCACCCCCCCTTTCCTCCTCGCTACCCCTGGGACACTGGGTGCTGTCTTCTCATGGAGCAGGTGAGAGGAGGCTCGAGGGCTGTGCCGACACGCACCAGTGGGACAGGGTGTCCCCGCACACTGGGAGTCACGCTCCCTGGGACTCCCATTCATTCCCAGCGGCGGCTGCGGGAAAACCCCTCCCCGCCGCGCGTCCCGCTCGGCCCGGGGCTGAGCTCGGCAACCCGGAGCCGCCGCATTCCCGCCGGCAAAGGCGAAGCGAGATGCCGTGTGGGTGGTGCCGGGGGCCGCTCGGCTCCCTTCCCCATCCCCATCCCTATCCCTGCCCTCCGCAGCCGGCCCCGCCCGGCCCCGCGGCCCCGCCGCCCGCCCCCGCTGCCGCCACCCCCGGCGGCGCGGCGCGGCTCGACGGGGCGGGCGGCGGGGCCGGCTGGCTCCTGCGCGCCCCAGTGTTTGTGCAGCCACCCCCCACCCCCCGGCTGGGGCCGGGCTGGGGCTGGCTCCAGGCTCCCGGGGGCGGGAGGTGATGATTTTCCAGTGGGTATTTGTCAGGTCAGAGTCTGCGCCGCCCGCCGGGCTCCGCGCCTCGCTCCCCGGGTTATTTATTACCTCTCTCCCCGGCGGCAGCGCTGCGGCTCCGGGGCTGCTGCCAGCAACCCGCGGCGGCGGGGGGCCCCGCCGGGGGGTTCCCGAGCAGCGACGGGCCGTGCCCGCACCCTCTGCCCGTAGCTCTCGGGACCGGCGCTCGCCCCGCCGGTGCAGCCGGGTCTGGCGGTTCCGGGAGCGTTGGCTGCTTGGCGAGGGAGAGGCAGCAGGGAAAAGGCTTTTCCGAGGGCTGGAGGAAGGCAGAAAGCAGGCTGGAGCTGTTAGAGGAGAAGGAATCTAATGTATTTCTAATCGGGGTTTGATTCGGCAGGCGCCGTTAGAGCAGAGCATCCCAGCTCCACTGTTGTTGATGGGTTAGCTGAAACTCCTCATCCCTAAATGAGCTCATCGATGGTCTTTAAGGTCCCTTCCAACCCAAACCATTCTATGATTGCACCCGAGCTCAGAAGTCTCTGTCAAGCAAGGGGGAAAATCGGGCGTTGCAGACTTGGGGGTGCCTGCAGCCTGTGCCTTCGCTTGGCGGTCAGAGCTCACGCTCAGCCAGCGCTCCAGCTGATGGGCCGCAAAAGGTTGGGGCCGTAGCTCACCTCAGCACAGCGTGCCTGCGGGTCAAGTGATAGGAGTGAGACAATGAGGTTGGCCTGGGAGAGCCTCTGAAGGGCTCTGGTGTGTGTGTGCTTATCCGTGGAAGCTCAAGTAGTGGGCAGTGTGGGCTGGAGAATGGGGTCAGAGCTGTATCGCACTGGCAGCCGCGCAGTTTCTGAGCTGGAATTACTCAAAATCGACATGACAACACTGTTACGTAACTTAGATTTATTCTTGAGTCACTCTATGTAAAGTTGGATTTTTAAGATAAAATTGAATGCAATCTCTAGGCTGACCCTCTCCGCTGTTTCTGGCTGAGATTCCTAGGCTACCTTTAATCCAAGGATCTCCTAGTGCTCTCCAGGTCTTCATTAGCATTTCACCCTTATTTCAGCTTGCTTGTTTCTTTCACAGAATCACGGAATGGTTTGGGTTGGAGGGGACCTGAAAGCCCACCCCGTGCCATGGGCAGGGACACCCTCCACTAGCCCAGGTTGCTCCAAGCCTCATCCAGCCTGGCCTTGGACACTTCCCTTTGCATGCACATTTCTCGTGTGCCCAAACAGTTTGTTCCCCTTGCCAGTAGACAGTATGATTGGGGTCCCCCCGTGGATTTTGTCTGTGGGATTGTGACATGAGCCTGCTCTAACTGATGGGACAGGATGACCGCAGCATCGGGGAAAGGCCTGAATAGTTGGTTGACTTGTCAGAAGGGAATGTCTGTGTCCTGTGGAGAAGTGCCGTTGGAAAATGGTCTTGCTTCTGTTTGGAATGGGGATTCTGGTCTAAGCTTTACCTGCTGAACTAGGCTGTCCCTTGGGTAGAGGAGAATTACTGACTGCTGTTCTTCCTGGAAAAAAGCAGGCCTTTAAAGCCAATCCACGATACAAGTCTAGGGTCCTCACATGTGACAGACACACCACCCACATTTCTTTCGCAAGGGCAAGCAACTCACAGTTCAATCTTGCTCCTGACAGCTTGACTCCTCGCTGTTGTTAAGGTGCCTTTCAGACTTGAAGCTGCTTGCAATGTATTAGCCACTTCCAAAACGAAAGTGGGAACTAGTGAGCAAATGTTTCTCTCTCACGGTGCGTTACATCTCTCTCACCCTGCCCAGAACTCCCTGGACACAGGGGAATACAGGAAGCAAAGCAAATACTAGTTTGTTACTGTGCAGCTGTATTTCTCTCCTCCTGTTGCCTGCTTATGCACCCAGATCCCCAGAGCACCTGGACCCTCCCTCTGTGCCCCAATCTGTTGCCCTCACCCTCACTCCCAAACAGGGAAAACACGTCCCAAAAGGCTTTGCCTCTGGCTAGTGGGGAGAGGAGAACCGAGACGGCCATGAACTCCTAGGATGTGTCAGGAGAGCGATTGTTGCAGGCAGGTTAAAAAGGCACGAGGAGGGGGACTTGGTACTCCGGAGGCCAAGGGGACTGCACAGGCAGGTGGGGAGGCCAGGGAGAAATGCTAATGAGTGAGAGGTGGTTAGCAGCAGTCAGAAGCTGCTAATTATCCCACGCTCCAGCTTGTTCTCTTGAGAGCTGGGAAACTCTCTCTTTGATCCTCCTGCATTTCATCTTATAATTGGATGGGGGTTCCAGATGTTGCTGCCGAGTGTTTCAGGGAGCTGATGGAAAGAGGTATCTTGAATCAAGGGCCTCGGACATTCCCAGAGGTATTTCCAGTGCTTTGCTGAAGGGAGTGCTGGGGACACCGGTCACCTTCTTGTCCTTGTTGAGTTAGTGCTGGGGTTTATTTGTGTTGTCCCTGGGATGGCCCTTTCTTTACCATACACATCCTTAAGGTTCTTTTCTTACCCAAGTTTCATGGAGAACAGAGCTGAATGTTTACTTCTTCCTGCTTAGAAGAGGTTTAAATTGAATTGTTTGTGTGCCATTGCTGCAGTTCTGTATGACTGTTCCAATAAATGGATTTACTGATTTAGTGGCATTTAGTGGTAGCGACTGCAGCGGCAAGTCTGAAGAGGGCTCCAAGAACACCAACGGAAAGGCAGTTTTGACTTTGTCATTGCAAATATGCGTGTTGAAAGTCTGAATCTGGCAGTAGGATCTTTGCATGAACAGTACATCCAGCCTAAGCGCAACAACTTCAAGTGTAAAGATGTAATTTTTGCAGTAAGTTGCTCATTAAAGCACCACAGATCAAGGTATTAGCAGAAATCAGCTGGGGGAAATTTTTCCTGCCTGTTCCATGAGGAGACAAATCCACTCCCGAAACACCTGGTCTCACAGAAGCTGTGATTACAGACTTTGGTTGCACTGCAGGTTTCTTTAGCCTTTCCAGAAGGATTTCTCCTGTGGCACGGTGCTGGCAGAGTGGAGAATGATGGGGACTGAGACAGAAGGTCTGTTTGCTTGGGAAAAAAGTTACAAAAGTATGAGTGTCGTTTAAGTACCGTGGGTATAACAGTATGATGTCTGTTATTATGCCGAATAATAATGCCTTTCCCCAGTTGAGTAATACAAATAAGATCAGAAAAGTACCTCTCTCAGAAAAGCTTCCCAAGTGGGAGTTAGGCGGTGTGAAATGGCTCTGTAATTTCAGTGCTGAATTGCTTAGTGCAGACAAACCCTGCTCTTGGAACATTCCGGGGAATGGCACAGGAGAGGGCATTCGCATTACTAAAGGGCCAGCGGTTTCCTAAGGAAATGTTTTCCATAATCAGCTATAATCTGAACTGAGCTAACAGTGCCTAGATACCGGTGACATGGATAGATGGGATGCGCCAGGTACTCCCTGTAACAACCTCCTGAGGATCTCCGTACCAATTAAAACATCCCATCACACACTTAGCGTGAAGGCTTACAGCTCCAGGTGGAAGAAGCAGCAGGATTCTCCCAGGCATGCACGCTCTTGTCGACCTTACTCGGCTGTTGACCATGAGCACCGCACGGAGCTGTGTCCCCTTCCAGGACCTCTGATCGAGAGGAGGCTGGGACCCATCCCTGTGTGCTCATGGGGTAGAACGAGAGCGCAGAGTGTCTTTGTCCATCTAAGATGTTGGTTTGCCTCCTGAGAGGAAGGTTAAAACGCACAGGAGAATCCTCAGCAAGGGGTACCAGAGTTGACATCTGGTAGCGCTGATATCCCCAGGGAACAGGATGGGCAGCCCCAACCCTGGGGCAAACGCTCCTCAATTACACTCTGGGCACCGGAGCACAAGCAGGTTCCAGTGGGTCGTTCAGATCTCTCGCCCTGCTTGGTTTTGATCCAGGCGTTGTGGCTGCTGAAGCCATTGTGAAGCTTTCATGCAGCAGTGGTTGCCCCCAGCTCCAAGTGAAGAGAAACCCACACTGCTGAAAAGGTCTAAACTGCTTACAAAACGGTGCAGGGCACACACAGAACCACGTCTCCGTTTGCACTGGGTGCTTGCTCGCTCGTTTGCCTGCCGCCACAGTGAGCGGGCCTGGGCCTATGCCTGTACTCGGGGAGACCTCCTCCAAAGGAACCGCCTTGGTGCTGGTGATTTGGCAGGATTCAGTCTGTGCTCAGAGGATGGTGGGTGTGGTGGCACTTCAGTATTGTTGGCGGTGAAGGAATAGTTTCAAACCCTTCTTCTCTCAGCAGAATTAAGGATCCGGACAGATGTCACCTGTCTCGGAAAGGACTCCAAGCTGCTGATGCAGAGTTGGCCTCTGATGACTCTGGTATCTAGAGCCTCCTCCCCTTGTACCACATGTCGTGAGAGCAATTACATGGGGTATTTCTTCTGTGAGGATGGAAGCACATGATAGGGACATATGCAAACTGTGAGCAGTAGCGTGGGGACTGGGAAACTGGGGAAGGGAGGAAGAGAGGAGAAAGAATGGGAGGCTCAGTCCAAAATAATGTGAATATAACACTCCTAAGCGAGTCTATTTACCCCGGCTTGCACTGTGTCCTGGCCTTCTCAAGGCTGACACTAACAGGGTCACATTTGTTCTGTAGAGAAACGGATGGCTGTTGACGTTACGTATTACAAGCAGCAAACTTGTTTAGAATGAGATATAAAACTGCATAGGTGTGTGTGGCCAGTGTGTGTATGTGCAGTGTGTACAAACACGCAGATGACTTTTAAGGAACACAATGTGTTTGTGGTAGGCTGCAGGTGAATCCAGACTGGGACTCGATATCTGTATTCCCTCAGTGGGAGCTGATCCAGTCTTTGTAGTTATAATGAAAATACCAAATATATTGGAACAATGAGCATTCTTGCAGTCGGATACAGCAAATTCCCTGGTGAGTTACGCTAGGTCTACTCTCTCGGGTATTAGTAGGAGGGAGGGGGAGAATCTTGCACTCGGTAATTTATGGATCCATAAAGATTTTTTTTTTTGAGCGAGTAATAATTCTTTGGAAATTAAGGCTAATTAAAAGCAATACCAACCCTATAAATGCATTCAGTTACTTTGTCAAGACAGTTTTTATTTGTTTCCTGTGATGTTCCCATGTCCATCCTAATCAGTGATTTGCTGTAACTGTGATTAAAGACCATACCACAGAGACAGACTCCTTAAAAACACAAGGAAAGTATCAAGCCGTTGGGTGGTAATGGACTTGAGCGTCTCCTGGATATTTACAACGGATTAGGCTTTTTTATTATAGGGTCAGTGCAGCCTTAACCTATATGCAGTGGTTTATGGCTAATCCAGCATTGCTTCTGGGTGCAAAGCATGTGTGAGAAATGGCTGCGTGCTTGATGTATTAAAAGGGAAGACAGGAACTTAAAAAGATCTCTTTCCTCGACTACTCATCCTCAGTAATTGGCCCCAACTTCCTCCTGAGTGTTTCCCAGGTAGTGAAAAATGAAATGTGTGTTGGAACCCAGCTTTTTGCCCCTTCAGCTGCTGGCACATCTGTTAGTCTGCTGAGGATGAGACGCAAGTTACCATATGGCTGACACGTTAGCGACTGAAATTCTGATGGCTGCTCCCATAAAGCCAAACTAATATTTCAGCAGCGCGTCTCTTGCCAATTGACGTGCACAGATCCTCAGGTTTGATATTTTAGCTCGTCTTGTCTTTCTCAGGGCACAAACCAAAGGAAAATTAGCTCTCTTGTTTACCCAGAACCTCTTTTCCGAGTGCCCGTGCATCTCTGTGTCTGACAACAGATGACCCTCGGTGCTAGGCTGTCACTGCTGCCGCGTGTGTCAGTTGCTACAGGACGTAGCTGCTCCCATCATTTTATCCACAGCTATGGCTAACTGTGCCACGGACGGCAGATGAAAGGAATAGCTTTTGCCGCCAGCGCTATGTCCAAAGTGCCTTTTTATCCTTTCCTCTTGGTGCCAAACTTTAAACCTTGCGCCAGCGTACCCAGTAGTTTGTCGAGTGTGTGCTGACAACGTACCTGTTGGCACGGCTGCGTTTTGAGTGAGAAGAGCGAGTGAAAATAGTTCGTGCCACGTCTGGATGCAGGTTAGTTTAGGCGAAGGCGAGGAAAATGTGTGACAAACAAAATCCTTTTCTCCTGCTGTTGAACAAAATAGTTGTTTGTAAGTGTTTGCCAAAGAGTTTAGATGAACAGGTTTAGGCATCAGGCGTCAAAATGACTTGTAAACTGCTTGCTCTGACACTTGTGCATTTCCACTTGTGCTGTGTTGTGGCTCACCATTACTTGGTTTTGCTGATTGAGTTATTGAACTTGAGAAAATCAGAGCTACAGGGATCTGTAGTATGAGATAGGAATGAATGAGGAGCGTGAGCGCCTGAAGAGCTGTGCTTCCCCGCTCTGCTTTACAGAGGTGTTTTCTCTCTGTTGTCTGAGTGAAGACCCGGGGTTCGGAGTCACTGGGTGAATTGCTGCAGGCACACGGGGAAGCAAAACAGGCAGAAGTAGAAGCTGAAATGCCTGACTCCACTTGCAGAACAGTTCGAGTTGGGAAGCCTGACAGACAACAGAACTCCGCGCTAACTGGTTGCAGCGGGCAGCTTCTCTTGTCCACAAGCATGCGGCGTTCGCTACGGAACGGTGCAAGGAAAAGTTCTTCTCCCAAGGCACTCAGATGGCCGTGAGAAGATTCAAATGTGTGAATGGCCGTTTACAGATTTGGTTGTTTATTGGGTTTGGTTTGGGTTTGTTATTGTTCTCTTATGACTTATCTAAGTTTTTATTTGATTAAAGCACTGTTGCAGTGTAGTCATGGCAACAAGTTTACTTGAATGAGTCTCTTTTTCTAGGAATGCAAGATTTAAAAGAAAAGAAAACCAAACCCAGACAAGACAAGCCTTCACGTGGTCCCGACCCAGCATTTCTGCACAGCGATGGCGGCGCGAGTGAGGACAAAGTTGTTTATGTGTGTGTGTCTCCGGGAGTTCACTGAAGACTCTGCTTACGCCTGTGACTCTAGGTATGTGACTCTAGGTATGTCTTTGGGTATGTGACTCTAGGTATGTCTTTGGGTATGTTTTGTTCAAAGACAATGTCCGTGTAGAAGGGCCCACGTCAGAGTTCTGGTCACAGTGCTGCCTTCCTCTGTTGGTGTTGACCTGCACAGTCCGTGAAGGAATTGCAGAGCAAGCACAGCAGCATGAACCTCAGTGAGAATTCCCTACAGAAACATGGGTTCATGTTGCTGGAGCTCCTGTGTGGTGCCATCTCAGAGCACCAGCGTTAATCTGGCAACGTTTAGCTGTGGCGGGTGGAGGCCTGCTGCAGTATCTGAGCGGAGTGGTAGCCCTGACTAGGGCCTGTCTGTACGCTAAGTTTCGCGTTGCTGTAACAGTAACTGTTCAGAAACATTCGAGTGGACTTTGCACAGCTCCCTAATGGGGTGCAGTTACACGAGGGGAGGGGTGATGCATGCTAACCCCATCGTTACTAGGGC
This sequence comes from Rhynochetos jubatus, assembly GCA_027574665.1. NCBI lineage: Eukaryota > Metazoa > Chordata > Aves > Eurypygiformes > Rhynochetidae > Rhynochetos > Rhynochetos jubatus. Next base: position 6,369,217 of record CM050669.1, read on the forward strand.
ACTGCCTAGACTACATCAATTTCTAGAAAGGGGGAGAATTAGGACAATACAAAACCTGTCTACAGAGATGCCCAATGACTTGACGACTTGAGGACGTGTTAGCTCTAATTAATTTATTCAAAAGCTGTAAGCCAGCTCAGGTACTTCAGCACCTCCTCCGTTGGTCAAGGCAGGTCCTACCTAGTCTTTAATTTGATCTTTCTAGCAGGTATTAAAAGCAGTCACACCTTGACTCCACTAGACACTTGTGACACATCACTTCCAGAGGCTTAGCTAACACGGTTCCTCTGCCTGACCCAACAGAAGTGCTCCGTCTGTGCACGTGTGTTTGTGTACACTTGTGAATGGAGGGGGACACCCATGGCTTATCCTTTTATGGCACTGTGTGACGTTGGGATGGCATTAGATAACCTAACGTTATCTTTTCTTCCAATGGTCACTAATTTGTTATTGCTCTAACCCAGGAACAGATCCCAGGCACAGCGAGATTCTGGGATAGTCAGTTTTCAGCGTATCTTGTTGTTACTATGATTGTAGGAGGGAAGGCAGGCAGGAAGTAGGGACGTGGAGTAGCACAGAGTGATATACAAGTGTTGGGACACAGCCAAGCTTTAGATTAATCCAACGTGACCATCATTTCACCGTCTTTTGATACAGTGAGGTTTTTTTAGCAGTGGAGCAGAGCAGAGTAGCACAAACAAAGGCTTTAGCGTCCACCAGATTCTCTTTCCTTTCTCCTGCATTACAACTCGGGTATCTCAAGTCTTTCACAACAGTTACAAATTAGCAATAAATAACTGCTGAGGAAAGAGGAATAGACAAGGGAGAAGGATGCATTTTTAATTGTAATATGTGCAGAGAAGTATACTTAATGCAGGGAGAAACACAGGGAAGCTGTCCAATGACTGGAACTGCAAAGAAAGCAGCACTTGCCTTAGAAGTAAAGGGTGAGAGAGGATGGTTACTCCGACAGCAGCTTTGGTACTTAAGGCCTTATTCCATTGGTGATTCCTGTAAGTGCGTTTTTTACAGCATGGAGGCATCACTTTGGGTGTAGCTGAAGTTGTTGTTTTCCAAAACCTTTGCAGAGAAGGGCAATCTCTGGCTGTATCGTGGGAGACTGGAACACTGAAGCGTGAAGTCAGTCAAAATTTGCCATCGGTTTTAATGGAAACAGGATTGCGCCCTTTAAGCTTCTTGTTGTAGAGATCTCGAGGCTGATTCTGATCTAAGTCACCACAACATGCCTGAACTTCAGCCAGTAAGGGAGATGGATTGGTCCCTTTATCATTTGATGGGTTTTCCAGTGCCATCTCCTCTGACAGCACATCGCCAGGGAAAACGGTCGCTCGGTGCACGGCCAGCGCAGCCACAGGGTGATGCTTGCTGCGCAGTATGTGTAGTAGCATGCGAGGGGCTCTGAGCTACGGGCCAGGTGAGTGCTTACAGCGCAGCATAACCAGTATGCCAAGTCAGAGAGAGAACAGAAAACGTGTTCCCTGCATGGGAAGTTATTTATTATTTAAAGGAATAGAGCAGCTAGTTTGGAATTAGAGCCCTTGCCACCCAGATAAAGCTTCCATCACGTCTCCCCAACAGATGTTTAATTCCTCTAGGGTTATGAGTGCTGATCTACTTGGAACTGGTCACATAGCTGTGCAGGGCACTTGTAGGGAAGGTGATTTGGAAGAGGTATTTTGTGAAAATAGTTTGATGAGAAGGGAGTTTCTTAAACCACCACTGGCTGTCCCAGGCTGTTCTCTTGGAAGCAGCCAAAATGCCTGCTTTGGGTTGGGATGTCTGCGATGTACAGTTCTGGTTTGTTGTGTATCGTACTGCCACGATACCACTCTGAGTTCCATGGCGCTCCTTTTCCACTCCATTTAATTGGTGTAAAAGGCAGTGTTCTGTTTCAGTGGGATTAAAAAGGGTACAGCCCAGCAGTTCACGAGAAAGCAGTTTTTTTGGGAGGCAAAGCCCTTTCCAGTGTCCTCCTTCAGTCCTGAACACCCACCTGTGCCCTCCCCGCTGCTGGTCTTGCTGCCGGGCTGTCAAAATCTCTCTTAATGAAGCAGTCTGGCCTGAGGCTACTATTACCTCCAATACTGATCCCGCTGAGCATGACTCTGGCAGCACGGCTGGCTGTTCACATGCAGCGAGCACAGAGCTGGGCTACACCTGGCAAGGAATAAAAGACAAAAACCAGTGTGTCCTGGCTGTTAGGCAGCTTTTATGTCCTCTGAGACTGTGAAAGTGGCTGGGAAAGGCATGAACCTGGCTGGCTCGGGAGGTGGTGTTGTGGCTCTTTGGTCTCCTTCCCCGTCGTTTGGTCAGCTCAGCGATTTGGTAGGGACAGAGTTGTTCCTTTCCATCATGGGTGTGATAGTGTCAGGGTAATTCTGTGGAAAGATAGGGAAGTGGGGTGAGGAGCTGTTAACTTGCAGTCTTAAAAGGCTAAGCACCCAGCTGCTTTGGGGGAAATGACAGGATCCAGTGGATACTCCACCAGTTGCTGAAAGACCCGTTTTATTATCTCAGCTCTTCTGGTGTACGGGACAGAACGTTGCTGGCATAGTTGGTTTTGGACTGTGAGGAACTCATGCTGTAGACCTGCTATGGCCAGGTCAGCAAGGCCAGTGCTATGGATGCAGCTGTGCTGACAGGACGTTGTATCTGCTCCTTTGCCTGAGCTTAGGCAGAGGCATAGTGGGGCCAGAGACGGCATGTGTGCTGTCTGCGCTGGGATCCTGCAAAGACAGCAGCTCTGGATTAGTCTCTGAACTCAGGCTGGTCATTTTACCTGTACCTGGGCGCGTCTCTCCTCCCAGACTCAACCTGTCTTTCCTGTCAAGGGGCAGGGCCTGCATCTGCGATGAGTTTTTAAAACACTGAGCACAAAGGACCTTTGATCTCGGTTAGAAACTCAGAGGTTTACTGTCACACATGTAAATAACAAATTACATTTAGGAAGTTCCCTCTCCCCCTGCCTTTTATGGGCAGAATAATGGAGGCATATCCAGGATAAGCAATTTGTCCATGAAACTGGTGATACAATAAGGAGGAAAATCCTCATCTCTTAACTTTCAGACCTGTGCTTGAAGCACCATCTCTTCTTGTAAAATGCTTTGCAGCCCAGCTCACTCTTGGCAGTTGTTGACACATTTCACCCGAGAGAAATAAAAGATCCGGGTTTTGTTTCAATCCAACATGATGTATTGCGGAGGTAGAGACCTAACTGCTGGGGGATGATCACTGTTTACTATGTTTACTGTGCTAGTGCCTCTGTGAGCAAATTAAGAATCACGCTTTCGCTTTGCTGGGTGCCCCGTAAAACACACAACAGAGACATGGCGATTTGCGCCCCCCAGACTCGAAAACATGTTCCAGTTCCTCAGTGTGGAATTTGCAAAGTGTACCTGGCTCTCTCTCTGACCACGTGTGCCTGGATCTGCTTAGATCTCTCTGATCTGCTTTCCAGTGGTGAATCTGTTTACACTAATCCTGAGCGCTCTGCTGTTAGACTGGAGCTGAACAACTTCAGGCTCCTGCTGTTGGATTCAGATGTCCAGACAGAGCTCTTCTTCTGGATTAGGGTGAGGAGGGGTACGGAGGACTTGTGAGTAACTTTTAGTGCTTGTAACAGACTTGTGATAGGATCACCCTGAACCTGTGCCTCTCGTATCCCCCCAAACATCACCGAGTCCTGCCAGAACACCTTACGCCTGTTTGCAAGGTACGAGTCCTGCCTGGTGCAAGCCATGCACCTCGTAGAGCCACCACCATGAGGCCTTACTCTCCCAGCGATGGACCGCTGCACGGCTTGGGCATGCACCGATGTCACGATTGGCATCAGGTGCCTGTTCTTCCCCAGGAATGAAACACAGCCAAGTAGAGGCTGCCCTTCTAGAATGAAGACTCGGCATATTCACTTCACTTATGACCAGGTCCAGATTTGAGCCCAGATTCTTGAGAAGCAAAAAGCAACAGAGCTGATGTGCAGTGGGAAAACCCCATGGAGAGTCACCTTTCCCTTTAAAATATAAGGTAGATAAAAGGTCTCTGGGTTAGGAAAGGTTCCATGACAGCAGTTTAAGGGGGGCAGACTGGATGGTACGCAAGGTGCTGTTAGGAGACTTGGGCGTGCATCCAAGCCACGGAGATCTGAGAATCCGGAAGTACCACGGAAGGATTTGTTGCTGGAGGGTGAAGGCCATTCTTGTTCTGTTCTCCTGTGACCCCTCCTGGAGGAAGCACGGAGACTTGTCTTTGGAGAAGACCTTGACCAAGCTTCTCCCCATGGGAAGGTTGCCGTTAGGAACAGAGGTGGGAGAACAGCAACCCTTTATGGCTGTAAAAAAGAAAGAAGGCTTTGAGAAAAAAATACCCACTCCCCTGTACGAAGCGAAAAGGATCCAGTCCCGCGAAGCCAAGTTACCATGAAGATGGAGGCAAAGGTCTGGAGTAGTTCTGGAGCCTTTGCAGAGCTCCGTGCAGGTCCAGGTACGCCAGGCACGGAGGTTTTCGGGGGGCGTAACGGAGCGGTTCTCACCGTACGGCCTCCTCACCTGATCACCATCCAGAATCCTCCTAGACGCTTTCACAGCGAATGCCTGTGTCTCCCAGAGCCTCCTCCAAGCATTTTCCTTGGTTCATTAGGTGATAATAGAAAGTGATTTTTCCCCTGTCATCCTGAGCAATCAGAAGCATTAAGAATAAGAGCCTGAGCCTGAAAGCCTAAACGAGAGGGTTTGATGGGTGTGTGTCTCTGCCTCCTTCATTAGAGCAAGAAGCAAGGATGGCTCCCAGAGCTTGCATTTCTTGAGAATAAATAGGCAAGAAACCAGGATCGTGGTCAAGTAGTGTCAAGAGAAAATTGAGGTTTGGGGGCTTAGATTCTCTTCCCAAATCTGCTGAACCCCAGAGAGAGGCAGTCTCTTCCACCTTGACTGGTGGGAAGCAGCAGCTTGTCCTGCAAGTGGTCTGTTAGCAGACTTTTTGTAGAAAGGGGCAACTATCAGCTGAGAGCTCCGGGGGACAGAAAACACCACCTCTAAGATCGCAGGTAGATGGGAACTCGTCACCCATATTAGCCTGTATTCACTCACAGTGGGACCAGGCAGCTGCATCACCCCAGCGTGAGCACAGCGCTCACGCTCTCCATCTCAGGCTCTTTGCGCTTCCGTTTCTCCACCGGTAAAAACAAAGCTAAAAGCAGCTTCCTCAAAAAAGTGTGAGGAGGTGATGGTCTTTCTTCTTGTCTGTGAATGCTGAGATCATCTGAGAGATGGTGCTGAAGTGGCGGGGGCTGTTACTGCTCGAAAACTACCCCGCTAACTCTGTCAATGGCTGATTGTCCCAACCCCAAATCCATTTCTCCCTGTCTGGAAGGCAAGTTCAACTTGCCACCCCCTCCCCCCTGCAGGAAAGTGGGTAATAAGCGAGGCACCTTGGGACACAGGGAAGAACTTTGTGGTGTTTGGGAACTCCAAGGCTGAGCCTGTACGGAACTCTTACAAGGTGGCACACGAATGAGGCTCGTGGGGCGTATTCCTTGTACTGTCTTCAAGAGGATAATTTATTTTTATTTCCCTTCCAGGTAGGAGTCTTCCCGCCGAGTCCGTCTTCCTTAGCATCCCAAGGTAGGGAACTCCATCATGATGTGACAAACCTCTGTAACAACGGCCCAACTTAATTTTGGACCCTGTTAACCCGCTCGGGGCAGTTTCACGTGGACCTAGTGCCATGTCTGCCACAGCTCCTAACGCAAACCCGGCTTACAGCCTGCCTCCCGCGTCTCGCTCCATCACTCCGTGGGCAAAGAGAAGGCTCTAGCCCTCCTCAAGGCCCAACGGGAGCGCCCCAAGGAGAGCCAGCGGCACGTATTCCCACCCAGGAACCCAGAGGGCTGGGTTGCCCCCCCCTCCCGCTGCAGCCCCGCCGGAGCCGGGGGCAGCCCCCGGGCCGGGCTAGCGGCGCGGCCGCGGCGCTGGCCCCGCCGTCCGTCGCTCACCCCCTCGCCCCGCCGCCGGCGCGGCGCTTGCGAGCGCCGCTGCTGTTTAAATGGGCCAAGTTGGGAGAAGCCGGCGGCGGCGGCGGCGGAGGGAAATGTTGTTTGGGCAGAGTCGCTGAACTATACTGTGACTTGTGAGCGCACATCAATACCGCTCTGTCCCGGCTCGGGGGGCGGCCCAGTAGCCCAGCACAGCCAGGCGTTTCGGGGTTGGGGGTCGCGGCGTGGCGAGCGCCCCGCGCGCCGTGGCACGAACTCGCGGGGGTGTGGATGCGTGCGTGTCTCCGTGCCCGTGGAGCCCCACAGAGCCACGTAACGCCGTGTTTTTAAAATTTTGTGCAGGAGTGGAAATTAAATACCAACTGGCAGTGATCATAAAGCCTTCGGTGGGAGCGGGGCGAGGCTGCACTTTGCAGGTGAAGGGGGGGAGGAGAAGGTGGCGGGGAGGGGGGGGCGGCCCCCGGGAAACTTCTCCGCCCGGGAGTCTGGAGCCCCGCGGGCAGAGCCGGCACCGGCCGGGGCTGCGTCCTCCCTGCGCCCGGCGGGCGCCGGCGGAGGAGGGGCGGGGAGGGGATGGCGGGGGGGGGTGGGGGGGACGGCGGGGGCGCAGCGTTTAATTTTAATTATTGCATATAAATAAATAAACCAGGTGTCAGTTTAAAGGAAGGAGAAGGGGGGGCTGTGCGTGGAGGGTGAACGGGGGCTGGGTGGGCGGCGGGGAACCCTCCAGCCTGGTGAGAAGGTGGGTCGATCTAGGGGAATCAATAAGCTTTTTTTTTTTTTTTTTTTTTTTTTAAACCAAAATAATGTCTACGGCAGCAGAGACCTCTCCGAGATGTCAGGTATTAGTCCGGAGGGGCAGATCTGCGAGCCGCACGGCAGCTCCCGGGTCTACGGTACATTAGCCTCTCCGTGGGAGAGGGATCCCAGACAGCTCTGCTGGGGAGCCAGCCCAGGAGATTTGTTAGCGGGCTGCTCCGGGGGATACCAGCCACCTCCGGCACCCGAGCGCCAAAGGTGCTTGTGCTGCTGCTGCTGCTGCTGCTGCTGCTGGCGCATTTCAGCCAAACTCCAGCCAGAGCGGGGGCAAGTTGAACCGGAGACATTAGAGCCACTGTGCTTTGGAGAGACGAGGGCGCACGGGGAGCGCGGCAGCACCATGCCTGCTATCAAGAAGGAGCGACTTGACAGGGAAGAGATGGCCCTGGCAGCTTTTAACCAGCCCATGGAAACCTTACCTGACTATCTCGCCCCTCTGGCCGCCGCTGCCATTCCGGTGGTCACCCCGCACCCGCCGGCTTACGACCAGATCTTTGCCCACCGCGCGTACCTGGGCTTCCACGAGACCCACCACCCCCACCCCCACCACCCCCACCACCTCCCCGAGGACCTGATGCTGGAGAGGTTTTCCTCCATCCCGGATTTCCAGCCCTTCTTTGACAACGGAGAGCCTTGCATCGAGGTGGAGTGCGGGGAGAACAAGGCGCTGCTCTACATCAATAAGTTGTGCCAGGGGAGCAAAGGACCCTCTATCCGGTACCGGGGCGAGTGGCTCACCCCCAACGAGTTCCAGTTCGTCAGCGGCAGGGAGACGGCCAAGGACTGGAAGCGCAGCATCAGGCACAAAGGTAAGGGCAGTGCCGGGGTCCCCGCGCCGCTCTGCTCCTCCTTGGCATCCTCCCTCTCGCCCCCACGCTTCGGGAGCAGGAGCCAAGGATGGGGGGGAGGCTTACCGCTAGCGGCATTCGCACGGGGGAGAGCCAGGGACCAGATCTCCCGTGGCCGTGACCCCTCCCCCGCGCACCCTTGGACCCTCTTTACCGGATTGACCCCCGGTACCGGGCTCTCGGGGGGAGCGGCGAAGTTTTCCGGGCGATTTGGGAACAGTCGCTTTAGGTGGGGAGGGGGTGTTGGAGGGGGGTGTGGGGGGGTGCTCCTCTCTCCCAGAGAGAAGTTTCGTTTCGCGCGGGCAGACGTTTGGCACGCTGCGGGGGAGCCGCTGCCACTCCGCGCCCCGCGGGTGGTGGGGGGGGGGGGGGGATGGCGGAGCCGCCCGTCCGTGCGTGCCGGTGCCGGCGGCGGGGAGCGGCCGGGGGGCGGCGGGCGGGGCGGAGGGGGGTGTTCCCCTCGCTGCTGGGTGGCGCGGGCCCTCCGCGGCGCTGGAGGCTGCTGACGGGAGCCTGCCCTGCCTCCCTCTCCTCCCCTCCTGCCGTGCATCCCCCGCCAGCGCCGCAGTCCCGGCACCGGGGGCTGGCGCGGCGGAGCTGCTGGTGCCGGCGGCAGGTGGAGAGCGGGGACCCGGCCGGCCCTGCGTGGGGTTGGGGGGTGGGGGGGGTGGGGGGGGAGCGGAGAGCCGATGCGACACGTAATTAGCCGAGAGCCGGAGGTGTCAGCCCGGGGGGCCGCGGAGCTGACACCTCGCCGTGTTTATCGTCACCTCGGGGCCGTTCCGCCACTCCTCCGTTTCACCGCTGGCTCCGGGCTGCCTCCGGGAAAGCTCAATTCCTCTGGGGTGAGTCAGGAGGACTGAGGTGAAACGGACGGAGGAGCCGGGGGGAGAGGGGGGCGCCGAGCGGGCTGCCCCGTTCGCATGGCCGTCACACCCCCCCCCACCCCGGCGCGGGGCTGGCGGCGTTGGGCAGCGCGGAGCCCCGCGCGGGTGCGCGCAAGGCTGCGCGGGCTGCGGGAGCGCCTCCTGCCTCGGGAGCTGGTAGCGGGCGTTTTGCCGGTGCTCCCGTCCACGGCTGGCTCCAGGGGAGAAAGTCCGCTGGAGGGGCAGGCGGGTGGGTGGGTGCTGTAGGCAGGCAAGGGGAGGGGTGTTTGTAGGGAAGGAGACGCGTGCCGCCCCCCCTTTCTCCACATACTTTCCTTTTATAAAGGTGCTGATCCTTCTTCTTCTCTTTCTTCTGCATCCAGGGAAAAGTTTGAAGACTCTTATGTCCAAAGGAATCTTACAGGTACATCCTCCAATCTGTGATTGCCCTGGGTGTCGAATTTCGTCTCCAGTGGTAAGATTATTGTTAAACTATGTGCTTTAGTTAAGACATCTCCCCTCTCCTCCGCCTCCTTCCCTTAAAAAAAAAAAAATCCCTTGGTTCTGTGATCATGAAACCGTGATGTCTGAGGACCAGGAACTGTCAGTCAGCGAGTGCCAGAGCACTGCTTGTACCTGCAGCCCAGTCAAAGGCTGGCAGGAGAGGAGTTTGCAAACAGAGCAGATGGGATGAGCAGGGTTTGACCTAAAGGATGCGACACACAGTGCGATTGTATGGTTTTCGCGGGGAGCTGACTGTACGGAGACGGGAAATCATTCAGCAGCCTCTTCCCTATTCTCACCCCTTCATTGCTGAGTATTGTGCAGACGTGTATAACGGCTAAATAAAGCAAAAGGGAATTATAATTGCACCCACGTGTCAGAGTCAGAACAGCCACAGTTTACAAACCATTAGTGGATTTTGTTAGATAAGGAGGAACAAGCTCAGCTTAAATGCTTACAACTTTTACAACATTCACGTCATAGATCACAGTGATTGCTTTTATAGATGGTTTCTTCCCCAACTTTTGAGTTCCTTGTGCTTTCAGCTGTCTGCCTGTATCCTGAGACTATGCAACATCATTTTCAGGCAGAAGATGTTGATGCTATACATAAAAAGCTACTGAAATCATAGCAAGCTAAGACATTAAAACCAGTTCATCGTGTAAAAATAACCACAAAATGCAGTAACATCTCAACGGAGTGGCAGAGCTGTTGGTTTGTGGAACTAAAGCAGGTCTTGGCCTGAAAAAAAAAACCCATGATTTAAAAACATGGTCAGTAGCACTGCAGAAAGAGATGTGGCTGGACACTTATGGGCTTTTATCCACCAAAATCAACCATTTTTTCTTTAGTTGTTTCTTTGGGAGCAAATGGACAGTCTCACATGCACTGTCTTTATGATTCCGCACGACAAACAGCACTGCGGATCTAGATTATTTCTGTGTGGTATGTATGTGCATGTGGGCTCGTGTATACAGATACTCCCATGGGAAGGGGCTTGGGGCAGTAGTGGGCAGCTACAGAAATGAAGATGCCGCCTCAGTGATGCCAGTCTCTTGTGCCTGTTGTGTGTAGCAGGAATGGCCCGTTGAGCTTATGGGTGCTAGTTATATTGCAGCACTGCCGTGGTACTGTAAACCCAGCAAACCAGATACACTGAAACCTGGCTTTTCCGACCGACTCGGGTAGTTCCTCTGAGTTTACTCGGCGAAGTGCGATGCGGTGTAATCCAGTTTTGAGTTTTGCATATGCTTTAGTTACCAGTGTGGATCAGAGGCCAGCGAGCAGCCATCTGCAGACCAGCGCGATGTGCCACAGTTGCCGGTGGTGTTGAGAAGGGTCTGGCCAGGTGACACTGTCTGCTGGCCACTTTCTAGGTACCACCTTGGTTAGCTGGCAGCCTAAATGGCACATTGCACTGTCCTAGTGGGAACGTTTTTAATAGTTGCACAGGGATACTGTGCATTTAGAGATGGGAAGGCGGCTTTGCATGAAACAAGTGTCTTTTAAAATAGAACTGAATTTGAGAAGATAGAGGAAAAGAGGTTGGTAGAGTTTTGGGAAAGGAGGAATGAATCCTTCTGGATCCTACTGCTTCCCCAGCTGTATAAATTCGTTAGAGGCGGGTTTTGATATCAGAATTTGCACAGCAAGGACAAACCCCGGTGAGAGCTTTTATCAGAACTCTGTTTCTCAGTGCTTACTGTATTTTCTGTGCTGGGATTAGGACATACACCCGGCCAAACAGCAATTTCACATTTTGAACTTGGAATCTTTTGGCAGCGCCTTTTCATAGCTACATGCGCGACGCGTTCCAAGCAGTTACACAAGGAGGAGGATTAAAAAATCGGGCACGGTTTATTTTTCCCCATTTAGTGATCACCGGTTTAAGCACCACTGAGATCCAAGGGCTGTTTCTCCTCAAATGTAGGAATGTTTTATATTTTACAGCGTAGGTAAGCAGCGACTTGCACCGCCGGGGTCCTTGTGCTGTCACGCGGGGGTGTGGAGGTAGGGAGCTGATCCTGGCAGTACCCGGTTCCTGCTGCTCCGAAATCAGTCCTTGGACAGTGGAAACAGGCCACAAAAACTCAAGCTTTGCCTTTGTATCGGGGCCAGCGGCTGCCGGTGGGCATCTGCCTCTTCCCCAGCTACCGGCGGGCAGCAAGGGAAGCGCTCCAAGGACTGGTCCTTCCTCCGGGAGGGGTTACATCCCAGGGATGGATCCCTAGAGCCCTGCCGCCCTGCTCCCATCAGGCCGGTGATGTCGGGGGCTTTAGACAACGGAGGCGCAGTCTGGGTCTCTCTTGGGACTGGGGAGAGGAGGGGGGTGATCTGGAAAGGGAATCGCGTCGTGCCGCAGGCCGGGGCTGGAGAACGCGTCCGAGGAAGCAGAGCTGAGCCTTGCCCGACCCCCATCCCCGTGTCTGACTCGTTACCGGCTGCTCCGGGTCCCCGCCACAAAACCGAGCCCGGCGGGCGGGCCGCCCCCCCTCTCCCACCCCCCGTCCCGCCTCGGTGAGCATCCCCCGCCCCCCCCCCCCCCCCGCTTCGGCCCGCCGGGGCTGGCGCCGGCAGCGCCGGGGGCGCCCCCGCGGCGGCCGGGGCGGGGGGATGGAGCGGCGCCCGGCCCCCGCCGAGCCCGGCTCCGCCGCCCCCCGCCGCCCCGTCGCAGCTCGTTTGCTGCAGCTGCAGACAGCGGCCGGCGCCGGGGCCAGCTCCGCCACCGACCGCCGGTTTCCTGCGAGGCGGAGGGGGGAGCAGCCGCGTCGCGCCGGCCGCCCTGGCGCCTCCTCCCCCGGGCCGCGGCCGCGGCCGCCCCCGCGCCGGCATCCATCAATCAGCGGCGGGGCCGCCGGGGAGGGGAGGCGGCGGCTGCCGGCCGGCCAGGGGGACGGCAGGGGGATGCGGGAGGGCCCCCCCTGGGCCGCTGGGTCGCTTAGAGCTAGGAGGGGGGATGCAGGGAGGACCCCCCGGGAAGGAGGGCGTGGAGGAGGCTCCCTCCGGGGCTGGGGAGGGCATCCCCTGCGCCGCTTTGGGGGCCGGAGGGCAGAGCCGCCCTTCCCCGGCCGGTACCCAGCCGGTGTAGCACAGGCTGCGGCGGGGATGCGGTGCCCGCGTGGTGCAGAGCTGTCTGCTCTTCTCCCCAGCTCTGCAGAGCTCATTCCCCATCTCTGGGCACTCCATGCTCACCCCCCCCACGTCCTTCTGGAGAGTGACTTTGCCTCCGATTTTCCTGTCCCCTTTTCTTTGCACCTTCGCGCCCAAGGTTGTGTTTGGTTTTTTGATGGGAGAAACTGCACAGGTCTCAGTCCCTTCAATTTTTTGGAGGCACGGGATGCCAAGCGCTCACAAAGTAAGTTGTTAGATACAAACGGGGTCTCCCCCTGTATTTGTACTTGTCAGTTCTGGGCAGACACAGTTCTTGTCTGGAGCCCTGGATGGATTTCAGTCTATTCAAGTGAAACCCATTCACCACAGGGTTCTCTCTGCCCCTACAGAACTTCCCTCTGTGCTCCAAACACCACTCACACGTTCTCTCCATCTCCACTTCTAAACCCATGGCTGGGGCTGGTCTTGAAAGTGAGCTCCCTGGCAGTGGCCAGCAGGAGGGGGAAGCCCAAGGGTCTTGAGAACAGCACTAAAACCTTCCTTTGCTCAAACCGAGTACCTTAGATTTGCAAGCCCAGCGTCTCATTTCCAGTATCAAAGAGGAGAGGAATGCCTTATGAAAGATGTACTTTGCTTGTTTCCCTTATCAGAGTGTGACCCTTAGTGTGCTTCTCATGCTAGCCATGCTGCCTCTGAAAGTGTGTTAGGACTGGACAAGCTGCTCCTCATCCTCTTTTCCCATCTTTCCTTGGACAGCGTGCCAGTTTGCAAGGCAGCCCGTGCTGGAGTTTGAGGTTTGGGTCGCAGGTAAAGAAGGAAAGGCAAGCTTTCAAAAAGCTGTCGTGATATGGCTGTACCCAAGCAAAACAACAGGCACGATAGAATTGCATTTTTTACCCCGTCTCCTTCGTTGCGTGTCAAGACGCGTGGTAATTGCGCGTAACTTTGTCGTTGGCAGCGGTAATTCATTTGCTTACTGGGGCTGTGTTTTGCTCTTGATTTGATTTATATGGGACTCTCTTTATTTGCTTCTTTTTGCTATTTGTTGTCATCGTTGTTGTCTTTTGATGCCCCCGAGGTTAAGGCATCAGTCCAAGACACTGTCAGGGATGGAAAAAGTAACTATCTGCTTACTTAAAAAACCAAATTCCAGTAATCACCAAAATCTCTGTTATTTAGCCCTAAGATTTCTGAGCATTCTCCTGTCGCCCTGTTTCAGAGGTGCAGGGGGGGAAGGCGGCTCTGCATCTCCCCCAAAGCGTGACTTCGCGTGACTTGTGCTGTTGGGTTTTGGCTGCAGCCGCGTTCACTGCCCTTCCACAGTGCTGCCCTTCCACAGTGCTGCCCTTCCACAGTGCTGCCCTTCCACAGTGCTGCCCTCCTGGCCACCCGGCTGCTCCACAGCTTGCCTGGCAAGCCAGGAACGCAACGTCGGCGGGGCAGGGGGAAGGAGGAAGATCCCTGGGCTACTGAGTGTTTTGGGATCCAGATTCAGAGGCTGACCCAGAAAGGGGAGTCTCCCACCCTGAATGTGAGTTTCAAGAGAACCTTCCTATGACAAGAGGACTTTGCCTGCTGGAAAGTTTCGTTGGCTGCCTACAGAGGCAGGATTAAGTCTGAAATTTTACTTTTAACGGAATGGATTAGATTTAGGTTCCTTTCTGAGCTGCTGCGGGCTGAAGGATTGGAGCTGGAGAATCTTGGGGTTTATGTGTATAGGACTGTTTTCATAACTTTGCCTTCGTGTCTCTGGGGGCTGCCTCATGAATGTGGAAAAAGCCCCTCTATAAAAGCAGACTTATAAACTTTTTTTTATCCCCCCGAGGTCTTTGGCACAGTCTGTTGATTTTTATTTGTGGTTTCATGCTGATTTGGATTGTTGCTTTTAATCCAGCACATTTTAGGTTAGCGTTTGTGGGAGTGGTTTTTGAGTTGGTTGGGGTTTTTCTGTTCGATGGGTTTCACTCAGGTGATTTTAAGGGAGCGTGTGTGGCACTGCAAACTTGTAAGTTCGACTTGAATGCTTAACAAAAGTTTATTTGAAATCTGTCAGACATCACCTGTAGAGAGAAACTGGAGATACGCCGTGCTCTCACATGGGGCGAGAGACTCGCACATCCCACCAGTACTGGGGAGAGGGGCTGAGTTTGAGTCCCCAGCCTTATCGGCTTTCTACTCCGAGGGCGGTGGGAACATGTATGTCCGCTTCTCTCACAGAAGGGTCCCTAAAACCAGCTGCTCTTGGGTCACACAGCACTTCACAGGCAAAAACTGACAGCTTGAAAGAGGAAGCCGTGTGGATACGGGAGGTGCTCCGGAGGCGCTCCAAAGTGTATCCTGTGCTGGAAGTTACTCCTAGTGCTCTTCAGACTCAGCTCCCGAGCAGGGCACACTGCAGTTGCCGGATGTTGTCTGCAGTCCAGTTTGGAAGATGGGCCTTGCACCAATAAAACACCTAGTTATTACTTTACGCAGAGGCAGAACAAACCCAGATCAATGGCACTAAGAGTGCCAGCACAATACCGAAGGGTTTAATTTTGTGGATTATTAAATACCCTCTGGAAAGGAAAATATTAATTGGATTGCAGTCTTGTGAGTGAACAGCAGCGATGTATAAGCAGCTATGGCTTAGGAAAATAATTGTGTCTTACAGTGGGTTTTAGGGGTTGCAAGTAGGGGAGGTTTGCTGTAGTGCAAGAGCTGCGGTGAAGATTGCTGCTGTTCCAGTGAGCAGTGGTGAGGGGCTGAATGCAAAATGCCTTGCATGATGGAAGGACAGAGGAGGATCCATCTGTGAGTCCAGTTTAGGCTTTGTAGGCGTTTGCTAGTCAGGGGCCAAGCCCACCCTCCCTCAAAGAAGGTGAATATTTATGCTGAGGTTGGCATGTATGAGGGATTCTGCTTGGAGTGAGCAAATTCCTCCTGCTGGGATTCCGTAAAGACTCGGAGGGTGTTTCCTTGTCCAGAAGACTTTTGCCTCGTGGTGATTCCCTGGAAGAGCCAAGGCAGAGTGTAATTTCTGGCACTGCACTCATACCTTTTCTGGTGGGCGTCGATGTGGGAAGAGGCAGTTGCCGAGCGCTCAGACCCCGTGGGAGTGAATTTTACACACGAAGGCAGCAGATTCAGGATGGGCTGTGCACTGCTCGCCCGGTGAACTGTTCTGTACTCCTGCAGGTCTACTGGTCCAAGGAGAAGAAAGTTAAGTACGGGAAGAGAGAGAGATAAATAAATATATGGACGCAGGGAAAGGAACATCATCTTGTTAGCGGCGTGTCAAGGGCAGTGTGAGGGTGACATAGGATAAGTAATTTTGCTGTCAAAATTATTTAGAGATGTCATTAAACTGCTTAGGGCTGGCCCTGCTGCTTCAGGGCACAGATACCTGGTTTTAATTTGCAGTGGGCTGTGTCCAAACTCGCGGGCCTTATTCAAAGGAATCGGTGCTAATTTGGAGCCTGGTGGCAAACGGCTTCAGTGAACGTGGGATCAAAGTGGCAGAGGTGACTAAAGGATCAGAATTAACTCCCTCAGAAACTTTGTTCATTTTTCTTTTCCTGAGGTTTAAAAATATCACCTAGTTCACGTTTGCAGAGATGATGAACTTTTCAGATTGCTGGTTCTGGGATGGGGAACAGAGAAGCAGCTCCCTGTTGGCCCTAGACTTTGGAAGAGAGATCCCCTCTGTTTTTAACAGTGATGCTTGGTCAGAACGTTATGCTTGCAAAATCGCTTTGTTTTGTCTATATTTGTTTTTCATCTTTTGTTTGTGTGTTTTTGTTTGCTTGTTTGTCGATTTGTTTGTTTTCTTCTGCATTGTCTTACTCTGTTTCTCTTACGCACAGTTTATTTCCTTCATCTGGAAAACGACTTGCCATGCAGCAGATTTTTGTTTGGCATCTGTGCCCTTTTCTCTCCCGCTTTCCTTCTCCACGTTGAAATGCATCATCTTCACTCACTCAGCAGCCGAAGAATCATCATTCTCACCATTTCAGGGCTTTTTTTCTGTTAGAAGATGCTCACCTTCCGCACTTTTGGTAGATGTCAGTGAAAAACGTATTACAGGGCTCCGTGTCCCAAAGCTGTGTTTCCCAGTTGAGGGCAACGAGAGGCATCTCCTGAGGAGTTAGTTGCAGGAATCACGTGCAGTTTTGTAAATGAAACGGAGAAAGTCTTTAGCACCTCTGCTTTGCCCTCATACTGCTCTTGTGTGAGGTCAGTCTGTACCACCTCCACTGTCAGAGCAATGCGTTTCCTTTCTTTACTTTTGGTTCTGTTATTTTAACAAAACCTGTGAGAACAGAGAGGAAATCACACATCCCCCTGGGTCATAAATATATTCTAATACGGGATTTTCTTGTAACATATCTGAGGACGAACAGGGATGGATAGAGGGAATTCCCAAGCATGGAAAGAAAGGTTCTTGCTCGTTTATTTTACCTCTAATGAATGGGGAACTTTTGGCTTCTACTGATTTCACTTTAGTTTGTACGTGCATACAAATATGGAATACCATCAAGCCCAAATTTGCCCTGTTCCTTGATTACCTGTACAAAAATATTCCTGCACATTGAATCCCTCATTTTAAGATGTCAGGATAGCTTCAGTCGGTATTCAAAATAGCCTTCAGCTACAAACTTGTGCCAGCACTGTCCAGCAAGCCAGGCCTCTGGGGACAGTCTCACCTTGGCGTAAGCAGACAGCCAGCAGCGGAGGCTGTTGGCTCCCCATGGCTGTTGTGCTGTGACATTAGACTGGGGGCACATGCAAACGGCCTTGCTTTTTCCAGCGAGGTGCTTCCTAGACATAGGTGTTGTTCATCTGCTTGTGGGCTGCCGCGGCAGCTTTCACAGCGGAGATGCCCTGTGCCTGTTTGCCAGCACGCATCCAGAGCTCGGCTCGGTGAAGGTGACGTGGGGCAGCGCCAAGGAGCCCTTGTCGTGCCTCTGCAAACTGAAGGCAGTTGTCGGTGAGTTCTGTACTGACGCCCACTCATAGAAAAACCCCCGAGCCTTGATGTGGCCTTTCGTTTAATCACGGTGTAAAATGGAAAATAAGAAGACTTTGTAGTAAGGTTTAGTCAACGTTTCTAAGAGTACCAGCGTCTGTCGTAAGCTGCGGGGCGATGGCCAGTACCCGTTACTGCGTTGCGCTCATCGATTAGGAAGGTAGAGCTCTTTTTGAATGGTTTCCCTGGAATTAAGGAGCAGGAAATCAAACCAGAGCTTTTGGTGTTGGAAGAGACACTCGACAGCCCCTTTGGTCTAGACAATACATCTTCGGAAATATTTCTGATGGTGACACTGCAACGAAGTTGTGTGTTTGCTTGGAGTTGATTCCCAGTTCAGTGCTGGGAGGTGTGGTTGTTTCAGATAATGCAAAAAGCGGCTCTGGGATTTTAAACAGCTTTGGTTAACGTGGGCCTCTTAATCACCACAGCTTCTTAGTGTAAAACTTCTCGGTTTTGAAAGCAAGCAGACCACTTCACCAGGCCGGTTCGCTAGCTCTTACCCCTGGGACCTTTGTATTTAGCACCGAGTCTCCGGGGCCTTGCTAATTCCGAGTTAGTAGATTCCACTCCAACGGTAGCTGCTGTTCTGCCTATCTCTACCCATCAAATTGCAAAAACTCCCTTGTAACCCCGTCCTTTCTTTTTATCCGGAGATGAATGTGATAGGTGGTACTCGGCTCTGTTGAAGCTGCTTTTGCTGTGTTGCTAGGGTAACCGGAGATAGCCCCTGAAGACAGGAAAGGGCAAGCATTCCTTTCTGCCACAGTCTGGAGCATCAGTGATTGAATGAGATTAGATAGAATTAGATAATCCTGAAATTCACAGTGATTTGACGCCAGACCTTTATTAAATAAGTAAAAGTACCAGCCCTTACAGTAAAAATGAATTCTTTTAGATCAATAACTTTTCCCACTGTTCGTCACAGCTGTGATTCTTGAGATCTCTTTTTCTGTGACACGGGGTGAACCACACAAACACACCTTTTTTTTTTTTTTTCCTCCTCCCCTCCCAGAGGGGACGATGATATCAATTCCTCTTTTATTTCCCCCTTGTGATTCACCCACTTAAGCGTGAAGTGCGCTCACAAAGGAAGGCACTACAAGATTCTTCAGCGATGGTTCAATGAACTAGAGTTTACCATAGTAGTGTTACTTTAAAATTGTACACCATTAGTCTTAAGTATTGCAGTGTTTGGGGTCAGTTGGGAAAAAAAGGGAAAGAAAGGAAGTTGTATACTGAGAGTGGCTGGGTAGTTGTTTTGTTCCTTGTGTGTCCACTGCCTAAAGCTGTTGGGACCTCATCCACGCCTGGCATGCTCCCCTTAGCTGCAGCAGAATTGATAGCATCGTATTCTGATCTAAAGTCAATGTGGGTTAAAATATGCATGGCTGTGTGAAACTTTGATCACAGTCGGTCTAGATTTACATCAGTTTAACTCTGTTGACTTCTTTTTCATCTTTAGACTGGCATGGCTTGTATCAAGATTTAGTGTGCATCACAGCACACCTAGCAGAGCATGGAAGATTTGGTGCGTTCTGGCCCTCAAGCAGTTTTGTTTCTTAGCGAGCTAAGCTGGCTCTGTCGGAGCAGGGGGCTGGTTTATTTCTTTTTTTGGTGGCGGTGCTGTCCTTCAGGTGCAGCTCCAAACACCACTGCTGAGGTTTTTGCCGGCATAGCGAACAGTATGTGGTCTCAAAGTAGTCAAGAAGCAGCCCATCCAGAAGGAGAAGGGCAGCCTGTGAACTCCTCGTAAGGATCCTTTTATTCAGAATTAAACGTATCTTTGGTCTGGTTGGTTGGTTGGTTTGTGTGTTTAGTTGTGTTTTTTTGTTGTTGTGGTGTTGGTTTTTTTTTAATCCCCAAAATAACGTGATTCCTTAGAACATTTCTGGCTTGAAATTCATGAGCTGGTCATTCAGGGCTGGAAGTCTATGGATCTCCACTTGTCCGCATGAGCAATGTGGGTCTGGTTTGTCGAAGTCTCACCTTGCTCAGGTGATGGATTTCTCAGAACTGGGCTCAGTAGTTCTATGAGGCTGGTAAGCACTTCTCTCCCCTGCTGTGTGCAGAGGGCAAAAATCATCCTTGCTTTGGGAGGATTTAGTTCTTCTGTTGATGTCTCTGCTGTTGTCTTTAACCCACTATAGGATCTACAGAAAGTGAGTTTAAAGGGTATTTGAAATTACATGCTTTACAACTTACTGTGCTTTTCCTTTAGCAGTGTGATGCTGAAAAACCGTACATCTTGAGACTAATTTTGTTGTTGTGGTGGGACTCCTAATACCCTGGGCTGCTTATCATACTAAGCTTTAGAAACAAGAGTGAAAACTCATTTTTTCCCCCATATCGCAGGGAAATTCTTACATCCAGCAAAGTAAGAGAGAGGGAAGGACAGAGTTGTGTGAAAAAGTTGTGAGTCCTGTATCTTAAGACCAAACTCTGTCTTGATCTGTACCATGTGTATTTCCACCCTCACTAACAGGGTAACGGGGCACTGATGGTAGAGTATTTTTGCTCGGTTCCTAAGGATACAGTCAGCCTGAACTCTCACCCCCACCTTTATCCAGGATTCAGTGCACTGAAAAATGGAGTTGGGTGATAAAGTGTCATATCCCACTAGGAAGCAAGCCAGGATTACTCCAAAACAGAGAAAAAGCTGGGATTCAGATCTTCTTCCCACAACAGAAAGGGGTGTACCTGGAGTGGGTAAAGCAGAGGAGCTGTATCACACCCAGAGTAGCTACTGGAAGAGCAGGAAATACGGTATGGAAAGAAGTGCCTCAGGTTGTCTCTTGCAGGTGGAAGTTTCAACTGGGATAATCATACTCTGCTGCCCACAGATCTGCCCCACATGACCCTGTCCAGCTTTGGGAGAATCCGAGATGTCAGCCAGGGAAGAATCTGGCTTCCTAACTTTAGTAGCGGTGTAGTAAAGACCACCCATGAGTTCAATACATAATAAAGTCTAGGTATGGGTTGCTTCGGTCATTTCCCATGTTTGTAGATCAGCCTCCACCAGGGGAGGTCTCCGCGATGAGGGAAACCAATTGGAAACATACACACAGCAGAATTCGTTGTGGTGGGGATTGCAGTCCAGCTTTAAGTTGCTTGAATGTTTTCAATTGTACTGCAGACAAGTTGCCCTTACTTTGTTGGAAGTGTTTAATGCGATCTCGGTGCGTGATTCTTTTTCTAAAGGCTTGTTCTCTCTCTGGATGGAGCTGGCTCACACCAAAGAGCGTAACAACTTGGTACTTGGGGCTCTTCGGTGTACTGGCACTGGGGCTCAAATTAGATGGGTGCTGACCGTGCCCTTCAGTGCAAAGCACTGGGCATTTGGAGGAAAAGGTTTTGCTTTGCCTGGTTGCTGTTTATTACCACTGAATACACCACCCAATGTAACGGAAATCAGGTTTGGAGGTGTCAGTTGGCAGCAGTCCCACTGTTCCTGTGGACAGAGAGGCATCTAGAGCCGAAAGGTAACCATGCAAACTCAGTGTTTCCTTAAGAAAGCCTGATTTGTAGCTTCAGACTCAACCCCACGGCCTGCGCTTCAGGATAACCGCCCTGGGTAGACTGGCTCTGCCCACTCGTGGGGCAGAGCAGCGAACGCTGTGGGCTGGCCATCAGGTGCCTGGGCCTCTGCTCTTTTCCCTGCCGAGGATAACCCACATTGCTTTCTCCGACCTTTCTTTCGAAATGCAGCTTCTTATTCGGGATGTTTAACTTGGCCTACCCAGAAACACCCTTTCTCAGGGCCCGCGTGCCTTTTATTCCCTTTCACGTCGGGGATCGGTGAAGTGTTCGGTACCCTTGCATGGCCTTCGGAAACGTAGGCACCGACCTTTCCGTGATTCAGCTTCCCCGTGTACAGGCTGGAGAGAGCACCTCTGGTATTGCATATGGAAATTGAAATATTTAGATTTATGGGTTAAAAGGTCAAGAAGCCACTGTTACCATCAAGAGTGAGGTCTTGGACTATAATAAGCAATAGGACTTCCCCAAACTAGTTCCTGTTTATGGTGGCTTGTCGTTGTATTTCTTTTTGAGGAAAGCATCCAATCTTGATTAAATATCCTGGTCCACCTGCATTCATCCTAGTCCATAGTTTCAGTGGGTAGCTACTCTCATTTTTTAGGAAATGATGATGATATTGCTAATTTGATTTTGTTTACTGTCATATTCCTGCCACTTGGTCTCCTTACAGCTTTGTACGCCACTCTTTGGAACCTCCTTTTAGTAGCCATAGACCATCATCAAGAAACCTTTTAGCCTTCTCCCTAGTGAGACAAATAGAGTGAAGTCCTCTCTCCACGTAACGAGGCAATCCCAAATCTTTAATCATCTGCATGACTCTTGTGCAAAACCCCATATATGTATATATATCAGCATCCGCCTTGACTCTTGGCACCATATTCCAGTGATGTCAAGCGCGTGTGTGTGTGTGTTTGTGTACAGACACACTATAATCTTCCTGCTCGGATTGCTGCTCTGGCATCTGTGTCCACATTGCTGATGTGGCTAGGGCATTGCCCATAATAACCTCTTCACCTGATTCCCACCCTGCCCCTTGCGCCCTTTTCACAGTCACTTTTTCCTGGGGTAATATTCCCTGCTTTTAAAATGCCAACTTCACCCACTCGCCCAGCCTGTTTTGTGTCCGTGACCCTGGGATTTCGTTACTTGCCATCAACTCGCACATTCTCTCTGTTAACCGTCAGTGATGACTCTTTGTTTTCTTCCTAGAAGAATCCTAGGGAGAAGTGGTTACATGTTTGTAATTCTGAGGTTTTTTAATCACCTTTTAATCAATTTGTGCCATGTCGACTTGAATTTCTCATTCAAAAAGTTGTGCGGTGCAAGATCAAATAACTTGCAGGAATCTAAGCACATTGCACTAGCACTATTGTCTCAGCAAAAAAGATATATTTAACATCTTTTCCATTAACAAGCTTTAATTTGCATAAATTAAATCGCCCGCCTTTAATTTATTATTACTTGTCCAGTTTCCTCTATTTCATTGTTTCTCCTGGGAGTTCTAAAATTACTTGGATTATTCTGCTTATGCTTTCTAAAATGCAGGCACAGTGCTACCTCTTCCCATTTACCTTGTATTTCCTCGGTGTTCTGAGGCTCGTTACACCTCTGTGAAGTGTCTGCAGAACTTCTCTGGCTGACTATGCCGAAACTCTCTGGGAGCAAGTTACCGAAATTGGCTGATTTAAAACTATTCAACTTGAGAAGCTCCTGATTGGAAACCTCCTAATTCACTGCTGGAATGAAAAGTATTTCATGTTCGTACCACGCTAGAGCTAGCTTTTTCTCCCAGCGCAGAAATGAAATATTTATTGAACATTCTTATTTTTTCAGCATTTCCGACAGTTTGGCCATTCCCATCTAGGAATGGACTGCAACCATTTTTACCTCCTGACCTCACTAAGCCAGTGTTTACAAACCAGTTTGGAGTTCTCCACTGAATGAAGGCATTATTAAAATTACACGTGCAAATATTTAAGATTAAGATCTTTATAATGGTTGGGGAAGGAGAGGCCCTCACCACTACAAAGGCCCTTTACCACATACGATGCCGATGAAATGTCCAACTGTCTTAAAGCCCGTTGCTCCTTACTATTTGCTTTATGTCTCCAGTGGGATTTCTGCCTTTTCACCTCCTGTTGGTTTAATCGGAGACCTGGCGTGTGGATCAGCCGGTGGAGCATTAGGCCTCCGTGAAGAGAACGATGCTTTCTCTTCATCTCAGTGCGGTATATGCTGCTTGCCAGACTGAGTGTTTACAGCTTGCGGGTTCGGGTAATGAATAGATGCGTTTGGCTTCAAAAAAACCACCTCTGCGGCTTTCTCATGAAAGCCGAGCCTTTTCCCCCCACCTAGATGCTATTCCAGCTTACGCTCCTTCTCTGGCTGCTTTTGTGTCCTCCTGGTGGTTCAGCCGCATCTTCCTGCCTGGCCGCCGGATCGCAGCGCGAGGTGGTGTTTGGATTACCTGAAGGAGTGACCGCGGTGGGTTCTGTCCAAGCCTGCAACTCCTTCAGCAGTCAAATCCGCCTGCCTTCGACGCTTTCTTTCAACGGTCTTGGAAAGGTGTCAGCGCAGGGTTTTACGTGCAGGAGAAGAGGTGCAGATGTTGTACGCCTGGAGCTGTCCACCTCACCGCTGACTAGGACAGCCATTAGGAAATAGCCTGCCCTCAGCTCCCTCTTGGCAAGCCTGGCATTCGTCCCCAGCAGTGCCTTGCGCTGCGCTGCTGTGCTGTTAGCCTGGGCTGGCATGAAGCATCTTGATATCCTGCGAGCTGTGAAACTTGACATATGCTAAGGCAGTAACGGGAAGAGAATCTCCCCTCAAAGCTTCCCTGGAATGTTCTGACAGTATTTAATCTGTCGGGGTCTGCTATGTCATTCAGACCGATCCCAGTAGGCCAACGAGTCAGGATCAATAATAGCCTTGATCAGCAAATAATTCTACCTTGATCAAAGAATCCTGGTAATTAGAGCTGAAAAATATGCGTGACATCACTCAGTCTGCTCCACAAAGTGCCCTGAAACATGCTGGCTTTCACGTGTGTGTTCCTGGGGCTTTTTGGGCTGCTCTTGGAATGTAACGTCGTGCTTTCGAAGGAGGGCTCTGTTGTTATTGCCAGAGAGTGACCGATATGAGGTGCTGCATTATTTTCCCTCAACGTTTTAAAGATGGAAGAGATGAGGGAGAAGTGGGGCGTGAGGAAATGACCCCTTGTCATCATCCAGGAAGAGAGCTGGAAGGGGCGGTCAGCCTCTGTGACACAGTCCCTGAGGCTCCGTTCCCTTTGAGCAGACACCCTGTTTATCCTCAGGCCTCCCATGCGTCAGCCCCACAACTGCCTCCTCTGCTTCCCTGACCAGGAGGCGTTACTCCCGGGGAGGAGACGGGATGCTCGGTCTCCACGGCTCACTCCATCCGAAATCGCACCCACGGGATTCAGCCGAGCGTCACTCGCTGCAGAGCTCAATGGGAAGAAGGTGGCAAAGGAAGATAGTTTTATAGAGCTCCCGCGCGGTGGTTGAGGGCGTTTTTGTTCTGTGGCGTGCGTTACAGCAGCTTGGGGCTGGCTGAAGGCTTAGGTGGTTTGTAAGTGCATGTGTGGGAAGTGGGCTGAGTGTGCTGTGCGGGGGGGAGGGCTGGCCCGGAAGGGTTAGTCACCAAAATGCAAAGCACACGCGTGCGGTGTGTTACACCCCAGTCGCGTCAGGTGTGGAGAGAAGGGTCGGTAGATGTTGCATGCACAAAGCCAGCAAGAGTTGATCGTTACAGGTCTTTGAAAATGAGGAAATGAAGCCAACTTTTCAGTTTTTTGTGGCTGTTGCTGTCAACCCATCAAACATGAACGTGGCTGCTTGCCTACGAACAGATACGGGGTTTGTTGCCTTTGCCACCTCTGCGATGCTGTAGGGCCCAGCTATGCTGTGTGTAGCACAATAAATCTGGTTTATATCAGAGTGAACTTTGATATATTTTATTAATATCACACTCATGAGTCAAATATTTAAATATGCATGTCATACAAAAACTGTTATTTAGCTTGTGCTTATTTTACTTAATTATTTTAGATTTACAGTGCACCTGTCATCGGCTCGTAAGTGCCATGCGATTGATTAAAAATACAGTCAGGAATTCAAACCTGCCGTTCTGGCCCATCTAGATTATCCCTCTCTTTTGAACTCATCACTCCCTCCTTTTCCTAACCAGGTCTCTTCCAGCCCCCTAAACCTGTTCCATCTAAATCCAGGATCAACCATGGGGAGGCCGGGGAGCTGAACCGTATGATAATGTGCTTGCAGGTACATGAACTGCAAGTTCACTTTACAGGAGAGCTTTCAGAATCCTTAAGGCGGATCGCAGTCCTGCTGTCACGGGTGCTGTACGAGCAGCATCACTGGACTTCGCAGCCCCCATCCTGGAGACTTTGCAAGCCAGGTTTATGCCTAGGTACAACAGGGACCGCAGTGCTGACCACCTGGGAGACGAGGGGTTCTCACTCTCAGCCATTTTTTGGTTTTCAGGGAGCCCTAAAGCGACCTTTCCTTCTTCTTGCTGTGTACTGAAAGCCATAAAGGGGAGGGTGTGAGAGTTAACATTAACCCCACGGGGTTGGGAGGGGAATGTGCATTAGCATGTCGTGGCTTTCCCCAGCTCCGGCCTCCCTGTCAGCAAAGAACCCTTAACCCGTCTGAGCATCTGTGGGGGACTCCCAAGGCAGCGCTAGCTTGGTATGGGGTATGTGTTGGTTCCTGGTTTCTCCTCCTGTCTCTTCCCAGCCCGTCCTCCCTGCACCCCCAGACCATGTTTATCCGTAGAATTATGGGAACAACGTTATATTGGTCATTATTTTTTGGCACATCTGGCCCACATATCCCATTGGAATTTGCAGCCTTTTTCAAACTTCTGCATATGCAGAAAGTCAAGTTCTTAGAGGTGGAAGCCAAAAGGCTCAGTGAGAGCATTTACCCAACGTGGATGAAGCACTCTTGACCAAAGCAGCCTGAAATGGGTTTGAGAATTCTCTTGCCCTTGTTACTGCCGACTTACCTCGTAATCGGCCGCAGAGAGCTGCTGCAGAGCGAACTGCCAGCTCCTTTCCTGTTGACTAAAGGTCAAGTGTAACCCCTTTCTGTTGCATGAGGTGACATGCCTGTTCTGAGTAATTAGTTTAAAAAAACCCACTTATGTGTCTCCCTGTGAGACCAGAATGCTGACTAAAATCCAGAAGCAGTTGCAAACATGCTTCAGAAGAAATTGTGCCACTGTATGAGATATCCACTGTTGCGTGTGCAGTAAAAGTAGCAGGAAGGGAAAATTCCAGGGAAACGGGAGGTTAAGAGACTGTCGGGTATTTTGACAAGCGTTGTCTTTATTTGAACAGCAGAGATCTTGGGGGTCAGGTTTGTTCCTTTGTGCTGTTTATACAGCACCTAGCACTGTGGAGTTGGGTTTGGGGGCTCCGAGCTGTTGCTGCAGCCACAGAATAAATACATAATAATGATGTAAAGGGGAGCGCGTGCTGCAGCGATGAAGATACCTCGGTGCGCGCTCTCTGTGTGTGTCGGTAACTGTGGTGATAAGGATGATGCGTACCTGTGTAAAACAGGCTGGAAAAAGCCCGTGTCTGGCAAGGCTTGAAGGAAGGAAGCAGTAGATGAGGTCGTGGGCAAGAGAGGTGGGAAAGAATTCGTAGAAGACTGGGAGACATCCTGTGAAAAGTAACGAGGCATCTGAGTTGCAGCCAGAAGTAGCTGTGGAGCGTTCTGTGTTTGACTGCACAAGATCAGCTGGAGCTGAGCCAGAAGACACAGAGTTGAGTGCAGGTTCTGGAGAAGCCAAGGATGTGTAACAACCAGGAGAGCTACCTTCTCCTCCCTGTCGTGGTCTAGTGGGTACGGCAGTGTTGGGTTGATGGTTGGACTGGATGGTCTTAGGGGTCTTTCCCAACCTTAGTGATTCTGTGATTGGACAGGACAAGAGCGCTTAGCCAACTTTTTGGTCTTGTGCTTTGCTTCTGTGCAGAGAAGACAGCATATAACTGTATTTCCCAGAAAAAATAAGCCATGTTCCAACTGCAGATTGGCAGGTGAGGGAAAATGGGAATAAAAACTAGTCGGTGACGCTGAGGAGGAGATAACAGGTGAGAGGCAACAGCTCAGGAGCTCGTGCTACATGTTCCCGATTAAAAAAGCATATTCACTGCTTGCCCAGTTGTTCCAAGGTCAGAAAGGCAGCAACAGGGGTGCCGGCACAACAGATCTGCCGGAAAATAAGGCGCCCTTGTGCGGTATCGGTCCTCCGGGGGAGGTGGAGCTCCTCTAATCTCCTTCCCCTTATCCCTCTTCCAGCTGACCTCCTGGGCTCAGTAAATAACAGCTCAGGAGGCTGCAGGAATCACTGAACAATGAGTGGCCTCCCAAGGGGTTGGAATTTCTTTCCACCTAAATTCCACCTTTGCAGTCTTTGCTAAAGAATCCACAATTATTATTCATTTAACCTGTATTTTTAAATACTATTCCTTGCCTTTCTTTCACCCTCCCAACTTTAAATGGGATTTCAGAGGGGAATTTTCTAGAGTTCCAGCTGGCACCCGATGTCTAAACAAACCCAGGCCTCTGCCTGCTGGAGTGCCTGGTATTGCCTTGGTCTCAGCTCTTTCTGTTGGGGAATGGCTCACCTGCCTGAATACGGTGCAGGGGGAGATGCAGCTGAGCCTTTGAAAGGTCTGGAGGGATTTGTCCATCTGATCCCTGTTTATTTTCATAAGGCATTTAGTTCTCAGGAGCTGTCTCTCAGACCTGATCTTCTGTCTCCAGAACCGATGGGTGTAAGATTTTTGGCCCTGACTTGATGAACTCTTATTTTGGCTGTTTCTCCATGTATCTGTCGGAATTTGTGTTTGTGCTGGGTTTCGGTTTTGGTTTTGCCAGCGCAGAAACGACGTTGTGGGTTCAAGCGATGTTGTGCTGTACTTTGATCTTTGTATTTTGCTTTTATTTTGAGCTGGAGCGAGGGAAATCCAGAGAAATAGTTGAAATCCATCTGAAAGAGACTGCGTTGCCCTCCTTACGTAGGGGCTTTCGCTGGCAAGACTTGCTGAGCTGTCCTTGCGTTAGGGATCCCCGTACCAGTACCATCCCAGCGCCGCCGGTCGACTGCAACTGGGCCCTGTATCCCTGCTCGTTTTCCCTTCCCCTCCGTTTCTCTGCTGTTACTCGGTGAGTGTTGCAGTTGACTACCTTCATCTTCACTGGCTGCGGTTAGGAACGGGCTGTGTGGAAACCCCTACGATGAGCCCCAACCCTTCCACCCCCACACACTACCCCGGGAGAGACCCAGACGGGTGAGGTGACTCACGTAGGGCTGGCTGAATCCTGGGGCTGCTTGCGGGGGGGGGGGGGTGGTGGGGGTGGGAAATGAGAGGCCCCCGGGCAAGGCAGCCAGGCAGCTGGGGGTGGTGGCTGCCCCTTGGTTTGCTTCTCTTTTTACACAGCTGAAAGCAGAGGGACCTTGTAGGGTGCAGGGGAGGTGGTTTTCAGTTGGCTTTGGGAATTGGTGGGAGAGGGCACTGAGAGGGAAGGGTGGGGGGAACATGAATTAACGCTTGACGCGTCTCTGCCTCCTGTAGTGGGTAAGCAGGGCCGGCTAACATCGTCGTGCGCTGTGTCGCGGCGTTGCGGGACATCCTCAGTGCCACCGCAGGTATCCTATGGAGCTGGCATGTAACGACATCCAAGGTCCCTGCCCTCGCTGTGTCCTTCCTGATCTGATGTGGTGGTGAGAACCCAGGAGCAGCAGCAGAGGCATGTTTCAGAGCTGGAGGTTAGCTCAGCTCAGCTTCAAAGGGTCGCTGTCACAGCCTGGATCACCGTTCTCCATCCTTTGGTCTGTTGATCCCAGCTGGTGCACGGACTCCAAGAGTCTCTGGGAAATACTCAGGGAAGGCAAGCCTGTTCTCAGGAAATTTAAGTTCAGTCTGCAAGGGTCCAGTCCTTCGCTGGAAAGAGATTCAGCAAATCGGAAGCAGTTGAAAACCAGTGGCTAAACTTGCCAGGTTTTCTGTGTTATCCAAGCTACTCTCTGGGACAAGGTCCACACAGGCAGAAAACCTGGAGCAAGATGTGAGCTGTCTCTTTGTCTTGTTCTTCAGGGAATTGACCCTATCCGCCTCTGGAAGGAGTGGTCAGGGAGAGCAGAAGTGAGGTTGGCTTTCGGGATTGAAATGGCTCTGAACTTGCATGGGGATAAGACAGGGAGAAGAGAACCCCCTTCCTGGGGAATGTGGGGAAGGTACTGGCTTTTAACTGCTCCCTTCCCGTGCCTCCTGGACATACGGGAACACAGATGTGCCTGTAGAAATGTGTGAAGCCATGTGCGTGCTAATGGCACCTAAATATAGCAGCTGCTCCGTGCTCCTGTTAACCTGTCAAATGACTACTCACTCTCCCAGGCTTTGCCAAATCGTAGCTATTACTCACCTCCATGACTAATTCCCTACGGAGGGCCCCTAAAAAGATGTAGAAAACAAGTCCCCTGTCGCTCTGGGGCACAAAACGTTATGTCTTTTTTACTGGATTTGGCTAATGAGAGGAGAAACTCCCGCAGATAGACTTACCCTGGAGCTGCAGGCAGAGTCCTCAGGCGGGTTTGCTGCAGGAGGCGCAGGCACCATTGCTTGCAACGCTTGGAAACTGTCTGCATGGGTGTCCGCAGGGAAGACCAAAGCTGTTCATTGGAGCTGGTGATTTCTGCAGGAGGAAGATGTGATGGAAACATGCCCAGGGTGGGATTTCACTTTCGCTTTCACGGACTTTTCCAATGCAGACGCTTGACGGGTAAAGCAGAGCTGCTTAACCGTGCACAAGAGGATCAGGCGACCGCAGAGAAGTCTGTGTCTTCGTGGAACTGCAGGGGGGGAATTAGGATTGGCAGGGCGTAATTGGTAAAGCTTGTGTTTGGCTGGGATTTTATTTTAACAGGCCCAGAAAATCACCAAGTAAATAATTAGTCGGGACCTTAAATTTGCTCTGCAGCACCTCTGACGGCAAAGTATACCCAAGTAGGGTTATTCAAGAAGGAAGAGTGCCACCTATTGAGTCCCAGACCTCCCCTCCTTCAGAAGCCCGAGTGCAGGAGTTTCCCAGCCAGGTACTTGCCAAGCCCAGCTCAGCATCACTGGTGAGGTGGGAAGCAGCCACGGCCTGGGGTGGTACACTCACGCGGGACAAAGCAGGAGTGGGCGCACTAAGGACTCGGTGGGGTTTGGTTCAGATCTGACCAGATGTGCCGCGTTTTAAAGCAGCGAGTGGCCGCTGCAGAGCTGCCGTCAGCAAGCGCCCGAACCCAGAACCTCTTCTGGAGCAAGTTCTTTCTTTAAAACACTGAAAAAAACCCCTACAAGACTTACAAATAATTAGGGACAAGTCATGTTATCCCAGCTTGACGTTCGTTAGGCCGTTGGTGGCTTTGGGTGACACAAACTACTAGATGTGCTTCCAGAGTAAGCGCCGGATGTGTGAGCAGGTTTGTTTCTTCGTGCGTCCTGAAGCCTCCGTCTGTGCTTGGTGTTGCTGGGAGCCAGGTATGACCACTCTGTCTGTCAGACTTTGTTTCCCACCTCAGGGAAATGCGTGAGAGAGGAGATACCAGTTTCCAGACAAAGTGTTCCACCTTTAAAAACATGCCCCCCACCCCTTCATTCCAAATCATATTGGTTCTAGTTTTCACTCCCATGTGAGATGAAGGGTTTTTTTCACCTGCTCAGAAAACTATGCCCTTTGGTATTTAATTTTTTTTCCTTCCAGCTTCTTGTTTTTTATTCTTTTGATGAATTATTTACCTCTCTTGGGTTTTGGTGTTTGGGGTTTTTTTCTATATTCTCTTTGTGTTTATCTTCAAAACATACAACTCCTAACGCTTCCCACTTCAGTTGGGTACTCGTTGGAAAGCCACTCTATTTGTCGGTCATTTACTTGCCAGTGTTATATATACAGATGTATTGTAAATCACGCAGTGTCATCTGTGTTGCTTCCAGTGTGCAGAACCAGCTAGTTGCCTATTTCTGTGAGCAGATTTGGTTTATCCTTCGTTTTTTTAGTACACACAGTCTAAGTGGAACCCGTGGTTCTGGGTGCTGCAGAGCCGCCGTGAATGATGAGCGCTCCCTCCAGTGCTCGCAGGACGCGTACGTGAGGCAGGGCAAAGGCAGAGCGTGTTACGCACAGTTCTCTACCGACTGCAAGCAGTAGTGCCTGATCCTCCTTCTGTTACTCACAAGTAGCTCCCAGCTAGGTTTGTTTTCCAGGGGGTGCCCTGGTTACTGAGTGGTGGGAGCACCAGATTCGGAGACAGGACCGTTCTGTTCCAGTCTTGGGATCCCCTCCCGTTGTTCTGTGTGACGGTGAGCAGGTTGTCCCACCATACTCTCCCATGGTCTCACTTGCCTGGAAGGTGATATGGAGGTGCTCCATCCAAGAACTGCTGCCCCCCCTGCAAAGGCTGCAGGCCGTGGAGTGCACGGCTACGTGCAGCTGCCAACTGATACCCTAGAGCTGGACCCCAGTGTTTGCCCACCGTCTCTGTGGAGTGAGAAGAATGGGATTCACGCCGTGATTCCCGGGACCGAACCTTGTGAAGCTGATCATTGGTTCCGTTTTGTTGTCCTTGTCAGAGCTGTTGTGACCCCCATTGTTACACAAAGCGCCAGAGCCAGGAATTTCATTGTACTGCCTCTGGATTAGGTTCCCTTGCTCCTGGCACAGCTAATCAGCACATGTAATCGGGTTTCTGAGTAAGAGTGGGCCATGAGAGCAACTGGATCTTGTAGCACTGACTTCCCCGTTGACTTGCAGGTGTTCTCCGCCATCTGCAGTTCCTGTGAAGCCTGTAAACGTGCCCCACGGACTGAAACGTCTGCACGCTACCCCGGCAGGTTGTGGGAGATACATCCTTGCCCGGACTAGCTCATGTCGAGGATGGGTGTCATCCTCAGCCGTGACAAACCTCCTGCTGGTGCTTTCAGCCACGCAGCATTGTGATAGACTGAGGGCAGGTCAGTACTTAGTGGTGCCAAGAAGGAGGGAGGGATTCCCCGGAGTCAAAGCAGCTAAGCAGGAATTTGGCATGCTTTTAGCCTCATGCCTGATACGCTCAGACTCTCTTCCTCTCATTAATTCCACTCTGTGCTGCAGCTGAAGAGCATGTATTAAAACTCTAAGGAGACGTGTCAGGTAGTTGTTCAAAATCAGTTAATTTTTTATTGGATTTGAAGTCAAACTTCATGGGCCAAACCCACCCCTGGAGAGCTGGGGATGGGGAACTGCAGGCAGACGGGACTTATTCCGGATAATTGACTTTCTCTTCTGTGTCCACTCTCACTCTCAGATTCACCTAAGAAGCGTTCCCATCTTTGCTTCTCGGCAGTGCTCAGGCTGAGGGGTCTTTGTCCCCAGCAGCCTCAGCCATCGAGATGTATTAAATTAAACATACACACACTGCACAGCCCTGAGGCTGTTAACCCCCCGTGCACACAAATAATCCGTTGTGGTCTAAGCAGAATAACTTACGTTTGGACCCTGATCTAGTCCAAGTCATTTCCACACCTGCGGGAGTGACCTTCAAAACTTGCTCGAGGCTCTGTCTCGAAACTCATTTTCTCATTAGTGGAAATGAAATGTATTGTGGAGCTTTTGCTCTGCCTCTGCATCTCTAGGGAGACGAGCGCAGAACAACACTTCTAGTCCCTGCCCACAGATCGTGCCAGGGCCGCCTCTCTCCCGGGTGGTTTTCCAGAAACCCTTCTTCCCCAATTCCTCTTCCGTTCCCTCCACAATAACATAACTAAGATTAAGGGAAGTCCTTGCGCTGCGTCCTGACGGTTGCAGTGAGCAGGGGCTGCCTGGGCACCGGGTGTGCTGGTGGACAGAGAACGCTCTGCTTTTGCTTGGCCTTGTGCTGGCTGGTCCCAGAACTGAATAGTTTTAAAACCCATACAATTTATTCCCATAGTAACCATGCTGTGGAATTGCGTGGTCTGGTACCCGTGTTTCCTTCTGGCTGTAGGACTGTTAGAGTGTAAGGGGCAAAAAACCCCCTTCGAGTCCGCGTCATCCATCAGCCAGGGGTCACGGTAACTGCAGATCATATGCTTGGGTCTCAAAAACTGCAGGAAATCAGTCTTTGTTACATGGAAAATAAAGCAGTCTATGGGGAAAATAACCATAAATGTTCATTATTTGTACAGGAAAATCAATTTGTAGGCCAATTGACCAAATAAAGTAATACAATTTGCTGGGAAATCCCCCAGGTGTGGCAGGCAAATCATGAAGCAGAGATGGAAGCAGCGGTTGTCGTAGGTAGGCTGTGGTGGGGTGGGGGTGGGAGGGCTGTGGGGAAGGGAGATGGAACGTAAGAAAAGGAATAACGCTCCAGAAAAGGGCACCTTTGGCTGTGCAGCCAGTTGAAGGAAAGGTGCTAGTGAAAGGAGAAGGGGAAATGGTCTTTTTCTGGTTTTTATATGGCAGAGGGCGGTGGAAAGAGGTACCGGTGCTACCACAGGGTGTGTGACAGGAGGCAGGAGCTCTCTGAAGGGGCAGGAGCCTGGTGCCGTGGCAGGGACCACGTGTGATCCAGCAGTGGGAGCAGGGGAGGGACACACAACCCTTCTCGCTTCTCCCTCACCTCGTCCCCTACCCAGCAAATCTTGGGCAAGTCGTTTCCGTTGTGCAGGCCGTGTGTGAGCAGCAAAATCAGATAATCACCCCCAAATGACTTCGAGGTGGTTCTGTTATTCTCGTGTCCGTGGTAAATGCCATTTGCAGCCCTAGCGCCGAACTGCTTGTTTCGGAACAAGGACAACCAGGTCTGGTGATGGGGACGCTGTGCCGCGACAGCCCTTTGTCACAGGGGCGCGTTGACGCAGGGACAGGTCGTAAAGCTAAGGATCAATTTGTCAGTCAGGCTTTTCCAGTTACCTGAAGCAGATCCTTTGTGCTTCCGTAAGTGGAGGCTTCGTATCTGTGCGGGAATGAAGGCAATGAGATTGGGAGGGAGAGCGGGACGTCTTCAGCTGGCTGTCGCTTGAAAGGATGACCGTCGCACTAGAAGGCATGGCTAGTCTTGTGACAGTTGAAAAGGGTCCGCAGAGCTCCTTTTCCACACTGGCTGTGATTATGTTGTCCCTTTGGCTTTGGAAGCGCGACAGGCCGCTCCTGGCTCTGCAGCGGCCGCTCTGTACGACTTGGTTCAGCAGTTTACGTCCCGTCCTCACACCTTGCACCACTGTGAGGTGGATCTGCTGCTCCTCACCCGCCTCCCAGGTGCGTTAAAAACCCTTGAATAACAAAAGCTGGTAAAACACGCAGCGCTTTCCAAATGAAACGTATCCGGTAACGGCACTGTCCTGTAGAAGACTCGGAATCGGCTCAGGTTTCTCTTGCTTTGGCTCTCTGTCGTAGGGAAGGGGCTCGGGGGAGGCCGTGCCCTCACTCCTGTGCCTGCAGCAGGTGTCGGAGCTTTCGGTGTGTAAAACGGGGTCCTTCGGAAGCCTGGAGATACCGGTTAGGCAAACTCTGCCGGTCCTGCCGCGTCCATGCATGAACCGCACCTTTTCTGGTTTGTTTTGGTGTTGATCCTGAGGAGTATGATGTCTGCATGAACACTTCCTCAAAAGTGGAAGCAATGCCTTCATGAATATTTGTAGTTTTCTTGTTTGCTTTGGATTTTCAAAGTTTGCCTGGCTGTCGGGAGGGCTAACTCCTTCCGAGGAAGCTTCGTGGGCAGATCTGCCTGTTGCTCGCTCTCCTCAGGTTTGTTCTGATCTGCTCTTCCGTGCTGGATCAGACTTGAAACGCTGCAGTGCGTGGATGTTTCCTATCTCCGCCAGCCCGAACGATCTCTGTGCAGGTGCTAACCGAAGGCTGGAGCTCAGCGTTCTTGAAGAGGCATGTCTATCACCCAGGGGGGATGGTGCTGCGTTGCTGGGTGGTCCTGTCCTGGAGTCAGATGAGGCTGGTTTTGGCACCAGCCTCCCGCGGGGAATACTGACTGGGATGTAACGCAAAGCTCTGGTTACTCTGGCTCCGCTGTGTGGAGCAGCTGCTGTTTTTCTCTGCTCTTACCACTTTGGTTGCTAAAGTTTTGAGGGAAACTGCTGGGAAATCAGTTTTTTTTAAGCTGAGAACAATTGCCCTCTGGTTACTTTCCATCTCATGCTGCCCATGGCAAGGGTCTTCCGGCGGTGGGGTGGACGGGAGGCTTTTCTTGGGTCAGTCTCACACCAGGACACCCAGGACGGGGGAGTACGGCTGGGATTAGGGACTCACAGTCCAGGGCTTCCACTGGTGCCCCTGGGAGCTTATGGTTGTGAAGTCACCAGTGGTCATGGGACACTTCAGAATTTGGAAGCCCAGCTTTTAGGATGGTGTTAGACCAGGTTTTTCCAACGGAACCAGCTGTAGCTCTCAATAACTGCAGCATCATCAAAATCTTCTTCCATATGAACAACGAAAAGGAAGAACTGACTTGACAAATCCAGGTCTGTCTGTCCCATTAAGCAAAGAGAATAATTACTGAACTTCGTAAAACACACCAAACTGTTTAGGTAAAGCCTGTTTTGGTTTCTGTTCCAGCAACAACGTGCATTTTGGGAGGAACTGTTTAACGTTTCTGTTTGATCTTTGTACAAGTTGGTCTTTATGACAACGAAGAACTTGAGGCAGAAATTACACTTTACCCAGTGAGAAGCTACAGTGGCTGGTCCTCATTCTTGTAGGACTTGACGAAAGCCTGGGTCTGTCTCGTCTTGGCTGAGGAGGCTGTAAGCCGCGCTTGGAAATCTCCAGGATCTCAAAGAAATGCTTTAAGTGTGTGTCTCTAGGGCAGAATAAAAGTATAAACCCCAGTCAAATTCCTGTTGATCAAATATTCCAGACTCACTGGGTAAGGCTGCGTTCTCTTGGTCCTGATGTAACGAACCTTCGGAGTGAAACATTAATACCTGGGGGAATGACGGGCAGTTATTTTCTTCTCTGTCTTTCTGCTACTCAAAAGGCACAGCAATGACGGGCATGGAAAGAAGGGAAAATGTCTTACAGCATCCATGCCCTGTTGCTCCATGTCTCTTTACCAGAGAGAGGGAGCAGGAAAGGCAAGGTAAAAGAGAACAATATGTAAGTCTTGCTTTTATTTAGGAGGTAGCGTCAGCATATCACATCCTCTACTTGTGTAAGTTGTCTTTTACGCCGTTAATACTGACTTACGTAGCCTGAGGGCCTGGTTCACATCTCTGCATCCTTCTTTGCAACCTCAGACTGAGGTGGACGAAGTTATTTGATGTGGAACAGGGACTGAAAACAAAGACTAGGCCACTTCTCAGCCTTCTTCCAAAGAGTTTTTGGAAACAGGTAGCTCCAAAGAACTGGTAAAGAACTCTCCCTTCAAAGACTGGAAGCTCCAGTTGGCTTTTCCAGAAAAGCATGGCTCTCACTCTATTAAGAAATTACCCTTTAGGCTTTATAAATCACTCAGAGGTAACGAATGGGAAACGTTTCCTTCTGTTCCCAGTGCTTGGTCATCTGTTTCTTCCCTTCAGCTCCCTCTGTACTTTGGGCCATCCCTCCTGTGCTGGTCCAATTTCCAGTGTAACACTGGTGTCACTGGAAAGAGATGATAAATAGTAAACCTATTAATGGTCAGGTTAAAGGGCTGGGCTGCGGCTGACAGGGAGGCAGAAAAACAGAGGCGGTGGAAGGCTGCCTGACTGTTGTTTTATTCATTTGTTCATTACTGAACGCTGGAGCAGGAGACGAGATGAGAGGCTGGACAGCTTCTTCCGTCTGCACCCGTGGTTTTGACAGGGAAGCTGGGAGGTGCAGGGCAGCAGGCCTGTGCCCGTGCCGGATTTGCTACCCCGACAGTCGGGCTGGTAGCACGCTGGCCTGGAACGCCTAATGAAGGCCCGGGGGAGAGCGGAGGATTATCTTGGAAGGCAACTGACCCTTTCTTAGGTGTTTACACTAATCACAGCTGCAGGTAAACGCAAACTCCGTTAGTTATCCTGCAGGGGTATGTGTGGGCTCCGTTGCTCTGTAATTTCCCTAATTAAAGCCATTTGCCTAGGTTTATTATTTGAAAAAGGAAAAGG
Organism: Rhynochetos jubatus; assembly: GCA_027574665.1. Classification (NCBI taxonomy): domain Eukaryota; kingdom Metazoa; phylum Chordata; class Aves; order Eurypygiformes; family Rhynochetidae; genus Rhynochetos; species Rhynochetos jubatus. The sequence goes on from CM050669.1 coordinate 6,406,067, forward strand.
AAAATATTCCGGGCGTTCGGAACCTCCCCCTTTCCTTTCCCCTATCTTTATTATCAATAAAAAGAGAGAGAAAATGCTGTCTGGACTTGAGGATTTCCTTCACATATGGAAAAGATTTAGCATTCTTCAGCTCCCAGCATTGGCAGCGTGCAAACCTCTCCCCTCTTACCTCCCCCCAGCATTCCCTCTCTGCTCCCTGTATTTCCCCGATCTACATATACAGAAAGAATGCCTGTGCGGTTGCTTCTGCAGCGTTGGGGGTTTTTTTAATCTGACAGAACTGATTTTTGAGGGTTGAATCACAGGCACGTGGATCGTCTTGCAAACAGCTTTGATATTTTTATCAGCGTGCAAACTCTTTGCGCATTTGCGTTTCTGGGCTTTTTTTTTTTTCCCCCGCTATGATTCGGATGCTGAAGAAGCGGTGTCCGTAGGGACTGCACCTGCTCGTCTGCTTGGGTCAATTCCCAGTGGGATCAGATGTCCAGAGTTTGGCTGGCAGCTAACGTGGACTGGCAAAAGCTTTGCTTTCATGTGCATTTTTTTTTTCCATGGAGTTTTTTGCCTCACAGCTCTCATAGCAGAGGCCTTTCCATTGCTGGGATCAATTAAATGCTCACCGGGGACTCTCTCTGCGAGGAATCTTTCCTTTTCTGGCTGGCTTTGAATGTCACACCAGGGCGTTCAGCTGTTTTGACCCTGTTGCAGTAGCTCCCAGGGCAGGAAACCTTCCCTAACCCTCCCTTCCTGTCTCTCCCCCAAGTCCTATGCTCTCCGCCCGTCATTCCATCTGCATGCTCTCCCAGGGCTCTTATGCAACAGCTCGGTTTTTGGTATTCTTGGCTGGGAGAACACAGCTCCAGGGGAGAGCTATGAGGGGGCTGGATGGGTGGGGGGAGAAGGATTTTGTTTTGTAACTACTGACCTTGCTTAGCCGCACAGAGCACAATTTTCCCCTGCTCTCTGGAAGGGAAGAAATATCACCACTGTTGTCTTTCCCATCTTTCTGGTGGTCCCTTGCTTTCATGACAGAACCATTGGGCTTCCAGGCTTCTCCGCTCAGGTAACCTACCACTGTTCCCAAGCGGTTGGGTGGTGTTTTTTTCACTTGTAGTTGCATCTCTAGGCTTGGGTAATTGGTAACTTGAAATTGTGTGCTGGTACCCATCTGATTTTTCCTGGGGAAAGGAAATATGCCTGTCTGTGATTTTTAAAAACAAAGCAACCCCCCACCCAGACAATATTTTGAGAGGCAATGAAAGCAATTAATGGTGTCAGAAGACCCAGGGAGGGTGAAGTGGTGAGTGACTGCGGGCTGGACTGACGCAGGACCGGCTGGGTGGGTAGCGGGAAGTGTCTGGGGAATAGAGGGTTATTGACTCAAACTCCAGCTGCGTTTAGTTAGCTGCTATCATAACCCACAAAATTAATCTTTCACAATGTATAAAGGGAGTGCTAATATAGGAGGCAGTTCTGCAGTGCCCTCAACGCTCACCCTTGCCAGAGCTTTGGGGCATTGCAGAAATGTTTTATTTTCTAGTTACGCTAATTAGAGAGTAAGCGATGCTCAGGTCTCCCTCCCCGCCTCCTCTGTCCATGGGGTGGGGGAAATCCTTGTGCTGTGAAGGAAGGTGCAAGCTCTGAAGAGCTTTCCTCTGAGCTGAGTTTGTCCCAAAAGCGAAGGTCTTCGCCTCCTTTCGGGCATGGAAGAGGTTGTTGGAGGGTTGTTGGAGGGTAGGGGAAAGCACCCGTGCGGTATCTGCAGCAGCGTTTTGGCTGCTGGCTGTACTTCACCCACAGACGTGCGTGTTGAGAACAGGCCCTCGGTGGGGATCCCGAGTTCCCCCTGCTCTCAGCAGTGTAATCTGTTCCTTATACCTCCTTCTGTCCATACCCCCCGGGACAGGGAGCCGACAGGCAGGCAACCTGGCTTTGCTGGGCTGAGCTGTGAGACATATTCACCGCTCCGTATACTTTTTGCTGGGGGTACTGCACCTGTACTAACAGCTGTTGGCTCTGCAGCGATAGCAAATGCTCCTTCTGACCCCTTGGCCAAAACAGCCCTACTAGTTTAAGCGAGCCAGCTGGCAAAACACACCTTCCCCCCTTCCTTCGTGTGGGTGGAAATGGAGTTACCTAACAGGGAGGAGCTGGAGTCCCAAGATGCCTGGTGCTGTGGCGGTAGGTGATCATTGATGGGGTTGTTTTCCCAAGCATCAGGCATCCCAGTGAGTATCAACAAACTGGGAGGCTGGTTTTAAAATATTCAAAACGTTCAACATCAGCATCTCATTAACGTATGAGAACGCTCTGTAACGACTCTCACGCAAATACAAGCTTTTTCAATGTGAGATTATGAATCTTACATCAAATACCTATAATGCCTAATGTACCTCCCAATATATAGTGATGCACTGCAGTCTCAGTGTGCTGCTCAGCTCTGTAGGTACTTTCCTGTCCTGTAAGCTGTCTGTACAACTGGCAAAGGACTTTAGCAAAAGGAATGATTCCTTGGATGAAGTGCTTCTCAAAAAGGAGTGGGTTTTATTTGCAGCTTGGACCAGTGCCCTTTCAAGTCAATGGAAAGGCAGTTGATGGTAGCAGGTTCTGGACCAGGCTTCTGGCTACCTTGGATTTAAAGTAACGTAGCTGCTGGTGAATGCCTCTGAACAGATTAAGAAAGCGCAATTGATTCAAAACCGACTATAGATGAACATAAAAGGCAAAATTGATTGGCTCAGTCTAATGTTCTGGGAACGGAGAAATGTAATAAATAAATAAAAAAAAATGTCCCAAATTTAATGGCAAAGCCACAAAGTAAACACAGCTTTTAAAAAGGCACTGCTAGTGCTGGAATGCAGGTGTTGACAAGGGCACTGGAACCACGGTGACCCTGGTTCCCGTGTTGTCTGTGACTGGTGCTGCTCGGAACTGAAGTGGTCCAGGTCGTCTGTGACCCGAGATCGCTGCAGGTGCAGATTCTCTTTTCCATTTACGTTAGTTTATTTGTCTTTGAAGGGAAGAAGCTCTGTGTTAGGTGACATCTATGTAGGTACGTATGTACCTACTTTTGTGTTACACGGATAGACATGTGTGTTCGTATAGGTGAATATATGCGTGGCGGCTTTAGGTGTAAGGATGCAGTTTGCAGAGAGGCATAGAATAAGCATTCTGAGGAGCAGGGGAAAGGGGGAACCTGTGTTCCTGGTCTGGTGGGCCGTTTCTCCAGGTTTAGTGCCTCCCTTTTTGCTGCACTCTCACTCTTGTTAGGGCTGATGAGTCCCTGGGCAGTCACTGAGACCTGGTAACTGCTCGAAGGTACCATAATGGCCATAAAATGATTTTTTTAGTATGTGATCAGCGCTGTTCGCTGCGAAGTCACAGCAGAGGGTGAGTTGCAATTATTTTGAAGCGGAAATTTGCACACCCTCCCTCCCCTCTCCCTTTAATTGTTAAGATAAATTGCAGCTTCAGAAAAATATATAAAGGTTTGGCATGATAAAGCTTGTGCCGATATCAAGTCCTGGCTTTTCAGCAGGACGGAAATCTGGTGCAAATACTGCCCTCCTCATTTTTCCTTTCCTTCCCCTCACTTTTCCCTTTCTCTCCTCTCCTTTTCCCCCGTCCTTTTGGCACCGTGCAAGCGAGAGTCACTGAGGTGGCTTTGGGCAGAGCGTAATCTCCCTGCACCTGCTCTGCACGCACTGGAGCAGCAAAGGGGCAGGGGTGGAAATGCACCTCGTGTGTGAAAAGTATTTAAGGGTAGGAGACGCGCTATTTATATTGCACGTTGCTCCAGGGAATAGACAGTGAGAAACCTCTTTGCGACGGGCCGCGTGAGTGGATCTTTACTACCGTGTAGGGGAGCCCGCAGGGGCGAGGGAAAGCCTTCGCTGCTGCCGCGTAGGTGGAGTTGGCTCCTCACGCCGTAGTAATTCACCTTGTGCAGGGCGGTCTCCGAGAGTCCCCAGCAATATCCACAGCAAGGATATTCTCATCTGTCCGAGTCTGGGCACTGGGACTCGCTACAAAGCCTGGGCAGCTTGATCCAGGTTTTGTCCTTGGGATACTCAGAGGCGTAGGAGCGTCCACCTCGTTGCTGTCCAAGGGTGCATTTTTCATCTTCACGTCTCAAGAAAGTGCGTGGTTTTTCCCTTGTATACACGTTTTCCCTTTTTTTAAGCCAGTTTGGCCCACTGCTCCGCTCTCCCTTGGGTGTCTGCTGCTCGCAGGCAGCTGTGTTCTTGGCTTGGAAGTGCATCAGAATGGGAAAGCTAATGTACCTCCTTGGGGTGATGCCTTCCAGATGGATTTAGCTAATTATCACAACGATTAGGGCTCCTCTTAATGACCGCAACTGGTATTTATTGACAGAGGTAAACAAGAAGTTTTTGGTTCGTATTTATGGAAAGTTGTTACTTTATTTAATCAGGAAAACGTGGGGTCTTCTATCACTTAGCCTCGCTCCGTTCTCCCCTGCAGACAGCCTGCCTGGCTGGGGACGTTTTCATTTTGCCAGGTTTATTTGGAAAGTTGGAGTCGATGTTTCAGAGAAACTGTTACTGGTTGAATGTTACTCTGCACTTCCTCGCCCTGTTTCACACACCTCTCTTCCTTCTCTTCCAGTTCTTGCTAAAAACATGCTGCCTTTCTATGGCCTGTGCTAGGGAAGACGGTATGCCCGTACCGATGCGAAGAAGGACTTGCCCCCGCTGTGGTTCTCTTCCCGCTGTCACGATTTTGTTTGCTAAAACTGTAAATTCTGTGGGGCAACGATATCACAGCCTCCCTGGGTTTCCCGCATACATCTTCCCCTGGAAGTGCTGGTACCACGGCTCAGTCCGTCACAGATGGAGCTGAACACCCCAGGTGCTACAAACGCGCTCTGTCGCAGCGCTAAAACCCCAACACGCTCTAGCTTCTGCACTAGGCTCCTGTTTCTTGAGCACAAAGGGTGCAGGAGCAGAGTAGTACATTCTCCCTGCTTGCAGAAGACGGGAGGCTGGAACCAGGGTCACGTTGCTCCAGGTTCTGTACACAAATACACATGCAGTGGAAAAGCGGCTTTTGCCTCCTGGGAATTTTCCTCCTGTTTATTTGTGTCTTGTCAGAAGTGAATTGTTGAGGGAAGTACATTGCCAGGACCACCTAGGGGAAGTCTGCACAAGGCAAGACTTGCTAGACTCATCTGGACACGCAAATGAACAGTGAGAAGGAGCCTCGGTAACTCGAGATCCACGTGGACTTTTCACTGGTGTGAGAGACAGGCCTGCTGCTGGCTGGCATAGGGCAGTTTTCCCTTTGCAGTCAGAAGGGTTCTGGATTGTCTGGATCATGTCCTCCCTGGACTACTGAAAAAGGTTTAATTTAACTGGTTTTGCTATGTTAATGTGGAACATTTGGTAGGAAATATTCAGGAGAGAGAGATTAGTGCCTAATTCTGCTGCCATCTTCCATTCCTGCTGGTGTGGATGAGACGACAGCTAGGAATGAAGAGGTGGGGAGAGGCTGGAAGTGCAAGACTTGAGCATTGGAAGTGGGAGAAATATTTGTATATATATATGTCTCTGCTAAAAGGTCTTTTGCAAAGCCAACGTAGCCTTTGCCCACCCAACATACCAGTCTGAAACCTAACTGACTAACAGCATTGCCTTCACAGGGCAGCCGTTTGAGAGGAGCTGCTTGGTTCTGGGTTGCCTAACCAAATTCTTGTTTTCTTCTCCTTCTCTCCTGCCCTTTTCCATGCCAACTAATTCCATCCTGTGCCAGAACCGGGGTCGCCTGGCAGAGAAGAGGACGATCCCCTTACCTCCAACCAGGATCCCGAAGAAAGAGCTGACCTCAATTTTCTCGCATAGCGACGACAGCGAAGAGAGCGATAAGAGCAATGGTCAACACCCTGAAGTAAAGCAGGAGGAGGATCTCCACATCAGTATCATGAAAAGAAGGTACTTTCCTGCCAGGGAGTGCTGCACTGCAAGAGCAAAGGCAGAGAAAGCTGGACAGCCGGTGAACAGCCTCTGTGGGCCAGTACTGCCCAGCTGCCCAATGGCATAAATCACCTCCAGGGCCTGAAATTCAAGTGTAAATGTCATGTTACAGCTCAGAGGGAGCCATTGGGTCCTCTTTTCTACTCACTCCTGTTTGGGGCGAGTAGGACTTTTGCACCAAGGGCCTTGTGTTTGCAGACTGTAAGTTGTACTTCACCCTCTGTCCAGCGTTCTGCGTCTTTGTGCTTGGTGAGGCCAATGAATTGCGTGACCGAGGAGCCATTGGTGGGCCGTTTGCCTAGCGTTCTGAACACACGGAGAAGTGTATGAGACTAAGTCCTGCCTTTGGCTTTCAGTTGTCCCCAGATTCTGGTGTAATATAAACTGGATAATTTAACGTTGGGGAACAAAGTTTGAGAGGGAGGTAGCAGCAGTGGTTGTTGTTGCAGGTTCTCGATTACAGGTGTCAAAGAGCGTAGCTGATCCTGTGTGCCCCTAGTCTGAAAGCAGAAGTAATGGAGGTGCAGTAGGCAGAGAGCCACTCAGATCCTAGGGCTTGCCTCAATGCTGACACGTTTTGGTGGTGTCTTTGTCGGTACCGTATACATTCATCCTGGAATCATGCAGGGTTGAGGGAAGAAGAGGAGAGATTGTCTTGAGGTACGTTCTGGTAGCTGTCACTTGGGCTCTCGTGTACGATCTCAGCGCCTGTAATATTCAGCTGCAAAAGTTCGGGTTCTCTCAGCCCTCTGAAAAAAAATAGGATGTTTAGAAGACCTGTAACTACAGGAAAATAAATACCTAAAGACACTGTGTCTCAGCTTCCCATGCATATCATTGCAACTCATCTTGATTGTCATCTTCCTGTGATGCATAAAATCACTCAGACTCTAAGACAAGCCCTATAAAAACAGAGGAGTGGAAACCGAAGGCATGTAATTGCTTTTCTTATGTTTTATGTGTTTCTTGCTCCTGAGCAGATAAGCTATTTCCCCCCCTTGCCTTCCAGCAGATGCTGGTACATTCAGCAACCGAGAGCTTGAAAGTCAGGAGACAAAAAACAGGAACCAGCTCTTCTCATAAAACCCGCCTGTAATTAAAGTCTGGGTTTATCATTGCAGCTGTCCAACAGCCGTGTTCCAGGGTTATCGCTTGGAAATGAAAAGGTGTTTGGGGAATGCATCTGCGCCGTGCATGCGCACGGGAGCCGCAGAGGAGAGGGAACCCTCCTAATCAGTTTTGGTAAACTGCCCTTCTTCTCCTGCCCCCTTTAATTACGCTTTTAATCCTGCAAAATTGCAGTGCTAGATTGTCTCATTAGGAGGGAGAACAACGTGATAACTGTATAATTGATATGCTGGGCCCCCCAAATATAAAGTGCCCTTATCTTAAATCTTTAATTACAGTAATTGCTTTACCTTGTTTATTAGGAAATGAAGGAAAAATACTTAACAGTGATCAGCCAGTGGTCCCCCAGCTTACCGTTTCTGTGCACTGCAGCACTTTTCAATCAGGCTGTCTGAAGGTCTCTTTTTTAAGCTTTGTCTTGATTCCTTAGGGGCATGTATGATTCTTACCAGGTAGGTTAGACACTCATTGCTTTTGTACAGCTGTTCTCCTTTTCTTGGATACAGCGTGTGTGGGAAACGCTAGCCCAGCTTTGGCAAAGAGGGGCCAGGCAGCACTCTGGTGAGCGCAGTAATAACAGAAATGAACAGCGCGTCGTCCAGCGCTTGGTGCCCGGGCAGGAAACAACCTCTGCTCAAATCCCTCAGCATTTCCAAGCCTTCTGTTCCTTGCACATGGATCCCTCCGACCCTCCTGCCCCAGAGAGAGGGAACACTGGCCGTTTCCACCTGCTCAAGAGCAATGAATGGAAAGCAGCCTGACCCCACTCCTGCTGGAGGGGGCAGGCTCTGGCTCTGTTCCCAGTGTCATTAGCAGCCCAGGGACTGGGGTGGAAGGTGTGACAGGCTCCAGAGACAGCAGCAGCCAGGCCAGACAGCTCGCAGACACGACAGCTGGGGCCCGGCAGAGACAGTGCCCCATCTGCTTGCCGGGTTTAATTCACCTGTTGTATCCTCCCCGGTTGGTGATGGATTGGGCTGAGGTTTTATTGTCTCCCACTGAGAGGAAGAAATAGGTTAAACTGTGATAGTAGGAAAACAAGGTCAGGGCCTGAGCAAACCTGTTTCCCTCTTGTACCCCTGGATGGCCCTCATGCAGACCTGCCTGCACTCACCGTCCTGAACACTTGCATCATTGCTTTGAGCATCATTGGTTTTTCTTTTATCTCCTTTCCCAATTTCCTCTGTATTGACTGTTTCTTGCCACCATTGGCACAAGAGAATGCTAACTGCTACTTTGAGGTCTGGGCCCTAGTGAAGAAAAGACTAGGGATTAGAATAGGATCTTAGTTTCTTGGCTGGTCCCTCATCCTAGCCTTTGACAGTGATTTCCTCCGTAATCTTAGGCAATTGCCATGGTGGTGGCCTTCAGAGGAGGTCTGAGGCAGAGAAAACCTGCCTCACGATGTTCTTGCAGTCCCAGAAAGGAGCAGAGACCTGTAACTACCACTGAAGTTAGCGCATTTCAGTGCATGCCACAACCAAGTCCTTGCAAAACTCTGTCACTTTGCTGTCTTGCACATGGGTAATTAAGTTAAGGGAACCAACCTCGCACTGAAGTGAGCTTGGCTTATCTGCTTTGAAATCTGGGTGACCCAAGCTTAAAGGTGAATGTTTTCATCTTGTAGTGAGACCCTTGAGTCCTCTTTAGCCTGCTTTGCAGGGTGTGCTAAGTAGCCTTTGTGTTGTGCCTCCTGTCTGGAAGACAGGGCTTAAAATCTTGTCTCATATAACCAGAGGCATCTGCTGAGCTCCACACCGTAGCTTGATACCCAGACTGTGAGCACTCAGCTCTGAAGATCACGGGGGCAGCGTTGCAGAGGAAAATCCTTTTTCTTTTGATCAGATTTTGCGTTCCTGCGAGTCTTGCTCTTTTACGCTGCTTTGCCTAATTACTAGGGTTCGGTTGAGTTGCAGTGACTCTGGTGAGAATGGCTGTCTGGCTATGGAAAGTTTTTCCTGTTTGGGGAAAGAAGGACATCAGTACAGGGCATTGCCACACCGACGCGCTCATGTCAGCTGTACGGTGATTTCAGTCATAATAATACTGGCATAATACTGGTCTGAGCGCTACGTAGAGCAGACTTCAGGTAGAAGCTTCAGCTTCACGAAGCCTTTTCCCTTCTAACTAACTTTTCCCTTCTAACTAAGCTGCCTCTCCCCAGCAAGCTGAACTAGAAGCTACTCCAGCCTGCTTTTTTGTTACTGCTCTCTGGTTTGTCCTAAATAAAGCAATGCAGGGGAAGTTTGAGACTTCAAATTCCATTGCTTTGCAATAATTTGAGGAGCATTAACTTCCTTATACTCGCTGGGAGATTCCAAGCGACATTGATAAATGCATTTCCTCAGGAACAGCCTGTCAGCTTTTTCACACTGAGCCTCAAACTGCCTTTAAGGATCTCCGCTAAGTTATCCCAAGAACCTCCAGACAGAGGACAGCCGGTGTAGGCAGAGAGTAAGGTTCAGCTTCAACAGTGAGATCCTCACACACAGTTGGATTTAAGCCTGGCATTGTCCTGTGTGTGCATGAATTTAATTGCTGTTTTAAAGACCGGCCTTTTTCATTAGTATGGGAGGAGGAAAGAGGAGAAATGTAACGAGGGCATCTGAGATGTAACATGGTAGGTTAGGGTCTGCTCACACACAGCTTTAAGTCCCCAGCAAAATGTGATGGCACAGCTAGTAATAAGAGGCAGTAGTACTTAAACAGCTGTTTAAAATGGTGAAAGTTTTTGACCTGACCTGTCTCTGCAGGAACCCTCACGGGATATCAGTAAACACGTACACTGCACTGAGTAGTGGTGTGCTGGTGTTAGTTGGGACAGAGTTGATTTTCCTCGCAGCAGCTAGTATCAGGCTGTGTTTTGGTTGTGCAGGATGGGAACAAATGGACATATATGGTAAGAACGCCTTTGAAATTCTTTTATTGAAAAAAGAGGATTGGGAGCAAAAGTAGGAGCAGATTGTACAATGAGAGCACACAACAGGCTGGGTTCCTCGCCAGATATTGCTCCGAAATAAAAGCCATTTTGAGGAGAAATAACAAAAGTTGTCTTGTAACAGGGTGTCTGTGCAGTGAACAGCAGATTGCTGGAGAACCTCATACTCCCTTTAAGTCCTTCCTCCTTTTTTCATGCCGCTCCCCCCACACTCCTGTACCTTCTGCGGCTGTGTCAGCAGCATGACCCGGGTGCCTAGCCCCTGGCATGGGATTAGTGCTGTTCCAAAGCAGAGGAGAGCATTTGAAATGAAGGTGCTTGCTCAAGGAGTGGTGGAGCGCTGTCTCCTTGCCCCTACTCACACGTGAACATGGATAGAGTGCAGACAGGGGCGAGTTGCTCTCCCCTGCCCCCAGCGTCCCTCACCTCGCAGACCAGCTTTACAGCCTTCTCCTCACTCCATTTCCTAAGAGCGAAATTACTGACCTCCACTAAGCCTTAATGGCCAGCGGCTGTCAGCCTTCCCACTGCCTGCCTTCCTAAGTGGAAAGCTATTTCTTAGATCCCATAAGGCTGCTGCTCTTTGACTCCCTAATTGATGGAAGATCAAACCCAAGCACCCCCCCATTATAGTTGTCACGTGCATCTGCTTGTCATTCAGCGCCGTGAGGTCCCAGTGCCTTCTCAGCTGATGCGCAGTGTACACAACACTGCCTTCGCCTTCCTCTTCTCGCTCGGCCTCCTCCTGCAGTGCTCCCAACCAGTCCACCCTGGGATGAGAGCTGTGGGACATCCCCCCCCGATGAAGCTCAGTGTCGTGGCAGGGTATGGCATGCAATGCCGCTCTTTACCTGCTGCCGAGGCCAGAGTGTGTCTGGGGCCTGTGCTAAGCTGACAGGGCTCTTGCAGGCAGCAGACAACTGAAGAGGGATGGGGCACATGACAGAGCAGGGCTCTGGGCTCCAGCCGTGATTCAGGCTCTTAGATTAGATTCGACAGCCCATCTAATTGCCACGACTCAAGAGAAGGAGGGAGGCAGGGCCCCTCTTGTGGCTGGAGACATATTTTGCTGCTTTCTGACACTTTCCTGGTTATTTTCTGCCAGTCCCTTCTTCCTTCCTCTACAACCCTTTATTTTCTCTTCTCCTTTCTCTTTCCTCCCTCCTTTCCCTTTTTCCTCTGGACCATGCACCGCTTAATAATAGTCACCATACTCAATAAATATATTAAAGATCCCTCTGGGAAGCAAAGGCTGGACTTGGTCCAGAGTGCCAGGAAGCCTGTCATTGGCCTAACGAGGACATATATTTGCTGGGGGGTAGGAGAGAGAGGGGGGGAGAGAAAATGACTACTTACTTCTCGGGGATGCTGCAGGATAAAATCCAATAAACAACAAGAAATCCCCTCTTGCTCAGGAAGGAGAGATGAGCCTGGAAGAAAAGGTGAAGTGTGAGAATAAAGCAAATGAAATCTTGACCCGCAAGTGCTCTTGGCTGCTCTCTGTATCTCCTTGGATCTGACCCTGGCAACATCGATTCCATGCTGGACAATAACCCACATGCCCCAAGTCCAAGTCTCAGGCTTGCTGTAATTTTCAGGCCATTCTTCAAGCCGTCATGTAGGAGGTTTCCTGAAGGAGCCTACCCCTGTTCACTGCCTGCACAAGCCTCTAATATTGGTTGCCCCAAAATAGCAGGACATGGATACAGGGAGACTGTGGAGGCTGAGGCAGTGACGTGTGCGAGGAGCAGGGAGGAGAGAGGAGCTAGCTCGGAGCACCCAACCAAGCAGCCTGCGTAGTGGCACCTCCAGGTGTATCTTCCCGAGCTGCTTACCCGCAGCATTGTGCTCTGCATTGCGGAGGCCTCACTGTGTGCCCGAGAGCTCCGTGTTTCCACGCAGGATGGTGGCGCGTAGGGCCTGACCTAGGGCACGCTGAATTCCCAGTGACCATGGTGTAGGGCTTTGCCAGTGGAGCAGAAGTTCTTAATTCACCCTGTCACCGACACTGTCCCTTCAGTTCAGTCTTCTAAACTAGAGCATGTGAGGAAACCTTGTCAATAATTTTCTCTCCCTGTGGCCTGGCTTCTGCTAAGGAATGGAAAGGTACAGACAAACTCCCTCCAAAGGAATTGTTGGTCTTCTAATTAAATGGGAGTAGAAAGGGACAGTTGATGGGGCTGTGATGGGTTCTCCTGGCAGCTACCGTAGAATCACGGAGTGGTTTGGGTGAAGAGGTCACACTGTGCCTGAGTCCTTGGGTGGGTGAGGAGGTGGGAGAGACTAGCAGCTTGTAGCACCCTTGCTTGCCTGGCTATGGTTTTTATTCCCCACACCCCCTCCTTTTCTGTTCCTAATTTGTAAGGGACTGGCTCCTGCTCACCGCTCTTTGTACAACCCAAGGACAGGCTTGTGTAGCTGATAGTTTGCAAATTATTAGTAATTTGATTTCAATTGGATGAATAACCCGTTAAAGCAAGACGTACATTAGCCTCGCAAATCTAATTGGTGATAACGGCATAGAGACGTGGAATGAGTGCTTGGTTCTGCTCCCTGTCCCTCTCCCCTCCCTCCCAAAAAAAGATAATTAGGATTTAATTTCATTCTCACCTATTCATTTGTCTAAATATGGGTGTTTAATTACCCATCACGGCAGATAGATGTTTCTGCCTGTGTGTGGATCTGAGCTATTCCTTTGGTAAGAGGTTTTCCCTCCCCCCTACTTACAGCTCTCTGATGCAGGGTTCTTATTCTTTGAAGTTCAGCTGTGCCAAGGCTCATTATGAGCTGAGGATCGCTATGTGCAGGCTACCCCTGGCAGTGGCTGCAACAGACCACGGGCAGTTACAGCTTACGGAAGGCGGAGAGTTTAACTTAGAGGCTGAACCCCAGGTGGAGACCCCACAGGCTTTTATTCTCATAGAATCATGGAATGGCTTGGGTTGGAAGGGACCTTAAAGCCCACCCAGTGCCACCCCCTGCCATGGGCAGGGACACCCTCCACTAGCCCAGGTTGCTCCCAGCCTCATCCAGCCTGGCCTTGGGCACTGCCAGGGATGGGGCAGCCACAGCTTCTCTGGGCAACCTGTCCCAGTGCTCCCCACCCTCTCTGGGAATAATTCCTTCCTGATGTCCAACCTCAATCTCCTCGCTTTCAGTTTAAACCCAGTGCCCTGCCAGTTCCCTTTGCTGCCTGAGCAGATTATTTCACCCCTTTGACAGCGCCACAGCTGGCGGGTACCTGCCTACCTGCTTCCTGGGCTTTCGGGTGGGATGTGGACCCTCCCGTCAAGGTACAGGCTGTGCGGGTCTGAGTCAGAGCACCGAGGTGGTGATGGTTCCTGCTGCGGGCGGGAGCTTTTGGACGAGGTGTATTAGCTGCACGTTGCAGCCCAGCTTTGAGAGTCCTGTACGAGGACCCATTTTACCTGCCGGGGCAGCGTTAGAATGGATGGATGTCTGCTCCGTGTCCTGAGCTCCAGGTTGTCCTCACCACAGGTTTTCTGATTTTTCATCAGGAAAGGGACCGTGGAGTTTTAATCAGAAAACATGGCATTTAATCTGCGTATAGCTGAGGGCCAAACCCTTTCTGTTTCTTTGAGGGCACTGGAGAATGGTTTTAGGGACAGAGAACCAGGAGAAGCACAAGGTTCCTTCTCAGACCTGCAGTTTGATTTCCAGCTGGTCCCACGGAGTTCACTGCTGTGCAGTATTAGGAGCTCCCTCCACTCCCACTGTGCAGCTGCCAGGATCTTATTTGCCCAGTGCAAGGTGCTGAGCTGGAATTCAAAGGGGTTTGTGAAGGTTTTGTGTGTGCAGGAAATCTTGGATCCTAGGGAGCAGTGCGAAACCAGGCTTACCACCCTCCAACTCCACTCTCTTGTGAGCAGGCCAGACCCTGGGGCCTGGTAGGGCTATAAGGGCTTTGGGGGGCTTGGATTCGCTTTGAACTTTGGATTTGGATCAGCTTACCTGGAAAGTCCAAATGTGTCCCAGAGTTTGACCATACTTCAGTTCACGGAAATTTTACTCAACGCCGCAGTTTGGCCTGTCCTTTCCAGAAAATTTCAAATGTTGTCTGAATTTTAACTCTGTAGAACAGCTGTTGTCGCTATAAGCGCAGTAGCTGGGAAGTACCTATTCCCTTTTTATTTGCAAACAGAATGTTGAGAAGCTGGAAAGCTGGGATAGGTTTTCTAAACCGTTACATACGAGGAAGAGGAATAGGAAAAACAAGGTACGTGTGGAAGTACCAAGCGCAGTTCTGAGCACGGCTCTATTGGTGGAAGTTAATGTCTACTGAAATCGCTAACAATCCCCTAAAATAGCTTCTCAGAGGGCAACCAGACTCCCTTTCTCTGAGCCAGTCTTGCAGGAGGAGCACAAAAGGTGTGCGATCACATTAGTAAAACCTGCAGCAGCAGCGGCAGGTCTTGATTGCGGAATAATTTCCGTGCTAAGAGTTGGTTTGGGTTGATTGCTGAACTGGGCTGAAGCAGGGGCACCCATTCAGGAAAGCACTTAAACAGACACTCGAGTTAAGGCCCGTTGACTTCACTGGTCACGCTGAAGTGTTTTCTGGCCCGATGCAGAGCACATTCAGATTGCAAGAAAGGCTCTCATTGACTTCAGTGGGTTCTACATTAGGCTTTTTCTGCAGTCAGATGGTCTTCAGCTACACGCTGTTGCTTTTTCTAGCTGAGGACAGAGGTGGGAATGCTCTAGGGATTCAGAAAATACACCAAAATGCATTTGGCTTCTGCCTCTTGTGATATTTGCAGCCACTTCTGTTTAGTGCTTTTGGGAACCTGCATCTGCAGGAGCTGATTTATCCGCGCAGCGAGGAACCAGCGTGTTCGCTGGCAGACGCTGAGGTGTGGGAGCGGGTTTGCGCGAGGGTACGGGCTTGCTTGCCAGATTGGTCTCAAATGATTGGGGTTCTCATCAATCACGTTGACGTGGAGGAACAGTGGTGGTCACAGACCCCCTCTGGGGAGCGGGGGAGATCGGTGTTGCCCTATAGCGAGCGGAGACACCAGTCCCCAGGAGGTCAAGCATCTGCCTTAGCCCTCTGCGTTGGTGTAGATGCTCTCTAGTAGCAAGGGGGGAAAAAAGAAAACCACAACAAAAAACCCCTCCCTGTGCTGCTCTCTCTTCATCTAGAACCTGCTATTCCTGCTTGTCAGCAGGCAGAGTGACAGAGTATGGGAAATTAATTTCCGAGGTGGGAAATTGCTAATAATTTATTTACAGCAGGGGAGGGTGTGGAGGAAGGCATATCGTACAGACATATTTGGGTTTTCTTCAGAAAATGTCAATGCTTAGCTCTTTCTGCTTCCTCTGAACGTGTCCCGTTAGCTGAGACAACATCCCGCGGTCCCCACACCTATCAGGGGGGCTGCCTGCAGCGAGGAGAAGTTCCCTCACCGCCGTGCAGCTCAGCTGCCGGCCTCGTGTCAGCACTGACGGTGCTGGGGACACTCAGACCTGCCACGTGTGCCCAGCGTGGCTCAGCGCAGCACCCCCCAGCTCGGGGGAAGGCAGTAGTCGTGGCTGAGAGAGAGAGGGAGCTGGATTGGACCCGGGGTGGGTTGTCATAGAGCAGATGTTTTAAGTGGTGAGAGATGCAGTGTTCCGTGTGTGCCATTGACCTCTCTGTTTGTTTGTCAACAGGATACACACCCACTGGGATTTAAACATCTCCTTCCGAGAGACCTCTTGCAGGTACCATTTTGGGGCACCCTCTTTGTATGGTAGGCTAAGAGTTTCTGATATGTTACTGGCATATGGATGCTGTTGGATGTAAATGAACATTTCTAACTGTCAGTTCTGTGTTTGGGTTTTTTCCCTGTTTGTTCCTCTTTCTTCCCTTACATAGAATCATGGAATGGTTTGGGTGGGAAGGGACCTTAAAGACCATCCAGTTCCAACCCCCCTGCCCTGGGCAGGGACACTTCCACTAGCCCAGGTTGCTCCCAGCCTCGTCCAGCCTGGCCTTGGACACTGCCAGGGATGGGGCATCCACAGCTTCTCTGGGCAACCTGTCCCAGTGCCCCCCACCCTCTCCGGGAAGAATTTCTTCCTGATGTCCCGTTTCAATCTCCCCTCTTTCAGTTTAAACCCATCACCCCTTGTCCTGTCACTACATACCCTTGTGAAAAGTCCCCCCCAGCTTCCTTGTAGGCCCACATATCCTTTCTTTTGCTTTTATTTTGGGGAAAGTGGTCTGTGGGGGGAAACAGTCTCTTTTATGTGGGAAGAGAGAATTGATTATGCTTGTAAAGAAAGCCCATTATTGGTTTTGCTGTGTTTACTCTGGTTCCTTTTTGGAAGAATGCAAGGTTGGGGTGGCCCAGATTTGTTTCCTGACACGGCAGCTCATTTGCCAAAGTGATTCTTTGCACAAAAGGCTCATTGAAGGCCAACCTGACCGATTTGCTCAGGAGTTGCAGTGTTGTGCTTAGCAAACTTAAAGCAGCGCTGCCTGCAAGGTGGGCCTGTGACTGCAGACGACAGGAATCGCTGGTGACAGATGCTTCAGATGATCTGACACCACTGGGACACCCTGGTCCTGCAAAAAGTTACGCATGTAGGCGTCCAACTGCGGTGTGAAGTACTGGGGCCAACAGGACTCTGCATTTTGCAACGTGAAGCGTTAATGGGTGGAACTAAAGCTGCGATAGTCACCTCGGGAAAAAGATGACAGTCAAAAAAAGGGTTTTACAAAGCATAAATAAGAGAAATTACATAGAAGTCTGATTTGTTAGAAGAATTGCCAAACCAGTCTGGTGTATTGGTTTTAAAGTCTGTTTTCCTGCAGTGATACCCCAAGAAGGTGAGAATTCATGAACTGAAGATACCCAGTTACAAACAGGAATATTCCTTTGTGACCTCTGGGTCAGTTGATACCCTGAGCGTAGGGTATGCGGTGCTAGTAGTCACAAACTCCTCTAACCCTTTAAAAATATGGCTGCAGAAATTTGCCTCTGCGCTAGAAAAACTGGAATTTGGAAATTTCTGTTGAATACTCAGTTGCCACATCTGAGTGAAACAGCAGAGCCTGGCAGGTGCTGCTTGTTTTGTGAAACAAGCTGTGAAACTTCTTCGGAAACAAAACAGAAGGAGGTAGGTAGGGTGCAGAGCAGTTCAGAATCTGCCTCTACGTGTGCTTCATACCGATGTGGATACGGTATACATCAGCATCTGGCCCGTGGGAGCTGCCTGCTAGTAGCAGTCCACCAGTAACCTTTTTGTTTTGCTAAAAGTCGTTTCTGGTGCTTTGTGTAAACTTCGTGTTCAGTTGCAGATTTAAAAGTAATAGGAAAATACTACTACTACTACTTCTACTACTCCTCCTACTACTATTAGTACTTGTGGAAGTGCTCACTGCTTGCTAGACTCTTCACAAACATTTAATGAACTAAATTTAACGAACTATTCTTACTCTGTAGAGGTCAGATTGTCTGGGCAAGGGAGCGCAAATAATTTCACCTGATGACTTTTGTGACAAGACTTAATGTGTTTAGGACTCGGTGCTGCAGGTGTAGTGTTTACTCAAGAGAACATTGTTGGAGAGCTTTAAAGAGACATGCCTGTGAGTACTGCGGGTGACGTGGGCATTTCTGTTACATCTGCAAGCCTCAGAATGTTTGGCAAACGTAAGCATCAGTTACAGGAGCGGGGAGTACCAGAAACTTACTCCCATCTCCATCACATGCCCTTCAGATGCACTGCTAGCGAGTTCTGTCCCTGTTCTGTGTGCTTCCCCCAAAACCTGCGGCACAAAGTGAAAGTGGGCAGCAGAGAAGTGAAGGACAAACGTTCTCTGTCATTTTAACCCATCCACGCGTACACACTCCCTCCCTCCCCCTCCAACCCGAGGGTAATTTGGACTGTTTGAACTCCATTAGGGAATGAGGGAGGGCAGAGGTGTTCATGGGTATTTAAGTAAGCCCAGGCTTTGGCCCTGAAGCGTAAACCCCCACAATTCCTAAAATTTAGAGTGTTCAGAATACAGAACCCCACCTGATCAGTGAGAATCTAGAAGCCGGTCTAGAAGGCACGTCTCACCCAGCATTCCTGTGAAAAACAGCCGAAGTTTTTTGTATGGCAGCCTTTAGAAGAAAATCCCTGGTTTCTTGCTATAAACTTTTAGGACTCTCAAATACAAAAGGATGGATTCCTTCCAGGCAGACCCTTTCATGATAAATTTCAGCCTAGAGCAAAGTTTTATGGCTGAGTTATAAACTCCTATAAGGCAGAGGTTTGTGATGGAAGTGCTGACACAAGCCTTAATTAAGAGCCATGTGAAGAACGATTCTGCACAATGGCAATGAAGGCTGCAAACACCTTTGGAAATTAGAATCCCTACCTTAAAATAATTCTGAACTTTCAATGCGTAGAATTCAGTAACGGTCTGATTTTTACGTCAACAAGTACACTTTCTGGGCTTCCTCAGCTTAACTGTTTGTTCCCTTCAGTTTAGCTCCCTCCTGGCAGAAACATCAGTTGTTCCTCCTGGGAACAGAAGTTTTGCTTCTGGGGATTAAACGGTTGGTCCAACTATCACAAACTGTGCCCATCCAGCTAGCTCAGAAGAGAACAACACGTGTTATGCTGTCTGCAGAGAGAGTTGCCTGTGTGTTTACGTGTCGGTGCAAAGGTTGCGTGTATTTAACTGACCTAAATTGCCAGAGTTCTGTGAAGCATCTGGCCTGTCTACAACACATCACGGGGTGGCAGAAAGGTTTAGCTGACCTTTGTTGTCAGTGACCCGTGTAATCCAGCACATGGGAGTTACACAGGTCATCCCAAACCCACGCCAGGAGAGCGTTACGATGCACCACACCTGCAGGAGTACACGCAGCCACTGTGCTATTTTAAACCGAGTGGGTCTGAGAATTGCCATCGTAATTTATCTGCCCCTGTCATAAGTTTGTCTTTGATCTTCCCTTCCAAGTTGTCAGGGGATGCCTGGATTCATTGGCTTTAGCCACCTTAGAATTGCTGTCTGCGTTGGCCTGGATAAAAAGACGTTTAATTGGGTACAAATCATTCTATATGCAAAGAACCAAGAGCTCGAGATAGGGGAATTGTCCTGAAAGGGAAGATTAGGATCTTTCCTTGTCTTGCCAGGAGCTTTGCTCCCTTCCCTTCTAAGCTTTGAAGTTAACACAGGTTTAAGTTTCTTGTTTACAGCTAGACTTCCTTTAAAATTGCCTTTTTAAGGTAGAATTCCCTTGTATGGACATACTGTTCCTGGAATAATTTGCAGAAATGTGTTAAAGTTGTTCAGTAAATGATGCACTTCTCCTTTTATTTCAAGACAAGCCTGTCAGGTTTTGACACAGTAAACACAAGGTTAAAGCCTGGTCTCTGCCACAGGACGCTACTCTCCGCTCCCCCTGGTTTCAGCGAGCCACAGTCGCTCAGCACCACAGGCAGGATTACCTTCCTGAGGTTGAGGCATCTCATGAAAATAAATTATGGAATAAAAAGGAGTTCCAGGGAGGAAAAGGATTTTCCTTCTGTGTTGCTACTTGATGTCTTGAGGGAACTGCAGGGAGGTGAGTGAGAAATAGATAAGAGGCCATGCATGTTAATACCATGGCAGTGATGCAGCTCAGGATGGAATAAACATTTTGCCCACCTGAGAATTTCAAGACACTGTCAGTGCAATTAAGCCATTCCTGTTTCCAAGGAAATCAAGAGTTGTTTAGTGTTGCCCTTGTTAGGGGTAGCCTGACTGCTAGGGAAGAAGATGGCATGTAATTTGGTTAAAGCTGCATGAAAAGGCAAGGAGCGTAGCAGAGAACTGAGCCAGGCATCTTGACGTTCGGCCACGTGCCGAACCTTTGGCTGCACGGTAAGCGAAGTCTCAAGGAGCATCCGAGGCAGCGTTAGTGTCTGCGGAGTCTTGCGCTGGTGCAGGGTGAAACAGTGACAAAGGCAAGGGGCGAGAGCGTGCAAGGCTCTGCACTGCCGTCTGAGCAGGAGGCTACTTGAGGGGACGCTCCAAGCTCACCGGGCCTGCCAGGGGATAATTTTATTGAGCTACATGCCTGGATGCATAAGGAGATGGAAGGAGAACAAAGGCATCATTTGCCCAGACCAAATAAAATGCATTTAACAACCGCAGTTTAAGCAAAGATTACAGTGGTGTGTAACCAGCCTTTCTGGATGGGCATGAACCATATTGGAGTGTGTTTTAGACAGACCACATTTGGCTGAGAGCCTGCGTACCCGTGTGCGTGTGGATGTTTAAATCTGACTAACACACTCAGTGGGCCTTTCCACATTGATTTAACCCTAGCATAAACCCTTACTCGGCCAGAACTGAGTTGAAACAGCAGTGAAACTCACTGATTTACCTCTTTGGAAGGTACATAGGGAAAGAAAAAAAAAAAAGTGGGAGAGGAGAATTGAAAAGTAGATGGCTCTGAACATGTCAAGGCTGATCCTGACTCAGCAGAAAGTGTTGCTGTGTGATGCAGGTAACGTTATCAAGTGCCAGAGCATCCTGCTGCTCTGCCCTTTAAGAATTGATATAGGATGGCTTCTGGGCTGTCTATTTATTCATTTCTATATTTATTTTTCCTAGTAAGCTTTTGCCTTTTAATCTGAGAGACCTGAAGCAGGTACTAAAAGGTCACAAGAAGTTTTTAGCACCTGGAAGCTAGATGTGACCCATTTACACCCTGCAGTCGCCAGCATCTGCAGCTAAAAGAGCTGGCATTTGTCAGATAAGCACCTTTTAGTTACAGCAGAATAATCAGGTAGTGGCAGAGGGACAAGAGTGCCTTCAGATGGGGACCTGCCTTCACCCTGCCATGTCAGTCACTGATTTCTGCCTCGACACCGATGGGCAGCGGGGCTGAAGCGGTCACCCCAGTTGAAAAAGCTGATATTGAGCTGAACTGAACAGCACGAGCTGCATGCTGCCCGTCTGATTTAAGTCAGGACAGAGAAGACTGGTGAGATACCAACTATATGACCTGCAGAGCTGTTTCCATAACTCGCTATGACTTTGGAGGACAACGGTGAAGCTGACTCTATGCCATAGAAAGCTTAAAAAGATCCCAATGAGAGACCGCAGAATGTATTAACCGTGACTTCTGGATTGCTGTGGGGAGGACACTTACTTAACGAGAGGCTGAATTTGGCCCTTCCAGATTATTTCTGCGGTAGCTTTGGGACATAAACTGCTTAAGGAAATGTTTTAATCCTTGTTTTGGTGGAATATACAAAGAGCTTTCACCTTTGCGACTGTTAAAGCTGTGAACCAGGACGTGGTTCCTGAAAGCAAAGCCAATAAATACAAGGAAGCTCTTGGCTAATGCCACTGTTGTTGGCGGTCAAGGCACGGCTGTGTAGAGACAATGTGTTGGAAGGAAAAGACTTTCCAGGTGGGTGAACTCAGTTTGTTCATCAAACAGTGACATACCTGTTTGATTTTGGACAATAGTTGCCCAAGAAGTAAATGGATATGTTCTTTTGTTTAACTGGAAGAAGAGAAGTAAAGTAAATCCACACTAAGTCCACATAGTTGATCGTGATTAACAAGAAAGGTCTGCGTCAGAATGAAGAGCATTTGGGAAGGTTCAGCCAAGGAGCTAAGCCTCCAGTTCTTTAGAAAAAAAATACGAGCAACCTCGGCTTTGCTTGTGTTTGGTCACCCGCGAAGCATCCATGTGAAGTTTGAAAGTGTAGGTGCTGAGATAAGACGGGAATTTGTTGCTCTTAGGTTCATTCCCAGGAAGCTTCATTTGGCCATAGGGATGTGTTAGGGAAAGGAGACCATGTGTGCACTAGCAGAGATTCAGAGAAATGCTAAAGGTGAGTAGGCAGCTGATAGACTGGTTTTAGGTTTCATTTTAAAGCTAGAAGAATACAGATATATTTCAAATAAGGTTGGTGAGAAAAGCTGTTAGATGCCTACAAGGCAAGAGGGAATGTTTAATCGAGAGTAATGCAACTTGTATTTATCCCCAGGATGTTGTCATCTCTTCAGTGTATCCCTAGAGAGGGGGGTATAACGGACCTTTTGTAGGGCAAGCGAAAGGATTCTGGGTGCACCGAGCATGTGAAGGCACCTTCAGACCTTGGTATGTTGTTGAGCAGCTTTTGGGGAGCGTTGTCGAGATACTACAGCTGTGCGCAGCGATCGGAAGGAGAACCCTATCCTTCTGCTTTTAGATTGTATGTTGGATCAGAGCTTCACGGGCAGGTGTCTGGCGGTTTTCTGACCTCCCTCTTCACACCTACTGTGAAAGGGAAAGGATTCAAGTGTAGGTCTGTCTCATCCTTAACACACTGGATCTGTGAGCGATTCCTGTAGGTCATCAGTTCCCACTGTTCACTGTCTAAACTTACACCCTGTCACCCATTTCAAATCGCCTATCTCAGTATTTTAATATTTCATCAGTTCAAAGCAGGCGGCTTAATGAATTGAGAAAATGAGGAGAGTTTGGGGTATTAAAAGAGACCTTATATCCATTAGGCGTGGCAGCGGCACGTTCTTTTTGTTGGCTGAGCAAAACATTTCTGTTTGTGTGTTACTGAGGAACATGGGAACGGAGCATCTCCGCAGGTCCAGAACTTCAGGGAATGCTCTGCATGTCAGCAGGATGAGCCCATTGATTCTGGTGCGAATCAGACGCGCCAGAAAAACCTGTCAAGGGAAAAATCAGGACCTCCAGGCTGCCTGGTGCTGCAGGCAGAGGAGTCGTTTGGCCATCCCCTGGACTTGCCTGCGTGCAGCAGGAGCAGCTGCTTAGCTTAGAGGGTGAGGCTGGATGTGACTGGGATTCTGACAAGTATCCGAGTTTTCGGAAGTATTTTGGGATGAGTTTGAAGATCCAGCATGGGAGACGTAGGAACCTGGGGACACTCAGGGTAAGCAGGGATGATTAGGTTGGTGTTAATGACAAACACGGAACTGAAAGAAGGGTTTATAAATTTGCATGGGAACACACTGAGCCCTGGGAAATGATGGAAAACAAAGAGACGCTGAAGCTGTGGGATCAGGGGGGGATCCAACGTGAGCTGCCGGAGTCCAGGAAGCAGGGAGCATTGGAGGTTGCCTCAAAGTGTGTGTAGCGAGGAGGCAGGGGGAGAGCAGAAAGGAGACAGATGTAGGTATTCACGAAATGAACTTGGCTCACGATAAAGGGGTGACATCCCGGTGACACCCCACCCTCCAACAGCATCTCTGATTGCCTTCACTAGTCTCTGAGTGAAACGTCTCTTATTAGTGGCCAAGGTGAGCTGTAGCCTGTGCTCGGGGAGGGGGGAGGTGATCAGCAGGATGGGCTTGATGGGTGTTCAGAGCCAAAACGTACAGACATTTGCGTGGGTGTGGCAGATGAGCCGATGAAGATGGACCATTGTGGAAAATCCTTCTGGATTCTGGTGAATTTGTGTTGGGTTGTTGCCCAACAAGGGCGTGTGCAGAAGGTGGAAGTCAAAGACGTTTTCAAGGCACTTGGGAATTAAGGAGAGGGAGCCAGAAAGCACATGGCAAGGCAGCTTGCCTCCCAGCAGTTTGCACATTGCGCTTCATGATGTGGCAGGTCAGAGGAGCTGAGGCCGCCCAGCTCATGCCAGCGAGGTCCTGCAGTGCGAGGAGTGGGATGGGGAGAGGCAGCAAGGCACAGGGAGGTCTGGAGGAGGGAGGCAGCCCCTCTGCTCTCTGAGCTGCACATACACACGCTTGCTCGCATCCGGCATCATTGCCTGGGGCTTATCTGCCTATCTCTGATGGAGAAGTGATACAGCCTGTCAGCGGATCATGCTGCCGATTGTTTAACAGTGAAACAAACTCTGCTGCTCCCCCCTTGCACCCCCAGCCCCATCCACTTCTTTATTAGTCACCTGCTCAGAGCCTTCAAATCCTTGACCCAAATCCTCCTGTGCCCAGCTTTAGGTCTTATCCTGCTCTGGCTGTGCTGTCCACTGCCGACCCGAGAGGAAAGGTATTGGCTGTGCGCTGCATGATTAGGGAGATGCTGCTGGATGCTTTGGGCTGTGTGCAAGGTGATAAGCGGGAGCGAGGGAGGAGGGGAAGAGCCCTTGATCGGTCTGAGCTGCGAGCTTTCCCTGATCCACATCCCTTCTCCGCTTGTGCTGACTCAGTGACCCTGGTTTTACTGCCGAGGAGTGTCAGAGACAGCGACCTTGCCTGTCTGCTCAAGGACCTCTGGCACTCAAAGGCCATGCCAGGGCAAACCAAGGCATGCTGAGGGGAAAGTTATTCCGCAGAATTTCTTATCCCAAGATGACTCTCGGCTCTGCTGGACTTGGAGGATGGTTAATCCTGCCCTGGTTCGGTGCTGCGCATGTGGCAGGGAGGCAGAGCGGTCATCTTGCGAAAGGGGCTTTTTTCAGTTGGCTAGAGAGGTTTACATACTGGTGAGGAGGAAGCTCTTGGGAATCAACAGGGTATTTTACTCCCAGCACTCAGTTCGGCGTGGTCGGGGTTCTGAGATGGAGGGTCTCTTTGCTCCCTGGTGGGCAGAGACACGGGTCACGCATTTTTTCCACTCCGAGCTGCCACTATTAACCGGGAGCACGACAGGGTGATTTTCTGACAGGTTCTGTGCAGGAGGTCAGACGAGGTGGATATAACGGTCCCTTCTGGGGCTTAAAATCAATGAATCCAAGATTAAATGGCCCACAGAGGCTGGACATTGCAGGTTAAGGGAAAAGGAGTGATATTGGTGGCATTTTACGTGGGAGCTGCGGTCAGGTTTTCTCTTGTGGCAGCACAATGGCCAGCAATCCCCAGGTCCTGTCAACGAGCCCCGCATTTACGTCTGCACAGCAGGGAGACGGAACACGGATTTTTTCTTAAAGGCTGGACTGGAGGATGTATGTTTCTTTGGAAATTGGTTATTAGTTTTGGCTTGGGTTTAAGAAGAATGCTAACTAAAACATACGAGAGCCTTATTTTACACCAGGATATTTTACACCAGTCCTGACATCGCGTAGTTGGGCTGTTACATAAGGTTGTTTCTGGGAGCTATAATGATGCAACAGTATTTATAGACCAATCTGGGTTTTCCTTTTAATGGCTTCCATAAAAAGCTCATTATTCCCTTCGCGCAGTCGCTGACTGATTTACATGCTTGTCCTGTCCCTGGGCGTACGCTCCGGTTCGGGCAGCCCCGTGCGACACCCTCGCGCTGTCTGCTTGGTGCGAAATGACCCTGGTAGCAGCCTGGCTGTGACACGGCTCTGATCCTTACGCCAGAAACTCCTCTTCTGGGGAGATGGTGAGGAGAGGGAAGAGAAGGTCGACAGAGGAGGAAGAATCACTTGTGTTTCTTCAGGTTCAGGCAATACGGGCATCTCCTTGGGGCTGGAAACTGTCATTCCTGGCGTGTCGACCTGGTGGGACTAGAATGGGTGCAGTGGTAGGTAGGAGGAAGGCACTGCAGAGTAAACAGTCTGTGAATCTGTTACCTGAGCCAGGGCTACCGTTGAAATCTCCTCTTGAACCGGACTTGCGTCCGGTCAGGCTGAGAACCAGGAAGGAAAAGAAACCCCACGTGTGCTGCTCAGTGACACGGGAGGGTTTGTGCGGAGGATGCGTGGGCACGGACCCGCGCGCACCTCCGCTTGCCGTGCCTTAATCAATGTCCTCGCGTCTTTTCCCTGCAAGCCCTGACGCTCCTCCTTGTGCATATTGGATTTTTTGTTCTTTATAGCAGGGAGGGGCAGAGGGTCGGGACAGTTTTATGGCAACTGTATTGATCAGTAAAATTTAATATAATCCTTGCACTTACTGTGTGATCGTTAAGGGGATGGAAAGCCAGTGAAACATATTTAAAAAGAAATATTTTTCAGTTTTATTTCTTCCCATGCTACTTTTCTGAGTGGCTCTTCTCTTCCAAACCTAGCATCAATCTCCTGCTTTGCACCCCTTCAAAGACAGTGAGATGGTTTTGACTGGGTTTTCACAGTTTGCCTTTGATTTGATCAAGTATTAGGCAAGTATTACCCAGCCTGGTCCGGCGCTCATTCACCATTTCCTCAGCTCTCTGTCTTTCAGTTTCTGGATCTATGGCAGTTTTGTATCTACCTAGAATATCGCTCCCCCCGTTTTATCTCAGATAAATCCGGAGCTCCTATTGCTGAAGTACCAGGTTCCTCTTGGTGCCTAATGCCTCCCACTCCTGCAGTGCCCCCGTGCATCCCCATGTGTGGAGAACAGCAGCACAGAGAGGTTAACTGATGTACCAGCAAAGTCTGGGCAGGAAATCGGAGCAGAAAAATTACAGCTTGAGTTTCAAACTTGTGCTGGATATCCTAACCGCTGGAGCAGCCTTTTTTGGACGCTGCTGGGGGGTGCTGCACCTCCTGTGCAGAGTGACCCGCGCTTTTTGTACGCCTGGTGTCAAGCGCTGAAAGGTTATTGTCTGTGGTATTGCTGCTCATAGCATGGGCAGGGCAAACCCTGCCTGCCAGCAGGGTGGACGGTCTCTAGGAGACACACCGGGCTCATTCTGGCTCACCCTGTGAGGAGGACGGGGCATGGCGTTTGTAGCAGGGTCGCTGATCCTATCGCCTCCTTGTTTTGGAGAGGGCTGCAGCAAACAGGGAAGCAGCCATTATTGAAAAGTATTTAAACTGTGACCAAATTTTCTCCTTCCCCTCTCCCTCCCCCTCTTTGCAGTCGCTTTGAGCAGCGTGTTGCAAGAATTACCAGACCCTGCGGGCGCCTGGCTGCCTCTGCTAGATGCAGAGACTCTGACACTGATTTATATTTTGGTTAATTGTCTCCATCCATTAGTCTCCTCATCCTTCTCCTTGTTAAAGATGCAGTTGCTGCTAATGTCTGTAAATGAAACACATTTAAAAGGTATTGCTCCCAGTCTGAATCTGGCTTGGGTTGATGCTCGCTGGACGCTGCCACCTCCCGAGGATCTCCAGGGTGGTGGTGTCTCCACTCAGGTGGCCTACAAGGCCAGGGCAGCCCAGGCAGTTGTCAGCAGCTCAAGCGGCCAAGAGCCAAAGGGACAAGAGACTGAGGTTTGTCTCGTCTCCTCTGTAAATCATTCCATGCTGGGTGTGCTGGCAGGGCTGGCTGCAGAACCAGGCTGGGAAGATGGCTTTTGGCAGATGTAAGGGACTAATTTTCTGGGGCCATTTGAGATTGAGGCGAGGTGACTGCAATGAGGGTCCAGATGCTGGTCAGCATGAGGAGCAGGGGACAAGACAGGACCCAAAGTGGTCTTGGAGCAATAGCTTCTGGCTTCAAACGCTGCCAGTTGGAGATTTACGTTGCAGATGTTGCTCAAAAAATGCTCATTGTTCCCAGAAGTCGGTCACGCAGGATTGCTGCATGTCTGGTTACCGCAGCCTCCCCAGAAGGGCTCGCTTCTAATTCAATTATACGTCCCAAGGGACGGCCGCACTTAGCAGATCTGACAGTTCAGCGACAGTCCCTGTCACAGTCTTCTCCTTCCTGGCGCACGGGGGGTGGCTCCTTCGCCAGAGCAGATGACGCTGCTCACGCAGCGTGTGCCGGCAGTGACCGTACTGCTGCTTTACTGCTGTCCTGCAGGCGCTTCCCTGCGGACTCCACCGGATCTTGTCCCAAACGGGCACCTCCTGCCTGGGTGACGCTTCCACGGGTTGCTGGTGTGGCTGTCTCTCCCCGGGAGTGCCTTTCCCTGGAAGCAGTGCAGCTATCGCGTGGCGCCGGTGGACCGTTATCCCGCCGTTACACGGTCTCACCAGCACCACCAGCTTTGGAGGAGACGGAAGACCAGTTAGTTCCATTAGACACAGACGGTGCAGCAATCACAGCGTTCGTAGAGAACAAAGCACCTGTAGAGAACATTAGCAACGTGGTTTTTTCCTCCAGTGGCAATTTTTGCAGCCGTTAGTTATTAGTATGTCTCGTTGCTGCTTTGCAGAGCGGGCTCCTTATATCAGGGCACTGCGGTGTAGCCGGGATAGTCTCCTCTGGATCTGCAGGTACCTGTGTTGTCCTAACTACACTCCCACCAATCTTCATGGGGTTTGGCTTTAGGATGAAGCTGACTTTTGTTGTTGTTTTCTCGGGCCTAGCATGGAACCTGTGGCCTAGGTCTCCTATGCTTTTTGTCTTCCGTGGCCAGTGTAACAGCTCAGGTGTAGAGTGTTTTCAGAAACACCCTCCAAGGTCAGGTGGCCGTTTTGTTAGCGAGTAGCTTTCACTTCATACTACATCCAGGAGCAGTAAGGCAGCCGTTTGGACTTGGCCTTTAAAGCTTTGTGGTTGCCGCTTGCACCATGTATGGCCTGAGTTGTGGTGCACTGGTGAGCTGCTCCGTTGCCTGTGGCTTAGTCAAAACCCTTATCACAGCTTCCCTGCGTTCCCGGTAAATGAATCTGCTGCTCCTGTGCCCTCTCTTCATTAGGATTTGAAAATTGCCCAAGCCATAATAAAATCCAGCCACTTCTCCGACTGTTGCTTTTGGCAGCAAGACGGAGTCTGGTGGCAGAGTGGCAATCCTGTTGGATGGAAAGCAGCTTGCAGAAGCCTGGGACATTCTTTTCAGTGGATAAATAGGCACGGCAAAGGCAGGATAGATACACAGCACGTTTGGTGCGATGATTACTTCTCCAACGCTGCGTGGAGCACAGTAATAAACAAGCACTTACACATCACCACTGCCAGCGTTACTCCTTGTTGAAGTGTCTTCCCTATGAGACCAGGCTCATTACAAGGGCTGTGCCGCTTCAGCGGTTCTCAGAGCTGCAGAGTTGGCCTTGAGGAAGTCTACGGTCCTGGTAGGAAGCTGCTGCCGTTCCCGTATTTCTTAGTAGGAAGGCCATGTTTGTGAAGATGGGATCTCGCCCCTTTATCCGCGGTCATCACGCACTTTGCCACATGCGATCCTCGTCTTCATTCCACGTTTTATTCCTGCTGAGTACGATGTTGCAAAACCAGGACGATGGATTCAAATGGGCAATGAGCAACAGCACATCAGCTGTAGCTGAAAGCAACAACATGCGTTTATCTTCCCTGGACGTGTTTAGATTCGCTGTTCGGATGTGGGACAGGACGAATTTTAGCACTGTGGATTGAGGTTAAACGTCTGTTGGATTTGAAGTTCAGGTTCCAAAATCCTGTAGTGCCGCAAGTTCTTTTGTAAAACTTTGCCCAGCAAAATAGCAGAAACATCTGAAAAACGTGTCTTGTGATCAGAGCTTTGATCGCCCTGAACCAGATATCGGAAGAAGGGTCTTAGGAGCCTGTCAGTAACGCTGGGTCATTTCCCAGTTTGAAAGAAAATCTGGATGTGGCCAACCAGGCACGTGCCTTCTGGAATCCCTGACAGTTCACACTCAGTTTTCTACCCTTCATTTTACTGCAAGAGCAAAACTTGCTGCTGCGAGATGGAAGTGCCCGTACGGTCATGGCTCGGAACATGTTCCCCTGCTGCTTGGAAGCATACCTGTAATACTGCGGGTCCTCGACCCATTAATTACCAAAACCCATGCAAACTGAATGTCGCTATGGCAACCTGCAGCCCTACAGAAGGCTATTTGTCTCCTCCTTGACCTTTCAGGAGATCTGTATCTTGCTCAAGCCCCCTTCTCTAATCCGGTTTTTAAAATATAATATTATGCTACTGGAAGGGATCAGACCTTTAATCTGATTGTATGTGCATGTGTCAGTGCATATATGGGGGGTGCCTGCATTAACAGGCACCCAGCAGTGGCTCAGAGACGAGACAAAGGAAAAGCAGAGTGTGACTCTGTCCTGCTGGGGCTGCAAGTGAACACCTGGCTGGAATTACTGGCTTCAGCTCACGGATGGGGCATCCTCTACATGGGAAGGACCAGCCCTCTCCCATCCCCTTAAAGCAGGCTCCTTCCAAATGCGGTCGTGCAAGTGTCGTGCTCCTGCTGCTGAGGACTTCAGCGGAAAGGCTGTCGTACCCATCTCGGTTCCCCGTCCGGTGAGCCAGGTCCCTGCCTGCGGTTGCTTTGGTCACTGTGCTGGGCCAGTCAGGTTTTAGGCATTACTACATGCGTGTTGGCGTGCCCGAAGTGTGTGTTCTGGATCTCAGCCTGAGGTCCTGCAAGCTGGACATCCTTTCGCCTGTTGTATTCCCTCCAAGGGCAGGATCTTTATTCCTGTGTCGGCTCTGTGGAGCCCTGGGCCCATCAGTTTGTTGCCCGTTGTGTATATGACAGAGTTACAGTGAGCAAGTACATGGTGTGTAACCCCTGAGGAACAAACCCCCTTTCCCCCAAGAGACTTGCTGTCCTCTGAAAATGCTGTCCTGTACTGTGAGCAAGTTGAACACACACCATGAATACCCTGTAACCCAGCTGAGGGTCTGGTTTCTGTGCTGTGGTTCAGGTTGTGCTCTGCAGGCCTCAGCTCCTCCAGCCCTGCCTGCCAGGCGGGCTGTGGGGGCTGCTGGACGGAGCCTCGTACAGGGTCCAGAGACGACAGTTAGGAGTATGAATGAGGAATGGGACCAGGGACAGGTCAAAGGGAGTTGGAAGTCGGGGTGGAGGGCTTGCCCAGCCCAGGTATGGGCCCTGAGCGAACCCTGGTGCTCCCCGTTCGCAGAGCCGTGGGCGCCCGGGCAGCTGGGCCGAGGGCCGTGCGTCGGGCAGCGCAGTTGGCCTTCGGAGGAAGGTGATGGGGTTTTCAGATTGCTGTTTTCTGGGGAGAAATGGCAAACAGACAAGGCAGGGCTGAGGTGGGTGTTCGCCTGCCGTGTGTTGTAGGGCTGGTGTCAGTGTGATTTGGCTGGGGGGGCAGGGGGAGGGCTGGCCAGGGCTGAGGTGTGAAGAAGCTTGGCCAGGTTGGGGTTACAACTCGTAGTTTGCAACTTTTGGTGTATGGACCGAGCAGATGTCCCAGAGCCTGTGGTAGCGCTCTGTCTTCTGAGCAAAGTGGCAGCAGACAGCATGACTGTGGGGCTGGAAGTGCAGTTGCGGTGCCGCCATCCACGGTGGAGTGTGCGGAAGCAGGGTCATTTCTGAAAATGGCTGGTAGCTGGGCAGAGCCCTTCTTCCTGGCTGAGGCACTGAGTGATGGGCAGAGTACCTGAAGAACAGAGACTCAGGAGTTAAGCTTTCACTAGCTTCATTAAATGGCACTGGGATGGAAGCAGGTAGTTGGACTTGGCTCTGTGGAGGTTGAGGAGGATCTCTTGTGGAAATGTTTGTTTATTATCTCATGCGGTCTCGGGTAAGGGGGATGGGGCAGAGTTGTCCGTTGCAGAACCAAACCTGGTGTTTCATTGCGTTGATCCAACGTGGTGGTAGAGTCCTCTGTGGTCTGAGCAAAGTCTTAGGCAAGTACATCCCTCATTAGAGAGCCCATACCATCGCTGGAGTCTGATTGCACCTGTGTGGAGCTGCATTTGCTGGCCGTACAGGATTTAAAACAGTGCTTAAAGTGTTCACCTATGCAGGAAAGTATTCTCAGTTTTTCAGAAGGAATATTGGTTACCGTTCACTCTCTTTTCTCAGACTGACCCCAGCTATAAGCTACCTCCCGTTGTGCCAGATGCAGAACAAGCCTGGAACAAAAAGACAGTCCCTGCTTCAAACCTCCCGTGCACTAAGGCAAAAGGAGCAGCTCCTGGGGACAGTTTGATGTGTTAAAAGCTGTCTCAGCCTGTTTGCCTTATCTCTAGCCTCTCCTCCCTTTCCTCTCAATGTCACCTTGGTGTTTGGTTTGCCTTCTGCAAAGTCATGTTTTCCTGGGATCCTGCCTAATGGCATGGGTAGACTGAGCTGGGTTCAAAGCCTGTGGAGTGGAGCTGTCAGCCCTGCGCCTGCTCACGCGTGGGGTTACGACTGGCTAACGCGCCTTTGCGTACCGTGATGATTTTATTTTTAAGGCCGTGGAAGATATTCTGTAAACGCAAGATTTTGGGGGAAGAAAAAAATGGCACTTTTGGCGTGGTATTGTTTCCTTCCACACAACTCTCCTGGTTTTAGTTTACAGTGGATATAGCGCAGTGTTCCGCACCCCTTGTGTTCGGGAGCATCAAGCCACGTTAAGAGGTTGCCATGCTTTATTCCAGAAACAGAGGGACTTGCATTTTAGTGGCGGATAAAACAATTCCTTCTCGTAGATATCTTAACGTGTTTACGTATCGGAGGTGCTCTGGGCTCAATTGGGATGCAAGACGTTCTGCAAATGCAAAGATGTAATTATCCCATTTTTCTCTTCCTACTCCCTGCCTTTCTCCCTCTGCACTCCTGGCTCGCGTCCTCCGCCCTTTCCTGCGTGTTGTGCTGATGGCAGCGTTTATCTGCATTTGTCCTCTGTCCCTGACATCCAGTTATTGATTGGCATGATTAAAAAGAACTGATAATCACTTCACATTAATCCCATAAATGACTTAAGACACCAAAATATTTGCATAATGCATCTTAAAGGTGGCAGCTAAAAGAGGATAAGACCCAAAACTGCTTGGCACAGGAGAAATGGGCTTCCCACTCACCTGTGGGCTTGCTTAAGTAATTAGCCTTCTGCTTGCATAAGGAGGAATCTGAACTGGTTTAGCGGGGGTAGATGCAATGGGTGCTCCTAGGCTTTGAGAGCTGAGCATCCTCTCTCCTGGCTGAGACTGGGGGGTGGGGGGAGCAGCAGGGAACACGGCAGCGGCTGCCGAAATGAGAGTCTGTTTTCGTCTGCTGCATCTTGTGAAAATCTGGAGCCAGACGCCCGCTGAAAGTACCTCTGTCTAAAGACTTTCTGTCATAAACTTATCTGATTAGCAGGGAGCTAGACGACAGATTAGCCCCTGCTTCTGCACTAGGGATGGGCTTGGGAGCATTTGAGCAGATCCGCTCCGGTTGCTAGCGCTGGGAGGTGGGGGTGCAGCAGGTGGGAAGGGGGTGACAGGGGGGAGAAGAGGGGGATATTTAAAGGAAGATCATTGCTAGGTAATTCTGCAGATAATGCGCGCTGCGTGCTGTCCTGCTGGTCCCAGGTGAGGACACTGCTCTGCACCAGTGAGTTGGTCATGTGCTGTGTGTCACAGCGGCGCAGAGTGGGTGCTCTTGTCATGTGAGTAGAGGTCGGGAGGGAGCTGTGGATGTGGGAGGGAGGGCAGTATAGCTGATATGTATAATTTGTTGTAAGTGTCTCTGGTTCTTCTGGCTGTCATCTTCCAGTTAGAAAGAGGAGAGGAAGAAAAATAGTCACGTTCAGCTTGGGGCAAGTGCCTTGAGCTAGAAGGACGGGTGATTTAACATACACTGCAAACAACCGAAAGGGAGATGTTCCAGCATTTCCATTTGGCATCATGTATACGTTTTAGCTTGTTCTTCTTCAGCGTTTGTATATCGTTTATTCAGAAATATTTTGCACGTGGATCGCAGTTTGCAAGCAAAAGCATTTGCCAGATGAACTGCACTATCTGCTACAGCGAGTGTCTTTTTGTGTTTGTGTTCTCCCTCTCCATAGAAGGAAAGAAAGAAAAAAGGCTAAACTAGCCTACTTGGCGGCAATCTGATGCAAGGATAACAGGCAAAATAATGCTGAACTGCTCTAATGCATTCTCTTGTCCCAGAAGGGAGAGAGCATTGTTTCAGGATCTGTTAGACTGAAGAGCTGAAAATTAGTTTTGTAAACAAATCTGTACCCTCAGCTCTGAGAAATGCTGATGTCTGGGTTCGTGGTGGGTTTCTCACTGGAAAAAAAAACCCTATTATTGCAGTAAATAAAGCAGTCTTGTGTTCCAATGATGATGGAATGGAAAAACTTACTTTTTTAAAGAATAAGAGGGTGGCAACTGATAGAAAACTATCAGTTGTTTCAGTTCAAGTTTCCTATTAATGCTGGAATAGATCTGCCAATTCCTACACTTTAAGTTTTTCCATCTGAGATGTAAGTTCTGGCCCACGCGAGTTATATCTGGCAAAACTGAAATCGGGAGCTCTGGCAGCTGGAGAGTCCTTTATGGGAAATGAGAGTGCTGCTCGGGAAGTGCTTTGCACTTAGTCTCCACTCCCCAAAACTAGAGGAGGTTACCTAGGAACCCAAAGGGTGGGAGGGGGAGAACCTTTCTGGAGATAGAGCTATGGCAGGGGCAAACAAAAGAATCCTGCGCACGCACACGCAAAAATCAATTACGTGGTGGCAAATAGGATTTCCTTAACTTGGTGCTTTTCTGCTCTGTTGCAGCCGTGATAACGACCTTTCCACTATCATCTCCAACCTGCACCAGAGCCGTCAACTCGTTATGCCAGAGACCCAGAGCCGCTGTGAATTCAAGAGAAACAGCATCGAGGTTGGCTTAGGAGCAGCAGGTAAGCGGCTGGAGCAGGTCCTGCTGGTTTGGGTTTGTTGACTTCCCTTCTCTCTCCTTCACTCCCTCGTTCATTCGTGTTTTCAGCAGCTGGTTTTATTGTGGCTGTTTGTGTTACACTTCGGAGCGAGCTATATGAAGGTGCTTTATATTCTGTCTAAAGATTAACATGGAAAGGATTTCATGGTGATGTTAAAGTCCTTTTGAGATCTCAGCCCTGCATTAGTCTCAAATCTAGTGGTCTGTGTTAAACTACTGGCAAAGGAGCTTGCGCCAGCAAAGAAGTGAAATGTCCCCAGGGTCGGTGTCAAGCGAAGCAGAAAGGCCTTGCAGAGAGCGTGGTTTGATTTGTAATTTCATTAATCAGAGGTTCCCCGTGCTGCCTCTGCGCCTGCTAACTCCTTTATGAGCATGTTTGTTTGGGTTTGTAGCGCTACCTGGCTTTTCTGGGGAAGTTCACCCGGTTTCAACTTAACAGGGAGCAGAAATGCTCCTCTTGGATCCTGCACCGTGCCTCTCTGGATGTCCGTAAGGGAGCTATGGACGAGCGATAAGGGGGAAAAGGGGGGTAGTTATGTTGCCAGCAAGTAAAATTTCATCAGCAGTGTCAGACAAGACGCATAATGCCTTCGACCACGTTTCGGGGACACTGTAGAGGTGCACGAGTCAGCCAAGGCACAGAAAGGCAAATTTGCTCAAGATCACAGAGCAAATGATGGCTGGACACCACAGCTCGGCCTCCTGTCTTGTCCTCCCAAACCCCTCTGCTGGGCCTTTGTGTTGTTGTTCCCACTGTGACAGTAATGGAGTAGGTGTGGATTATAGTTTGATTATGAGAGATTTGGGCGTGGGGGTGGTTTTCCCCCCTGCTAGTGTGTGTACTGAAGCAGGACGTACCGATGAGAATAGCTGGCATCTTAACTCACGTTTGAAGTGTCCCCTGATACCAGCCTTTTAAAGGAAATAGGGAATACCAACGGCAAAAATCTACCAAAAAAGCAAAACCCTGCTCCAGCCAGTGCTTCTCGGTAGGATGTCTGGGGAGCCGGGACTGGCAGGGGGAACTGGGACTTTTGCAACGGCAGCAGAAGTAGGTGGCCGAGAGGCGTGTGCTGATAAAATCTAATTGCCCTATCGATTGGCTTCGGAGCCACCGTCAGCTGTGGTAATGATTGAGATACTCTTGATGCACATCAGCTGTATCTCGCTGCTCTGGGGACCGTAAGGTATTACCGAGATCTCTTCATCGTGGGGCAGATTTGCGTGTGTTGGGCCCGCTCTGCGGCGCTCCGGATTTACTACAATTACCACTGATGCACTCGGGTTTCCTTAGGTTGGGGGCGGGGGGATCCTGGTTTTTGGGAAGAGCTGCCCTGTTTGTAACTCTGAACTCTTAGCTGGCTGAGGAAATCCATCTCGCTGGTTTAGAATTTGACCCATCAGCATCCTCACACTGTTCCTCCTTCCTTCTCGTCTGGGTTGACTGTGGACGCCGTCGTGTCCTCAGACTTTGAAGAGCAGTCAACTTCTGCCGCTTCTGCTTCCTCCTCCTCTCTCTGTGACCTGGGGTGGAGGTGCTTGTGCTATCTGTAGTCCCGGCGTAAGTGGCTGTTCACCAAATGGCTGTGCACATTTGAAGTGTGCAAGTGTTTTGTTTCCAACACAGACTGAAAGAGCAGCGAGTTCTCGTGGGGCACCAGGGAACGTAGCGTAGAGGAAGGGCGCTTGCCTCTCTGCCAGCTGTGTCGCTCTTCGTTGATCAAAATGATACCCAGCTCCTCCTCTGCAATCCAGGGGATCTCTACGCTGGGTTTGTGTCCAGCTTCTAGGTTTAATCTCCTCCTACTTCTCTGGCCAGTGTTGGACCTTTTAAAAGTATATATATATATATTTATATATACACCCCATATATATATATGGTTTTTAAACCTGGAGCTAGCTAATCCAGCTGCTGAAAGGTACGGTTGGCTTTTGGGCAGAGAGATACCCTCTTTGCAGAGAAGGGAGGTGAGCTACTTCACCCAAGTGCTGACAGTCTGCAGGACTGACGTTGCGGGGAGCGTATGTGAAGCCTACCTGGAAAAATAAGCTTTGGCCTGGGAGCCCTGAGCGTCACCAGTTTACCACAGAGGCATGGATGGTGTCTCCTCTCCTCACCCTGCAGACTTGATGTTCTGCTGCGTCCTTTCTGGTGGTGGTGTGCAGTGGAAAATGCTTTCTCGGCGCTAATTAAATTGCAGCCACGATGGGGTTATAATATGCCAAATGGAGGAAGAAAGGAAAAGTACATATAATGGGGTCTGTACTTCCATAGGAACATACAGAGGCAGCCTGCATCAGTGAGATTCAGTAAGAGGCTTAACAACATCTGCAAAGGTAGAGCAAGTGTGCTGAAATGCCTCGGGGGGAGCGCACGTGTAGGAGGGGAGGGCAGGCGATGAGCTTCATGAGAATATAAAAGCCCTTTCCCAATGGATCAAGCAAAGGCAAGGCAACAGACAGGGTACAGCACCGGCACTACGGAGGGGCTTACCTCGGGAGCAGATGATGGCACAAGGCGCTTTTAATCTTAATTGAGAGACACTCACACGAGGATGAGCAGAGCCAGGGCTGCTTGACAAAGGCACAGTAGCAAAGCTGGCGGTTTGCACATCAAACACGGATTTAGAGCCCCTTTAAGCAGCTAGCGGTGTGTCTGTAAACAAGTCCAATCCCCTCTATCCAGTTTGGCTAATGCAGTCTGCCAGGGCATGCGTGGGGTGGGGGGGGACGGAGGAGGCCTTGAGGGCCTCCATGGGTGCCTTCTCCCTCATGTGTGTGCTTTGCACTCTGCTTTAGGATTTGAACAAGCCTTTTGCAATAGAGTCCAGGTCCCAAGGCTCTAAATCATTTTTCTCCTGCAAAAATCCTGTTAATTTCTCCTCTTTCTCTCCTCAAATACCCTCTGTTCTGCAGCACCAGATTTCATGACTTTCCAGTTGCAGTAGGACTATTTGCATGGATAGAAGTGGAGGGATCAGGCTCACTGATGCTAGAGGAAGGTGGGTAGATCTTCCCTCTCTTCCTTCTGCCCCTCGTGATTAGAGGGAGTTGGCTTGGTGTCTGCGTATTGTCTGAGAGCGGGCAGGGAATGGAGACACGGCAGAGTGTCAGGTCTCACTCCAAACACTTGGCTGGCGTTCTGCAGGTAGTATTTGGGACCGCCCATGTGTAAAAGGCCCCTATCTCAGTGATTAGAGGCTGCTTTGGCTGGGGTGTGGGAAGCAGCAGAAGGCCAGCTTTGCAGTGTTGCAGAGCTCCCAGAGAGCTTGGCGTTTTTCTAGGGGTTGTTGGTCAGTGTGATGGAGATGGCAAATCCTGAGAGCCTTGGCCTCAGCAGTGGTGTCCTCAATGGCCAGTATAGCTGCATGTTAACCTGCAGTGATTCCTGTGGGAATCCCACGTGACGGGGAGAATGTGTCCCTTGAGGAGTCCACTTTAGGAGTCCTGTTCCATTGGAGACCACATATACTGGGTGCTTTTGCAGCCTGGAAAAGCACTGTCCATCTGCATGTCTCAAAAACATCCTGAAAGAAAGATCTCTTCTCTCTGTGAGGTCATTAGTTGTCCTGTATTAACACTCCTGTCTCTTGTTTCCACTCGATGCTCTGTTGACTAAACAAGGGAGAAGGAGAAGTTTCAGGAGTGAACTGTGAACAGATTCCCATTTAAAAATTGGTCTTGGAATTTCTGTTGACGAGGCAGCGCTTGTAGCTCACACAGGTGGATCTGTAGCTGATCAAACCAGTTATCTAACTTTCTTTGGGCCTCCCCCTGAATTCCCGTGTGCCTGCCATGGAGGGCTTCCCAATAACTTCATTTGACTTTGCACTGAGACGTAGAGCTTTCATCTGGAGGAGGAGTTGATATAGGGGGTGAAAGAGAGTTGGGATCAGGGATGTTATAGCTAATGGTTAGAGACAAAATCACAGTGCACGGCTGTTCTCCGAGCATGGGATAATGAGCTAGGATGCAGACATGTTTTCATTTAGCGAAGCCAAACAATAACAACAAAAAAAAAAAGCAGAGGCCTTTATTGAACTGCTGCCTTAAATTGAGCGGAAAATCAGCACCAAACGGGCATCTAGGAGTTGTAAGCCCAGCCACATTTGTTTGTGTTTTACCATGAAGGACAGTTGTTGACCTAGGCAACATGAGGGTCTGCGCTCTGTCAGTGCCATTCATCCTCTTGGCTTGGATCTGGAGGACTGTCATCTCTTTGTGTCCTATTTAAGTTCTTTATTTCTTCCGGAGCCTCATGGGAGTGGGAGGTAACCAACATCCTTTTGTAATATGAACAGAGGTCTTGGGAGGTGAAGGAAAAATGGGAAAGCCCAACATGGAAGCATCTCCTTTTGCTGTGCCCTGCAACTGCACTTCCAGCGTAGGTTAGCGCTCGGGATTTTGCTGGTGTGAGTGCTAAGGGTTTATTCTTGGCTTTGCCGCTGCGGGAGGAGGAGCAGAGGCAGTTTAGTGCCCTGTCTTGGAGTTCAATACACCTTGGTCTTGGCAGGGATTTGAAGCCTGCTCCTGGCAGGAGGGTTTCTTGTAGGGTGGCTCTGCAAACCCCGTGGGGAAGGTCCGTGATGTGTTTCAAGGTGTATCTCCCTCGCTTTCAGGAAGGGAGTGCCACAGCTGGACAGGTACCGCATGGCACCTCAGGTAGCTTGGCCTCCACTGCTCCTGGCGTGAACAGGGCAGATGGCCATGGTCAGGACATTGAGTCCATCACTCTGGCACTTACATCAGCCGCCAAATTCGTGGCCAGTGCGTGTCGCGGCTTTGAAACTGAAATAAACACTGACGCTTTCTTCCTTTCCTTGCAGCTCTAGGAAGAGCAAGATTATCCTGCTTCCAAAAATAACCTCTTCCCCACCCCCTGCTTCCACCTCCTTTCGCAGGTGCCTTACAGGCAGCTAGTAAAGAGCCGAAAACAAATCATTGGTGCGGTGACATCTCACTGATGTTATATATAGACATCCAGAACAGCCTGTAATGTGGCACCTGCCTTGTCCACTCTTGCTTGCTGCCGGGTGGGAGTACGGGGAGCGGAGACAGCGAGTCCCTGCTCCTGACCCTGCCGCAAGTTGATACTTCAGAGCCAGGGTTTTGACATCCAGGTGGCAGGCGTTGAACTGCTCCTTGTTTCTTTGAAGCTGTCGGCGGGGTGCTGTACGGCTCACAGCTTCGCCAGGTCTCTGGTGAAAGGGGTTCTGCTGCAGAAGAAGGGGTGCAGGGCGGTGTGTCTGGGAGAGATGTGTTGGAGGAGATACTTGAAATGTTGACCCAGCCTTTTGGATTGGTAGACTTGAGAGAAGTCCACTGGGAAAACAGACCTGGGCACAGTGAGTACTGTGCGTGTAGAGCCCCGGGGCTGGCAAACCTGAGTGGGGCCATGGCTGCCTTTCCTTGAACCCTGCCAGCTCCGGCCCTGCTCCAGCCCTGCTCCAACACGCATACCCTTTGGCAAAACCGGTCTGCCCTGACCTAGGGTAATGGGGAAAACGACAATAACCATCACTATAATTTGTGAAAGGTCATGTGTTGGGGGTTTTGCCCCCTCCTGCTGCCTCTGCATGTACAGGTACACCCAGGTTTCCCCATGGGACACAGTAGGACCCTCAACTCCTTTCCCTCTGCTGAACATGTCCGGTGACTTCCCCTGGTTATTAGCCTCTTCAGTGCACATCCAGGAGGTGGGTGGGGATTCTCAAAGGCTGTGTGTGTGTGTGTCACTGTGGGGAACAGCCGCACGTTAAACTGGAATCTGTCCTAACCGTGCCCTCTCCCCGCACGCAAGCTTGAGGTTTCAGACCTGGTCAGGGGAGCCGGCAGCGCCGCGTGCTTTACGTCAGACATGGACAGACCTGGGAGGAGCTGAGCTAGGATGGAGGGCTGGGGGGTTGGAAAGATTTTATTAACGATTTGCGGTGAGCAAGAAAGGGGGTCAGCTGCCTGTGTCATTAATTTTTCAGCTCTGCACAGTCATTATGCTCCCAATTCCTTTTCTTCTCTTTGCTATTCTCCCTTTTCCTGCTCTTTTCCCTCCTCCTTGTATTTCTTTGCTTCTCAAACCCTTTTTCCCCCCCTTTCTTTTCCATTCTTGATCCCCGTCTCACATGTGAACCCTTTCCATTTCTCTTCCTCTCTTTAGTTCCCTTGTCCTCCTCTTCCCTGTTCTC
The DNA here is from genome assembly GCA_027574665.1 of Rhynochetos jubatus. NCBI lineage: Eukaryota > Metazoa > Chordata > Aves > Eurypygiformes > Rhynochetidae > Rhynochetos > Rhynochetos jubatus. Next base: position 6,446,628 of record CM050669.1, read on the forward strand.
CCTTCCCCACCCTCCCTCCATCTCCAAGCTTCTCGGGAAGAAGACAATTTGAAGGCTTTCCGCTCTGCTCTCAGCTGAGAGGCTCCTTCCCTCAAGCCAATCAATGGCAGCCTTTCAGCCCCAGTGGGGCTTGGCAAACATTAGATCAATAAGTTATTAGCACCATTCTGTCAGCTGTAATGTGGAGATTGATCGGGGCCGGGGCTCCTGCATGCTGCCTGGCACTTCCCCAGCCTGATAAAGATGACAGATTAAGGGAATAAGAAAAAGGAATTAAGGAGTCTGGCTGTCAAAGCTGTCACGGGCTGGAGGAGCGCTGGTTTTTTCGGGGGCAGAATGAGTGCAATCGGACATTTAAATGGTGCTAAGGGTACAGCACCACCGGCAGCTCTGTTGGCAATCGCTATCTGCAGCATTCCCTTTTCTAAAGAAATGCTGGGAGCTTGTGGAAGCAGCAGCCAGAGGAGGTGGAGTAACTGTCCCGGTTGTGGAGGAGGGAATACTGGGTCGCTGGCACAGACCAGAGGCAGAAGGTAGAGAACCTGGGACCCCCACAGGGAAGCGCGAGGGCTGGCCCTGCCCTGTTGCCTCACCCAGCTTTTGGCGCGGTTGGGTGTTGTGTGGCCTTCCCCAAGACGGAGGGAGGTAGCTGTGTCGGAGCAATGATGCCAGTTTTCATAGCTTTTTATCACAGAGAAATCGAGGCCAAACGACCTTTGCCTGCGAGGTTTCTGGTCCCTCAAGGAAAACATGATCCTTTTTGGAACTGTGCTTAAATCTTCCAATGTAACAAGCTTCCCCCTTGTCCTGTCTTACCCGCTAGGACATGCTCCTTTCTACAGCTAGGAAGTGAGTCTCCAAAAGGCCTGGACTTCCAGCCCCGCCTCCCAGCCTCCTTCTTTAAATCTTTTCTGGAAGAGAGTAGGGATTCACAAGTTTGCAATTGCTAAAAAGCCTCTCTGCGGCATATAAAATTAATTCAGATCTCTCTCTTAAGTGCAGTATATCCTCTCCATGAGTGTTTTTCATATGATGAATATTTACCACCTTTCTGTGGCTTGGCGCATGCTGTAAAAGTGAATTTTGTCAGAATCTGGGAGACAAGAGGATGCTGCTGCACCTTCTCTAATAAACAGCCTCGTTACAGGCAGAGAGGAGATGGCTGCAGCATGACCTGCACCTCCCTGTTTCACTCCTTGGAACTGAAACGCTGGATGGTCCGTTTAGGTGCTTAGCTCCAGCTAGGAAAACGGAGTGATCACAAGCTGGCGGGAAGTGGCAGGATACCGTTTGCATGGGAGGAGGGAAGGCAGATGGTCTGGTGCTTAGAGCTGAGAAAGGGCATGCAGGCTCCTTCGCAAGCCTAGGGATGGAAGGTTGATCCGTTGTACATTGGGAATCCTTCTGCTCAGCTACTGTCTTAGGAAGGGGTTAGTGACACTAGGCCTGCCTTTGGGGTGCTACTTTCTGTGTCGTGCAGTGAGATCAGTGAGTGGTGGTCCCTGACTCTCGCCTCTTGGAGTCCTTCTCTGCCCTCGAGAGGAGTGATTGCGCAACCAGTCTGCCAAAGTTAAGTTCTCCCAAAGTGAGCCGGAAAGAGAAAAACCTTTGATTGTTTGACATTGCATCCTCCTTTCTTTGTAGTAAGAGACTACAAGTGTGTCCCATTCCTCCCTTACCTTTGTTTCCTGTTTTTCTTCCTGTTTCCAAGAGCCTCTTGTAACAAGGAGCTTGAAGCGTGATGCTTAGGGAACGCTTGCAGATACCTTGGTCTAGGCGAGGGACAGTCCGGAGCCAGCAGTGCCCAGCTTACTCTGCTGTTTGTACCAGTAAGACTGGTACAGCAGCTAGGAAAAGGATGCTTCCTTCCCTGGAGAGCTTGCAGTCTAAAACTAAATGGCAGCCAACGACTAGATAGAGATGTGGAGACATAAAGGAGCAGCGAGATAACCCAGTACAATAGCTAAGGCTTGAAGCCTGCTGCCTGCCATGTCCCTGAAGCTGTTGAGCTGACCTGCTGGGAGGAGGATGCTACCTTTGTCTTGCAGCTGGTTCGACATCCCCTTTGTGGAGATCCAGCAACATTTCCCCCTTCCTTGCTAGAACTAACCCTGCCCCATGGGCTGGCACGCATGTATTGTTCTAGGATCCCAAGTCCCAGAAGCCCACTGCTTCCCTTCCCCCAGCTTCCCCAATATTTTTTTTTTCCCATTCTCCTTGCCTTCAGTTAAATTATGGCCCGTTATTCCCATGACCTTGTGCTTCGCTCTCCCTTTGTTCCATTGATTCCTGCTGGCAAGGGACGGGGACGATGTGCAGCCAGATTCCGCGCCGCTGTGCGCAGCCCACTGCGTGGCCCCTCGTACGCCAGCCTTTGTTGAGAGCAGCTCTGGGCCTGCTGAGACTCGGCAAGCTGGTGCAGCTTCTTACAAAGCCACAAGCCCATCGCCGGGGAAATAAGTCTCCGGGGTCCCCGCAAACCTGTCACTGTCGGCACAGGAGCAGACAGAGCAGCAGGGCTGGAGCACCAGAGTTGATTGAGCGGAGCTGCTCCTCTGGTGGTAGCCTGTTTGTGCCAAAGGAAAGCGGAGAGCTGAATAAACCGAGATGCTGCCAAGACGTTTCAGACTGGTCAGTGGGAATTGTCATCTCCAGGGTTTAAGTTTGATGGGAGAGTTAAGAACAAGGGAGGATGTTTTCCTTCTCTTAAAATAATGTGAAAGGAGGTGAAAAAAGGACTCTCTTCTAGATAGATGTTGGCCATCGGAGCCTGGGTGATTTCCCATGTTAGTTGGCTCAGTTCTCTGTTTACTCAGGACTTCTGGGTCCAAGAAGCTTTCAGAGCAAGACCAATGATGTGGATAGGGAGCGTGAGATAGGTCTTGATCTCTTCCCACTGCGCCTGTAGCATAACACAGCGCAGAAAATCTTGGTGCGGTCCCTTGCCCGTAGCTGGGACTGGCTTTGTAGTCACCCCTTTAACAGCGCTGGGAGGGCAAAACTTTTGTGACCACCCCTTATGTGTTCATTTCCCTTCTCCGGGTGAAACCCTGTGCTCAGTCACCGTTCTCACCCAGCCATCGATGCAATGTCTGTCCTTGGTGGCATGGAGATAAAGTCCCTCCCTCTTTGGGGAAACCCAGAGATAGGTTTTTCTAATCTTCCCAGCTGACTTAGGCTCCCAAGTCCTCTTTCCAAAGCTGATAACGAGGCTTGGGATTCTTAGATATGTTGGTGAACACAACTGCTAAGTCACCCGGCTCTGCCGAGGGCCGGGAGGCTGAGGATTAGAGGCGGCGCAGGAACACGAAGCACCGCTACATCCAGGAGACGCTTGCATCCGTGGCCTCTAATCGGTGCGTCTCAAGTCCAAAGAGGGCAGTGATTAGGTAAAGCCCACATTGCCCTGGCTTCCACACAAGCTCATTTTGTGGTGTCATACCCATGTCCTTGCACAGCCAGTGGGTGATAGGGCTGTTGGGGGGCAGAAGCGCTGCCCTCCTCCCGCTGACCTACCTGTCTGGCCTGTCCCTGTTCATCTCTCACTGTGAAAGTGCAGCAGGTGAGTGCTGGTCTTTCTCTTCCCATGGGGGAGGGGGGTAAATCCGCTTTGATTTCAAGTCTTGGGGGAAAATATTTGGCTTTGTTTCCAAAAACCTCTCTGAATCGCTTTCTGTGCTGCTTTGTCAGGCTAGCAGGAGCCTTCAGTGTAATGCAGGATTTGGGGACCTGCATGGGAGACCTGGGGGGGTGTGGGGGTGTATGTGGTCAGGGCTGTGTTGCACTGGGGACAGTAAGTGATCAGTATGCTTGGGGCTTCCTCTGGCACTCCTTACTTGTGTTATTGCCTGCCCTAGCTTCATAACATTGCAGTTCTACTGATAATGTCTTTCATTTTCAGCTTTAATATTAAAAAACTGCCCTGATTTGGCTTCCTTTCATCTGCAATGCTTTGCAGAATCAGGAGAGAGGAGGCAAAAGCAGGAGTTTGGAGGGGAGAGAAGCCTCTCGCAACTCTCCTTCCCCATCCTCTGTCTGAGGTGGAGTGTAGCCTTCTGCAGGTGCGTGGGCTGAGAGAACAGCTCTCTTTGGCCTTTGTGGTCAGTGAGCAGCAACGTCCTCTCAGCGCACACCCCGTCCCCGGGAGGGTGTGAGACATCCAGAAGCGATGCTGCCGACTCAGTTACAGAACACATGTGGTTTTGCTGCTGCAAAATCGAGGGGAGATGGACTGTGGATGCTCCCATGCCAATGCCTTCAACCACTGTCCTGGTTCTTTGTGTGTGAGTGGGATGAATGGAATCCCTAAAGGGATGAGTTTAGAGCCCAGGGTGCTGTGAAAGGGCACGTGTTTAGCTGTTGGAAGTGGTCTGGTTTGCATTTAGAGGGGAAAGGGTTGGTGCTGGAATACAAATTCGTTGCCGTTTAGGTTGTACCCCAGAATCCGTGAGTTTACTAAGCAGCTACTGCAGATGTGACCTGCCTCTTCTCTGCTTGGCAGCTGGAAAGCCAAGAGGGGGTATGACTTCTTACGACACCGGGCTGGAGATGGAAAGATCGATGGTGTCAGTCTTGTGCTGTGGGACTGGCGCGGTAAATTTGGGGCAGATTGTTAGATCTTTCTGCCTCCAAACTGGCCGCTGATGATGATGACTCCCTTTTCTGTGCTTACCGTTCACCTTGTTGGTTTAGTCCTCACGCTTCTGGGGGCAGAGGCAGTCTCTGCCACATCCCAGGACTTGGTCTTAAATGAAGGGTCGGGATGGGGGGAGGAAAATTTTCCTTCTGTGGTCTGACTGCCGTAAAAACTGCCAAGCAGCAGCCCAAATACAAACTCAGCGTGTGGGATTTGGTGCTATGGTACACGGTGAACCTGAGATGCAGGAAGGAAAACGCTGCAGGTCATCCTAGAGATTAATACCCTAATGTGGGCTCTCTCTGGGGGCCCACGTTCACATCTGGCCTGCGAGACACCCGGGCCATGCTGGTGGCAGGCTGTCACGCCTGGCCGTTCACCCAGCTGTCAGCGCGCCTGCCGAGAAGCGGGTGTTGTGGGGGCCGGTGGGACGCGGGTCTGGTGGAGTTGGTGCCGGTTCAGAGTCACCGAGCGATCTTGGCCTTCCCCTGCACAGGCGCAGCCGGCTGGGAGTGAGCTGGGACGCGCAACCTGTCCCGCCGACGTGTCTGGGAATAGCGGGGAATGGCGCGAGCCGGAGCGAGCGCCTGCCGGCAGATGGGCGCACGGGGGTGGAACAGCAAGAGAGAAGGAGTGATAGGAGGGTAATGAGGTGCCTTGGCAGAGCTGTGAAATCAGGGAATCTTCACTGCTCACATGATAACTGCGATCACATGTAGCTGGTGCTTCTGTCACCGGTTCTTCCACGGAATCTCTTCTGCCTGAAGTACCTAAGAACAAGCCCTGTTGGGCTTCACAGCCTCCTGCCCGGGCTGGGAGGGGCGAGCGGAGCAACGGGACTTTTGTTGTTTCAAAGCCACAAATCCCGGATGAGAGCGCTTCTGAGGAGGATATATGATCTTGGCCTCCAGCGCTGAGGGTTTGCTGCATCAGACTAACATTTCCAGGAAAATCAACATGAAGAATGAAGCGTTCTGTGGGGAGGGAGCTTGGGACTCTGTTTGTGCTCTGTGGCCAGGTACTTCCTAGCTTCGATGCTGGCTTGGCAAGCGGATGCTGTCTGCGGCTTTGGAGGAGTTATTTAAAGGGTAAACTGAGGCAGGAGGACGGATGATATTCAAGTTGTATTGAAAGGCTGACTCAACACCTGGGATGTGAAGTGCTGAGAAAACTGGAGTGCTGTCACTCTGTCCTTTCCCACCTGCTTTCCAATTGCTGCTGTTTTCTTGCGTTTCCTTCGCTTTTCAGAGGGATGGCTGCAAGCCTCCGCGCTTGTCTCTGAGCGCCAGGGTTGTTAACAGGCTGGGTGACAGGGTCATGGCGAGATAAGATCGGAGGCAGCTTGTGCTCTTTAAAACCTTGAAATGCCACTTGTAACTTCGCAGAGTTCCAGAATTTGGATAGAGGCATTGCCTGGCAGGCTCTGCCCTGGGCACGTTGGCTGGCTGCTCTCGGCACGGCTCAGCCCACAGATCCGCGCTCCGGATCTCTTGATGCCAAGGCAGGAACCTGGGCTGGCTGAGCTGGATTCAGAGTAACGTGGGGTGATCCTGAGCGCGGGGCACAGTTGCCTGGCTTAAAACGTCCCCTGGAACATAAATAATTTTGTTGTTCTTACAAATAGCACCGGGGGGGTTTGTAACCTTTCCTAAGCAAGGCGCTTTGGGCAAACGGCAGGAGCTTTGCGTGCGTGTTGACTCGCAGGCAGATGCAACGTGTGCTCGCTCAAATATGGTGCTCGTTGGTGAGATGATTTTTTTTTTTTTTTTTTTTTTAGCATTTTAAGATGCTGCATCTTTAACAAGCCCTTGATAGATGAGAATTTGATGCTTGCAGTGACAAACAGTCTCTTCCTTCCTGCCCATATGCAACATCATGCTTTCAGTTTCCCCAGCGTTATTATGGGAGGATATTGATTTTAAATCTGTTCGGGGACGCTGTAATTGTATATTAGATATTTTGTGTTGGTTTGTGGGGCTGCAGTAATGCAAAAGGCTTGAGTGTTTCCGTACAATCTAGAGGGGGGAAGATTGCTAAGGACCTTGAGGTTTTGAAGGAGGAGGGGGGAGACGGGGGGGGAAGAGATTGAGAGAGAGAGAGCGAGCGAGAGAGAGAGAGATACTGTGGTAGGAAGATTCAGAGATCTGTTGTGCTTTTTTTCTGTGTTGTTTTTTTCCTCCCCTTTCTCTCCCCCAGTTGCTTTGCATCAGGGCATGAAAGGAGTGGAAACATCAGGGGGACAAAAGGCAACAGAACAAATGATGAAACTCAGTAAGGAAATCAACTGGATTCAGAATTTATAGCTTTGAAACGTTGCATTGATCAGTGTGTGAATAGTCATTATGTGCTTTTGGGCTGCGTGATTAGGAAAGCAGATCAAGGCTCTCAAGATCATGATTTTTCTTACTTTCTTTTTTTTTTTTTGCCTCTGCCTGTAATATACGTGTGCGTGTGCCTGTGTGTGTATGAGCCAGAGAGGCAAAACACCAAAGTCTCTCTGGTTGCTTCTGCAAAGAGGAAAGTACAACCTTATCTGATACTCAGGTTTCTCATCTCTCTTCTAGATGAAATTTTAGGCAAGAGAAGAGTATGTTCTCCCAACAGCAGCAGTGAGTGTCCTTTAGAAAGCAAGAAAGCCAGAAGTGAGTCCCCAAAGGGTAAGTGCTGCTTCTCCCTCCCCCATCCCCTACCCCTTTCTTCTCCTTTCTTAAGAGTGGAACTTAATTGAAATTAAGGAGGGAGGGAAGGGAGGGCTGCAAGAGGCGGCGGTGTGGGAGCTGGAAGTATCCGGCACTGAGGGTGCATGAAGGAGGCTACCAGCGCACCGTGCTTGCTTTATCTAATCGGAGGGAAGCTTGCAGTGCGAGAAAAGGGATTGCCGCTTAATTAGAATAATTGTTTTATGATTAAAAGAGCAAGCTGCAGCTTTTGAGGTGGATTTTAGGGGTGTTTCTACTTTTCAGGCAGAATGTCTTGATTACGTGTTTAATATAAAAGATACACAGAGGCTTATCGTGCTGGCATCTGTTCCTTTAAAGGGAAAAAAAGAAGCCTAGCAGGGAGAATAGGGCTGCCTAGTTCTTTCTTATGCATTTATGGCACTGTTCCTATAGAGATGGAATCTGCAGAAGGGTCCTCTTTTTAGGGATTTTATTATTATTTTTTTTAATATCCTGATATGTCCTATGGTTCTTTCCTATAAACGGGATTTTTAAACTTTCTTTACGACTGGCAAAGTGGAGTGGGTAATGGAGCCTGCAGTTAATGAGTTTGTCTCGAGGTTGCGTAAATGAGGTTTTGCAGGCCGTTCACTTAAAGGCTTTGTTGTTAAGCTCAAACTAATTAGCTGTCAGAAATACCCATCTCCATCGCTGGGCTTAACCTGCTGTCTTTGGCCACTAAAATAAACAGAAAAATAAAAGCAGACTAGCTGTCTGAAGCTAGATCCTGTTTCATGGGTTTGGAGTCCAGCAGCTGAGATTCTTCAGGGTGTATATTCCCAGTAACCAACCCAGGAGGTCTCAAAGGGCGCTTTTTTTGCAGCAGCAGTTTGTCCTGAAGCCTCCTTAAACTACATACCTTATATTACGCCACATAAAGATATATTGTAGGGACCTGTACTGCATCCTGATTTCACATAATGTTCCTGCATATTGTCTCTTCTTGACTCCTTGTCCCCAAATTACGATCTGCAAGGCAGCATACTTGGAGAGGATGTCGAATGCTAGTGTCACTTGATACTGCGAACGCTACCTAAGAACATACTAAATCTTCTCTTTCACTTAACCTCTCCTGCCTCTTAACTCCTTAATACAAGGAAGAGCACCTTAGTTTTTTACTGGGCTCTTCTGAAAGCTGTAAAGAGCAAGCCTATATACTGCTGCTCCTTACCCATTTCCCTTGATTTTTTTCACCTGCCCTATTCCTGTTATCCTTGAAATGTTTCTAGTAGATGTGCAGGTACGTCCCAGCAGGATGCTTCTGTAGATTCCGAAATGCGTTTGTTACGTAGGGGCATGAGACCCCTGTAACGCACTTGACAGACCTGCTGTCACCTGTGCTGTTTCTGCCGAGTCCGTATCCTTCCTAATTCCAAGACGGTACATGCTTAGGAGCTGAATCCGGGTAACAGCAACCTGTGTGGCCTGGTTGAGAACGGGCTAAACTCTAATCAGGCCGTCTGAAACAAACTATTGCATTTGGATGCTCCCTGATAAAGCGGCTAGACTTGCACAAATTGATGGTTTGGCCATGAGAGCAGCGGGACCAGATGATCCCATCCTGTTCCTTTCCGTCTCACCATCCTTGACGTGAGTGGGTCGAGTGCCGTGTGAGGCAGGTGAGCAGCCCGTGGCTTTGCAGCGTGCGCTCAGGATCTAAATCCTGTTCCGTAACGCTGAACGACTGGGGGATTCCCCCAACTCATTCCCCACAGAGGGGTTCCTAGGAAGCCCTGAATAAGAGCCAGCTTTCCCTTTCTACTCCTACTTTTCTCTCAGAAAGCCTTCCCTGCCCTCTGAGAGTGTGAGACAGAATGGAAATTCTGAGCTGGGCCTTTCTCCCAGGTTACCGGGTGTTCGTACCTTAGAGCAACGGGGAACCCCTGTTCTCCATCACCGTGGCGGGCGTTCTGAGCCGTGGCTGTGCTGATGCTGGGATACCATCAGGACGCTGAGGGGCTGACTTCTGTGCTTTTGGGGCCTTTATCTACCCACCCCCTGCTCTGAACAAGGGGTCAGAGAAGGGCCTGTAGCCAACGTTTCTGCGTCTTAAGCCCCAAACAGTGAGAGCACCTCGCAGCTGAGAACTCCCAGGAGACTTCCCATCCTGCTGGCAGTCCGGCAGCGTTCCGCTGGCGTGGAGGACCGGGAGGGAAATGAGCCCTGTCTTCCCAGCTCTGTACTAAGGAGCTGGTTGGAAACAGAAGGATCTGCGCTGGATGATAAACCCTTTTCAAACAGGGTGGACCCCAGTGGCTGATTACCTGGAATCTGGGAAGAGTGGAGTAGTGCTGGGAAGTGTGAGATTGTGCTAGAGCCCCAGGCTTGGCTGGGACCCAGATGCTGCGAGCGCAGCTTGTGACTAGGGAGTGGGAAGGGAAGCAAGGACCAACTGGAGTTTTGTAGCCTGTGCAGCCCCACGCAGGAGCCAGGTCTGCAGCACCCTGGGACACCCTTCCTTTTCCTCCATCCCGAGGTTTTCCTTGTGCTGGTCCTCCACCTTTTGCCCTCTCCTGCGGTGGTGTGCAGCTCGAGGTGGGGTCTGTCCCCTCTCCGTTGCACACTGGCCCTGGACGCGGCTCTGGCTCGGGGCACAGCAGCATTGTCTCCCCAACAGCCTTTTGAAGAGGAGAAGTGACCCCGCGCCGGCGGCACATCCCGTGCCGCTGTGGCTGCGCCTGACGAGGCGAGGAGAACACAGGCAGCCGAGTAAATCACTCCTTCCCTCTGACTGAGTGAAAAAACACCTGTAGGGCTGGAAACCCTTCCAGCGGGGAAGCAGTAACCTTCCCTTCCCCCCTCCCCAACGCTCGCAGTGTGCACACCGGAGATCAAACGAGAGCCCTATCTCAGTGGAAACAGGGCCGCGCCAGCGCTGCTGTCAAACAGAGCAGAACGTTCTCGCGTCTAATATGGAAATGCGAGCGTATCAGAGGCGCGGAGCGAAGGCTGTGCTGGCAGGTCACGGAGGAAGCTTTCTCCCAGGGAGACAATTCCCCAAGTAAAACCCTCTATGGCGTGTCTGGAGATCTGCTTCTCCGATACCTGGAGACGTGGAATAAGACTGATCAATAGCAAAGAGAAGAAAAATGAGTAAAGAGTATTTTGGTTCCTAGTGGAACTGCTGAAAAATAAATCTGGTGGAAGGCTTGTCATTTGGGAAGATTTGAAATTAGGCTGGACTCAGTGCTGGAAAACACACGTAGGGAACAATGTTGTGCTTGCCCCCCTGGGGTGGGCTGATGCGCTCACACGCTGCTCCTTGTGCCGTTGTCTTTTCTTTGCTATTGTAGATCATTTAAACCAAAACACAATCTTATTGCGTCTCTCGCTAATGAATTAGACCAGAACTGGAGTTCAGATCCAGCCTATACCAATTCATCCCTTTATTTTTGCGGGGATATCCATATGTTGGGTGCTTTGGCAGCTGTCCAATTAGGCCAAATAAAGAAGTTTGGCCCCATTCTTGCTAACACCTTCGCTGCCCCCCCAAACCCATGCTTCTGAATATGGTGGGGGTGGGCACGGCCCCGCTCTGCCCTGGAAAACGGCAGCTCAGGCGGCCAAGACCCTAAAGCTACCGACCAAGACCTGGCCTCTAGCTGGGGGTGAGGTGCTTTCGCAGCAGGCTCCTTGCGCTTTTACTGCGGTTCAGGGAATCTCAACCTGCCGTGGGTTTGTTGTGGCAAAGGAGGGGGGACGGACAGGGGCTCCTGTCTTGTCTGGGATTGACTGGGGAGGATGGGTTACAGAAGCTTGGTGAGAAGGTTGTGCAGCAATGACGAGTCCTTGGGGCTGAGCAAAGAGAGTCCCCCGGGAGCCTGAATTCCCTGCGCCTGCTACCATGCGGTGTTGGTGGCGGGTGGGAGGTGGGCTCCCCTCGGCTTGGGTGATCCGGGAGGCATGCTGGAGAGCGGGAAGGCCTGACAGATGCCTGCCTCGGCCGTGCCTTCCCAGTGACCGTGCCAGAGTCCGTTTCACACCTGGCAGCTGGAAGAGATTTGGCGAGATCAGTCTCCCGCATTACCCCTGGTAATGACAAAAGCAGACAGCAAAGCTTCAGCAAAGCTGGAATTATCGCTGGCTGAGTCATGTGAAATCTTCCAAGTTTTAAGTGTGGAAATCCAGCCTTTCCCTGGACTCCTCCTTCCTCTTAGCCTCCCCTCGCCACCCCCATTCTCCCTCCCCTCCTTGCACCTGAAATCTGCTCTGCAGCTGATCGGATAGAGTTTATGGTAATTAAGTGTTATTAAATCCCCTTCCCCCCCCCCTTTTTTTCTTTAATGACACAGCTGGGGGGAAAAAAGACATAGGTATTTTTCTAAATCAGGTCTGTGGCATGTGGCTCTGCTCCTCAGACCTTCGGTTAAGAGCATCAGAAGGGAACAGTTGGTGCACTTCTGCGTTCCGAGTCAAGAGAGCAGAGGAGGATGTGGGAATCTGGCCCACAGAGTGACCTGGCGGGAGGGAGACCTGGGAGGGACTTCTGACCCCCATCCCCCTGCTCCTTCCACTGGTGTCTTGCAGGTTTGGGGAGCGGGAGGGGGCAGGCAGATGGCTGTCTTGTGCAGCCTCCCCCTTTCGGGTCTGGTTCCTGAGTGCTGCACGCAGCAGGCGTGGGCACCCAGCTCCTCATGCTGCCTTGAAGCAGGGCAGGAACCTGTGACTTCCACAGGAAGCCCTGCGGTCCCTGAGGTGCAGATACATGTCGCTGGGGTAGATAGAGATCGGTGGTTGCAGATACGGCCACAAATTGCTGTGCTGATTGAGAATCCCTGCTGAGCTGGATGGCTGACCTGAGCTGGAGGGGACTGAAGTCATTTCCCTTTTGCAGAGGAAGAGTGCCTAGGGAGCTGGTCATGCAGCCCTTTTTTATTGAAACGTTGTGCAGCTCAGACTAATTATTATTATTGTTGTTGTTATCCACTCCTGTGTTTTGGGGAGGAGGTGGTTTCATTATGACATGTGAAGGTTGCATCCCCAAAATCCAAGCCCCTGTATGCTTGGTTGTGTAATGAGTTTGGTGGCAGACAGCACTGGCCACTAACGGCCTCTTATTCTGGCCAAGGCAGAACCAAACCAGTCCCTAACCGGATTCTAACCCGGACCAGGGCCACATTTTAGAATCACAGAATCGTAGAATGGTTTGGGTTGGAAGGGACCTTAAAGATCATCGAGTTCCAACGCCCTGACAGGGACACCCTCCACTAGTCCAGGTTGCTCCAAGCCTCATCCAGCCTCCTCGTCCAAGTGTCCTTGGACACTTCCAGGGATGGGGCACCCACAGCTTCTCTGGGCAACCTGTCCCAGTGCTCCCCACCCTCTCCGGGAAGAATTTCTTCCTGATGTCCAACCACAATCTTCTCGCTTTCAATTTAAACCCGTTACCCCTTGTCCTGTCACTACATACCCTTGTAAAAAGTCCCCCCCAGCTCCTTGTAGCCCCTTCAGGTCTCTTGGACTGTATTTGTTTGCCACAAGTGATCTTTTCTGATAGCCAGCTTAGGGGCCTTTCTCTCACCCGAAAGAGATCCACAGCTCTTTTCCCAGCAAGGTATCCGGTGCCTGCATATTTGTCACGGTGCTGATGCTGGCCGGTGCTCAGAGCCACCACCTTGAATTTGGAGCCAATCCATCAGCAGAGTCACCTGCCACGAGCCCTGAGGGACTCTGTCTGCGAAACGAGGTGGATGAAGGAGCACGAATGTGGGGCACACGGTAGGGTGGTCTTGTCATTCACTGAACGCAGCGGTGGTCTGGTGACCGCAGTGTGGGGGGAGCCCTTCCCGCTCCCTCCCTTCCCTTCTGCCTGTTCAGGTTCTTACTGGGAGTTCCTCTCTGAGTAATGAAAAGGTTTTGCCTGTGGGGAAGATCCAAGATAAAATAGTGTTAGAGCAGCCACCGCCAAGGTGGAGAACGGTAATTACTCTGAGTTCTGCTTACAGTAAACAGAAAGCCTCTGGTTTTATCTCCCTGCGGATCCCAACTGCCCAGGGAGCAGGCAGGGCCTTCCTCAAAGCACCTCCCTCCTGGGCTGCGCAGCGTTCCGGGAAGATGGAGAGGTAGGCACGTTTGGTGTAATTTTAATGGCCTCAGGGTGCTCAGCCATATGCACAGATCTGAAACAACCTGCTCTGTGACTTCCTCCGGGAGCTGGGCGGGTGGGCTCTCATCACTGCCAGCACCACCTGCACCGGGTGCTTGAGCATCTCTCGCGTTGCGGTGTCCTTGCGGGTGGTCAGGAAAGTGGGGGAAGGAGGTGCGTGTCTGCTCGGGTCTTAGTGGGAAGAAAGAACTCGTGTCCGCTAGGATGAAGGGGTGAGAACTCGGTGAACTCTCTTATCCTGCCTGTCCTCCTCGCCACCTTGGGGCTAGGGGCCTTGCTGGTAATTTCGTGTTACAATGCCATGCTTGTTGCTTTGAGGGGAGAAGTTGCTCAAGAGTTTTTTGGGTGCTGCGGCAGTGGAAGCTGTAGACTTTTCTGTCTCTAAGCGTGTCCGTGTTTGGAGGTTTAGCAAGCTGCAGGTATGCCTTGACCGCATATAATGGTACGTCTGGGAGCACAAGGGCAGGTGCGTGTGGCAGCTTGGTCCATCCAGTTGGGTGGGTACCCTACGGCGCTGTGGGGGATTGTGCTAATACCCCTCCAACCCCCCCGTCTCTTTCTTTGGCACTATCCCGATACTTATGTGATTTTCCACTGTATTTCTCTCTGGAAAAAGACCAAATCTTTCTTCTCTTCAGAAAACTCCCACACGCCTTTGCTTGAGGACGCGGTGACTCAGATGACCCCGGAGGAGCACTACAGACGCATGATGTCGGCACTGAACGAACACGGCACCTTTGAGGAGCAGCAGCAGCAGCGTCTCTACCAGCTGGCCAACAGCATGGCCGTGCCCAGCCACGGAGGTACGGGCGCTTACGGATGGGAGGGGAAGGGACTCGCTTTGCCATTCGGTACAAAGTCTTTTAAGACGCCCCTAACCCCTGTGTGCGTGTGAGGGTCCTTCTCCTCCTTTGTTTCAAGAGTTCGTGTCAATCTGAGTATGCAGGATCTGCGGTGTATGTCGTATTTGGGTGACAGTGTGGAGCAAGGGGGATGAGTGTTGGCATAATGCAGGGGGGTTGGGAGATGTAGGCAGTGCCAGATCCTCCTGCCATTTAGCGATGGGAGCTGAAACAGCAGGGCGACCTTGCAGGATTTAGGTAAGCCTTGATAGTGCTAGGTTTAGGAAGTTTGTGGAATAGTAGCTACACACAACTACCCACAGACAGGGCATAAATTGGTGTTAAAGACCTTTCACCTTAATGAGGATTAGATGTCTTACGATTTTACGGACAATTAAAATATGCAGATGAAGTTAAGGTGCAGTGAAGACAGCAGGCAAATGCTGAAGTCAGTGGGAGAGGTTCATCCGTGATACCATCTGTTGACAGCAATTACGCTTGCATCACCAAGATTGATCTGGCCCTTCACTAGCTGAATCCAGAGCTGCCGTGGAGCAGTGAGGGGAAGGGTTGCTGGAAGGGGGAGAACTTCCATACCCCGCGTGTGCTCACTTGGTGCGGGCTTCCTCAGAGCGATGCCCTGCAGGTCACAGCTTACAGCACTGAGAAAGTGTCCCCAGACCTTCCCAGGGCGGTATGGATCCCTGAGGTTGAGCTGGGCACTAGGGATAGCTGAGGGACCCCCCCCCGGCCCTTCTTTATTTAAGGTCTGTTGCGTGCACCGCAGATTGTGTCTCTCTACCTGCCTGTCTGCTGTTTGGAGGCTTGAGCAGCGCAGCAGCGTTTCTGCACCAGTATCCGTGTTCAAGGGAAGATGTTGCCATTCTGCTCCTTAAAATGAGGCTGGTGCTTGTACGGTGATGCTCATGCAAGGAGGGGAAAATCCAAAACCTGGTCCTGAAGCAGCCTCCTCAGTAACTGACACCCTTGACCAACGCTGCTGCCTTGTCCTACGGCTAGAGCGGGGTCCCGAGGGGACAAGGGACCTGCAGGACAGGGATGGAATGGGCCCCACATGAACTGAAGGATTGCTGGTGGGTTTTGGTGAGCTGGCCAACTCCAGCTCGGCTGCAGCATCCTGCGCTGTGCCTAAAGAGGGCACTAGGCAGTTGCAGGTTCTACCCCGGGGCTGCTTGGCAGAACGCAGGAGCCACAAGCATCTCTCCACAGGCTGCAGGTTCCTCAGCCCGCAGGGACCCTTCCCCTTCCTGCTGGCGAGCAAAGCCTGCTGGCACTGGAATAAAGCCTTTCCGCTGCTTTGGGACTGAGGGCTCAGCTGGCTGGATCAGGCAAAGCCAGCGAGACGGAGGAGGCGATGCTGTTCCAGTCCTGGAAGCAGAGGGTCACTGAAAAGCAGTGCTATGCAAGAATTTGCAGCCCCTCTGCTGCTTCCTACCCCAGGCGTGGAGGGCTGACACGTACCTGCCCGGGTGATCCCAGGAAGGAGCACAAGCAGCGTCGGCGAAGCATCCAACAAGAGCTGGAGGAGAATCTCCTGTCTAGAGTGTAAATCCCCAGGGCTCCTTGTTAGGTTAATGAAGAGGCTGTCTTCTTTTCCAGTCTGTTTGATTTGATTGGCTTCTCTGGGGGCAAGAAGGCAATTCCTTTTGCTGTGGAGTAAGGATTTGCTTATCAGCAGAGGCATGGCATAAACCTGTGCCGAGACACACTCTAGCGAGCATGGCACGTGCTTCTGTGCGTGCTCTTCAGCTCTCCCAGACGTTTACAGAGGTGCACAGCTCCCGCAAGCACGAGACAGAGGTGTGGGGCAAAGCCAGGCACCGTGGGGCTGGTTTCCACACGTACCTGCGATGAACACCGGCGCGGTACGCCAGAGGGACGGTGTATCACCTGCATCACGCACGAAAGGGTGACGCGCGCCGACGTGCGAATGCCGAATATTCAACCGTGACACGCGGGTCTGTGTGGACCACGTGGAGCAGGGCACGTACTCGGCACAGGGCGTGTGGTGTGGTACCGGTGTCGTGGGACAGACCGCTGACCCTGGGCACCGGGTGGCCGCTGGACATGCGGAACGTGTACATCCCAGCGGAGCGTGTGCTGCGGAACAGCTGATATCACCCCTTTCTCCCCCCATGTAATGAGCAGAGTAGCTCATTACATTAAAAGCCTGCCTTTTTTTAATCATTACTATGATTAAATTGTCTCATCAGCGTTTGTTCGGCAAAGGGTCACACTGAGGTTTTGGGGCGGGCAAGGGGAGAAAAGGAGTCCGCACAGACGGGCTCTCTCGTGTAACGTTGACGAGAGAAAACTTCGTGTATTTTGGATTGTCTCCACGCCACAGGGCTCTGGTCGGGCTATAAATTATTAGTGCCAGTACAAAGCGCAGTTTATCTGCGGGCTCACATGGAGGCACCAATAACATTAATAATTTAAAAAATGTTAATAATTTAGAAATCTTTTTTTTTTAATTGCTTTTCAACCCCCCCTCCTCCGCCCCCATTCTCCCAGTGGCATTCATCCCACATTCTGAATTCAGGCTGTCTCCGTGCCTGGAACCTCCATACGCCAGCGTCCCACTGTCAATCAATCTGATTTCCCAACTGTCAGAGTGCAGGATTGTAAATAACAGATCCTCGGGGGGGGGGGGGGGGGAAGCTGTGCGAGGGGGTAGGGGCGCAGGGGAGGGAAGGAGGGGAGAGAAAGAGGAGAGGGTGTGCGTGGGGGGGGGTTTGGCGTTGCGGTCATTCAGGATCAATGCGGCTTCTGGAATTGGCTGCACGCCAGACTTCTGAATTACAGGCGCTGTGGCAATAAGGAGTGACCTGGGTTTTTCAGATAATTAATTTATAAACATTGGAGGTGCACGGTCCCTGGCTCGGAGAATTCTCTAGGCTTTCTGATGTGATCCGATGGGGTTTGTTGTTTCACTATTTCTTACATACTTCTGCGGTTCCAAACTGTACATCGTTTTAATGTGTGTCCCCTCGGGCGTGGGGACAGGGCTTGTGTGTGCATGAGCGTGGCTAGAAATTTCAGGTACCGATGTCCTCGCTGCCGGCAAGAATAGCGGCTGCGTAAGCATCTCCACCCCCACCCGCGGTCCCAGCACGGGGCTTTCAGCCCCAACCGTCACCAAAATACCTGATGAAGTGATGGGTGGGCACATCCTGTGGCTCGTAGGAGTATGGATGCGTGGGGTCCCCAGAACCAAGGAAAACAGCGTGGTGGTATAAAGGAAGGCAAGGAGATGGAAGGTGTGTCCTTACTGGGGTCATGCCACACTCTTGCATTATCCTTTACGAACCAGTTGTGGGGAGAGGACTAACTCCTGGATGTGGAGTGCTTTGAAATCTCAGCGTGTGAGTTGATCCGGAGCAGGATAAATCTCCTTCTCCTCCTCGCCTCGGCTGTGCTTTGGTTTCCTTTCACAGATGGCACAGCGAGTGTAGGAGGGAGGTTTCCTCTAAGCGTGCGTCGGTGTGTGCGATTCCCGTGCGCACGGCGGCGGAGGTTTTGTTGTGGGGTGTACGCAGGTTGTGTAGGGAGTGTTTACAAATAGGTACAGGGACTGGGGGACTCCTGACGCTTCACTGGGAGAGTGGCACTCCGGAAAAGGCCTCTGTCAGTGCAAGTGGTACGGGCGCCTGCGCCAACTAGACCTTCTCTCAGGTCTGCCCAGCAGCGTTGGTCCCTGAGAAGGGAAGGGCAGTAGCAAGCCGGCTGCGCTTGCGTCGCCTGCCCTTCCTTGGAGTAGGCTGTGGTCCCCGTTAACCTGTGCTTGCGGTGTACCTGGCCGTGCCTGCGCTGTCCATCACACGCGGCGCGGGCAGCGTGTCCACGCTGACGCCCACCCCGGGGAGACTCTATGGCCGCACAGCCCACCCGTGGGACAGGCGGAGAGGGTTCTCCAGCGGGAACAGGGCAGAGCGGGTTTGGGGAGGGAGCGTTCCTCGCTGACCCGCAGCCCGTGGGCTGCTGAAGGTGTCGTGCCCAAGGCTGGGAGCGGGGGGCCCCTTTCTGTACCCCCATCTGCTCAGTGCTCCAGCCTTCCCTAGAGGGGACGGGATGCTGCCCCGCTGGGGGTCCTGGGCACGGAGCCTTGCCCGTGCAAACCCTTCGGGGGGTGCCCAGCGTGGGGCTCCCGGCCGGCGGGGCCGGGGCAGGTGCTCGCGGGACCGGGAGCTGGCTCCCCCTCGGCCCGGGGCTACGCGGGGGGCGGGGGGGCAGGCGGGTAGCTCGGGGAAGCCTCCCTCTCCTTTTTGTCTCCCCCCCATCCCTCCCTCTTTCCCTCCCTCCTTCCCTCCCTCCGACAGGAAGGCAATTAAACAGCCATCCACCCCCTCCCGTAGTTGCACAATTTCCTCCGCTGCCAAACTCCCGTGGCGGCGGGGGCGGATCCCGCCCGGAGCCCCGCTCGGCCGGGTGAGCGCCCGGGGCAGCCCGGGGCAGGGGACCGCGCGGCGCGGGGAGGGGGGAGCGGGGATGGGGTGGCAGCGGAGGAGCCGGCTGTCGCCCGAGGCGGGGCCGGGACGGCAGCAGCCCCGCAGCAGCCCTGTCGCCCGCGGGGAGCCGGGAGCAGCCCCGCAGCAGCCGGTGCCGCCCGGGGGGTGGGGGGGTGCGGGGCCGGAGCATCCCCCGGGGAGGAAGGGAGGGCGGACGGTGGGTGCCTCCGCGGGTGCGGGGCGGGGTATGGGGGGGGCAGGGGACACAGACACACACAGAGCGGCTCATCCCTTCCCTCTCCCCAGATCTCCTCCGGGCGCGGCAAGAGGTGGCGGCGGCGGCGGCGGCGCGCAACCCCGGCGCGATGGAAGCGCACATCCCCTCGGCCAGCAACTCTTCCAGCCAGCGGAGGAAGCAGGGCCTCCCCCAGCACAGGGACACCCACTTCCCCGAGAGGTACCGCGGGGGGGGACACACACACACACGGGCCGGCCGCGTCTCACCCCCGCCCCGGGGCGGGGTTTGCTGCCGCTGCCACGGCAGCGCACGGGAGGGGGGTGGGGGGGGTAGCGGGTGGGAGGGGGGACACACACTCCGGGCAGCCCTGCCCGGGGGTCGTGCGTGCGACCACCCTCAGAGCTGATGTGGAAAGGCGGGTGCCGGGAGGGTCCGGGAGGGGAGGGTGCCCATGGGGGTGGGCAGGTTGGGTTTGCCCCGGTCCCGCGTTAACGTGCACCCTCGGGCGTGATGCAGGTGGTTTTACACGCGTGCCTGCCACACGCTGGGGCGGCTGTAGGCGGGGGGGGGGGGGGGTCGTGATTTGTGCTTGTGCACACATGCAGTCACATCCCAGCTGGCGGGAACGATCCCGATCCTGCTTGGACCTCCAGAGCAGATGCGGGACTCCAACCCGTCCTTGGGCGCAGACAGGATGTTTGAGTTTGCCTTGCGTAGCATCCCCAGGTAATGAGAGAGCACAGATGCCCTAGGATGGAATAGGAAGAGAAGAAATTTTCCTTTCTCGAGGGAGGAGGCGGCACAGCTTCTCTTTACCACTGATAGGAGTGCTGGGAAACTGATTTCTCTTCCCCCCCTCAACCGCCTCCCTCCCAGGAAATTCTAGCTCATCTATCTTCCTCTGTGCCACAAACCATTCCCTCCGCAATCACGAACTTGGGGAGGAGATTAAATTAAAGCTGTGTGCATTTCTGACAAGGATAGCAGAGGCGGGAGGGGGCCTGGCAGCCACGGGGATGCAAAGGCTTTGGGTGTCACGGGACAAACCACGAAAAGCTCCCGTATCTAGACTTATTTTGGCTTTCGTCTTGGGATGAGGGCAGGCAGCAGGCTGCAGTATTAGTTCTATCGCATGTGTACGTGTGTGTTGAGTTCAGGATCGTTCCCCTCCGGCTCCATTTATAGCCTGGGTCTGCAGTGCGTAGGGGCCGGGCAGACCTGGTAAACCTTTCTGCTCCGGGGTGCACTTTGGCTAACCCACCTAACGAAATCCAACCCAGCCCGTGTGGATTGGAGGCAGACCTGCGAGGAATGCAGAGATAGATGAGTTTCAGCGCAGCCAGGCATTGGGGAAAATTTCTCCAGCTATGTGTGGCCTGGAGAAGTGCCAGGCCAGCCGGAGGCCTGGCTGAAAAGGCACGTATGGAAGGGTGGGGGTTGCTTAGGGGAGGTGCTGCACACAGGAGGGGCAAACTGCAAATGAATTAGATCTGTATCAAATCCAGAGGTGCTTGCCTCTGCCAGGCAGGTGTTCTAGGGAATGGAGCTGGGCTGGGCCAGGAAGCGTTAAATCGTTTGGGAAGAGGGTGCTACCTAGCTGTTTAACCAGAGGACTGGAGTTAGGGCTGGTGTTCGTGCCCAGTTATGTGGAGGAGGAGAGAAGTTACTCCTAGCTCAGGGTATGTACAGACTGTACATACAGGACTTGCTCTAAATGCCTGGACAAAGTAGTCCTCCAAGGAGCTTTGGAAAAAACCATGTGAACCATCACCATGCTGGGCCTGGTTGGGCACATCCCACGTGTCCTTCTTCCATCACGCCAAGGCATGGCAAACTAGACTGCCTGTTTCTTCTGCAGCCAGCTGCTCCCACGCGGAGGGTGTGAGAAGGCCCTTCGTGGCTCTCAGGTGTGATAATCCTCAGTTCACGGAGTCCTGCTGGGAAATGGGAAGCTACAACCATGCCCCATAGCCATGACTTCGTAAGTCTGCTTGGCATTAGTTCACAGGATCGTTATTTCTCCCTAGAGGTCCACAGCCACCTGAGTGTCACGAAGGGTCAGCATGGATCGCACTGCTCCCACTCAAAAATGGCCTGGTTGGAGCTGTCACGTGCTCTTGCTGTTTTGCCAAGGCACCATGGGCATTTTTAAGCATGCCAGGAGAAGCTGTGGCCATGTATTGCAAAGCAGTATATCACAGAATCATGGAATGGTTTGGGTTGGAAGGGATCTTAAAGCCCACCCAGTCCCATCCCCTGCCAGGGGCAGGGACACCCTCCACTAGCCCAGGTTGCTCCCAGCCTCATCCAGCCTGGCCTTGGACACTCCCAGGGATGGGGCACCCACAGCTTCTCTGGGCAACCTGTCCCAGTGCTCCCCACCCTCTCCGGGAAGAATTTCTTCCTTATGTCCCATCTCAATCTCCCCACTTGCAGTTTAAACCCATCACCCCTTGTCCTGTCACTCTCTGCCTTTGGGAAAAGTCCCCCCCAGCTTTCTTGTAGCCCCCCAGGCACTGGAAGGGGCTCTAAGGTCTCCCTGGAGCCTTCCCTTCTCCAGGCTGAACACCCCAACTCTCCCAGCCTTTAAAGCACTGTATGGGTTAATTTCTCCCCTCCATTCGCTCTGTTGCTGTTAGTCTTGGGTTTTGTACATGGCTGCCACGGTCTTTGTCGACAGGGTAAATCAAAGCAGCCTCTGTGCACCTTTATTATGAAGGTAGAGGAGTTTTAGAAGGTTCGGGTAGGCACTGTCAGAGGAGAAGGCGATGGAGAAAGCTGGCTCACGTACGTAGGCAAACTGTAGGTAGATTTACGGCGTCTCCTTTCCCAGGAGCAGAAGTAATAACGCATGATGCAGGGGAATGTGAACTGTTTGGCATGGTGTTAAAATTCCATTCCAGCCTCCTATCGGGAGATCTGTGGGGATCAGGTCAGCTCTCAAGTGCAGCAGCTTTGTGGGCAAGAATAATTAGCCACTCCAGACTTCAGCCATTACGCCTGGCAAAGCAAGGGGGGGAAAACCATACTGGTTACCCAGTTTTATTTATCAGGGCAGCGCTGCTGTTCTTCCACAGATGGGAATGCGGAGACCTTTGCCTGCTAGCGGGAGCTATATATAGTTTTCCAGTTTCCAGGTGTGAAGAGGTGGGCCATGAGGCTGAGCTAGGGAACGCTTGGGAAGACAGGTGTGTGCCACATTTGTCAGCTAGTTAGCATCCACCTTTGCTGGTCAGAAACAAGCTGGTAGGTTTAACGACACTAAGCACAAGGCAGGCGGGTGGGTACTGGCTCTGAAGGGGGCGATACACGTGTGTATGAACACGGACACGCTGAATGTGGGTTTTCTCGGGCCAGGTTCTGAAGTCCTTTTAGTAGTGGTCCCTTCATCTGTCTGCTCCAGCTTCCTCAGCTGTTGAAAAGAGTTAGTAAAACTGGTATGACTTGCCAGAAGTAGACTCAAGCTGCAGGTTTGAGAATCCATTTGGTTTCATGGTTTGGGTTTCCTAGATCCTTCAGATTATAGAGCGCCAGGACCTGGTGGTTTGTTTGAAAAGATTGTGGAGTTCAGCGTTATAAAAAGACTTGGAAGAGGAAAGGGTATGACTAAAAGCTGTCATTGTAACTACTCCAGCCTGGAGTATTTCCCATCTCCAGACTGCTCTGTCTCCTGCAAAAATGGCAGGTGGCTGTGCCCTGCAGCGATGCAGCGTTGCTTGGATCTGACTCCTTGGATCCTCTCTCCAAAATCTGTTGGCAACGTACTTGGTTTTGCTGGGGTCGTTTCGCCTGGCATGTTCTTACTCAGGGTGCTCATCTCCTGGTATGTGCTGCAGAACTTGCTCCCGCTTGTACTCCGGGCTTGGAACTGAGCAGACTGCTTCTCGCAAAGCAGGCTGGTGGGGGGGGGGTGTGCTGGGGAACACGTGCATTCACCCCTCTTTAGGGAAAACTTGTACACCCTGCAAACGGAGGGCATCGCACGGGTGCTCAGACTAGGCTGGACGAGCTGCTTAACAGGGTGATGGGTGTGGTGAAGCCTGTGGGCTAGATGGGATGCATCACATCCGTGGTAGGGGTTGCCAGGAGCTTGTTCACAGGCGTACGGTACGTGGCGTGGGGTCTGGGCGGAGAACCTGGCCCCCTCTCAAGGATGGGGAGAAGGCAGGTTGTAGTCAGAGAAAAGGCATTCAGCTGTCTCTGGTTCTGTCTGTAAGAAGCATTAGGGACAAAATTCATCTTCCAGGACCTTGGACAATTATGGGGCGAAGGCAGGAGGAATGCCAAAGAGCAAGAAATACAGCCTGCGTGAGATGCCATCAGCATCCCGATCTGTTGGGGTCCTGGGAAGCCGAGCCCTTTGGCTTAAGTGTCTTGGGGGTGGGAGCTGCGGGGTCTCGAAGATGGCCTCATTGCTCTTCCGTTGCAGAAAGCTGAGAAACAGCCAGAGGCCTTTCTCTGTGCAGAGATGTGCCTGAAATACCCAGCACGGATTTTTGGATTGGTTTCCTCCCATCTGCGGTTGCTACCATTTTTTCTTTCACCCCCTAATGCCTCCCCCTGCACCACAGAAGCTTTCCTTTGCACTCCTGGATCCTTGGGCACATTCTCCTGTCCTCTCCGGACACATTCTCTCTCCTACTCTTACCTACCCCAGCCTCGCATCCCCCTCCATGCTCTGAATGCTGTGTCGCTCTTCCCCTGAATCACCGGCAGGATTCCTCGCCAGATCCCAGCTGGCTGAACGTTATGCAGAGCAGAGGGCAAAGAGCTTGACCTGATTTAACCAATTTGGTTTTAGCACCAGTTTGGATTTTGAGGGAGCGATTTCCCCCGGCAGCATAAACCAGCCCCTCTCAGTGTCCAAGCCTAGTCGCTGCCCTAGAAGGGCAGCGCAGGTACATGTCTCTCTCTGCCTGGAAATCCCAAACACTGTTTTTAGAAAGCCCTTTCATTTTATTTATTTTCCCTTCCTGGCACAGACAGTGTCTGCGGATGGCGACCCAGCAAGGAGCTGTGTGCTGCTTGCCTATTACCTCAGGTTTTAAGTGTCTCTTCCTATCAAATGCAAAGCAGAAGAAAGCAAAGCTTTCATGCATTCTTTTTTCTCCCCCCTCTTCCATCCGTTCTAAATTTATTTCCATGCCTTGCCGGTTTCAATCTGCATTTCCTGACCCTCTCACATCTCCAGTCACAGCCTGTGCTCCCAGCCTTCCTTTGGAGCATGGAGTGAGTCAGGGGGGAGCACCGCTCTGGGCTTGGGAGGATATGATGGGGTTAAAGTGAAAGGCTTGATTTTAACAGTATAATGTGTAACCCCATAATGACTTTAAATATTGATTATTTGAAGGCCATTAGTGCTTATTGTTAAAGAAAAGTCGATACTTTTTAAGCCTTGTGAACCATTTGTCTCCTGTTAAAGGACATATCAAATTTAGCAGCATGCAGTGCAAATCCCCTAATACCGTGCTCACAAGCCTCCAGCTGGCATATTAGGGGGGGGGAAAAAAAGAGGGGTTGGGGGGACGAATGTGCAGTAACACAGAATTGCTCTCTGCAAGGTAAGGACAAGGCTTATCAGATGTAATTGCCAAGGGCTAAATTCACATTCTCGGAGTATGGGGCTGTAATTCAGCCCTTGCCCTGAGAGGGGGAAGAAGAGGAGGAAGGAAATTAATGCGGGGTTGAAGGCTGATACGTACCTGCGGAAGGATGCGGGGATTTGTGTTTTGGTGCACGCCTGTCTGAAAGCACAGCAGCCTTTGTTAAGGTCTCCGGGGCTTTTTACTCCAGGGTTGCCAGTTCATTTCCAAGCTTGCTTGGGAGCAGTTGGCTGCGTCCATACCAGGCAGCTCCGTGCCAGGACACAACCTGGTCGCGCTCCCTCCCTCCTGTGCCAGGTTTCCATGCCAAGGATCAGGCAGATGCGCTGGAAGGGGGCAGTGGCAGGCTCCAACAGGTTCCCGGCCTGGATGGCCAGGCGGGTGGGTTTCTGGGACGGCAGAAGGCGCCCGTCCTTCGTGGTAACGCAGGCGGAGCGAAGCGCTGCTCCTCGGGGGCTCTGCGGGAGCGTCAGTCCACGCGCAGGGAGGAGAGTCCCTTGTCCCTGAGTATTTAAGAGCATACCTGCTCTCTAGGTTACCCACTGCTGGGGGCTGATGCTGGGTGTTAGGGGATGGCAGGAGAGGGACAATGACTCCTTCGTGTGTGGCCATATGCATCTTCCCTTCTCTGGCTTCAGGCTCCACGGTGTAGCAGTGCCAGTTGTGGGACCTTTGGCTGGTCCCGTTCCTCTGGCCTCAGCCAGCAGCTTTGCCCTGCGCATGTGTTTGGTGGAGAGCTCCGGTGCTGCCGGGAGAGCAACGCTGGGGTCTCTGTGGTCTGCTGTGTCGGCCAGGCACGACGACGGCGGCGCGTATAAATGTGTCTCCTGGAATCTGCTAAACCTTTGGACTCATCCCCGCTGTTGCGTGGGTAACGTAAGCGGCGACTGACCTGCAATGTTCAAAGTCGCTCCTGATGCGTTTCTTACACCCCCTCCGGCCCCTCCCGAGCCACCGCAGGCTGCGTGGCCAGGTCCTGCAGCGACTGCTTGGTCCTGCCACCCCCTTTCCTATCCGGGGCACCGCTCACGGGCCAGGCCAATGTACGAGTTGATCCCTGGCTCTGAAAGGCAGGGAAGCTGCGGAGGTCTGATGAGAGGATGGAGGGAATGAACTGCAGGCTCTGGAGCAGATGTGAATTCCTTAGGGATCAGAGTTAGGCCTGTAGTGCAACATTAAGGCATTAAAAAAGCCTCTGATTAACGCTGGGCTGCCACCAAAGGGAAAACCTTTAATTTTCCAGTGCCCAGTCCTGATGCCCGTCAAACAGCAAGCTTCCTGGGCACAGATTGTCTCTCCTTGGGTAAAATCAAGCAGCTCTCTCTGTTTTTAGCATTTCCTTCGGAGCTCTCTGTGCGCAGCCTGCACCTGGGGCTCCTGCGCATTGTTCTCTTGTACAGGATCCCCTTTTCTGCATATACAAAAGGCAGGGAGGGCATGGCCACTGCTTGCCTGGCCATGGAATGGTTAAAAGCGACTTGATTTCCTAAATTGCTTCTTATAAAACGAACAGCACGTCTGCCAGGCTCGTCTCCCCATGATTACAGCTAATTACGATCGAACGGACACCTCCTAGCCCCCGTCATGCCGCTTTAATTGTCCGTTATTCATCTGCAGGCTGTCCGGGGTGGCAAAGCACTTGGCAGCCCAGCGACCGAGGCCTCGGCTAATTGTGAGGCCTCGGGGATTAGGGCAGGTGATTACACACTTCATGGTGTAATTACATAAGCATCGCTTGGCTGCTGCCCCGGCGCTGAGCCGAAGGTCACGCGCTGCGTTACCTGAGATTAATTGGAGCTGCCACCGGAGTGCGAGGTGCTGGCGGAGCGGTTATACGATTAGCATTAACATTTCAACAGCGACGGATCGATCCGTGGCTCTCCTCCAGACACAGCGAGCTGTGCAATTAGTTTAGAGGAGAGCTAGGGGAGGAAGGAGGAGGAAAGGGGAGAGGGAGAGACAGCCAGGGGAGGAGAGACAGATGGGGAGGGAGGCAGAGAGAGGCAGATGGGCAAGGGGTAGGGAGAAGGAGGAATTTTGGAGGGGGAATCTCAGCCCGCGCTGTGCTGCGGATCGGTGTGCGGCTGTTTTGTGGTGGCTGTTGGATGGAACAAGGATAACGCCGAGATCTTGGGAAAGGACAGGAATCCTTTCCTTGCCCACCTCATCCCCAGAGAATCCTCGTCTGGCTTTTCACGAGCCGTGATGGTAATCCATCCCCAGCAGTGTGGGATGGGGCATGGATGGCTGGGATTCTCGCGTTATCCCACGCACGCACCTCGTCCCCCCGCTGGAAGGGCGAGCACGGCTGTGCGTACGGGCTGCTGCAAACACGCACCTTCCCGCTCCCTTTCTCTTGCCCTCCAGTCTCTCCTGAAGCAGATTTTATAGGGAGATACTGTAAAATGAAAATAAATGGCACAGCACTTGGCTTTGCCTCTAGATGCCCTGGTGAAGGTAATAATGTTGTAAGTGGCCATCAAAAGGAATTAAGAGACGTGCAGCCGGAAAGCAGAGATTTGCTTGCAGGCTCCCAGGGCGGATTTGACTAATGGAAGAGACCTTGGCTTCTATTCCCTTCCTGCTTTTTTTCTTTTGCCCCCGCCCCCCGAGCAATCAGGCACTGCTTGCCTTGCTTCCAGGCGTTGTCCTCTTCCCCACCCCTCAAACCTGCCTCTTCCAGCTTGTCACCTTCCATCTGCTCTACCTGTTAGGCCAGTATCACCCACCCCTTCTCCAGTCAAACCCATTCCCACTGAGCCCGTGGCACTTCCCTAAGCACCCTGAGGGGACGGACAGGTGCAGCATCTTCAGCCTTGCCTTTGCTAGCCCTGAGCTTCCAAGTCCTCTGTGAACAGCCCAGCTGAAAGGCTGCAGAAGCAAACACCTCAAGGTGGGAAGAGTGTGGGACCTATGGAGTCCTGGCTGCTTTTTTCCCCTCCTGGTTCTGCTTCTCTTCTTTTTATCCCTCCCTTTTAAAAGTTCAGCGTGTGGGTGAACAGCCTCTGGTACAGATGCAGGTCCTCTGCAGGCAGGATGTTCTTCCCGAGCCAGGGCCCTCTGGGCGCTGTGGGATGGAGCCTTCAGGTTTTCAATGTGAATTTATTTTCTGATCTCTGCAGGGAGATATCCCACCCGCCGCCTCTGCTTTCACCCCAGAACGCGCCCCATATTGCCCTGGGGCCTCACTTGAGACCTCCTTTCCTTGGGGTGCCTTCGACTCTGTGCCAGACACCAGGTGAGTGCCTAAGAAAGGCTTGCGGTCGCCCCGGACACGTTTTCTGTGTTTCCCCGTGACCGTTGTGCTGACTTCACCCTTGTTTTGTGGCGACAGGAGCAGGTTGCCTTGCCTGCTCCCTCCTTTAATCCCCACCAACCTCCCTTGGTCCCATGTTTCCCTCCCTTGGTCCCATGTTTCGGCAGCTGACTGCGCTGCTTTGGGAGTGCGGGAATAGATGGGCTCTAGAACAGAAAGGCAGCTCTGGCTGCCCTTTCCTGCTCCGTTAGCCCTCTGGGGAGCTGGCCCTGAGTTAGCAAAGGGTCAGTGCAAGATTAATAACCCCCTATTATTGCTCTCCCTGTCCCCAGGTTACGGGTTCCTACAGCCAGCGCAAGCGGAGATGTTTGCACGGCAGCAAGAGATGCTACGAAAGCAAAACCTGGCCAGGTAACGTGTAGAGGGCTGGCCTGCCTGGGCTTGGGATGGAGTTTTCCTTCCCTTTCCCAGCAGGAGGCAGAGTAATGAGGGATGCTGTGTTGGATGAGCTGTGACAGGCGACAGAGCGGTGTCCAAGGGGGACCAGTGTGCGGGCGACACCTCGATCCCGCAAGCTTTGGTTCAGCACAGCCAGGGGTGAGCACGTTACTCGCCCTGACATTCCCTCTCTGCTTCTCCCAATTTAGGTTGGAGATGTCAGCCGAGATCATCCGCCAGAAGGAGCTGGAGAATCTCCACAGGCAAAGGCTCCTGGCTGGTGACCCGCTGAGCCTGCATCCCGGCTTGCCCCCGGACCACCCGGCCCTGCGCAACGTGCACGACATCCCCGAGGGCCACCCGCTGCGGGAGGAGCTCTCCCGGAGGAACGCCATGCTGGTGCTGCGGCACAACAACACTCCCCTGCTGTCCCTCAACCCCAGCGTCCCCAGCAGTGCCACGCCGCCCAAGGAGCAGCCCCGGCGCGGCAGCCGAAAATCGGCACACCACCGCGCCGAGCCGCAGGGGCTGAGCGAGGCCAAGGAGCTGGTGGAGCCCCGGGCGCGGGATGGGGCACCAGACTGTAACGATGAGGAGATGAAGGACTCTGAGAGCGACGCGGATGTGAGTGACGAGAAGCCGGAGAGCCTCAAGGCTGAGAGCAGCAGCTCGGCCGCGGAGCTTAAGGAGTGCAAAGAGACGGGCAAAGTCTGTGAAGGGGCCAAGGAGCTGGGAGAAGCGGCCGCTGGCCAAAACGCTCCCTGCAGCTCCTCGAGCGCCGAGTCCCCCAGCCACTTGCTCGGCCCAGGCATCAACAAAAACGAGGTGAAATACCTTCCGCCAGCCTCCATCCCACCGCCTCAGCCGCTGCCCTTCGGGTTCCCGTACACGATGAGCCCGTACTTCCATGCAGGTGAGCGCGTGGCGGCCTGTTGAGTTACTGGCTGGAGCAGAGACGTGTTTTGCGGTGCGTTAGAAGTGGAACTCTCCCCCTTTCCTGTTCGGTGTTGGGGCTGTGGTTCTTTTTTCTCTGCGGGGCGCCAAGCACCTTCTTTTGATGCGTATAAAGGGCTTCGTTTGCCATGATGCGAATCAAGGGTTGTAAAGAGGGCCAACCACATGAGAAGGGGGATCCCAGCGTGATGGACCAAGGAATTTTGCAATCGATTGGGCCTTCCTTGGAGCCGTGGTGCGGGATAGACACCAGTAAACTGTAGGCGGCTTCAGGAAGAGGCAACTCAAGCGATTAATGGCTGCGAGGTGCTGCCCTACGAAGCCAAGGGCCAGAAGTGGTGTGCCCGGAAGGGTGGCCTGAAGGCTGTACAGTCTGTCGCGCTGTGCTCACGGGATTTCCAAGCAGTGGAGAGAAACACCCAGATACATAACGGCAGGACAAAGGGAGGGAAGGAGAGCTTCCCAGGGTGACTTGGATCTACGAGGATGAGGCTGTTTTGCAGGGAGGGGTGCAGACGGCGCTGGGGGTGTGCAGGGCTGGAGGGTGGCTGGCTGCTTCCCACGTGCTCAGCTCTCCCTCTGTGCATTCCCACGGTTTGAGGAGAGGAAAATGAAGGTTTGAGGCCGCAGCATTTCCCTCCCTGCTGAGCATCATACCTGGGACATTCCCAGGGTAGCACAGCACCTTTGGGATGGGGCGTCGAAGGAGTTTCCCAGCAGCGGACTTAACGCATCTTGGCTGCCCCACGCCCTTGGGGGTGTCGGGGTCACACTGCTGTGCCGCTCCTCCAGGGCAGAGGGAGATGGGCTCTTTCCCTGCCCGTGGCGTGTTTCTCGGTCCCACGGGCACTGGAATGGCTGGATTGGTGCCTGTTAAGTGCGACAGGCAGGCAGGGAAATCATTGCCAGCTCATGGTTCCCAGTGGTGCAGTCCCTTGGGCAGGCAGGGCTGGAGTCCAGCGGGAGCAGCGAGTGCAGGTGGGTTTCCAGCTGCAGTAGCCAGTCTGCCTGGGGGTCTCCTGGGGGCTAAGCAGGGTGGCAGCCGCTAGCCTAGCCAAGAGCTAATATCTGCTTCAGCTAATTACTTGGCTGAGCAATTAGCGGGAGGCAGGACCTCCCGCCACGTGGAGGAGGGAGAAAGTGGGGGCACGGCACGTGGGTCGCCCAGGCTGCCTGGTTTCTATGCAAAGAGCTGCTGCGGCTGCAAACGCGCTGCCCATCGCTCATTAGAGCTGCCTTCCAACCAGGGGGGAGGAAGCGATTTTTCCCTGACAGGCAGGTGGCCAGATGATAAATATTCCTGCTGCCTTGGGCTGCTGAGGCTTCCTCGCAGGAGCCCTTTTCTCCCGGCCATTAAGAAGGGAACCGCGCGGCTCTCTGGTGCTCGATGCTTGTGTGAGGCTCTGCGGGGAGAGCTGGATGGTCGACGGGTTTCCTCCCTCCCCCAGCGATGCGCGAGTTCCTGTAATAGGCCATTTATTATCATCACTTCGAATTTATATCATGACCGTGTCTCAAGGCCTCGGCAACGATCAGGGCTGTGTTTCACTGCCCAGTTTTAAGGCGTTTCTGATTTCTAGCCTGTTCTGGAGCAGTAGGTCTTTTCCTGCGGGCTGTTTTTGCTTTCGGCTAGCTTCCCGCGTCGTCGTGGCTGTGGATATTGCCTGTTCGTGGGTCAGAGTTCGGGCCCTGTTGTGCTGGGCGCCGTACAGCTCCACAGCTAAAGCCTGAAACGGCCTCGGGAAGACAGAGCATCCCGGTGGGGGCAGCACAGAACGACCGAAATATCGAGGGCTGTACTGATCCAAAGGCTGCTGGGCTCGCGGGGTGCGCTGGGGTAATGCCTTGTCGGTGGAAAACGCGTTGCTTTGGCCCTCGGGGAACGCAAACCCCCTGAAGACAGACAGGACTGTGCCCACCTCTCTCCCCGTGCCAGATAATTCTGGTACCCCTTCTTGGCGCAAGGGCCGCTCTTTTGGCCTGGGTGGGCACGACGCTGGAGGCTGCTATTGTAAAGCGTCCGGCTAATCAAGGCAGGTAAGGTGGCAGGCCAAAGGGGATGGCCAGAGGGAGGAGAGGAGTGGCCAGAGGAAAATGACCACGGAGTTTCAGGCAGCAATTCTGGTCTTTCAGCAAGAGGAGGCTCCTCCCTGGGAGGCAGCGAGATGTTTTCTGTCCCTACTGGGAAGAGTATCGATGAGGCTGGCAGAGCCGGGTCGATTCCCTGAGCTGCCTTCTGGGGATCTGGCTGCTGCTCAATGACCTCATCTCGTCAAGGTTTCAGCAGCCTTGCTCCCCTCCTCCTCCCGCCGCCCTCCTCCAGCCCCGTCCTTTGGAAAAGGTGAAGGATGGAGCGTGCAGGAGGCTAAAATCCTTCCATCGATCTGTAGTCTGGAGAGCAATTAACGCAAGCCTTCCAGTGCCGCTCCGTGACCCGAGCCTGCTCCGGTGTGCGGGAAGGAGAGGGATGCACTGGGAGGGAGAGGGGTTAGAGAGTGGAAGCAAAACTGATTAAACCCATAGGTGGGCTGAATTCCATGCTTTGTGCGCTGGTCTCCCAGTTGGCACCCGAACTGCCTCCTGCGGTGCTGGGAGCAGACACCCTCCGTGCAGCAGAGACGGCCCCGTTGCAGCCTGGCTGCTGGTTGGGCAGCAGAAGGGATGGCCAGGAGGGTTGCTCCCCCTGACCCTTTCAGCCTTTGGCTTCTCTTGTGGAGCAGCTGGATATCAGGAGGAGGGAGGAATATTATAAATGGATTGCGGCATGGGTGGTGAGGGCTTTTACGTGGATACCTGTCTACAAGGCACCGGCCTGGGACGATGGATTCTTTTCAGTCCCTCCACGCTGGGCCCCATCTGGTGAAACGCTCCGTAATCCATTACCGGTCCCTCGGACCGTCATTTATCACGGAGCGAGACAGGGGAGGCCTGGCAGGGAATGGATGCTGCCCTTTATGCATCCTCGCGGTCCAGCAGGATCCACTGCCGTGTCATTATTATAATAGAAGGTGTGTCCCTCCTCGCCGCTCGGCACCTATTTGTTATCATTCCCCAAACTGCCAGAGCGGGGTGAGTGGGCGCAGCCATGCGTGGGGATGGAGCAGACGGCGCGGTCTCTTCCCGAGGAAGGACGGGAGCCCTTCTGCCCTAGGGACTTTACAATTAGACAGGGCCAGCGGCTGGATGCTGAGCGCGGGTCCTGTACTAGTTACCAGTTAGATACGCGCCGAGGCCAGAGGGACCTGGTGTCCCTCGGCTGTGGTGTCCCCCTGCAGAAGTCCTTCCCGGGGTTATTCCTGCGTCCGGTGGCTTCAGACTGGTGACAGAGCTGAGGTGGGAGCAAAAGGGCAGTGGGGAGTGCTGGGCTCCACAACTCTGACTTCAGGGGAGCTGAGTACACAGAATAGTGACTGGAGCTACGAGGGCTGAGCTCCCCTGTGGGCACCCTGAGATCTGGGGCTTTGCTGCAGGAATCAGGGGTGTCTTGCCCACCACCTTCGGTGGAAATGGGTTTCCACCCTCCAGCTTGTAAGTGCTGTGGCACAGAAATAGGCCAGAAAGCAAAGTATTGGTATTTACCTTCCCCCTCCCAAGAATATTTCCATCAGTCAGTCCCTGTTTCCCTGGTATAAATGGGAAGGGAAAACAACCTCTCCGAGATAAATATTTTGGCCGCATTATATTTCTCTGTGTGTGGGTATGTGGAAAGTATTTCTTGTTCCCGTAGCAGGCCTGCCTTGCCCTCGCCCTTGGACACAGCAGGCTGACTGTGTGCATCTCGCCCTCTCCCCTCCTTTCTTCTGGGGGCACCGAGAGGCAAAGGAAAGCAAGCCGCAGAGGAGAAAGGCTTCTGTAGGAGATGCAGTTGCTAGCCCCGCTCTGTCGGGAGCCCTGCCCGTGATCCCACACGCGGTGCGCTTCCAGGATTGCAAGGATGCGTGCAGGAGGGGGGCTGTAGGGAAGCCGTACACATTTCCCCTCATCCCTGCCAGCTGGGAATGCAGCATCTGCGTGGAATTGCTGCCCACCTTGGTGGGGACCCAGTGAGCATCCCAGACTGATGGGGACCCGGTGAGCACCCCGGACTGGTGGGGACCCAGTGAGCATCCCTGACTGGTGGGGACCCGGTGAGCACCCCGGACTGGTGGGGACCCAGTGAGCATCCCTGACTGGTGGGGACCCGGTGAGCACCCCGGACTGGTGGGGACCCGGTGAGCATCCCTGACTGGTGGGGACCCGGTGAGCACCCCAGACTGGTGGGGACCCGGTGAGCATCCCTGACTGATGGGGACCCGGTGAGCACCCCAGACTGGTGGGGACCCGGTGAGCATCCCTGACTGGTGGGGACCTGGTGAGCATCCCTGTTTGCTGGGGACCCGGTGAGCACCCCAGACTGATGGGGACCCGGTGAGCACCCCGGACTGGTGGGGACCCAGTGAGCATCCCTGACTGGTGGGGACCTGGTGAGCATCCCTGTTTGCTGGGGACCCAGTGAGCACCCCAGACTGGTGAGCACCCCAAACTGGTGTGGACCTGGCGAGCACCCCTGACTGGTGTGGACCCGGTGAGCACCCTGGACTGGTGGGGACCTAGCGAGCATCCCTGTTTGCTGAGGACCCAGTGAGCACCCCAGACTGGTGAGCACCCTGAACTGGTGGGACCCAGTGAGCATCCCTGACTGGTGAGGACCCAGCAAGCACCCCTGACTGGCGGGGACCCACCAGCCGCTCTCCACACAGGCTGAGGTTAAACCCTGAGGATGGGTCTGGCTGGTAACTGGAGAATTCATTCCCAAGCGCCGTGTTGCTGCAATTCAATCCTTGGCTTGCTTTTGGAATAAGGAAGTACCTAATTTTAAAGCAGTTGGCTGTTACAGTCGGCTCCCCTCGGAGACGCTTGCTCTGGCTGCAGATGGAGGTGTCTCGCCCGAGCATCGGCTGTGCCTGGAATAATTGAGCTCACTTTCACTTCCCCCATTTACCAAGCTGCAGCCGCTCTCCCAAAAAGGAGAAAGAGAATCACACCCCTTGCCCCCCCAAGAAAGAAAAACCCTCCCCTGAAACGGCAACCCACCCCCGCCTCAGCGCCCTCAGCCATTTGGGTGTTTTGTGAATTTTAATACAGGCAGCTGTGAGTTTGTCTCCTGGAAAATGGAATGCAACGGGAATGAGAATGAGGGCTCGTGTCCATATGTCTGTCTGGTAGCTGGGGGTGGCGAGGGGAGGGGGAGTGCTCGCTGGCTCTTTGGCAGTGGCCTCTGCCCCTCCCCACCAGCGCTGAGGGGTGCCCAGATCTCAGGAGAGCCGGTTGCTGTCTCTGCAGCTGTTAGCGGGCGCACAGAAGTGTTGGAGGCTGTTCCTAGAGGGATGAAGAAGGGAAGGGGTGTGAGGAGAGCGAGGAGCTGCCTGGCCTCCAGCGGGGCACAGCGTGGCAAGGGGGGGGCACCACGGCCAGGCAGAGCTGTCCCGGGAGGCAGCAAGCAGAGCACCCTGCACGCCTGGTGCTTACACCGGGGGGGCGAGGGCCCCATCCTGCACGAAGGAGAGGTTGTAGTAGAGTCTGAGGATGTGAAGGAGGGGGTGTAAGTCCGGTGGTTGCCCACAGCCAGCACCCAGAGGGTCCCGGGCTGGCAAGGGGGGATGCCAAGACGTGCCCCAGTCTCTTAGGCATGAGAGGAAGACAGCCCTGCTCCTGGCAGCAGGCCTTGGAGGGCTCCTCTCCCTCCCGCGGCTCCAGCCAGGATGTTCTGGCGCTGGAGCTGGCTCTGGTTGGCACCAGCCCAGGCGTGTAAGGGGAGGTGCGGGCTTGTCCCGGTTGGCAGTGGCTGTGCCGTCCGTGGGTAATCGGGAGATGCACCCCTTGTGCAGGGGTGTGGGCTGCAGGGGGGGCGTTGCTGTCTTCTTCCCCAGGAGGGTGAGGCTGGGAAGCGGGAAGCCAGGAGCGGAAGTGTGCGGAAATGATTCCATAGTGTCTGACTGCTCCTGGTGTTGTTTTAAAAGCATCCTATTGGTACGATAACTTCCTCTGGAAATCCTGTCCTTTTCCTGTTCCCTGGACCGTGCCGCTGGCTTTGCCAACCGCCGGAGACCCGGCGTGTGGCTTCGCTCTTTGCTCTTCCTGCGCCTCTGGCCTGGTGCGTTCCCGCAGGGAACCGCCCGGTTCTCGTTCTCCGGGCTTGTGCCCCCCGCCATGATTTCGTGGCAGCCCACTTCCTCTTGTCCCAGCTTGCAGAAGCGCTGCCCAACCTGCCGTGGCCAGAGCAAGGGAGTCCCGCCCAGGAGCAGCACCCATCGGTAGGTGGTGCTGATCAGATGCCTCAGGGAAAAACCTGAAGCGTACGGATCAGACCGTTTGGCCACGACAGACCCCCGGGAGTAGTTTTGCCTGGTAATTTGTTGCTTCGTGCCCCGAAGCATAGCGGTTTATACCACTCAGAAACTCTACTCACTATAATAAACATCCTCTTGGTCTCAATGTCATGCAGCAGGGAGTTCCCCAGGTTAATGGTGCCTTTTTTGTTTGGTTTTGCCCCCCCCAAAGTGGTGTTTTCTGGAATTCAGGTTCTCCATTACTTGTTTCTGCGTTTTTCCTCTTACACGCTGCAGTAGCCGCGAGGTACCTGGCTGGCATTTCCCCCCTGTGCCTCTCCTCCAGCTCCTCTCCCGGCTCCAGCCTTCTCCCGGCGCGCACGTCCCGTGCTGTCAGGCCCTGGCGATGCGGGGCCCGGGGCTGGTGGGGGGGCTCTCTCCTGCCCTTTGGGAACCCATCACCTTCGTCTCTGCTGACAGGGCTGGGACCTGAACCGCTGTTGCGTTGCGGAGAATTGACACCTTGGCTTGGGCTGAGCTGTGCTGTCTCCCGAGCGTCGCGGGGGCCGGCAGGGTCACCCCGTCACCCGTCAGATGTGGGGCTAGGAGATGCCCAGCTCCTGCGGCGGGAGGGCAGCGGCTGCGTTGGGGCGGACCGATCCGCCGGCTATTTCAGGCTGGGGTGGATTGAAAACGAGCACTTGGGAAGGAGCAAGACGTTCTCCGGCGATTCGCGCTCCGGCGAGGCAGCGGGCCACCGGGGAGAGATGCCGGAGCCTGTTCTCATTCGGAGCACGTAGCCAGGAGAAGGGCTGGGGGAAAGAAACCCACAGGGCAGGCAGAGTTTTCCGCTTTGCGGTGCGTGTGGAGAAACACTCCTTCAGGGTTTTTTTTCCTTTGCTCTCCCCTCCCCCCCCCCCATTTCTTCCCAGCAGCTGAAGAACATTAAACACATGAAATGCATTAGCTGGGATTTTTCCTTTCCCCTGCCCCCCCTCGCTAAGCTGGGGACCTCCAGGAGGAAGAGGCCTATGAATTGACCCTGCCCAGTGCTTTAATTGACAGGTCATTAAAGATGAATGTGTGGCTAGAGAAAAATATTCAGATTGCAGGCTAGTTGTTGTCCGTGTGGGATTTTAATGATTTATGTTTCTTTCTCCTCCCCTCCTTCCTCCCCCCTCCCCAACTCCAAACAATCCAGGCACCATGGGAGGTCTGTTTCTGGATGGTGAGGAAAGCCCCGCGCTGGAAGACATCAGCAAATGGACGGTGGAGGATGTGTGCAGCTTTGTGTCCAACCTCTCTGGCTGCACCGAGTACACTCAGGTAAAGCCCCCCGCGGCCTCGAGGCCGTCACGGGACCAACGTCCCACCCTGCCAGGCCCTGCTCCCTCCCTCCCCGCTGTGCCCCTTCGGCGCGCGCGGTGCGTCCTAGGGGAAGGTCTAGCTCGGAGCCCTGCGGGGCCGGAAGCTTCGGGGGGGTTATTGTTATTTATTATGGGGTTAAACCACAGCATTTTGCTAAATAGCTGCTTGCTGCCAGCGAAGACCCCGAGAAGGTGTGAGAGGGGCCTTGCAGCCGGAGAGAGTCCAGCGGGAGAGGGTGGGAGTCGGAGCAAGTGCAGGGTCAGTGGCTCTCGCTGTCCTGCTCGTGTGTTCGGCAGCCGCCCCGTGCTCTGTCGCGGAGCCGAACACAGCGGAGGAGCTGTACCGGGGGTGGGGGGTGGGCAGCTCGCGGTGCCAGCCCGGCAGAGGGTCCCACGTTCTGCTGCGCCCCAGAGCATCGCGCGGGCAGGGACCCCCTGCGCGAGCGTCCGGGTGTCCTCCACGCCGCGGAGTGGTGGTGGCTGTGGTTTTTTCAGCTGGTTATAGCAGAGTTACACCCGTCGGTGCTGGGGGGGAGGGGGTTCATAAAGCTCCGTGTGAGGCCGCGAGGTGCAACACAAAACCCAACCTTGTGTTTTTGGCTTCCGCACCTGCTGGAGCCCGTTACAAGCGCCCTATTGAGAGACCGCACGGCCTGCGAAGGCGCAGGCTCCCGGGCTGCCTGGGCCGGCCGCGGGAAGGGGATGCAGCGTGCCTAGACGGGAGGGACTGAGAGTGGAGATAGAGGGGCAAAGGGCCAGAGTTCCGGACAATCCAACCTTTCAGTGGAGAGACATCCTAGGCTGAGAACAGGGCTTGGGAGGGAGGAAGGAGAGCAGGAGCCGAGCTTTCTGGATGTGCTGCTTCGAGAAAGGAGCTTCCCCGGGCTGAGCTAAGGAGCGCAGCGCTGTGCTTTGACATCCAGGCGGGCTGAAATCCCACTTCTGCTCCTCCCCGCTCTGGCCCTTGCCATCTCTCCCTTAGGCAGGGCCCTCTCCCAGGACAAGGCCCCCCCCTGAGCCGCTTGGAGAGGGGCAGAGCTCAGCACCCCCGCTCCTGCTGGGCCGTCTGTTGGGAAAGCCGTGTCCGGCCTGGCTCTAGGGAAGCGATTCCCTTTGGGTTACGCTGGTTTGGTAGCGGGCCACGGGGAGAGGGACCTGCTTTTGCATCCCTCCAGAGGGGGTGGAAACCTGGACTTGCCCCATGACAGGATAATGTGCTTTCAGTCTAACGCCTGTCCTTCGATCACGATGTTCGTCCCATGGCTGTGCTAAAACCACCCGAAAACCAGCTTTGGAGCAGAGCTGCGCACGCGAGCGGCAGTGTTTTGGGAAGGGGCTGCTCGTTACGGAGAACGGGGTACGTGTATCGTTCCCCAAGCGGAATGACAGGGATTTGGGAGCGGATCGGGGTGGCTGGGTGTGTGGAAGAGCAGAAGGGCCGGTTTCTGGTTAGGCAGAGAGGGAGGGAAAGGACACGGGTTAGAGAAGGATGGGGGGGTGGGGGGTTGGGGGGGTGTTCATGGCGGGGAGAAGCAGCAGGTCTGTGCACGTAGGGGGAGTGCAGGAGCTGGGTTTAGTGGGGATGATACGGGGATGTGTGACGGGTTCTGGAGTGTTTGTGTGGGCTGAGAGGCCCGGCAAAAGGCTCTAAACCCCAGATACACAGCTCCTCCCGTTCCCTGACACCCCCCACCCCAACCAGCGTGCTCCTGCCCTGGTGGCATTGCAGTCCGTCTGCATTCCTGCGGTAGGAACGGAGATCAGAGCTGCCGGGAAGCTTCAGGAATCGGGCCAGTAGGAAACGTGCGGGAATCTCTAACACAACCCCCTCGCAGAAGGATCATCCCCTTACACCTTCCGTGCCAGCTCCCGGTGTACCGGCGGGGAAGGAATCGAGACAAAGGGTCAGCAGCCTGCTCCGTGCACTGCAAGCCAAGGGTTGGATGGTGATGGGGGCTGCTGGAGCAGCTCCCGTCGTGGCCTCGCTTGGCTCGCTGCGGCGGGGCTGCGTGGCGGAGGGGCCGCAGCGTTTTTTTGGCGCTGCGGTTGTAGGCTTAAGAAGGGTTTGGTTTTTGGTTTTTTTTTTTACTATGTGAAAATGCCAGCGTTCAGGGTGACCCAGCTCCGTGGCTCTGAACGGCGGAGCTGCCTGTGTTCCCTCCTCCGAAACCGCAGCTGCCGGGGAGGTCTGGCGCTGGGCCGCAGGCTGCTCCTGCCAGGAAAACCCAGCGAGAGCGCGGTGGTACGCTGCGCCGTTGGAGACGTGTTTGAGACAAACAGGGAACCTTCAGCGGGAACAGAAGCGGCCGTTGCCCATTTCGGCCCTCGGCAACGTTCAGCTTCGTCCCTGCGGTGGATGGGCCCAAGGGAGCTGCTTTTCTCAAGTTTAAGGCTTTTATGCGGAGGGTTTTGGTGCCGAGCGAAGGGCGGCTTCTGGCTCCCGGCCACATCGGCGTCAGAGGAAGGAAAAGAAGTCGGTGCAGTAAGTTTTGCCAGGGCAGAGAGCAGGAACACGCTGCAGTCGCGGGCAGCTTTGCTGGTGGAGCCCAGCAAGAAAAGCCACTGGCCACAGCCCGGCTGCCTGGGCTGCAGGAGCCGCTGCCACGCTGCGAAGGGACAGCTTTGGGCTACGGTCTGCTGCTGAAAAAGCAGCCGTTCAGGTGAACTGAACCCCTTTTCCTTGCTGAGTAACGTAATAGCGCTCTGGGTAAGCACGGCAGGATTGGGCCCCGCAGGCCATCGGGGCGAGTGTCCGGTCCGAGCTGGGGTTGACAAAACCGCGGGGGTGAGGCGTACCGAGAGCCCAGGGGAACCTGCTGGCTAAATCACCAAACCACGGCCGCTGCCTTTGGAAGTACCGAGCCCGTCGGTCCCGAGCGAACAGCCGGGGGACACCGCTGCGAGGGCAGCCCTGCGCGGCGGATAAGACCACGTACCCAGACCTTAACCTTTACGACACGGTATGTAGGAGGTGGAAAACTCCTGCGTGACCCCGTCACTTGAAACGGAGGCAAACCCAAGTATTATTCTTTTTTCTTCTCTCCGCAAGGTGTTAAAACGGTGTCGTTTGGCAGGGCTGGGTGTGCTGGGATGTGTCATATGGAACCGCCGGTTTATCGTGTGTGTGTCACCAGGTTCTGCTTCCCCAGCTCCCAGGGAGAGGGGCAGGAGACACTGTATCGTTAACGGAGATGAACTAATCGCTTGAAGGGCACAACAGCAAGCTGGGCTCTTGAGGAGGAAACACGGTCCCCAGAGAGAGAGAATACAGTCCCCTAAGAGAGTGGAATACATGGAGACTGGCTGAAAGGGCAGCTGACCTGGGGTCGTGCCACCTGGAGTGGTACCGCTTGGCCACCTCAGGGGCCTGGTGTGAAAGGAGCGGGGTGAGGAGGGCTCATCCGCCCCCATCATCCCAGTTGGTATCAGGAGTCACCGCCCACCGGCGTGACCGACCGCGTTCAGCTGCTCGCGTGCCCTAGGAGCAGGTGGAATACGCGACAGGCAGAGGAGGGGAGGAAAGGGAAAGTGCTTGAATGCACCTGACCTGCAGCCTGTGCGCCACGGAGCTGTCTGTGTGCTGTGCCTGGAGACCGTTTTGGAAACGAGCAGCTTTGAGGAGGAACCGCGTGGCCAGGCGGGTTCCTCCTTTCCGACTGCCCGTGCGCCGCTGCAGGTACTTCTGCCGTGTGCTGGGTCAGCTTCTCCCAGACAGCCACGCAAGCGCGAGTGACCCAGGATTTACCAACGTTTAGGTTCTTGGCTTTTCTCCTCTATCCTCTGCCCCTTTGGGAGCTGGGACGGGGCCCTGGGCGCGTCACCCCTCTCAAACCTGCTAGCATACGCATCAGCTGGGCTTCCTCGCGATGCTGCGCTTAGGGCAGCTCTTTTGGGTGCTAAACCTGGGGGTATTCTCCAAAGAAACCAGCTTCACACTCCACCCCAGCATGACAGAGAAAAAAAACGTCTTGTTTTATGTAAACTGGGCCCACCAGCCCTAATTCACATTCCCACGTGTCTCCTTCGACGTGCTGGCTCCTCGCTGAGGGTACAGGACTGCGGACGCCTCGCGTGCGTTGACACGGGCCTGGTCACGCCGAGGTTCCGAGTCTGCCGTTCCGACAGCGGCCTTCTGCGCACGTGGGGTATGGCACTGGACTGGCTAAGCCCGGACCTGCGTTCTGGTTTCTTCCAGGTATTCCGAGAGCAGGCTATCGACGGCGAGACCCTGCCCCTGCTGACGGAAGAGCACTTACTGAACAACATGGGGCTGAAGCTCGGCCCAGCGCTGAAGATAAGGTCACAGGTAGGACAAATGCCCACGTAGGAGCTTTAACGTTGGGATGGGGCTGGTTTAGCGAATGTAATTTATCAAGCAGGGATTGTTTTATGTATGGAATTGCAATTCTGGGTTCAAGAAAGCTTGATCTGTCCTCCAAAACGGTCCATATCCTCATCCGGAGCCCGTCACGTAACGCGGGAAGGAAACACGGACAGTACTCGGTGCCCGGGGCAGAAGCAAACAGTTCAGGACAAGGGGTGGGAGGGAATGAGAGGGATGCGGTGGGAAACGGCCCAGCTCCTGCTGGGAAAGGCTGTTCCCCCAAATACCGGCCGGGCAAGCAGAAAAGCTGTAACCAAGCGAGGTAGGTGGTTTCAGATCAGTTGAACCTGAAAACAGTCACCCCGAGGGACATAAAGAACGGGGGGAAGCCATCCAGGAACCAGCTGGCTGTTTGATGCTCCTTTTCCGGGTAACTGGATGGCTTCGGCCGGTCCCTCCTAGCGAGGGTTGAAGCACAAGTGAATTAAATTAGCGCGTCTCAGCATCGTCTGCCGATGCCCTCCCCGCTGCGTAACGGCCCCGTCTCCGCCGTGCTGGGCACAGACCGCTGGAGCACTGCCAGCGGTACCTTACTGGCCTCGCCCAGGGGCTGTGCGCCCCCCGCGCCCCCCTCCTCGCGCGTGTGCTGGGAATCGTATTTGCGTCGGTTGATTTAGCCAAGTTCTTGCTTTTCGGGGACTGTGTTTCCCCCTCGAGAGACTCGTTTGCTGTTGTGCCCTCGCAGTGATGTTTCTTCTCAAAAATAGCTTTTTTTTTTTTTGGTCCTTTATGACTCGATTCCCAAGTCCTTCCCTGTAGGGATTTAAACCTGCCTGGCTGCTCTCCGGCCTTCCCCGGCTGGACGGCATGGTCATGGCGGCTTCCGTTCCAGTTGCCACTGGACCCAAACTGGAAGAGGCTCATCTCCACCAGCTTTTTTTCCTTTTTCCCCATTTAATAAGCAGAAAACAGCTGTTGACAGGCGGCAGGAACAGGCCGTCCCACCGTATTCCCGGCACGCCAACGGCGGTGACGGTAAACGGGCGGGTGCAGACAGTCGCTGCTCCGCCGCCGCTCCCCACCCCACCGGCTCTACCTTCGTTACAACAAACAAGAGCCACTTTACTACCTTCCCCACAGCCCTCCCTGTTTATGAGGGGGCTAATAAAAAGGTTCTGTGGGCAACTGTTCCCCGTGGGTCAATTCAGCGGGAAATAAAACTCGTGTGTTTCTTAAAAACAGCGAACGCCGAAGAGCTCACAGCCGTCCTCGGGTCGGATTTGGGGGTGGAGGGGGATATGAGATATGGGCTGAAACTGGAAAAACCCTGCTTCGAGTTAATCAATAGCGTTTAAAGTGCTATAATAAGGCGCTGGGGCTGGGGAGCAAAGCCCCGCCGTCGCTCCCTGAATAATGCCGCGGTTGTCTGGCGCGCACAAGCCCCTGGTTTTGCTGGAGCTTAAATGTGAACCAGCTGCGAAGGCGCGGGGGCCTTTGGCCCTCGCCGGGAGGCGAGAGCTGCGACAGGAGGGTTTTCTTCGGTCCAGCACAAGGGAGAGGCAGCAGGCTGAGTTTCCTGAGCAGCAGCCAGGTATTTCTCTCCCTCGCCTCCCAGTTCCCGCTCCTCGGGAGCGGGCGCCGTGTACTGTCCGGCTGCAGGGCACCCTGGGCTGGGTGAGCCCCTTGCAGCCGTGAAGGGGCTGAGCTGGGGTCCGTGTCACGGCTTCCGTGCGCTCGCCTACCAGGTGAAGGGGCTGCAGGTTTCCATGCTCCCTGAGGAGACTGCGAGAGCCGACTGTTTCGGCTCAGAGGCCGGAGTGGGTTCAGCTTGGGTCGGACACTTCCCTCCAGCCCGCACCTCAGCAAGGCCT
Source organism: Rhynochetos jubatus (assembly GCA_027574665.1). Classification (NCBI taxonomy): domain Eukaryota; kingdom Metazoa; phylum Chordata; class Aves; order Eurypygiformes; family Rhynochetidae; genus Rhynochetos; species Rhynochetos jubatus. The sequence goes on from CM050669.1 coordinate 6,489,760, forward strand.
TCGGTCTGGCTGAAGAACAGGGCGACACGCAAAACACATCCTGGGAAAAGGGGCTGGGCTGCCCGTCCCGGCATCTTTAGCCCGTGAGACGGGTAGAGCTCCAGCCGCATTCCGGTGCCACGCGCTGGAGTGCCCAGCACAGCCGAGACAGGAGCGCTGAGTCCCGTAGGCAAAAGGAGAGGAGGAAAACCTTCCCTGGTCTCCTCTGGTAAGTCACCAAGGGGGCTTGTTGATGGATTGGGAATGATGGAGCAGGCTTCTGTGGATTCCTGGGGACAGTTTGTGCACATGCTCATCCCCCCCTCCCCTCCCCCCCTGCATTTATTTCCTCCCTTTTTCCCTAGGTCGCCAAGAGAGTGGGCAGAGTGCTGTACATGGCCGGCTTCCCCATGGCGTTCCCGCTCCAGCCTCCCGGTTTACGGCCACCGGAGCGGGACCTGCCCGCGGCTGAGCTCCGGCCGTCCTCCACCGGCAGCGTGGCCTCCCCTTTCAGCAGCGGCCTGCCCTCCGCCAGCCGCGTCTCACCAAAGCAGGAAAACGGGAACCCCTCCCTCATCCCCGGGCTCAACGACACCCCGAAACCTCCGTCTTAACTGCGGGAGAGCCCTCGACCGCTTCCGGAACGGAGCTGCAGTGGAACAAACCGAAGGTAACGCGTTCTGCGAGCCCGGAGCCTCCCTCAGCAGCGCGAGACACGGAGTGAGGAAGGGAGGGGTTTTTTTTAGTTTTTTTTTTTGGATGCGTTTGCTTTTTGTTAAAAAAACAAAACAAAACAAAAACCAACAACCCAACCATAAACCAACCAAACAACGCAAGTTTTAAAAACTGTAAAAAACAAAAAAAAGGGAAGGAAAGAAAACTATCCAAAGATGTCTTGAGACCACGCCAAGCGAAGGAAAAGGAGTGCGGAGGATGGCAGCGGCATTCCCGTTCCCTTCCCACCCCTCCTGGCTCCCCGCTCCGACGGAGAGACAGGGAAGGAACGCTTTTGCTTTGCCTTCAAGGAGACTCGGCTTTCAGGAAGGGCCGGGGGTGACTCCAAGCAGGGAGGGGGAAGCGGCGCTGCTCCTCCCGCCGGTACTCAGCACCCCGGAGCGAAACGACACCCATCAAAAAGGAAACCAACCACCTTCCCACGTTATCTCCTCCTCCCTGGAAACTGTGCGCGCAGTTCCTCATCCAGGTGTCTATGCATCTCTAGCAACTTTTCAAACAATACCAAAGACAGACAAAAAGAGACAAAGACAAAAAAAGGGGGCGCGTTCGGGTCCGTGTTTCCGTGGGCGCGGATGGTACGGCGCGGGCGGCTGGACGCCGGCCCCGGGCAGGGGCTGCCCGCTCCGCACGCACGGAGAACGGACTCTGCCTGCGCTCCAGCCCCCCCCCCACCCCCAACCCCCGGGGCGGTTTGTTTTCCATCAAACGTTGGGGTTTAAGGAGAAGCAGCAGCGAAGAGAGCGCGCGCTGTGGCGGGGCGAAGGGGCGCAGCGCGGCCTCGCCCTCCCCCACGTGTCCAACAGACTCTTTTACAGGTCCTGGGGGGGGATTTTTCTTGTTGGCAGGGTTGGTTTTGTTCTTTTTTTCCGAGCCTTGTTACAGAGGTGGATGGAGTTGGCACATTCGGACCATGAGGCGGATACCTGTGTGTTCCCAGAGGAGGGGAGGGATGCTGGGCGGGGAGGGGGGGGCAGGCCAAAACCAAGGGGTAGAGTTTTTACTACTGTGAACGAGATGGAAACTCCTGGGGGTGACCTCCTGTGACGTGTACAGTTGTGGACAACAATCACACGTGGTACTTTTCTCGCTCTCTTCCCCCCTCCCCCCCCCCCCCCTTTTTGTTTTTGGTTTAAACGTTGCACGTGCTACCGTTTTTCTTACAAAATAGCTTGGTGGTACATTAGCTTCTTTATATTGTAAAAAAAAAAAAAAAGTCATTATCCATCACATCACGATAAAAAAATGCTTTCCAGCAATCGATTTAAATAAAAAAGAAAAACACTTAATTTACAAACGGTGCCAGCTCCCTGAGCTCCGCCGAGGGCAGCCTCCTCTCTCGCACGGCCCCGTGCCTCGCGCTGCCGTTGGGCCCTCTGGGTGTGCGGGAGTGAGGGGCGGCTGGCAGCCAGAAGGTGGAGAAGGGGGAAAGAGCCACTCCTTCCTCTTCGGGGAGCAAAGGTAAGTCAGAACCTTTTTCTTACCGTTGGGGCCTTACGATTCCCGTCTCCGCAGTCGCATCCCGGGCTCCCACAGGGAAGGGCCTGGGGACACAGGCTTTGCCAGCCGCGGGGAACCTCAGCCTCGAGCACTCCTGAAACCCCCAACGAAGCAGGAGGAGCTTTGGCCCCTTCCGAGTGGGCTAGAAACGGTGCTAATAATGACAGTAATGATGATAATAAAACTTAATTACTAATTTCCGAGGTTACTTCCTCCCCTTTACGGGACGAGGAGTATCCAGATACATGTCTTGGAAGGGCAGGTCCAGTAATTCCTGCAGTTGGGAAAAGGAAGCCCTGGCTCCACCAAACTCCGACTGAAGCAAACACCCCCCCAGCACTGTCCTACAGCAGGAATTACCTGTGCTAACGATGTCTGCGAGCAGCACTCAGCGACAGGGAGAGCGCAGTTACCTCCTTCCGTACACCGAGTCGTTACCGCTTACACGCGGGGGTGAAGGAGAGAACTAGCCAGGCCACGGTCCGTCTGGGCTCTTACCTGCGCCAAGGCTTATCTGCTCTGAGCGGTGGCTGTCTGACTCCGTGAAAACAGAACTTTAAAAACAAAGGGAAAAGGTTGTATTTAAAAAACAAGCATTTTGTCCCCCAGTGATGTGCAGGAGTGAGGGTGCCTGAGGGGAACACGTTGGCAGTGCAGAGGCAGAGATGAACACGCCTGTGCGGGCAGCTTGGCCACCTCTAGCCGATGGGTGGCTACTGAAGGGTGGGAGAGCAGAATAAAGATCGTATTTAGCCCTGCCCCTCTATCTTCCAAAATCCTGCCCTCGCCAACAGCAACGCCCTGGGAAGGCACAGGTACCTTTCAGGAGTGATCCTGCCAGGTGTGCCCTAAGAATACTTCACTTTTCCTACCTCTCCCAGCGGATAACCCTCTGTTTCCAGTCTATTTTCCAAAGAGATGCGTTCCCTAGCTGCCGGTCCCGCAAACTAACACTGCTCTCAAGAAGAGAACCTGTTTGAGCTTTCCCAGCGGATCACAAACTGCCCTTACCCACCTGGAGCTACACCACATCCCCCCACCGGGCAGGAGGACCCACAGACAAACGAGCTGGTCCTTCCCCTCGGTCAGCTCACGAATGCCCCGGCAGGAGCTGAGCCTGAGCCCTTTGTTATTTAAAACAGCAGGTTTTAACGAGGGCTTTTTATTACCTACGCTGAGCGGTTTTACTGGCTTTGACGTGACCACAATTCCACTGTTACCAAAAAACCGGTAGAAAAAGCTTGAAAGTCCGAGCAGCATCTCTGCTGTGTCACTGAGAAAGTCCTTGGTGGCAGCGGGGGCCGAGCTCCCGCCCTCCCCCGCGCTCCCCACCTCTTCGGGAACAAGCTGCAGGCCGGGGGAGGCGGCTCCGTGAGGGATGAGCGCGGAGGGGAGGCTGGGAGGGCGTTCAGTCATCGTCGGAGAAAGCCAAGTCCTCCACGACGTCCTCTTCTCCTTGGGCTAGCTGCTCGAGGTCGGAGCGTGACAGCCCATGCGCGCAGCCCCTCCGCTTCTGCGACCCCTGGGAAACCGGAGCGGCTTCCGTGCCTTCCTCTGTGGGTGGAAAGAGAGGGAGGGAGGTGTCAATCCTGCTCTACCGGGAACGAGGCGAGTCGAGGCAACTCACTGCTAATTAATCCCAGACACTCATTAATTTATCGGCGCCGCTGCAGCTCCCCGATAGCGATCGGAGCGCTGCAGGGTGCTCGGTACCGCGCCGGCTCTGAAGCGCCCGGGGTGGTAAGAGAGGCCCAACTGCTGTGCCTGAGGCAGAAACGCCAAGTGAGAACTGGGGACACGAGACAGGCCATGCCCCCAACCCTCCAGCCCTCGTTCCTCGCTGGAGGTGTCGGGCTGGGCGTGAAGAGCTGACGGAAAGGAGCTGTCGTAGGTAGGTGCAAGACTCCCCATTTCCCTTCTGAAATGTCTTTTAGTAGCGAGACAAGCGAGAGCTGGTTTCTAGGGGCTGTGCAGGACCGTACATGCCCTCATTCCCACTGCCCCCCTACACCTTGCTTCCAAAGGGGGCCCTGCAGACCCTCTTTCTTAGGCTCCAGCAGCAAAGCATCCGCTCAGCACCAGTTCCCACGGCCACAGCCTCTCACAGGTTGTGGAGGGCAGCAACCAGGGACACATCTGCCTCTCCCTCTCCTCAGCATTCCCTGGATGCGCTGCCTGGTTCAGCTCCCTCGCCAAAAAGCCCGAAGAGCTACCTCTGGCTGCCCAGCTCCGGGGCTGGATGCTCACGGCAGTTCAGACCGTTCAAAACCACGCCGGTGCCACCGCAGCAGGGCGCTGGGAGCTGGCACGGGCTCCTCACCGTTCCATCGCCCAACCAGGCTGCACGCATGCGTGTTTTGGAAAAAGCGCAACAGGAACACTCTGTGAGCTCTGGGAGGGACAGAATGGAATGGAATTCCTTCCTGGCCTGTCTGCCCTGCCAGGAGCGCCCAGAGCGGGACGGCACCGCCGCATCCAGGCACTCAACACGCTCCGCTGGCTCTACGCCGCGCTCCTACAGCCCACGGTGAAGGAAGGTGCCATTAGGGCTGAAGGAAGGGAGGATCAGGGTCCCTGCTCCCCCAGACACCAAGGAAGGGTGCTTTACCTTCAGCTACTCCAGTAGGCAGAGAGGGAAAATCTCCAGTCTTTATCCTGTACGGCGCCGTCAGAACATGGATCAAACACCCACCTATTCCCGGTGCCGAGGGCTGGGTGCGCGTGCCAAGCCGCAGCCATCTGCCACGCGAAGTCGGTCGGATTTTGCTCTCGCTTGGACTCTTTCCTCCTTCCTGCTCTCCCCGCTCCCCAGACCGGTGAAGAAAGCTTTTGTGCCTGCTCCCCACGGCCACACATCACACCCAAAGGCATGCCGAGGAGCAGGGGCTCGGAACACCGGAGCAGGCAGGGCCCACGGCAGGCCCCGCTTCCGCCTGCTGCTGGCGGTGACACGGGCAGGACTGAGCCGTGCCGGGGGCTGAGCAGGGTCCCTAGCTGGCTGTGGCTCTGTGCAGGGGGCGGAAGGGGAAGACACTCTTTTCTCAGCTGCGACGAAGCCTGGCGCGGTGTCTGGCTGGCAGCTTTCTCGGCAGCCATGCAGGCGGCTGGCCTGGCCTGCCAGGAGCACACCGAGCCGGGAGCCTCCCGCCAACACCCACCACTCTTACTGACTCCGTCTGGGCAGCAGCTACTCACTGGCAGGAGCGATCAGCACCAAGACAGAGCGACGCCAGGGGTTCTAGGGGTTCTGCGTGGTGTGCACGCGCGGGAAAACACCGCTGTTCCGGTGCGGGAACCCCAGAGGGATGCTCGGACAAGATCTCCCACCAGTCCTACGCAGCAACTAAAGGGTTACTCCTGCGCAGCACCCTGTACCGTATCCCAGGCACTGCTCAGACTAAGAGCGAAGCGCTCCCCCCACACCCCCGCAGCGTGTAAAGCCTGCGGAGAGCCTCGAAGCAAGATCTCTGTACCCCGTTGGGGTGGTACTTCAAGAGTTCGTTTGAGCCTCTCTGCTGAGGGGAGGCCCTTCGAAGAGATGAAACGGGCTGGTGGCTTGTTAGAGCAAGGCCCGCAGAGACCATAACCCTTTCGCACTCTTCTCGGTGTAAATCCAGAGCTGCCACGTCTCCCTGCCCAGGGCCTGTGTGTGCAGATCCCTCCTGACACCCTACAGCTCCAAACAGCCAGGAGAGGGGAAACATTCCCTCATAGGGGAGCCCCCCAAATGCAAAAGCTTTCCAGTACCCATCCTGTCAGTAATTCCCTTCCCCTTGGCGCAACAGCACCACTCACCATCAGAGTCACTGTCCTCTTCCAATTCTTCCTCATCCTCCTCGATTTCATACCTTCCTTCTTCATCATCATCCTCGCCATAGTCCTTGCTGCTGGCTTCGGAACTGTCGTCAGACGCCTGCTTGGCTTTGGCTTTACCTGCAAGTGTTTTCACTATGTGACACGTAAAGAGCAGAACGGAAACGTCAGGAGCAGCACACGCATACGTGCAGGCAGCAGCCGCAAAGCACCGCCATCCCAACCCTCATCCTCGGGAGCAGAGTCATACACACACCGAAGGGGAAATCTACCACATTCCTCCCAAACCCACGTCCCCTTGTGCTAGAGAAGGATGCAGTTCCGTTCCCATCCCAGAAAAGGATGCAGTTCTGTTCCCATCCCAGAGAAGGATGCAGTTCTGTTCCCATCCCAGAGAAGGATGCAATTCCGTTCCCATCCCAGAGAAGGATGCATCCCCATTCCCATCCCAGAGAAGGATGCAGTTCCATTCCCATCCCAGAAGATGCATCTCCGTTCCCATCCCAGAGAAGGATGCAGTTCCATTCCCATCCCAGAGAAGGATGCATCCCTATTCCCATCCCAGAGAAGGATGCAGTTCCGTTCCCATCCCAGAGAAGGATGCAGTTCCATTCCCATCCCAGAGAAGGATGCATCCCCATTCCCATCCCAGAGAAGGATGCAGTTCCATTCCCATCCCAGAGAAGGATGCATCCCCATTCCCATCCCAGAGAAGGATGCAGTTCCATTCCCATCCCAGAAGATGCATCTCCGTTCCCATCCCAGAGAAGGATGCAGTTCCATTCCCTATCCTAGAGAAGGATGCTTTTTGTTTCAGAGGCTCCTGCTGGAGGCCAGGACACAGCCCCCAGCAGGGTTTTACTGCCAGCCTGGTATTTACGGAGCACCACGGGCACAGCAGCCAGGCGTCTCTCATGAAGAGACCTGCCTGCCCTGCTCAGAGAGACGTGAAAGCTAGGAGAGGAAGGCAGAGGAGCACAGTGAGAAGAAACAGGCTCCCTGAACGGAAGGTGAAAGGAGTAAGTCAGGAAGCTGAGACCAGAGAAGGGCTGGTTCCACCCCTCCACAGCTATACCTAACTGAGAACAGGGGTAGGCTCTGGTTCGGGGCATCCTTGTAAACCTCTCTCAGCTTGATTCTCTCTGTCAGTCACAACACAAAGGTGTAGAAGGGACACTGCTGCACATTCCCTCTGCAGATGGCTAGCCAGGTCCAAGGGAGCCCTACTGGGAGCCTCCGGGTGCTCGGCCTGCGGGAAAATCATCTGCCTCCGAGCCTCTGGAACCAGACTGCTTTGACTCACGTTGAGTTCACTTCGGTGGAGGAGTGGTTCTCCCCTTTCTCCCTCCCCCAGACAGCGTGAGTCACCAGGCATTTAACTGGCAGAATAAAACTCTGTACAGAGGGAGCAGAAGAACCGGCTGCTTCTTGGCTCCTTCCAGCCACCACCCCTGCACTAAGCCCAGCTCAGTGCTCCACGTTGCCCTTGCTTACACAACTGGAGGAGCTGTTTATTCACACTTCAGACTCTCTGCTTGGAAACTGGCTGCACATCTTTCTCACTGTGATTCTTGGGCCCCACCACAGCATCTATTTTTTGCCCCATCCTCCCTCCTCAGCACCTGACCCGTGTTACTCACTGAACTGGATACAGAGCCATTAATAAGCTGGCTGCCTGCGTTCCCGGCTCCTCATCATCGTCCTGCTCGCTCTGCTTTCGCCCATCCGTCAGCTCTGCCGGCACGCAGCCTCTCTTGCAATTGCCCCCCAAGGGATCGGAAGCTACATCTCACCGACGGAGCTCTCCCGGGCGCCCGCAGCCACGCAGAGAGCGCCCGCTCCCCGGGAGACGGATTGCAGTGCCAGTCACCGCGCCGCGTCGTATTGATGGGCACCTGAGCAGCCCAGGCAGCGACCGCGAGGGGCACGCTCTCATCCATCAAAGCGAAAGCACCGACAGATCCAGCTACCAGCTCATCTGACAGTTAACCCAGTGCTTCTTCCCCTCTTCCTCCTCACTCTGCCTCCAGATCCTCGAGCTGACAGCCCGCGGCAGGAATTTTGCCGCTGGGAAGAGCCATGATTATTCTGCTAGGAAATGAAAACGTCTGACCTCTCCTTCCACGCCCCTGGCTCGCACCGGTCTGGCATTAAATTGATGTAACATGATTACGTGAGGGATAAATGAAGAAACCTGTTCAAGTTCATTAGAGGCACAGCAACACCTAACGCGGACAGATCGCTCATTGCAGCCGGGCCCGGAGAGATGCTGCAGCCGCGCTCCCTTCGCACCTTTAATTGCCTCATGACGAGGCAGCCCAGCACCTCTTGCTAAGCCATTAATAATTTCCAGGAGCAGCCGTCTTTCCTCCCAGAGATCCGTAAATGAGAGGAACACACGAACTTCCCCACCCCCACCAGCGACACACCGATCAAACCCATGCTCTTTCCTCTCCACCTCCTGGCTCTTCCCGCCATTGCCTGCTCGAGGGTTCCTGAAACGTGGTTTCTCTCCCCTCCTCAGACCTCGCGGAGACCCAAGCACGAGTCTCTCCCGCCTGCCGAACGCTTCCTCTGTTCCAGAGGGCGGCGTGTCTCGATGCGACGGCGCAGTGCGTGTTCACCCCCCTTCCCGCTCCCTTGGCGGGGATGCCGGGGGTGTGCAATCCTGCTGGCAGGAGCAGGCAGCTTTCAGCTCCACCCGCCCAAGGTTGGGGGAATCTCCCCTCGAATCCACAGGATTAAAAGATGATTGCAAAACTCAACGCTCTCCTTCTCCTGGACAGCCGTACGTGCTCGCAGCGCGTTCCCCGGGGTGGCTGCCCCACGGCCGGCCGCGGACCAGCACGAAGCAGCCACCCAGGACCACTATGCTGGGCACATGAATTCAGATTCCTGTCTCAAACCCCCTCCAACTGTGTTGAGACATCCCTCCCTCTCCTGCCTCAATTATTACTCCTCAATTTTTCCCTGAGCAGGGACGACTCTGCCTCAGCAGCCCCCACGGAACCATCTCGGCTGGGGTCTCCCGGTGCAACACAAGATGCGCTGGCAGGGAGAGCTACCCAGCGCTCCCAGGGTGTGAAGGGAGCACATCTGGAGCTCGTGACCGAATTCCTAAGCACTGTCCACCACCACCCTCTCCGTCCTTTCAGGAACCCCTAAAATGAACACAAGTGCCGGTACTGACGGAGCAGGGGGCTCAAACCACCGAAGAAATTAAACGAGACTTCTATAAACATGACGCCAGCCCCAGAAATGTTTGTGATTGCTACTCCTGCTGGGATTCGGAAGGGATGGATTCACTGCTGGATTCGGCAGAGCCTGAGAAGTGAGGAGGAAGATTCAGATGGGTGGGAGGCTGCTTCTACCGAGGCCTCAGCCTACTGCAAAGGCTGAAGTCAGGAATAGGACACTCAGGAAGGAAGAGACTGAAGGCCTGCAAAGCTTACGGAGCTAGGGAAAAGGCTGCTGCTCTCCAGGATAAACGGCTGATCCTGGTTTTGGCGGCTGCGAGGTGGCCAAGGTAAGGAAGGATCAGAGCACAGCAGCTGCTGGGTTCTGCAGGACTAGGACGAAGGCCTGGGCCACGTGGAGTGGATGGGCTGCTATCAGCCTTTCATCGCTGGCCAAATGCAACACTGGGGTCAGGATTCAGAGGAAGACAGGCCCAAGAGAGAGGTTTTGTGCCTGGATCCCCCACGGCCCATGAAAGCAGGCTGATGGCTGTAGCCGGCACAAGAGGCTGATCAGTGAGTTCAGCAGGCTTAAAGAAAAAAAAAAAAAGTTTTTTTCCAAATAACGTCTGTGTTTGAGTTGTGGCATCTCCTACCACGTTACCAGAGGATGCTGTGGAAGCCACATTAACAGTGAGGATCGGGCACAAGCAGGGAACCAACGGATTCGTCCGTGGGTATTAAACAGAATGGTCTCTGCAACCCCCAGCGCAGAACATCCCTAAGCTGCCGACGGCCCTGTAACCTCCCCTGCCCTGAACAGACTTTGTCCTCTTCCCTGGTATCTCCACGCACTGCAGGAGCTCTGGAGATGCTCACCTTGCGCTGCATCTCCATGCACCTGCCGTTATCCCTCCCCTCATTTAGGGGACTTAATTACAGGGTGAAAGGCAGAGAGATTCAAGGCTGTTAACACCCGGCCGGAGCTGCCTTTTGCCTCTGAATCACTCCAAGGATACTCCCAGGAGCACCTGCCCTGCGAGAATCCACTACCACGTTGTTATTCTGCCCACGGGGACCTACCCCATCCAAATCTGGATTGGAAAGACCTCCTCAGAAGCCTGCTCTGTTCTGAGAAATCCAAAGGTATTTGAGGTAGAAAGAAGTCAGGTAATGAGCAAGGCATTTTGGCTAGGGGTGGTGACCCAAGAACCCTGGCCATGCTGCAGGCCTACCCTCTTCCAGAGGGATTAGGGACAGTGCAAGCTGCAACCAGCATTTCACTGAGACAATACTTAATTGAAATCAAAAGAAAAGGTGTGTGTGGGGGGGTTGTACAGCAGCTAAATAACAGAAAACTGATAATTTCCTGGCTTTTAGCAGGCAATTTTCCACTCTCGTGAATTTGGTCTGGGACTTGACAGGCGAAAACAAGTACTAATTGGAAGAAGAACGTCCTGTCAACACAGGAAGGATTCTGCCAAGCCAAAAGCTGGTTGGTGAGAGATAAGCCATTTTCACTCATTTCATTTTCTCCATACCCAACATCCCAGCAGAAAGCCACAATGATGCTACACCAGCAGCAGGTCCTGAAATCCAGGCTTTGATATAGTAATCATCAGGGGAAGGAGCATTTTCCAGGCCAGGGCAACCATCCTCACGGATTTAAGCTGTGGGGTTGCCTAAGAGGATGAGTTACGGCAACAGCCCACCGCAACTATCTAGCTAGGACTTCTCTGGCAGGGAATTCCTTCCTTTCCAGAAGTTCCTCCCTCCCCCTTCTTTGCAGAGAACTCATGCCCAGGACTCTGGAATTGGCTCTTTCCAATAACTCCGAACAGAGTTTTGGGTGCTGCTGCCAAGCCTTGCTAACAGGGAGAGCATGGATGCTACTGGGTATGGCTGACCTTTCCAGTGAGCCTCCTATTCTTTTCACACAGCAGCCCTGGCATTCCCAAATCATGGCATTGCTTCCATTCCCAGAACAGGGAGTGGTGTAGCCCACCAGCCCCATGTCTTCCTGCCCATGTCTGGAACTTGGATTGTGTCAGAAGGGCTGATCTGCTCTGATGAGCTCCCCAGAGCAGTGTCGCAGTTACTGTCGTAGCACCAACCTGCCTTGGATCAGGTCTCTCGCTGTCACTTTTCAAGGAGCTCAGCAGCACATCTTGTTTTCCAGCTATGTTTCTTGTTTTCCTCTCCCCCTAGGCCCAGCCAGGGCAGTCTTATCTTCCTGCCTTGATTTCTGCCACCAGCTGCTCAACACATCTCTCTTGGAAGTAGTGTGAGGCTGATTCCAGATGAACCGAGCTCCTTCCATTTTCCCAGACTCTCCCTTTTGCCTTATTTGAGGAGAGGAGATCGCTACGCCTTCAGACCTCACAGGTAAAGAAGCGACTACACAGGCCACAGCAGCTGCAGGGCCTCTCAGATTCCCTCGCATCTGGCCACCCAGCAGAACAATGGCCACAAAGTTCGGGACCGGCAGCAAACAGAAGCACTGGCTCCTCTGATTTCCATCTGCAGCCAGCCCTGACGGTTACTGAATGCAGAGCACGGCTGGGAACATCTCACCCCCCACACAGAGTAAGAACAAGAGCTCATTGTATGCATCTCCCAAGACACGGGCGCGCTTTTCCGAGCCTCCCTGTCCCTTTCCCACTGTGGAGTCACACCATTGCCCGGAGGGGACTTCCCCCTGTGCCACAGTACAGACCCAGTGCTCCGCTGCCTCCACCCAGTGCCTCAGGATCCATGGTGGGGCTGAGCACAGTCGCTCCTTGAGCTGGAAGCTGCCTTCGGGGCCTGTTCCCTCCCTCCAGAAAACACCCTACGAAGAACAAAGGCTACGGAGAGGCAGCTGACCCAGGAATGTTGGAAGGCGAGACCCATTACTGACACGGCAGTGCACGCTCCGTGCCTAGATGCCGCAGACTCGATACCACAGCCCTGGGTACAAAGAGAGCAGGAGAGCCCTTTGATACCCCGTGGACCTCAGTCCTCATCGGCACTCTCTTCACACTTTATGTCTGCCCCTTAAAGCTGCCAACGAACCTCATGGACAGACGTCACAAGCACAGGCAGGGGGGTAAAAGCCATGCCTAGCAAGTCGATGGCAAGCTCTTACACTCAGGAGATTTCTACAGCGAGCAGGCAGTCACCAGAAACACGTTAGGTGCCAGATGGAGAGCTGCCACAGACCGTGTACTGTGTCACCAGGAACCATCCCAGACGTGCCACGGCCATCCAGAAGTCCATCAGCCCAAGAAACCTCCCAGGCGTACGTAACGCCCCCGGGTTTCCCTGGATCCCAGCAAGGTGCCTGCTGTTTCAGAGGCCACTGGGATTCTCCCAGGGCACTGACTCGTAGGGCAGGCAGGGCAAGCCCAGATCTCAAGGACATAGCTCAGCAGATGTCACGCTGATCTCTCAGGGTCGCGTTCTCACTTTGCTCTCCTCCCATTCTTTGCCAGCTCACCTCCAAAACTCCACTGGCTTCAACCTCAAGCTACCAAACAAGAGTTTTCCAAACGAGGTGCCTGTGACGGAGACAACGCTCACTGGTTCTGCGGTAATTCCCAAGATTTATCCTCACGCCTTACAACGTGCACGACATTCCAGGACTTCACCCCTAGAGTAAAGCTCCAAACAAGAAAATTCCTGCAAGTCGCCCTACTACCTGAACGCCAGTGCATTTAGAAAAACTGTGATATTCCAAATCACGGAAAGAATATCTCCAGTTTTCCCTCAGACTACGTGGTGAACTTCCAGGCAGGTTCCACAATTTACTATGGCCCCCTCGTGGTCACAGCCAGAGGGTGACATCACTTTCTCCAGAGGCTCTGGACTCCCTTGGCTTTTCAAGAATACTTGTAACATCAGTCACTATAAAATAAATAAATCAGAAGTGCATGCAAAGAGAGGATAACCGTTCTTCCACCAAAGATCCCTGTTCTGGCAGCCAGCCCCCGCGACAGCTACTGTCTGCAATGACGTACGCAGCAAAGAGCCAGCGTGCTGTCTGGCAGAACAACGTTCTTAATCCTCTTTTATAGGGAAGGAAACAAAACATGGACCTCTGCACCTCCACTCACTGTGCAAAAAGACAGCAAACACACGTTCTCCAAGGTGAGACTTCAGCCCAGAACCTGCACAGGTTACAAGCACGAGGAGAATTCCCTCTTTGGGAATTACAGTATGAGCCATGGCTGCTGCTTGGAGGCCTTGGAAAGCAGGGTCTGCGTTCAGCCAAACATCCCCTGGCTCTTGGGCTGCCCGCTGAGCTCGATGTCTGTGACAAAAGAAAGGTGCTAGGGGGAGGATAGACTATGGGTCATGTGCAGAAGACAACTAATGCTAGACTGAGGCTTTAAAATAAGCTGGAGTGACAAAGTATGAGAGGGAGAGAAAGACAGAAGCCTCCCAACTCCCTCCTGTCACTTCAAAAAGGCTCCAAAAGGCATCATCATCCTGTGCTCTCTTCTCCCTAACAGTGGATCTTTTGAACCGAACACGGCCAGCATCCATCCCCCTTAGGGCGGGGCCGCACTGACTCACATCATGCAGAATTGTGGACAAGGACAGGTATGCCCATCTCCGTACCTTTTATAGGGAACCCCACATTCTCCTCGTCAGAGTCAGTGTCCAGATCAAAGAGGTCCTTGAATTCCTTCTTATCTTCTTCCTTTCTTTCATCTTGCTTCTTACGCTTAATTTCTGGGAAGTTCAAGTCTTCAAGCTGGAAAAAACCAAAACCAACAGTAAGAACCACCTTAATTTGTACTTTTAAACATCAAAATGCTGAGCTTAAACGCAGGAAACTTGGCTTTGCCCAGCATGTGTAAGCCACACTGCCAAGAACAGTTGGGCTGTTCTGCCTGTTGCCAACTAGGGGAGCCACAGACTGGCGAGCCAGGTACCACAGCGACCAATACATGCGAAGCACCACTGCTCTATTGAGCTTTACCTAATGAACTACTTTTGCTAATGGGCCGTCTACTGCTGGTACCTTAGCACAGATAAAAAGGCAAGGCATCCAGGACACGCTGGCTGCCCATGGTCTCTGGGATGAGAGGCCCTGGGAGCTTGGACAGCCAAGCACGATCACGCCAGACCGCGCCGGTCACCTCGGAAGCAGCGATTTTCCGCCAGTGCCAAAAGGAGTGACCGCTACGGCACCGGCAGCGTCTTTTTGGTTGCAGATTTTCTCGCAGTGAAATGGCAAGGTGCTGAAGATGAGTCTGCACCACGGCTCGCCCGGCTGCTAGCCCTTAAGGAGATCAATGGGCCAAGAGCCTTGCTGCTGCACACAGCCAATATCAATGCCATTAAGTACTTGCAATTGACACCACCTCACTGCTCTTTACGCCTCTCCGGAGGGGGATTAGGGGGAGGATTTACTTGCAAGGGCTCAGGCCAGCAGGGCAAAGATAATCAGAATGCAAATGAAATCCCAAGTGCTCTCTGAACATCAGCTGCCCGCTGCCCGTGCTGGCTGCACACCCCCTGGGAAGCACTCATGCATTAGCACACATTAGCTTGCTTGGAAACATTCGCCCTCCAAGTAATAACTCATTTGCTCTCTCCCACCCGTCAGACCACCCCTCAACACACTCCTCTCTGACCACATCCACTTCAACCCTCCCGTGAGCTTCCCCCAGCAGGAACAGCAGGAAAGCACAGCCCCCTATGGAAAGGCAGCTCTCAGCTGAGTGTCCAGGGATCGGGGCAGAGACGGCGAGAGACAGAGACATTTGCTCCTGCAGCCAATTCCAGCAATTTCTCCCAGCCTGGTTCATGGTTATGGTCCCCAGCTGGGCAATATTGATTCTGGGAGCTGAGCACTTACAAGCAATAACCTGCAGCACCAGGATGGAAAGTCAGTAACTGGCCAGAGAAGAGGAGAGGGGAGCAAACCACCAGCCACCATCTGCAGGGTCCTAATTTTAAATCATCTTCCCACCTGCTCTTTTCCAGAGATCCCTCTCCTTCCGCCAGCCTTGCAGAGACCCGCTGGGCTGTCTCTGTGCTGCGTGAAGAGCACAGCACCCGACTGGCTTTCCAAACAGCAGCCGTTGCACGCCAGAGAACAGACTTGGGAAGCAAAACACAGCAAGAGCAGCAAGCCAGAGTCACTGCCAAGCGCCTGCCATCGGCTGACCTAATGACAGGCTGACCATCCTCTCTCCTAAGATGAAGGATTGGAGAAGTTTCCAAACTCCTCCAATTCTCCAGTACCCTGTGCAGGGCATGCGCAGAAGGGAGCTGTTACTGGGATTTCTTTGTATTTCATACTGCCTAGGAAAGGTTCCCGTTTCCAAGGGCAGCCTACGGTTTTGGGCGACATCAATACCGGTTAAATTCAACCTGAGCATATTCAGATGCACCTGGTGTTGAAACACGCCGAGTTGTGCTACCTCCAACGTTCCAAGTGCCTTCAAGACAGGCACCTCAAAATAAAGGCGCCAGCAACTCTACCAGGTGCAGAGAGGTTGCAAGGCAAAGGAATGGGACTCGTACGGGGCCACGGTTCGCAGATACAGGCTGCGTTCATCACACAGTAGCAGTAATTAGGTAATTTGGGGGCCAGTCTTTTAATCCCCAGCTAGAGGGTTACTATCTACTGAGTCTCACGAAGCCGATTAGTCTACATCCCATTAAAAACCATTGGGAAAAGCAAATGGAATGGGCAGACGGGGTCAGCATTGTTATACAAGGCAAGCTGCAGCTCATAGCAGCCAGGCTGATTTCTTTTTTTTTCTGTTATTATTTTTTCCCCCCAATGGCTGCTAATGGGACATGGATTTTCCCAGCCCTAATGGGCCTCATGGTGTTCACTCTCCTGCTGGGGCTCACAATGCTGCATCATTAAGCTAGCGGTCCCCACTGAGAGAGACAACAGCCCCATTCACCAAGCGAAGATGTCAGGCAGCCACAGGCCTTCAGCAAAGCTGACTCCCAAGCCTGCCTCCCTCTACAATTCAGCCCACTTTCTCCAGGAGAAAACAAGTCCCTGTCACTGCCCTTCAGACTTCCCCTGGTTTCAGAAGTCACCCTCTCCAGCCTTGCTGCAAGAAGGCAGTCGCCCCAAGGGAATGCTCCAACCCAGCTGGGCCTGGCCACCCTGAGGAGCTCCAGCCCCCCTCCTCCCTTTAATATCAGAAGGGGGGGGCTTGCCTACACTGAGGCCTGATCCCCTCTCCCCTTGTGACGGCTGCTTACAGTACCAGGAGAGCGTCATCTCACACCCGCAGGGCCAGTTGTGGGCAAGAGATCAGCCCCGCTCACAGCCATCGCTTCTTGCTGTTTCGCAGCTCCCCACCCCCAATTTCCTTTCTGCAAAGGCCACATTCCCCTGCTGGGTTTGCACAGAAAACAAGCAAGCTTTTTATTCCCTCTGCATTGCTGCCCTAGGGAATTTCAGCCTCCTGTCCTTCTCTCCGGCTGGTATACGATACTGAGCCTTTCTAGGATCTCCCAGGTCTTCTGCCACACTCTGGCACTTGGCTCACAGCCAATCATCCTCATGTCCCATCGATTATTTTAATTGTTCCCCACCATACGCTGGAGACACCAATTATATCTATTTCCTGCTCCCTGGCCAAGAGCCTAGCTCAGCCACTTTCATTGCATTAGCACCGAGACAGCTCTCCTTTAGACTCCTAATGTAAGCGAGCTCCCACCCCCACCTTCTGCATCCCGGAGTGGCCAAGGAGCCGTCCCCTGGGCAGGAGATGTGGGAAATGGCAGTCTGAGCACTTCTGTGCAGACAGCGAGTCCCACCTCACAACCAGCCAGCCCCACGTGGGTGAAATAAGAAAATGCAAACCAGAACTCGTCTCCGACATCCCCTCTGCCAAGGGAGCTTCCCCTCCCTACTTTCTTGCGAAGTCAGGTTTTAGCATGGCAATCCAGCCAAAGTCTGGAGAGCTGGAAAAGGAGCTAAAGGGCTACACAAGCTCAACCTGTCCTGGTTTATTATCAAGAAAGCAACGTGATTTGCAGGAAACGGTGCAAACATGGCCAAAAGTCATGTGAGCAGGCCCATGAATGTGGGAACGAACACACAGAACCGAAACTGCGTGTACGGTCTGCACTTCCAAACGGCATCACGTGCTTGCTCCAAGAGTAACATCCACAGTAAGGCTGTTGCTAAGGCACAATCGAATCTTACCCGTTCTTTGCCGCTGATTTCCAGCTGTATCTCCTTCTCCCTCAGCTTCTTCCACTGAGTATAATACTTGGTCAGGGGTGTCCCCTCCTCTTTGATCTGCTTCTCCCATTGCTCCTGTGGAGAGAGGGGTGCAAATTTAAGAAAGGTTTTCGAAGCAGTTTTCCACTACAACTTTGGCAAAGGCAGGGAGTGAAGAGTAGAGGTTAAGACCCTTTCCCAAACCACCTTTTCCCACCAGGAAATTGGCAACTGTGATTAAGAACACAAACAGGACTACCTAAGTACCAAAGACGTCTGATTGCCTTTTCCCCCTGTTCTACAGCCAAGTGTTTATTTTTGAAACAAACATTCCCCTGCAGGGTCTGGGACTCCTCTCAGCCTTGAGAGAGCCGAGCACGAAGAAGTGCCGAGCCTGTTTCCGCTGTCCAAGCAGGGAGAAGGAGGTGCAAACACCGTAAACGGTGGGAAACAAATTCGGTGGTTAAAAATCCTTTTATGCTTCAAACACTTGGCATGTTCGTGCTGAAAGGGGAAGGGGGTGGGATGTCATATTAAAATACATTTGTCTTAACCTGCCAACATCCCTTTAACTTGAAACCCACACAGAAGTGAACCTGTTAACTGGATTACCACAGTGCCCAGAGGCTTTGCATTACCCCACAGGAAAAAGTCAACCTAAGGCAAGCAGAAAGGCATGACATACAGTAGGAACTGAACCAGGTGAGGGAGGAAGGGAATGAGCAACAGGAACAGAGCTTAGGTCACAGATCCAGAAGTACCCTGAATCCAGGGCTGAGAACACATCCAGAACAGCTGCGTGTACACAATGCTGCTGTTTGAGGGTGGGAACAAAAGGCCAGACCACCTTCACAGCAGGAAACACAGCAGCAGCTCAAATATTCTTCAGCAGATCCCAAATCAACTGCTTCTGGGGAGCTGAGCCCCAAAACTAGGGAGCTATGGCGTGTTGGCTGCAGCCTGTGAGCCAAGGAGCAGGAAAAGGTTTGTTTAAAGAGCAGCGTATGAGCAAGAAGACGGACAGAGCAGGTCTCCGTGATGGAGGGCAGCGCAGAGCTCCCAGCTGACACCAACAAGCAAGTACTCAGTGTGTATCATGAAGCGAAATACGTCCACGTCAGCTCCTGATCTGGCCCGTCACTGGGAGGGAAGTGGAGATGATCTGTGGTCGCCGAAGCTGGCACCAGAAGCTGAACTTTGGCAATTAAATGGTGACCAGCTCCTGTCACCTGCACTCTAATAGCACAGAATCTATTGATGCATCCTGCAACAGGCGCTGTCAATACCGCATTCAAGGCAAACAGGCTCTTTCTGGTAATCACGGGTCCCAGACTCACAACCCCCACGGGACTCTGTAACGTGGCTCCAGGTCTGCACGGCCGAGCCTGTGTCTGCTCTCCGCTCTGCTCCCCGGCAAGCTGACTGAGAGCACGGCCGACGTACCGCCGACTCCAGCAGCGCTCGCTAGCAGAGACGCCAGCCAGCAGACAGCACAGCTTTGCTGTCGATCTGACCCACCACTACGGCGAGAGGAGTAATTCCCGAGGAGTACAAAGTCACCCCATTTATGGATCAGGCTCGTGTCAGGCTGCCAGCTGCAATCAGGCAATTTGTGGATGCTGCTTGGTGTGGACAGCTTCTGAGAAAGGCTCTTTCTACAGAGGGCAAAAGTCTATTTGTTCTGTCTGGTACAGCTTTTCTGGGTTTAAAGCGTGCTGGAATCCAGAGATAAAAAAAGACCATGAAAACATTCCCATCTTTGTAGTCACAACACCTCAACGGGAAGATAGAGAGAACGGATGCCATCGCACCCACTTTAACCGTTTGCAATTCTCCTCCTATTACTGCTTTTGCATTGCTGTGCTGTCGGGCAACACCCAGAGTGAATCAAACCCACGGTGCTACCACCGGTATAAATGTAAGAAAGATCATCACCCACCCTCCAGAAAAACCTCCCATCTGAAATATGAGATGGGGATGAATGCAGAAGATCTGGAAATCTCATGGAAATGAGGCAACGCTTTCCATCAACCCATTCCCTGACTTCACATTTCATTAAGCATAACAGCCTGCCGGGCTGCGCTCTTCGTAAACGAAGCTTCCCCAGCTCAGGGCGAAGGTCTGCGCGGGAGCCACAGAGCTGTAACGCAGCCCGGCACACGCTGCCGGTCCTCGAGCACCCTCTTCCTTCCCTCCATATTTTCCTGCCAGTCCAGGGCCCACATCAGTGGAGATGAACCTAAAATCAGAGCTGACCATTATGTATCCGGATTCAGCTCCCAGCTGCAGGCTCCACAGTTTTTGGATCCCCTCCCAAAGTGTTGTACTCGCAAAAAGGCGCTGACTCTCACATATAAGCCTCTTTCTTATAAAAAAACCAATAGGAGTAAAGTTTTCAATCAAAATAATGTGGAAGAAGTCAGGATGAACACATCTGGTGTGCCTATCCCTCCACACCTGGGATGCAAGGAGGGATACCTCCACGTTAAGTTAAATATTGCACCACCATGCTCCCCCCCCGCAGCACTAAATTCAATCCCTGGGCTGGTTCTTCTTTAAAATTATGGAATATAGACTCTTAGGTAAAATCCAGCTTTCTAAAGCACACCCAGTACCCCAGGAGCGCAGCTCTGACCACATTCACAACCTTTATCCCTCTCATTTAAACCTATCTCTCTGTAACTCCCCCCACGAAAGCTGCATTTCAGCATGTTGCATGGAGAATCAGCTCAGAATTTGGGCTCTGCTCCCTGCAGTGGAGCAGGCACAAATGCATGGATGTGAATACCAGAGAGCATTTGCTTTCCATTGCTCTTGCTGGCACAGGGGCCATCCAAATACCTCCCCTCCCCTTTTCTGGAAGTGTTTGTTCAGGAGAAGTGCCAATGCCCCACATATCTTGGAGACAGCCTGGCAAACTCAACCCAGGCTTCGAGGGACACTCCAAATCGTTCTGGGAAGCCCAGTCTCTGTGGGAGCTTGGGCCTTTCCTGGGAATCTACACCATCTGCTTGCAAAGGAGTAGGGGGAAAACACAGGGCACAAAAGGTAAGCCGCTATGGCTCTTCCACCCCACGCAAATACCGAGTGGGCTGTTTCCTCAGCTCCCATTAACCAAAGGAAGAGAAAGGCTCCCTTCTCCCATCAGAAAACAGCACAGTGCAAAACTACGATTGCACGGGCAATCCTCCCCGAGCTGCATCCATCCCCTTAAACAGCAGAACCATCTCCAAACCCGCTTGGCAAACGGGTGGCTGCTTCCCTGAACCAGGCTCCCTTGGCTCAGGCAGGCTGCCTGTTGCCGCCCCTCTGGAGCCAACCCTGCCCCATCGGTGCGGCTCAGCCACCCAGCTGTCCCTGGGAAAGCAGGTGCACCGATGTCACACGAGACATACCGGCAGCAAGATGTTAAAATAATCACTTAGCACTTACACAAGGGACTGCAGCCAGAGCTGCTGGGAAAAGCCGAGTGTCAGAGCCGTTGGAAAGCCTGGTTTATTTAGCCAACGACCTTCCCCAGCCCATCTGTCTCATGGAGAGCCCTAGAAGCTGCAAGCTCTACCTCTGCTGAGTGGTGGGTGGTCACAGCACTGCCCACAGATCCTACAAACCAAGAGAACCCTAACCACTTTGCTCCAGACAGGAAGCGTAATTCCTTTAGCAAAAACAGTCCAACCCAGAATGGCATTTACAGAACCAAACACTACTTAGTCACTTCAAACCCAGTTCCATCAACCCCTTAAATCCCAGAATAGCGCTGCTGTGTCCTGGCATTGATATGTCAGGATTTCAGAGGATGATCTTCCTGCTTTCCCACCCCTGAGTGTCTGAAGACAAATCAGTCTGCACTGCGACTTCTCCTCCAGGCCCAGCTCCATGCCAACAAGCGGAGCTTTCAAGGACACAGAACTCCAGACTTCCCAGTGACACCATGTGGCCAGAGAAACCACTCTGACCCATCAGTTATGTGGCAGACAGAAGACACTTTCACCTCTCTCCTGCCACGCAAGGAAGAGTCAGCCCCACTGCTTCCTCTCACACCGAGGCACGCACACACGGGTTCACCCGCTGTGGGCTTGCAAAGGCTGCCGTGCTGGATGAGAAGCAAAGATAAAATATCCAACTCAAAGGACAAACAAAGCTCCATTAACAACAATTCCTTCTCTTTGGCTTCATCTACACAGGGCCTGGATTTCAAAATACCTCTGAGATGACTCAGGTCAACAGGTCCCCAAAGAAGGATGGAGAAAAACAGAAGGAAAAAAAGCTTCAGGGAAGGACACTGCAAGGAATGTCCTGACAACATGCTACACCATCCCTAGGAGGACCTGGCTCAGAGCAGGCAGGGTCCTGGAGCAGGGGAAAACAAGAAGAAAGGCAGCATCTCCCAGCCTGTTAGCTCGCGCCCTCTCATATACCGTTCTCTAGCTGTGCTACACAGTTCATTCCCTAAGATAAGAAGGGGGGTGTCCGTCATCACCGTAGTCACTCCTTCCTCTCATCACTCCAGTAGAATCCAAGTTACTCAGCTGCTCCACAGGCCCTTTGCGCCACCCAAACCAAAGCAATTTCTCTAGGTGCTGAACATCCTCAGCATTTTCTCAGCAGGCTGGATGCTTAAGCTGCAGACAGAAGCAACTCCAGGGCCCAGGATGCCTGATCGCTGTCCTAACTTCCCTGGTTCTACGGCTCTGCCTCCACAAGGGCCCAGGAAAATGGGGAAAGGTTTGCCTCAGGATCCTGGACTGCCAATGGCTTGGTTCTACACTGCTGGAGACTGGTCTCTGCAGACTAGGAGTAAACAACACACTTAGAGAGGCGGCAGAATCCTCTCTATCACTTTAGGCACGAACTGGCACCAACATATCAGGATTGGGATGATGAAAACCAAGAAACTTCTCAGCAAAGGAGGTGCCCCAGCGAAGCAAGGCGCTTCTGTCCGTGTGTGTGTGTTATAAACAACGGAAGAGTGTAATTTATAGACCCTGTTTTCCATGAGGCTCTTGGCTGCAGATTTTGCCAGCCATAGCATCAGAGCCCTCCCGAGTTCAGTTGTTTGTGAACATCTGCCCCACCCCACACACTCCCTTTTCCATGACCTCGTTGTCCCTCCTCCCTCTGCCACCCGCTCAACCCCAGCAGCCAGAGTCTGACTGTCTTTCCAAGAAGCCCAAATGGAAGTAGCAGGCTCACCACAGACTCCCTGCTGGCCACGCCAAAGGTAGCTTTCTGACGTCTGCTGGCGATGTAGGCAGAATTTTCCTGCAGTTTCTCCAGGAGCTGCCGGATAGGCTTGCAGTAGTTGGCAATCTTGCATTCCTTCAGGAAAGATTTTAGCTGAGAGGAGGAAAAGGAGAGGAAGGATGAAAGCAATGTAATAGTTTCCATAAATAGATCCCATCAGCATAAAAACATTTCCCACCCCCAGTGACAGGCGGAGAGCACAGGGCGCCTTTTCCCTTCCATTGGTACCATGCTCCAACGTGTCGCCCACAGTCAGCCCCAGGGGATCTGCCACCCCGGCCTGGGAGGATGCAAAGAGTTGCAGTGGCAGCCCACATGTTTGTACACAACCCAGCGCAGGGGCCTTGCTCAAAACCAGCCCTTTGCACCCTTTAACACTGCTTCTTCCTGAAAAAAATGTATCATGAGTTCAAGCAGCCAGCAGGAAGAAGGTCTGTGCTCTCTGGGGCCTCAGCTCCCACCTGCCATCGTAGGTACAGCATCACTGATTCCTGCCAAACAGCCAGAGGGACATGGGACCAGAGGGACACGGGACCAGGAGTAACAGGGGGTGCCTGTGGATGCTAGATGGCCAAAAGCACAGGGAAGCCAGATTAGAACGGGAAAGGTGTCTGTGGGTTGGGATGGTAGACCACCAGTCGATATCGGATGGGGACAACAAATACAAGAGGCTGGGGATGAGACATGGCTGGGACTGAAGGCAGAGTTTGAGAAAAGACTTAAAACTGAGGTGGAATTGTGTGTGGAGTGGGAGTAAGGGTCTTCGGCACAGCTCGGTGGGACACCCTGGTGCTAAGCAGCACAGCTGTGGGTCAGGCCGTGGGCAGAGTCACAGGGGGTGAAGTTTGCTCAGTGTCTGACTGTACCAGCCCAACTCCAACGGCCACCACCGAGTTTTCACGAGCGCAAACCCACACACCCACCACACCAAAATTCCCAAACTAACCCTCTCTGTGGATAACTTGTGCCTAGATAATCCCTTCTTTTAGACACAAGGCCTTACATGTGACCATTCTGGCCAGTCTGCCAGGAAACCACAAACCCTACTGCCGCCTGAAAGGGCAAGGACCATCCTACTCACCGAGAATCTGCTCCCGCCCTCTTCTCTGTACCCAAAACTCACTTCACTACTCTCAGACGACGAGACTCCATTGCAAACAGAGCACGTTTTTGTATTATTTTCTTTATCTCAGTGGCTTTGTCTTCAAGCAAACCTCTTTTGTCACCACCAAAGAAGATTTCCCCTCCCAATACACACCACTGCACCGTTCTGACACCTCCAAACTTAAAGCTAAGGCAGCGGTGGAGGTTCTTGATGACAGAAAGAGAGATGGGGGTGTCCAGATTGACTCATGGCTTGAATTTCAGTGTACTACACTGCCTGCTAACAGTTTTTCCCAACCACAAGACAAGCCTCTCGAGTGCTGTCCAAATTCTTCAGGCCAAGCTCTTTGCTAAAGCCATATATACACACACACACACACACACTACACAGACACCTGATTTAGAGAAAGAGATCCAACAAGGCAGAAGAAAATGGTTAACCACAATGAAACCTTCATCCCAGCTGGGGCCTGCAGATGCTATCACGATAGAGATAAAGGGTTTCTAACAGCAAATACAGTACTGCCTTCTCTGCTTACGCCTTCAAGTGTTCTTACTGAAAAGACAGAGCAGGGGGGAAGGAGGAAGATCTCTCCCTCCTGTCAAGCCTACATGTTGGCTTGATCTTAAGTGCCAAGTGGGTAGGTATTAAAAGTTAATCAAGAGGTGACAGCCACACCTACCCCCTCTCTATCAGGACACTGCTCTCCTGATGGGTGATTGCTGCAGGATCTGCTGTCTGCTACACACATGGAGAATGTCCCCCATTACCTAGCAGCAGGGGCTTCTTTTGTCCCTTTATCGCCAGCATACATCCAACAAGCCATCATACATCCAACTCGGAAAAATGGGAGTTAAAATGAACCTTTCCCCCTTTCCACAAAGCAAACAGCCCATCAAACAAGTACAAAGGAACCATCAGCAATACTATTCTTCTGCTGGTGATGCCTGTCCTACCCTCAATCCCCCCCGCCCTCTTCTAAAATATTTATTTTTTATAGGTGCTGCATATTTATCTCCACTGAGAGATGCATTTGTCATTCGATTTATCTCACTTGATCCCCACAGCTGCAGCCCCAGATCCATTTCATCCGCTGCCACATACATTATCATTTTTCTTTCGTTGCAGAAGTGTCACCAGAAATCCTGAAAAATCTCAGGCTCTATCTCTGCAGTTCGGTGTTGTGTGTTTGCTCTCGCAGCCATATGCTTCATTTCTTCCTTCCCCCTCTCTCTCCTAGCCCTGCAATCCCTCACAGTCCCACCACTATCTGCCACAGATATTAACAGAACGTAATGAGATCTCAGTCCTGCGTTAGGAGGCAGGGAACAACCAAGAAGGTAAAAGAAGACAGAAAGGGACTCTGTGTGCCTTCTTCCACACCAGCGTGTGTGTGTGCATGTCGTTAACATCTCAGGCTGGTTCCTAGCTAAGCAGCTCTGTGATTAGCGGGATTGATTCTGTCGAACTGCCAGCCTTAAACACCATCGGTTTCTACCAGCAGAGACCACAGCAAAATCCCAGCTCCTCTTACTGTAAACGACGCAGGGAACTATAAATGAAGCAGCTGGGCGTGCATTCCAGGGAACCCAAATCAAGCCCAATCCCCCACTCACAAAAAGCAGAGGGACACTCAGCTCAGGACACAGGGCGAGGAGCAGCTGCTGGCAGGGCAAACCAGCACCTCCTGCCCTTCTGTCGAGCTGCAAGCCATGCCCAGAGGATGCCGCCTCCTGCCTCCACGCAGCAGGACCTACCCCACCTCGATGCCTGTCCAGCTTTTCCCTTTGCCCTCCTACCTCTGCCCTGTGATGCCTATCAGGGCTCTAAAAAAGGGAAGAGCCAGTCTCTTCCAAACACCTGGACACGGAGGCTCCGAGCTCCTTACCAGCCTCGGAGGCAGTGACTGCCAACAGGGTCATCCCAGCAGCCTTTGAGCTGTCTCCTGCCCCTACTGGGTCTCCTTTCCTTTGATCTGCCCGGGTCCTTACTGTTTTAAAGCTCAGTTTGAAGGCAGCTCAGCCTAGCTTCTCCCAAAGCCGCTGACCAGGAGACGAGGAGCGTAACCCTCGCCAGCTGGAACGCAGCCCCTGCGACACAGCACAGAGAAGCGTGAGCTCACTGGGGAGGAAGAATCAGGACAGATGGATTTTTACAGTTAACTGGAACCATTCCAGGAGAAAAACCTCCACCACCCCCCCCCCAACTTTCCCAAAGATTTTCAGATTTTGGGAAGCTAACCTCAGCACCCCAGCCCAGCAGACGCCACGAGGCTGCGGTTAGTGGCAGCCAAATAGGAATCCGATAGCATTAATTCTCTGCAGAAATACAGGCCGGTCCCAGGGTGTGTTTGGAAGCCACGGGGCGCTTGGTGCCAGAGGGCCGTCAGCCGTTTTTCATTCCAGCTAGAACATCGGCTCCGACAGCTTCGATGCTCTCAACAGCTGCTGGCTGAGGGGAAAGGGCTTTGTTCCCTGCCGATAAGCGAGGAGCACGCAAAGCGAGAGCGAGCGCAGGAGCGGCTCTCCTAGCACAGAGAGTGCCTGTCAGCTCACATTAGCCAAAGAAGCCTACTGCCAGCCAGGCAACGGCCTTGCCAGGCTGCGGGGACCCGGCCAAGAGTCGTGCGCCCAACAGATGCCAGCCTATTGCAGAAACAAGGAGATCTGCCTCCCGAGCAACCCGTGGGCCCCAACCGAGACGTTGCCCCCACGTCAACCAGAGGCATCACAGCGACAAGGTATGCAGCCACCGGGTCTCACAGCAGCCACCGGAGCAAAGCAGAGGTTCATGTCCCCATGCAGGATACAACAGCAGCCCTCTGCCAAACGTGTGTGACACCTGCCACTCAGGAGTTCAGAACAGAGAGGATTGGGAGGGAACAAGTCCCAACACATTTGCACTGAGCAATCTCAGCAGCGAGGTCACTGCTCGTTCAGAACTGAAGCCACCCGGCTCACAAAGCACTAGGGAAGATCACACACAACGAAACCAGGTTCGCAGTGCTATTAGGCAGTCTTACAGCAGACAATGAAGTACGTAAACGCGAAAGAGCTAGGAAGAACACCCTGCACCGTGGGAATGCCAGGGCAGAAGCAAAGGGGACTACAGCACTGCTGTTAGGTGCAGCAAGGAGGAGGGATGGAGACAGGAACTGTGCTGTTTGCTATGGAGGGACCCGGGGAGAAAGTGCCCCAGCTGATGGAGACACTGTGAGAGGAGGGAAGATTGCCATCTTGTGGAGAGCACAGGAGGGAGGCCGTGAGGCAAGGAAAAGGATGGGCTCACAGGGAGCAGGCACAGCTCTGAAACAATACGGCAACTCAAGCAACTCTGAATGCCAAGAACTCATCTGTGTTCACTCGTCAAAACCACATCTCTAGAGCAGTTACGCAGCCCACCTGTTCCACTTTGGATCCCAGAAGGGTGGCAAACTCCACAGCAACTTTCACCTACCTTCAGCATCTTAACTGGATGCAATGCCTCTGTTCCTCCCCAGGAATTCCCCAGAACACAAAGCTATAATTAAGTATAGGTAAACAGCTCTCTCCTCACATTGTGAGGGCCATCTTGAGGTCACTGTTAGCTTCAAGGACTTTATCCCACGCTGTGAGCGTTCATGGCATGGCCGAGAAGCATCTTACACCCTACCTGAATGACGGTGGGCAGAACCAGCTCCGGGAATCCAATGCTGCAGGCTTGGCAATGGATATACTCAAGCATCAGGTCATAGAGCTGTTCAATGAGTCCATCCTGGGTAGGGGAAGCAGAAACCGAGATATCAGACAGGAACTAAACCCTACAGTGCCTGGATTGGGAAAGGAGTCTCCAGCCTTACAGGACAGGAACAGAAAGCATAATGCCAGGGCAACTGCTGTTTACAGAGAAGCTGTTGGCTGCTGGGTTCCACTTACTCGGAAGGCCTTCTCCTGCAGGTTAGCACTGGAAAGCTTCAAGATGACTGCGAAGTTTATAGGCTTAGCACTTATACGTCCTGGCTTCTTGTTGAAATCCACTTGTTGGAAAACCTACGACAGGAAAAAAAGGAGTGTAAAAATGATCACATCGCAAGCAAAACAAAACAGGCAACAAAATGACTCAGCTAAGGCAACACAGTTGGTGGCAGAGCTGAGATGATTCAGAAATGCTGACTCCTGCTTGCCTGTTCTGATCGCGGTCCCACAGCTTTCTCAAACACCCTAGCAAGTGACAGTGAGGGAGCAAACACCAACCACACTGAAGCTTTGAGACTTGAGGGTGAAAGATGCCATGGAAGTGTGAGGTAACAGGAAACACAACAAGAAATTAGAGGTTTGTTCCTCAGACCCACGCTTCTAGCAGTCCAAAAGATCGTACCGCGATGCTTGAGCATGTTTTGGAGCTCTCCCTCAAGGTGAGAAGCTTTCCAACAGCAAGACTAAATGCTGCTTATACCAACTCCTTTACCCTTTTATTGTCACTTCAGTAATTGTTCTAGGAAGCAGAGAGACCAGTAAGTCCTTTCCACCAACACCCCTCGCCAGGCGAGGTTTCTACTCTAACGCGTTTCCCATTGGCACCCCTTGTACCATTTAAAACCAAACAGCCTTTGAACAAGTGCTATTATTCTTCTTGGACATGTTTCATTTTATAGCAAGGGACACAGAGAAAAACTGGCCCCTTCCCAGAGCTGGAGAGGAGATCTTGCACCTTGTTTATGAAAGGGATGAGCACACACAAGCTCCAGGGTACAGCTGGATGCCCAGCAGACTGGTATATAATGTCAGAGGCAGACCTGCACCTTTGCTTTTGTGTTTTTCTAGAGCTTGTTTAAGGATAATGGCTGGGGAAGAGGAGTATTTCTGAAACAGAAGGTACAAAGCTTACGTAGCAGGAAGAAGAACACGGAGAGGAAGTTCACATACATGTGTGTAACTGATACTCCAGGGGGGCATCTTGAGTTTGGTTTTAATTAAGAGACATTGTTGCCTTAAAACTTAACAAATTGTAATCAAGACTGGGAACTACGAAAGCCTTTTCCCCACTCCCTCCTTTTTGGGAAAAGTTTCCCAACTTCTCATGAATCACTGAGAATTTCCATTCCTCGCTTCCCCTCAAGGCTATGTTTGGCACACAGGAAAGCTATCTTTAGCTGGAATCAGCTGCAGCCAGAATCTGCCTTGATCCCCGCTGCCCTGGGCAGACATCAGGCAAGAGGGTACTCAATCCCAATAAGCCTGTGCTGCTCTTCCTCAGAAGCTGTGCAGGAAGGAGCAAGGGGTTTCTAAAATGAGCAGTGATACAAACACACCCTTTCCCAGCCTGGTAGGGACAGACCTCGGGAGAAAGATGGTAAGAACTGCAAAAACCACTTGATCCGGGGCAGATTCCCAGAAACCCCTATCAGGGGATAACAAGTGGCAATCAAGGGAGGTGCTCACTTGCAAAAGGATCTCATTTTTTACATAAAATAAAATCAGCCAACAACTGGTAATCATTTGCATATCTGATGACAACCATTGAGGGGGGCTGATGAGGAGTGTATCCTGCCCAGCCATACTTTTGAGCAACCTACAGCCCCTCTCCCTGCCCCCAACACTTTTAAATTGCAGTCCTGAGCAGGAAATAATTTCTATTCCCTCTGTGCAGCAGCAACACATTCATCATCAGACCCCAACTAGCCCAGCAACGTGGGCATGCAGCACACTGATTGCTAGAGGATGAGGAGGAAAGGAAAGGGTGTTCGGGTCACATGGATGCCCCCAGGCCAGAAAAGCATGGAGACGACTATTGATTTTTTTTACATTTTATTTGTCAATCCAGGTTATTTGGAAGGGAGGGACAAGCTTGGTGGCTTGTGAAAACAAAGAGCCCTAGCCTAGGGAATCGATGCTATAAACCTCGTTATGCACGGTTATTTCTTTGGCCAAAACAGTAGTATTGATCCCCGAGGTCAGACACATTAAAGCGAAAGGCGTCGGGCTCTGTGGGATCCTAACACGCCGCTAGGCAAGCGGGGAAATTCAACCGGAGGTTTGGAAACTCTCCCAGGAGGTGCTAGGAAGCTGGTCAGGACATGTGGGAAGTGGGGGGGGGGGGGAAAATGTGGTTCTCATCTCAAGAGCGTGCAGAATGGATCAGCTAACGGCCAGACTGAAGGAGAGGATGACTGATGTCTAGGAATCCTGTGGCAGGGTGGAAAGGTGATAACGAGGGACTAGAGGGCCAGGATATGTCAAAAGCCAACAGTTTGGTTTAAGTGATAACCACTAGCAGACAGGAAAGGACAGGGCAACGCAGGCAGGAAGAAGGGGTTTTGGCAATCCCAAGCTCAGTCACTTTCCACGTGGCTAGTCGGAACGGTGCTCAGCTATAGTTTACACTGCCAGAAGGCAAGCAAGAGAACCAACTCTGCACCCACAGCACTGCCCGTTTCCTTCCCCCAGGCTCTAGCAAAAGCCTCCTGGCATCTGCTTTCATCCCCCCCAAAGCTGGCTGCCCCAGCCAGCTCACAGCAGGGATACAGTGCTTTGCTGGGCCTGCCTGCAGCGTTCCCGCAGGTCTGTCAGTCGTGTCACCGAGGGAAGGGCTCCGACAGCCTAGTTAAGCCGCTCCAGCACGCTCTGATTATTGTCAGTTCAAACAGAGCGCCCAACTTCCTGCAGAAGCTGGCTTGAAGCACTGTCACAAGACAGTTAAGGAGGGAGGGGGACCCTGGAAGTCATCTAGCAGGGACAACTACCACAGGCCGCTCAGGGCCGTGGCCAGTCACATTTTGAGTATCTCCATGGACAGACACTCCACTCTTTATCTAGGCAACCTGTTCTAGCCTCACCATATAAAGCTGTTCGGTTTTATGTTTTCTCCAATCTTAAGTTGGACCCCCTTTATTTCATTTTTTGCACAGTGCCTCTTGTCACTAAGTGCATCTTCTATGTACCCTCCTTGTAGGTGTTTTGTACACACACCTAAAACCCTTCCTGAGCCTTCTCTTCTTGAGGATAAACAGTCCCAGCCCTCACAGCCTCTCCTCACGTGCCAGATGCTCCAATCCCTTCATCTCTGTGGGTCTTCACTAGACTCTCTTCAGTATGTCCATGTCTCTTGCCCTGGAAAGCCCTGAACCAGCCACAGCACTCCAGCTGTGGTCTCAGCAGAGGGGAAGGAGCTCAAACTGCGGGCAAAGCTCTAACATAGCCCAGCATGCTGTTGGCCTTCTTAGTGCAAGGGTGCATTGCTGGCTCTTGGTCAACCTGTTGTCCACATCCTTTCCCGTCAGCCCCAGGAAAGAAGTGTTATTACAGGGTTACTCTTCCCCAGGTGCAGGGTGTTGAGTTTCACTCTGTTCAGCTACATGAGGCTTCTGCCTGCCCATTTCTCCAATCAGTAAAGATCTCTCTTAACTACAGGGCACTTATCTGGTGTATCAACAACCCCTCCCAACTTAGGATCATCTGCAGCTTGCTGATAGTGCCTCTCTGCCCCACCACTCAAACCATTAATGAGTGTGATAACCAGTACGTGCCCCAGTATCCATCCCCAGGGTGTGTCATGGGTAGCTAGCCTCTAGCTAGATTTTGTGCCACTGATCACAGCACGAGCCTGGAAGTTCAGCCACCTCTCAATAATCCTTGTAGCTAGTCTGCAATTCATCTGCTTGTCTGTGAGGGAGTTATGGGAGATGGTATCCAAAACCTTGGTAAAGATAAACAACATCCACTGCTCTTCCCTCACCCACTGAGCCAATCATCTCATCCCAGAAGTCGAAGATTGGTCAGGCATGATTTCACTCAAACAGCCCCTGGTACCTGCAGGGCTGTGGTACAGAACTCAAGGATTGCAATGGAGTGGTGGAAGGAGGAGAATGAGGAAAAGGAAAGATGCATCTTCAATTCATTCAGTGGTTCAGCTTAGCCTCTCTAAAGCTCCAGTTTTACCTCTTTGTGTAAAGGAGGAAAAAAGCCCAGGTCTCGTAGAAAACTCATTTCAGATCTGTGCTTAAGAGTATGACAATGTCCAGCATTCTCCATTCTCCAACTAAAATCTTTGCATCAGTCGATTTCCCCCGGCACAATCCACTACCCACTCCCACCTATGTTGCACACCAAGCCCCTGGGGACTTTCTCCGAAACAAGCTGCACATCCAAAACAAGACTCCAGCCATTTAAGTGTCCAAGGGGAAAAACTCACGTCTTCCTAAGCACATCGGAGTTCACCTCCTCTCCCATCCCTACACAGGGGAAGCCAATTTTAAACTGGTATTCAAAGTGTGCCTGTGGAGAGATTTCCACCTTGTTTATCCACACCTGCCCTCCAGCAGACGAGCCACCAATTTTCTTGCTGCAGAAACTAGTGCCTGTCACAAAATAATTGAAGTGATAAAAAAAAGCCTGGGATCTCACAGGCCCTTCAAGGTGAGTAACAACACAAAAATAAAAGCCTGCCTGCTTTACACTCTCTCCCAAGCCACCTCCTCCTATCCAAGATGTAATTTTAGCAAGCAGCTTCTTTTGCTCCATCCTGGGAAGCAGAATCAGTGAGGAGATAGCAGTGGATGACCACGCTGGGGAGCGTCAGCCCCTGTCAAGATGCATCAGGTAGCCAGCTCTCATTTTGACTGGGCAGGGGCTTAGGGACTTCCTGTGCCTGTGGGAATTGCACAAACATTCAAGCTGCCATCTCTTGAAAGCACAGCAGCGACAGGGCTGAGACAAGAGGTAGCAAGGGCTGGGCTGCCTTGATGGAGAGGGGGAAGGGAATCAGAGTTACACAGTCATTTCTGACACAAGAAGCTTCACAGAATCTACAGTCTAAGGCCATGCAAAGCCCTCTCCAAAAGGTGCACGAACATGGGGTCACAAACGCCACAGACATTCTTTTATTGCACTTGGATTCAGTTGCAACAGCGACACAGCGAGCAGCCTTTACTCCTTCCTACCAAATGGAGCATCCCTTATGCTGGGAAGGCTTCATTCCGTTCCCCTGACCCCAGTCATGCCCCCTCAGGTCTACTTCTGCTTCGTACCAACACACTGATCAGATCCCTCGATCTCATGATGGTTTGGATAACGGGCTAGAAATAGATTTTGTTGGATAGAATGGGACTAACATCCATTGACTATGTCACTGCTGACTTTGCGAGCTGGTAGAAACAGGCTTGAAGCACTAGGCTGGGCATCAGAATGCAGGTTCTTCTCCCAGCATCACCACAGCCATCTGGGACTTTGGTCAGGTCACATCCCCCCTGTGTACAAAAGCTTCCAATCATCTCATCTGCACAGCTGGAATACACCTCCTGCCTGAAGTCAGAGACACACTAAGGGCTCTAAGAGTGTTCACATAACTCCAACAGAGAGGAGGTGGGAGCTGGGAAGAGATGGAAATATAAAGGGAATAGCCCTGAACACTCTTGGGAACTCCACAGGATAATTGAGGGATCTCTTGCAGGACACAGGCAGGAATAAGGGAAAGGCTGACAGTGTCAGGGAGATACAGGAGTTTAACATCATGTCAGTCACCTTGGGTTACAGAAGTTAAAGCAGGCAATTGTTGAAGCAATGTGCAAGAGTATGCAAGTAACACATGCACCCGTTTACCCTGCCCCCACCTCTCCCCTGTCACCAACACCTGGACAAGCAAAGGCAAGTGGTGCCTCAAACACACACAGCGGGATCGGATGTGGTCAGGGGCTTGTGGAAGCCGGGAGGAAGCTCAGCGTGCAGTGTGGTAACGTCTGGCTGGGGCCCGGCACACAGATTACAGCCAAGGTGTTGGGGCCAGAATGCAAAGGGGAGGGGGGGAGGCCCCGAGGGGGAAAAGGCTTTATGTCTCAGAGCACTAAAAAGCAGAGAAACCATCCTTACCCCGAGCTCTACTGGCCAGAGTGGAGATGCCTCTATCACTGGATGTGGTTGGCAGAATTTCAAATATGCATGAGCAAGAGGAAGGAAGCAGGCGAATGGCAAAGCCACACAGGGCAGGGAGCGGCGGAGGCGGCGGGAGAGCAGGAGGAGGTTTATAAACATTGCTGCCTTCCACAGGCTCAGAGGATGTGGTTTGCAAAGGACGTTTACAACAACACAAAACCACAAAAGCCTTTGCTTCAACAGAACTTGATTAGGAATGAGCCCGGCTGACTCAGGTCATTTATTATAGAAGCCTCCCGCCCTCCTCCTCTTCAGTGTCCAGCCTCACGCTGACCTGCTGCAGCTTCTGCATTCCTCACCCTGCCTCTCTCCCGCTTTTTCAGTGGAATTTGGCTGTTCCACTTCTGTCCTACCTTCCCACAGCAGAAGGCTAGGAAGACCTATGTGGAGACATGTCAGGTATGTGGAAAAGCTGGATGGTCTCGGAGCACCAGCATTTCAAACACACTGCACTTTGCCAGGCTGCCTTCACTCACATCTTCCTCCTAAATAAATTCTGAATTCTTGAAGAGCTTTTTCCTTCCAATTCCCTTTGCCAAGCAACTAACCTCCAGGATAAACGGCAACACTGGGATGAAGGTCCTGGTGTTCTCAGACAACAGTGTAAGCGCACGGATGCAGTGCATGCGCAGAGGGTAGAAACGAGCCGTTGGTACCAGCCTAGAGAGGAAAAGAGAAAGGGTATTAGGCCAAGTTCATACAGGAACTGCACCCGCAGCCTTCAGTGACACCCGAACTCTACTCTATCAACGATATCTTTAGTACTGCACAGCAAAATGTTTGAGCTGCTGAAGCTATCCCACAGTCGGAAATAACATTCACACACGTTAAAGCTACAACAGTAACACACAAATTCCTGCAACCAAAGCACCAGGTTTCCAGATTCTGCTGGGAGAAACTGCTATGAGAGCTTTGCAGCTCTTTTATCACTGATGCTGTTTAGGCACATTCAACACTTTCAGCTCTCACGCTCCCAGCACAGGTAGCACAGAAAGAATAGCACGAACCAGCAGTAAAATGCCCATGAAAAGCAGCAAGTCTGACCAACAAAAGGACTCTCCCAGCATATCAGAGTCTACAAGGAGGAATACATTTCCCATTTCAGGCTACGTACCCTACGTGTACCCACAGAGTTCATGTTGTCCCCTGAACATTGACCCTCCTCGTGTGGAACGTCGCTGAGGCCGAAGGAGCTGGCCTAGCAATGACCAGCATATCAGAAAGGAGAGAGTGGGAATGAGAGCGACCTCTCAGCCAAATCTGTTCAGCTCTCTCCAATCCAGAGCAGCACCCCAGCCACTCCTATCTCCTTCAGAGAGGCAACATGTACATCTGAACAACCGGTTACCAGCATGGAAGGGAAGAGGCCAGAATTTCTTTGACCCACGCTTCAAACATTAAGCGTTCAGGTAGTAAGAAAGAAGTAGAGCCAACTCCCTTTGTAAGGTTGGGACAGAGAAGGATCAGCTCCCCCAGCACCACGTAAAGCCAGTGGCAGAGGGGAGAATGCAGAGCAATCCCTAAAAGACACCAGACCTCGCTACTGCAGCACCCTAGGAACCTCTCACTCTGAGTGACCTGCACGTGAAGACATGGATGCCTCCAGCATTAACAAGGGTTTGGGTTTTAAAAAAAAAAAAAAATCCCACATTTTCCAGACAACAGGCTCAAGCCTGATAAATGAACCCCTCCCCTCCCCAAAGAGCTTGCTGAGCAATCCAGGAGAGAAAAAAAATAAATGCTTGACCAGGCACCATAAATCACCTGCATCTCCCCCCCTCCAAATAGTGAAATAATTATCATTGGATCCATTATAGAAATAAATCTACTTTGCACCCCTGATCTGGCACCACTGGAGATGACGAAAGCCATTCTCAGGAATTAATTGATCGAGGAATAAACCTGTTAAGCGTATAGATTTACTGTAAACCAAGACCATTAATTTTAGAGCGCGCGGCGATGCAACAATCTGCTCAACTTCCCGATGGCTGGATGCGCAGGGAATACAAAACACAGCTGGGTCTCAGCTCTGCTGAGGAAGGTCCAACTGTCTGGTCACTCCAGGGCAGAGCCGGGGGGTTCAAACGGACTCACATCTCCGCTCAAAGACTGCTCTCACCACTGTCTCTTGGAATTCCTGCTGTGACTCTCCCATGCAGCACAGGCTGTGGGGCAGAGAACAGCCTAAAGGCTGCGCAAGGCTTATTCTGACTCGCTACAGCTCCTTCTCTTATACTTCTGGGTCACTGTACTCTAACCTCCAGCTAGAAGACAGAAAGCTTCTTTCAACATCACCCTCCAGCCCACCAGGACACATCACCAGGGGAAGTTGCTCAGAGACACCAAGGCTGTGCTTGCTTCTCCACGGAGGAGGCTGTACCTGCTTTCTCCCCTCTGCATGCTGAGAGGCCAGAAACTAAACAGGTACCAAAAATCCTCAATTTAACTATAAGCCAGGGATGAATTTCCTTTTTACAGCTTAGACTGGGAGTGAGACAGAAATCCAAGCAGACATGGTCAGAAAACCACCTTATGGGATGAGTGGAAAAGGGATAACACAAACAGGAGCTTCTGCAACTGCTGCAAAACACAACCATGAACTCAGACAAATGCAAGCACACAGATCCAAAGGACTACAGAGGCTGTAGCACAAAGCAGAGGAAGGAAGGGAGAAATCCTCTCCCCCACGTTCTACCATCTCGGCAATACCTCCAACACTGCCCCATTGCTCAAACTAATCACCACCTTTCAGCTGTCCGTGAGAACAGCATCACTCATTACTACGCAGCAATTCCACAAGCAAACTCGGCAATGAGGCTCTTCCCAGCCTCACAAAAGTCAGAAACTACCAATTCCAGCAGTTCTCTGCTCCGCAGTCCCACTTGCCTGGACCACATATGGGGTCCATTTATGAAATACGTATTATTAAACGTAGTTTCAATGCCATTTATACACTGGAAAACAGGACGAGAGCTAATTTTTATTTTAGCAGGTAACCCTCTTCTACTAGTCACCTTGTTTAATCACTTTGCGAATTCTGCCCTGGCCCCTGCCTAGAGCAAAAGGCCTGTGATGGATGATGGTTTCTCCTCGCTCCCCTCGCTAAGAGGCCAGGGTGGCATGAGGAGTCCCACAGACATCCGCTCACCGCCCTTTCCCTGGGGCCAGGCGCCACCTCCCGGCACAAGAGGCATAGGGGAAGGCGAGTCTCCTCCCGGTGCTACCCACCTCACAGCACACCAGGAGCAGAGGTGAAGGGAGGTGTTCCAGATGTCAGAGAGCATCCTCCCCCATACACACACCTCTCGACGCTCAGCCAGAGAAACAGAGAGTGGTCCAGCTCATTTACAACATCTCCACAAGGTCTGCTCGCAGCAGTCAGATCCCAAGCAGCCCCCCCTGCAGATACAAACCCCTAAATGCGCCTTCCAGAAATGCAGAGAGTGGCACATGAACCCCAAACCCCTTGATCTGCAGGCTAGATGATTTTATCCTCTCACCTCAAACAGAATAAGCCAAGTTGTTCCTTAACACTCAGCTGCTACGGCTGCATCTACCCCAGGGGATGTGGCACAGAGACTGCTGCTCACTAGTTTGGACAGCACAGCCACCAACATTGGGAAGAGGCTACCTATACCCAGGAAGGAGCCACCACGTCACTCCCACATCTGCTAACTGGCTTGGCTCAGTAAGGAAGCCTGGGTGGGATCGTTTTCTATTTTCCCCATCCTAGAACCCATCTGTCAGGTTCCCAAACCTTTAAAGCCTCGTCGGGCAGTAACTGTACTTCGTGCCAAGCAGCCCTGTCCACCACAGATGCCAACAACTTCCATTTGCTGCTCTTGCCCAGACTCACCTTTCCTTGGCCCCAGAGAGCCGACTGATCTGTCTGGACAGGTAGAAAACTGCCTGGATTAGTCCACAGGACAACTAAAGCTCCACAACAGCAGCGGGAAAGACCCTGTGCACATGGGGGATGTGAAGAGGGATGCACGCGTGCTCTAACGATCGTTTAAATCTGCTTATCTTCATCACCACTTGGGAGTTTTTCAAGCCCGGGCGGGTGGCGTTTTAAAGCTGAGAATCTGGTTAACAGAGCTAAAAGGATTTCAGAGATCACCAGAGATTCAGAAATTCCCAGAACGCGTTATGAACAGCACAAAAATTTTCTATGTAAACACATAAACTGATGGGGAAAAAGAGTAAGAAATTCTCAGCAGAGACATACTAAAAATAAATATCTCTTGGTTCTTCCAATTTTAACAAATACGCACCAAAAAAAAAGGCATCTTCTAACTGTACTTACAGAACTAAAGATGAGGGCTTGATTCTGCACTTTGGCACTGTTAGGTCTGAGGGCACACGAGTATGTTTTTCCTCGCCACTCTGACTGGGAGGATCAGCTCTCCACACCGTTCAGACTACAATTCTGGGGAGCAGAGCGCTGCATCCACCCTGCACACCACCTCAGAATCATCGAATGGTTTAGGTTGGAGGGGACCTTAAAGACCATCTAGTCGGCATTATGCAGAAGCGAGCCCAGAGCACACAAACCCCGCAAATATTCTAGAGCGTAAAGGAAGAGGAATTTCACAGTATAGTCTATTCTCACTGCCAGGCACTGCTTTTCAGGTAAGGGCAGAGATGACTGCAGCTTGACACTGGGTCACAGACCAATTGGTCCTCCTTTAATATGGGAACTCATGGAAGGATGTGAACAGGATCCCTGATCAGGCAGAATTCTCCTTACACACAGAATTTAGTTGTGCTGTAGGTTATTCTTTCCTAGGCTCTCTCACCACCTGGAGATACAGATGCTCACAACACATCTTCAGCTGGAATACTTCAATCAAGAGCAGCTCTCAGAACTCCTTAAAATGCAAGGTGAAATCCAAATCATGTAACAGCAACACCCCTTAGCAACCACCCCACCACATCAGGCAAGAGAAAGACGTATAGCCAGAAGAAGAAAAAAACCTACTTACTTTATACAACCAATGATGACCTGCGTCAAGGGATAGATCAAGGGCTCCATGACCTCACTGGGATAGATCGTGCTGAGAACCCGACACCAGAAATACAGGCAGTGGACGTACTGCCAGTTATAAACAGACTGGAAGTTCTCCTGCAGAAAAGGGGAAAAAAAACCAAACAGGCACCAACTTGAAAATGTGGCATTTGAGAGACATTTGCTCTGGTTTCCCTACAGGGCTCATTTTATCCAGGATCCTCTAAGAGGACATTGTCTACTGTGTTTAGAGAGGAATAACTACCATTCTAGCCGTCGCTCTGATGCCAGTGGCTGCCCCACCATCCAGCAAGTTCAGATACTGCACTGGCAACATTATGATTTGGTACTAGTTAGTGTCTTGAATGAAACAACGAGCAACACAGACTCCTGTTCTTCACAAATGTGGCTCATTTGGGAAGGATGATTTAATGACCCAGCTCACAGCAGATGGCAGGATGAGGCCAAGCATTTGGAAACCTTTAACTGTTCCACAGTCTCTGGTCTCCCACAGGTAGAAAGGCTGGAAGGTAGTACCCTCCCACTCTGACACCCCTGTAAATTGCCTTCCGGCTTCTGCACGCCACAGAGCGGGGAACAAGGGCATGTAAAACTACACTACAGATTCAAGCTAGCAATAAATCCAACTTGTTTCAGACAGCCTTTCAAGGCTCAGGTCATCTCCTCTTTTGCATGGATGAAGCAAGATGCACAAGTCCTGAAACAGTGGCTGCAATTCAGGGGCTTCTGTCACCGGACCCAACCTAGCAGCAGGGGCTTCATCTGCCGCTGGAAACAGTAGGGCTCTACCAGCTCTCACCAGGTCACTGAGGTGCACCAAGCAGCTCAGTTCTCAGCTTCCCTTGCACAGAACAGATAAGCCATCTGCTCTTGTAATCACCTTCCACAACCAGTCACCACTTAACTTAATTGGCTTATTATTTGGATTTGTATATTTTGGTTGTGCTGTTGTTATTTTCTATTAAGTTCCTACAACCCTCCCCAGCTGTGAAATCAAGTAGATTTAGGTCTTGTCTGGGCCAGGACTGAGGGTGTAAGAAGCCAACGAAATCCAATTACAGCAAATACAGCCCAGACTTCATTTATCCCCATGTCTGAACAGCCAAGAGATTTAACTGGTCACCAATCCTGCCATGTTTGGGAGCAGCTGAACAATTAATCTATAGGGGTCTGTTTTGCTAAACATGAGTAAAACCAGGATTAGCAATCAGACTCAGATTTCTGAGGTCAGACTGGAGGTGGCTGAAATCAGGGCTGCTCCCAAAAGGTCTGAGCTGCTTTGTTCAATTAAGTCCTTTAAATAGCATGGACTTCACTGGAAAGATGCACACACCCAGGTAGTTCCTAATCTTCTTCATCTTGAGGTTTTGCAACAGAAGATGCAAACAGAAGCTTCACAGAGCAGAAAAAAGGTGCCCAAGGCAGAAGACGGAAAGTGCATCAAACCTTGCAAACTGGGGAGAGAAAAATGACTTCAAGTCCACAGTTGTCTTACCTCTCCTTCCTTACTGACATTCTAAACACAAGCAAATACAAAGTGATCTCTGAAGGTCCCAGTCCTGGGCAAAATGCCTTTGCACGTTATGAAATGGGTCAGACACAAGTACTGACACTTTAGAGACGCTACTGAAAGCCTGAAGCAGCTACCGTAATTTTCTCCTCTCCACACATGCCCCACAGGAGGGTACACGCCTTCCACACGGACGGGTACCTACCTTCTTCTTCACCGTCATCGCGCTGCGCAAGTGAATGGCGAGCTGACGGATGTAGATGAAGGTGTGCTGGTAAGAGGTGTGCGTGTCCAGGGCGTACATCTCCGTCAGCGTGCGCTGCATGAAGTTGATCATGGGCAGGACGTTGGGAGACGTGAATCTGGAATTCTTCACAAATGCAATGTACATTTGCTGTGCAGGAAAGAGGACAAGACACAACCACATAAAACTAAACAAAACTGTAACTTCACTAATCTTCCTCACCCAGGTATGTCCAAACCAGGGGTGAAGTGTTCCGTTTATAAGACAGGTTAATTTAAAGGAATATGAAAAAATAATAATCCAGCTTGGGCCTTCTTCAGAGAGACAGGAAAGAATCTGTTTAGCAGAGCTTGGAGGTGCTCCTGCCATTGCTTCTCTGCAAGGATAGAGCTGTGGGATGGTTTTGAGCCATACATGCTTGCAGTTGGTCATAGTTCTTTCTGTAACAGCGGTACCTAAGCAAACCACACTTAGGAACCTCAGCTATTAGCTGCAAGATCAGCTCAGTAGTGCTGAGTAGTGTGTCAGCACTTGAGGAAAGCCCTCAAGAATTTGGAAGATGCATACCAGAAGCTTTCCCTGAAAAGCCCGTGTGTCTCCAGCAGGAAGGGCACTAGTAGGAAGCAGAATATCTCTCTGATCTAACATAGAATTTCTTCCCTGTTTAATTTTCATTGGTAGCCAGCATCCTCTCCAGCACCCTGTCCTACCTAAGAGGCTGCAGCTCACGCTCTAAGGTCTTTGGGTACAACATGAGAAAGAAAAGCTGCAGAGTACAGCAAGTCCCAGCCTTACCTTGAGCAAGGGACTGAGGTACACCTCTTTCTTATAGCGGCAGATTTTGTTCAGCACCAGGAAGGCCAGTACTCTCACCGTTTCCTCACCTGTGCTCCACAAATTAATTGCTTGCTGGAACAGAAAAAAAGATGCAGATAAATGAACTGACAGAGAGCACCTTCCTGGTTACAGACAGGCCTGAGCTTCCACCCTTCACTCCAAAAAAGCAAGCAGGAGGAAGACAACACAAAGATGGCAGGGACACCTTTCACTAAAGCAGGTTGCTCTCAGCCTCACCGAGCCTGGCCTTGGACACTTCCAGGGATGGGGCATCCACAGCTTCTCTGGGCAACCTGTTCCAGTGAATGGCTGATGTCCCCAGAAACCAGTTACCTTACCTGCACTAATGAACCCTACAGGAAATCAGAAAGATTCCAGCTGCAGGGCTGCAAAAGCCTACTCAAAAATCCCCAACTGCAGCAGTGAGCAGCCTGCTACACCTTCAGATATGAGGTGTACCCTGCTCCCATCACTGCACACTAAGCATCTCTATCATGAAAGGGTTCCCAACCTCATTTAAATGTCACCCTGTTGCCCTCTTCTACGCCTCCTCTGTTGTTCTTAAACATTCAGCAGTTGTGACTAAGTTCCTGCAAAAATATTCCACCCCCAGCTCCTGAGAGTGAAACACTATCAGAGACGTACACACAGACTCAGCAATTACTCCATCTGCGACGAGGAAGCCGACAGCTTCTCCAGAACACCTCCGTGTCGCTTTGCACGGGGATTAGCAGCAGCTACACGCAGAGCCACAGGCTCACTCACCTAAGCGTGAGAGACTGAAATCTCATGGGATCCAGGCCAAATACCACCAGAGGCTCATCTCTGAAGGGGTAAAGTACATCAGATCCAAATGACGTATCGCAGCACGTCGCCTTACCTTGAGAAGCGCACGGCACTGCTTTGGAAAGGACAAATAATAAGGCACTGTGGAAATGACATGCTGAAGGACTGCGGCACCAACCGAGGCTTCTGTTAAACAAGACAGGAGCTACGGAGGGAAAAGAAAAGACGATCCCAATTAGGGTGTAGTGCTTGTATATTTTGCTGTTCCCAAGTATTTCTGTGTTTCCAAAAGCAGTCTTCCCTAGGAAGAAGCTCAAACCAACCCCCAAAAGTGGTATCAGGAAAGGAGCAGACACATGATGGGTTAAATAACTTCCTTGAAAGTACATCATCCTGGCAAATGTGAGCTCAGGCTACCGGACTTGGGTGACACCCACACCCCTCTCATCTCACTACAAATGGTCCAAAGCACAATGCAAACACCTTTAGTCTACTTAAGGCTTGGCAACAGACCATCTGAGCTATCTGATGGCGTACTGCATTTCACAAGGATTTCTTTAGTGACAATGTGGAATGCTATTGGGCATCAAGGGGTTAACTCTGGCTCCAGGAAAAGGCTAGACAAACTATAAGAAACAACATCTTGGTATTTCCAGGTTGTTCAGCTCAGTTCACCTGGAGCCAAACCCAGAGACATTTGCAGTTTCTAATTTGAAGATGCTGGTAAGCTCAAAGTCACTTCAGTTTGAGAGGTTCTGCCTGTCTCCCCTCTTGCCTGCAATCCCAGTTGCAGGAAGCAGAGGCATTTTTTTTTTCTACTTGTAACTTTCCTCATCATCCCCCTCCTTGCACAGCAAAGATCCTGGACTGAGCAGATCTGCTTTGCGAAGTCCCTCACACACCAAAAGGAAAGAAGGTATTGTTCAGGAACTACCACACCAGAAGAGCACTGTAGCAAAGCCGGGGGCTGAGGGCTCTCAGCAGCATGCACAGGACCAGGGATTACTTCAACAGGACTGTACTGCCAGCTTTCCTTCAGCAACCTTTAGTTCTGCTGCTGGCGAGAGGCACCACGACTTGAGAAAAGCAGCTCTACTGATGAGAATGCTCTTTCTGCTAAGTCATTCTGCCAGCTAAGAGACATCTGCACCTGCTTTTTCTTTCCTTATGTCCCCTTCCCTCAGCTTCTAAACAGTAAGTATTTCAGTGTTGCTGTTTTGGTTTTAATATTCCAAATTTGGGGACACATGATGAAGCAATCTCAAAAAAAAATTAACTGAGGGAAGAAATTTCCTTCAGAAATAACCCAAGAATTCTCTCTGAAACGCTACATCAGCCACTTTGGATGGATGGGACAACCTAGTATGATGGAGCATAACACTAACTGGAGACGTCACACACGAGGAGCAGAGGTTATCAAGATAACATCTCAGTATTTACTACAACTGCCTGCAAGATCATAGCACCAAAAATTGAATTCCAGATGCAGAATGCGGGAGCACCGCACTACAAACTCCTGTAAAGCCACTAAACATGAACTTGTCAAATGAATTAAGACAAATAACTGCCAGAATGTTAACCCAGCCCTTCTTTACAGGCCACCTATTTTGACTCAACTACAGAACTCCAAATCACCAGTTAGACCAAATACTTCCAAAACAAGACAGGGAACCGGGCAGACACACAAATCTGAGGCCCAAGGCTTGGAGACTCAGTGAGACTGTTTCTGCCCACTGCAGCCTCAGCCACTTTTATTTATTCTCCACTACAGAAGGTGGCATAGAAACCAAGACTCAAAGTTCCCAGTATGGTGATGGCCAGAAAGTCACCCTCAAACTGGAGTAACTGTCTTTTCGAAAGGAAAATCACCTGAGGCTACATTATCATCCACTTTGCTAAGTATATTCTTGATTGGCTCTTTTTAGCACTGTTGTTT
Organism: Rhynochetos jubatus; assembly: GCA_027574665.1. NCBI lineage: Eukaryota > Metazoa > Chordata > Aves > Eurypygiformes > Rhynochetidae > Rhynochetos > Rhynochetos jubatus. Next base: position 6,533,750 of record CM050669.1, read on the forward strand.
ACAAATGCAAAAGCTCATCTGTCTCATTCCAAAATACCCTGAACAAGCGCCCAGTGACACACAGACTGACCCCACTAACACAAACGCGCTGAAACGTCTTACTTGTATGGTACAGCTGAGGTACGCTTTTATGTCCAGTCGCAGCTTGCTCCAGAGTGGGCTGGTGGAAGGGAGGACCAGTCTGGAAAAGAGCAAGAGTTGGGTTTAGCTTTGAAAAAAGCCCAAACCACTAAATAAATTAGATTTCAGCAGCACAAAGAACAGCGAGTTTATTTCCTTGACACTGCCAGTGAGTAAAAAGAACTGCTTGCAAAGCAAGAAGTAAAAGTAGTAACAGTTTTGCCACGGGTGAAGAGAAGTACTTCTACTCCATAAAAACTACCGGGAGCATTAGAAAACTCAATTCAAAGAGCTTCCCAGCAGAGTACCCAGATCTCTGGAAGTGTGATACAGGGAGCTGTGACAGCCAGGAAGCTGGTGGAGACCTGAATCCCACACACTGATGTTCTCTTCCAGCCAGGCATTCTGCAGCCACCGCCTGAGAACAGAGCAGGCTGGCTTGTAGCAAGACAGTCTATTTTGGGATCAAATTAGATTGGCTCAATCTCTTCTAAACTTTCGATGCTGCACTTGTGAAGTAATGACCCCAGACCATCCCAAAATTCAGACACAGTCCATACAAGTCAGGAGTAGGGAAGAAAGAGGCTGGACCCATGCTGTCATTCTGGAAAGAAGTGAATTGTACCGTTCTTGGCCCAGTTGCGTGCTCATTTCCATTTTATGCTCTAAACAGTGAGCAGCTCAAACTCCAATGATCCAGACCGCAGACCACCAGACACTTGGGTGTAACAGAGCTGCCAAAGCCCTGACTACCCAGAGTCACACACTTGGATACTCTGCCTACATACAGGCCGACGGCTCGGCCCCTTCCTGTGAAAACCAACTTGCAACACCTTCACGGTGCTCCTGAGTGCAAGCACACGCAGTTTCAGACCTCTGGTGAAGCCACATGTCCTCTGCAAATGGCTGGAGTCTAGTACTACAGATGACTCACTTCTAAGGAAGAAAGGAAGAACCTGGCTAAGCCAACTGTGAATACAGTGTTTGGGAAGAGCTGCCACCTTTTTCCAGTCTCACAGCCAGGATGCAATCCTGAAAAACCCCCAACCAGCTTCCTCTCACCTGCAATTCTCACATCTACTCAGACTTACTTCAGTTTGTTCTTTGGGGCTTTCAGAAGAAGCAGCTTCTGCAGGGAGCGGAAGAGGTCCCGGACACAGAAGGACACAAGGGCATTGAACACTGGTTAAAAGAAAAGTCAGTAAAGCATTTGTAAATGATTTTCCATATATTCCTGGTTTCTCAGCTAATCTGAAAAGAGCTCCCCAGGGAACTGAAGCCAGTAATTCCTACAGCAGAACTACTGTGTTTCCACAGGTTTCCAGAAAACATCAGTTCGCCTTACCCTAGAATTTTTTCTCTAAACAGCAAGATCACAAAGGACAGCTTTCTGGCACAGGGGCTATCTCTGACAGCCCCAGGATGCGACTTGCCATTGGTCTACCTTTACCATTAAATTATCAGGTGCTTTCTCACTGAGTAAAGAGCACCAAGCACAAAAGCAGCCTGACTCATGCACTTTTTAATTAAATAAAAAAGTTACAGAAATAGTCATGTGTGACAATATTTTACCAACAGGAATGAAAGAGATATGAAAAGCTCTATGCCAGGCAGAAAAGGATTAAGAACACATGGATTTAAGTAGTCCCACTCCACAGTGCCAGTTCCATATGGCACACAAGGACAAGCTGATAAAACATAGCGAGAAAGTACCTGCTAATTTAGCAGTAAAAGTAGACAGACTGCAGGTCACATCCTCTGAGGCACTAACAAAGATATCTGTCTCTCAGACATGCTGTTGCGAGTCTAAACCAGGACTGTCTGCAAAACCTGGAGCTTATGCAAAAGGAGGCTAGGCTGGAGAGACAGCGTGCCTCTCATTTGTTCTACAAGCATCATATCCTGCAGAGGAGACCTAGACATGCAACATTTTCCCTAGTCCTGGCTAGGGGAACGTGAACTTGATGCTGCACCTGAACTCTGAACTGTTGTGTGGTTATAACAATTTGGTAAGAGGACTCAAAATAGTTTTGTAGGAGCAGTTCTAAGTGTTAACAGCAAGAAGCTGCAGAAGAAGTTGCCAAAAAACCCATGCACTACAAGTGTATAACCAGTAGGTAGCTTCGACTTTACTCCAAGAAATAAATCTGGTGAACGAAGGGTGGTACTCTCCTCAGCAGTCTGCAAGCCCAGCTGCTCCAAGCACACACCCTGAGAGGTCACACACCGGGACACCAGGAGAGATACCACCTGCACACTCCCCATCAGGAAGATAAGCTACTTAACTTACCCTTTCAGAAGCCCCGTTTCACTTAACTCCTGCCAGTATTTATCCCCACTCTCTTCCAATAGCTAAACCTTCCCTACCAAACGACCTCCCCTCTCTCAGAGAAGTAGTTTGGTGACCAACTCACCTGTTGCATCAGTGACTTGAAACTTGCTGGGATCAGCCCCACCACTGTCTCCTTTGGTGGTCGCTACACATGCTTTAAAGGCTTGAGTGATTTCATGGAAAAGTTTTGGTGTTAGATTTCTCTGGGGAAAGGAAAGAAAAGGATTGCTGTGGAGAAAGAGCATGCAACATTCTGAAGCACTTTACTGGAACAGGAGTATTGGAATTCATTGCAAGTTTGATTGCAGAAACAGCTCCATCCCACAGCACAAAGGAAAAAAGTCAGGACAGTGTTAACAAATGCTAGTGGCCTTCCCTCGCTCTAAATGGGCTTCAAGGGCTTTTAATTGGTTGGGGGTTGAGAAGCAATGAATCAGCTGCAAGCAACTATTCAATCTGACCTTTCCCCACCCCCTTCTTAGTCAGAAGCAGCAAGCCATTTCATCACTACTCAGAACATGACTAAAAACATTCCTGGGGCTGCCAAAGGCACAATGCTTAGCAGGAGGATAAAAAACCGTATCAAGTTAAGCATTCTGACCTCTCCTGAGCCACACAAGTTTCTCTGGCTTCTCCCCAAGATGGAGCACAAGTACTCTAATCTTGCAGCCCGAGAAAAACTGCACAGATAAGTCATGCTGGTCACAAGAGCTCTAGGGGTAAGACCTTGTACATAGGACATACACCTCTGAGGGTCTGGTGGAAGATGAACAAATAGAAAGTTGGTCTTTTATAGGCAACAACACACATGACAGATTGTTTAAATGAGGGTGCTCAAGTGCCTTGTATTCCAACTCCCTGCTCACCTCTGCAGCTTTTTTCCATTCTTCAACCATTTTCAAGCTCACAGGAATGAGACAAACTCTCTTCCGTTTGACTCTTTCATGTTCATCATCGTCATCATCTTCATCACTTGCTTCCTAGAGAAGTCAGTACCAAGACAGGGAAAAGGCTTATACACTTCTTAGTGATAGAGGTGGGGCCAGCAGAGCAGCTGCTGAAGAGGAAGGCAGGCAGGCAGCAGTGAATCTTATTAGTGCCGTTAGCAGCACTTTGCTTAAAGCAGTAGTAAAATCACAGGTACTACGAATTCCAAAACTGCTACTTAAGCCCTGCAGGCTTGCTACATAAATATAACGTGCAATAATGTAAAGCATCACTGAGAAAGGCTATCACTTTGAGGCCAAACCAACCCTCCTTGGGAAAGGAGACACAAAACCAAAGCCACAGAGAAAATCCACTCTAAGGCTCCACTTTCACGATCTTTAACAAACTCCTCACTCCACTCAAAGCCACAGCTGATTTCTGGATTACAAGCCTGTACACCTGCAGGTGATCTTCAGGGAAGCCCCTCCCCAGCCACCTGTGCCACAATAAGTCCCAACACACTTAGGCCTTGCAATCAAACTCAAATACTTAACACATGCAATCAAAATCACAGGTTTCAGCACTCCAAAACAGGGCCTAGTACCTCCAGTTTATCAGGTGGTATGTGCAATTCCTCCTCCTCCTCAGAACTGTCCGAAGCATCAAAATTCAGCAGGGTGCGATCATTTTCCTCCAAAAACTTATAAAATTCAGGATCTTTGTCCTTCAGCCGGGAGAGCTGATCTTTATGTTCTGATGCCTTTCCCTTCTTCCTGGTAGATAAGAATTAACATGCATTTATTCATTGCTCAACCTTCTGCTGATGCTGTAAGAAAAGCAAGCAACCTCTGAGCAGTAAAGCTAATTTGACTAATAATGGATTTATCAGAGCAGTGGCCAAGGTTCACACCTGCTCTAGAGGACTCCAGTACCTGAAGAGGGCTACAAGAAAGCTGGAGGGGGACTTTTTAAAATGGCATGTAGTGACAGGACAAGGGGTAACAGGTTGAAATTGAAAGCAGGGAGATTTAGATTAGATACAGGAAGAAATTCTTCCCAGGGAGGGTGGGGAGGCACTGGGACAGGTTCCCCAGAGAAGCTGTGGATGCCCCATCCCTGGCAGTGTCCAAGGCCAGGCTGGATGAGGCTTGGAGCAACCTGGTCTAGTGGAGGGTGCCCCTGCCCACAGCAGGGGGATTGGAACTGGATGATCTTTAAGGTCCCTTCCCACCCAAACCATCCTATGACTTGCAAAAAGTTATTTCCATTCAGCACTAAGAAAACATGAGAACAAGCTATCAGGTTGTATTGGGATACTGAACAGAGGTCACAAAACATCTTGCAAAAGCAGAAAATCTGTTTCAAAGTTTCTCAAAATTACTCTCTCTAGCTTTTTATAGAGAACACAAAGCTATACAGCCAGAGAAATCTGACAATGAAAGCTTGGTAAAATCTCATCTGGTACTAAAGATGTTTTGGCTTCTAATAGTGATGAGTGGTGCTTAAGAATGATTTCATAATTTTCTGTCTGCAGGTACTGCAATGTCTTTCAGCAAGAGTAAACACACAAAATCTGGGGAAAAACAAAGTAAGGTTTGCCTGAGTCCAATATGCCCTGTAAAAGACTAAAAGCATGCATAAGCTTTTTGCCATCGCAGTTACTGAACAGGCACAGGTACAAGAGAAAACCCAACTATCCTGTACCCCATAACCACTCTACTGCCTTGAACACAGCCCTTCCAGGCACCTCTAACCCAGAAGCAGCTCATTCTACGACGGGTGCTGCAATGAAGCCTCGTGGTTCCTCGTAAAAGGAGGCAAAAGGGGAAAAACCAAACAACCGAGCAACCAGTGAGCGCGTGCTTAGACGTGCCAAGCCTCGCCCAAAGCAGGCGGGGGGCGACCGGCCGGCCGAGCCCGTACCTGGCAGCCGGGGGGGCCTGGAGCGGCTGCCTCGCCTTCCCGTCCTGCTGCGCCTTCCCGCTCCGCCGCCGCCGCGCCGCAGCCCCCTTGGCGGGCCTGGCGGCCTCCTCCTCCTCGCCGGCATCAGGCTCCGATTCGGAGCCAGCAGCGAGGAACTCATCCAGGCTCAGCTCTGCCAGCCTCCTGGGGACAGCGAGAAAAGGGGTGAGGGGGGGGGGGGGGGGGGGGGGCGCAGCGGCGAGCCGCGCCAGGCCCGACAGCTCGCGGCGGCCTCGGGGCCGAGCAGAGCGGGGCTGACGGGCTGCACCCGGGCCGGCTGCACCCAGACGACACCCGGCAGCACCCTCGGTCCGATCAGTCCGGTTCGCCCACCCTCCCCCCGCCCGCAGAGCGCTACCACCGCTCACTTCTTGCCGGCAGCTGCCATGCTGCCCGCCTCGCTCCAACGCGGCCGCCGCTTCCGCTCCCAGCGTGCCGCGGGGCGGGGGCGGGGCGGAGAGACCACGCCCCCGCCCCCGGCCGGTCTCTCCCCCCCGGCCGGCCCCCGGGCTGGGCTCACCGGGGCCGGTGCCACGCGTGTCCCCGCCCCCGCAGGACGGGCTCCCCCCCGCACCCGATGAGTGAGCGGCGGGGCGGGACGAGCTGCCCTTCCCCCCGCAGCCCGGTGACACGTGCGCGGCGGGGTTTCAGTGCCGTGCCGTGGGCTGCCCTCGCACGGCTCCGCGGCGGGGTTATTCCGGGTGAGGGAGGAAGCCGCAACCGTGGGACCGCCCCGGCTCCGTCCCGCCGCGGCCTGAGGAGGAGCCGTGCACCTGCCCGCCCCCGGCCCGCCCCCCCGTCTCCCCGCCGCGGGGCCGGCGGTAGCGGTGCGGGTATAGCCGTGCCCCGCAGCATCCCGCGGGCCGGGCCGTCGCTGCGCCGGAGCCGTGAGTACCGCCGGGGCCGTGAGTACCGCCGGGGCACGGCCCTGCCGCCGCCCCCTCCCCTCCATCTCCCCGCAGTGGCCGGCCAAGGGTCGGGCAACCGGACCCCGCGGGAGCGCCCCGGGCCCGGTGGCGGGAGGAGGGCGAGCGGGAGGGGGTCCGTGGGAGGGAGGGCAGCGGCAGGAGGACACCCCCGACGAACTCTCCATCGCTCCCCGCCGCTGCCGGGGGCAAGTTTGCCTGTCGGGCGGCGCGTCCGGAGGAACAACCGGTGCCGGTGCTCGCTCCCCGCTTCCCGGTATCTCTGCAGCCGAGGCCGGCAGCGTTTCCGCGCTAAGCGTGGTCTCCTTCCCCGTCCTTCCCAAGTCCTGGAGCGATCCCTTTGGTAAAGGAGAAAGCTGCGGCTTTAGAGCCTCGCGGGATGCAGGGGCCCGGGGAGAGCCGCAGGAAGGTTCTGACAGCGGAGGTCTGGGGGAAGCACAGGGGCTGTTTGGTATCTTGGCTGTGAGGGAGATGAAGGGCACGGGGAGAAACAGTGCCTTAGGTTTTCTGGCAACTTCTGGTTGGGGGGGGAAGCAGGAGGCAGGTTTTTTCTGGCCTCTGCAGTGGCCATTGGGACAGAGAGCTCTCCTTGAGCTACAGCATCCCTGTTTGTGGAGGTGGTCCTGGGAGCAGCAGGCCAGGGCAGACAGCTGGTTTGGTTCTGCTGGCTGAGCAAATGCCTCCCTCTCTAAGGAGTGATGGTCCTGGGACCTTGGATTCTCCACAGCCAGCAAAAAATACGGCAGTCGGGTAGCTGCCCCTGCTCTGTGCATCGGTACATGACCACCGGCTGACCAGGCTGTTGTGCCAAGCTGGAAATCTTTCAAAATGCTTTCATGGGGTCTCTTTGTAAAGGAAACCTGCTCTCCTTTGACTTCAGCGGCCACTGTCTGATGGGCGCGATCTTGGGGTGCTCTCTGTTGCTGGAGATGAGGGAGGGAGGTTCTGGAGTGATTCAGCAACATGTGGATACTGGGGTGGTTTTGATCCTGACAGCCCCGGGTGCTCAAGGCTGATGCAGGTAACTTGTGGCCCTCAGGAGAGGGCACAGCTGAAATGAGCATCAGGGAGCTACTGCTCCTTTTTGGTACGGACAGTCGGAAGGCATGGGCTGCCTTTAAGGTTGGGAGGAGGGATGTGGACCTCCACAGCAGATTTGGGGTGTCTGTGTGTTGACGTTTTGCACCAGGAGGTGTTGGTTTGTTACCACTAAGTGACTCGCTAATGCTTCAAATGCCTTTTGATTACAATCTCTGCAGCCAAGCAATCACCTCTGTGGAATCTCTCCCCTCTGCACCATAAATTTCTCTCCTCACCCATGAGCATCTGCTGGAAGTACGTTATTCAGCGTGGCAGTGAGTAAGACTCTTGGGGATCTTGGGTATAAAGATCTGAGTTTCCTTCCTGAGAACTGACTGATTCATGAGTCCCAGCAAACAGCATCTAATTCAGGGCGGACCAGGAGCTGGCAGGCGTAGTAGTCACCTGTTCGCTTGGCTTGACAGTCTAGGATCCAAATGGAGTCACTCCTTAGTATCTTGGGTAGCTGGGATGCTCCCTCGTGCTAAGGGCCGCTTGGTGTGGGTGGCAGTGGGACCTCTTTGCTCTGCCAGCCCATCTAGTGGTCTCATCAGCATCAGTCTTGGTGTAGATGGAGTGGCATGTGAATAGCAAGACAGGCATGCTTTGAAGGCTGGAGATGTGCTGGGGAGATTGTTCTGGGTTCTAGTCTGGCTTTGCAGCAGTTCAGGCTCAGCAGCTCAGAAATCAAACAGCCATGCTGAAGTCTCAGTGCTGGCTTCCTCAGCCTGGCCTCCAAACCCTTAGCAAGCTGGACCTGGTAGCACGAGAGGCTTCACCCTTTCTGCCTGGCCTGCTAGAACTGGCTGCATACCACGCTGCATTCTCTAAAGGATGTGACTCCTCAAGGACAGGAATTCAAGCTTCTTCAGCTGAAATTCCCAGGGTCTGGGACCCGCTGGCCTTGGCAGGCCCCCAGTGTACCAGCAAACTCAAGGCCATTATGTCACATGCTCCTCATAGCTCAGTTTTCATGTATGTGGCCTGTGCCTGCAAGAAGATATGAGGGAATTCTCTTAATTGTTTTCTGGCTTGAAAACAGACTCCCACTGTTCCACAGTGAGAAGCACTGAGCTTGTTCGGAAGGGGAAATGCACATCTGCTTACATGGTCCTGTATGTCTGCGTTGCCAGCCCCCACTAGGGCTGAGGCTGGTAGGCTGTAAGCTGTCTGTAAATGTGGCGTGGGCCATGCGGTCTCCGCGAAAGGGATGAGGTCAGGGTGCAGCTGGTGACCTCCGCCGGTGACATCCCGGTTCGGAGAGTCACTCATGAGCACATCACAGGGCATCGGGAGCAGCATTGTTCCCTGGCTTATCCGTCTGTAAAAGATCCGCTCGCCTGATTGCAGCCAGCAGACACAAGTGCTTTTTCCTTCTTTCCCAGTCTACTGCTGGAGCCACCGGGCCACACTGCCTGGTATCATGGAGTCAACTTTCCCTTTAGGAGCCAGGTGGTAGCGTGTGCTGAATCTCAGCAGATTCATCGCTCTCGTCTGACGTCAGAGCATCGCTGAGCGGTAACGGCCCATCCTGAACTGGCCCACTGCCACCTACTCGAGACACCATCACCTTGCACAGCGGATAGGTAAAGGGCACAGTCCCTCTTGGAATAGCTGCTGGCCAAGGATGTTGCAGGCAGGGAGCTCCTGGGCAAGTCTAGGAGTCAGGAATATTGAGATCCTCTGATCCAGGCTGCTTCCGATGACCTGTGCTGTTGTTTTGCCTGTTTACCAGTCTGAAAAATGAGTTGGGGACAGAGATGTCTGTCACAGGGGAGGCTAGAGGGACATCAGGAACATCACAGTGATGGATAGTGCAGCTGAAGCTGTTAACTATCACTCTGCTCCCTGGAGAGGAGACTTGCTTGATGCCTATGTGTAGAGGTTTGGCACTGCTTGTGCCATAAAATAGCATTGGATGCAACATTAGCTCCTTTCCCATGTCTGCTGGGGGACACTGGGAGGGGGGTATTAGGACATGACCCACATTTCTAGTCCTTGGCAGAGGCAAAGGGCTGCTTTTGACTGGATTTTGGTGCGCTTTGTGCTGGACTGTAGGAGCTGCTGTCTAATCCCAGTGCAGCTGGAGACCTGCGCATTTTGCTGAGCATCTCAAGGCATGAATTAGTTTCCATTTCTTGTTTCTCCCTAAACTGGGAATTCAGCAGTCCCAAACCTATTCGGGTCCTGACCCTTACAACCAATTACTCAAAGTGACCCAAATGTTAGCACAGATGCCTCTAAATCCCTCAGCCATGGAGTCCTGCTTGGAGCTGCTGTGGTCCCCTGTGTGCAAAATACTGAAGCCAAATTTGAAGATGTCTGCAGGAGGAGTTGCTGCCTGTGCAAAGTGCACGTGAGAGGGAGAAGGCTGCGTACCCAGATGGGCACTAAGCAGATACCCTTTATCTCTTCTGAGTGTGGGAATGTCCTCGTGCAGGCATTGGGGGTCTGCCTTGCGCTCCCTCCCCTCTCAGCTACAGCACTTCTGAGTGGGTGCTGAGAGCAACTTTGAGCTCCGTTTCCGAACAAAACTGCCCAGGAATAATGGGGAGAGAGGCTTTAATTAGAAAAGACCTCCAGCCCTTCTGTGTGCACCAGAGCCAATCGATTACAACCCACTGAGCTGCTGAAAGACACTGACTAGGTCAATGTGCTGAATGCCCTTCTTGCCTGAAGCCAGCGCTGTCTCTGTGCTGTAGAGCTGGCAACTGTGTGCAGTTTTCCCCCATCCTCCCCACCCCCTTTGCTGAGGCTCCACATCCTCTCTGGCAGCTTGTCACTTCTCTGCAGATGTCTAGACAGGAGGATTCGGTGCGTGTCAGTTATGCCTAATTCATTAAAAAAACCCAAACCCTACTGAGAGCTGGGGATGCTCAGTCCTGCAGACTCAGCGCAGTCTGCGGTGCCCTGTGCTGCCTTGAGGCGAGCTCAGAGCAGATTAATTCCGTCGGCAGGAGCAGCGCCTGCTTCGCCCTCCCATCCGTAGCAGGGGGGCTTGGGGAATAGAAGGCAGGCATGGTCAGGGGCAGTGCTGGCAGCAGGAGCAGACTGGAGAGAAGTGTTTGGGGCTGAGGTGCATGCTCCCAACCTTGCAGCTCATCCCCATTGTGTCTTCTCAGTGTGTCCACGTCCTCCGCCGTGTCCGTCGGGAGCTGACAGAGGGGTACAAAGTGTCCGAGCCCTCAATCTGGCTGTTTGAAACTGCCAGCTTCCTCATTCTGCTGTCCGTCCTGCCACCTCTGAAGGCAGAGCTGGTGCCAGGAATGACAGCTCCCCTTGCCACGTTATGTCCCATCTCCATCAGTATTTGCAGCCCTGACCTCTGTGTAGCGCAGCTGTAAATCAGCCACCGCAGCAGCAGTGACTGGACCTGCGGTTCAGAGCGGGTAGGTCACTTGCTGGTCCTGAACTAGTAGGTCCTCCTGCTTCCTCGCAGTTGCTGGCTCTTCTAGGCTGAACACACAATTAACCTCATATTAATAAGACTGAATGGGAGCTGCTGCACACTGAATTCCCTGGATGCAGGTAAAGTGTTACAGGGGGTGAGAAGGGACTGAACCCCAAGGTGTTGTACTGAGATAGAGTTTTCTGTCTGTATCAGTGATGCTAATGGGACAGGTCCTGGTGGGGACAATTGCCTAGATTAGCGCCTTCTTTACATCAGAGTCCTGGGAATATACAACTGGATGATTTCCAGCCCTCTTTGATTGTGTTTATTGTGGGGAAGGGAGCAGGAAAGGTAGGATTGTATTTTGTAACAGTGCTGAAAAAACAAGAGTTTGGGATATCCAAGTTGGAGGCATGAGGGCAGGTAGTGTATATCTGCTGCAGCTTAGGAAAATAGCCCTGGTGTCTTAGAGCGTAAGAGGATGCAAAAATACTGCTAGTCATCTGGTAGTACCTAAAGCTGCTCGTTAGGTAGAGGCTTCAGCACCATGGGTTCAGCAAAAGGGGTAGCTCAACCAAATTAACGGCGCCTCCGCAAAGCAATAGGGAAGGTGAAAATTTGCAGGCCTGCAGCTCTGGATGCTGCTACGAGCTGTATTAGTGGTCTTTGAACAGCACAACAGCAGCTATTGTTACTGCCGGCTCAGCTGTTTGTGTCCCTTGACTGTTGAAGGGAAGGAAGAGAGCACATCATCTTCCCAGCCCTGCTCCCAGGAGGAAAGAAGCTGATTGCGCTTGCGCGCACATCCACACAGCTGGATGGGGGCTTGCCTGTGCCCCCTGTGGCTGCCCCCCCGGCTCATCCTGCCCTGAGCTTTAATGTGTATTGCGTGTTGGGGTTCTTTGGGGGAGTGCTGAATTGCGGGAGGCGACGCACTGGCAAATGGCCTGCGGCTCCTCTCCGAGCGGTTGAAAATAAGAATTCTGATTTCTGGTGCAGGGGAGATGGAGATGTACTTGGAAGCAGCAATTCCTGCCTGTGACTCCGTTTTCCAGCTCCTTCTTCCCCAGGGGTCCATGGTGTTGCTGTGAGGGGATGAGTTTTGCTGGGCTGTTGTGGGGGGGCGCTGCTTTGGCTCCGCTGCTTGGAATGGAGATCTGCAGCTGCTGGGCACAGCAGAATGATGCTGCCAGCAGCCCCTTCCCACCTGGGGACAGAGCCAGAGGAGGTCTGCCAGCAAAAAAAAGGGATTCTGTGCCTGAGAAATGGACCCCCAACACCAAAGAAGGGGGGAAACCACTCCCCTGAAAGGGAAACTGGCATCGTGGTGCCGCCTTGTTCCCCTAACCCTTGTGCTGCCCGTTGCTCTGTTAGTGCCGTGACATGCTGGGTAGGGGTGGGTGCCAGCACGGACTTTGTGTGTTATCCTGAAGGTCTGACATCAGTGCATGTTTGGGAGATGCAGTGCTGTGCACAAAACAGGGCATTGTAGCTGATTTACCGGAAAAGAGGTACTGGGACATCAACACAGGGATAGGGCACGCATGGAAGTGATGGATTTAAGGGTGATTGTATGTCAGGCCTTATGGCACATCATGCCTTAGGGTAGGGGATGTCACCTTATCCAAAGCAAAGGTTCATGCCCCGACCAGCTGCACAGGATGTGTCTTTGTGGTCTCCCAGCTAGCCTGGTGGACACAACCTCCATCCATGCTGTCAACAAAAAGCCATTCTCCAGGGCCTTCCTGGGGAAAGGGCAGGCTCTGAACTTTTCCCTGGAGGATACTCTGTTCCCGGTTTATTGCTCAGCACGCTTCTTTTCACTCTCAGCAAAATATGGGGTTTTTTGTGCAAAGAGAACAGACCTCCCTTTGGGCAGGGATCATTTGCATTAATTAACAGAGCTGTTATGCATGGCCACGCTCTGTCGCATAGGAGCCAAACAAACGCCGCCTTTTTTTTTGTCATAACCTCAGAGTTATTACAAGTCAGGCACCGCATCCATTATAAGTGATGCGTAACACGTGCGCTCATGCTGCTGCATGCTCCACAAAAGTGGGCTTGTATTTACTTCCCCCCACTGGAGCTTTGGACACTGCTGTACTGTCTCTTGTGGGCCAGGCAGTGTTCCCCATTAATTATATCTTAGCAGTGCTCATGGACCTTCACTTCCTGGGAATGAAGTTTTACAAGGAAATAAGGAATATTTAGTGCTGCCAGTGAGACTGAGAGTTCAGGCACAGGAAGCGGCACAAGAGCAATGGGGTGTTCTTTCCCTTTTTCTCCACTAATTATTATTATGATGATGAGAAGCTGTGGATGCCCCATCCCTGGAAGTGTCCAAGGCCAGGCTGGATGAGGCTTGGAGCAACCTGGTCTGGTGGAGGGTGTCCCTGCCCATGGCAGGGGGTTGGAACTAGGTGGTCTGTAAGGTCCCTTCCAACCCAAACCATTCTGTGATGATTCTATATTCTGACCCATTAAAGCAAAAGAGCTCAGATGGGAACAAGTTATTGCAGAGCGGAGGGGACACTGGGAAGTGGGACTGAGGGGGCTGTACCTGCTGCAAGCCTTCGGTCACAGCCATCCCTGAGCTCCGGGATGGTGACCTTTCCCAAGGTAGGTGGTGGGTGGGAGAGCTGCTCCTTGAGGGAGGGATTGCTGAGGCTGTAGTGGGGCTGTAGTGAAAAGCCATCAAGCAGGGTTGGTTCAGGTGGGTCAGGCTGGCTGTGGCCTGGTGCCTGGTTCGGGGATGCTCTTGGGAGCCCAGTAGCAGTGCAGTGGCCAGGATGACATCTCTGTCTGGCCCTGCTCCCCACTGGGTCACGTCAGAGTAAGTGTAGCTCAGGGTGCTGCACAGTCTGTGGTGCTTCAGTTGAGATGCTCAGAGCTCTGTGAGGTGCATGCCAGCCCTTGCTGGTGACAGCAGGGGGGTGTGGGTGGAGAGGGGAGTGAGCAATAGCTGATGTCTACCTCCTGGCCATGGGAATCATTGCTGGGCAAGTCAATGTCACCCTTGTCACTCTCTGCGTTTGTACTCGCCCAGAGTTGTGCAATGACTCAGTGGCAGGGCTGGGAAGAGAGCCCAGCACTTCCTACCCTCTTTGGAAAGGCGTTTGATTACTGTGAGGCCAATGCGTCGGCTACAGCAGCCGTCGGTCCATTGTGCCCGGTGCCTCTCCTCGGACTGCTGCACCTGAGCTGTGTGCTAGTCCCTGCCTGGCCACGGCAGCAAACCTTTCCTTGCAAGTCTCCAAGGGCACAAGGAGAAGCAGTCCCATCTTCTCCCTACTCCTCTGTCCTGTCTTGCATTGTTCCCCTGGGTCTTCCCAGTGCTGTGGAGCCAGGAGTTCCCATTTTTGGCTACTAGCACCCAGGAGGGGCGAGGAGAGTGCTCTCAGTTAGAGCTGGGGCATGACTTAAATACTGATGGGGAGAAGTATGCTCAGCAGTGTATTAAAAAGATAAACCAGCTCGAGCAGATCAGGAAAACCCTCCGGCCTGCAGCTAGAGAGGGAAATAAAGGTGAGAAAGCACTGTCTGCTCTCTGCCACTAAACCAGGCCTGGGAAAGGGGCTCTTGAGCCCAGGTAGAGATGCTAATCATTATTCATAATTATTAAAGCATTAGAGATGCTAATAATTATAAACTGCCTTTGTGTAGTCACCTCTCATCCAGCAACGTCCATGCGTGTGAATTAACACACCGAGGGTGTCCCAGGGATGTTGTCGCTCTCTGAAAAGCTCAGGGGAAGGGTGTGGGAGGAGAAGGCCAGTTAACTCATGGGCTCTTCTTCCCTGTCAGGGGCACAATGGCATCTCACTGTCATTGCTGGAAAGCATCAACAGGCATTGCCTTTGTTGTGTGCTCGTGAATCTTTCCCGCTGACAGATGAGGAATCTCGTATCCTGCGGGACGATGCAAATAGAAGAGGGCATTGCAGGCTTCTCTCCTGCTCAGGAAAGATGTTTATTCATCTTTTTTCCTCCCCCAGACTCTAGTAGATGATACAATTGCTATTTAAAACCATATAGATGGCTGAATTCGTGGCTGAGCAGGCACAGCGTGGTGGGTTTCTATTTTTAGGCTCGGCACGGCTGGCGATGTGTAGGTGTCGTGAGGAGCACGGAGGCTGAGGGGATTCTCTCGCCGCAGGGATGCGGGGGCAGGCACACGAGTGCAGCACACGGGCTTTATTTTTTCTTCAAGCTGCCTTTTTCTCCTGCTCCCTCCCCCTTCCTCCTGCTGCTCAGTCATTTTCTCTTCACTCCCCCGCTTTTCCTTCAGGTGCTGCTGGCAGGGAGACAGTCAAGCGCCTTTCAAAACACCATGAGCAGCCTAAAAGCATGGAAAGAGAAAACATCTTTGCACAAATACATGGCCTTATTCCTCAATTAGGCAATGTTTATTTCCTATGAGCAGGTCAAGTTATACTCCTGGGCTGTCCGATTGTGTGGAAGGACTGTCCCGCTCCACGCTCCGTGGCATTCTGCATCAGGTCCCAGCCACCCGATCAGCATCTCTGTTCTTTCCTGTCTGTCCCTCGTTGTCAAACTACCTGAAGTTCAAAGTTACCTCTCGGAAGGACAGCCAGGGTCTCAGCCAGGGGTGCTTCCAGGGAAATCAAGGAGCTTTGCTCTGCCCAGGCTAGGCTAGGGCAGGAACAGAAAGTCTGCGGTGCCGGGGCAGGGCTGTTTGGTGTGCCTGGGTAGAGGACACTGCCTTATCCTCCTGAACTGTGTGTGCACGGGAAAAACAGCAGCTCTCTGAGCTTAGCTTTGGAACACATTACAGATCTCCTGGCATCTTCTGGTATCTGGAAGGGAACAGCCACCACTCAAAGAGCTGTGGTCAATGGCATCACTCTTGCCTTTTCAGATATGGGATTCCCTGGTTATCTTTTGTTTAGGCTGAAAATGGTGGTCATGCTCGCTGTGTCTAGTGGTCTGTTTAAGTTGTTTGATCAACGCAGGACTGGCATGCCCTGGTGAGACTTTTAAGATCAGTGCTTCCGCTGATATTGCATGGAAGTGCACCTTGGTAGGCTGATTTGGCGATGGTGCAACTTCACCGCTGTAAGCCCGTATGTTGTAGTACCCCTCTGAAGGCGAGTAAGGAGGATATCGATCCAGAGATGAACACGGTTGGGAAGCAGTGAGTGTCACAGAACAGAGCCTTGGCATCACTGGGCATTACTTGTGTCCAGGGACTGTCTCCTCCCCGTCACTGGTTTATGAGCAGGATAGTGTTTCCCTGGCAGGGGCTGGTTAAACCGGGGGTCTTAGGCAGGGTCTTTGAGCAGTGGTGGGCATACCTGGGGGCTACGGGAATTGTCTGGGGATAGAGCTCTTCCCACCTGGGTAATGCTTTGGCTTTCCCCCATGTCAGTGCCGGTGAGGAGGGAAAGCCCACCACCTACCCCCTGCAGCCATGGAAGGAGGCGTGCAGCTCCTCAACCGTGATGGCCACAGCATCTCCCACAACTCCAAACGACACTATCACGATGCCTTCGTGTGCATGAACCGCATGCGCCAGCGTGGGCTGCTCTGCGACATCGTGCTGCACGTGGGCACCAAGGAGATCAAGGCCCACAAGGTGGTGCTGGCGTCCTGCAGCCCATACTTCCACGCCATGTTCACAAGCAAGTAGTGTCCTCTCTTCCCCCTGGGTTTCCCTGCTCCTCAAACCCTCCCTTCCCTGCCAACCCCTTCCCTTGCCGTCCTGCTCCCTATTCTCACCGCCCTACCCTATGGGAATACCATGCCCGTGTACCATCGCTGGCAGCAAGTGCAGTAACGTTCCTCATCTGGCTCCCTTCCATGAAGCCCTTTGCCCGTAACCTCCTTGCACAGGTATCTTGATGCCCATCCTGCAGACATGGACCCCATTCCCTAGAGCATATCGCTGCTCCTCCTTGCTAAGAGGTGAGAAGGAGACCTTTGCTGGGCTGTAGAGGTGGATGCGGCTTGTTCCATGCATGGTCAAGTCTTCCTGCAGGGAAACAATCCTGCTGTGGGATTTTTGTTCACGTCTGTTATCTGTGTTGCCCCAGATGAGATGAGCGAGAGCCGCCAGACCCACGTGACGCTGCACGACATCGACCCACAGGCTCTGGAGCAGCTGGTGCAATATGCTTACACGGCTGAGATTGTGGTGGGCGAGGGGAATGTGCAGGTAGGAGCTTCCCCCCAAATCTCTCTTCTCCACAAAGCTGTTCTGTAGGCACTTGCCTCCTGGGGGCTCTTCTCTACTGCTGCTCAGCACTTTTGGCTGATGTTCTGTGATGGCACCTGCATCTGTGGTCAGGGAGTCCATCTGCTCCCCTGCACCCAGAGGGGTGGCTCCTGTGACTGCTGTGGCTGGGAGCGGGTCCTCAAAGCACTAAGCAATGCTCAGGTCTAGTCCTGCCATTCTCCTGCCATTTCCTGGCCCTGCAGGGAGTTGCAACTGTCCTCAGCTCTCCTGTAGCTTAGTCCTGTTGGGAACAAAGAATGCTTTATCCTCTCTGTGCTTGCGTGCCTGGAGGTGCTCAGTAAGCCTGTTCTGTTGTTGACTTGCAGTGAGACGAGGGTGAAAATTGTTTCCTTGCCCTGGAAACTCCCTTTTCCCCCATTCTTTTCCACTGCCAGACACTTCTTCCTGCTGCCAGCCTGCTTCAGCTCAATGGTGTGCGGGATGCTTGCTGCAAGTTCCTGCTCAGCCAGCTGGACCCATCCAACTGCCTGGGGATCCGGGGTTTTGCTGACACACACTCCTGCAGTGACCTCCTCAAGTCTGCGCACAAGTACGTCCTCCAACACTTTGTGGAGGTGTCCAAGACAGAGGAGTTCATGTTGCTGCCTCTGAAACAGGTGAGGCCCTGATGGGAGTGTGAAGGTATCCGTGTGGCAGGGCTTTTCGTGATCAGTCCTGGAAGGCACAGCCTGCGTGTCCAAAGCCCAAGGAACCTGCACTGAGGGGACAGGGTTTGACAGGGGAATGTACCCATATTCTGTGCTTTGGTACTCCCTGTTCAGTGGAGAGCCAATACGTGGGAAGAGTGCTCTCAGAGAGCAAGCTTAATCCCATGCGAAACAGGGATGGGAAGGTAGCACAGAGGATAATTGCTGTCGCTGGTGCTTGCCACGTGAGCTCTGAGCACACTGCCCTCTCTCTGGGAGCACAGGCCAAGGAATAAGTCCTGGCTGCCCCGGTCACATAGCTGTGATGTTTAATTCAGAGCCTAGCTAGTGTTTCCTGCTGCTCTTCCTGTGATCCCAGTGTGGCTGCCAGCTCATCCCTGTCTGCAGGGTGCTGGGCTGTGCCCTGGCCACATTCACAGCCCTTGCTCTGCATCCCCTGACCCTATGTGGTCCCTCACCAGGGTACAGACGCTTCCCTGCACCCATTCTTGGGGCAGTGGGGTGTGTGGCTGCAAGAGGAGGGTATGTGTCTCCACTTGCTCCAGCTCCCTTGCCCTTGGTGGGTGAAGTGAGTGTGCTGGGAACAGCCAGGGCACCTGACTCCATCCCTGAAATATTCAAGGGACTCATGCAAGCAGAGTCACCTGCCTGATCTCACTGATGTTGATTGGAAGTGTCAGGCGTTGCAGCAGCTTCAGACACAGAAGCGGGGGGAACACTCCAAGGAGGATGATTGAGGGCAGAGCTGTCTCCACACCAGTGCTGCAAGGAGAGGGGAAGTACAGCTGCACCTGCCTGATCTGGGGGACCTGGTTGCTCTTTGGATCCTTCTACATCGAGTGAGAGACAGTAGCTGTACACTCCTCAACACCCAGCGTCTACAGGATGCAGGAGCTCTGCCTCTGGCAGTGCTGTTCTGCGGGGTGTGTGAACGCGTCCTTTCCTCCCAAACCATGCCAGCCAACTCTTGCCCTTTCCACCCCGCTCCGCAGGTGCTGGACCTCATTTCTAGTGACAGTCTCAATGTGCCGTCGGAGGAGGAGGTGTACCGAGCTGTGCTCAGCTGGGTCAAGCATGATGTGGACAGCAGGAGACAGCATGTCCCCAGGGTGAGTCTTCTAGGAAAGGTGGCCTGGCTCTACCCACCAGCTCTGGGTGGATACGCGGCTCAGGGAAGCTGCAGAATGGCCAGGGGTCAGGGACAGCAGGTCCCTGCCGTACTACTCCCAGTCCAGACATAGATGAGGATGTTGCTGAGAAAGTTCAGTCTCACAGAGTGAACAAAACTGCTGACAAATCCCAGGGGGATGCCCTGCCTGACCTGTGGCAGCTTGGGCATGTGGAGCTCTGGGTCAGGGCAGCAGGAAAGGTCAGCCCTGCCCACAGCCTTCCTGAGCTTTCACGTACATCCTCCAACAGAAAGCTCAGGCAAATCTGAGCAGGCACTTCTTTTAACTCACGCATTTATCTCTCCACATCCTCACCTTGGATCATGGATCTGCCAGCCTCCTGCCTGCCAAAGGGGCAGCTGGAGAAAGCATGGTTAAGCCCTTTCCTGCGGGGCTGACAGTGCTTGGCACAGCGTGGGCAGGCAGTGGGTGGGAGGAAGCATCCCTCTGTGTCCTTCCAAAGGCCGGGACTGAGATGGAGCAGGATGAGGAAGACTCTGCCTGAGGGTTTCCACTTACCCCAGAGCTTGACCCTGGAGAAGTTGTGTCTCCATCTTTGCTGGTTGTGTGCACTCAAACTTCCCTCCTGTGGGCAGTGCAGGTGACACAGGGCATGCTGGGCAGAGGAAGGTGGTGTCAGGGCTCTGCAGCCCTGCAGCCAGCATCATTATGTGTAGCATGAGCGCTGGAAGAGGATGTGGGTGCTGGCAGAAGGCAGGGTTGGGGTCTGGGGTGGCTGTGGGACGTGTCACAGCCAGGCTGAGGGCTTCTGGCTCTGCAGAGATGTTCAGGCTGAATCGTTGCATGTGATTTGGTGCCCTTTGTCACTGGATGCCTGTCCTGCCAAGCGAGCAGGTTGGCATCTCCAAGTGGAGTCAGCCTTGCCAGGGTCCCCGGGGTTTGTAGGGGAAATGTGGGGGCAGCACTGGGACAAACCCTTCGCACCCTGCCCATGGGGTGTGACTCCTCTCCCCTCAGCTTATGAAGTGTGTCCGGCTGCCCCTGCTGAGCCGGGATTTCCTCATGAGCAACGTGGACACCGAGCTGCTGGTGCGGCATCACTCGGAGTGCAAGGACCTGCTGATTGAAGCCCTCAAGTACCACCTCATGCCAGAGCAGAGAGGGGTCCTGAGCAACAGCCGGACGAGGCCGCGGCGCTGCGAGGGGGCCAGCACTGTGCTCTTCGCTGTGGGTAAGGCCCTGCCACATGCTGACGTCCGTGCGAACCCCTTCCCAGGGCATTGGACTGTTGTTTTGCTCTGTTTGCCATCCCATTGCGCAGGTGGGGGGAGCCTGTTCGCCATCCATGGGGACTGCGAGGCCTATGACACGCGGACGGATCGGTGGCACATGGTGGCCTCCATGTCGACTCGCAGGGCCAGAGTGGGCGTTGCTGCCATTGGGAACAAGCTGTACGCTGTGGGCGGGTAAGGAGGACACGGGAGCCGTGCTCAGGGAGCTGGCTGGGATGCCTGCCGCAGCCTCTGAACGGAGCTGGCAGTGAGAGCGGCACAGAGCTGCTCCGGGAGCCTCCCGGGGCCAGCCTCTGGACGAAGGAAGATGATACTGGGACAATTCCCGGTATCTCTGGGTTGCTGACTGCAGGAGCAGTAACTGAAAACCCTGCAGTCCCGAGCAGGGAGTTTGCTAGCTCTCAGCTTGGTGGTGGCTACCTCCTGGACTTGCACTGTTTCCTCCCACCCTGTGCTGCAGGCGGTTCAGAGCCTGCTAACCCCCCAGCCCCCTCTGCCCCAGTGTGCGGGGTCCCTCTGAGACCCGCTTGCTTTGCAGACCCCCCAGGAGCGCTCAGCTAAGGGCTCTGCACGTTCAGCAAGTGCTTGGTGCGCTCTGCCTTGAGAAAGCTGGGCAGGAGGGAGAGGGGAGCAGTGGCGACAGGGACCCAAGGCTCTTGGTCGGCTCCAGAGCTGTAACACCAGCCCACAGACTCACCTGCAGTCCAGGCTTCCCAGCTCTTACATGTTCCCCCTTTTTCTCCCTACAGCTACGATGGGACCTCTGATTTGGCCACAGTGGAGTCCTATGATCCTGTCACCAATTCCTGGCAACCTGAAGTGTCCATGGGCACCAGGAGGAGCTGCCTGGGTGTAGCAGCGCTTCATGGACTTCTCTACGCTGCTGGGGGGTACGATGGGGCCTCGTGCCTGAACAGGTAGGGGATTGCCTGGCTACAGGCTCCTCCACTGCTCTTGCATGCACTGTCCTTGTTGCTGGGCACCTGGGGGACCCACGAGACCTACTCCTGGCAGATGGACTGCCCCCAGAGTAGATGTCTTGCAATCCAGCTCTGTCTTCCAGTGTCTTTGGCCCAGGCAAAGTTTCTTCAGGGTCAAAAAACATTCTGTAGCCCTCTGCCACAACAGAACACAGCCTTTGTCAGTGCTTCCCTCCTTTTTCCCTGTCTATTCCCAAGCTTCCTTGGGAGCTGCCCCTGACTGCCTGTGTCAAAGAGCTTTGACCTGGGCTTTGCCAGTGTCACACCTTATGTTCCTGTGTCCCTGCCTGCTGCAGCGCAGAGCGGTACGACCCTCTGACAGGCACCTGGACATCCATCGCTGCCATGAGCACCAGGAGGCGCTACGTCCGGGTGGCAACACTAGGTGGGTGATGGCATGAGGATCTGACTGACTTCTGTGCAGACCATCTCTGGCATTTCTGGTGGTTCCTTTTGATGTTCTTCTGTTCTAGTTTCCACCCTTTCTTCCTTGATTCCCTAGCTGTGGGCCGGGTAGCCCAGCCATTCCTCTGCCGTGTCCTGACATGCTCCCTACCTCTGCCCTCCTCCTCAGTCTCCCTAGTAACTGGGTTTCATCACATTCTGAAGGCAACTCCTGAGGGGACCCACAACTTGTTCCCTAGCTCCTTTGCACCCCTTCTACTTTGGAGCAAGAGGGCTGGCTGTGGATGATCACCTATCCCTAGAAAAGAAGAGACAACCTTACTACTCCTTCATTCTGAAAGCCAGACACTCCTTTTACTGAAGATCCAAGCAGTAGTGCAGGGTCAACACTGTCTCTACCAGGGGTGTCACAACACTGGGATGTCTCCTGACTCCACTGAATGAGTTCTGTCCTTAAGGAGGATGCAGTATGAGAACTGGCTACTTCATTGTTTAGTGCAGCTCTGGGGTTGGCACCACTCTCCACCCAAGCAGGCGCTGGACCCCCCTGGGGATGCTGGGATAGCAGGCTGCTCCCCCCCATTGCAGAAACTGCTGTGCTGGTGCTTCTCCCCTGCCCTGCGCTCTGGTTTCAGCTCTCAGTGCTGACTCAGAGAATCCCTCCCCTCCATCACCACCTCATCCTCTGCCTGCCACAGCCTTTATTGGCGTTCCCCTGCTCCAGCCTCCGCTGCTAAAAATAACCCATTGCTCTGGCGGGGAGCTCTTGCAGCTCCCATAATGAGGAGGTCAAGAAGCAGCAGGCGAGCGAGCTCTTTGGGAAGCTTGCAGCGTGGCAGAGAAATCGCCTGATGAATATTTCACAACGCTGCAAGGGGAGGGGGAGCTGGGGAGGCCCTGCTGAGCGGCGCTGGGCTGCCTGAGCACCGCGGCTCAGCTCATACCTCTGTGGGCACCCCGTGCAAGAGCTGTGGGATGCTGCGCTGGGGCCGTGCTCTTCGGCTAACTCCTGTGCCTGTGTGACTGTCTTTGCAGAAGGCAACCTCTATGCCGTTGGGGGATATGACAGCTCATCCCATTTAGCCACAGTAGAAAAGTATGAGCCCCAGGTAAATACAAGAGAGAGCATGCCTCGTAACCCTTTCCCTTCTCCCCTCCTGATGGGTGCCTGTGAGGGCCCTGCGGAAAGCTGATGGCCGCACACGTGGTGTGAGAACGTAGCGGACAGGGAGAGATGAGCTATACGTGGTCTCTCAGCAAGCTGCTGCGGTACCTTGAGATGCGACCGCTTCCTAGCAGCGTGCTGCAGTGGAGCAGAAGGTGTGCCCACCTGAGCCTGTGCAGCACAGGCCTGCCACCTCCTTGGAGACTTAAGCCACCATGCGTGACTATGGTGGAGTGGCTGTCGGCGCCCTCCCCAGCTCTCCTGCAAGGGCAGAGTATCCAAGGTGCATCCAGAGCAAAACGAGCCAAAGCTCAGGCTCCGAGATATCTTTCTGAGATTTTTTCAACCACCAGAACACTCTGTATCCCTGTTGCCTGTAGGCCAGCTCAAGTTCTCTAGGAAGAACGGTTCTTGCACATGCCCTGAGCTGGTTCCAGCTGAGGTCCTTGCTGCATGCACGTCCGGAGCGGTTCGTGGGGACTGTGGCAGGCTGGGGATGTGTGTTGGGCCTGGGGTCTCGCAGCTCTGTTAGAGCAGGCTAGATCACTGCGAAAAGATCGAAGAGAAGGTCCCGGAGGTTTTTCATGAGCTGTAAAGCCACAGTTGTGACTTGCCCAGAGTTGAAATAGATACAGCCCAACCCCTGTGACTGGGCCGGGATTCAGCTGTGACATGACCGGTGGCCTGGCACAGCAATCTCTGCTCGGGCCCCTGGGATGGCAGGGCTCCTGCCAGCAGCCACTGTGCTGTCCCGGGCCAGTCCGCAGCAGGGCCTGCAGCTCTTCCTGCGGGCGGCTTGAGAAAGAAGTGGGGTCCCCCCAGAAGTCTTTCTGGGAGAGGACCGTTGTGTCAGGAGCTGTTTGGCAGGAGTACGTGGAAAATGCCTTCTGCATCTGGCTCACAAACAAACATTGCCTTTTCCCAGATCAACACCTGGACGCCCATTGCCAATATGCTAAGCCGCCGGAGCAGTGCAGGAGTGGCCGTGCTGGAGGGGATGCTCTACGTGGCTGGCGGCAACGATGGAACCAGCTGCCTTAACTCTGTTGAGCGCTACAACCCCAAAACCAACACATGGGAGAGCGTGGCGCCCATGAACATCCGTAGGTAAGGAGCTCTGCCTCTGCCACTCTCCTGGGCTTCAGGCAGGACTGGGAATCCCATCTCCCAGAGCCTTGCCTCGCTTGGCACTGCGAACCGTGCCCCAGGGCCTGGCTAACGCTGCAGTTGGCTGGCTCTGTGGCAGCCCACGTTGCCCACTGCATGGCCAGGGGTTGGTGTGTGTGTGCCAGGAGGGCTAAGCAGGGACACTTCTGCAGGGGCATTTCTTCTCAGCACCTTGTGTGGCTGTAAAGAAGCAGGTGGTGTAGCTGGCTGAGGCCACGTAGGAGATGTCGCTGGGCTGCGGGAGGATTTAAGGCATGAAAGTCCAACGATTTTAGGCTCCTAGGGCCTGTTATTTGAAGGTGGCACTTCTCCAGTGGGAGGGGTGTATCAGAGTGAAGGGAAAGATCTGAGGCTCTATACTGCACTGACTGAGCCCCAGGAGTCCCTTGTCACTGGGCATTTGTGAGGCTGGGTGCTCCTTTTTGTGGGGTGACAGAGCTCTTTCCAGTTCATCTGAGGAGCTGAGCTCCCCTACATCCCACATACGCCGCGTTCGAGCCTGACACCCCTGTGGTCTCTGCCTGGTTGTTCCAGGAGCACCCACGACCTGGTGGCCATGGACGGGTGGCTGTACGCAGTGGGTGGCAACGATGGGAGCTCCAGCCTAAATTCCATCGAGAAGTACAACCCCCGTACCAACAAGTGGGTGGCAGCCTCGTGCATGTTCACACGCCGGAGCAGCGTGGGGGTGGCTGTGCTGGAACTCCTCAACTTCCCACCCCCCTCCTCGCCCACGCTGTCGGTGTCTTCGACGAGTCTTTGACAAAGAATCGGGACCTACCTTACCTCAAGGGGACAGGGGTGCCCGGCAGAGCTCTAGGCCAGCGTGGCCGGCCCCACGGGGCAGCCGGTCACTGTAGGAGGAGAGCGAAGATACCGGCTGCTGCCTCCAGCCCCAGCACTCCTGCGAACCCCCGGAGCCATCCCCACTCTCGGTGCACGCATCGGATCAGCGCGACCGCAGCAGTTAGAAATGTGCTTCCTGGACGAGCACCCTCCTTCTAGAGGGCGAGGAGAGGGGCTGCTCTCTGCTCCGTTCAGACTCATCTCACCGCTCACCCAAAGGGCGTATTATTTTCTTTGGGGAGGGGAAACTTTAAACCATTGCTGCTTCTTGGATTCCCGTGATCCAGCCGGTGCCACATATGAGCACAGCCAGCCGTGGAGGCTTCCAGGAGTCCTGTGGGATGACACCCGTGGACAACACTCCTCCCAAGGGCACGGCTGAATGTGCAACCATTCCTCTGAATGTCACTGTAGCCAGACTCTTTACCAAGCCCATTGTGCACTGTTACAGACTCTGAGGCCGCTGTGTGGTTCTCAATGGTGTCTAATTGATGCCTTAAGATACACAAATTAAGCCCAGCTAAGGGAGAGAGCCTGGAGGAGGTTTGGTTTGGAGACAAAACGTGCAGCATCCTGAACCCTCCGGTGTTTCCCTACTCAGCTGGCCCCACCTCAGTCACTGAGATCCCAGCTGGCCATTGCTCTGGAGAGTCCCTGGCCAGGCAGGTGGGTTGACTGACCTTGGTTGGATCCGTGCCGTTGTTGTCCCAGGTTCCGGTGACTGTGCGGCTGCCGCTCGCTGCACGTGGTCCTGGGTCACGGTTTGGCTGGGAATGGATCGCCCTGTTTGCTGTTCCCCTCTCTGCAAAGCAGATTCTGGGCTTATGGAAAGGCATGGGTTTTTAAGAACAGTCCAGCCTTCTAAATGAGGAGGATTGCCAGGCGTTACATTTTTGGGTGTTAATTTTTTTGCCTTTTTTTTATTTGAATGCTAATATTTTCATTTTTAATGACTTCATATCCCTTTATTTTTTTACCCTATCCTGGTATTCCCCATCCCATCTGCTTTTAAGGCAGCAGAAGGGATGCAATTACTTCTCTTGTTTGTTGATGAGATGATGACTGTGTCCTGGAAGACATTCTCTACAGATGTGCGGGTGTGTGTGCCTGTGTGACATACCGTATGTCCAGTGAAAACAGCATGGAAGGGACCATTTGCAATTAGTGACTCCCTGGCAATTAAGCAACCATTTTAATTAACTAAAGGTTGAATAAATTAGTACTGTAAGTCCCAGGCCTGTCCTAGCCCCACCTGTGCCACCTCTTGGGTGGTGTTTTCAATGCGTGTGCTCTAGGGTACGTGTATGAGCCTTCGCTGAGACATACTGTCAGGCATTCTCCGCCTCAGACAGGAGTGACTCAACCACTGGTACCTCAGTAGTGTTCAAATGTAGCGTTGGAAATACGGTCTAACTGTTTGGTTTTAAACGATTCTTTTATGCTTTTTCCCCCCGCTCCTTCTCGTTTCTCATTTACAGAGTTCAGACTTCACTTGCAATGGTATTTGTCGGCCTAAAATTTTCAAGTGGCTGGGGAGTTCTTCTTTTCTTTGGGGTGAGAGTTTGCAACGAGACAGGGACTCCCCAACTTAAGACAATTTTTACAGCAATCTGATTTCTCCTGGACAGGTGCCTGCACGTTTTACAAGCCCACTTACAGTGCCTAACGTTGGACACCTGAAATTGCCAGCAGCTTCTGAAAATCTGGGCTGCTTCTCCCCCCAGCCTCCCCCCAAGGACTGTTTGGGCTTCTCAGGCTGAGGAGTCCTTTTTGGCTTTTAGAACAGACTCTTAAATCTGCTTTTCATTCCCCTCTCTCTTGCCAAGCCTCTGCCCCAGCCTGTCACAGCTCGGCAGCTCTCCCATTGCTCTGTATTGCAGAGGACGATGCAGATGTCCAGGCTCTGCTCGTGCAGGTTGCCTCGTGGTCAACGTGGACTGCCCTAGGTAGGTCATGCAAATCTGCTTTGCTCGAAGTAACGCCAAAATCGGTAAAGTCTGCTCCGTTGCACGCATGTGCCTACGCACAAGCGAGATCTCCATCCTTCTCTTCCCATTCCTATAAGCAACATCAGGATTTTAGTCTTCTGCTGGACTCATTGACCAGCACCTGGTCAACCCTGGCTCTAGAGTCCTCTTTGAAAGAGGATCAGCCTAAAATCCCCGTGGCCGTGTCAGAAGTGAAAGGTGCTGGTGCTTGGCCCGATGTGCCGAGGTCCTGCCGAGGCCTCTGCGTGAGAAATGGCATAGGGACAGCGGGGAGGACTGGACGACAAGGAAGGGCAGTGCAGGGCCAGAAGAACGGCTGAAGGGAGAAGCAGAGCTGGTTTCAAACAAGGAACGAGGTGTTATAGACTTAGCATCTGGTCCAGCTGTGGCTGCGGTAGTGTGAAGGGGGGCTGCTGCCTTGGGGGGCAGCAGGCAGGCAAAACCAGAGGGGAAGAGAGTGGGGTAGCAGGCCAAGGAGAATTTCTATGCCATGTGCCCTTGGCCCACGTTTGTAATCTTTAGCGTTTTACACTGCGAATGGCGTGCAATGTTGTCCTGTCTCTTGAGGATCAGGGAAAGGGGCAGCGTGACTGCTGTCCCCACCCCCCAGCTGGGTCCTGAGCAATATCGCCACTGAGCCTGTTCGGCAGAAACTGGGGAGGAGGGAGCCTTTTGTGTCTGATGTACTAACTATGCAGGTGCTCACTGCTTTCCTCTAAGGGAGAAAGAAGGAAGGAAAAGGCAAAATAGTTCCCCAGCAGCTTGCAGGGGGTCCAGAGCACCCCGACCCACACTGTGTGGACACGAGGTGTCAGCATCTGCCCTGGGAGAGATCCCGGGGTGGAATTGCTTCTGGTGCTGCACACCCCTTGCTGAGCTGGAGGCCTGGAAGGGGATGTGCGTCTGTGTCTGTCTGTCTGTGCGTAGTACCCTGTGTGAGGGGAGGAGAACTGTCAACTCTGTGTGGCTTTTCTGCCAGTTTTCGTTAGTGGTGTCTCACCCAAAATGTTGTTTGTGCAATTTCCCATGTGAGCTTTTCCCAGCGGAGGAGCCATCCCTGTGCGGGTGGCTCCAGGCTGCGTGTGTTGATGTGTTTCGCCCAGGGACCCCGGTGTCAGTCTGCAGAGACGGCAAAGCCAGGCGGGAGCCCTTGCCTCGACGTGGGGGGAGAGGTTCGCTCGGCCTTGCTGGTAGGCAGACCCGGTCTACTCCATGTCAAACGGTCGTCACTTTGATTTCTCTGTAAGTTATTTTACTTATTTATGTGGAACTCCGTTTCTCTGAATTTTTTGCACTACATGGGACTGGGGAGGGGATACAAGCAATAGAAGCCAACATGTACAATAAAGACGTTTTCTTGAATAACGGATCCTGCCTCTTGCATCCTTCCTTTTCACTTCCCTGGCCCCACTCCCTGGGAGGCAGGAAGCTGCTCTCTGTCTTGCCCTGTGCAGAGGAGGGGAAGGAGCCGCAGGCAGAGGATGCGCGTGGCAGGCTGCTGCCTGGGCTGCTCCGCATCTGTCCCGGAGCAGCCACCCGTGAGATCTCATCTGCCACAGGTTTCGTGGCATCTGCACAGAGCAGATGGATGTTAGAGGAGGCCAGAGGATCTTTGAAGGAGCTGCTGCGCTGCAGGTGAGCTAAGAGGAGCGGCTCTTGGCCCAGCTCCTGGCCCAGCTCCTGGCCCCGCATTGGTGCTGGGTGCCTGGCCTAGGAGATTGATGTCCACCCTCACCCTATCCCAGAGAAAGAGCAGGGCAAAGATGCTGATGGCATCTGGAGACCGCTAGGAAAAGCCCAGCCCGAGGCACGGGGACTTTAGGGGCAGGCTGATTTACACCTCTCCCAGCCGTTAAATTCTAGCTGGGCGTCCTCAGGGCTCCCAGTCTCCAGTGCTGTTGACAAGCTTTCCCCCTGCAGTGGAAATGAAAACCAGATGAGAAACATCCTCCTCTACCTCTGGATCAGATCCATCTTCAGTAGCTGCTGCCAGTCACTGCTGCCCCAGGGAGGGGAAATACTAAGCCCATTTCACTGTGGTGGGAGTGCAGGGGGTGAAAAGAGCAGTGAGAAGCTGCATGGCAACATCCCATGGGGCCTGAAAGGGAGGTTTCCCATGCGTGTGGACTGCAAGCCCTGCAGTTAAGCCATGATGCTGTACAGTAGGCACGCCAGACTTGGCTCTAGCCCTGCCGTGTCCTCTTTCTTGCTGCTCTCTAGGCTCTTGCTTCTGTTTCAGGCTTCTATAAATAACTACTGTGCTGTAAAAGTCTTTCCAAAGTCCGGAGCCTAACTGCTTCCCCACCCGGCTCAGGCTCTCCTGGAAGTGGAGCACTGGGGGTCCGGGAGGGCGGTTTGCCCTGCAACCCTGAGGAGGTGCCCTCGGCCACCGCTCACCCTGCCAGTCGTGCTGGGGCCACTGGTGTCCCAGCCAGCAGGATGGCGCGTACGTGCAGGACCTGCAGTAACAGCGGGGGAGAGGCAGCTCTGTTGCTGTTTTGAGCTGTAAGGTTTAATTTAGAGCAAACGTGTTGGAGGAACGGCACATTTCTGGTCACGGCGCTGACCGTGTTAGCCATGGATCTTAGGAGGAACCATACTTTTGCTGAATAAAACACAGTTGTTGCTGTTCGCTGTAATTTTTGGTCAGTGCCAGGCGGTGCTGGGACGTGGTTTTGCTGTCAGATAGCTGTTTCACAGCTGTGCAGAGAGAACAGAGCTTGCAGAAGCACCCTACCATAAAAATTACAGAGTTTCTGATAGGAGTCCTCTGGAGGGGTGTCCTGTTGCTTTGCTCGGCCATGAAGGGTTAGTGGATTATATGACAGAAAGGGGAGGGGGATAAAGAAGGTGTTTTTAAAGGGCAAAAATGTGGAGGCCTTTGAGAAATTGTATGGCGTGTCCGTTAGCAGCAGCTCTCTCTGGGCAAGTGCTGCCTGGCTGTACAGTTACCTCTTTGGGGATATGTTGATTTTGTTACCGCAGGGTGACTTCAGCTCCAAGACAAGGCAGATGCAAACAGAGAGAGTCTAACACATCCAGTACATCCATAAGATCTCACATAGCAAATCCCAGATTGCTTCAACCACATTTTCTAGGAAAACATCCTCTCCTGGTTTTAAAAATCAGTTGTCGGAGAAGCCGTCACAGCCCTCTGAGAGTTGTTCTGGGAAGAAATAACCTTTCCTGTTAAAAATGCATGCCTTGTTCCTGGGTTCAGCTTGTCTTCCCAGGTTCCCCTTGTCCAGCTTCACTTGCCCCGCATCTCTCCTGTTAGCTCTGTGCCAGCTAGCTGGGACAGGTCTGCTCCCCAGGCAGGCGCTTCCAGCCTCGCTGCATCCCTGGAGCCTCTCTGCTACCGTAGCAAGATGGAGCTGCTGGACTGTCACTGGAAACAGGCTGGAGCCAAAAGCAGACAGAAATGCTCTTCCCAGAGAACAGCCCCTCTTCCATTGACTCTCCGTGGCTGGCCAGTCTAGAATAGATTTGTGGATCTTACGGTCTTTGGAGTCTTTCAGAGTGTTCCTAGAAAGGTGTGTGGATGTGTCACATCCCGTGTCTTCTTTGATTAGCCACTGTTATTTATATTAACTAAATCTGAGTTTTTGTTCCCAAATGTGGTAGCAATTAAATGAGTTTGACAAGATCTAATTTCTGTAACCCCTAGTATTAATTATATTCTCCGCCTTTAATTCTTAATCAAACTCCCTAACAGCTGTTAGATCATTTTCCTAGGAATCAGTGTCAACTGATGAACCTGTAATTACCAGGATAGTCTTTTTTACCCATTGAAATATCAATACCCCATTAACTTAAGCAATTGCTTTGCAAATTCCATGGTCCTGGAAGTCTACCGCAAACGAGCAGCGATCCAAGACCTTTGTTCAGGTTTTGTAAAACTCTTGGATGTGAATTCTCTGGACGTTCCGAGTCAGAGCATCCAAGTTTTGTGTTTGAGTTTTAAGAGCCACCTGCAGTATCAGGGAATTAAAAGGAATTGGTCATTTCCTGTGACTATACTGCCTGTTTTGGGTTTATTTTTTTTCAGTCCATAGAACAGAAATATTTATTCTGCATCTACCTTTTGTATCGTCATTAACTACTCACTGTTTCTATTTCCACACAGTAAGGCACTCATACCATGGCCAGGAATCTCCAGTTCGCCTCCTTTTAATGCATTTCTTCTATAAATATCCCTTTAGCTTTGCTGGTCATACACATCTCCTTTTGGTCTTTGCTTCCTTTATCCATTTTCCATAATTCCTAGATTTCAATATACACTAGCCCTAGTGTATATTGATAACAAATGGATATATTCACATAAGGATTTGTGTATATATATTCGTCTAAGGATGACGAATACCCTGTTTATTCGTTATCCTTTTATACCGTTTGTATCACTTCCCCTCTAATCCAGGCTGGTGCTTGTTAACGTCCCGTTTGGGGGTGGGAGATGCCGGCGTGCATCGCTCCCTGCACCCCTCTGGGGTTTTAATTCAGTGGTTAATCCCCCTTCCCGGGCGGGATGAGGGCTGAGACCGGACTCACCCACCTCGAGGGCACCGTTTATCACTCGAGGAATTCCCAAGCTTGAACCGCTTCCAACGGGAGGCGGGACCGGGCAGGGAAAGAGGCTCTCGGGGAGGCGGCAGGCAGCGGGGTTGGGGGGAGCGCTCCGACCGCCGCGGGGGCTGCCCGCGGGCAGAGACCTCTGCCCGTCCTGCCGCCCCCCACCCGGCCCTGCCTGCCCCCCACCCGGGCCCTGCCTGCCCCCCCCGGACCCTGCCTGCCTCCTCCGGGCACCGCTCACCTGGCTCAGCCCCTCCCAGCGCCGGCGCTGCCAGCCCCGAGCGGGGCGGGGGGAGCCGGGACCGGGAGCCTCGGCCCACACCCACCCGAGTCACCGCGGGCGGAAGGGGAGCGCCGGCGTGACACAACCGCCCCGGCTCCCGGGAGCTTCCAGCCGCTGCCGCCATGGGGAACATCACTTGTGTTCCTCCGGCACCTGGGAGGCTCCGAGGCTCTTTCCGAAGGAAGCCTTCGCTGAAGAAAGAGTAAGTACTCTTGGTTTTGCTTTGGACGGCTTTTTTTTTGGCTTTCCTGCCGGCTTTATCCCGGGCCACGCACCTCGCAGGACTGGGCTGGCAGCTCAGTCCCATCGGGAAACCCGGGGGTGAGTGGTTTCGCAGGGTGCTGGGCAGTGCCGGACGCCGCCGACACCTGGGAAGGGATTTTGGGGCTCTGCCGGCGGAGTATCCCAGCGGTTCTGCCGTAATAAGTATCCCGGTTATTCCATTTCGCTTGGGAAATTCAACCTCCTCTCTACGGGACAGGCAGGGCAAGGTGCAGAGTGCCTGACGCTCCTCGTTTGCGCTCGTGATTTCTCTCCGCGCGCCCGGAGTTGTGGTGCCGTGTTGTGAAAAAACGACACTCACGCTCCTCTTTCTTTAGAGGGAAAACCCCAAATCCCGACACTCTGCCCACACGATTTGTTTGTAACCCCAAAGGAAGACACAAGGGAAAATGTCTGTGAAACCCTCTGGGGACTGTGGGGCTGGGCTGGCCGGGGCGCCATTCGGGTACCACCACGATGGATGGCTATCCCAAAATAGAACTTCCCAGGGAGTGCGGAGCCAGCTTCCAGCCCTTCCCACTGCCCCGTGCTGCCGCCGGTACCCGGGCAGAGCCCTCCCATCCTGAGCGCTCTGGGCTGTGTCGGGAGCCAGGGTGATTCCTCACAACCTGCCGGACCCGTCTACGTTGGGTTCAGCTCACGGGCCGGGCTCAGGCCAAACCCCATGAACTTTGCTAGTTGCGGGGTTTCTAATCAAGAGCGGACGCTGAAACGGTCACCTTGGTCTCCTGTGCTGCCGTAAATTGGGAGCAAACCTGCGGGATTCTGTGGGGTGAGAGAGAGGGGATCAGCTGGGGAATTTGGGCCCTTGGGAGGTGACATCGGGTGGGTGTAGTGGAGCAGCCAAGCCCCAGAGCACCTCCTGTTCCCGTTACCTCCTGGCTTCCCACGCTCGTGACTCGCCGTAGAGATAAGCCTGGTTTCTGCTGAACTGAACTCTGCGATCTGGTTAAGAGAGAGCAACTGCTGGGAAGTCCCAACAAAACACCCGGGTGCTGCTTAAACGGTGCTTAAACATCGTAACTGCTCGTTAGTGGTGTGCGTGCAAGGAGAAGCTGGGGGCCTTGCTGGGAGTGGAAGGAAAGAGAGAGGAAAACCGCAGAGATAGAAATAAAACCTGTTTGTGAATAGATGGTGGTGTATGCGTACCCATTCATCTCCACTCCAGGGGCTTTGGAATAGTTGTTGGGACTGGATTTGGTCTTTCTATTTTGCAAGGGAACATCTGGTCCCTCTGCTGATTTGGAGACATGGGTGAGCCTAGCTGATTGTTTGGTTATGCAAAGACATGTAAAAAAGCAAAGGAATACCAGCAAGTGCATCACAAACCCCATTACGATTCTCCCGGGCTGTTTATCAGCCCTTTGCCAGGCTGGGATGATTAGAAAGCCCGTGACAAATTGCTTATTTAGCTTTCTGGCTTCCTTATTTCTGGGCAGGATTCACTACGCATCAGCCTAGATCTGTGTTTTCATGTGTGTTTTGTGGGGTTTTTTTTCTCCCCTCTGTAGACAAAATGGCAAGAAAAAACTGCCCAGCTTTTTCGGTACAGAAGGAGGGCAGGAGGGAGATACAACCACAGACAAAATCCTGCAGTATATTCCAGGAAAGGCAAGTACAAACACATCCAACCCCGCTCCCCACTGCTCCCACAGATTATTCCCACCCACCCCAAGGACAGGGCTGTGCATAAGAGGGACGATGGGTCTGGGTCTGGGGTAGCAGTAGGTCAGTCTCAAGGAGATGGAGGTCACATCTACAGCCCAGGAAGGGATGAGCAGCAGCAGAGCTGGCTGCCCCAGGGTCCCAAGTTGGGTGTTGAGGGAACCTGCCCTCAGCCAAATTGTGTGACAGGGTGGGAGGGTCTTTGTTGACAGCAAAGCAGGCAGCATGGTGGGAATATCTCACACAGGTCTTTGCTCTTGGTTCTTTTGTTTCTGGAAAGGGAAAATGAGAGCGAGCATTCAAAGGTGGGGTGATTCATTCGCACGCTGGAATGAGACGGAGCCGGCAGTGTATTAGCAATAAGCTTTGGGAAGGTAATCAGGAAGGGCAGGTCTGTCCTGGGCACGTACCAGCCATGTGGCCTTGTGGCCCATTTTCCAGCGTTGTTTGGGGAAAACAGAGGTGAAACAATGAACCCCAGTATGTTCACTCAGTCCCTTTGTGTGGGCCAGGTGTGAGGACCAAGCTTTGGGGTCTGTTGGGTTGAGATGCCATGCATCTCCTGTGCTGCGTGGCAAAGAGGCTGTGTGGATGTGGGGGAAGGGGAAACTGAGGCAGAGACTCACAGTGAGATAGAGGTAATTTCAGAGGTCAGCAGCATGATATTATGTCTTGGGTTTGAAGCTGCTGGCTAGATGTGTTTAACTGGTCATGGGGTGCTTGTCAAGGGTTTGGTGTATTGCAGGACCCAGTCCTGAGCAGCCCTGCTCACGTATTTTGGGTTGCTGCAGAGATTCAAACGCCTGCTCCCCACAAGCTGGGACCCTGCAGCCCCTTTCTATTCAGCTGTTCCCAGCTTGGCCCTTTCCAACCCAAAGGACCATCTGCTTTTCCTCATGTCAGCCTGAGAAGGGAGCAGGACTCAGATCCTACTGTGAAGTGGCCATGGTTGAACACCATCCTGTCCTGGGGAATGTGTCCTGAACTTACAGGTGGGAAGCACAGCAGGACTGGGATGGTTTCATGGTCCTGCCCCTTATTTGTGAATGAGAGCAATGGGGATGTGGCATGGGCCTGGCTCCCTGCACGACGCAGCTGGCATCCCGAAGGGTTGGGCATCACTTGGCGGGACCAGGTCCAAGAAAGATCCTTGGTGCTTCCCCTGGGGAGCAGGGAGAGCTGTCATGTTAGCGGATCCTGGAGAGCGGATCCTGCATGCTGACAGAACCGAGGTCACCGAGAGATTATTCATTTGGGAACACAAGAGAGTGTGGGATCTCTTCAGGGAAGGAAGGAGGGTGGAGCAGTTGTTTGGAGGTTACCCTCGCCTGGGGCCGATGGGATTCAACCTCCCTGCTCAGCCACAAAGCTTCTTGTGTGGCCTGGAGAAAGCCTTGGCTTTTCCCTTTCCCACTCCTGTCTTTTCAGGAGAAACACCTCCGAGAGCAGGAGGTAACCAGCTGCTGCAGGGCCAGGTTAGAGAGGAGCCGCCAGCACGGGACTCTTCGAAGCCATCTCAGAGGAGATGGGCTCGCCAAACCCCTGGCCATGGCAGGCAGTGTGGGACTGGGACAAGTGGCACCTCGGAACACCAGCCCACTCTGGACCCTGTGCAGCTGGCACACACAGCCAGCGCCTTCTGCTTCCACCAGCCTTCTGCCCTGTTTCCCACACTTCCCACTTGTGGCTTCTGTGAAGACTAAGCGAGGAGGAGGGGAGGATGTGCCAGAAGAGCGGTGCTTCTAATTTTCTTCTTTTATCATTAAACAGCAGCTTTTGGAGCCTCAGGGCACCAGCCTTGCAAGGCTGAGCTCTTCCTGCTGCCGGGGTTAGTGATTCAGCTGGGAGTCACTGGGGTCTGCAGGGGCTGAGGCAGGTTAATAATTAACTTGCTCTACCTGTAGGATGAGGCATCCCAGAGAGCGAGAGAACATGTCAGGGCATTTGCGCTGCCAGAGACCCGCTGCTTCATCAAACCCTGAGAGAAACCAGGATTCCGGTGATCTGCACTGCCTCGAACGCAGCGGGACAGCTGAGCTAACGGGAACAGTGCTCGTCAGGATGGGGCTGGGGGAGGAGAGTGCCTGCCATGGGCACATCCCAGCCAGGGCAGTAAGCAGCTGGCTGGGGAGGATTGCAGAGGAGTGATGAGTGCTAGTTCCCTTTCAGTTTGGCTGCACACAGAGGCATCCCCACGCTTTCGGGGGGTGCATGGGCCAAGTGATGCTCGTGAAGGAGGCTGTGACAGCTCTGGTCCCTCACAGGACACCATGGGGTTCCCAGAGCTGCTTTTAGGACAGTGGCCAGATGCAGACCGTGCTGGTGGCTGTGGCTATAATGCTCAGAGAGGGCAGGGATGCACTTGTGGAATGAAGAGATACCTGAGCCCAGAGCCCAGAGATACCCGAGATTCAGCACGAGCTGTTTTCTCCAGAGCTTGGGTTCAGTCAAGTCCTCCACATCCTGGGAAATCACTGTTGTACATAAGCAGATGGTCAGGAGTCACGGTCAACCTTAGAGAGGGGTTTTGTTCTGGGTGAGAAAGCCTGAGCCAGCGCTGGTCATCCTGCTTCTGCAAGGCGGGAACAAAGAAACCACAGGAACTGCAGATGGACAAAACAGATGAGCTCATGCCCAGTCTCCTCGGCTCCCTCTGTGGCCAAGGCAGCATGGTGACTGATGCCACCTCTGTGCCACCCAGTGTAAGTGGCCTCGCAGAGAAACCCACGGAATTGGAGGTAGCCGCTGTGGCCACTTTGTTTGCCCGTGCCACCTGCCAGCCCGCTCGGCCGTGCCATTGCCTGCGCGCTGCCTGGGAACCAGGCTCCGACCCTGGCCCATGGGCAGGCCAGGTCACGGCTCTCCCCGAGCCTCAGCTCTGCAGCAGGAAAACCAGGGATTGTGGTTCTGACTGTGTTAGAATGAAAAGCAGCAGGCTGTGCTTGCTGTTGGGTTTAATGATGTCCAGCTCCCTGCTGCTGCTCTCCTGAGATGTGGGCAGGAACCCGTGGAAAGCTGTGAGGGCAGTTCTCCTTGCATGTATGCAAATAGTGTATTCATCTGGGGTTTAACAGTGGCACCCCAGTGAAGGACATAAAATTGCTGGGAAAAAACAGGAGAGACCTGCCTGGTAAAAATAAAAAAAACCCAACCTCAAAAAAAACCAAAAAAAGGCCCCAAAAAACTAGGAAGAGACCTGAACAGTCCCACTTCTTCCTGTGAAACCACAATACCTGTTCACGGTAGGACTGCTGGGGCTTGGAAGGCTGGTGTGGCACGGGCAGACAGGGGCTGCCGGGGGGGAGCCTGCCGCTGAAAGAGCAGCAGGAAATTTCCGTGGCGTGATCCTGTTTTGTCCGTGGTCTTGGAGATGCCCCCATGCTTGGCCGTTGAATCCAGCTGTCTTCTCGGGGTCGCTAGGTGCTTGTTTGGGAGAGGGGATTATTCCGTTTAATTTGTTTCTTGCCACGTGAGCAGTGGCAGTGGGAGCTCTCCCTTTCCCTCCTGACCCCGGGGAGGATCCCTGTGGAAGCTGGTGGGTTGGCTGAGCTCTTTGCCAAAACTACTGCTGGATTCCCAGCTCCCAGGTTGCTGTTGCTTCTTGGGGCCTTACTTATTACTGGGCAGTTTGGTCACGACGTTCCAGGCAGCAGCATCACGCAGGCATCTGGTAACTGGTGTCGCTGCTTATTGCCGCATCCATAATTTCGTTACTTTATCCTCTCCCACCTCCCTGTTGCTGGTTGCTGCCCTTATCCCAGGGCAGTGTTTTGTTATTGCTGCCCCAGCTGTCAGGTGATCAGTTGCTCTTTGTTCTGACAGAGGCTTGTAGAACAAACGTAATCTTTCCCTACGCTTAATTGCCTCGCACTGAGACCATTAATTGGCAGCCAGCAGGTCCCCACCTCCTGGGTACGTGTTTGTGGGTACTGCCTGGAGCCGTCTGGAAAGGCTGGAGGGAGACTGCGCAGAGAATGGGTTGTGTCCTCAAAAGAGTTACCCAAATTATGTTGGGCCCCCAGCATAAGGACATGGAACTGTTGGAGCGAGTCCAGAGAGGCCCATGGAGATGGTCGGAGGGCTGGAGCCCCTCTGCCGTGGGGACAGACTGAGACAGTTGGGGATGTTCAGCCTGGAGAAGGGAACCTCCGGGGAGACGTTGTAGCACCTTCCAGTGCCTGGGGGGGCTACAAGGAAGCTGAGGGGGACTTTTTCCAGGGGCCTGTAGTGACACGACAGGACAAGGAGTAATGGGTTGAAAGTGAAAGCAGGGAGATTGAGATTGGACATCAGGGAGAAATTCTTCATGGAGAGGGTGGGGAGCACTGGGACAGGTTGCCCAGAGAAGCTGTGGGTGCCCCATCCCTGGAAGTGTCCAAGGCCAGGCTGGATGAGGCTTGGAGCAACCTGGTCTAGTGGAAGGTGTCCCTGCCCATGGCAGGGGGTTGGAACTGGATGATCTTTAAGGTCCCTTCCAACCCAAACCATCCTATGATTCCATGATATTCAGCAAGGCCTTGGAAGGAGCCCCAAACTTTGCAGGTGGAAGGGTCCCAACACCATCAGGCTCCTGTTACTGGTTCCCCATCTCCCCTCTGGCCTGAGTGCTCCCTTGCCTGGGTCGTGAGAGGGGTTAACTCATGCTGGAGGGGTGAGTCATGGAGGCCCAGCAAGGCAGATCTGGATAGCGCTGCTGGCTCTTCATGTGTCCTGGGGCTTAGGCAGCTGTCTGCTTGGCACGGGAGCGGGCATTGCGGGCCAGGCAGGCTGGGCAGCGGGGAGGTGCTGGCTGCTGGAAGCCCCTGTCTGTGTGAGGAGAGGGGCTGTCACTCCATCCCTGCAGAACCCCGGCAGCCCTGCTCATTCCTGGAAGTGCTGCTGAGACAGGAGCGTATGCGCCACATGCCAGCACTACACCCTGCCTCCCGGCTCCGGCATGGCCAGGCCCTCGCTGGAAGTATTTGGGGTCCCACCAAGGTGGCCTCACCACCTGGTGACTGAGCTGCCGGGCAAACCTTGCCTCTCGCACCTATCTTTTTCACTTGGGAACGAATATCCCAGAGCCTGTGACCTGTCGAACAAAGCCGGCATTTAGGACTCAGATATGCAAGTGGGGTGTAGACCTGAGGGGAATCAGTGGTGCCCGTGCCCTCGCTCGGATACAGCCCTTCCCCTCTCCACAAGGAAACCAACCAACACGCAGAAATAAAACTATTTTTCCTGGAGAAACCGCAGGGAGAGCTTTTCATCCCTGGGATTCACGCAGTATCCAGACAGTGCGACAGCAGCCGCCGGCTGTGAGCAGTGGAGTGGGGTAGGGGTGAGGGTTTGTGCCGTTGCACAGAAGGAATAATTTCATATAACCAGAATGCAGGAAATAAGGGAATCCCCCAGCCCTGAGTGCTCTCTCCCTCTCACGTCAGCCCTTGCTCTCCCCCCGTGCTTGCTGGCTTCCCTTAGCTTTTCACACTGACAAGGAGCAGCCTTGCAGCTGCTTTTATGGCTGTGGGACTCTGCCTCCAAGTGCCTGTGCGCCTGAAACCACAGGCTCCAGCTTGGGAAACCGATGGATCTGAGCAGGTGGGAGAGCTGAGGAATCCAGGTGGAACTAGAGCAAAGCAAACCTTTCCACCAGCCCCAGCGGAAGGCAAGCTGTGTTTGCTTAGCCTTGATCGGTCCTTGTTCCAGTGAATTTGATAAGGATGGCAGGTCGTCCAGGGAGTTGGGAGACCCTAAATGTAGGATGTGCTTCTGCATCCCCTCTTTGCCAACCCAGTAACCCTCCCTTGAGGGAGGACAGCCTCCCAGCTTCATGCTGGCATGGGGACCCGACAACAAGCAGCCTGGTCTGGGCACCTGCCCCGGGTGCCTTTCCGAGGAAGCCCTTCTGGGAAGATGTTCTGGGAATGTCTCTTCCAGACATCACCTCCCACTGGCACTGATTTGTTGTTCCTGAATCCTTGGTACAGAATATTCAGAACCAGGAGAACCAGAAAGAAAACTTGGACCAGAGGTTCCCCAGCCTGTTCAAGAAGGGACGAAGGAAAACAGTTGTCAGGAACCTGGGGAAAATGATCTATTACTCCAAGGTCAAGTTTAAGTTTCAGCACTGCCAGGTAAGCTGTGGCACCTGTTCCTCTCCCCGGGTGCGGACTGACTTGCACACGACTGGGAAATAAAGGTAATTCTGGGAAATGTGACTCATGGAGACCTTCTCGGGCTACTGCGTGGCCCAGGGACTTCGGCCACGCTGTGTGTGGGTACCAGCCCACCGGCCCCATCCCAACAGGGAGCTGGGCTGCGCTGCCGGGCTGGCGGCAGATCCACCAGCAGACACGTGGTGGTGGCTGTTGGATAAGCGACCGCTGGCTTTTGTGTGCACAGATCAGTCGGAGGTGCAGAGGGGAGCTGGGAGGAGGATGGTTTCCTGAGATAAACTCCAAAACATGTCTTTTCTGCAGGAGGTGAATGACTGCTTCTTGGAGCTGTTCCAGTCTTACCTGTACTTCCAGTCTATGGGCTCCAGCGGACTCACCTCCCAGGCAGGGCATCTCCTGGATATGCCGGGGCAAGCACTGGGGAGTCGGGCAGTATGGCCAAGCTGGGGGCACTGGGTAGGTGGGACGGGACACGGCAGGGGGCTCTGCTCTTGGGGCTGCCTCCCCTGGTTGATCTTAGCAAGTCCCTTCCCACTGATGCCAAGCTCCTGAGGGAAGAGGGAATTTCCTAAGGACTGTACCCAGCCATCCTCAGTGCCACTGGAGCCTTGGCGGTGGGGTAGCAGCTTGCGCAGGGCTGGCAGGAGCACAGATTGGAGGTGGTTAGGCTACGTCTTTGTGTTGAGCTCCAAGCACTGGGAGCGGCGCCCTGGGAAGGCTGCCATCGCTCAAAATCCCACTGGCCTCGGTGCAATGGTGGACTTGGCCCTGGCTTCAGAACCAAGAGGGAGCTCTTCATCTGCAGGGCTGAGAAAGAGGCATGTGGGAGAGGGTGGAAAGAAAAACCTTAAGGTAGCCTCGGGGAGCTGTCTTGGCAAACCATTCGTCAGTCTTCTGACCTGATGATGCTGGTGAATTAGATACAATAGGCTGGTTTGCACATGCAGCCAAAAATCACAGCCGAACAAACGGGAAACCCCGAATGTGCTCTCTCTCTACATGGGAGCCCTGCAAAACTGTGCATGGTTCTCTGGTAGATGTTCAGAAAATTTGTTCCTTTTAGAAATGATTTATTTTCTACTAGGTGACTTGAGGTTAATGCAATGTGCCAATACAATCTCAAGTCACCCAGCAAGCCAGCCTTCAGCTGGAAAGACACATGTCAGAATACAAACAATAGTACAAATTCTCCCATCTCCTTTATCAACGTTTCCTTAGATTAGTAATTCTAGAGGAATTAAAAAGGAATTAATGTGACAGTACTGGCCCCTAGACATTACAGCAGTTAAGATCTTTTGTAGTCCTTGTTTAGAAAGGCCAAGACAGGGAGCACAAACTTGTCATCTGTTCTGTGCTTCCTTGGGACTCTGAGGAACGGGAGTACAGAAACCAGACTGCTCAATTTTGCTTCATGGTCATTTCCATCTTCTGTCTTTCTTGTGTTAAACCAGCAATGGGGGTTGGTTTTGAGTTTATCTGAAAACTGAAATACTTGGAATACAGAGAAAGTGTTCTTGCCAGCACGGCAGACGATTACTGCAGTGCTGGCCCCATGGGGCGCAGGGAGCTGCTGAGCCTGCTTCCTCAGGGGAGTGTGCTGGGTCGAAGTCCCAAACGTTTCCCCGCAGAGCAACGCTTTGCAGTCTGACGTTGTAAGCCACAACAACCCGCTGGTGCCAAGTCTGAACTTCAGTCTCCTATGGCAAAGGGGCATTAATGGCAGAGCCTGCCTGCGGGCTGCCCCCCAAAATAACGGTGTCTTCTTCTTCTGCAGGGACTGCTGCCTTTGAAAGAGCTGAATGTGTGTGAAATTGAGAATGGGAAGGATGCTGGGCAGGAGGATCATGCTTTCCGCATCACAGGTTGGTGCCTCTTCATTTGCTTTGAACAGAGAACAGAGGGTGCATGAATCGCTACTGTCCCTGCTCTTTGTCCCCCTCTGGCCTAGCCCCAGAGAAGAACCACACAGTGGAAAGACGTTGCAGAGAGCTGAAGCTCTTCCTCCCAGCATTGGCATCTCTTCTTCCAAGGCTTCCCTGCTCCTAAACACCTGGATATTGATGCCCAGGGCTGCAGGCAGGGATGAGACTGGATAGGAAGTGCAGAGGAGGGATGCTTCTGTGCTCCCACTGCTTAGTACTCAGGACACATGGTGACAGTTCCCACCTCTGCCCAGGCGTTTGCTCTTTGTTCACCACATTTGAATGAGGGAATGGAATAAAACTCCTTCTCCCACCTCTCCTCACTGTATAAACCCCATGGCCAAGAGGTGACTCCAGTCAGGACCACGTACAGATGGTGCATGCCCATGTGTGGCACTGCTCGAGTACAGGATGGGCAACAGTGCTGAGGCGAGTTGCCTCTACCGGCAGTGCCAGGCTGGTGCTACCAGGACCCTATGTCACTTCACCAGCTCTTCCCGCACCAGCACTTCTGCCTCCACATCTTTTTTAAGCTTTTCTCTGAGTGATCTTGCTTTATAAAAATTTTCCTGGGGAAACAACCTGTCTGCAGCTTGGCTGGAGGCTTCTTCGTGCTTAGTCATTGCTGAATTACAGCAGTCGCCAGTCCCCGAGAGTCGTAGTTAAAGCATGAAGTACACAGAAGTCACTCAATAACCCAGTAACGATGCAGAGCCAAGAAAGCTCATTTGTGTCCTAGTATTTGTACGTGTCTCCTAGGCCAACTGTCGATGGAGTCTGGAGTCCTGTGTTAGACAGGAAGTTATACAATGGCCACTCAAACAAGAAAATTCCATAAATTATAAAAAGGAGCTGGTGCAAACGACTCAGTGATTTTAAGCCTGCTGAGTTGTGGTCTTGTTGCACTGGACTAGGCAGGGGCTCTCCAACGCTTTCTGGGAGTCTGTGAAATGAAGGGAAACTTTCTCCCAGATGGAACCTGCCAGGAGCGTCTGCAGCGGGGCGGGTGGACTTGTTCTGCTTGTATTAAAACACGCAGGAGTGTGGCTGGGTGGAAAATTGCCTCGAGCGTGGTTGGGTTTGTGTTCTGCTTAGGGAAAGAACAAGCCGAGGCCTTTCTGAGGGTGCTGTGTATGTCAGCAAGCAGCGACACTGAGAAACCAGGGAGGTAGTGATATTTGGGATTGCTGGGAGATGAGAAGAGCAGTTTTATTTTTCTACTAGAGCGGGAGAAACCAAGGCACGGGGGGATAAGAGCCTTGTCCGTGGCCACACACAGGGTGAGGGTGGAAGTCTTTTGTCTCATGACTCTGAGACACAAAGGACACGCATCCATTCCCTTGTGAAATCCTGTGGCATCAGTAGTTCCCCATGAACCTCAGGGTAGGTCGGTACATCAGAAGATGCCGGCACGGTCACTGGAAGTATGGAGGGGGAGCGCGGGACCGAAGCTTGGCAGCGTGCAGAGCCATCCCTCCGTGCTCTGGCACGGTGGACAGCAGCTGCCCATCACCTTGACTTTGTGCTCCATCTCTGGTACAGCCTCTGCTGAAGCTGCTGAGCACCTTGAGTTACCTCCGCCTCACCTGCAGGTGTCACGGCTTCTTAGTGTCTCCAGGCAGAGGGATTTGGGTGGGAATAAGCCACCGCTGCTCGAGGAAAGGGCTCTTTTGCTTCCCCTGGAAGCATCCACAAGGAAAGAGGAAGGACAGGGCAGAAGAAGGAAGCACGAGGGCTGGCACAAGTTGCTCAGCATGGCTGTGTCATGGCCCTGCTGCAAACGTGCCCTTGGGGCTGGGGGAAACGGCAGCGACCAAATTAGCAGCAGCCTTTCACGCTCTGCTTCGCAGCCTCCCCAGCAGCTCCTTGCACGAGCTTCAGGCATGAATCAGGCTCCAGCAGGAGTTTCTCTTCTCATTTTCTCTTCCTTTGGGGCCCTGTTCAGATGTGGCAGTGGGAACAGCCCTCAGGATGTGTCTGAAAGGCTGGCCTTGGGGGAGGTGGCAGAGCAAGCTGTGCCATGCTAAAGGTCATGCCCTACCAGAAGGATTCCTGCTCTTTCTGTAGGGGCCTGGATGCCCAGAGAAGCATTCAGAGCTGCCAGACTATCTAGATAACATGTTACACCTATATACCCTCCTAGCAACTCTATAAAGTAGGGAATCACTTAATCTCTGTTGCAAAGACAGGGACACGAAGGCAAGAGGAGACGAGAGCTCCAGAGCCACACGGTGCATAGACGTGTGGATGCCCATTAATTACTGTGGTGGCTCTGAATGGAGTGACTTATGGGAAGCCACTCAGGGAGTCCCTGCCTCAGTATCCCCACCCGTGCTTTGTCCGTATTTGTGCATTTCCTGACAGACAGCGGTGTTTCAGAGTCTTAATTAACCATTGCTCATAAATAATGCAGGAATCACAGGATGAAAGGCTCTGCAGAAGGGCAAAGTATCATGCTTATCCAGTGTACTTGCTTATCTGGATACTTTCAAGTCCTGTGAAGCCAGATCTTGCTGCGCATGCGCCGCGCATGGCTTAATATGAGATCACCAGTAAATTATTAATCGTAACATACATTCTGCAGCCTGCCGGAAACGATGACTAACGTCACTAGGTTATGTCTGTTGTGCGTAGCAGAGGGTGTGTGACACCTACTCTGCTCATCCGACTAAGCAAGGGATTGCTGGAAACATTAAAATCAACAAGATGTAGGGCTGTTCCTCCCTTCAAGAGTATGTCTGAGAGCAGCTTCGACTTGTCTGGCACAGATTGTATTTGGTGAAGCAGTAAGGTAGTGTCAGAACGCTACTGATGCTGTAGATATTGGGTGCCAAAGCGAAGCTAAGAAATAGCATGGAACCCTTGCGTTGGGTTAGGCTGACGGCAGCAGCGTGCTGGGACAGTCTCTTCCCGCAGAGATGCTTTTCACAAACTGCTGGGGGTTTGTAAAGCTGAAATCTGTTATTTCAAGCTTGGCTGTTGTACTGTCTTTGATTTCTGTTCTTGCCCGGGGCTCAGACTGACGTGGTCAGAGCTCGAGGTGGCTGCGTGAGCGGGCGGTGGGGAGGTGCCGGAGCAGTCCATCTGGGGAGCTCCCCAGCAGCCTGATGCGAGGCAATGTGCTCAAGGT
This sequence comes from Rhynochetos jubatus, assembly GCA_027574665.1. Taxonomy (NCBI): domain Eukaryota; kingdom Metazoa; phylum Chordata; class Aves; order Eurypygiformes; family Rhynochetidae; genus Rhynochetos; species Rhynochetos jubatus. Next base: position 6,578,372 of record CM050669.1, read on the forward strand.
AGCGGCTGGGACTGGAGCAGGATGTCAACAGAACCGCGCATTGGTGTGATGTGGCGAGCCAGAACAGCTCTGGTTGCTTGTTGGTGCTGCAGTTGGTGCCCCTATCTGCTCAACTCATCTCGTGTCTCGCATACCTAGGTCCTCTGCTGAATCCCCTTATCGTGTTCTGCCCTACTGAGTCAGAGCTGAAGCAGTGGCTTTACCACCTGGAGAAACAGATCCAGCTAAATGGAGGAAACGCTGGTTTGCCCTTCCTCTCTCAGGTTAGTGTCTTGGGACACTGAGGGCTGCAGCGCTTTCCCATGCTGTGGGCTTGAAGCTGAATGACCAGGACCGGTTGAGTGGATGCTGCACTGCTCCTGCTGCATTGAGTGGGAGGGAGAATCTCTGCAGCCAGCTTCTCTCAGCCATTTTCACCACACATCCACCTTACACCTTCTTATTCCAGAGTCCTGAGTGCCCGTGGGGCTCTGTGTGCCTCCTCCAAGCTGGAGAGCTTGAACCGAGGGCTGGGCATGGAAAGGGAGAGGGGCTCTGGGTCTGTTTCCAAGTGCTCCTTGCTGTGCTTGCTGCTCTTCCGCAATGTTGGAAGGAGCTGTGGGATTCACTTCTGGCCTGATCCCCCTTTTCCAGACCAGCTGCTTGAGTGCTTCCCTGCACCGGTCAGGGAGCTGCCCCTCTGGCATGGTGCACTGGGGTTTTGGGCCTGTGTGTGGCCTCAGCTGCTTGCTGCCTGAGAGACCAGTCTGCTTGCCAGTGCCTGGAGCTGGCCCTGGGCAATACGCCTCATAGCTCATCCTTTAGTTATTCCACAGTCCCTAAAATAACCATGGATAGACATGCTAATTACCCACACTTGACAGACATCTTATAGAATGAATCATGGAATGGTTTGGGTTGGAAGGGACCTTAAAGGTCACCTAATTCCAAGCCCCTGCCATGGGCAGGGACACCTTCCACTAGACCAGGTTGCTCCAAGCCTCATCCAGCCTGGATGTTCTTGCTTGGGAACTGCCCATGGAGGAACCACGTATTTGTGTTCAGACAACCTTAGGGACTTAGGTCTGAGCAACCAGCGCTGGAGTGAACGTGGGATTTGGGTCTGAATGGCAACCCCAAAGGTGCTCTGTACTGCTGCGCCCCGACAACAGCTTGCTGCGTTTCTGCTGCGCTAATTTTGGAGCTTGCCTTTTGTGCGGTCTCGTGAGAGGGAAGGGTGAAAAAAGAAGGGTTTTGCAAGAGCGTCTGGCAGGGCACGTGTGCTGAAAGGGAGACCAGAGACCCAGAGGTACCGGCTCCACAGCCTCCAAAAGGTCTGCTTTGCAGAAGTTCTCACACGGTTGGCTGCTTGTACAATTATCCAGAGTTTAGAAAACATTTGAAGGGAGAGACTGGGACCCGGACATAGGAAACAGGACCAGATTCCAGAGACCTGTCTTCCAGTCTCTGTGGGGTGTTTTACTTCCCTCCATCTCCATCTCCCCACTTGTAAAACAGCGTTATTCCCCTTTGAAAGGAAATGTACTGATGATGCCAGGAACCAAGTATGATTATTCAGTCCCAGGTGGAAAACTGGCTCCTGCACAGATTTTTTTTTTACCCTTCCCTGCTTCTGCCACACTTGAAAAGCATCCTGAGGTGTGCCATGTGCTAGCTAAACTCTGTGGGGCGGACATGTCTACCCCGCTTCTCATGCTCTTGTCCTTAGAATGACTGGAAGCAGAGCTCCATGGGGAAGGAGGAGCTGCGGTGGTCCGTGCAGAACATGCCTGTCCAGGAGTGGAAAGGGACCCAGCGCGAATCCCTCGGCAATGTCCTCTGTGTTTCCAAAGTGAAGCTTCAGCATCTGCCTTTCCAGGTAGGACACATCTCTGGGGAGCAACCTCCTGTCAGCATGGCTCAGAAAAGGCAGAGGACGGAGTGAGTCGCACAGATTCCTGCCCACCTCCTGCCACTAATCCAACAGGGCCCTGAAGGGTCCTTTTACCCCCATCCTGGCAAATGGAAAAGGTTTGTTGCTGCTCCTGTGACCCCGCAGTGGTCCGTGGGGACAGCCAGCACGTGCGCAAGCGTTTGCAGGACAGGGCTGGCAGCTGGAGCTGGCAGGAGAAGCCCAGTTGTGGGGAAGCAGCTCGGCTGTTTCCAGAGCCTTTGCCTCAGGCTGCTGTCAGAGAGACAAAGTAAAGGGCTCTCCAGATCTGAGCCCTGTCTGACTGCTCACGGGGAACCCTTTTCCTCTTTACCTTCCAAGGAGCAGCATGACCGACTGTTGGTGCTTTACCCCTCCACGCTGGTGATAGTATCTGAAGAGCACAATGGCTTCTGTTTTAAGGTAAGCTCATTTTTGGAGCATCTTCCTGCTCTCTCTCACCTACAGCAGCTATTTCAGCACTTCTTTGGCTTGTTGCTCCCCTCCACCTGGGTTCCCTTGCGCTCCTCATCTTGGCAAGGGTTTTCCCTCCACGCTGCTCCCTTGCCAGCTGGCAGGTGAGCAGGCAGAGGGATGTTGCAAGCTATCTTCCCATGAGAAACACCTTGCCCTCCTACAAAAGTCCGCAGGGGAAAGAAGCTGGCTGCCAAGGAATCCGAGTCTGTGGGAGGAGGGAGGCTGGCATGTTTCTGTGTGGTGATGCTGGCAGAGAGCCCGGCCCGCTTGCTTGAGACAGGAGCTGGAACAGCCCCAGAGAGTGTCCCCGCGGGGGCTTGGCTTCCCAGGCCCCGCTCTGTGGGACCACTTGAAAGCAGGTAGCATCCAGGCGGCACATCTGATGCTTGGGGGGAAGGGAAAGGCAGTTAGTTGGCTGGCAGGCAGAGAGGAGAGGCTGCTGCTGGTGCACTGCATTTACTGCTCTGGAGCAAGGGCCCTGAGCAACATCTGGGCGTGCCAGCAGAAGGGGCAGCGAGGTCGTGGAGGCCAGAGTGCCCCAGGGGATGTGAAAATAGCTTCTCTAGTCCACTGGTATGTCTTTGCTTGCAGGAGCAATGTTGGGAGCCTCAGCACAGAGGGGCAGTGGCACCGTGGGCCCTGGGAGCTGCCATCGCATTGCTTGCAGCCTAAATGGCCCATAAACTTGCTTGCCAACATCCATCTTTGACATCGTTGCAATGGCTGTTAAACAGCCCTGTGCGTTCTGGCCCTGTTTTTCCATGCTAGAACGGATTTAGATTGGATATCAGGAAGAGGTTCTTCCCAGTGGGGGGGGTGAGGCACTGGGACAGGTTGCCCAGAGAAGCTGTGGCTGCCCCATCCCTGGAAGTGTCCAAGGCCAGGCTGGATGAGGCTTGGAGCAACCTGGGCTAGTGGAGGGTGTCCCTGCCCATGGCAGGGGGTGGGACTGGATGGGCTTTAAGGTCCCTTCCAGTCTAAACCATTCTACGATGATGTCCCTGGGCAGAGGAGATGTTTGTGCCTGCGGTGGGAATACGTGTGGGGAGGGACACATGCCAGTCAGCGCTCTCCTCCATCCCCAGTGCAACAGCGGAGGGTGTTTTCCAGCAGCCGGTGGCTTGTGTGACACACCTCAGACGGAGCTTGTTTTCGGGAACATGTTGTTTGCAGCTCCTGGGAACGGGGCACCATGTAAGGGGGCCTTGGGCTGGGCTCTCAGATTAACTCATCTCTTTTGAAACCTTAAACCAGATTTGTCTGCCCTGTCCGTGCAATGTTCCCTTCCCACGGTGCATGAGCGTTGGTCCCCGGGCGTCTCGCTCGCTGGGGTAATGGCAGGGCTCCGCGCAGCCGGGTGCAGGCAGGAGGTGATTCACCAGTCTGTGACACTGCAGTGGGAACCTGATTTTCCACAGGCATGTCAGGGCACAGGAGCCTTCTCCCAGGGCTTCTGCAAATTAACTTCCCTTCCCTGCGAGCAGACGCTGAGCCCTGCGATTTGTGTGCGAAGGAATAGCCTGGCCCTTTTGTTCTTCGGTTTCACACAAACCACGGGAGCTGCCGCTGCCAAGTTCGTGTGTGGGACAGGGCAGGGGGAGGCAGGGGCTGAGCCTGCTGGGATGGGGCTCCCCCAAAGCGGCAGGCTCGGGCTCACCGCTGGTGGGAAAAGGCCCTGGGCCAGGCGTAAATCAGCATGGGGGGAGCTGCAGGTTCACACTGCGCCTGGGGAAGGCAGGAGGGGCTCTCTGCAGCCGAGGGGTGTGTTAGTTGTGGGTTGATGCTGCGCTTCCCTGGGTGGGACTGCACCCTGGGGGGGTTCAACCCTTTACCACCGAGAGGGGGCTGTCACGGAGCACTGGGTGCCTGGGGAAAGCCCTACACAGCCATCCTCCATCCTGTTGCCCAGGGAAGCTGTGGATGCCCCATCCCTGGAAGTGTCCAAGGCCAGGCTGGACGAGGCTGGGAGCAACCTGGGCTAGTGGAGGGTGTCCCTGCCCATAGCAGGGGGATGGAACTCGATGGGCTTTAAGGTCCCTTCCACACCAAACCATTCTGTGATTCTATGCTCCTTGGTGGCAGGAGGGCTAGCTCGAACGTGGCTCCGCAGCACCCACCCCAGCTGAAGCATCCAAGCCCATCTCTTACGGCACGAGCATTGCATGAGCCTTCCCTCCCCAGGTCAGCCCTCCCGTGCTGCTCAGCCCATACGTTCTGGTGCGGGAGGAATGCCACAGCAGCCTGCGTGTGCCCACAGGCTGTTGCAGAGGCAGCTGGCCAGCACAAACCATGGATGCCAGGCCGAGCTCCTCATTTCTCCTGTGGCAAAGCTGTCCTGTTGGCCACGTTCCCCAGATCCTGTGCAGCTGGTAGAGTTTTGCAGTTGGGACACGATGAGGGGTTTCTGCTGGACACTGTAGTTTGCAGCCTGTAAACTCAGGCAAATGAATTGTAACTGATTGCACCTTTTGAGAGGACCTTTGGCTAAATGACAGGGCTTTGCTCCTGCTTTCTGTGCTTCCTTCACTGCCGGGCATGGGGGAAGGTGGCGTGAAGTGGGAACTTCGTATCCTGAGCTCTCCCCAGACCCTGCCATCCTGGCCAGGAGCTGCTCCCAGGGCTGTTGCCACTGGCTGCCCTTGCCTAGTGCTCCATGGCCATGGACAGGGTTAGGGTGGCATCCAGGGGAGGTGAACAGGGGCTTAAAGAACAAAGAAATTATCCCCCTGCTCAGTGAAAGAGATGAGAAGTAAAGCAATGAGCTCATCTGTGGGATGGTTCCAGTGCAAAATCTGCTTCAGCTGCTCTCCCAGGATTGTTCTTTCTCCATTTATGTAAGGAAAATTCATCTAGGGATGCCTCAAAGGAGGAGACCCAGATCCTAATTCAGTGTTGACAAGCCCTTGGCCCTGCTGCCAGGTTGCCCATCGCAGAGCATCAAACTGCTGTCAGCAATGACGCTTGAAGGACATGGGGTAGCACTCAGCGGAGCCGGGCCGATGCCGAGCTGAGGATGGGATGCAGAGGTCTGGGCACTGCCTGTTCCTGCCCATCCCATGGAGCTCACAGAAGAGCTGGGCCGGGCACAGACCAACACCTGGGGCAATGCAGGGATGGCCAAGGGACAGCAGGGTGATGGCAGAGAGGACAGCGGTGGGTCTGCAAGCATGGGCACTATTGCACTTAGAGGCAATAGCACATCCTGTCTTCTGACTCCAGTTTTTCCAGGGACAGGCTGCTTTAGCTTCTCCACCTCAGCTCCCTGTTAATAGGAACATACACGCAGTGCCTGCCAGGAGCAAACCCCGCTCCGATCATGGGAATGGCATCCACAACTGTGCTGTATAGCACAGGAGCTCACGTTTCATCAGCTGGCATTTACCCTGTCTTTGTAAGGCTTTGCAGGGAATGGATTGTGGGGATTCTTGATTGCAAGGCTGGAAGTCCCAATCCAGCGACTAAAACCGTGTTCAGGACCATGTCGGCAAAAATTTCTGGAGAAGTCAGCCGTTAAACTATGGGAAACTGTTGAGAACAGAGCTAGAAGGGAAGGAGTGTTTGTCTCAGCTCAGGTCTCAGGAGGGACTTTGTAAGAACGAAGCTTACAGAAGTGGCTCCCGTGGTTGTGCTCCGGTCAGAGGCTTCCTTCCTGCAATGGGGCTGGTGGTGGGAGAGCGAGCTGTGAGCAGGGAGGGTGGACTGGGACAATGCTGAGTCAATCTGCTGGGGACAGTCTCACCCATGAGAGTGTAGAGGTACCCATGTCCTCACCCAGATTAGCAGCAGCTTGTGTGCCTTCCATCTCCTGCAGACCTAGCCTAGGGGATTTAAGCACTGAGCTTCCCCTTCTTACCCCTCACTTCTCTGCAGAGGACCCCAAGGGGATTGCCAATGGGGCTGAGCTGCCCCTTCTCTCCATGCTGCATGAAGAGCAGCCAGGCTCCTGCCAGCCTTGCCCCCTCCTCACCTGCAGCCCTGCACTGGGGGGTCCCTCCTCATGCTCCCAGCTAAGCTGGCAAAACTTTGCAGTAGGCTCCTAAGGCCTTTTGACTTCCCTGATGGGAAGACCCCTGTGGAAGCGGAGTTTCTCCAGCTGGGTACCTGCAGAGGCTCCAACCCTCAAGCAGAGGTGGCAGCGGGGTTGTGCTCCCGGCTCCAGCGCTCCGCTGTACAGCACGGACTGGGTGCTGCGCTCAGCCCTGCGGTCCTAAGCCTCCTTCTCTCTCGACAGGGCGAGCTGCCACTCAACGCCATCCAGGTGCTTTTTGAAGAGAACGAGAAAACCTCCTTTTTAATAGAAGGTGCGTGTCCGGCATGCCGAGGGGTGTGCTGGCAGCAGCCACGGAGGTCTCTGGGCTTGGGCTGGTTTCGCTAAGCTGCTGTGGCCATCTTCCTGGCTGTGCTCGCTCACGATGGCACCTGGGCTCTGTGAACGGAACTGCTGGGACATCTCGCATCGTCTGTGCCCTGGCTGTGTGGCAGGGCTGGCTTTGCTGGCAAGGAGAGGCTGTGAGCCAGTGGCAGGGTTTCCACGTGGGGCTGCGCCTGCCCCAGCTTCCCCCTTATTTAGGTCTGGGCTGTGGTTGCCCCTGTCCTACACTCAGCCAGGTGCAATGGTCAGCACCAAAGGGAGAGCGTTGCCATTGACCCTGCACCGGTATCAGGATGTCCAGACCCTGGGAGAATGTGAGGAGGGATGGAGTAAGGGAATTCAGAGGGCTGGAGCCCCTCTGCCATGGGGACAGGCTGGGGGAGTTGAGGTGTTCAGCCTGGAGAAGGGAAGGCTACAGGGAGACCTTAGAGCCCCTTCCAGTGCCTTGGGGGCTACAAGGAAGCTGGGGGGGACTTTTCCCAAAGGCAGGGAGTGACAGGACAAGGGGTAATGGGTTTAAACTGGGAGAGGGAGATTGAGATGGGACATCAGGAAGAAATTCTTCCTGGAGAGGGTGGGGAGCACTGGGACAGGTTGCCCAGAGAAGCTGTGGGTGCCCCATCCCTGGGAGTGTCCAAGGCCAGGCTGGATGAGGCTGGGAGCAACCTGGGCTAGTGGAGGGTGTCCCTGCCCGTGGCAGGGAGTGGGACTGGGTGGTCTTTAAGGTCTCTTCCCACCCAAACCACTCCATGATTCTCTGATTCCCATGGGATTCTGAAGGCAGCAACTCAACTGTCGATCAAACGGTAACAGCAGTGAGTGATGTTTTTACAGGCCGACTAATCAATTCGATCCGGGTGATCTGCCGCAGCTACAGTGATTACCAGGAGTGGCTCTACAGTCTCAAAACAGCCCAGTTTCGAAATGCCGACTCCTCCCTCTCTGGATCAGAGAGTTTCTCGGGATCAAAGCTGCCGCACCCCGGCCAGGTAAGAGATGCTGTGGCTTTCCATGGTCCTCAGTAGATGCCTCCCAGGACTCCCCTTTGCTCTGTCTCTGGCCACTCCTGTGACACAGCAGACTGCTTCAAGTCCCCTGCTTGAAGGCTGTCATGCCGTTGCTGATCCCTGCAAATGATTTTGATGCCCTATATTACGTTACATAGGCATATATTATATCAAATTCCTTCAAAAGCAGAGCCCTGGCCACGGCCCGTGACAGGGTTATGCAGTGAGGCGTTGGCACAAGGACATTAACAGGGTCTTGCAAGGAAGGAGAGACCCATCCTGCCGACACTGCAGCCGGGATGGGGTCAGGATGCCTGAGCACCCTTCACCCCACCGCGAGCCCTTGTAGTTTGCCCCAGTTGCCCCTGAGAGCCGGTTCAGCACCAGGCACAGCTGCCCTGGGCGCGTGGGCACGGAAGGCTGGGGTGGTCTTGGGGAGGGATGTGCCTGCAGCCACGCAGAGGGCTGTTCCTACATGCTGTTCTTCTCTCCCGTGTAGTTTGCCAGCAGCGGGAGAGGGTCGCTCACTTCTGATGGCCGTACTAACTCCTGGGCGTCTGGAGGGAGAGTGGCCACCTTAACACAGCTCTCCCAGAACAGCGGCTCTCTCCCTGATGGACAGTCCTTCGTGCTGATGCCTGAGAGCAGAGTGCTCGAAGACCCTCTCTCCCCTGGATATTCCCAGCCTCTCCACGTGAGTGACCCCCCCAAAAGCCTGGGATGTGTGTGGGGACAGCCACCTTTGAACAGAGCGATCTGTCCAGGTGCCTGGGTGTGCAGGGCGTGGCTGGTCAGTGTTTGCTGTGGGGCATAGCAAATCCATGCCTGGAGCCTGTATTTGTCCTGGCTCCGCTTTGTCCTGGCTGATAAAGGGAAGGTCTGCCGAAGGGTCCCATCCCAATACTCTACTCTGCGTAAGGATTGTTTGTACGGATTGCAGAAGGGCAAATGGGACAGTCCAAAGGTCAGGAACCCGTGGGTGGTGGAGGTGGTGGGCTGGGCAGGCCTTTCTGGCCCAGCACAGCATTCACATGTCCAAGAGGGTGTGTGGGTGCATGGGGGCCCGGGCCCAGACGCTGGACCATGCCGATGCGGGAGCACAGCACGATGCCCACAGCAGCAGCCCTATCCTTGCCATAACTCGGGGCTGGGCTGGAGAGAGCCAACTCTGGGGTCTGCCTTCTCGTTTCAGTGCCTGGCACAGGCCAACTGGGCAAACACAGGGCTGCCCACACAGGACCTGCGGAGGGGGGGCAGCGCCAGAAAATCCAAAGGCAAATGTGGGCCGTGCGGCCAGCAACTGCCCAGCCAGGACATGGAGAGGACCATCTGCAGCCTCATTCCCGAAAACCCCAACGGCGAGCTCCTGTCCTCAGTGTACAACGAGCCGTACTCCGCGCACAGCTCGCAGCATCACCCCGCAGCCCCCCTGCCACACCTGGACCGGAGCAGCGTAAGGGGCTGGGATGCGGTGGGGATGGGAAGGGTCGAGCGGCAGGAACTGGTGCACGGTTTGCGTTTTCTCTGCGGTCCTACTTGCAGGAATAGCTGTCTTAGCAGGTCCCTAGGGCAGGCATGAGACCCATTTCCATTTGAAAATGGGCCCATAGGATGTGAGGTTAAACACAAATGGAGCAACGTCTCTTGAAGCCCTGAGTTGTCGGGCACTGATTCCCCAGATAACACGAGCACCAGTGCTCTGCGAGAAGGAGTATTATTACTTCAGAGGACACAGCCTCTTCTCCCAAGGGCTTTCCAGCATGTCTCCATCGCTGGGGTAGTGTGTGATGACCCGTTTCCCTCCCGGCAGCCCCCATGAGTGTACGCACACTGCCTTACGCCCAGGGAAATCCCTAGGTTAGGACAGAGGGCTGGAGTCAGCACCCAGCCCCACCATCCCTCACGGCTGAGCAGCGCTTGGGACTTGAATTGCAGGGAGATTTCCCACTCTGATCCCTCCTGGGAATGAACTGCAAGTAGGGAACAGCATGTCATGTTCCTCTTCCAATTCTGCCTTTTAGCTGAACAGATGGAGCTTGGTGGGAAGTCAGCCCTCGACAGCTTCCAGCTCCCTGGAGAAGCCGGCCGTGCCCTGCTACCCCGTGTACACCGATCCCTATACACCCAGCTCTCCCAGTGCTCGCAGCATGGCAGGCTCCGGCTTCCTGGAAGAGGTACCCTGTGCCTTTGCTGCTGGTTACGGCCCTGACTCAGCACACAGGCTTTTGGCTCCAGCAATCGTGCCTTGGGCCATTTCTTTTCCTGCTCTCTGCCTGAGCCCGAGTGATGTGGAAACTGCATTTCGGGGTGGGGCAGAGCACAGCATAGTTCTCTCCTTTTCAAGCCAGGACAGAGTTAGAGGGGAACAGGTTTCCCCTGTCTTATCACCTGATATCAGCGTCACAACAATCCCAGGAAGAGCCAGAAACCGCAGAGACTGAGATGTGATGCAGTCCACAGAAACCAGCCATGAGTCAGACACAGAGACCACTTTATTCACCCCAAAAACTTCCAGCGGTGATAACTGAGTGCCTGTGAAAGGCCACATTTCTAGTTTTGTGCATCTCTTGGGAAAAGGCTGTTTCTGAGTCTGTCTGGCATCGCCCGTACTGCTGAGTCCTCCCTTCCCTCGGAGGGTTCTTCCCGACTGCTCTGTCCTTCCCCATCCTACTCCTTTCACATCTGGCCAACTCCCACTGCCTGTGGGTCATTGCAAGGGATCGCAGCCATTCTTCCTTTCCCATCTAAGGCCTTCAGGACTGGCATGTAACAGAATTTGTAAGGTAGGCAGCAAACATTGGTTTGCCTAAGGCTGTTCGTAGCAGGGCTGGCTTACAGGTGGGGAGTCAGTGTTACCCAGCTCCATGCCAGGTATCAAATCTGGAGTTGGTTTTGGTTAAGTTCCTGCAGTGTCACGGACAGACGGGTTCAGCACAGGCGAACGGATGCCCAGCCAGCCCGGTACCCCAGCATCTCTCTCTGCAGAGGAGGATCTGCCAGCCCCTGCCCAGCAGCCGTGGCAGGGAGGTGCCTAGTTACAGCATCCCCAGCTCCTCATCCCGTCTGCGGCCTCCTGCTGATGCTTCTTATCTTGAAGATGTGAGTTTATAAACACAGTCCTGGTGCTCCACACTGTGCAGGCTGCTGGGGAATACAGGGGGATGCAGGGGTCCCTGCTTGCCTTTCTCTGGGCTGTCAGAGAGGTCACTGCAGGACTCTGAGCCCTTTGCTCTGTGATGGGTGCATCTTGGGGAGCAGGCGGGGGGGAAAAAGCAGAGGGCTGACTGCTGGTGTGCGGTATCCCAGGGCTGCAGCCATCCTCATCAGCGTGTCTCTCTCTTTTCAGGTCTCTTCTCTGCGAGAGGAACATCTGGACTCTTCGTCGCACTCACCAGGTGAGGCTCTTGGGGGGCTGCTTGGGTGCTGCAGCCCACCCCACCTCGCTGCTGTCTCTGTAAACGTCATTCAGAGCAGGGCTGAGGGGGGATCCAGCGGACTCACACATGCCCTCTCTCCCTCCTGCTTCCCCGTGGTGGGCCTGAGTGTCACCCTGCCCCTCGCCTGTATTCTTGGCCTCCTCACTGCCCACTGGCTTTGGCCACCCGTCACACGGGATGGGGCTTGTGGCTTGTTCTGTGGCACACATGCAGCTTCCACCGCTTTGCCCGGATCCAGCTGCATCTGGGCTGTGATTTTGCTGACCCTCACGCGTTCTCTCTGCTGGCGAAGGAGACTGCAGCTGCTGGGATGCTCGCGAGCTCCCTGAGTGCTTTGGTCTGTTTTTCTGCAGGTGGGGATGTCGGCACCTACGACCTTCCGGACGCCAGCTGCTCGCTCCGTGACTCCACAGCCTACCACGACTATGCCGAGCTCCAGAGCTTCCAGAGCGACTTCAGCTATGACAACCTGTGGGAAGCCGAGGAGAAGGGACCGGACAGCTTGCACGCCTCCCCAGCATCCAGCCACCAGTTTCACCAGGCCTGAGCAAAAGCCTCCACAGCCTTGGGCTCTTTTCTTGCTGGGCTTCCCTCCGGGGTGAGGAGCCTGGGGTGTACAAAACCCTGGTCTGCACAAGGCTGGTTCCCATGTCCTGGCAGGTCCAGAGTTCAAACTTCTCCCTTAAGTCTGAGGATGGGGGCAAAGCACAAAAGCGACAGCCTCTGCGGACCCAGAGGAGTAGCATGTGAGGTGGGGGGGCCCTGGCTACAGGGCATTGCCCCCCTGGAAATAAAAAGAACAAAAAGCTGGTCAGGCTCCCTCAGATAAAAGGGACAGGGTGTTCAGATGGAGCACTCAAAGGCCAAAGAAAAGGGCTGGTTGTTGGCTGGGTTAGTTTGATCATTTTCCTTTTTAGCAGAGCCCTCAGGCTGGTCACTTTGAGGATCCACTGATCCCTGAGCACAGCTGTTAAGCCAAACCTTCCCCCATTGAGCTCTGAAGTCTGCAAAGATAGATGAGACGTGCCCCGTCGTGGTACAGAGGGTTGGTAGCAATAGCTGTGCTCATAGGATTGTCTTCCTGCACGATCAGAGTTATCTGACAGAGATGGAGAAAAAGATCCAGATCTGAGCAGAATGGGATGTTCTTTCCACCTTGTGCAAAAAATTCCTGCCTGTGCTGGCTCCAAACCATGGTGGTCACCTGCAATATTAGGAGCCTGAGACCTTGGCGGCTGGAATCAAGAAATGTGCTGCCAAGTGGCTTGTGTTTACCAAGGTCTTCCCTGGAAAGGATGCCCTGGATTCCCTTATGGGACCGCGTCCTTTCCTCCCGCCCCTCTGCACATTACTGGACTCGCACTAAATGCTGCCTATGAATAGCTGGGCAGGGAGCGGGGGAATACAGTTCACATAACACTCCAGTGAGCAGAGCCATGCCAGTGTGGGCTGCAACCTCTCTCTTCCCCGCTCCAGAGCAGCAGCAAGACCAGGACACAAACAACAGGAGACAGAGTCTCGGTGCTAACGTTTTCCAGCCTCCTGGGACAGATCCTTTAGCACATATAAGGTCAGCAGCAAAACCAAAGGTTTCTACCTGAGGCTCTAAATTCTTAACCTTTGTTCCCCAAAGAGGCTGCAAACCAAACATATTAACAAAATTTCTATTTTCGTTCTCTCCCTGGTGCAAACTAAATCCAGGAGCTCTTTGTACTTGAATATCTACGTATCACATATTGTACTTTTGTTTTTTTCAGAAGGTACCCCACAATGTTTACATGCAAGGTTTGAGTGGATTATATGTATTTAACGTGTAAATGTGGCAGAGTCGAAGGTCTATTTAATTTTCTAGCTGTGAATGGCATGCTGTACTGTAGAATGGGCAGCTCTCTGCGCATTCGTGTGTGTGTGGGTTTGGGTCTTCTCGCTGTTATTGTCTTGTTTCAGGTTTACTTTCATTTTTGGATGATTTGTATCTAATAACCCCAAAAAGGATCTGTTTATTCAGAACAAAATTGCACTAGGGAACGTCAGAGTGTGCTGGGAGGCAGCCGTGCCCATGAGCTCCTGTGACCACGTTGATTTTGAGGATGGTCACCATCGTCTTTTCAGTTGGGTTTCGACAGTGATAGCGGCAATGTATGGAAAGGGAAATGCCCGGGCCTCTCGCTGTGAAAGTTCCCTTGTGGATTTCTCTGAAAATGGACAATTGCAATACACATTCTTCTGGAATGCTTTGCTTCTCTCTTTCTTTGCCAGCGTCTGCTTTAACAGAGGTGAATTTTTGTCCATCCTTTCCACAGCCCTTCCTCCCTTGAGGACTTCGGTGCCCCGTGTCCAGGAGGATTTCCAGAGTGCTGACTGTCTCTAGCTCAGGTCAGGCACTTGTAAACACCTAATCCCAGAGCAAAGTCTCTCCCGCATTTGTCAGGCAACGAGATCTGGCTGGAGTTTTAACGCCAAAGCTAATCAGACTTTGCTTCAGCCCTGAGTCTGGGGGTGTTGGAAAGGTGCTCTGTAAAAATCCATTGGTGACTCCACAGGGCTCCGTGTGCTTGTGCAGCTGGGAATGCCCAGGCCATGCTGTGACTGGGGATGGTCTGTGCTGTCTGCTCTCCCTCCAGGGGGGGAAACCTGGGTGGATTGAGTGGGATGCACTGGCCAGCCCAGGCAGATATGGGGCTGAGCGTGGATAATCTGGGCTGGGAGCAGCAGGGCAGGCTTGTCCCGAGCACACTGGCCTGTGCAACCCACAGCTCAGGCTTGGAAAGGGGCTTTGTGCTGCAGCCAGACACGCTCCGGGAACGGAATAACCAGGCAAGAGGTAGCTGCGTTAGCCACGGAAGCCCGGCGTATCCGTCCCGCGCTGAGCAGCTCTCCCAAGCCATGATCACATTGATTGGTGACAGTCGCATGTGTGTGCACAGAAAGGTGTGAGAGCTTGGTTTCACACGTGACACAGCTTCTGAAGCCATTTTAGCCCTGTTCCCAGGGTGGTGACTTTCCTCCCCGGCTACATCTGGGCTAAATTTGTCACTCTTTCAAGGGCTGCCCTTTCAACGTGCTGGCTGCTCATTTCTCAAGCCTCCAGCACGCCTTTGTGCGCAGCTGCCGTGGTCTGTTCGGCTCTTATTTCGGGTCCTGAACTCCATCTCTGTGTTCGTGCACCAAGCTACTGCCTTGTCCCTGCCGTACTTGTGGGGCAGAGTGTGGCTGCTTCCAGCTGCTGCCCGGAACAGAACATAGCGTTTCGGGATGAAATGCGAGCGTGCCCTTGGCAAACAGGCACCGTCAGGGTCTTGCACCAAGAGAGTGGCGTTGGGGGTGTATGCAGGAGCCGAGCACCCCATCCATGGCTGCTGCTGGCCACTGCAGCCTGCTCCCTCCTGTTTCCGCCCTCCTGCCCTGCACCAATGAAGGGTTGCGATAACAAGCTGCCACTGAAATGGTTAAGCAGCCCCTGCCGTACATGCAGCTAAAGGGGTTTTACTCAAACCCTTTCCTAACTGGGTTTAGCTCCCCTGGAAGAAACACTTCTTCCTGCTATCTGTCCCTACTTGGAAGGTTGTACAGCTTTGCTAGGCTGATATAATTAATGCAGAGCAATTTATGTGTGTGTCCAAGCCCTAAAATGTTTCCAAACCAGCCCCCCTAAGCATCAGCTTGGGCAAGACCCGCACCCAAGCTCCTCAGCCTGGTTTCCCCGTCATCGGTTTTGCTGGTTTTCCCCGATGGTTTCCTATGGAGATGCTGACCCGGGGGGCTCCGTAGCAGGTGGGAGCAGGGCTGTGTTCGTGAACACCCCCGCTGTCTTGCTTTTGCTGCAACACATTTCTCAGCAGATTCAGGCTTTAAAAGCAGAGGGTTTACTTAAAGCGGCACTGTACGTCTCAGTGCAGTACCTGTAGTACCTGCAACCACACAGAATACCTCTCATTTCCTGAAAAAGGCATATTCACCCTTCCGCCTGGTTGCGGCAGAAATACGCTCTGAACCAGGTGGCCCACAAACTGCAGGCCCAGGGTTCTGGAGCTGCCAGAAAGCCTAAACACATCCCACTGCTCGGCTTGGTCACGGGATAACCGCGTCTCGATTCACAGGGGCAGATGAAAGGCATGAGATGACACTAGCTGCCAACAATTCACTCTCTGACAAATGATCCCTCCACCCCCCCACTCCCTCCGAGCCCTGAATCAGGTCTCCCCACTCCTGAAACCGTAGCTGGACAGCCCGAGCAGTGGGGGAAGCTGCTGTATTTCTCTCCGCTTTCGGATTTCCAAGCCACGATTGCAAACTTCTTTTGCTCAAAGAGCGAACGGCAGAGAGAGGGGTTTTTTTTAAAGGGAAGTGGAGCCCGTGACCGGCTTCTTTGGCTTCAGGAGTTTGGAGAAACACCCCCCGTAACAGCAGGCACGGTTGGCTGCAGCCCACCCCCGCTCCTTCCCCGTGCCTGGATGTGCCCCTCGTATTTAGAAAGACACTTGAGGTTTGGGAGTTCCTCGGAGAGCGCTTCCAATGGATGTGTCTCTTCCCGTCAGCTGCCTGAAACAAGGGCTGAGGCTGGGGAAGGATCTCCTGGGCAAACCCGCTCCCAGTTCCCCCTTGGAAATTCCCTTGCAGCCCGCAGAGGAGCTGAAGAGGTGCAGGATTTGCTCCAGCCTGCGATGAGCAACTCCCTCACTGCCCTGTGGGGGGGGGAAGCCACCAAAATATGTCACGCTCTCGCCGAGCGAACGGACTGGCGTGTCTCAGTCTGGGATAAGAGTCTCTGCTCGCCCTGCTCTGTCCCCCCTGCCCCCCCGGGATCTGTCCCAGCACCACCGGCCCTCAGAACCCCCACAGCACCATCAGCCCTCAGAAACCCCCCTTCATCGCTGGGAGAGGCAATCATGGCCCAGAAACCGTCCAGAAGCACCGTGCACGGGAAGATTTGCTCTGGTGGTATTAGAGAGGCGAAGCAGAAATTGGGGTGACAGAGCTGCTCCGGCCAAACCGATTCCTGCAGAAGACGGGGGGGGGGGGGGGGAGAGCCCCCTTCCCGGCCAGGACTGCAGCAGCCGGGTGGCACGTGGTGTATGATGCCCAGCTGAGGTTCGGAGGCAGCTCCTCGGGGTGCACCTGCCTGACTTTTTCATCTGCTTGGCAAGACAAGGCGTCAGATGTGGGTGCTACGTGCGAGGCAAGGAAATGGGGTGGGCTGGCACGGCTCCCACCCCGGGCGCTGCCGCTCTCCTGGGTGAAGTGGGAACAGGCTCACGGCAGCGAGGATGCACTGGAAAGGTCGTTTCTATTGTGGTGGCGGGTGCTATGGCAAAAGATGGTGAGTCCCTGGCTCCTCCCCTCTGGGGTGAGATATGGGCAGGATGACCTGGCCGTGGAGGGAGAGGAGAGAGCTTAAAGGGTGGGAGAACAAACCAAGCATTAAAGTCACAGGCGAACCCAGGATGGCTTCCTTGAAGGGCACTATCATAGGATGGTTTGGGCTGGAAGGGACCTTAAAGCCCACCCAGTTCCACTCCCTGCCATGGGGAAACCCTGCATAATGAAATTGCCAGAATCCTTCCAACTGTTCCCCCATTCCCCACCCGCCGTGCCAAGGCTGCTGTGTTCCCACCTGCCACTGAGAACGCGGAGAGCGCTTAATGGATTATGGCTGGATAAACAGTAAAGCGGAGCATACGCGAACGCTTCAGCCTCCCCGGTGCCTGCTGTGCTCCTGCTCATTGGAGAGAGCGAGGTCTGATGGGCAAATCTTTCAGGGACTGAGACTGCCGTGCCAGGCATTCCTGGATGCAGACTGGAGAGCCTGGCTGCATCCAGCGGGACCGGGGAGGGCAGAGGCGATGAGAATCGATGGACCGAACCCGGGAGCTGCTGCTGTGCATCGATTTGTGCTCACTGCTCTGATGAAGGGCCTCTGGGAGGACAGCTGGTAAGAGCAGGACTCTGCTCGAGTCCTGGCTGCTTTTGGGACAGGAGAGAGGATCTCTGGGTCAGGCTGTCAGTGACGTGAGACAGCCAAGATGTGTCTCGGAGGGGTAGGCACGGGGACTGAGCCAAGGAAGAGGAGAAGCAGCCCATCTCCCTGCGTACTCTGTCACCTGGGGCTCTTCAGCCAGCACAACTCCTACATTTTTGTATCAACAGAAACACAGGGGACTGATTTCTCATTCTTTAAAACGCAGTACTTATCAAACAGTTTCACACACAAACAATGTAGACACCGGAACGTACACAGAAGTATTAAATGAGATAGATCTTTATTAGAAGCTTCCAGCGTATTTCATCTGTTCTCCTCCTCCATAAAACCCCTCTTACTGGATATACAGCTGCTATAGTCCATATAGAGCCTGTACATCTCTCTCTCTTGCTATTTACTGCTACGTATCTCTCTGTACAATTGTACGGTGTGCTCTCTTGTCAGCAATAATACACGGTCTTAAGTACAACCCCACACACATTAAAATTGCATGGCACTCTGCATTACACGGAAAGAGCTGAACCTCTTCTCTCTCATTCTGTAAGACAAACATGGCCACAGACTGTTCCTATAAAGCTCAGAGGCAGATCCACACAGGCATTCTGGGCAGATTTCCCCCAGTACCTTTGTGGATCTGGTCCCTAAGTGCTTAACAAATCTCAAGTCCATGCTGTTAGATTCGGGAGTGAAGAAAACCCCTTACGAATAATGCCCTTGAGTGACCAGGAAGGCACTAAAGGCAGGGAAGAACCTGAAGCACTTTCCTTTTCATTTTTCCCTCCACCTTCCACTCTGGGTCCTCTCCAGCCCTCTCCAGCCCCCCAGGCTTACACACTCAGCCACCTCCTCACTCGACATCTCCCCCCAGCCAATTTTCTCTCTCTAGCATGGGAGGCAGCGGAAGGACCAAGTCATACATCTAGACCCCTCATCTGGTGGTTGTCAGAGCCAAACACGTACACCTGCCTTTTCCTCCTCTCTAACATACTCCTGTCCTTGTCAGGGCTCTTCCCTGACACAGCCCCTTTCCCTGCTGCCCCTGCAGCCCCTTTCCATCCTGTGCAGCCATCCTGCCCTCCCCCTGGCTCTGGCTGCGTGACGCCTGCCCGTCCTCTGCTTACGGCAACAGAAACCTTATCTCAGAGCCTCCTGGACCGTTAGACCACACCGTGACTTTGTTGGCGTGAAATCCAAGAGGATGAGTCTTCCTGCCGTGAGCCAAACCGGTCATGGGAGACCCGGGCTTTGCCAACCAGGCGGCCCCTCCACCCCCCTTTAGCTGCTGCCCAGCTAGCTGCGCGCAGCCAGCACATCCTGAGCAAAGCATCGTGTTTGGACAGAGACAGCTCTTCCCAGAGCTCTCTCCTCTCTTCCTTCCCAGGTAACCCAGCTCTTTCATAGGAACAAAGCACTTTCCTGGTTTCTTTGGCTCCCTCCTCCCTCCACCACCTCAGCGCCTTCCTTTGCCACCGGCCACTTCAGCAGGGAGGACGGACAAGCAGCGCCCTGGAACAGACACTGTGACTACTCCTAGGAGATAGCACAAGTATGCAAGAAGTGTGCAAAGGAAGAACAGAGCCGGCCCACGCCGGGCTCCTCTTCTGTCCAGTACAGGCACAAACTGCCTACCGCATTGTCAATGACTGTCACCGGAAGGATCCTGCTTCCGTGACATCCCGGCCCGCTTAGGGATGGGTCCAGAGAAGTTTTGGTGCTGGGATCCAGGCTTCTCGCACTGCCCAAGAACAAAGTCCCCGGCCTCTGCCTCCAGCGTCCTGGCCGGTCCTCGGGAAGCACCTCTGGTGAGCGCTGAGACTAGGTCTGGGGGTGTCCTTCTCTGACCTGCCTTCTGAAGTAGCGGATGGCAGAAAGCGTGCCAAAACTTGCCAGGAACACTGGAAAAGAGCCCAACACATTTCCAGAGTGAGACTGGATACTTCTTCCAAACATGAAGATCTTTTCCCAGACTTCCAGATCACAAGCTACTTGGCTCACTCTGATCCACGGGACCAGACTAGGGGGCTTGCTCCCCTCCCCTTCTCAGTCCCCTCCTGCTTTTCTTTTCACCACACTGAGCTTCTTCCCAGTGCATTCAGTCCCGAGCTGCCCACACTGGCCGACCACATCTACTCCCATAGTGTAGGCACACGGATCACACCGCCGTTTCACAAGGAACAGCTTGTTTTAAGGGAAACAGCCTAGAGTTTGTGCTCATGGTGGAGAGGGGTGGTGGTTAGATACACAGGTTCATGCGGAGCTGGGAGGAGAAGGGCACAGTAGGAAACCTCACCAGAACTTCAGGACAGCCTCTTTGTTTCCTACTTCTGTTTAGACCAGGAAGATGCCAAGCAAAATATAATTTTGTGGGTTATCTGTGGATGCTCTGACCCCAGCCAAAAGCAGAAGATACCCAGAATCAGAAAATGTAGAGACACAAAAAATAACTAATGGAGATTATTCACAGAATCAAGCTCTTCTCTATACTTTCAGCCAATACTTTTAGCTTGGCTTGTAAGAGAGGTCAAATTCCCCTGATGTGTGCCCAAGCAAAACTGGGAAGCCAAGCCATGCCTTTGGACATCCCAGTTTAAATTCAGCCGTGATTTTGATTTACGTCTTAGAGCCTGTGGCATAGACAGGGAAATTCAATTTGTTAGAACCTAAAATGCTGAAAGAGAATTGCTACTCCAGGATGTCAAACCGTCTCTCAGCTCCCCTCCTCACTGGGTTATGCAATCCTGAGGGCACGAGGCCCATAGCCCGCTTTTTGCACCCTCCCTGAGGCCACGTCTACCATCCATACTAAGAGGGCACGGAGGAGCAGGCCAAAAGCTCCTTGTGATGATTGCACCGAGCAAATTTAGGTAATGAGCTATTCTCAGCCCCGGTGTCAGCTTCCTGTGTGACCTTAGCGGGGAACATTCCTTGCCTGGACAAGCAAGAGGAAGCCCTGGCCCCGGCGTCTCGCCCCACGGCGGGGAGTTCTCCAGTGGCCCACAGTCTCAGCTGCTGCAGTCAGGGAAGGGCTGCCGCACTCGATGTCCCACGCCATGCTCATCCTGTGACCCGCAGCCCTTGGGCCACCACTCAGCTAAGTCGTGTTGCCCGAGCTTCCTCTCTCCCTAGCCAGTTATCCAAATGCCGTGGTTGGAGAGGAGAGGAACTGGCAGAGCCCCGTTTACTTGCAGGATTCGGCACCAGGATAATACTTGAGCTAAGCTGTATTTAGAAAGAAGATTATACCTTCACAGCACATTAGAAAAATAGGTGCATTTGTTCCAGCTGAGATGAAGGAACATAAACCTGCGTACTCCAGGTCCTGATTCAGCTTCTAGCCAGCAGGGATCCTAAAGAAGCCTCTTTTCCCCTGACACACTGGAACTGGTCCCTGTCAGGGGTGGGATGGAGCGGGGCCAAAGCTAGGAATACAGACGTGTCCTACGGCTTAGTCCCTTGGTGTGGGGAAAAGAAAACGTGAGTAGGAATCAGGACTGCCATTTCTATAGGAGGGAGAGGAATTAGAAAGTAACAGGGTGCTTTGGAAAAGCTGGAAAATGACTGCATCTTCCCACAGGCACCGTTAGGTGTGTTAGCATCCCTGCCTTTCTCCCCACCGTGTCTTCCTCCAGGCCCTTCCCGCCCCTCTCCCATACTGGGCACCCTACGTACTGGTTTTCCAGGCATCTGGAGCCTGCAGGTCAGAGGTCTTCACTGCCCAGGACGCAAAGGCACAGAAGACGAGACACATGTCCTTGTGGGTCAGCGCCAGTGGAGCCTCGGGCCTCCCTGCCAGAGAAGAAGCACAGGTTGGAGGTTTACATCTCTCCCACAGCAGACTCCAGTCCCTCTGGGGCACCCAGCCCCGTTGCATTCCCAGAGAAATACATCTTTGTCACACCTTTTCCCTCCCAGGAGACCTTTTGTTCACCATTGGCCAAGTCAAACATCCATGTAGGACTCAGGTGTGTTTCCGAAGGAGAGAGGCACACTTTTCACCCCTCTCAGTTTTACGCTTTGTGAAAAGCCCAAGGCAGATATTTGTTAATGCTGCCCCTGGCCCCAGCGGCACAGCCGGCGGACCTGCTGCCTCCAGGGCCTCACCGCTCCCCGCACATCTTCCCAGCGCACCCCTTCGTGATGGCTGGAAGCGGGGCTGGGGAGCAGGTTTGGGACAGAGCAATTGCTGGGCTGGCTGTCGAGGCACTGGGGCTGGTCCCTCTGGCCATCGTCCCCTTCCAGCAAGACAATGCCCCCAGATGCACCCAGCTCCAGGACAACACATGCCCCCCCCGAGAAGCACCAGTGCTCAGCATCTCTCCGCCGATCCCACCTCACTCCTGCTCCCTGCCAGGGAGGGAGACAGCCCTGAGCACTCTGCATTTCCTTCTCTGGAGTTCCAGTCTGGCACTACTTGAAGACATGTCGCAAGAGTAGGTTATTTTTACTCCTACGTTTATTTGATCGGGCTTTTAATTAAAGCCGGCTTATTAATTAGCCACGACCACGGCAAAGGGGTTTTTCTCTGTGCAAACAGACTGGAAGCTCTATTTTGAGGCACCTTTCGGGATGACTCATTCATTGTTTGGTTTTAGTATTAACCACGCGGCACTGCGGCTGTTAAGCATCATATAAGCTTTAAGATAAATACTCTGGCTGTCCTAGTGCGTTGCTTTCCCTTTAGTGCTGTTTCTCTCACCTGCCTCCAGTCAATGTTCAGGTAACCTCTGAGGTCTCTGGAGGGCGTTTTTCAAATTAGCGCGTGTTTTAAAGCCCCCCGCAGCACTTTCAGCTGGAAGCCTTGGACGTGTTCCACCCTGCGCACACCTTTCCCCCCACGTTAGCAGCCCGGCCCTCACCGGACAGCAGCTCAGCAGCTATTGCCTCATCTCAGGGGCACAAAGTCTTGGGTACGGAAGGGTTTTGCTGCTCTGCCTCCCATTCCCTCATCAGAGATAGAGGTGTGTGGGTCTGCAGGCAGTTGGATGGCACTGGGGTGGGGGATTCCTGTCTCTGCCAGACCTTGCAGTAGCACCAGCCGTGTGCGATGAATCTTCCATAGGTTTTCCTTGGCTGGAGTGCACAGATTAGATCTACAGTAAGTCACACTCACTCAGGGGGACAACGGAATCAGCTAGGACAGGGACTTCAGGCCAGACTGAGATGTGTGTTGCTGTGAGCACCTCTGCCCCAGGCCTGGAGTTTGCAGGCAGCAAAGCACGTTATGCCTGGCGTATACCTAACTTCCCTGTCCATGCCTCCTGCAGCACCAGGAGCCAGGCTACAGGCCCTGGCCAGCACCACTGGCTTGGCACAGAGACAGCGTGAGCATCACAAGAGCGAGCCAGGGTGACAGCATGTCACGGTGGTGGCTTTGGCCACGCTTCCCCTGGCGTGGGGGAAGGTTAAGGTGCCAGGAGCGGGGTTGCAGGCCAGCTACACCTGGCTGAGCCCACCGCAGTGCTCCCAAGTGCCAGGTGGCATTAAAATCACTGCGGCTGGAGCGGTGATGGCTACAGCGGGGTCGGAGCTGGCTGCCAGGCTTCCCGAGGGGCAGTGGGAGCAGGGGACATCACGCATGGCAGGGTCAAATCCCCACCCGCAGCGGTGAGCAGGGGGTGACCGTGCTTTACCTGTCAGTGCAAGGGCCATCTCCAAACCTTCTGGGTGCGCCTGGCCTCTTCCCAGCGGAGCCAACGGGATGAGGGGGAGCCGCTCCCCAGATCCTCTCCGCACCAGAGCTGGAGGGGCTGGGGCTTGACCTCTAATGAGACGTATTGGCCTTTGCAGGAGGGACTTCAGAGCCCCCACAGCTTTCTTCACCTCAGAGGCTGGAGTGATGGAGAAAATCCCTCTCCAGCTCACCCTGTTGCCTGGCCCATCTGGAAAGAAGTGTTCGTACACCTCGGGGACTGAGATTACCAGGGAGTCTTTGGCCAGAGCTGAGTCAGGATCCTCGTTCTGCAGCTGAGCACGGTCCAAGCTGCTGAACTTCTTTCGCTTCCTGTCTTTACCCTTGACTTTTTTCCTGTTTTCTTCTGGTTCATTGAAAAAATACTCATACAGTTCAGGCAAGGATATTTCCCTATCCAAGGGTGTTTTCTCCTCCTCCACCAAGTTCCCTGTTCCTTCTTCTTCCTCTTGGGAATCACAGAACAAATAGTCGTACATCTCAGGCCAAGTCACGTCCAGGGTGTTTGCCCTTGCAGAGGCCTCGGTTGTAAAGCAAGGGGGGCCCAGCTCCCTGGGGGTCTCAGCTGAAGGCTCCCGATGAGCTCCCTCTGCAGCATCCCCTCCAAAAGACACCACACTCTCGGGATGGAGGGTTTTCTCCGGCATCTCCTGACATGCCTCTCCTGAAGAAGTGGTGGGTCCGCTGGCAGGGATTGCCGGCACGTTGTCACGTATGCCCAAGCCACCAGCCTGCCCTGGCTTTGAAGGTTTGGTGGCCTTTGTCTTCCCCAGGGGCTGTGCCCCCGGCTCCTTCACCTTCTGCTTCGTGGGAGCGCTCGTGGCTGGGTCACCCTCAACTGTGCCAGGGCTGGGCACCAGCCGTTTGCCCTCCCCTGCCTCCTCGCTCCCCAGCTTCACAGGGGTCGGCTTGGCTGCCTTCTCCTTCCCTTTGCTCTTTCGGGAGGACAGTGGCGAGCTTAAAGGTGCCTTCACAGGTACCACAGTCCCCTGAGACACAGCCCCCCCAGGCTCCCTGTCCCCCAGGGCTGCCTCGGCGGCACTGGCTCCACGTTGCTTGCGGCTCTTCCTCAGCTGTCCCGGCACCTTGGGCCTCACAACGTCCAGGGATCCAGCTGGGGATTTCTGCTCAGCACCCGCTCTCTCCCCGCTCGCCTCCTCCCGCACCGGGCAGCTGGGCACTTGGGGTGAAGTCTCCAGGGCTGGGCTTGAGGGGTGGTCACACAGGGGTCTCTGTAGCCCCGGCTCTGAGTGGGAAGCACTGCTAGGACTTTTCCTTGCCGAACCTTCCAGGGAAGCAGCCAGCGCTGGGGGACTGCCCTGCACTGGAGCTCCCAGCTGTACTGCCACCGGGCTGCCATGGGGGTGTTCCGCTCCTGCGTCCCCTCCCTGTTTTGGGGTGCTTGTTCCAGCTGAGTGGCTGGGAGGCTCCATGGCCTGGCTGCCTCTGGCTGCTCCTTCCTCCAATGCCAGTGCCGGCTGCGGTGCTGCTGCTTCACATGCTGTGTCCTGCCCTGGGCTGCTCTCGGCTGTGCTGCCAGCTGGGCTGGCAAGGGTGGCTGCGGGGGGTCGGGGGGGCTGCCTCCCCTGCACACTGGGCATTGGAGCGGATGAAGGGCAGCCGGGCTTGTTGCTCTCGCACAGAAACCTGCCGACCGAGCCCAGGTCCGCTTCGTCCTCGCTGCCTGAGAGAAGGTCCGGCAGGGAGAGGTGCCCACCGGCGAGCCAGCGCAAGGAGGCGTCTCCTGGCACCCCACGTGGGGCAGAGGTTCCCGTGCCAGGCCCTGGCCCGCTGCCCACCCTCGCTGCGATCTGCCCGTTCGTGCTGGCGCGGCAGTCTCTCCCCGGCACGCCGTCCCCTTGTTCAATGTCACTGAGACACTGCTCCTCGGCCGAGGCCAGGGCGGCCGGCGCGAGGTTGCATTCCTCCGACGCCAAGAAGAACTCAGCCCAGTCTCTGTCACTCAGCTGGATGCTGTACTCGAAGTTATCCATGCCTGCAGCAGCAAAGCAAGGGGAAGGGGCCGGAGAGATCAGCGCATGAGGAGGGGGCACCAGCATCAGCAGACATAGTTGAGGTATATGCCCCTTACCCTTTTCCCCCAGCTTCCTGCCTGCTTCCCTGACATCCGCATTCACTCATCCTCACTCCAGCTGGAATCTGGGAGGTCAGGGCAGCCCCCAGCAGACTAAGCAGGACCGGTAAGGCTCTGCTGGACCATAGCCCAGCCAGCAGCAAGAAACACCACTACTACCCCCCTCAGGTCCCTTCCGCCTCTGCTCCCTCAGCACAGCGGGTTTGGGATTCTCCCCATAGCAGCACAGCAGTATCACACCTCACCTACCCCTCTCGTACTCCCTTTGCCTACACCCCACTTTAAAAAAGCAGGGGATTTACCCTCTCGAGCATTCCTGCTGCCACGGCACCATGCATGAAGGTAGCAGGAAGCACAGTCCAAACAAGGAGGTTGCAGCAAGCCATGGAAGCCCCTTCCATACCCACAGCTCAGGGAGGGAGATGCAACAGAGCCCAAAACCTGTGGCAGAGAAGCAGAGACATCACAAAGCTGCATCCTACCTGTACCACAACCTAAACTGGTGATGGAGCCATTCAAAGAGCCACGCAGGAAAATCCTCCCAGCACAACATGATGCTGTACCCTTGATGGGGGCAGAGAGCTCGGCTCCAGCACTGATCCATTCAGCAGCTAAAAATAGACACACACCCCCCCTCCCCAGTGTGTCACTTGAGATCTGAGTGTGATGGGTTCAGAGAGGGCAGGCCCATATATAGAAGCTGGTGAGGAAGATGTGAGGGTGCCAGCCAATGCATTTCTGTCCCACAGCTTCTGAGGTCTCTGAGCCCACTCCTGATGCTCTCTGCTCACTTCTACCCTCTGCCTGGGGTTGCCTGGGAGAGAGACAGCCAGCCAAGAAGGGGTCCAGGCCCAGGCCACAGAGCTCACAGCCTTTAGCACATGCCAGAGCGTGACATCTGGATGGCAATGACTGCTCTTTTTCAACATATCCACCTCTTACTCTCAGTCTGTAGGTTACCCATTTCTAGAGTGACAAAAACATGCCTCAGGGGCATCATTTGCCCATTGGTAGCACTCCTAGGGTGCTTATTGCCAGCCTATTGCAGATTTACATCAAAAATGGTCTTGTGACAAACCTTGCATGGTCCCACCACGCCCAGCAGCATCTGGTGCAGGTGGCAGAAGAAGCCTGGGGTTGGGGACTCGGGGTGAGCCCGGCATGAGGGAGTTACAGGGGAAGTGACTGGCTGAGGGTGGCCTGGTCGATCAGCAACCAGAGCCAGAAATAGCCCTCAGGTCCTGCGAGCCCCAGAGGCTGCCTCCCACTGCATGCCCTCCCCTGTCCCAGGGGCCAGGAATAGATGCCCTGAAGTAGCTGCTGGCAGCACAGTGCCCGTGAGCATGAGCCTGAGCCCAACTCCAGCCACTGCAGCCCCAAGGGGGGCTCAGCACTGGGGTCACCAGGCTGCTGCAGTCCCCAAACTGGATGTCCAGCCATATAGGTGATGTGGGTGCCAAGAGGGACCTACTGCCTTGGGGGTGCTCGGTGGAGCTAGGGTGATGGCCATACCACTCTGCATGCTCCTGGGATGTGGGGGTGAGGACCCAGCTCCTGCCCCACAGGCTGGAGGGCAGCCAGGCCCCTTGCCCTGCCAGCACCCTCCATCCTGTGGGAAGGAAGCTCCCCGCCGCGGCTGCCTTCACGCACCGCACTGCACTGCCTGGGAGCGAGCCAGAAGCTGGAGCTGAAGCCCACTGCCCCACGCCACCGGGTAAATATTGACCAGGACACGCTTCCTTTCTCCTTTCTCCGGGCTGACGCACGCAGGGAGCTTGTCGAGCCGAGAATATGGAAGGAAAGAGGTCTGCTGGCTTCCCATCCTATCTCATTTCTGATCTGGCTACACCCTGCTCCCTCTCCCCTTCACACGCGCTCGCAGACGCAGAAGGGAAACCAACCGGCTTCCTTTTCTTGGCTGCAGTTGACTTCCTTCCCTTTGAGTCCGGCAGCCAGGGTTAGTCAGAGAAACCTTTAAACCCTGCCTTGCAAACCGCAGCAGAGAACATAAAAGAGACAGAGGCAGCGAGACGGAACTGGAAGCCAGCAGCGGGCTGGCGGCCGGCGTTATCGGTGTCACGCTGAAAACCAGCGCTGGAGCAGCCGCGCACCAAACCCAACAGGATCTGCACACCCCCCCACCCCCCCACGTTCCACCCTGGCCTCCGAGACACAAACAAGTCTTGGCGCAGGAGACGAAGTATTTATTTAGCTGTCCAGGGTAAAGCCCACACACCGTCCTTGGGGAAATTACGCATCTGATAGCACTTCCCTGCCTTCCTCGGCTGGGGGGAGGGGGGCATAAAAGTGCAGTGTGGACCTCAAGGGCAAGTCACGCTGCACCAAGCCACGCAGGCTGCGGAAGGGGCATTATGCTGTCCGTGAAGGACATCCAGCAGTTCCAGCCCGGACACGGCGTCTCCGGTTACCTTCTGGCGTGTGGTGCGTGACCCTGCGCTTCTCTGGGATACCTGGCTCCAGCTCTCCGGAGCCAACTCCAGACTAGCTAATGCCAGATGCCGGATGCTGCAGGGCTGCTCCAGCATCTCCGGACCAAGGTGACCAGTGATGGCACCTGCCGAGCTGCGGGCAGGCGGGCACAGGCCTCCCCACCGCCTCCCAGCAACCCCAGTATCAACACGTTGGCATTAAGGACATTATATAAATAACTAATGTCAACGTGTAATTAGAGAAGGGCCTGAAATAAAGCAGCAGATGAGGCCCCTCTCTGCCTGATGACACAGGACACAGCGTGGGAGAAAGAGCGGGAGTCAAGGGCACGGAAAAGGGAGCTAGGCCAGAAGGGTGGGAGTGCCATGGAGGGGCACTTCCTTTGGCATAAGGACCCCTTCTGCGGCTTCAGGCTCCACATTCATTACCCCTGGTGTAAAGGGACTTCAACAGACTGGCAGGGGGGAAAGGAGTTATCAGAGCTATATAGAATAATACTCCAAGATGAGCAATTTCCTACCCAGGAAACTCCATCATGGAAGATTCTACCTTCAGCATGCTTTTAAAATCAGCACTAAAACATCACGAGGATGGGGTTTTTGGCTGAATTCACTGCTCAGACAACGCAGAGAAATGTGGGTCTGATTACAAACACGTCCTCCCTGCCCTGAGCTAGACCCATCACATGCTGTGTGTTAGGGAAGGAAGACTGATGATTTTGCAGGAAAACCAATGGAAAAAAAAATCCATAATGGAAAGAGAAATATGTCCACAGCTCCAAGAGAAAGACTGCATTGGCCCTTGCTGCTTCGCACTGCCTGGGACAGACAGCTCTATTTGTGCCCATCTTCTCATGCTTCCTTCTGCTTCGGCTTGATCATCATCCTTCAACCTCTGTCACTGGTACAGAGCGGCCTTGTCTGCCCACCTCTGGCTGATCCCTGGACTCTGGTCCTCTCTCACGGCAGCAGCCTTTCCATCTTGTGATCTCCCCCTCTGATACGATTCATTTCTCCCCTTCCATGGATTCCTGCAAGGTACACGCTGCCATATAGATAGCTCAGTCCTTCGTGCCCAGGAGCAGGGAATGCTGAGCTGGTCGGGTACAGCTTTGACCTTGCACCGCTAACAGCCATGAGACCTCCCTTGTGACGGGGAGAGAGCAAAGAGGGAATTTAGATCTACCCCAGAGAAAGCCTGGAAGGAACAGGTACTCCGTGCTGAGGAAGGGGTTAAGTCTGCATTGAAACTCAGAGTGCAACGAAGCTGTAACCACCAGTCTGGTTTTGCTGGTTTGGGGACAGGTGAGCGGCTAGGAATTATCACCCCCAAACCATAAGAAGTTTTTTTTTTCCCGAAACTCGCTCCCCAGGCTCTCTTAAATTCAGGCCCATGCTTCCCGAGCAGCCAGCAGCGGGCTCACTCAAAGGTCAGCCTGAGCTGACTTGAAACTCAGCCCGCACTCGCCTGAAACTCAGCCAACCTCTCCCAAAAGCCTTGTACCCTGGCCTGAGTTTCGGGTTGCTAATCCAAGTCTCTCTGGGTTTCAGGTTTCCTTGCAAGCTTTGGCTTTGCTCTGCACAAGAATAGCCTCAGGCCACATCTGCTCCGTCCCTGGACCCTTCCTGATGGGGCAGGGGTTGCAGCAGGCAGACACCTCCAAGGGAGATTTGTCTCTCTTCGGGTGCTGTCAGCCAGAAGAGGCTGGGGGGCTGTGGGGCACCATCCCCTGCCCCAGGGTGATGCCCAGCCAGAGGACCCAGCAGGATGAGCTACAACCATATCAGCCAGTGGAGAAGTGGCTAGCTGTCAGAGGACAGGCAAGAGGTGGACTGGCATGAAGCTTAGCAGCGCAGAGTTGTTTTAATCAGAAGTTTAGCACAGTAAGATCGGACCAGTGCATGGTCTGTGGTGTGTCTGGCTCAGGACCAGCAGCCATGAAGCTAGGTGACCGCTGTCATGTCACAGCCGTCTCGCTTTCCACGTTTCTCAGTGATGGGAGACAAACCAAGCATGCCAAGCTCTCCACAAGTCATACCCAGACAGAGCTATTCTATTCTTTTTACAAGACCTGAAAAGAGCTTGGCAGGCTGATGTTCTGGTTCACAGAAATCAGAGTTTCACCGCTGAATCCAACAGGATCAGTATTTCACCCGTGGAACCCATTTTTCCTGCCATTTCCACTAGATGTCACTTACAGCCAGAAAGTTAGCGGTTTCCCTCGGTTTTTAACCTCCTCCTGATGCACAGGTCTATGTTAATCCTAAAAAGGGTGCTTAGATGTCCAGGACATTAGGACTGTAATGGTATTAGAGCAGTCAGGATTGCAAGCTTTAAGGAAGGGGTGTAAGGGAAGAAACACCTCCTGAGCATCCCCTCCAGCTGGTGTGGTGCCTCTAGAAGAAAGGACAAAGCCACTTTCCATAAGGCTGGAAGAACAGGGTCTTTCCTAACGCTTTGTGCATGTTGGGGGTCTCTACAGCAAGCCTGCCCTGCTTCATGCTGCAACGCTAGAGGTTCAGTGGTCCATGCAGGTAGGTCGCCAGCTGCCACGTGCGGGTGGGTGTCCAAATCTGATGTGTAGCAGGCAGTTCTGCCTCTGCAGTCACCAACCCACCCAAAGTGCTTTGGGCGAAGGCCACGAGGTTCTCGGCACTGACGTGGTGTTCAGAGGTGCTACTGCAAAGCGAGGCAGCAATACCAAGTTTCCCAACCCTGGGGCCACTCCAAGCCCCCCAGACAGCCACAAAACTCCCAAAGGCATCTCCATCCCGCTGCCAAAGCAGCTGCCTCCCCACCTCACAAGGCTGGCACTACACCCAAGAAATGGCTCAGACCCTTCCTCAGGGCTCTTCATATGCAAAAACGAGGGGTGCAGGGACCTGCCCCCCCTTCCCACAGCCCCTTCCCAGTCCCACTGGAAGGCTGAGCTGGGGTGAGCTCCTCTCCCAGTCTTCCCAGGAGGCTGTCGGGGGGCTCAAGGGCAGGACCAAACCCGCCAGGGGCTCCAGGGCAGGACCAAAGGCCCCTCTGTGTGGGTCCCCGCTGCTGCTCCTGCTGCCCTGTCCCAGCACGCCCTCCTCTGCTTCCTCCATGCTGGGGAGGTAGCACTGAAAGGGGGGAGCTGCCTGAGCCCAGGCTCTCTGCAAAGCATGTGCCATTGTACCTGTTACTTTCAGCTTGCCCCTGAAGGTTTAAACAGCTCTTTTAGCTGTGTTTAGCAAAAAAATGGTATTTTGGGGCAATCCCAGCTGCAGAAGAGGAGGGTCGTCAGTCCCATGTGGTAAAGGCATAAGGTGAAACTCTCAGGATACACGCTGGTGTCTTGGGCCACCTCCTTGGTATTCATTCTCCTGCACCCAGCACTGAAACATGATGGAGAGAGGCTGCTTTGGGCTGGAACAGCGGAGGGAAGGCACCGTTGGCCAGCACGCAGAGCCTGACCGTTGGGAGCGAGAGCAAGCTCTGGGATGAGACATGGAATAAGAGAGGACCAGTGACTTCTCAGAGTGTCAGCTTGGCCAACCTCTCCCCTCCTCGTGTTGGCTGTGGGCCTGGAAAGGGCAACAGTAGCTGGCCCTGCAGTCACAGCTCCCTTTTCTGTCCAAGTCGCTGATTAATTATGTTTTGGGTTGAAAGGGCCTCCCCTCCCACCCCAGTCCCAAATGCAAGCTGCTCTACATCTGCAGGACTCTGTCAGTCCTCAAGGTCCCTGAGTTCTTCACCCCTGCGCTGCTCACCCCCTTCCAAACAGATCCTATTCCCAGCTGAGCAGGGCATGGCGGTTGTGTTATTCTAACTCCCAGCAGATCGGCCGCTCTACTGATCTCAGCCCACCCACTGTCAGCAGCTTCAAAGAGCAAAGGAGAGGTCAGGTTGCAAGCACAACAGACACCGGTAGCTCCTCGCACACCCTGCTCTGCTCACCCTCTCTCCCGAGGGCCAGAGAGCCCCGGAGCAAAGGCTCCAGCTCCCGGGGAGGCTGCCTTCTGCAGCACGCCAGCCTGGCTTGAATTAAATCATCCTTGGAGAGCTGATGATGTTAACCCTCCGAAGGCTGAGGCTGTAAAATGGGAATCCCAAAATACTTGTTTGTTAGAGAGCCGCACTCCCCTCTGCCCGTGGAAAGCACTCACGGACACGCCGGCTTACTGCAGGAAGGGATAGGGAAGCTTGTGCCAGCTGCTGAGGAGGGAGCCGTGCCAACAAGAAGCACTGCAGAGCAATGCCCGGTGCAGGCTGATCCCCAAAGCCTGCGGAGTCCAAATGCCACTGTCAAAAACGCTAAAGCTTCCTGCAAGTTGAAGGCTCCCAGGGACCTGACGGCATCGGTCACCTACTTTTGAAACACGCTGCCGTCGGTCACCTCGGAATTAAAAACTCCAATCCTTTGATGAGCTCTTTCCAGGGAGTTAATTTGTTTCCATATTTTGAATACAAGAGAATCATGGCCAGGAGAAGAACAACCAGTGGTCCTTACCTCCTCAGGTTGGAGGTTGTTACAGAGGTTTGTGAGACCAGATTAGGATCAGAGCCCGGCAATTCTCGATTACCCATTCAAGTGCCTAAGGCAGTGTGTGTGACTGGAGGCCTCCCAGCAGCTGGGGTAGAGCAGCAAGGGTAAGGCCTGAGTTGGGACTAAGGAAGGAGCTTTATTTACATCCCAGTAACACCTAGAGCTCCTACCTGCCTGCCTGATTCTCCAGCACGAGGAGAAAGCTGTGCAGGACATGGAGAGAACAATCAAACACGAGGCAACAGGAGATGCAGGAGCATGGGGCTGGGATGCGATGTTCCAGCGATCACTAGTGTCCCAGTTGTGGTGGCAAAGTCAGAAATCAGAGTCCGGCTGGCTCTAGAGTCCCATACGCTGCCCTTGTCCATGGACTGGGACGGCTCAACTGGCCTTCACAGGTGCTGATGTTAGCTGTAGGATGCCTTTGTAGTCCTGCAGTCAGGGAACAGCAGTATCTGGGCATGATTCCTCTGGCCTATCTGCAAAGCGTAAACCGAGCTTAGGGACAGTTATTTGGGACTGTTTAACTGTGCTGTGCATGTGCAAGGAAGCACATCTAAACACAGTACCGTCTGATGGAGAGGACAGGGCTGCCCGAAGCTCTCCCCTTCACTTTGTCCCTGCTTAGGACTGCTGGAACACAGGTCAGTGCTGGCTACCCTCACACGTTCTCATTCCCCTTAACCGGATCCTGGAGCTCCCACACACACGTTCAGCTTGAGCAGGATGAGCGAGCTGCCTTCCCTACCGCAGGCTTCTCTGCCTTTGCCCCTGTGCTCATCCCCGGTTGCACCACCCCATGCGTCTTCCGTATTTTCCAGCACCAAGACCACCTCCCCGAAGCACACACATACTGAACGCAGTTTGCTGGCCCCGGATCAACCTGCCTCCGAGCAGAACCAAACAAATCCACCTCCCTCTATCAGGCTATTGTCTGCTGAGGAAACGTTATTGTTCCAGTCTTTGAAATAATGCTTCAGCAAAACCCTTCCACAGCAGCAATGCCTTCCCATCTTCCTGTCTCCTCACACCGCATCTGGGAATCCTGTTTTAAGTGCACATGTTTTCCTCCCCTTCTTACTGAAAGTAAGATATTTCTTCCCCTTATTCCTTGTGAGCAGGGTGGATGTGTAGCTTGCATTTGTATTTGCATAGCAGTTATTTGGGTTCTGACTGGGGACTGGGTGTTTCTGAGCTATCGAGTTCCTTTGCATGCTGCAAAAATTCTTGTGCTTCTTTGAAGAGAACTTAAGGTAGCAAATCCTGGCCTGGGGTGATAAGGAAGACTATGTTTTTCAGCTCCAGTCAGGCTTTTTATTGCCAAAGGCACAGGGAAGGCAGCTCAGGACCTATGCACTGGAAAATAGATGAGAAGGTCTGGGGTGCATTTTAGGTCACGCCAGACTTTTTGCGTGACCTTGCTTGGGGCTCACGCTCTTGACTTGTGTTTCAGCACCCTGGCTGTAAAACAGGGATGCAATAGCTCCTTTGCCTGTTCAGCACATCAGCACTGGCAACCTCTTCCCTTCTGCCCCGTGCCAAGCACAACAAAGTGCCACTCTGGACCGCAGCCTCCAGACGCTGCTGTAATAACAGTGCTAATAATAATGACAGCCCAGATGCACAGCACTAATGGAAATCTCTGTGCTACCTGGGGCTGCCGCTGACTAATCTCTGGCCATTGATTTAGCAGCTGAGACCAAGCTGAAGAGACAATAACAACTGCAAAGACTGAAGCAGGCACCAGAATTACGGCTGGAGTGAGATGAAAGGCTTGAGAGGAGCACAGTCTATTCCTTCTCTCTTGCAGCAGTGCCGAGGACTCCTCTTTGCCAAGGTGACTGTAGAAATAAGGCATTTTTACCATGCATCTACCCCTGCCCGCAGCTCTGACCATTACCTGAAAGCAGCCCACCGTGTGCAGCTCTGGGTCTCCAGCCTCCTCCAAGCCCTTTCCCTGGAGATAGGCAAAGCATTGCTCTTCCTTTTTCCTTTGCAAGTGAAAGGCCACACCAGCCGGTCTCCCCCACCCCTGCCCTTTGGTGGGGTGAGAGCCCCCCGTGGGCACCGTGGGCTGGGGGTACCCGCCAGGCAGGGAGCTCAGCCGAGATAACCAGCTCTGTTGCGGGCAGCCAGAGGTAATTGCCCAGGCAGCAGCCGGGAACCAGGGCGGGCAAGGGGCCGGTGAAAACAGAGGCTGAAACAAGTCAGGCAGCAGCTGACTGTTCATGCACCTTTTTATTTCTCCCCTGGGGGATAGAGGCTTAGAAAATCCCGGCATGGGACCAGGGCTCCCCTGTTCTGGCATCTTAACAAGAAGCAGCTGCTGGAGGCAGAGTGAGGAATCACACAAGGAAAAGGCCTCGTTGCATTAATTAAAGGTCATGGGGCCATTCCAGAGGCTTCCCAATTACCTCTAGAAGAGTGTCGCTAATGTGAGATAATGATGTCATACAGCCACTAATGAGGCAGGTTATCCAAACCCCAGGCCCCCCATGGCCCCCCTCCCCCAGAGGATGTGCTATCACCAGCAGACGAGCCAGGGGGAAAATGGCCACTCTTCCCCCTCTCACTCCCCTCCACCTCTTCCTAAATGACCGCCTCACGGTCTGGCCAGATAATGGAGCTGGGGGAGGCAGGAGGAGAGGCCAAAGCCCTCTTTGAGGTTTTTGTGCTGAGGAACGTCTCAGCAAGGCCCCTTCTCCTCTTGCGCGGTGAATCGCTCCTCAGAAGCGATGTCAACAGGATATTGTTTGGTGCTGACCCCGCTCCCTTATTGCTCAGGCCAAATCCAGACCCATTAGCACTCCTTAATTGAATGTAATTTGGAGCTGAAAATCTGTCTCCTGGTATGGAAGGCTCCAGCCCCTCAACTCCTTGAGGAGGCGGATCTTCAGCAAGGGCGGTCAGCCCTCCTCTCGCATGGTCCCGCACTGGCTGGGTGGCATCAGCTCCCTCGCACCGTGAGGCAAATCATGGAATGGTTTGGGTTGGAAGGGACCTTAAAGATCATCTAGTTCCAACCCCCCTGCCATGGTCAGGGACACCCTCCACTAGCCCAGGTTGCTCCCAGCCTCATCCAGCCTGGCCTTGGACACTCCCAGGGATGGGGCATCCACAGCTTCTCTGGGCAACCTGTCTCAATGCCTCCCTGCCCTCCCCATGAAGAATTTTTTCTTGATACCCAGCCTAAATCTCCTCGCTTTCAATTTAAACCCGTTACCCCTTGTCCTGTCAAGTGACCCTAGGGCACTGCCCGGGCAGGGGACACACCAGCTTGAGGGGACAGTCCCCTCTGGGGAGCTGCCGTGTCCTCACCTCCCCTCAGACCTGAGCTCCAGGGGAGGGCTGTGCTCCCGAGAGTTGCTTTGTGTGGTAAAACTTTGACTAAAGCAGCCGCACAGGGGTCTTGGGTCAATATTGGTTTTGGGGACAGACGGAAAAAATGTTGAAATGTTCAATTCTATCCGCCCTCCGCTGTGCTGCTTGTCTCCGGCCTCAATGCCTGGGCAGACGAGGAGTGTAAACACCTCTTTGTCTTACGGCTCAGGCACCAGGCAGGAGGGAAGGAGACAAAACGCTGTGACAGAGATTAAAGTAAGCCCACAAATGGAAAAAAGCCACAGGGTCCCAAGTTCTTTGAATGGGAAGAGGAAAAAGGGACAGAAAGCAAGAGAAGCGCCCAAAATGAAACAAACAGTGCTTGTATCTGGAGTTGAGAGAGTTGTCCATCCTGAGCTTCAAAACCGATGGGGATGGGGGCAGCTCACTAGGGGCTGCCAAACCTACGCTCTGCTTGCCCCGATTCCCCATGGATGCCGAGGGCAGTGGCAGGCAGCACCGCAGAGGAGCTGGGAGCGATCGGCCCGTCTCAGTCTCCCTCCCAGCAAGAGGGGCCGTGGCGAAGGAAGCAGCCCAGCAGCCCAGAAGGCTCACACCAGCGACTTCAGAGTCCTGCTCACCAGCACAGCCCCAGGGACCGCACACCTTCCCCCAGGCCCTGGAGCGGGGTGCAGGGGTGTGCCGGGGTGAAGGGGTGCTTGCCATGGATCAAGCCTTGTGGGCCAGGATGCTTCCAAATCAAAGAGAGGACCGTCCCCAGCATCCCCCACCTCACAGGAATGCCTCCTTTTCTATCCACGCAATGTTCAACTTCAGAACACCAAACCTCAGTGCTACAGCCAAACTGATCCGGTGGGAGCAGAGGGAATCGTGGAGGAGAAGCTGCACGGTTGCATGAAAGCCATGGCCGCAGCCGCGGAAGGCAGTGGCATCCGCGCCGTGGAGGACCACTGACCCATCCCCTGAGCGTATTCTCCAGGGTCCCGCAAAACAGGCAAGGTTTTGGTGACTAGACTTCTGCAAAATTGATGCTTGAGAGAAATCACTCTCCAGAGAGAGGGGGAGAGAGCAATGCAGCACCCGCCTGGCTGCTCCCTCTGGAACACAAACGGATCCAGCACTGAATTTACCATGCAGCTCTTGGGACAGGATTAGAGGTTATCAGCATCTCCCTCTCAGCCTCTCCGGGTTGTTTCCTGCTGTTTGCTCAGGTAGTTTCTGCAGCAGCACTGATTTGTTCTCCCTGTGAGGAACTGCCCCAAGCCTCCTCTTTTTTTAGGTTCTGCCTTTTGCCTTTCCAGATAATCCGTCTTTCAACGCAAAGTACTTATTTCCAACTGGCTCAACAGTAGGAAAGCACGGGGTGGGAGGGGTAGCACAAAAGAAAGAACAGGAGCTGGAGAGTAATGAGAGCCGTTGCCCTTGCCCTAAGCATGAATGACCTGCAGAGCTGCTGGAAACTGGCTGGAAGGGGCAGAACAGGAGAAAGAGGGGCGTAGGAAGAGATTCCTGCAATTCTCAGGGCTAGGGAGATGGGAATTCTCTACTACCTCATAGGGCTTTACCCAAGATTTCGGCAAAGCCCTCACAGACCCACTTCTGCAAATGGGGGTTTGCCTGAGGATAAACTATAGCAACACCCATCTCCAGAAGAGCTGCTAAGCCCCTGTGCCTGGGTCAAACCGAATCCTTCCCCACGAGCACACACATAAAATAAGGAAAGTCTTTTGGAGCAAGAGCTGCCAGCTGCAATTTATCAGGCAATGGGAACAGACAGCACATGACTGGAAGTGAGGGAGCGTTTGCAGAGGGAGGCAGAGGTGGAGGGAGCAGGAATCTCTTGAGTTCTCCCAGGAAGACAGAGCTGAGAAGTGCTGGGGTTATTAATTATCTGCAGCTTTCATCCCTCCCACATTCTGCCAAGGCAAAAAAGTTGTCAGGGCAAAAATGAAAATGGGCGGGAGAGAGAAAAGAGATGAAAAGACTAAAGGCAGAAAAAGGAGGAGCGGAGGGTATGCTGGGATCAGGCTTTGCTGGAGAAAGGGTGCCAGGACCAGGAGAGCACAGCCTTTGCTGATAAGGAGCTTTCTTGCCCATAGGGATCCTATTAATTCCCCTAACACGCCGCAGCGGCCAAGGGGTGGGGTATTTTCCGTTTGCCAGTATGATTACATCTGCTCTAGGAATTCTGCTCCCATGGCTCCCCCAGACTGGGTGGGATTTTTCCATGCACTTACAGATCAGGCTAAATCAACAAAATTTTCAAGTGTAGCCCTAACCTGCAGTAAAGGAAGAGACTGGGAAGGGCTGGAGCACTACACCCTGACCTTTGCTAATCCACAGGCAATAATTCCAGGCGAGAAGTATGCTGCAGGCAATGTCAGGCTTTGCTCTCCCTATGGGCAACATTTTTAACCTTAATAGCAGACGGGCTTTCCTGTCAACTTGTAGGCAGCAGCTGTGGGTCAGGGAGTTGCTGCGGAGCTGTGAAGCTGTCAGCTGCCCTGTGAGCGATGGGTTGCTCACAGGACGATTCCAGCAGTGTCTGGCGGGAAGGCCACAGGGCTGGGACCTTCGGGAAAGCTGTGATGTGCTGCTGGCCTCCCAGGAAACCTCTTTCAAAACACGGCACCTCCCTTTGCTTACTTCTTCATTTCTAAAATGGGAATGATGAGGCTGAGACCTCGGAGACGTTACTATAAAAAACAATCACTGTGTGGCAGCTGAAGCTGTTACAGCAGATTGGGAAGGTGCTCTTGGTTCCAACCGGAATACGGATGTTGCGAGCAAATTCCTTTAATGGTCTGTTAGCATCAGGGCCCTTACTAGTCAGCCAGAGCCCCATTTTTGGTTCAAGTTTTCTGGTCCGCAGTGTCCCTCCTCAGCCATAATGCAA
The DNA here is from genome assembly GCA_027574665.1 of Rhynochetos jubatus. Classification (NCBI taxonomy): domain Eukaryota; kingdom Metazoa; phylum Chordata; class Aves; order Eurypygiformes; family Rhynochetidae; genus Rhynochetos; species Rhynochetos jubatus. The sequence continues at coordinate 6,616,543 of CM050669.1, forward strand.
ATATGGGCTGTCACCAAGCACCAGTTTTATGCAAAAACATGCCTGTTGCAGCATACATAATATCTTCTAGCTAAAAAAAAATTAAAATAAATAGATAGCTGCAAAGATGAGTAACACCTGCATGCAAATCCATCCTCAGCCTTCCTCCCTTTTGGCCCAGTCCCCATCGCAGGGTGGCCACTGGCCCATGGCAGAGGCAGAGCTCTCTGCTTTCGGTTGGGAACATTGCTGCCCAGATGCCACATCGATTTGTCTGCGTGGGCACATCCTCTTGCGGCAGGGAAAGGGTGCAGAGATGTTCACATCATAAACAAGAGGCAGATGGAGCGATCTGACGGTGTCCTAGGGCTGGCTCCAGCAGGACACTTGCAGTTCCCGGCTCTGTGCTGCCTAATGATAAAATCAAAGGCTTTCTCCCAGCTGGGAGCATGGATGCAGGATTCCCACTGGACACCTTGCAAGTTCTGGTCCCTGTCCCCAAATACTTAAAAAGGTAAGAAGACAATCTGTGACAGATGAGCAGATGTGCCTTGCTCATGCATCTCCAGGACACAGCAAGACCTAACCTGGTCTTAGCCATGCCCTGCCATGTTATAATTGGCACCGCTGCCCTTTATGTGCAGTTCCCGCTCCATCCAGGCAGGGACAGAGATGGTGACTGGCAAGAAAATGACTGGTACAAGGCCTGGACCGAATCATGCTGATAGAATTGCTTCCTTGATGCCAGTTTGTGCAGACAAGGACTTGGCCTTCAGCTTTTAAAACTGACTGGCTTCTTTGTCCTACTATCTGCCTTGAAGCCCGGCTATAAATCTGGGGAACGGTTGTTTTCCTTTGGAACCTGCAACTGACTTCTCTTTAAGCAGAAAATAAACACTGAGTCTGTCGCCTCTGAGTTATGGGGGAGTTTAGAGGCTGCAAGTGTGAAAAAGTTAATTGCCTAACACTCCAGTTAATCACCCTGAGCTTACAGTGGTAAACTGCTTTGGTTCCTTTGCAGGGCTCAGCGTGCCACAGAGCACCAGAGCTGTGCCAGAGCCACCCCACAAGTGCTGGGCCCATGGTCACTGCGTTGAGGGCTCGGTGCTGGCTGCAGTGTGACTGACTCTGCAACCATCTGGATTTTGCAATCCCACCCGCTGCAGCTCTCATTCCTGGACACAGAAGCTTTTGTGCTCATGTGGATTTGCACGAGTGGGGGTGTGGTAGGGGGAGAAAACGCTTGGTGGCTTTCTTTCAACTCCCTCGGATATCAGCAATGCCATCAGATCACGTTGCCTGCTAGGGTCCCCGAGGACTAGCACGGTGCTGGCCGTCACGATGTATGGAGCACAGGCACTTCCCATCTATAAGGTAAAAAGCCAGCACCTGAAGGCACAAGCTGCCCAGGGTGGATTCCCCCTGCCCCAGAAGCATTTTTCACGTGGCCCCTGTGTGCCCTCCTTGGCTCTGGAGACAGGCACGGCAGTGCCATGGCTTGATTTCATACGCAGATTTTTGCCTGACAGAGCCAGGCTTGGCGGTGGTGCTGGTGGTCGTTTGTGGTTCTGGTTCATGTTAAGCAAAGGGCTAATGGGATCCATGTGACTCCGCTATTTCTCTGGAGGAAGAGCTCCTTTGGGGATAGGAGCAGAACTACCGGGGAGCCTGCCTGCAGTTTGTAACTCCCGGGGAGGCCGCAGCTGCGGGTGCCAGACACGCAGAGCCGGCGGTAATGCCTCTGGAGACAGGCAGCTCATTAACAGCCCTCTGCGTCTCCCCCGGAGAAGGTGCGTCACCGGGAGCTGTCGTGCTCTCTTGCTTGCCCTGGGTGGGATTAGCGGCTCCCCGAGGAGCTGCTGTGGTTCAGAGCCAAGAACGCATCCTCCCTTGGAAGCTCCCCTTCGCAGCAGGCTCGTGCGCGCGCATGTGAGGAGGAGAGAGCACGCACCGCAGCTCTCCTCGTCACGGAGGCTGACGGGGGTGATGGGGAGCCAAGGGAGGAGGGTGCCTGGAGGAGGACAAGCAGGACTTGCTGCTGCCAGGCTCCAGAAAGAGAACGTCTGCCTTTTAATCATGTCAACAAAGCGCCTTTGTGCCTCGCTGCGTGGAGCCAGGCGCTGCCCCGTGCAGCTCAAGGCTGGAGGAGAGGAGGGTCTGGCTCAGCCTCCCGCAGTGACAGCAGGAGATACCTAGGCTGGACTAGGGATGGAGTCAGTCACCCTCTCTTCTCCTGTGAGGTCTGGCTGCTTAGTCTCTGACACACATAATTTCAGCTTCCCTGAGCCTCTGCTCCTCAGTGCTGAAACAAGGCTAAATACTCATTTTCTTGCCCAATTTGTCTGACTGGATGGCAGGGACTTTCTCATGCAGTAGTGCTTGCACAGCAACTGGCACAGCAGCGCTTTTATCCACCAATTTCAGGAGGAAACGCGAGCAGCAGTGGCAGTGGGGAGGCTGGGAGAGAGATATCTTTATTTCCAGACGTGGTACGGTGGCAGGTCCTTAGTACTGCGGAGCTGTCCTTCCAACCCCACCGCCTAGGCCTGTGTTATTCCACACGTGGTCCGTAGGGCTTCACCACGTAGCCTTCAAAATGCTTTCAAAAGCGTTCCCAGAGCCCACGCTTGCACGCGTCCGCCTGCAGTTAGCAGACAGCCTGCCAGCTCTGGTGTGGTTGGGAAATGGACCTCAGTGCTGTCAGTTCCTGATAAAAACTGGCAGCTGTAGTAAAAAAATGCCAGTTCTGTGGAAACCTGATGTCCCTAAATGCTAAGCACCCATTCTTCTCTTCGCCAGACACGTGCCAAGCAGGAGCAGGTCAGCCATGGTCCATGGACACTGTCAGAAACAACAGGAGAACTCTGAAAGCAAAATTTTCATCAAATCAACCAAAATGAGGATGGAAAATTGGCTGACAGTGTGCGTTTGCTCTTGCACATACACCTCCTCTCATGCTGGTTTAGCGGTACCGGCTCCACGCTCCCAGGACAGAAAAGTGAAACTGTTTTTTGTACCTGGTGCAAGGCATCATTCCAGATGGGCTCATCTCCATCCTGCCTTGCGTGATTCCTGGTGAGTGCGGCTCTAAGAGCACTCCCACAGCCTTTTGCACTGGTCCAGCTAAGCTCACAGCCACATCGGCTTCCCTCTGAAGTGATGCAGCTTTGCACGGAGCTAAGCACTAATGCCTGAGGCCTCCCCGGTCAATAACTGCAAAGCAACAAGGGGGAGACAAGAATATGTGTGGGATGGAGCATCTTTCCCACCAAGCTGCAAACTTCTCTTGACAAAGCGGTGGCATTAGAAGGCATTGTTCTGCTTCCTCCCCTCCTCCCTGTCTGGCACTCTTTCCCAGGCAGCCCAGCACTGCTCGGCTACTTGTGAATGTTTATCCCCCTCTCAGGCTGAGTGTGAAACACTAATTGCTGTTGACACTTGCCAGTCTGGGATATTTAGCTCCCCCACCCCCCCAACACACACACTTTGGGTGCTGAAAACTCCCCTGTAAGTGGTAATAGTGAGTGCCAAGACTGACCCTGCCCTCACCCACTCGCACCGCTTGGGAAAGAGTCGGACATGGTCTCCTCTGGGTCCCTCTCCAAAGCATGTGGCAGTTTCAGCTGGGCTTGTCCCCACCAATGCATCTTCCAGGCTGAGCTTTCCCTGGGGAGCAGCATCCTTGCCATGTCCTTTGGGCAGAGATACCCGGCGGCACAAGGACCTGGTTGCTGTACCTGGAGGTGTGGGAGAGACTGGCACTTCCCCTTCCCTTCCAGAGCCTGCAGATGTGCCCACACTGCTCCTTGGCTCCCATCCAGTGCATATCACAGGTGCCACGTGCAGAACCCACCTCTGCTTGTGCTTCCCTGAGGCTGACCACACCTTGGGTTCCACATGGGGAGGCACGGCTTTTCCCCTACCCAGGCACGATGTTATGCTTTGGATATGAGAGTGTTTTCAACCATCTCCGTCCAGCCTGCTCCCACTGAGCTCCCTGTGTTTGTGGGCTGCATGCACGGCTCAGCCCTGGTTTGGACTGTTTCTCCTACAGCCAGAAATGCCATCTGGGGATGAGACATCGTGACAGAAGGGCTGGTGGTGACAGAGTGGATGGGAGAGCGCTGTGGTAGGACTGGGATGCAACAGGCTGATGCCAGGGGAAGGAAACGGGCACAGCTGAGGCAAAGGGGTGTAAGATTTAAGCCCTCCCCTCAAAGCATCGAGCGTGGAAGGAGCTGGCCCCATCGCTTCACAGCCCTGCACTCCATCCATGAACAAAAACTCTCTCAGAGCCCTTTAAAGAGGAGCCAAGGGCAGCAGTTGGTGTCTGGAGGCAACACCCACAGCATGAGGGTGGCCAAGCTGCTGCTTGGGCTGGACTCATTGTCTCCTTCAGAGACATTGTCCCCAGCTCATGGAGAGGCCAGTCCCAGGAGGGGCGATCAGGCCTCCAGAGCTGCCCCCGAGGGATGTGCTTTGCTGGGAAAGGTCTGTTTCTCAGCCACATGTCGGCACAACCGGTGGTCCTGTCGGACACAGGAGATGCACTTGAAGCCATGCCAGCTGCCCTCCAGTCCAGGTCTCTGCGGGGGCCAGCCAAGGGCAAGGAACCTGCTTCTGTGGTGGGGAGGAGAAAGGCAGCAGGGCTGGGGAAGCCGAGTGACCTCGGGGACCAGTGGCACTGCCCAGGTCCATGCTGGCTGAAACAAAGGGGTGACAGTCCTGCCCTGCCTCCCTGAGCTGCTGCCCTCCCTCCTGTCACTGAAATGGTTAAGTGTTTGCAGATGAAAGGCATCCTGGGGATAGGCGAAGTGTTATAAACAAATAAATAAAACCTCTGTGTGCGAGAGAGAAAGGGGAGGGGAAAGGGGCTCCCAGGGAACGATGCAGCCTCATAAAATGATGACGCATTCACCGAGAGCGGTGGAAGGATGCCAGGGGATCTGGAAAACAGGTTCTCCGGAAATACACCCTCTCGCCGGTTCCTTCTGATGTAGGCAGGAGCGGGAGGCGGAGGGGCCCTGGCTGATGGGCTTCCCGCCCCCCGCCGCCCCTTCAGCTACCCCCGCCTGTGGTGTGCAGCCTCCCCAGCAAGTCTCAGCCTTTCTTTGCTGCCCAGAGCCTGAAGTTTCTAGTATGCCTCCCGCTGCAGGACCCAACAAGCCTGGTCGCAGGAGAGCGCAAATCACTTTAAACAGCAGCTCAGCAGCGAAAATGGCCTTTCCCCACTGTGGTGGACAAAGCCAAGCCCTTTCCCACCCAGCTGTGCCCTCAGTGCTGAGGTGCTAATCCCCAAGTGCCTGATTAAACCTTGAAACAATGACGATAATGACTCCGACTTCCTTCCCACCATTGTCTCCCTGCCCAGGGATGGGGAAATCTACACTGAAATGCCTCTATAGGAGGTTTTTCTTTATGAGGCTGCTGCTTTGTTTCTCAGGAATATCTCCCAATGCATTGAACATCCCCAAGCCTGGGGTGGAGCAAGGAGGATGTCAGGCCATGGGCCCAGCATCGCTGATCCAGGCCGGGACACAGCTCCCTGTCTTTGTAATATAAAGTTGACCTGGATGCAGCGTGCATGTGTAGACAAGCCTGGGGTATCCATCTCTCCTCCAAAATCAGGAGAGAAAATGTCTAGCAGCTAGAAATTGCTCCCATTGCGGGGGGAGGGGGGAAGAAGAGAGGTCAGGGAATTGTCATGGCATGCTTGTCCTGTCTGTTTTGGTGTGGCTGTGTTTTTCTTGGGTAGATTAGACCTGCAGTTCAGCTGGTCCAGGATCCAGCGGCCAAGAATGAGCAGGATCAGGCTGCAAAAACAAGAACGTGTATAGTGTTGCCAGCAGTTACCTGGGAGGAGAGGTTTCTTCCTGAGCCTTGTGAATCACCCCTTGTCTGTTATTCTGTTAAGGCCAGATACAGGGAATCTGTCTGAAAGGCTGAAAGACATGAGCAAGTCCTGAAGCTTTCCGTGTTACCATGCACCAGCTGAGCCTTGGCAACTGCCTGCCCATCAGCTCTGCCCCTGCGGCAAACGCTGTGTAACACAACCCAGCTCAGGCTGCTGGCGCTGCCAGCTAAGCTAAACTGAATTAACCTGCCTTTGCTGCTGAATAAGAGCATCCAGACATCAGTTACCTCGGCTCAGCCGAGCAGGGAATTTATCTCACGGTGGTAATTCGAACGTGGATCCGAGCCCTCTCCTGTCTGTGAGACATTAAGCAGCGGAAAAGCAGAATTAAGATGCTGACAGCACACACACGGCTTCCCCCTTCCAGGATCCTGAACTGCCCAGAGAATTGCTCTGTACACAGAGTAAGCACGTGGGCACCGCGCCAGCCCCTGCAGAAACGCAGGCGGCTTTGGGGCTGAAACACACGGGTTACATCTCTTCGGAAGCAGGGGAGGAACAGGCTAGCCAGAGACGGAGCTGCTCTGAGTGCCTGCGGTAGCCTCACTCCTGGAAATTCCATGGGAAGGCCTGCAGAGCTGGGATTTACATCTCTGGGGGGAGAACTGGTTTTGCAGTGTAGTCCCTGGAGATCTGGGTTTAATCCCCAGCCCTGCTGCTGGCTCACCGCATGCCCCTGGGCGAGTCCTGAAGCACCTCACATGTCAGTGAAAGGACAAGAATGATCATTTATCCATCATTTATCCATCTGCATTGTCCGAAGTCTTTGGGCCAGGGACTTTTCCTTGTTCTGTATGTGCAATGCCAGGCACAACGGAGGCCTGGTTTTGGACAGGCACCTGTAATCCAAATAAATGCTGGAACAAACTCCCAACGCTCTTCCCATGTGGCCCTGAGATTCCGAGCCCAAGAGGCTGAGTACTCTGAAACCAGAATGACATTGATGGGGGGTGGGGTGGTTATTCATCGTTATTTAATGAGGACATTAAGCCGTAGTGTTCAGCCGTGGCCTGTGCATTCGATGAGTCTTTGGGGAGTAATTGTGCTGAGAAATGCTTGCTCCTAGGGACGGACATTTGATATATTAACTTTGGCAATACTCGCAAACCGTGTCATGCCAATAAGGCTATTGAGATTGAAAAAGAGCTGAACTGGAAAGGTGGGCGAGAGCAGAAAGTCCTGGAGACAATTGACAGAGACAGGGCAGGGGGAAGGTACCGGTGATTCCTCGCTCCATCCAGATGACACAGCTTTAGGACTTAAGGAAAACTGACAGCCAAAAAAAAAAATAGTCTTCCAGCACCAGGGCCCTGAGAAGTCCTCAGCAGAACCACAAATGAGCTGTAAAAGGCCTTTGTGCTAAAAGGGGTGGGATCAGCATCTCTGAGTTCTGCCTCGCTGCCCCGCGTGCTATGATGCAAAGCCAAGCGGGGTGTGGAGAGCACCCCGTGTCACTCTCGCCTGGGGCCCAGGGCTCTGGGACAGGACTGGAGGACAGATGCCACCCCCCATGGGAATGCTCCCATCTTCCAAAGCTTTTATCTGCTCACACTGGGGGAACAAACCAGTTGCCATTCAGCCCCTTCAGAAGCACCGGCAATGTCTCCAGTTCCCTGCAAGGAGTCCAGGCGCCCAATACTCTCCCTTCTCCCAGCACCAGAGTGAGCTGCCCTGATGGGCAGGCGCCAATCTGCCGTCCTTCTGTGATTATTTCCATCACTAATTAGAAGTGGGTTAGCAAAACCCATCCGTATCCCACTTGGAGAGTAGTAGCCTGTCCTTGCTGTTGATCTTGGCTGCCATGGGAGCTTGCAGTATTTTTTCAGCTGCAGAGTTTGGGGTTTGCTCTTTCTTTCTCTCTCTCTTTTTTTTTTTTTTTTTTTTGCAAGCCAGATTCATATCAGGTTGTGTTATTCTGTATGCAAACTGTAAACATCATCCCGGGTGCCAAAGGCAACACCACACACAAGGAAGTGAGGCAGCGGCAGCGTGTGGCAGGACAGGCAGCATGAGCCAAACGCTGGAATGTGCAGCCACCCTGGCTTTCCTCTTCTCTGGACATGAACTCCCTGACACGGAAACTGCCACCACGGTGCGAGGACATGGCCAGAGCGGCTGCCTCCTGATCCTCTTTTCTTCCTCTGCCCACTTCCCCATCCCTGCAGCTCGCCATGGGATCTGGCCCCAGCTCAGAGGAGTGCACTGGGGTTGTTGACTCTCATGCATCAGGAGGAACAATGCAGGGCACTTGTGATTAACCATGGCATTCCTGGATATTTTTTCTGCGTGGTCACAGTGGCAATCCGGGCTTCAGCAAGAAACAGTCTGAGGGGCTGGCTCCATCCTGACCTCTATACAATTGCTCCATGCTCACGTTTCTTTCTATAAAATATGGCAGAAAATACCATGATACTTTGCCTTCCCCTTTGTATGCTGGCCTAGCTGAGACCTCCATGCTCGCTAGCAGGAGCTCTGACAGAGCCCTGGCCCACAGCTAGCCACCACAGCAGCAAAGCAAAGTGGATCTTTATGCCCACCAAGAACAGGCTCCGTACAGAGCAGGATTCCAACGAGCCCTTTGAGGACCTGCCTTGTGGCACGGCGATTACAATAAATTAGCAACGCCTGTGCTCAGGGTGGAGTGCCCAGCCCTTGGGTGGGTGTCTTGGAGACAAGCTCACCTCCATTACTCCATCCTCCTATTTTTGCCTCGGGACTCAGGGGCAAGCCCTGATGAGCCACACACATTTTCAAGCAGCCTCCTCAGTCAGCAGGATGGTTTGAAGATGTTTGAGGCATGAACTTTGCCCAGAGCCCGTCGGGGTCTTGCCGTTGGCACCAGCAGTCCCTGGAGTTGGGCAAGACAGAGATCTCAGGCTGTCTACCAGGTTGCTGCTGGCTCCCACCATGGAAGAGGATGCCGATCCCATCCTTTTACGGCTGACCGTGGGCTGGGGCCATGTGTGAGGCTGAATGGAAAAGCTGCAGCTGAACAACTCTAAGTGCAAGGGAAACCCAGAGATACTTGTTGCACGGCTTGGATGCCCCTGTAGCTAGATGCTCTGCATCTTGCTTTGCAAGGACATCCAAGGAGGAGCAGGAGGGGAAAGGGATGGTGAGGGCAGAAGTGTAGCTACAGGATGGGATCTGGCTCCCGGCTCTCTGTGGGCCATTTATGGCTTCAGGTGGAACCATGTGTTCTGCCTCGCTGTGAAAGCTGAACCTTGGAGAAATCGGAGATCTCAGCTGAGTTGATTTCAAGCAGATTGATGTGGCGGTCAGTGGGTTTTAAACCCCTACGGTTGCAACCAAAATGCTCCTGTTGAGGCTCACAGCTCTGGTTACAATTTCTTCATTGCTCTTTGAGATTGCAGCGTGCTCAGCCTGGGACAGACGGTTCCCATCAACATCTCCGCTCTGGCCCGGGCAGCACAAGGGCATCTTTGTCATGAGAAAAATACACGGTCACCAGCTGTGACAGTCTTCCTCTGCCGCGCACGGCTGCTGCTGCCCTTCTCCCCTGGGCCTGCCCGACGGGCTCCTGCCTCACTCCGCAGCGAGGGTGGCTGCAACCGCCCTGGCACAGGCGGATTCCTCTCCCTCTTCCCAGGGTTAGGCAACTTCTGCTGGGAGACAGGGCTGCTGATAAGACACAGGGGTTAAGGCGTTGAAGGGCCTCGCACGCTCGACTCCCTGGAGAATTCTCTTTCTTCCTCCCGGCCTTGCTGGCAGGTGCCATTCATTAACCTGGGTGTCCAGGCCCAGCCCCAGGGCCCACGGCAGGTCTGGCTGGCGAGAGAACGGAGGGGTGGAGAATTCCCACGGCTCCCGGCAGGTGAGGGCCGGGGCGGCCAGCGGCGCGGGCGGCCGTGCCGGCGTGGCAGGGGCCGGAGGCCGCGGACACAGGTGCAGCCCAGCGAGGAACCCGGCCATTTCCGCCCCGCCGCCCGCCCCCGCCCTTTGTGCCGCGGGAGGACAATTCCCCTTGTGTTAGGTCAGCCAGTCTGCCGGGAAGAAAGGCGCTTTGTTCAACAGATACTCGCAAAAAAAAAATAGAGAAAGCCCAGCACTGCGTTTCCTCTCCAAAGCGGCACGACCAGGGTGTTCCATGAGCCGGTTAAAGTGGATTAGCCATGGTACCAGGCCTCTGCTCTTGTGGGAAACAGGGGCAGCCTCAGGAGCAGTCGCAGCCCTTCGTCGTGGTCAAGGAGCGGGTGCGTTGCAGCACCTAGGGTGCTTCTCCTGGTGTCGCTGCTTGGCGCAGCCGTGCCTGCTGCAGCAGCCAGCCTGGCAGGGCTAGGGAAGCAAGCCTGGCTCCTAGGTCATAACCCCACAGGCTGTGGGAGCCGCAGCTCTGGTCACTGGCGGCAGGACCTAGCCCAGGGCCACGGTTCCGCCCGGACTGGACGTCACCGGCTGCTTCAGGTTTCCTACCCATTAGTAATATTGCTAATTACTCAGTGACCCGCTCCTGAGAGCCGATACCTGGAATATCAACAGCCTTTGTGGTTTTGGCAGCCGGGTGGACTTTGAAGAGACAGCAGCACGTGGGCACGAAGGCCCTGTCACCCAACATCAAACAAGCGGGGCCTTCCAGCACCTGGGATGTTTACAGTCATTATCAGCTTTATTCAGAAAGAGGGCACTTACCCCAAGATGCCTTTTATTTATTGTAATAGCCAGATAAGCATCTCCATACGAATGCATGCAAACACACAGGCAGAGATACACACACAGAGCATAGCAGATTTCATGGGGTGTCTTAGGGAGTTCACACACACAGACATGCTCTAGGTTAGGCAAGTCCTTATCAGCGAGGCAGGAACGTCACAAGGTCCCAGTCCGCTTAAACAGGCGCTTAACTTAAAACATGGTCTTAAGTGCTTTGTTGAACCTAAAAGCACTTAAGAAAATACTTAAATGCCATCTTAAAGAAGGCTGCTTTCCAGAATTGCAGAGATGCTAGCAGAGAGGAAACTGTGGTGTTAACGCAGAGACTGAATTATTTATTTTGTCTGACTTCAAATGCTTTCCTCTCCTCTAACATCTGAGCTACTAAGAGCAAAGATACTCTGACTTCCTGAGGATGTCAATCCCCTTACCATTTCCATCTGAAAAATCTAAGCCCCTATCCCCACCCCAGTGGTAAAAAGCATTTACCGAAAGATTCATCGGTTTGGTGCTGAACCTGAGTAATGGGGGGGAATGAAGACTTGAGCAGTTTCTGATCATTTCAGAGGTGAGCTCCTCATTCTGCGAGGTCCCATGCTCCAGAAAAGAAGGTTCTTGCACATGGTTGTTTCCCAGGTACTGCAAAGGTTTGCCCAGTGGTTTTGCTGCCCTGCTTTATAGTGTCCCTAATTTGAGACGTGTTGGCTTGGGTTGGTTTGGTTTGTGCTCTCAGAAAACTAATGCTCACTGTTTTCCACCTGTAAAATAAAGCCAATGATGTACAACAATGTACAGTGAGAACGACTGAAGGTAATGGCTAAGATATTGTCAGAAGCATCACACACAAATGACAGCACATAAACCCGAGTGCCTGAAGATCTGAAGCAGCACAGTAGCCTTCCTTTGCCACATGCTCTGTGGCAGGGAGAGCACTCTAAAACACAGTGGGCAGCTCTTCACGGGGTACAAACCCTCGCCCAACTGCTGTGGCATCGGTTCCTACCAGCATTGATGTTTAGCCCTCAGAAGTACCCTGGTATTGCACCGGTGGAAACGCTGCCTGGAGCTGCATCGGAGGCAGCTAGTTAAGGGGATGAGAGCTCAGAGAAGGGCCCTGTCAGGCAATGCACAGGGCTATTCTGCCATTCCAGTTTCAGATCCTGAGGTGGCATGGGTGCCTGTTTGCACCATACCAGACCCTGATGCTCACTGGTTTTTGGTCTACATCTATGAGTCTTCAGCAAGAGATGTTCTGCCCCTTCCTCAAAAGAAAATTGCTCATAGACAAGGGGATCTCTGTGACACGAAGTTCGTCTGCCCTTCACTCCACATGTTTCCATTCTTAACTTGAAACTCTCCAGCAAAATGTTAGCATGAGGAATTTGATGAGGACTTTCCCAACCTCGAGTGAGCAGCCTGCAGAGAGGTGATGGCGAGCCCACGGCTCACGGGGGGAGCCCAGGGTGCTTAGCAAGGAGTTAAATTGCACAGCAATAATCAGCAAACAAGCGGATAATGGTGGGTTTGGTTGGTGTGTCTCCCCTCCTTCCTCTCCATTGCAAAGTATTCCACCTGCTAACTCCAGCCATAAAGTCATTCCTGGGGCCGCAAGGAGCACTTGTAAAATCAACAGGGCTTATCGGACCTAAACTTTGGTAAATACTCGGACAATCGCTCCCCTTGTGCTTTCATCCTGGGAGTGTGTTAGAAGCCAACAAGCTCGATAATGTACCAGTAAAGATGAAGTCTCTCAACAGCATGAGCCTTATTCCTTATTCCTCTGTGCTCCCAGGGCCTCTCCCTGCCGTCAGCCTGGTGCTAATGCTGCTGTGTGGGTCTGGCCCACGGCAGAGGAGCCCCACGGAGCCTGCTGCACCCCTCTCAGCAGCTGCGCCACCGCAGGTCCCCACCCTGCTGAAAAGGAGCTGGTCAGGGAAGGACAAAGGTGCTGGTGGGTGCCTCTGAGGAAATGATGGAGGGTCACAGTGGGCTGGGGTGACTTTGGCTGTCCTCTGAATTACGGTGGGCCTCTGACACCTTGGCTACAGAGAGTGGGTTGCCCTGTGCTAACACCCAGTGTGCCTGCTCCCAGAGCTGGGCAGGGCGAGGAGCTGGGCTTAGCCTGCAGAAGGGCTGCTCCTTTGAGAGGCTTCTGCCTTTCACCACAGCTCCCAGCTTCAATCTCTGCATGCAGTCTGTTCATTCACCCCCTTGCACACATCCTGTACCGGAGCTTACCCCAGAACCGAAACATCTGCACTCGCTCCTCAGTGCTATTAGGATTATTCATGCCATGAGGGGATGTAGAGGATGGGAACATCTGGAACAGGACGAAGCGAGTCCACAGAGCCTGGAAAATGAAGAAGGTGATGTGGAACAGATGCTGAAAAGGCTGGGGATCCAGCAGAGCCTTTGGAAGGGCCAGGCGCGGGGTGCGTGCCTGCGCGCACATGTGTGCAATATCTTTGTGGCTTCTCCTGGGGCAGCGCTTGAGAGAACCAGATTTGTTCGATACCTGCCACCCAGGGAGGAAGCTGCCCTCCTGAAGACAGCTGTGCCAGGCAGCAATTCAGGAGCAGGGGCTGTTGTGCCAAGAGCGCGTGTTTCTCTGAGCAACTCATGCCACTGCTGGAAAAGAAAGACGGCTTTGTGGCTGAGCAGACGCTGCACGTGCTGTGCTCGGTCAGCCCCTGGAAAGCTCCAGGAAGACAGCTGGGTGTTCTCCTCAGTCAAACTAGAGCTCCATCCTGGCTGCAGTTAGCTCTGTCTGAGGGCACACTTAGCAGTCGGACAGAGTGCCCTGCTTCTGGGCAGCAGTCATCTGATCTCTGGCTTGACCGGACTGGCGTCAGCAGGAGAGCTGCGTGTTCCAGAGCAACCAGCTGGTTTGTTTGCAGGGCTCCAGACAGGGTTGCATAACGTGGCGAGGTCTGGCTTGAGCTCTGGGGAGGAAGAGGACAAAGGAGAGGACTCCACACCTCCTGCCGCCTCCCCTGCTGGGAGTGGGATGCTTACATGGCGGGGACACACACTTTATTTGTAGATCTCACTCACGGATTCAGTGCCCCTACTCTGTCCCTTTCACAGCTCCCGAAGCCTGGTCTATGCCAGTCACTGTTCGAGCTGTACTTATTCTGCAGAGCTAATACTTCATTTCTCATTCTAACAAAAACATTTCCCTCCCCCATGCAATCTTTATGCCTCCCCTCAAACTTACGTGTGGGTTTAGAATGCATCCAGAGCGACACTGGAGAGCAGCTCTGCATATTCCCAGTGTCTCTACTGTGGCTCCTGGATGGCTTTCTCATCAGTTGGCATCGCTGGCTCCCTGTTGCCCTGTAGGCTGTAATGACTAGAGTTGCAATACAGCACAGGTTTATATAGGCTTGTCCGGCAGCTAGAATCCCAGCTCCATTGCCCTTTCCTTTGGGTGCTACCCAGTTCAGAGGCAGCTCACCAAAATAATGCCAAAGAGCCAAGGCTGGCACAGGACACTCCATCAGAGAGTGGGAGAGAGAACAAACAAGGGCAAGGACCTTTGAGATTGTGGAGAGGATGCGCAACCAGTAATGGAGGGCCCTTACAGGCCAAGCAGGATCAAGTCAGGACAAAATGTGCTTCTTTAATGGCAGGTGAAACCACATGCTGCAAACGATCAGGATTAGAGGCCAGAGAAGGCAGGTTAAGGCTAAGGCTGTTCCTATCTAAAAGCAAAAAGCCAGCTTTCCTTTCCCAGCTGGGACATCACCAATAATTGAAATCCTGAAGACACCAAACAGCAAGACCAGGGAAGCTCTACGATACCAGGGCTCATATTTTCAGAGGAATGGTTTCCTCCATATCCACCAAACCCAGACCCAAACGTTAGAGCCAAGTGCAAGCCAGAAGGAGGCAGCGATCCAGACACTTGAATTTGCTCTCTGTTACAAATTACACACACCCAAACGAGGCAGGGCCTCTGCTCTTTGAAAATCTATCCCCGAGTGTTTATTATAGAAACCAGTTGCCCTCTTTGTTGACAGCCAAATTGCAAAGGCCTGTTGGAACTGTAAGGTCCATGCAGAGCTGCGGCCTCAGCCAAAACACCCGCAAAACTCCCTCTCTGCATCTAGCAACACGAAGCTCTCATTAGGTCCTGCTGGGATTTGAACCTAATGCTTGAGAAAGTCTAGCTGTTTCGGGCGTGAGGCTAAAACCACCCCCTTCAGCACCGCAGAATACTCTCACTGTAGAGAAAACACTTTATGTTAATATGGGCAGTAAGCCGCCAAGTTCCCAAATGTTTGCGATGCCAGAAAGAACACAGACGGTAATAATTAAATAAGAGAGGTGATGCGAGTTCCCTTTTATCCGTGCAATGCTAGCTAGCCACATTTTTCTATGCCTCCGTTACCTTCAGCTACCTGACCGCCAAGGCTAAGAGACGCGCGTCTCCCTGGCTGCCGAGAGCAAGACTGAAGGTTATCTTGGGAAGGATTTTCCTTGAAGCATTTTTTGTTAAAACAGTAACAATGGCCCTCCTGAGGTAAAAACTGCACAAAAGGCCCTGGGCTCTGCCATTAAGCGGCTTTGCACCCCAGTAAAACCGAAGCGGAGCATCTCAGGGCTTGCAGGAGATGAGTCCTAACGCCGTGTTCCTTCCATGCACGTTCGCATAGCTGCTTGCTGGGCTGAATGTACGTGTGGGCACACAAAGCCCACGGGTTATCATGGGCAGAGAGTCAGAAAACCGCGTTCCTGGCCGTGCTGCCGCCTCGCCGTGTGACTCACTTCCCTTCTATCTCGCGTTTCCCACTGGTGAAATGGACTTGATAACCACAGGTGGGTTTATGGGATTTAACTCCAGAGTGACCACGAAGTACTGTGGGACAGGGGGCAGTGCAAAGTGCCTCACTGGAACTGCTGGCCTTTCTCAGGAGTGCTTAGCCCTGGGCTCCTCCTTGCTCTTATCTGCCTGGGTTTTGGTAATGAAAAGGGAAACCAACACTTGGCCTGAGTGGGCCAGTGACTCAGTGGCCAGTGAAATGGTACTGCTAGGGGCACAGAGCTCTCTCAGGGGGCATTTACTTTATCCCTGGGTACCACAAGCTGGGCTGCGTGACCAAGACCAGCAGCGATGCCTTTAAGCAAGCCCTCAGGGCCATCATCTTCCACCTTTCCACGAAGCACATAATTCATCCCAGTGCATCCAGTGCAGCCTGCTAGGAACACCCCAGACCAGCTCAAGCAACAAGGCTCTTGCTGTCCTTCCCAGCATTTGCTAGGCCAGGGAATTATCCAGAGCTGAACAGTCAAAGGGCGGTGGTAGAGCAGGAGGTGAAGCAACTTGCCCCGCGGGCCAGGGGCCGAGCGCGGCACAGCCCCCCGGGGAGGTGGCTGGCTCGCCAGGTGCTTCACTCAGGGTGCTGTCTCCCTGGGGGACAGGCACCCAGCCCATCCCACGGCCACATCCCTGACCTCGCCTGAGGAAGCACCCTGGCGATTCCCACACCAGGGCCTCCTGCACACCTGCAAGGCACACCCTCCGCTCCGCCTGGCAGGGCTGCCCGCTCCGGCACCTGGCGAGAGGGGCCCGAAAGCCGGGCTCAGGCCCTTGCTGTTCATTGGGGTGCAAACCCCAGCCTGGCCCGGGAAACGCAGAGCCCCTGCTCCATCCGAGCGAGGAGCTGGGATCTCTCTTCCCTCCTCTGCGACTTGGGAGCCTCTCTCCCCCTCTCCCCAGGCTTTGCTGGTGTCTGCCTGCTGACTGAAGCTGTCATTATCAGCTCAATAAATCTCTGGCGCGGGTTTTATTGAATCACTGCCTGAGGGGGAACAAGCCTGTAAAGGTTGAGGAGAGCAGAGCTTTCCCACGCCTAAGACACGCTGCCGGAGCTCTTGCACACATTCCGGGCCTGCCAGTGCTCCGCAAATGTTTGGACAGCCTTGAACAAATAACACACCTTTAAAGAGGCCAGCATGAAATTTTTCCTCACCACCCAGCCACCCTCCCACCGCCGCTTCCCCCTCCGCCCCCCCCTACCCCGACATCGTAGCGCTGTGTGTGTGCATGCGTGTGTGCGCTTGTGTGCGTGCGTGTTTATTTTAGGCTTGTCTTCCCCTTTGTGTTTAGGTTGAGCAGTTCGTGGCTGCGTTCCAGCCGTATTTTGTAGGAGGAATTCTGGCCTCCGCTGGGGTGCTTGCGAGCGCTGATTCCGGCTGGTGGGGGAGGCGGGGGCCGGGATGGGACAGAGCGTGGAAAAGGGAGGAGGTTTGGCTTTTCTCCTGCCCAGATTTCCTTCAGCAGGTAGAAACCAGCCACAGGGATTTTCTGCTGACAGCGTGCCAGGCTGCGGTGGTAACCTCAGGATGCCAAGGTTTTTCCATCGAGGCCCGCCTGCCTTGCACACTGGTGTAAGGTTCCAGCGACAGTCTGCTGGACCTGGCACGCTCCTCTTCCCCACAGAACTCCTCTAATTCATGCAGTGGCTTCCTTCATGCGGCCTCGCTGATGTGTCTTGACCCTGACCTGAAAGGAACTTCCCCAGGGCCCGAGGGTCCGCGGGTGGAGGTGGAGGCAGTTTCTCTGTGATGCACTGATGCTTGGGCTGTCCAAATGGCCTCCGGCGGGGTGCTGTGCTCCAAAGCTTTCTTGGAGACAGCCCCTGGGATGCACGCAGATAGCTTTCACATGGGCCGAGGAGACGGTCCTGCGAAGTATCCAAGTTTGCTCGGGGGGTCTGGAAAGCAGCTTCAGCAGCTGGGCCAAGAAGGAAGAAAAACACGGATGTAACAGCAACATCCAGCTGAGAAAAGCACAGCGCAGCTCACTCCGGCTCAGTCGGGGAGGCTTTCCTGTGCCTTCCTGAGGAAAAATGGCATCTCTCTCTGATTTTCCCTTCAGCCTGCTGCCATGGGAAATCCAGCTGGGAGTAGGGAACCCCAAAACCGCTCAGGCTTACTCGAAGTCTGTGGTAAGCAAGCACAACAGGCGCACAGGTCCTGTTTTCCTTTCCAGCGGGATGGAACACAGCTGCTGGTGTTTCCCCGTCATTGCGGGATGCAAGGGGATAACGCCGGGGTGGGACCGTGCTTTGCATGTTCTAAGGGCATAATAGGAATGCATTCATGGGGCAAAAGAGAAACTTGGAAAGGATTAACAGACCAGACAGCTGCCTGCCTGCTGAGTTCTGGGAATGTAAGACACTGCAGCCATCTCAACAGCTCCTAAAATTCCCCCTGACTCGTTTCCTGTTGCAGCTTTCCCAATGCTGAAAGGCTTGGGCTCCTGTGGATAAAAAATTGGAGGGAATCCAGAATTTAGATTTCTGCCTACTCGATCTTTCCTGTCAACGGATCATTAAATAAGAAGCAGAAACATTGTATTCACCATACGCTCATCACCAAAGAGCTAAGTGAAAATCCTGCTTTAGGAAACAAGTGACAATTAGTTTGATGGTTCCATGCTCCTCAGGTTATGTCAGCCAACTTAACCTGGTCCTTGCACACGCCAGCTAGTGAGGCACCAAGGTCATGCCTGCTTTGAACGGAATCATATGAGCAGAGGGTAGAAGGAGCTGCAAAGGTAAAGGTTTGGCCCTCTTTGGGGAAATAAAGGCACGGAACTCATCCTCACATGAAACATGGATGCTGCAAGTCACAGTGGCAAAAAGCAAGCTGTTGCATGTACCAGCTGACAACCCCACCTTGGACATGCTGGTGAAGGAGCTAAAAAGGGAACGGGATAAACACCAAAGCACAGAAGGATGCTAGCTGATGCATGGAGAGAGCCAGGGTCAGTGCGCAGGGGCAAAACTGGTGAGGAGAGTCACGCGGCGGGCACAGACTGGGGTATCTGCTCCGCAGGGGCACATGGAGCAGGGCTGGCTGGCAGCTGTAGAGCCGGGGACTGTCAGGCGAGAACGAAGGTTGAGGTACATTGGCACAGCACGTCGCAAAGCTCAGTACAAAGTTCATTGCCACCACACTCATAAACGGCAGATAAGGAAGCTCAGAAAATCTCTGAAATGCATTTAGATTCCCCTGAAATGTCCCTGATTTGCTCCATAGTGGCCTTTATGGCCCATCCAGTTTAGGATGCTGTTACAACCTGGGCAGGTCCTGCCATGGCACATGGTACCAACCTGCGCTGCCTTGTTATGCAGGGGATTTGCTCGTTGGCCTTTACAGTCCCTCCGAATTGCGCCAGCCACACCGGAGACGCGCGGTGATGGGAACATACGTTCGTGGCTGCTATTATTAGCATTAAACGAGAAGTGCTAACGCCATCGGGCAGGAGCTGTCACCCAGACCACCCGCAGCCAAGCAGCGGAAGCCACGTGTCCCTCTGGCCATGGCAGGGCTGGGAGCACAGCAGGAGGGGGTTGAGAGGGGCACAGGGTGAGTCCAGCCTGCCCTTCTGCAAGGCCATACCCCCTCTTCCAGAGGTGTTGGCCTCCTCTCTCCCCCCTCCCTTAGTGAGCCATGGTAACTGGCTGTGCTCTTCTTGGCTCTGTTTTAAATGTTGCATGCTGGTCTGGCTCCCAGACCAGATTTTGCAAAACAGGGAGCATACTGCCCTCTCCTCCTCGCTTTCCATATCGAGTCTGATGAGCACCAGCCTTTGCCCGCAAGTGCTGAGGTTTAGTTCCACCTTTTAAGCCTCTGCAGAGGACGAGGCACATGTCTTAGTGGGGACGAAGGGGTTAATACTCATGCACATGCAACCTTCAAGTTGCTTTTGAGTGATGATGCTGAGCGGAGGTTGGGCTGCTTCCTTCTGAGCCTGGGGTTCAGAGCATCCCAGAAACCTGGGCTGGAAGTTGCTAGGTTCAGACAAGGTCTCAGTCTGGTTAACTGGTGCGGCTGCCCCCAAAAAAAGCACAGGAACCACTAATTTACAACAGGAGGCAGCCAAAATCGTCTGTTTACTTTCAAGCCTTAAATTGTCTGTTAGCAAACTGCAGACCACAAAATGGGTGGCCCCTTTCCTGGAGAAACTGTGAAAACCTGCTTAGTTCCTGCACTAGTAAAGCAAACAAACAAACATGACCCGGAGTTGGGTTTCAGCGTGCCTTGCCGCTCACCAGTGCAGAGAGCATCTGAAAACAAACTCAGAAAACCCTGCCTTGCTGATAAGAGCCAGCCATGACAACAACTGATGGGAGAACCCAGAGATGCAATTAGGAATTTGAAATGTTTTAAACAAAGGGCAAAAGCAATCAGCAAAAGGTAATTAAAATGGATTAAGTGAAGCAAAATCATCTGAGCAAAATGCTGGGAACCAGTCCAGCCAGGCAGGATAGATAACCATGTGAAATGTGTGCTCTGAGTTTGTGCATTAATATTACTTTGCGCTTCTGCAAACCTTTGAGGGCCTCCGAGCAGTCTGCAAGCAATTAAACCTCACAACACCCTAGGGAAGCAGAGGTTATTGTACGCACTTACAAGGTGGCTGTACAGAGAGGGTAGAAGTGATTTATGCTGGGCCCACATGGCAAGTTAGAGTCAGAGTGGGGAATAAACCTACAGTCCCGAATCCAAGCAGTTTGTTTTACCAGCGAGGTGGGGAGGATGGTGCCATCTGAAGAGAGTATTTTGGCTTCCACAGTAGGCATGGTGTGAGTTCAACCCTCTAAGCTGTCTTATTTTTAGCACCTCAGTTTATATCAGGAATGACAAATTTGGCGTTCGTGCTCGGATGTGGCTAGGACAGGAGCAGCTTGCAACAGTAAAATCTTAAACACACGGTGGCTGCCTCTTCCTCTCCCCGTCAGTGAGGTCTGTGCATCGCACACTTCTGGATCCAGCATGGTGTGGCTATGGGGAGTGAGGCACCGTTCGCCTCTGCTTACAAGTAGTGGGAAATCCACCTGCATGGATGACATTCAATGATAACAAACAGATATAAGTGAAGAGAGGGCTGTTTTGCTTGCCCTTGGGCAAAAAATTCTGTCTTGTATCTGTATTTGAAAAGCAAACTTATGTTGTTGGAAAATGAATTGGGTTTCTGGGATAGTGACTGGTGCATTCACTCCAATGGCTTAACTTCAGGAAATAAAAGGAGGGATAGAAAAAGAAAAAGATAAACTCTAAGACTTCCCTTTTCCCATGGGGCAGCATTGAAACTAAACATAAAGGTCTCTGCTTGCCAAGGGTCTCTGACTCTGTGTGCTTTGGGCTTAACTTCTTCAGGGGGCAGGCTATTCGGACGGTGGCATCGCCGTGGAGCCTCTCCTGTAGGTCAGGGCAGCGTGCTAAAAAGCCATTTGTTTACTTGGTTGTCATTTTTATTTCAACACACCTGCTGCAACGGAGGGCTGGGCAGTGTGCTGTCTGTTGCGAAGGGGAGGTTGGACAGCAATTAGTGGGGGACTCCGACCTCTTTAAAGCGCAGCCGAAATGGGCGATCGGTCAGTCACTCGGGGCTGAGGCTGCTAGCCTGTAGCTGATCCTTGTGCTGTGTCAGGCCAGGGCTGGTGAGTTTCAGTTCCCCATTCTTTGGGTACCTTGAGGGACAGAGAGATGTGAATCTCTGCTCACTTTGAAGATAGCTACCGCTATTTGCATCCAGCTCTTTCGAGAATTAGCCTCCCCTGCCTAGACCTAGACATGTTCTCAGTGTGAGACTGGTGCTTTTGGCCTCCACTTCTTGCCCTCTGGGCTGCTGCAGATGCAGCCGAGCATGCCCTGGGTTGCACGAGATGTTTAAAATCCCACAGCTGGAAGGGCACCATGGCAGCCATCACTGCATGGCAGGAAAGTAGACAAGGCAGTCAGCATTCCCATCCTGCATTCCACAGGTACCTGGATGTCTCCATGGGACATAAGACTGCAGGGTCTCAGCTGCACAGGTCCATACAGTCCCTCCAAACAGGTGCCCAAAATAAATGGGCCATTGGGAACACAACATCCAACATCTAGCAATACCCGGATGCAGCCGAGCAGGGCCTGTATAGGATGTATTTCACTTACGCCTAGGTGATTCTCTGGTTTAGGTTTCCATGTAGGATGCTCCATGCAAGATTGTTCAGCACAAGGCAGGCAGCGAGCAGCTGGGATTAGATGGAGCAAGGATTAGGTACTCCTATGCAATCGCCAGGATTAGGCATTCGCTTGAATAACAAGGAAACATCCAGTTACAGTAAGCAGGATGAAGCATCATGCTTGGGGCATGAACTAATCCAGCGCTGTCTGTGTGTAGGAAGACTTTTTGCTTGAGGGCAGTAGGTTATCCAGGAGAAGGCTGCTGTTCTGAAAGGGTATTTTCGGGGCACTCCATCCGCAGCACTGACTTGTGCTGCTCGCCGTCAGAGATAGGAGACTGCACTGAGCAGACCATTAGTCTTATCCAGCCTCCCAGCTCCCTGTGTTTTGGCTAGAGCATGCAGATAGGAATTAGCGACTGTGCAATGTTTGTTCTCACAAAGCAGGAGGGGAGGCTGACAGAGAAAGAAATACAGAGCAAGAGAAAAAATAGCGAGGGAGAGAAGGAAGGAAGGAAGGGGAGGGGATGTGTGCAAATATATAAATATACATCACACTTTCAGGATGAGCTGGGCACAATGGAGAAGTTCCCCTGACTCCATCTCACACCGAAATTTCAGCACACCCAGTTTTGGGAAGGGGGATGTGCCCAGTTCTGTCGACCTTGGCAGGTCTCAGTGCCGAGTAGGTGCTGCACCCCCGGCGCGTGCTGCACGAGCGACAGCGATGGCGAGGGAGGAGAGCGGGAGGCGGAGGAGGAGGAGGTGGGGTAAGCGGGGAAGTTGACGAGGTTCTCCTCTGACACACGACAGCAGCTCCAGTCCCGGGCTGCGTGGGTGGCAGCGCAGGCTGCGTGCCTGGCTTGCCTTTCCCAGGCACGAAGCAGACAGCCTACTGCACAAAGAAAGTGGTCATTATGTGACTGGTGCTCCCACCTCGCTCTCCCCGCTCAGCTCCCCTCCTCACCGGAGCAGTCACAGCTCCTCTTTCAGTGCCTTTTCAAAGCGCTCGAGCCACGCGATTCATTACTGCGTTTGCACCGGGAAGGGATGGGATGGTGGCTGGGCAGGCAGACGAGGAACATGACATCATTAATTCCCAGCACAAAGACAGGAGCCAGGCCTGCTCAGGAAAAGGTACCGGGACAGAACACATTCTGCTTGGAGCACCAGCGATTCAGGCAGAAGTTCTGCTGAGGGATCCTTCTTCCCAGTCAATGTACAAACTGGGATAACCTTGCCACTTCGGCACTAAGGTGAGGACGAGAAGTCCGAGCCAGGGGTAAACAGTGTGTCTGGTTTACAGGACACTGAATACAAACGCTTTCTGGATGGCAGGGTGAGGTTAGAGCCTCTACGGTTAGTTTTGTGTGTGGGTTTTAAATAAACATCACTCTCCAGATTACAGCCTATCTGTAACTGCCAAGCGTGGGTTCACTTTGGGTAACGCATTTTACATGTTCGTCCCGAAGTCCCCTGCTTGCCGGACTGACCGCATCGAAAGTGGGCTGCGGGATTGTCCGAGCGGTAGAACGGTGGCTCTGAAAGCTTTGGCTGCCTTTGCCAGCCTTTGGAGAGAGCCTGTTCGAGGTATCGATTGGATGATATAGGTCAGCTTTAGTCATTATGCAGAGGGATCAATCACACCAACCAGGCTCAGTGCAACTTTAATCAGCGTGACAAAATCAGAGGTGAGGGGGAGTTTGAGGTTGGTTTTGCCCTAGATTTTTTCCCCTTTATCTCCAACTCTCTTCCCGTCAGTTGGTGAAACAGGATATAAGCTGAAGCAGCAAAATGCTTTGGGTTCCTTAATGCTATAGCACTGGGTGGGCAGGAAAGGTCCAATAACTCCTCCACAGCCTCCGAAATGAATCCCAGTTACGGCATGAGGAGATTCTTTGATTCTTAAAATAAAAGGTTTGTTCAAATTCTCTTCTTGGTGCTGCTTGAGGATGGGAATGCTCCCTCTTTGTCCTTTGAAGGAGCAGATCTGAGAATCTGGGTGTTTGGGAGGGCACTGTAAAAACTGCATCTCGGGTTGCCAAGACCCAAGACACATGTTACATCACTCAGGCTCCTTTGGCAGATGTGGAGGGATTTTTTCAAACCGCGGTTCCTGGAAGCAGCTTGTGCTGTAGGGTCTTTCCCTCTTTCTCTGGTGCATTAGCCAGCAGCATATATCCTATAGGGCCCCTGTGAGTGAGCTCTGAGCCAGGCAGACACGAGCTAGCTCCAAACCGCAAGCTCTGTGGCCTCAGTTAGCACAGCGCCAAGCAAAAGATTGTGCAGATGTGCTCTCAGAGGGACATGTGCTACTCTCATGTAGTTCACACACTGCCCTGAGTGCTCCTGGAGCAAACAATAACTCTTAAAGTTACACAAGGAGCAACTGAATTCCCCTTCCATCTCCCCTTCACGCTTTTCTGTAATCTGCTCCAGCTCTGCCAGGCTGACGGGTGAAGAGCAGAAAAAAACCCTGCTCCTACAATTAGACCAGGATGTGCAGCCCTGGATACATGTAATTTCCAGGCTTCCTGAGGAGAAAGGTCCCATTTCCACGTAGTCCCAGTGCAGAAGAGAACCGGTGGGAGACAGCACGTTTCCTTTGCATAGGGCTTATCATTCCCATTGCCTTTCTGCCCCTCCCTGTCTGTCTGGCAGGCTACCTGGACTGCAAGCAGAGATGGTATCTCACAAGAGGCTGATAAGGGCGATGGGGATGTGGCAATCAATGGTCAGAACCTCCCCTTTAATCGGATCTGGTAGGACTGCCCATTGGTAAACAGATTGACGCGTTCCGCAGGCTTCCCCCGCACCCTGTCTGCTTTCTGTACTGAAATGCGGTATTTGAGCATGCATTTCGTTTGGAAAACTCCAAGCAGGTGACTCATGCCATGTACCTTGGCTTCTCTTTTCTAGCTGCCAACACTGATGCTCTCTCTCCTTTTTTTTTTTTTTATGACTGGAATTTGTCCCGTTCGCTTTGACCCTGACACGGCCAAACACCACCTCCGTGACCCTGTGATTTTATGGGAGGTCGACCCTTTTCTGCATGGCTAAGGGGCATAGGGGCAGGGGAGTCCACCTGTACGATTTCAAGAAGAAATTAGCTGTCTCCAAGGAGCAGTCCTGCAACAGAGCAGCTCACCCCGCTCTCACCCTCCAGAGCCTGACCAAAGGCTCTTGCAGGCTGGTGCCTGGTTGCACGTAGGAAATGGGCAGGCATCTGCGGGCTGTTTCCCAGGGGACACGTGTCTTTCTGATGGAGAAGGGTGATTTCAGGGGCTGCTAATGGGCTCCGTGATGGCCTGTCCCAACAGAGGAGCCAAAGGCAGAAAGGGACAGAGAGACTGAGACCCCAGCTCATCCCTGGAGGTGGTCTCTTTCACAGCAGGGCTTCCACTGGAAAAGCTTCTCCTCTGCCTTTGTTCCTTGTTTGGCATACAAAGGGACAGCTTGGGTGTGTAGCCTGTCAACCCAGCACAACTCCCCAGTCCTTAACCAAAACTTTACACAGGTCTTTTATCTTTTTCTTACAGGCTTTACAGTACTTCTGGAAATAAATACATCTTCCTGTTTTAGATCAGCAGCCCAGCAAACAGTCGGTAGCCTGTAGAAAGCTCTGCTAATGCCAATGCTGTCAGGCTTGCTTCACTGTATTTAGCGTGACTTAACCCAGGAGTACTAGAAGACAGACAGGAAAATTATGGCTGGGATGGGCAAATAACTGTTTTTGAGGCATCTCACCTTCAGCAACAACTTGGTGATGGCCATGGTTGTCACAGGGCACATTTATTAACTCTGAGAAATCAGTTTGATGTTAACTGAAAGAGCACATGCAGAACTAAAAACCGCTGCAATGGAAGCCTGTCTCAGATTTATGGTCCCTCTTACATTAGCTAGTTAAAAAAGTAGTACAAACATTTAAACACCAGTGGCAGTAAAGATAAAAATGTAAGCTTGATTAGATAAAGAATAAAGATACGTGCTTTATGTTTACACCTGGACCATAACCTTTGTTTGCTTCAAGTTAAGGCTACTCAAGTGCACAAGTATTAAGCAGAGATTTCCTGGAGGCCCAAACACCTCCTCATGTAAATGAACTTTTGGGGTGTGGGTGCACAATCACTTTGAAAACAACCTTAGTGCTTGTGGCTTCTCTCCTGCAAGAGAAGAGGGGCAGACAGGAGGATGTGAGCTCTCTTTGGGACAAAGCCAGAGGTGTTAGAGCAAGCTCCTCTCAGTGAGGAACTCAACCAAGCTGAGGGGTTAGTGTCCTCCAGCAGACGCAGCTTGGGGATGGGGACACTCAGCAGGAGCAGCTAGCTCTGACAGACTGCTGCAAAGTGACAGGGTCAGTGATGATGTCCGTGGACACTTTTGGCTGAGAGCTGCTCAGGAGGAAGCAAGGCACTGGTTACTGTGCTGCTGGGTCTCTGCCACGGAATGGCAGCGACCTGGTGTCACCGCTTCCCATGGGCTGGGGAGGGTGATAAGATGCACAGGAACTCTCCAGGAGGAAGGTGTGGGTTATCACATGCCTGGAGCCGTGGCAAGTGGGCACAAAGAGCAAGTCCACTCCGATCCACGTCACAGCCTGCCGGGTGCGAAGCTGAGGTCTCCTCACCCATGTAGCAATCTCCTGCGTGCGCTGATGTTCAATTAGCAGCGTCCTCCCCACTGTCATCACCACAGCTACCAGAACAACCAGCCAAGCCCGGCTCAGACCCACTGTCTGACAGGTCTGGTGTCCCTCCTATCTGCCAGGACCAGGCGTTGTAGGAGGGACAGACCCTTGCATCTGCTTTCACAACGGATGCGATTGCCACTCGTGCTGCACAAGACCCGATGTTTTGGCTCTGTCCTCTGTTGACACGGAGGTTAAATTAGTGCAGCCCCGTGGACCTGGTGGCGCTGCCTGCCTCTAAGACACGTGTCAAGGGCACAGAGAAGCGGGCCTTGGGGACACGGTGGCACATGCCTCTTTTTATTTTTTTCTTGCACACGTCAACCGAGCAGATTCCATTTTAATGTCACGCCTGTGCGGTGGTGGTGCATTCCTCTGAGCGTTGCCATGTGAGGCCAGGATGGTATTTGGCTGCGGTTAAAGTGCTTTATCAGTTTCTGAAGTCACTTTGTAAATAGCGGCAGCCAAGAAGCCAGGAAAGGGGGGCAGAAGAAGGGAGAGAAATAAAAGCAGGAAGAAAAAGGGCTTTGTTAATTTTAATAGGGTGTGTTATGTTCCTCCTTCATCTCCCAGATATGCCACACTTGGCGATGACAACCCTGCTTTATGGAGACCTCGGTCTCCCCTACCCGCCCCCCTCCAGCCTAGTTAAAAATCCCACACGGCATAGCAGAGAATAACTCGCATTGCACTTCTGGCAGGCGAGGGTAAAACGCGGCTCTGTTTTCATCACGGAAAAGCCTCCGGGCGCATATTTTTGTAATTAGGCTTTTCTGCTCAGCAGTTTTTGCAGCTGTGATGACACTTGGGTGTCGCCCCCCGGTTTCTCACGCTCTCCCTGCCAAGGCGCCGAGCAGCTGGGCCGCCGCCAGCCCCAAGGTCGGCCGGCCGGGCGGCCCCCGCCGCCTGCACGCGCGGAGGGGACGGTGCTTTGCTCAGCAACTGGTGGAAATGGGCCACGGGTCCTCCTCAAGGTCACTGCTAAGACCTTCGCCTGCTCCTCTCGGTCTGGCGGCAGAGCGGCAAGCGGGGGGCTTCGGCTCCCTCCTCTGCCTCCGGCCATGCTGCCGTTTCTCCTTTTCCTTCCTTCCTCTTCCCCTTCCATTGGCTTCCTCCCAAGCCTGGCTTTTAAGCAGGCTTTTCTTAGCCCAGGGAGCCCCGGGGGAGCCTTCCCTCTCTGCCTGGGGGGGTGAGGAGGGAGGAGGAGACGGGAGGGCCTGGAGCCGTTCCCCTGAGGCTCCTTCCCCCGCGCCAGGCCCGGCCTCCGGCCACGGCAGGCCTAAGCTGCAGGCTCCACGCGGCCCGCCCGCACTCCCTCTCCCCCTCAGCTGCCGGCCCGGAAACCTCGCTCCAGCTGTGGCTTATTAAAGCCGGAATGTCTCTGCGGGACCGGGGAGAGCCAGAAGGATCATTAATAACAACTAACGATGTTGCCTTGCGTGCCAGCCCAGGCCTGAAACAGCAGCTCCCACACAAGAGGGAAGAAACGCATCCCCCCGGCAGCATTGCTTGATGGCTGCGCACCCACCTCCCCGGCCCGACCGCTATGCCCCCTCCCCATCCAGGGGCAAGGTAGACGGATGTGCTCCTTCCTGCCAGAGCTGAGAGCACAACGGGGGATCCCTTTGCTGGGATCCCACGCTCATTAAATGCGTGCAGCTTTAGCGAGAGATGAAATCTGATAGGAGCCTGACCCCGCTCCGTTCGCCCGCCCCCAGGGGTAAGAGCTGACCGGAGCAACGCTCTGGGCTGCATCTGGAGCAGCAAAGCCTCTGGCCCGTTGCATTTTCTCTCCTAAGAAGTGCTGTAGCCCCGAAGCTTGCACTCTGCACTCGGATGTGGACCCACCAAGTGACCGCAGGAAAGCAAATTCCGTTCTGGCCTCAGTTTCTCCTCTGCCTTGTTAATAGTGTGTTATTTGGAAGAGGAATGTCTTCCCTCTACTTGCAGGGGCCCTGATGTTTCTTGTGTTCATAGCCTCTACCAGAATTAACATTTAGTGGTGGTCATAAAGCATTCAGTGAACTTGCACTTTTTACCTTTTTGTGAGTACATCGGAACTAGATCCTTAGTTCTGTGATTGCAGACGCTGGCCCAGAGCCAGTTCTCGTGTAAGTGAGTGGATGTCGTCTCATGGAGGCCACTGAGCTTTGCATTTCAGCATCCATTGCAGCAATATGTCTGCCTCTGCTTTGGTGAGTTGCTGGGCTTTCCCATTTCGAAAAACCTGGATTATAAAGAGCAAGGTGGCAAGTCTACCTTGTACGAAAACCATATGCTGCTAAGCAAATGGAGACTCTGGCCATCCTTTTCCAGAAATAGCGACACACTCCTTCGCAATAGCTCTTTAGTGCACTCCATGATGTGGAGTTGAGGTTCACAGCCCTGTTCTTGCCAGTTAGTTTTTCCTGTCACTTGTTTTACAGTTGCCATCGCACTATCCAATACTGATGGCAGCAACAAAGAATCAGATCACAGCGTGGGCTTTGGGGAACAGTGTGATTTCACCTTCCCTAGAAGAGCTTTAATCCCTGAGACTTTTCCTGGTGATCTGTCTGCTATATCTAAGCATCTGTTCTGTAGGAAAGTACAGGTTTTCATTTTACACGGGACTTTCCTTCTAGTGTCGCTTGCAGAATGGTAGATTGAGCAGCCAGGCACACCAGAAAAACACCTTGAAAGCACAGAATTTAAATAGCACATCATCTTCTGACACCAGGCTATTTGTTATAACAATGAAGGGTCTAGACATGCTTTTTTTTTATTATTATTATTTCAAATGAAAGCTGGTTTTTCTGCTGAGAATACTTGAGTCCAGGAGCTGCAACCTGGAGTAAAACCACCTCATATTGTAAAATGTTCTGCTGAAACAAGACTTAGCTGCAGCATGCTTTCCCTGAAAACTCAGTCTTCCAATAACCAGAAAGAGGAAAGAAGCCAGCAACTTTGAAAGAGCTTACTAAAGTGCTCTCATTTATTCTTACTACCAAGTCTTGCATGCCAGCTTCCTTGTAAAACTCTTCTGTAAAAAATATCTAGAAGGAAATTAGATTTAAAAAAAAAGAAAATCAAAAAATCCTCTTTCATACCAATGCACAAATCAGCTTGTTCAGACCCAAAGCAATAAGATGCATTTCTGGCCTTGGCTTTATTAAGTGACAGGGTGGCCTTACTCGGAGCAGAACAAACCAGCAGTTTCTGTTCAGGAGCCCATATAATCTGCCCCATGGGTGAAATTCGCACTTGGGATGTTGCTGCTGTCTAGATCTTGTGCTGTCCTTTAGCATGAGGGATGTCACCCTCAGAACTTCATCTCCACATGTTCTGGCATATTGCTCAACCGCGTATTCTCCTCCTTCTCACATTATACCAGCAGCTCAGGCCAGCTCCATCGATGTTCAATCAGCCACAGAGAACACACAGCAGAAGTTAATTTGGTCCCTCTGCATTTTCAATCACTATTTTAGTCAACTGGCTTCAGCTGTAGGTGTTTCCTGCTCTGTTCCTGAGAGTGAAGACTGTCTGTGGGCTGTGGTGGACAGCCTTTGGAGCCAGGCCCATGTAAAGCATGGCCCAAAAACTGGCACCAGCAGCGACTGCTATGATTCCTGCAAAATCCATGTGGCATCTGGCTCAAGAAGCCCACTCCTAGTGCACTAGAGGTAAGTTTAAACCCAGGGGCTGGTGAGGGAGGGGTTGGGGCTTTTGTTTGCTTAGGTCTGTCGTGAGCCTGTGTTTGTTGTTCCTGTGTGATATCCCTGGTTTGGGGTGGATTGTAGGGGAGTTGTTGCAGCGCGGTCAGTGGCTGAGTACAGTGAGCAGCCGTTCCAGCTGTGGCACTACGCAAGTTCAGCCCTGGTGCGTGCACTGTGCCTGTCGGTATGGTGTTTGCCATGTTGTAAGTGGAGAAAGCGAGGCAGGGAGCAGTGCTGGTGCTTGCTGAACCTGGAGCAGGCTGGAAGAGCAGCACGGCACGAGGAGGTTGCCTGGGGAAGGTGTGACTGTAGCCCTTCCATCAGCCAGTTCATGTGAAGTGGAGTCAAATGCTGCTGTTGTACGTTGACTGGGAGCCACCCTCTACACGGTTTAGTGTCATCCTCCAATGCAAGTTCTCTCTTCTGTACTTTTGTCCCTTAGGGTCACAGCTGGGTGACACAGGGACAGGTTATTGCTTTGCAGAGGCCACCCCAGCCCTGGCACGCTCTGCTGCTTGGATTTTGGGTAGTCTGCTATGTCGGTGTGCATCAGGTCTGTCCTGTGGTATGCTGTGAGGAGAACACAGCACCTGAAACCCGAACAGCTTGCATATGCTGAAATACCAGGATGGGGCAAAATAAGTGGTTTGCTTGGAGAGGGGATGAGATGGGGACAGTGCCCAGGTAACAGCAGCATACTTGATTCGACCGTGGCGCTCAAAGTGGCTGGTGGTGTTGGCTGACGGCGCGTGCACATCAGGCTTTTGCAAGATCCCTGTAGCACTTCTGCCAGTCTCGGGGAAGGTCTGCTCTGGCTGCTTTGCTACCTACCACTGGGGACCTGCTTCCAAATCCCTGATGTAGCAAGGAGGAGTCAGTGCCAGAGCTGTTGAGGACGGGCGCTGCGGCTCAGTCTGCGTTTTGTGGAAAGGATTTATTATATTATTTAGGTGGAACGCTGCTTACGTGGGTTTGTGCAAATTCATAAATGTCTTTAAACCCCAACAGACCCAAAGCTCTGTAAATGAACACGCTGCTCAGAACCGATGGCTCCCAACCCTGCCACAATTACGTAAAATTAAGTTCCAAATAAATTACAGAGGGAGAGGATGGGGGATCAAGGAAGAGAAGATTTTGGGAAAGCCTGTATAATTGGCCTAGGCCTTTTGACCCTGTCTATTATAGAGGATCTAAGGCTCCTTCATTACCCGGCTCCACGTGCATTGTAAGTGTCAGCTCTCTCCGTGAGCAAGCTTTTGGAAGCATTTAGAATCAGACAAGTGTAGAAAATCCTCCGAGCTCTCCCAGATAAAGTCCCTGGAGGATTCGGGTCTCCAGGCCACTCTTAGGCTTCGCGTTTGGCCTTTTCATTTTGGCGCACAAACCTGCCATTAGTCACTGACCCTTCAATAAAGCTTAGTCAGAGTTCATTGGAGGCGAAGGAAATCACACAGCCCGCTCGCTGCTGCTCCGGCCGTGGGGAGGCGGGGGCAAAGGGTGCCAGCTCCAGGAGACACTGTGAATTGTCCTCTTACAAAAGGAATATTTAGCTGATGCCGTTTCTATGAAATTCCTTTCTCTCTTTCTTTTTGGTCAGAGTGCAGCTTTCTGGGGGAGGGTGGCGCAGACGCGTCCTGTGTCTAAGGAGCGCTGGCGGCAGGAGGGGCGAGGAGAGCGTGGAGCAGGGTCTGGATCCTTCCCGTACAAGCGGGCTGTGAAGTTTACAGCGCGTAGTGGAGTCCAGGCCTTCCCCCACCAGTGGGGAACCACGTTATTGCTGAACTCGGATCCCAGACAGCATCCTTGCTGCTAACTCCTCCAAACCATTTGCTCTGAATGGCGCTGGACTCCAGCACTGTGAGGAAGAGGAGGTTGGGTCCCTTCCAGGGCTCTCCTGGGCTCTTCAAGTTATCTTGAGAAACACTCGCGGGCTTTGCTGTGCAGACTGTTGATAGGGAAGAGCCTGTGGAAGGAACCCATCCAACGCGTGTGCCTTTTCCTATTTTGAAGCGTGCCGTGCTCGTGTATTAATGGGAATGGTGGATGTTTGGACCAGCCTCAGGGATAACGTGATTTGAAAGGAGTAGTGGCACAGGATTCACAGGGCCAGAGAGAGCGTGGGGTTTTATTTATATACATATATATTTTTTTTTTTTCCCTGAGCCCAGATCTTAAAATATTCTTAGGGTCCATTAATTTTCTCTGTGTTGTGCAGCTGAGTCCTTGGGCCAGTCTGTCACGATAAGCAGGTACGACAGGTAATAACACAAATCAGATGTCCTTCGTCTTGCTCAGTCATTAGCCGACAGTTTAACGACGGCGCGCCTTTTCCACGTAAATGGCACGTGGGGACACGCTTGCGTTTTCCAGACTGATCCGCAGCTGTTAGCAGGTGAGAGCTGGTGTTTGTGAGCAGTGTTTAGTTTCCTTCAGACTTTTCCCTCTCTCTTGTTCTTGCTAAATATTTCCAAGTGATTTTTACAACCGGCTGATGCCATTTTTAAAAATAGCCTTTTCGTGCATTTAATGTCACCTGCTTTTGAGGCAGTATGTGACACAGACCTGTCTGTTCCCAGCTCAGAGCGCGGTTTTTTTCCAAATTTCTAATAAATCAGCAATCCCGTTGTAGCTGACACAACTTTAGCTCATTGCCAAATGGGGATGAATTATGATATATCCACATTTAGAAGGAACTTTGAGATCTTCCAGTTACAAATAGCTCCCAGAGAAGGAAAAAGATTCAGTGGACCTGACAGGCACTATTTATGAAGGTTTCAGAAAAGTGCTGTAGAATGATCTAGACCATTTTTATGATGATGTATGTTTCTGGGCTATCTCTGCTTTGTTCTTGCCAGAAACGGTTTGGGGTTTCCTTCCTTTGGTTTCTTTTGATTTTTCTGCACTTCACTACCTATTGCATTTGGTTACTTAGGGTTGAATTCTGTGCTTCAAACTGTGGGCAAGATGACCAGAAAGTCCCTCTGGATATTGTGTACTGGAAAGCATCCGTTGCAAAGAAAGTTGTGGGAAATCCCACGCTTGATTAATTAAAAACCAGCGTGGAAACAGCACAGGAGCAAATTCAGTAAAGGCAAACCCCCTCTGTTTTGCAGTGATCTCACAGGAATTCTCCTACCGTTCTGTGTGTTGCCCCTCAAGGCGCTTAAAGAAGAATGACACTGGTGTCCCCAGACATTCAGAAAATCACGAGTCAGCCCTATATATACACATAGATCGGGAAATGAAATTTCAAGTCGTGAGACTTAGAAGAAAAAAATGTGGGGTTTGGTTGGCCTTGCAATTTTTTAGCCTCTGGTGTTTCCTTAAATTAGATTTTCGAGCTTTGCTCCGTAGCCACAAGGGCTGTATTTTGATCACTTTTTAAACAAAAACTGAGTCTCACACAGTCATATGACTGCAGAAACTGTCTCTTTACACAAAATAGAGCATGAACTGCTGTAAAATGTGTATATGTCTACCATGAGAACTGAGGATTTTCAAGAAATGAGCAGTAATGACTGATTTAAGTGTGTTGGTGGTATAGTAGCAACCAGGCTGAGAATGCCCTAGGAAGTTTCAGAGAGATTTCTTTAAAAACTGGGCGCGTGCTTGAAGCTGTACCTGCTGCAAAGTCAAGGACAGTCTTTGCCAGAACCTGCTAGATGCCGTGGAGCGATCTTCCAGGTAGGATTTGAGACATGGCACCTGTGTGGTTGTCAAAAAGGAGGCAAGGAGTTGATCTGCCTTTTTGGCAAGCTGGCCGAGCTGTAAAGGTCGGCAGGTTTGCAGAACCCAGACACTGTCGTTCAGTCCTTTCAAATATTCGGAGCCATAGCTGAGAGACAGGTCTTGGGCTGTGCCTGGATGAAGGCTTTGAGTAGGTGTATGGCCACCAAGTAAATATAGGCACTCAGGGATTCTCATCTTTCTCATCAACCCATATCCTGGGCTGCATCATAAGCAGTGTGGCCAGCAGGTTGAGGGAGGGGATGCCCTGGAAGTGTCCAAGGCCAGGCTGGATGAGGCTTGGAGCAACGTGGTCTAGTGGAGGGTGTCCCTGCTCATGGCAGGGGGTGGGACTGTGTGGGCTTTGAGATCCCTTCCAACCCAC
Organism: Rhynochetos jubatus; assembly: GCA_027574665.1. Taxonomy (NCBI): domain Eukaryota; kingdom Metazoa; phylum Chordata; class Aves; order Eurypygiformes; family Rhynochetidae; genus Rhynochetos; species Rhynochetos jubatus. The sequence continues at coordinate 6,650,564 of CM050669.1, forward strand.
ACTGTTCTATGATGATCTTGCTCCCAAAGTGAATTCTGAGTGGGGAGCTCTGGCACGATGCAGTGAAAGGAGTCTCCATGCCTCGGTGTCCCCATCTTGGACACGATCCTCCATCCCCTGTTGTGTTGTCACAAGCAGTGTAAAGTGCGCTGCAGAGGAGTGCCAGATGCAGCATGAGTAAAAGGCCAGATTCTCCGTTTTCGATGGTAGGCTCTTGGTTTGCCTTTGGTCAGGAGCTGCCAGTTGGCTTATTTACAGTGATGCTTTGAAAGCATGCACGTGAAGCTTTATCACTGTCAGACCGACTTGTTCAATAACACTTTTGTTTAGCTTCTTTTCCAAGGTGAAATGCGACACAGTATAAAGGGGTCAAGGCAGCAGGGGACCCCGCTACAGAGGAGGGCAGGAAATCGCAGGCCAGAAGCCATGGCCATCCATATATTATGAGGAAAAAAAGAGAAAATAGTCTGGGTTTTGGTGAGTGCCCCCCTCCCTAGCTACACCATCTTCCCCTAGAAACAGGTTTCCTCGCTTTTGGCAGTGGGGGGACACAGAATTTGGCTCTGCTCTGCCACTGCTGAGCCCCGTAGCCTTGGAGGAGCTCCTGTCCCTCGCAGTGGCTCATCTCTCTGTGCAGAGAAGTGCCCCTGAGGGCTGACAGGCAGATGAGCTGCAGCAAGGACTGTAATGTACGGATATCCTTGATGGAAAGGGCAGCCGAGGACTGCGCTTTGCTGCGGCACGGGACGGGGACCCGCGGTGCTGATGCTGCATGGAGAGCTGGGTTCCCTCCTCGCCCCATCTGCCCGCGCGAGAGATGCTCGAGGTCCCTGCCTGCGTCGCTGCCGCATCCAGGGGAGCACGGTGGGAGAAGGGAAGGGAAATAGCTACATGTGTTTCTTCTGCAGCTCGGTTTCAAGGAAAATTTGCCCTTTCACAGTTGCTTAAGCGAAATGTCAGCGAATGCCAAATGCCCGGAGCCACATATGCTCTACACAAGAGAGGCTCCATAAATCAGGGAGCAGTTAGTGGGAAAAAATCAGGTTCCAAGGAGGAAAGCAGTGGGATACGATTTTTTTTTCTTAAAGCTAGGGCAGCAGTGTTTCAGTTTATTATGCAGCCCAGCAGTGAAGGAATTCATCACATTGTCACTCCCCCTTTTTTTTTCCTTATCCGAGGAGAGAGTGAGGGTATGTGTGTGTGTGTGTGCATACGTGTGTGAGGTGGGGGAGGAACAAAGCGGCCGTGCAATCAACTTTGTATAAAATTGGCGCCGTGTCCCGCTCACAATGCGGGACAAAGGCTGGGGGGCTGGTGGCTCAGCTGGGAGTCAAGGCAGCACAGCTGTGACCAATGCCAACACAGTTCCCGTCAATATGGAGTGACCCTGGCTCTTTTTGCAACCTGCTTCCAGGCTCATCTCCAATAATTCTCACAAAAGACGGGAACAAACAAAACCTTTGTCAGCACTTCCAAGACTTTCCCTTGAAAAATCTTAAATATTTCATTAGGTTCTTCTTGTCCCTTTCTTTCTCTTTTTACCTGATCTGGGCTTAAAAAAAAAAGCAAATGTAGACACTAAAACTCTGGGTCAACAAACGATTAAAGGAAAGGCTTAAAAGGAGAAGGGATGGGCTTAGTAGCGGGGGAAGCTACTCGTGCTGCTGTCCCGTGTGCAGCACTACAAAGGCGAGAAAGAAAGAAACTCTCCCGCTTGTTAGTTAGCACTCAAGGCAGGTACAGTATTTTCTTTAAACCTGTTTACTTAGAAAGGCCCGGACTGAAATACAGTAGCCAGCAGGACTGAGGATGGGGGGGTGAGGGCAGGCTGTGTGGCCAGCAGAGAGCCTGCGCCCTGGGCTGTGTAGGCTGTGTCGCCCATCCTGGTGCTCTGTGGAGAGCAGCAGTGCCAAGCAGCAATGCTGGCTGTGGTGAGGGAGCGATTCCAGGGCTTCCTTTCTGGAGTGGGTCTAACTCCATCCAACTGTGATGGACCCTGAGGCTTGCTGAGAAGCTGTGGCAGTATGTATGTGAATCAGTCAGCGTCCTTGCTTTCCCTGTGCCACGCAACAGCTCTGAGGAAAACACCATGCCACTCCTCTGCAACTCTAAGCTTGAGCCCTGATGGGTCACAAGAAAAAAAATAATCAAAGCACGTTGTCTCATCTGGGGGGAAAAAAGCTTTGGGAAACCAGGATTTGGGCTGTCACCATTGTGCATCCTCTTCAGCATTAGCCAGTTGCTCACTCACACCAGCCCGGAGCAAAACCAGGGAAACTATGCATCCCAAAACAACACTCGGGATGATGGACTCTACCTCCTTCTGGGGCAGATGGCCAAAGGATGTAAATGCTTCAGAAAGAGGAGGTGGAGAAAGAAAGAAGTCAAATCCTGCCTCTCCTAACCTTGACCAAGTCTGTAAAATGACCATTTTCCTAGGTTATGAGGGCTCTCCTTTGCTCCACAGGCTCTCCCAGGCATCCCTGAGCTAACAAAAGGATCTGGTTACAAATATTAAACACTTCTTAATAACTCTGCCATGCCATGAAACGGAGTCCATTCTGGTTCACTAAATGACTCTGAAAGGACTTTTTTCCTCCCCTGCTTCCCTTCTCTTGCCTGATTTTTAAATAGGCCCTGAGTGGTAGGAGCCGGCACAATGGCATCGCTCTGGCTTTGTTTCAGCCTTGATTTAGCCACCCTTTTAAGGACCCTACTGAATAATTCAGTGTTATCTTTCAGGATGACGCTGGATTATTACAAGGGTTTCTTCCCTCCCTTCCCCCTCCTCCTTTCCAACCTCCCCCTCCCATAACCTTTAAATTCTTTTCACACGTGAATGAGTTCAAAGGAAGTCGTGTAAGGAAAACACACAACGAGGAGGTTGCTGCTCTCCCCCTCCGCTGTCAGTTTGATAAATATAATGTGTCACCAATTAAAAACTCATTGCCATTCTCCTGCTGCAGCCATTGCCTCGTTAAGGTCCTCCTCCCGGGGTGGCTCCCAGGATCCGCTGCTATCATTGTTGATAACAGAGGGCCTGTTTTTTTCCCATCCTGGGCCATTTCAGTGCTACACATTGGCATGTAAATAAGTTATTCACTCGACATCACTTTCTGATAGAAAAATGACCATGAAACTCTTTGATTTTGGGTTTGCTCTTGTCACAAGCGCACAATGAAATCAAGAGTTTCAGTTTTGTGTCTGTGGCTTGTGGAGGGCTTTTTTTCTTTTCTTCCTTTTCTTTTTTTCTTTTTTTTTTTTTGGCTTTTCTCTTTTGCAACTGCCTCTTTTCAGCATTTGTATGGAAATTGTCCCATCGCACAATTTAATGCGGGCATAGTTTGACCTGGTAGGTGTCCCAACTTCAATATAGCAGATTGTTGTTTATTTTTGCCCTCCCCAGGAACATTAAAATACAATCTGGGTCATCAATAAAAAGTTGTTTTCTTTTTTCTTTCCTCTTTGTGCTATGAATGCCTTTGAAGAAGAGAGGTGTGGCTGGCACCAGAGACCCCCTGACTCTTTCCCATCAGGGATACATGGAAGGGACCTGACTGGGACAGTCCCACAGCTCTGCTTTGCTGCAGGGTGCAGCAAGGGGGAGTAAATTCCAGGGAAGGCCAGTGGTTATGGAGGGCAACCTCTCCCTGGAATATTAATGCCCGCCTGCAGTCTCCCTGCCTCTCCCTAGCTGCTTCTCCCCTAGGCATGTTGGATTCCGGTTTGCTTCTTGGAGCAGCTCACAAACCAAATGCATTTTTCACTGTTTCCCTCTATTTCCACCTCAATTCCTGGCTGCCAGGTACCTTCTCTGGTGGCCAGAGCCAGCTTTCTCTGGAAAACTGATCCCCTGGCCACCAAAATCAGTGGGAGGCTTCCCACAGGCCAACACGTGGCAGTGAGATTGGGTCTGTGGCAGTGTCATTCCTTCTCAATTGCAACACATGCTCAGGAAGCCTGATGTGGAGCAGCCAGGTGATGAACACGGAGAGGGTTTTGTCAGGGGCATTAACCAGCACTCCTTCCAATGCCTCAGTCTGGAACAGTTTCCTTCCAAACCTCTTTGTACCAGGAGCAGGTGCTGTTACCAATACCCATTTCTGTGAGGCTGTGCTTGTGTTTCTGTTTTGTGGTGTCCCAAATCTTTGCTCTTTTCTCACTGGGAAAGCTCTAGTCTGTGTGGTTTTCCTTGCAGGGCCACCAACTGCCTCTTCATTTGCCTGCTGATTTTCTAACAAAAAGCTATCATGTTATCGTTGGAAAACTGCCCAGGACACTGGTAAAAGGAGGAAGGTCTGGGTCCTTGGCTGCTGTGTGCCTAGGTTTCAGGCTGACCACTGCGACCAGCTTTTGGGAATCCAGTTGGACTGAAATGTCGGCATCTACTCAGCTCTGCTCTGGTCAAAGCTCCTTATTTCATCACCTTGAGAGCTTCAGTGTTTTGTTCTTGAGTCACAGAGACCTGGCATGGAACATCTCCAGGCAGGGAACACCATGACTAAGCTCTGGGGCTTCCTTTGTTGCCTTTTTAAAATTTTTTTTAAAACTTCAACAGAGCTTTTGGAGAGAGGTTGGAGAAGCTTTCATTTTGGAGAGCTGGGACACCCGTTTTAGTAATAAGGATGATTCTGTGTAGCGTTTGAAGTGGAAATGCATGCAGATTTGAAGCATGTATGCTCCCAGCAACGTTCTGGAAAGTCTTGATTGTTGGAACAATTTAATAAAACGATGAGTTTCTCCAACTCACCCCACCCCCTGCTTGCCCATCCTCTCTCCAGGGCTCAGCCTGAAATCTCTGCTGTGAAGCTCCCCCTCATCTGCCAAGCACTACCTTCGAGATGGGGTGTTCCCTGGAGCTGAAAGACAAAAGGATTTGCAATCAAAACCTTGGAATAGGAGGTGGGGGGGGTGTGGAAAAAGAAGAAAAAAGGCTTAAAAAAGTTTTTCCACGTACATCCATGCTATCTGGGCAGCTGGAGCAGGGAGAACTGTAGATTCTTCTTGTCTCGTTTACTGTGAGGATATGTGGGCACAGCCACTGGGGATACTGTTTCGTCCCATGACCCTGGGTCCCTCAGCCAATGGATCTACTTAGGCACCAAATCTCATCTCCTTTTGGGGCCCCGTGGTGGAAAAGGGATGATAGAGTTTAATTGTGTGGGACACAAACAAAATAAGGATCAAGCTCTGGGGGTGAAGCAGGAGGGAGGGGAACAAGGTGTGTGTTAGAGGTGAAACACTTATTCTATATGCCTGGACTCATTCTCCTTTTCAAGCTAAATGCGTTCTGAGAGAGATGAGAAGTCAAGAATGTTCCACAGCAAAAGTCTGCAGCTGAAGTCAACTGTAGTTTTGAAAAGTCCTAAAAGTGAGGGGGGCAATAACCATAGCCTTGTAGGGGAAATCAGAGAGAAGACGTGGCGTAAGAAAAGCAATCCATGGGTGAGTGGAAAGAGAGCAGGGCAGTCGTGTTTCACGCTCGTGGATCTGCAGTGCTGGGGTAAACCTCTCCCCTTGCAGGCCAGCTGGAACAGGGAAGGCAACAAAGCTCGGGGCATTCACCAAAATGATTGCGGAGAGTCTTAGAAAAACAGAAGTACAGCCCTCATGGCACCTCTGAAAGGCCTTTACGAGGTCTGTCTCCTTGTGTGAAAGGAAGCGTTGATTGCTGACACAGCTGAAAAGCCACCCCTGGAACCAGCGTGGTGACTTCTGCCTGCCTCCCTTCTGATATTATTTACCTCGCTCTTGAAGTCCCCAAAGTTAGGATGAAGCCCCACGTTTCTCCCCACCCCCTCCTCCACCCTTGTTATTCTTTAACTTTCTAAGGCGACTGTCCTCTCTGTTTACCCGGCTGCGGTGCCAAAGGCGAGGGTGCACGGAGACTGTTTATCTGCTGTCAGTCCATAACGAAGCATCCCTCACCCCCGGGGTCACCCGAGGGATTGACACCTTAACCCAGGGGCCTGGATTCCTCACTGCCCTCCTTAGAGATGCACCAGGCTGTCAGTAACAGGGCCACAGGTTTATTCAACTGAGATCTCCAGATCTCAAAAGATAATCTGGGAATAATTGGGATTTAAGGAACTTGTGGGAATCTAATTTTTTTTTTTTTTTTTTTTGCGGCGCTGCCATTCATGAAACAGATGGACATCTTATTTCTCTCTAATTTGATGGGCTTTCTTGACAAAATGGCAGAGGTTGCACTTTGCTACAATAATAACCTGCCACTCAGACTTTGTAAGGGGTTTGTGTAGATTTCTTCTTAATTAGACCGTGTCTTGCTATCAGCGAGGAGATGCGTTCGTGTGTGTGGAGGGGGGATATTCTGAGCAGCTTCTCTGCCTGACAGAGCCTAGAAAAGAGGGGAGAAAAATCAGGGGGCTTTCATGTTTGTGTCAGGGTTTGGTTGTTGGTTTTTTTTTTTTTTAAGTCTCATTTGAAAAATAAAGATTAGGATGTGAGCTCATTGTCTAGATGATAATGTATTCATGGATTTGCTCCCTTTTTTCGACCTGCGAATAAGCAACAGTGAGGGGCAGATTTCCATGGACTGGGGGGCAAGTTTGAAAGATTTGCAAACCATTGGGATTACTCTTAGGTTTGCAAAACCCACTTTTCACTTGCAAAAAACTTTCCAATCCTGCCATTTAACCCCTGACCTTCTCCTCTGCTTCCCTTTCCCTCCTCTCCCCCTCCAAAGTGGATCCTCTGGTCAAAGCATGGCATCCGGTTCTCCTCTCAAGCACGGCGGTGCAAGTCAGCAGAATGCTTTTCTTGCTATCCACTATCCAAGGAATAAACAATTGGGAACGTTTTTAATTACTCAGGTGTTCAAGCTCCTTAATCAAGTTCCAAGTAGAGACGCCTGGTTAAAGAACCAAACAAAATCCAGCCCCTAACAAAAATAGGCGTATCTGACGTTATCTTTGTTTGCCTCATTTCTGTACCTTTAGAGACTGTGCTCTTAGCTTTTCTCTGGTCAAATGAACTAGCTATTTACTTATTGAAAGCTGAGCTTATTGCGCAATTGCTTAACTTCCGAGACTGGGATGTGAGAAGGATGCCCAGTACCGCGAGAGGGTACCACTGCAAACTGTAGCCTCTTCTGCGTACAGGGAAATGAAGCAACTCCATGCTGTAAGGTGGGGTGAGCGTAACGTTAGCTTGACGACTTCGTTAGCATCCCTCCTCTCGTGTTTACCACTCAGAAACAGAAGGTAACATTTGCAGGATGCACGAGTCCCCGAGGAAGGAGGAGCCAACAGAGGCGACAAGTAAGTCTAATCATAGGCTCTGTCAATACCACTGTGGCATCTTCAGTCAATTTACCCTTTATTCAGCTTCCTGCGTGTTCTGTCAGCTGTCATAACCAGCCTTCCCACAACAGGTCCTGCTCCTGGCAGGGCTGGCTCTGTGTTTCCTTCATCCATAGCAAGAATTAAGGACTCGCTGAAAAAGACCTGAAAAGGGCATGTCCCCTGTGACTTGTGCTGCTTTTTCACACAAGTTGGCTAAAGCTGCCTTCGTGAGACATTGTCAGACCCTGCTCTGAGGGAGCTGTTCCAGCAGGACCAATGAAATGATGGTGCACAGGCACCAGCCTTTCATCAAGGGCTCATCTTTTCCCTTATTAATAAACAATTGTTCCGATCGAGAATCAAAAGCCGGGCGGGTGCAAGCTGTCCCCCACACCAGGAATTTTAACTCAGTGACAATGACCTGGGATAACATCCCCTTCCCCCCACTTTGTGCATCTGTGCAGCAGACTGCATGAGGCAAGAGTTCTGGCCAGCATTGTGGCAGGCTGCTTTCGTGACAGGATGGCCCATGTGCTTTTTGCCACAAGTTCCTTTCCTTAGCGGAGGATGGGAGAGTAAATCTACTAAAGATTAGTTGAATCACCATGTCTTCACAGGACTTAGCTTTATCTTCTACCAGGGTCCTGTTAATTCTTCTTCCCAGGGCTGCTTCTGGCTGGGAGCTTGGTCTGGGATGGTATTCCTGGAAGGTTTTTTAGAGGATGTTTTAGGAGGTTTGGGCTGTGTTTTGTAGAATAAAGTGTCTGCCACTTCCCCATCCTAGCTAGCAACTCTTGGCTATCCTGGGCCGTCATTAAGATGCCACATTTCTTGGTGTTGAGGCAGCCTGGGGCAGTGTGTAAGAACGCGCTGAGAGGTTTGTGCCTTCCTTGCCTGCAATCGGGTGCACCAAAGGGCCTTTGGCAGCCCCTCTGTGCCCATGAGCTGCACAGCCGTGCCAAGAGACTGAGCCTCTACACCCGTTCTCCATCAGCTCGGGCTCAAGATGTTTTCTCTCTGACTCTTAGCCCTTTGCAAGCCTCCAGGACAACCGTGTTTGGACAAACTAAACCCTCCTCCACGCTACAGAGGAGCAGAAGTTTACGACGAGGTCAGAGCCCTCCTACCGCCTTCTGCAAACACAGCCCTGATGAGCCACGCTGGGGGATGGCTGCCAGCAGGCTCTTCCAGGACCGCAGGCCTTTCCACGAGCGGGCACCGATGGGAAGGGTCTCCTCTTGATTTATTCCTTCCCAGAGATGAGGAGGCACGAAGGATTTAAAGAAGCCTATCTAATAGAGTGCTGGAAATTATAAATCAGTGGGGCTTTGTAAAGGTTATTACTTTAAACAAAGAGGGGGCTGAATGGAGCCAATTAAACGGCACCTGAATTGATAAACAAACTGGTTATTGTAGGGGGCTATTCTGCAGCGCTGGCGGTCCCCCCTTGCTCGGGCCAGCGATGAATACGGAGCAAGGCCTGGGGATAAATTTACATGTGATTGGAGTTTAATGGGCCGCAACAGGCCTCGCATCCCATCGCCATGGAAACCGGCCCTTTCTCAAGATTTTAAACAGTCTGAAATGTCCTTTTATTGTCTGCTTCAAATGTTGTCATGTGAGCCCAACGGGGTGGGCGCTTGTATGTATCAATTTGTTTCTGTCTCCGGGCATGGCATGGCGAGGAGGCCATGAATATATGTGGGGGGACTAGGGGACAAAGGGCCCAGCTGATGGGGCTCCATGGAGACCTCGAGGCCCCGCGCTCAGGAATGGTGACATATGGTCCGGCCTGACCCCGGGCGGCCCCACCGTAGGCAACCACGTTGGCCCGCTCGACCGCGCCATCCGTCCCCCCTTTAGGGCTGACTATTCATCCCTTGGCCAAGTCAACTTGCCCAGCCTGCTCCCCCGCTTGTTTGGGGTTGTTTTTTTTTTAAATCTCAGCCGTTGATCACTAGAGTCTGGCAAAAGGAAGAATAAGAGGGAGAAAAGAAATAAAGGCGGAAAGAAAAGGCTCTCCATGTCCCAGAGGTGTTTGCTTTCCACTTGATTGGAAGCTGAATGAACGTGAATGGTGGAGCAGCACGAACACTGGGCAGGAGTGGGAGAAACGTTCTCCAGTATTTGAACGGCTAAGCTGGGTCAGGCTGAGGGTCCACTGGGCCCAGGATTGTATCTGTATCTGTTACAGTAGTCAGCATTACAGGGTGCCTGAGGGGACATTCACCCCTGCATCCAAATTCTAATGTTTCCAGGTGACTTGCATGTCAAACCGGATAGTTTTGCATTGTTCTAACTCCCTGACAAAAAAAAGTGAACTGTGTAACTCTGAAACCTGTTGTCTTGTAAGCTCCCCGCCGGTGAGCTCTGCTCAGCCCTTGGTTGTGACCGACAGTGGATCCAGAAGCCAACAGTATTTGCATGTGGACACATAATCCCGTCGCCTGTTGCGTTCTTCCTCCAGGAGAATTTGTCTGAGGGAGAGTCATGGTTACGGATAGTTTATAAATTAATTTGAAAGTCAGACACATAAAAGTCATCAGAAAAAGGCTGCCAGGTACTAGTCCGAGAACTGGAAGGGAACCAGGTGAGCAGGTGTGCCAGCTGTAGCCCGTTGAGCAGCTCGCTGTCAAAAACACACAGGGGTCAGGCTGTGAACAAACAGGAGCTGGCAAAACTTGGGGAAGAAATACTTCTTTCAGAATAATGAATCTCCTGGAAAAAAACCTTCCACAAGCAGGAAGAAATGCAAAATCTCTTCAACCATTCAGTGCAACTTCTTTGCCAAACTCTGCGTAACGCTCACAATATAACGTGGCTGCTGTTTGTTTCTTGAGGAGAGAATTTTTTCCATATTGACTGTGAGACAGATGCTGTGATACAGAAAGATCAGTCCGTTCTTCATTGCTTTCCACCCCTAGTTGTCTTCTGCTTTCAAAACCACCCTGTATTCTGCTGTGGACACGAAACTGGTGTTAAAGGGGGACTGGAGATAAGCTGCATTCCACCTTTCATCTCTGGGGTGTGAGCTTGTCTGCAGCTGCATGACGAGAGGAGGTTATTTCCTGGCAGTTTGGTAGTCTGCATGCATCAAGTCCATCAGATCTGAGCAAGCAAAGAAATCCAGTGTCCCCAGTACCTCTGGTCTCAGACAAGTTAGAGCAGTCAGAGCATAAACTGAGAGGGAATTCCTGAAAGTCAGGACTGAAATTTTTGGCAGTGCACTGTGATGTCTCTATACCAGAGACTGCTCTTCAGGAGATCTGACATCTGCTTCAGCCGGAGCTGGGCTGTAAGAGATCTCCTGCCTCCTAGATCCCAGAGCAGGTCCTTCCTGCTGCATTTCAGGCACTTGCCAATCACTTTATTTTACACGTTCTTGGTGTTATTCTCTCCCACCGTTTTGCTTTCCCTCAGAGGGTATGAGCCAATGGAGCAAACCAGTGGATGGCTGCTGAACTGAGCCACGTTAACCACTTGCAGCAATGCATACAGCGAGAGAACAGAGCTCCGCTCTTCCATGGTGGCTCTGTGAGTTGCTCCGCGCTGTTCCTTGCAGGTGTCTGTGCATGTCTAAGGTGCAGGTAAATGGCTTTGTGTCAGGGTAACCCTATGGCTTTAAAACTGATGGAAATTAAGCTGGTGTGATCCCCTTAGTTTGGGGCTTCTTTGGTCTCACTTCTTATTAATATATTCCAGAGCTGAGCTTAGCTTGAGATGGAAGGCTTTAATTTGAAAGCTAGGGGCTTCTCCTGAGGAAAACTAGTTCTCTATCCTTGGAAGACCTTACTGAGAAGTCCTTATTCATGATACCTATAAGCCCATTTTGATTTGGCTTGATTTTTTTTAAATCCCTTTTTAAAGGAACCTGATCCTTCTCTTAAGCTTGGATCCATGGAGGTCAGGCAACTAGCAATACCTCCGCCCACGACAGCAAAGCACCCTCTCTTTTGCACATCACGGGCTTACCATTTGCTTAGGAGTGATTTTCCTGCCAAGTTTATTGCCATTCCTTGCATTTGAAAGAAAATTGCTCTTATGAGCTGGTGCATCAGAGCAGGAGAATAACATAGAGCAAAAGGGATGGTTAAAATCTTGCAAAATGCATTCACCTGAAAGAAGAAATCTTAGTGTAATGGATTTGTTTTCACATCATAGCCTGAAAGTCCAGTAAGCTTTATTTTTAAACAGGATCTGGGTACTATACCATGTCACCAGCCCTCTGCAGAATGATTTAATTGTCAGCTAAAGAGAAAAGGAAGGTTGTAAGGTGAGACTGAAAGAGAGGAAGTGACGCCAGTACAACATCACATCCTGACATTTAGCACGCTCTGCTCTTCAAAGTTCAGGAATGAAACCTTCTCTTTTGCTGGCTAATTACCCAAGCTACTTCCAGCATCCCTTCTGCTAATCAGGAGTAGTGCATGCTATGAATGTGGAGGGAGGAAATGGCTAGTGTGCAACATGTGGGAATCGCACGGCTTAGTCTTTCTGTAGTCTCTGGAATTACTGCCTAAAAGCACAGATGTGACAGCACCTGGCTGGGCATACTCTGTAAGGGATGGATGAGGGGAGATTTTCTGGTGGAAATCTGTCAGAAGAAACCTTTTCCTTAGTCTGATTTACAAAGCCTGTGCAGAAGGCTAAGGTTTAGTTTCTCCTTTGCAAGCTGGGTAAATGCTCAGCCATGTGGAGTTATAATCAAAGCAATAGGAATAAACCAAAAATTCCTGGTTTACGGCATCCATTTGGTCCTTAATGGATTAATGTTCTCTATGTTTCTCTCAGGCTTTAACATTTGTGCCCGTCGTAAACTGCATTTTTTTCCTCTCTTCTGCTCTTGTTTGCTCTCCAAATGGCTGCCCTCACCCTCCCACACTGGGTCGCGGTCCCTTCAGAAAGCCATTTATCGAAACTGCTGCCTTGTGGACTCTGTGTCTTGACAATGTCAGGAAAGTTCAAACGCTGCGAACAGGCCTGGGACAGAGTGGGACTGGAGGATGCGTTCACCCAGGCCTGGACAGACAGAGGTTGACACTGAGGCTGCTGAGGGTTACAGCTAAGGGATCAAGACCTATTTATTTTGAAGTCTGTAAGCAGCACAATACCCCTGGTGAGCCCCAGGCCGAATACATCTCCCCTCGTAGTGAAGAAAGTTATTCTGCAAAGAGATGACAATGCAGCCACACAGATGCTGATTTCCTCTGTGAGGTCCACATCTGCCTGGCTCAGTTGAACACTGGAAACGCACTTAGGGGGACCAGCTCTTAGAGACAACATTAGCCATCTTTTTCTTAGCTATGCCACTGTATTCCTCACCTGGGACTGAAAGGAATCCAAATTCAGCTTCGTACTCATGGTGGTGAGTCACTGATGCGTCTGCTTCGTTCCCAGTGGGTGAGGATGCAAAGCCCCTGGCCCCTAACATACGCCGTACCTCGCACAGTCAACACAGCACTCTGGTGGGCACTCTGAGGGTGCCCTCGACGTTCAGCAAAAGTGGTTTGGCCCAGGTGCCACCACAGAAGTGGTGAGAATTGCTCAGGATGTCCATCAATGCAGCAATCTGGGGGAGTAACCCCAGAGCATTGAAGATGCTAGTGCAGGGGCTGGAAGCATCTCCGCGCTGCCTGTCTGGGTTTCTGCACCTGGAAAGCTGTTTGCTCCGACAGCATTCAGCTCTGTGCTGAGATAGCCACAATCTCTTAGCACAACTCTGCATTTCATTGCTCCCTCCTTTCTGAGGTGTCCTTGAGAATGCCAAAGCAGCTCCAATTTTCCTGCCACGTCGGGTCAAAAGTTCTGTTAAAAGTGAATTACCCGAGCTGTTAAACCCTAATAGCTCAGGGTTGTTCCTCACAGCAAATAGCAACTCCGATTGCCTGCTGGGGAAGGAGAGGCTGGTGTTGGTGCTTCTTTGAAAGGTTCGTGGGCTGTGTGGCTCAGTTGTTGCTGGGGGTTCTCCTGTGAGCCTTCACGCACTTTTACTGACCATTTCCTTCTTGTAGAGCTGAGGGAGGCAGCCCTTGCAGGGGTCACTAAAAGAAGTGAGGTGGGATGTTGGTGGCTCTCCTCTTGCACTACTGTATTGAGCAACTCTCCTCTGATGATCAGGATACCTTTTATGTTGCTGGTTTTTCCAAAAAAGAGGTGTCAGCAGGACTTGGGGATCTGGCTGAAGTGCAGGCTGGGTCTGTCCCACCCACACTGTCAGCCTAACCACATCATGCTGGTCAGCACAGTGCGGCAGCCCCCTGGACGAGGCAGCACATTGCTTCGTAGCACAGTCCCAGCTGCAGCGTAGCATTGCAGCTTCTCTTCCTTTCCGGAGCCTCGAGCAGCACACACAGCAGCCTGGTGGAGCACAGATCAGGCTAGCTTGCTGCAGCTAATACTTAGGATCCTGCTGTAGGCATGAAGCCATCTGCAAACGGGTGAGATGGAGGCAAATGCTCCAACCCCTGCTCACTAGAACATGTGTCAGAGGGTGGAGAGTGTTTCCAGATCTCAACTGGGGTGATGAGGTTCATTGTTAAGGAGTGGGCCAATAAAAGTTGGCTTCAAACTTTTACAGCCAACAGTGATGGTAACTATGATGGCAAGGAGCTGAAAATGCAAGCCGGGAAGCGGCCTCGGCCCCAAAGGATGGACATACTGAAAGAGAAGAAAGGGCTGTTCAGAGCGTGTCAGGAATCCTCTGAAGAAACACTGTGCACCTTCCCTCTCCAGCCCTGTATTATAGCTTGGTTATTCTGGTGGAAAGTATTGCAAGTGAGAAAACACCTGGGCTGGAGATAGGAGTGCCCAGTTGGGTTCTGCGTGAGAGACAGGTGAAGGTTTGAGGCAGAGCTGCCCCGGAGAGTCAGAGGCATAAATACACTGAGTCCACTGAACGTAGTCGTCCTGCTCCCAGGACGTGTAGCTGAGATGGCTGAAGGCTTGTGTTTGTTCTGGGCCTAAATTGCAAAGTGGAGATGGATAAAGAAGCGTGGTACCAGCCCGCTGTTCAGAGGCAGCACTGTGTTGAAGCCTGTGGCAGGTTCAGAGGTGGTTGGCCCATTGCTCTCCCAGTACCACAAACAGGAGTGTCCGAGGGACTTAGCCAGGATGCACAACAGCCAGGTCAGGTCTCTGAAATCAGACAGCGTAGCTGTCATCACATACCAGTTTCCCATTCAGGGAATTACGCTGACCTTGGCAAACCTGCACCTGATTTACACTGTACTGCTGTGTGTACACTGTATGACACTACTGTGTCATGTCAACCTGTTTCTTCCTGTAACCTATTAAAGGGAACGATGTGCCTAAACGCCTCTGGAGACCTGCAGCTACCTGCCACTTGCAGCAATAATGAATGGCAGGGCAATGGACTTTTGCTGAGCCTAAATCCTGAGCTTTATCCACAGGGGCATCCTCCTCCTTGATGCCTCAGCACAAAACACCGGTTATATTTAGCAGGCGTTTGGCAAATTCCTGTTGCTAGCGCACCCCTCTACTTCGAATGGCCATGAACAGACCGTGGGGAATCAAATACAGTGCTGCACAGTCGGTTTTTGCTAAGTTTAAAGCAACCAGCAACACACAAACGTTCTTTTGTTTCCGCAGGGGATGGAATAGTGCAGGGTTGGTTTTCCCCCTCTAGGAAAGGACCCTGGCAGCATACATAGTGGAGGTCTCAGCTATTCTCATTTGTCACGAGATGGGAGATGAAACAGGAAAACGGGGAAGACACACACCCAATGTGCTGACATGTTGCCTTTAGGAAGAGCCGAGCTGCCCTGGGAATCAAAAGCTAAGCCAGAAATCCCAGGCATTTCCCAGCTCCCCATTGCATGGCTGCTCCCATTCAGAGAAGAATCCCTTCTCTTTAAAGAGAGGGCTTCAAGTGTGTCTAATTTAGTCTCCAAGGTGGGCACAGGAAATTGTGGATGAAGCGAGGCAAACTGTTGTCTGTGAAACTCATTTGCAGTCCTCCACAGCGTCTGCTACACATGCTGCCGTAGCCTTTGTCCAAACCACCAGTGTGAGGGATTAAATACCTATTGATCCTATGGAAAATACTGTAATAGTTGGGCTTGGTTCTAAGACCAGCACAGATGATTTCTTTCCTCATGAAAATCAGCTCAGTGCCATTAACAGAGATGGGTTTTGCCTCTGAATCTAGGTGCTCTCTGTGAGCTGGTTTCATTTAGTAATATCCACGCTGCAAGCGCCTGAAATGATACTTCCTCACGCTTCCTTTCTCAGGCACATACTGGTATCTCCATATCCATGTAAAAGCTTTGTACTCCAAATATTTTTTATGCTGCATGTTATCCTGCAGGAGGACTCCTACAGCAAGTGCTCCCTCCAATAAAAATGTTTCCAGGATTAGGCTATGAGACCACTACGTGCGTGTACTACGCTAAAGGAAAAAGCAAATCCATATAAACAGACTTCCTACCCTCTTCTGCGCAAACAGCAGTGGTGACCCAAATTTACCTGCTTTCCTAGAAAAATCCTTGTTAGCTTAATGCATTTTAAACCTAGTGTAAATGTCGGCTTGCTTTGTCCAGGGCTTCCCAGAGACTTGCCCAGCAAGATCCCGTGGTGTCACGCTTTTGAATTTCCATTGTTTTGGAGAGGCAGAATAAACTCTTTTATACACCTGAGCTGCATCTCTTTGGCTCCGCGTATTTGACCTCGTGATGAAGTGGCAGAACAGCTCTGCCTCTCTAGGATGTCACGAGATGCTATAGTACCATACAGAAATAAAAGTGAGAAGGAATTGCTGCTTAGAAAGGGGGAAATACCTGGTTTTCCAAAGAAAATCTGCAGAATGCCTGCAAATTAATCTCTGCAGGTTCCGTGCCTTGTCTTTCTCCAGTATCTGCCTGAAATACAATAAAACATACATCAAAGGACGAGAGAAGGGCTGTGTCTCCTTCTACCATATAATCTTCGTGTTTGGCTGCTGCCCGGGTGCTTGGCAGCGTGTGAACAATATCGTGACCTCCGCCGCTCCCATTGCTGGCTCCTCGCGTGCGTCACACTCGGACACGCACCCGGCCAGGCGTGCACAGAGCGAGCCCGGCAGACTTTATCTGTGGCTCCAGTCGCTCGCTCTGCCAGGAGGCGTTAGTCGTGGGGGTGTTTGGGGGCAGCTCTCTGCTTTGGGGCGGTTGTGCGGTTACACAGCAGAAGCAGGTATCGCCGTGGCAGAGCTTGGTTGCTGGGCAGGAGGAGGTAAACAAAAACCAGTGTCAGTCTTTAGGACGTGTGTCCCAGCTCCTACATGAGAAGCTGTATCACTCTGAAAGGTGCTTCCTCAGAAATTTTCCAGGATGTAGCGTGCATTTGGACTGTAAGAGCCTGCTATCGAGGAGTAAGATAAGCATGCCAGTGCCAACGCATGCCGCTGAACTTACTGCCGTTGCCTTCAGTGGGTTGGGGGTCAGCTCCAGGCTCCCTGAGTCAGGACATTGTATGTGTACAGTACCAAGCACAAATGCGGTAAGAGCTCTGACCTGGAAACTGCAGATGTGCCTTAATGGCTCTCTGTTTTGAGGCTTAGCCTGTGTGTATATGGAATACATAGGTTTGAAAAATGTCAGCTTGTTGCTCTCTCCTGCCCCCACTTCTAATAAAACAGGGAGTTGGAGACAGTTTTGAGTTAATGCCTCCGGTACTCTAGAAGTCCCATCCTTCCTCCTCTGTATTCTCCTTCCCAGCACCAGCTGCACCGTTCAGGAATTGAAGCACAAAGTGCAAACCTGGACGGTGCAAGTGTCTGTGCTGCGCTCTGCGCAGGGGCTCAGCCCCCAGGCTCCTCCTTGCTTGGATACAACACAATCCTACAGATCAACTGTTCCGTGGAGACATCCCTGGCACAGGAGGAACCAGTGTGCAAGTAAGATCCTGCTCAAACATCAGGAAACTTCCTACGAGGAGTGGAGGGGAGCCACGTACATGGCAAGGTGGAAGGAGTAGCTTTTAATGATGGTTTTATTTGAGTAATCATTGAGCAAATAATGCAGCCACACCTGAGCAGGGACTGGATGGGCAAGATGAGCAAGTCCCTTCTGCTGGAGTGCTCGCACAAATGAGTCAGCAGGTCAGAGAGATCAGTGTTTGGGCACTAGCATCTCACCTCCGTGATCAGTTCAAGGAAGCTGCTCAGACAGGGGCTGTTTGGAGTGACTCAGAAGCATGAGAGACCCGGTACCCCACTGGCACACTGCTGAGTTTCTCCTCACCCTCATAGTTCCATGCAGTGCCACTGTGTCTGTTGGATACCAGCCACGCTCTGCATCAGTGGTGGCTGCATTTCACTGGTGGTCCCTCTGCATATTTCGTAAAGCTCCCTGGGCTGTTCCTCTACAGCCTTCAATGTAATGCTGTAATAAGCTGGGTGAGTGGGATGGGTCTTGACTGCTGTAAACCAGCAAATCGACAGGGAGTGCCATGAAACTGTGATGGTTGATACCCGCCAAGCCTGTGACCCTCGTGGTACATTGCTTTGTCTAGGGATGGCTGTGGAGTACTGGAGATGCTTTTGTGCAGCTCATAGGCAGCAAAGACCTTTCTCTCTTCAGTCTTGCTCTTCTTCACCACAGTTCCTTTCCACTGCTCCTGAGAGGACCTTCAAGTACAGAGCTAAATCATTCCTTTCTCGCTGGGAAACAAATCCCTCAGCAGATCAGATTCCCGCTTTTCAACTCCATGGGCCAGGCAGCCAAGAGAGGCCTGTGCATCCGAGCTGCTGTGAGGATAACTTCGGGATGTAGTGCTTTCCTGATGCTTACTTTGGTACTTAGATGAGCAGAGCTTTCTAGAAAATCTGGCCTTGTGTATATATTTAGGTCTTCTGTGCTTTCCTCATTTATCATTGAGTCCATTCCTGCTGAAGCCAGGATCACAGCCTGGCCTTGTGCAATCTCATGAGGCTGTGCAGTGATAGCCCAGGGAGGAGAAGGGTTGGAGAGTGGGGTGGCTGTGGAGGTGGCAGTCCATCCCCTTGCTCTGCTCCCTGCTCGGCTGTGTGGGCCTGTAGCTGTCACTACGTTCCCTTGCAGGTCCTTAGCACCAGTGAAGTCCACAGCATTCACTGGACACGTCCTCTTTGATATAAAGAGAATGACTGCTCTAAAGCAGTCACTGATAGGAAAAAAACCCATCCTCTCGGTTCTGTCACCCTGCGAACGAGCCCTGTAGCTGCTTTGGACGTTCTGTCTCAATGGCTAACACTGAGCGGGGAGGAAAATAAACAAGCAAACAGAGCGACAAGAAAAAAATAAAGCCCCAGAAGGAAAAAAGAAAGCAGCATGTCTAGAAGACAACTCAAGGGCAGCCAGTGACGGGCAGGAGAAATCCTGCCACTTCCAGTCATATCAGGGGAGAGGAAAGCCATGCAGACACTGTGTTATCATCCTTAAAGTGCTCAGGTTAGGGGGAATTATGACAGCTGTGTTCTTGATGCATGGGAACGTGGGCAAGGAGCTGCTGAGGGCACTGGCAAGCACGTAGCGTGCTGGCTTTGGGCAGCAGGTGAGGCGCAGGCAGGTGTGGGTGCTCTGTGAAAGGCGTTGTTCACCCCTGTGCCCCCGCAATGCAGCCCCCGGGGTGGAGGATTTGTGCTACCAGCCCGAAGGATGAGTGGGAAGCATGTTTGACAGGCTACTGCCTGGATCCAGAGTGGTCTGCTCACTGCTTTTGGGAGCTTTCCACATCCCTGTACTCTGTCAAGTGTTTGAACACCTCTCTCCTAGGTGAGATCCTCCCGTGAAGGTGAAGAGCGCTGGAATCTCAACAGCGTGCTTAGGAAAATCACTCATTTCTGTGCAAATTAAGGGTCAGTTCCTTTTTGTTTTTAGGAGAGTCAATAAGAAAAAAATCCATTGTGATTCACTCCTGGGATGGTGAAAGTGAGCTGGGAAAGAGATGAGCAACCACATAATCCCCTTCCCGTAGCTCCCAGGCAGTCAGATAGCAGAGCTAATAAGTGCTCCAGCAAAGAGCCCAGCCCCCAGGCTGGGACAAGGAGCAGCGGTGCTGGGCTCTGTCACGGCCTGGCAGCAGCAGCTGGGACCCGTGCAAGGCATGTCTGGAGGGGAGAGGGACCCTTCGAGCTGGGAAAGGTGCAGGAGATGTGGGAGTGGCAGCATCCCACACCTGCGATCTACCTTAACTCAAGCCATGGCTGCTGTTTGTGCAGGGCACGGACTAGCCAGCAGCACTTGGTCCTGCACGGACACACTGGCAGGAGAAGCCCTTTCCCTGAAGGTGTTCTGAATTAAGAGATTCACAGGGATTTTGCCTGGCAGGGCAGAACGGGGGAGTCAGGAAAGAGGAGCGTGGAGGAGGGCACTTCGTAGGTGGGCAACAGCAGGAAAAACCTGGGAGCCAGAGAGGAACGGAGAGAGGGAGAGATTCACAGAACTCCAGATGGGAACCTGAAGCATCCAGCAAGTAACTGCTGTGTGAGCCCCAGATCTGACTTGGGGGTGTGGGGGGGAAGCCTCTGCTATCACATGCAAACAATTTAGCTCGAGAAACATGGTTTTATTGCCTGCCGAGTGCTTTTCCAAATGGGACCTGGAGCTTTCACACACTTCTCTGCCTCTTCTGCATTCTCTTATTCCTCAGAGGCAGAAGGATTTTTATCTTCATCCAGCATTAAAAAAAAAAAATCCATAAAACCAGCCTTCTTAAAAATAAAGCCCCTTTCCTAGTCTATGCTAATAATTTACTATTATTCTAGGTTTTATTACAAGCTCTTTCAAGGGCTGCCCAGAGCCCCATCCGTAAATAGCACATAACTCAGGCCATGAGGATTTCCTCCCCGGTGGGACTTTTAATGTCTAAACCAGAGGTGTCAAACAAGCAGCTCAAAGACCCGTTGTAGCCCTGGAGAGTTCTACATCTGGACTATATCTCAGTGCTTAACACATTAGCTTTTGCCCCAAGCAGCTCCGGATTTCCCTCGTCAGTTTGCACTGAACCTGAGGTAGATTTGATTTAAGAGGCTAAGCATTCAAAGGAAAAGGTACCTGCTCAAACGTTCAAAGTGCTGCCTGAAGGCTCCCAGGGTTTTGGAGCAGGGTGCAGGCACATATCTCCCCTGGAGCAATGCACACTGCGCCTGGACCTGCTTGGAAGAGGGAGGGAGGAAGGGCTCGCTGTGCCAGGCGCTGGTCCCACACACCATCCCTTCTCTCGGGTTATCCTTGCATCTGTGCACAACCTGCAGGCTCGTGGCTATGTGCGCTTCTCTGAGAGCTGTGGCTGCCCTCAAAATCAGATTCATCCCTCTGCCAGCCTGGCCTCTGGAGTGCCCGGGCACAGGCAGCACCCAAGCGCCCGCTGCGTGGGCAGAGAGCAGGCAGACCAGGGAGAGGAACCGTAGCCCATGTCCTGGCACGGGAAGGGGAGAACTCGTGGCTCCGTGTCCTCCTTTTTCATCACAAGAGATGGAGTCTGGCCTCAGAGGGGGAATTTGGGAGACCTGGACTCTCTTCCTGGCTCTTCCATTACCTTCGTGGGTGGCACTAAGTCATTTCCTTCTCTGCTTTCTCTCTTGCTCCGTCTCTGCCTGTTCTGACGGCTGGGACTGTCCTCTTCCTCTATTCACATCCTGTCTGGCACCGCGAGGCTCCAATCTCAGCTGGGCCATTAGGGCACAACCATCTGAACAAGTAAAATACTGATGTGGCACTTGCACGCGGAGAGATGGGGGCTGTGCTGCAGCCCTCCTGCTGCAGAAATGCCTGTCACCAATAGGAGAATGTTTCGGGACTACTGCCTTGCTGTGGCTTCGTTTGTGCTCTCTTTAGTTTGCTGATTCCGGTCCCAAACTGGGAAACTGGTCTGGAGTGTGGAAGAAAAGGCTGCTGGGGGTATATGATGTGAGTCTTACAGCCCCACTGCTTGGGACCCAGCCCAGCTTGGATGCTCAGCTGTGGGATTTGTCCCATGCTGAGTCCTTTGGAATGCAAAGGTTGGGTTTAGGGGATTAAAAAGAAACTGCTCTGTGTGGTTTTTCCTGTCCTAACTCTTCTTGATGTGTTAAATCCTGTGCCTACCTTTGGCCTGAACCTGCCCGAAGTGCAGTATTTCATAAGACCACCACAGTAGGATCGCACGGTATCGGTTTAGAGGATGGGTATTCGGTTGTAGCAGCCTCAATTCCTGCAGCCCTTGCAGAAAGAGGCTCAGCTGCTCAGCACTGGCCAGGATCTGGCTCAGCCCTTGGATAGAGCACTCCCTGGTTTCCCTGCAGCACTGCTGACAGCCAGCAAGGTGTGGATGGATCTACCCACCACAAAGGGGCTGGGGAGAGTGCCCAGCCATCCCATACGCCCCGAGGAGGCCCGGTGCCTCTGTCTTCCATTTGAGGCTTATGTTTCCGCGCCCGCAGAGATGCGGGTGTGCTGGGGCAGCCAGCCCAGACAACCCGTCCCAAGCTCCCTCCACACAGCACCTGCTGCATTTCCAAAGTGCTTTTGCCCCAGATGCCTCCCTGTGAGGTCTGGATGGATCTTATTAAACCACCCGTCAGAAGGCAGAAAGGGCACAGTAGCCCCAGGTCTGCAGGCTCTGGAGTGACTCTGCTGCCGTTCCTCTCTGGATGCCCACTCCCTTCCCCCTGCCCCCATCCCCGTTCCCCTCCTTGTCTTCCTGCAGCAGGTTGATAGGCGGAACCTGCTGCTCCTGTGTAAGTGTTGTAATGACATTAACAATCTGCCACCGGCAAGTTTCCAGCGTGAGGCGAGCAGCCTCTGCTCCGAGCGTGCAATCTTGGCAGGCTGACACTTTCCCATGCCTTCTGCCCTCTGTCAGCGGGGAGGTGGGCCACTCCCAGCCTGACAGCTCCGACAGGATACCTTCACAATGACTGGAATAATAGACCTAGCGATGGGAAAATGAGGCCAAGAGAACCCAAGGGTGAATTACAAGATGAATAACTTCCCTGAAGCCACGTCCCAGAGCATGCCTTGGCCTGCTGTTGATTCACCAGCTGACTTCCCCTCCTTTGCCTTGCTCCACCGCCCTCTGCTCCCCTCCTGGGAGACAGACCTGTCTGGATTCCGTCACTCGCCTAAAATAACCGAGAGGGTTCAGAGAGGAGAGGAAAGGCAGCAGAGAGGACAGGCACAGGAAAGCGCAGAGCGAGTCCTGCAAGCATCTTGCTTGAAGAAACGCACTCTCTGAGCGGGACTTTCAGAAGTGGCAGCCAGGTGAGGATGAGCAATTGGGCAAAAGTTGCAGAAGTTGCTTTAGTTGGCTGCCCACGTCCATCCTTTCTGGCCTTATGCTCCTGGCTAAGGATGCTAAAGCTTCAGATGGAGTTCCTGAGCTGCGTTTGCTCAGGTACCAGCTCTGGTGCTGCAAAGAAGCAGTAGATTCTGTTGCCCTAGAGAATTATGTGCTCTCCAAACGGGGAATCCCTGGCCATACAGCTGGCCCCAGACAGCAGAGTCAGACCTATTGACAGAGGTACAGATGCAAAGAGGGCAGCATTACACCACGTGCAGCAGGGACCAGAAGGGTCCCCTGCCCTCCACAGTGGAGGGAGATGGCTGCTTCAGTTTTCGAGGAAGCAGCCAGTCCTGGGGCTAAGCAGTGAGATTAGGAGACAGCTCATTATCGGGTGACTGACATGAGGAACCTGCATATTGCAGCAGTCTGCAGTGTCAGCACAGGACTCTCTCACAACGATGCTGGGCTAGTGCTAGTCTGCCTACCACCTACAGCACTTGGACTTTGCATCAGGATGCTATTAGCAACTACCATGAAACAGCCCTTACGGAAGGCAATGAGCTTAACGTTCCCCAACAGGTAACCAAAGGGAATGCCAGGACAGCACTACAGCAAGGTGCTCTGCCCACGATACCTTAAAACTTGCTTTTTGCCCTGGGTTTTAAAATGCACAAGGGCTATGTCCAGTTGGAGATGAGTCCTGTTTCTATTCACATTCCATATTCTGCAATTCGTATACACGTCAATCAAAACTGTTGTTAGCCATAGCTGTCACGTCAAGTCCACGTCTAACAACACGAGTGATTGACAGCAAAGTTTGTTATCTGTGAATGTGTCATCCCATCCAGCACCCAGTGCTGGTGTGCTGCCTGACAGGTCATCAGTGGGAGACTTCCATCATCCATATATTATGAGATGGTTCGAACAAATCATTTTTCAGCTACTCTCAGACACACGCATTCTTCTGCATCCCTGTTCAGCTGAGATATAGGATTTGACAGTGGAAGGGGGTGGAGGCCGATGGACCTTGGTCAGACAAATCCGGGAGGGTCAGCAAATAAAAACAGGCTATATCCATTTCTGTCCTAACTCTTCTGAAGGAATTTGAGGCAGCAGGCTCACAAAGAAACAGAGTATGGGAAGAAAATCACTGCGGAGGAGCTGACCTCTGAAGGCCTTTTGTAAGAAGCCCCAAGATGCGGTGGCTTAGCAAATTTTTACACTGACTGAGAGCTCAAAAAGAGCTCTCATTTGGCTTCTTGCTTTCTTGTTTTCCATAAGAACCAGCTCAAATCCTCCTTTGCAAAGAACTGTGTGGAAAAATGAAGTGAGAAGTAGAGAGTGACCCATACCTGTCAGCCAAAAGAAAGTCGGGATGAGTTCTGAATGAAAGTTTGTGTTACTGCTTAATTGATTTCATATGCGAGTTCACTGGCCATAGAAATCAGTGGAATGGAAAGACTCCAGTTGATCTTGATAAACTTTGAGGCAGGTCTTCAGTGCAATATGATCCCAAAGAGGCTTCAGGACCTGATAAACGTCAGTAGGGCAGTTCAGCTCTGAGAACAGCTGCGTGCAAAACAGAGCGAGAACTTGGGAATGAAGTCGATGCCCCCATTTAGAGTTTCAAGTGATATGAAAATACAGTGACTTGTGAAATGCATTATTTTAAACTTATTTTTCTTTTTTATACTATAAATATTATTTCATGTGGATGCTTTAATGCTGAGATATGTGGCACAGTTCCTGGGGGGTACCTCTGCGTCCCTGCTTGGAGACGGCAGAGAAGTGATCCCTATATCTGGGCTTTCTGTGAGCCCAGGAATGGGATTCACCTATGGAGATACCCTTGGAAGCCGAGCATACCTTAGTTTATGAACATAGAAGTATCTTATAACACTGTGTATCAAAGAGATATTGAAGGCAAATCATAAAAATAGCTTTCTTTATCCCACACAGCCCTCATGTTTTGATTTCCTGGTGAAGAGACCCAAAGGTTTGTTTGGACTGTGATTAGTGAGGTTTATAGTCACAACTCAATCATAACAACTTCCTTTGGCTCAGGAGAAGTTTAAACACAGTACATGCAGAATTAAATCCACAACTGGCTTTATAATTCTCCGCTTAAAAGTAACATTCACAAACACTTTGATCTGCCACATTTCGAAAGCTACCAAATTTGGATACATAGATTTCCAGTGAGGTGGAGGGGAGAGAAAAAGATACTTCATACTTTTCCAAACACTTTAGTCCAACACCACTGAACACTGAATAAGGGTGAGTTTTTATAAAATCCCGTGTGCATTAGTATATCTATTGGATACATAAATACAGATGGATGGGTAGCTGGGTAAATAGACAGGCGAAGACAGGGGCTGGGAAAGAAAAGCAAATGGGCCAAAGTCTGAAATTCACCTCATCCCGTGCGCTTGCCTTGTTCTCGAGGGCTCTCGGCCCCCACGGCAGGACACGCAGAGGAGAGTGCCCAAGTCTATACTGCCCTGGGCATTAGCTGCCAGTGGTGGTCTTGCTCCTTTCCTAACCCTGCTTCCCCACTCCATCGGCAGCCATTCATTCAGAAAGTCACCGGGATGGCAGCCTCCTTGCTGGACAGATACCCATTAGCTGGCCATAAATTACAAATCAGTGCTAGACCTGCCGACAGCAGCAGGCAGAGCTATGCTGTCTCCCCGGGTGCTGAGGAGTGCATTGCATACCACGCTTAATGTGCACAGGGCTGCTAAACCAGGCCCGTTATGAAATCCCTCTGCCTATGCCACAGAAGTGCTCGCTTATTCTGTGAAAACCTGTGCCTTTTAAATAGCTGCAAGTGCTGCAGGAACGCGACAAGGCAGACGCTCGCTAATCCACGGTAATTTCGGCCTGGCAGAGGTCCCTTGTCACCTTTCTAGAGAAGCCGTTTGCATGTTCTCGTGAAGCAAAGCAGACACCTCTGGTCCCGGTCTGAGCAGGAGGCACCTGGTTGCTGTATTGATTTCAGCCACCACGCTGCAAGCCTTACGCATCCTCTGCAAATTAAAATAGCGCTGCAGAGAGACATCCCCTTGGGACACAAAAATAGATAAGTAACCTTCCTTTGCAGAAGGTGAGGCATCCACCCATTCTTGAGCAGCTGCTTCTTTCATGCAGGACTCCTTATGGCTCCAGGAGCAGAGACCTGGTGCTGACAGGACTTGGTCCCTACTGAAAACAAAGGGCCAGTCTGTAACACACGCGCTGGCCGGATGCATTTTGCTTGGCAGCTTTACCCCAGGCTAACCACCACGGTAGGAATACTGTAGACATTGGTGCCTTCTGCTTCTGAGGAGGCAAATTAATCACCCAAGGGCACAGGAAGCAAACGGAGACCAGGCAGCTTGAGCTTCTGTTCCTTCTGCAAAGAGGAGGTTGTGTGGAAAACTAGTAGCAAGGAATTCCTTTCCTGTGAAGCCTGGTGCTGCAGGGAAAGGTACCTCAAACCCTGGCCCAACCAACAGTCTGAACTCTTGTCCTGCTCTGCTTCAGAGCAGTAGGGCTCTGCACTTGAGAGCTTTGCTCTTAATGACAAATCAGCCAATGGGGGAAATCAATTCTCCAACAGCAGGGCATAACATCTCTCCAACTGGTCCTCTGAGATTTGACAGCAAAAGCTGCTGAAACCTTAGAGCTCAGAGAGAATCCCAGAGTCTTGAGAGCATTTAGGATAAAAGTTAAGGTACAGGAGCTCTGTTTATCTCGGGCAGAATCTGCCTTCAAAGCCACAATCTGTAATTTGGGAAGACTGGATCCTTTCTGCCGCACAGCCTCCACGTGAGCTATTAGACTCAAAAAAGTGAGCTGCCAGTTTCACTGCTGAAAGCGGAGTTATCCATCCCAAGACAGACTCCGATCTGTATCTTTTCCCAGAACTTGAATCCCGCCTAAGATGGGACTAGTGTCACTGGCATCTGACCTTAGACCAGACAAACTCCGAACAGCAATTTCCAATAGAAAATTGGATTCATTCCCCTACTTCTATGGGAGTGAGCCAGCTCCCATGTAGTATGTTTTCAGCGAAGTAGCCAGAAGGATCTCAACGGGATGTAGCACCCTGGTTTTTGGGGAACAAATCTGCAGGAATGCGTCTGTAATACATGAGACGGCTTTAGTCTATTAGCTTGGATGTAAACAGTAAAGCCACAACAGCCCGAGTTTCAACCACTGAATATGCACCCAGGATCCTGGGCTTGCTGCACTACTGCTAGCCGGAGGAACGCTAACCCATGCAGATATTTCACCCGTGCCCCGTTGCTGGCTCCGGATAGGGATGCACGCAGAGGTTACCAGCACGGCGTGAATTTACAGTGCGCTGCTGCTCCGCGTGACGCCGCTGTCTGTGCTCTCCCGCTGCAGAACACAAGGGCAGGTTTCACTGATAGCACCGGCGTGCCGCAGGTCACGAGCACGCGCACGTAGCGTGGACCCAGGGTGCAGCCGTGGTGCTGCTGTTTGCTTTTGCAGGCGACAGCCCGTTTTGTGTCCCTGCCGCAGCTGCATGGTGCATTAAGCAGCGCTTGGTTTTCCCGTCTGGACTGAGCTACTTGGAGTCCTACCCCTCAAAGGCCACATCTAGAGAAATTATGGGAACAGATCTTCCTATTTGCGTGTTTTCCGGGCTGCTTATTTTTAATTAAGTACCCTCCTTGCTTGCAGGACACAAGCAAGGTCCGTGGCGATGGCACTGAGTCACACTCCTCTGAGAGCAGGCCTCCTTTTTTTAGCTGTTACATTACCTTGCCTTACATTAACACATGCTGTCAGCTATTTTAACAGTAGTAAGCAAAAGGCAATGGGAAAGGAGAAAAAGCTTCTAGAGGATGTGTTTTGTTAGTGGGCTGACCTTGTGTTTCCAGAATCACATGTGTGCAAGGGGCACAGGCAGCTTCAGTTCTCCTGTAGCCAGCGGCCAGGGCACTTCAAGACTTGTAAGCACGCTGGTACTGAAGGATAGTCCTCTTTGGCAGGGGGAGGAAAGACAGCGAGCTCTGTAGCACATTGGTAGGTGCAATAACCACCAGCCAGGATCCTTCCTAACAGCTTGCTCTTTCCAGTCAAGTTGAGCTGCTCCAAGGCAGTTGAATTTACCCTCCTCACAACCAGGTTGCTGCACTTTGGTCCCCACTAAAAATAACCAGGCGTTGGATGTGTCTTAGTCTATTCGAATCTTAAACAGCAGTTTGTGTCATCTCGTAGCTGCTGTGTACAGTTCTGCGCCGTTGTCTTCCCCAAGTTGTGGTGCAAAGAAAGCAGTGAAGCTTTTGATCGTCAGTAGTGATGGGAAGATAATTCCCATTTGGACTTAGAGCGGGAAAAGCTGTTCACAAAGCAAAAGATGCTAAAAAATAACTTGCGGGCTATGGCCATTCTTCACATCCTCTCTAACTTCTTTGGGTGTCGGTGGGCAGGGCAGGGTCCCATTCCGTGACTGGAGGTTTAAGTTGATGCTAACATACCACATGCAGATAACAGCAATAATACATGGCGCCGCCTTTGCTATTAGAGTCTGGGTTTGTTCCACCTTCTCGCTTCTTTGTCTCTTGCCCCAAGACGTAGGATGCAGAGGGACTGGAAGATACAAGGGGGGATCCTACAGAACCCAAGCAGCTCAGCCTTCCTCCCATCATCAGTGAGGTACCAAATAACAGCACACGGCATGCTAGGAGCAGAGAGGGAAGAGGGTTGTAGGGGAAGTGGAAGGGGAAAAGCAAGGATGCAAGATGTCCGTATTCTGACGAGATCTGGGTGGGTCACTATGGCTCTTGTGAAAAATATTGTGATACACACAGTGCATCACAGTGGGTCAGGGCTTTATTTTATGACTCACAAAGAGAAGGTGGCGCTTTGGTATCATTTTTGCCCTCCTATGCAAGAAGACAGGTTCTAAACTCAATCATATCGACCCTAATCTGACCCACTCTCCCCAAACTGATGCTTCTTTGCCTTCCCAGGGAAAATCTGTGCTCTAGCAATTGGCCCTGTGTGAGCAGAGTACTTGTTTTATCTTCTCCAGATTTGGGGGAAGAACAAAATCTCCAGACATGTAAACAGCCTTAATGCTAAAACTATAAACCAAGATCTGCCTGCTTTCAGAAACAGAGTTAAATATAGCTTCTAAATGCTGTTAATTGATTTTAGATGTCTGGGGAAAGCTTTTGCCTTCGCACCATCCCACCCACGCTGCTCACCCGTTCCTCACCTGCCCCTGTCCCTCCGTAAGGCACGGGGAATCGGTAGCAGAGCCTCTGCACTCAGTGTTTGCCAGCTGGTTTAGCACCCAAACGTTGTCAAAAAACCACGGGCTGCGTGGAGACCCTGACTTAGGCCTTTGTTAAACCCACATGGGTTCTCATGCCTCCTTTCCATCTGCTGCAGTCTATTTTTATGTTTTGGCCTTGAAATCTTTCTCTTCTTTGAAAACAAGTCTGTTTACAAATATTTGCCTCAGAAAAGTTCTGCTATTGAAACAGGCAGGAAGAAAAACTGTTCATCTCTTTGTGGACAACATATACATCCAGATGCGTGTGATCTCACAAGTAGCTCGGAAGGTCTCGTTTGGGAAAGAGGGGATGGCCTGCCCCAGAGCTGTCTGCTAGCTAATCACACGATAAAAAGAAGTGCAAGGACAGATGTGAGTTGTTTGGAATCTGCTGCAGTAAGGAATAAACCATGGATGCATAGTGGATTTTCTTACTATGCAAGAAATATAAACAACAGGGTAGTTACTGGTAGAAAACTACTGCTGAGTATATTCCTACATCCTCCACAGACTTCTGTCTCCGGAGTGAGGCAGGTAACTGCAGAGGATGTGAAGGAAGCTTCTCCAACTGAAACGGCTGTGGAGGAGCCCGGAGTTTTGCCCAGATTGTGGCCAGCCTGGTGGGCTGGTCCCAGCTGATGGAGGGGCCCGGTGGGACGGGACTCGCTAAAACCTAAAGCTGAAGACAGACTATCGCGGCTTTAAAAACTGACGCTAAGGGCTGGTGCCTTATCAAGGACTGACACTTTTATGTGGCTGTTCAGTTTAAGGTGTCTTGAAGAGGCTGATTTTTCAAGAGCCAAATGCAGCAGTTCCTGAAGATCAGACTTCCTTAAAGCCCTGGGAGCTTTTGCAGAGCCTGGTTGTGAGCGATAGAGATCCACATCTCATAGGAGACCGCGATACAGGCCACACTTTGTGGCTGCTGTCTAGAATTTGAGAGTAGTGAATGGGAAAGGGTTGGGTTTTGGGGGAACAGACCCACACCAGCCAGCATTACCAAGATCTGGGGGGTTCCTTAACTGCTTACGCAGCTCTGCCTAAAGATGTATATATATTGCACTTCTAATCCGGCCCCTGGAATTATAAACATCTTGCTGTATGGTGAAACGGAGGTACTGGCCCCACATCGCCTGGTACAGTAAATAGGAATAATGACATTATTTTCAATCAGCTCATTCGGATGTAAGAAACATCCTTCTGCTTACAGGGACTGAAAAAGGAATGGAAGAGGTCCACAGAAGCATACATGTTAATTGGATATGCTAACGTGTGGCTGATCAGTTGGACAAGCTTTCAGAGCTTTTGAGGCATGTGGGATCCAGCTTGTCTGTTGCGTAAGAGCTGTTCCATAGCCATACAGGAGTGATTTATCTCTGGGTAATATGATGGGCTCTTGAATTGCAATGAAAAACCCTTTCTTTAACAATAGTTCGGGGTAACCTCATAATAACCTCCTCCACCTTCCCCAGAGAAACGCTTCAGTCAGATAAAAGAATTTGTTATCCGCACAGAAACATCTGCCCCCTTCCTCGGAAAGGACCGACTTAGAGTGACAGTTACCCTTTCCGCACCATTCTGCGTCGCGTTTTAAAACAACGGCAATATCAAGCTTGGATGGAGGGTTTGGGGTTTGTTTTTTTTTTTTACCTACCAGCTTTGGTTGTGGAAAGATCACCTGAGCTGGATTTGTAGAGCTGGGTTTTATTTCATAATGATGGATGTGCCGGTTGAATGTAATGGAAGAGGCGAGATAGCAGAGCAGAAATTTGGCGCCAACTGCCTCGCTTTGAAAGAGCCTGCATTCCAGCCTGCCTAAGAGGGGCTAAATGGAAAGATCTGATTAAGCGTCTCAGTGTTGTGACCCTGACCTCAAAGAACACGCCGATTCTCTGGAGGAACTTCATTTCAATTAATCAACTTAACAGCCTGAGTAAATCTGGCTGCATCCATTGAGCCACAGGGACTGCTCCCTCTCCTCGGAGGGTCTTTGGGATGCACGACCCAAAAGGACGAGGCGGTGTGTGCCGGGCGCCTGCCTGCCTCGGCCGCGCCGGGGCGAGGAGCTCAGGGATGCCCTCGTCTCCCTCTCCCTGACTGGGGAGTAATGGGTTGACGTCCCTGGAGCCCCCCACCCCTCGATAATGTTGCCGGGCCCCTTACGTGAGGCTGCTACTGGGACAGGATGGAGGGCAAGACTGCACACAGATAGGGAGGGGTTGGCAGCTCCCACCCTCGCACCCCACCAGCCTTGGCTCCCCCCCAGCTTCTCTGGCACTGCAGGCTGCATCACTCGCTCCCAGGCAGCGAAGGGGAACAGCTAAGCAGCAGCAGAGAAGCAGATGTAGCTGCAGTCGGAGGAGGCGGAGGGCGAGGAAGCAGCTGGGTAAGGCAGCGAGCGGAGCGCAGGCAGGAGGATAAGCCCAGAAAATTTCCTCTCTGGGAAACTTGTAAGCAGATGAACGCAAAGGCACGAGGCCAGGAGATGGGAAGGGAGAAAGGCTTCAGCGGGAGCCTTGGGTGCTTTTCATAGAGTCACAGAATCACGGAATGGTTTGGGTTGGAAGGGACCTTAAAGACCCTCCAGTTCCGACCCCCTGCCATGGGCAGGGACACCTTCCACTAGCCCAGGTTGCTCCAAGCCTCATCCAACCTGGCCTTGAAGATATCCAGGAGCTTCTCCTGGCAGAAGCTATGCCAGGTGGTTCTTTGCCAGGCCCAGGTTTTGAACTGGGCCAGCCCAGACACACAAAGGGGCTTTGCGGGAGGCTCTTGCCTTGCCCCAAACAGTACTGCTTAGGGGATGCCTGCTGGGGCCGCAGTGCTGTGGGGACGTAGGTGAACTAGCACTAAACGTTTCATTGAGGGTTGCAGCTGGAATTAAATTCCCTGCTCTGGGAACAGGCTGCCCAGAGAGGTGGTAGAGTCTCCTTCCCTGGAGACTTTCCAAAGCCCCTGGACTTATTCCTGTGTGATCTGCTCTGGGTGATCCTGCTCTGGCAGGGGGTTGGACTAGATGATCTCTAGAGGTCCCTGCCAACCCCTACCACTCTGTGAATCTGTGGTTAGCCTTCTGCCAGCTCTGGAAATGGCTAGTTAACATCCATCCCCTCATCCTTCCCCTTGGAACAGGGTAGACCCATTGCAGTGAAGTTCAGGTGGAGGAGACATCACAGGCTAGCTGGGTTTCTCTGCTGTCTTCCTCCCACCTCACCTTGCTCCACCACACCCAGATCGTGCCATTCCACCCATGGACTTCTGGCTGCCTGCACTCTGCCTAACCATTATCGCTCTGGCACTCTGTCCATCCCTTTGGACTTTTACCTTTCAGCAGCAGCACACTTTGCTCTTTTACTCCACCTTTAAAGGGATAATACCAAATTTAGCACAATCTGGAAAGGTAGCTACATAGAAAGCCCCCCCAGTTGTAGAAGAATAGCCTGGCAGAGCCAGAAGAGCAGAAATACAGAGTGTGGGTACAACCCAAGGGCAGACACAGTGATGGAACGCCAGCTGTAGGTCTTCTGAACCGGTTAATGGCAACACCATCCCTCGGATATGGATTTTGAGCATCGGGCATGCAAGTTTGTTGGCGCCGTGCACCTCACGTCCAGCTTCTGTGCCCCTGGACCTAGGCACAGGGAAGTCTACGACTTGCCTGAGGCCTGAAAGAGAGCGGGTGGCAGTGCTGGTCATAAAAGTAGGGTGCTCTGCGGCGTTTGTACGGAGGCTGAAATGACAGTGGTCCCCTCACGCGCTCACATTTCGGGGTCTCACGCGGGAGGCAGAACAGTGAGCGACTGCTGCTCTCGTGCTGGGAGGTGAGGGTCCCAGAGGAGCGCTGCGGTGCGTGTCATGTTTGCATTGCTGCCATCATTCACAACCCACTCAGAAAAGAGGGTGGTTTTTTTCTGTGCCTGAACTCAGCAGCCTAGTGCTTGGCGGTCTCACTTTTGGCCTGGGTGCCTAATGAATAAAAGAAATCTGCTGAATCTAGGGGAGATCTGGAGGGGACTTGGGCAGCAAGGGACAAGTCCAGAGACGTGGTGCTGCCCAGGGGAGGTATACAGTTACCGGCAGGCGACAGGCAGGCTTTCATCTGCTCTTCCAAGCCTTCTTCAGACAGAAGAGGAGGGGTAGTAACTGGCTGTGGGGGATGGAAGTGAATTGCTGTAACATGATTTTATGTCTGTGATTGCATAACAAAACCTCCTGGGAATCTCCTGATTCAAATGGATACCTAGTTCTGGTTGTGTGATGGAGGACTTTCAGCACTGATCGATTGCCCACGCTTTGGTGCAGAGGAATTGCTGGACTGGATCAGCACCAGGCTCCAAACAGCCTGCGGTCCTGTATCTAACCTTGGCCGAAAACTCACGGAGGTGTAAGAAAGCCTTCAGCAGCAGCTAATCGTCTCTGTATACCCCCCAACACACACAGAGACAATGCCATGCTCCCACAGAAGCTGCAACCTCGTTGCTAATAGAACTAGACCTTGCAAGATGAAATTTCCATCCTAAATAATCCCGAGGCCTGTTGTTGAATTAATCGGATGTTCTGCAAACATCAAGTCATTCTCTGAACTGTGAAACGCTGCCGGTCCCACCGCGACCCAACCCACCCACAGGAAAAACCCTTGGTCCGGGGAGGGGACGGTCGGGAGAACCAGCTTTGCCTACGGCGATGGAGGAAGCCCAGCCAAGATGGGTTATGCCTCTGGCCGTGGCTTTGGCGTGCACACATGTCATCTTTTGGCTCTTCTCTCTGAGATTACGCGATAGCCCCACCTCATAAATTTGGAGCGAATCGCACAAAGCTTCCCCTCCATACTGTGCATTCACTCGTAATGGTCTTTCTCCACACCGCGGCCTTATTAATTGGTGACAATTGGAAGTGGTTAATTCTCTGTGTGTGAGGCTGCAATTGCTTCCACTTGGCCAGGATTCAAGTACTGGGGGTGAGTCAGAATGGGTGGCAAAACTGTCTTTTCCTCAGTTCCCTTGCTTACTGGAAAAAAAAAAAAAAAAAAAAAAGCAAGCCACAACCCCGAGTTATTCTCTTTTATGGGGTAGGCATTGTGAGGCCAGGCAATTGAATTTACAACAGCATTGAGTATCGGAGTCTATCTGGCCCTGTCAATGAGAGTGGCGAGAAAAAAAAAGACACACATTAACCCTCAGCTCCGAGTTCCCAGGCGTTTCAATAGGGTTCCCAACTTCCCAAAGAGCCCGCTGCATACTCGATGAGACCCTTTATACCTTCTAATTACCCTCCTCACAATGGGGACAGACTCTCTTGCCTCTTTTGTAGGCGAGATAGTAACTTTTGCGCGCACCACCCCCCAGTCCCAAGGAGGGAAAGCTGAGGAGCAGCGTTATTTCGGCTCTGAGCAGGTAGCCAGCAGCGTGCTTTCCTCAGCTTCCAGGAGCAGATTTGGAGAAATCTGTTTCTTCTGGGTGGGAACCTGATGCTTGCAAAGCTCTCTGAGACATTTAACACTGCCAGACCCTCCCTCAACCCCATCACCTTTCCCCCCCCCGCCCCATTTTTCTACAGGAATCCCTTCCACCAGCCTTATTTAAGGCCCTAACTTGGTTTTGAGGGGGTTGCACACACAGGATGAGCTTGTCCCTGCCCACTCTCACCCAACAAAATGAAAGGAAAGAGGGGGGGGGAGAATAAATCTATTTCCAAGAGTTTTATTTATTTAAACACCTGCAATTTTTTTTCCTTTTTTTTTTTTTTTTTTTGAAGTCTTCAACACAGGCACGCACACACGCACAGACAAACGGGATACAAACAACTTTGGCATTATACTTTTGAATATTTGTTACAAAACTATTTCTCATTTATTTATTATTTTTTTTTAAAAAAAGTATCTCAAATAAAGGCATTTTAAAGGAGTAAAAATACAAGTCGAGATCCCAACCTCTGAAAATAATAAATAGCACGTTCATAGCGAGGTCCTTTTTTCCTTTCCGTTTAAATCTGCTTAAAAAAACCCAAACATAACAGGGCTCCATACAACGGAGCCAACAGAAGAGTCGACTTTTTTTTTTTTTTGGGAAGGGGTGGGAGGGTGTGGAATCGTTTTAGGCAAGTCACCAAGGCCTCCACACCGATTCACTGCGCTCGCCGATGGGACTCCCCGCCTGGGACGCTGGAACAATGCTGCCCCCAAATGATGTCAAGCCCTGCACCGGGGATGCCGAGGGGGTGGCCCCCGCGTTCCCCGAGCCGCTGCCCGCGGACACCGGGACGTTGGCGTTGGCGTAGAGGGGAATAACTGGTCCGGAACTGGGAGGAAAGGCCGGGTTCGGGATGAGAAAAGCAAACTGGCCGTCGGTAGCAGGAACGAGCTGGAAGCCCCCGTAGACCTTGGGGGAGAGGGCTTCGGCGGGGTTCAGCTTGCAGGGCACGGGCACGGCTCCGGCTGCGGCGGGGGGCAGCTGGACGTGCAGAGGCTGCTGCGGCAGATGTGCGGGCTGGCCGGACGGCGGCGGCGGGTAGTTCATGGCCACGATCTGGCCAAGGCAAGCCGAGAGGTGACTGAGGAGACGGGTGCGCACGTCGGTGTTCACCCCTTCGCAGGTGGACAGGAACCGCGTCACCTCGTTCATGCACTCGTTGAATCCAGCCCGGTACTTGCCGAGGACAGTAGGGTCAGCGCTGAGCGCAGCTGGAGGGGAGAGGGGGCAGGAGGTGAGAGGCAGGTCGGGCGCACGGTCCCGCGGGTGCCCCAGCCCGGAGCCTCCCCAGCCCCGGGCGAGCGGGTCGCGCTTACCCGTCATCTGCGCCCGCTGCAGGTTCCGCAGGTGCTTGACGGTCATCTCCAGGATGTCCGCCTTCTCCAGCTTGGAGTGCCGGGAGCTCTGCGGGAGGAGAGCGGCGCCGTCAGGGCTGCCCACGGCACCCCGGCGCGCCCCGCATCCCTCCCACCCCCTTCCTCCGCCGCCGGCCCCACTTACATCCTTCTTCAGCGCATCCAGGATGAGGGTCTTCAGCTGCCCCAGGCTCTCATTGATCCGCGCCCGGCGCCGCTTCTCCATGATGGGCTTGGAGGACTGCGGGGAGAGCGGAGGCGGTGAGACCCCCCAGCCAGCCCCGGTCCCTTCCCGTCCCGCCCGGCCCCCTGCACCGACCTCAGCACGGCCGCGGGTTCGCCGCCATCCAGCGCCTCCGCTGCTACTGCTGCTCCCCGACCGGCACCCTCCATTTACCTTCCGGTGCTCGCTGGCGCTCCGCGGCTTGTCCGGCGTGTGGCTGGCGTTGGCCGGCGCCCCCGCGATGGGCGAGGCGGTCGGTTTCTCCATGCCCGTGTCGGCGGGCATGGCTCGGCTGGTGGCAACGGGCGGGCGCGTGCGACGGCGGGCGCGGGGCGCGTGCGGCGGCTGCGGCGGGCGCGGGGCCGGCAGTACCGGCGGACGGCGCCCCCCCCGCTTTTATACCCGGCGGCGGCTCCCCATTCGTGTGAAACCGCCGCCGCGGCCGTTCCCACACTCCCGGCAACCAATCAGCGTTCGCCTCGGGTCCGGTCGCCGCGCCGCCCGCTCTCTCATTGGTGGGCGTCTCGCCGCCTGTCCGTCACGCGCGCCGGCCCACCCCGCGCCGCCGGCCGCCGAGCGGGCGGCCACGTGGGGGCGGCGGCGGGGGGAGCGGGCGGGGCTGCCCCGGGCACCACCGCCTTATCCACCCCCTCGCTCCCCGGGGGCTGCCCCGCGCCACTCCCCCGCGGGTCGGCGGGGGCGCCGCGCCCCGACCGAGGTCCCGGGGAGGCGGCGCGGCCGGTGTCCCTCCCTCCCTCCCTCCCGGACGCTGCTTGTGACACCCGCACGGCACCCCGCTGGCGGCGGACGGGCGAGCCCCGGGGGGTTGGGGCAGCCCCTCCCGCGGCGTCGCCAAAGGCCGTGGCCGCGCGGCCGGCGAGCGAGCGGGAGGAGGCGGCGGCGGCCCGGCCCCGGCGGCGGCTGGCGCGGCACGCGAGGCCGCGGCCGGCGGGCAGCCAATAGGCGGGGGACTGCCGCCGGCGCTCGCCGCCCATTGGCTGGCGGCCGCCCCCGCTGTCAATCAGGCGGCGGGAGGCGGCGGCGCTCGTGCCTCCGCCCCCGAGACGCGCTTCCCCCCCCCCCCCCCTCCGCCTTCCCCCGCCGGAGCACGTGCCAGAGCGCTCCCGGCTCCCCGCACCGGGCGCGCCCCGCTCGGGGCGGCCATGGGAAAACCCCGCCCCGCCGAGCCGGGAGCCGCCGGCCGGGCGCAGGGAGTCGCGCCGCCACGCCGCCGCTCGCCCTTCCCGGCGGGCGTGCTGCCTTCCTTCCCCGGCTCGGGAAGCCGCCCCCCTCCCCCCCCCCCCCCGCTTCCGTGCGCCGGTGCGCGGCGCTCGGGCGGCCGGAGGCACGCGTGGGAGCCGCTGAGCTGGAAGCGCGGGGGGAAGGCGGGGGGGGGGGGGGGAGCGGAAAGCGACCTGCGTGTGCGCGGGCGTGTGCGCATCCCCCGCGGCGTGGGATGCTGGAAGCAAAGCGGCGGGGATGGGGGCCGGTCCCCCGGGCTGGGCATGGGCAGAGGGACCGGGGACACGCCGGCACCCGACCCTCGGTGCCTGTCGGGGGGTCACGGCGTCGGTCAGTGCTGCTCCCACCTCGCAGCAGCTTCCTCCATGGCTGAGCCGCCTCCAGGCTCTTGGCTGATCCCAAAAGCTATTTCAAGACCTTTAGAGAGTGCGGCGTGTGCGTTAAACCTCTGGGCTGCGGGCTTGGATCTTCCAATAATCATAAATTGGGCATTAGCTTTCCGTAGACCAGCGTCTGAAATTCAGGATGGTGCCTTGGCTTGAGATGTGTTATGCTTTTTTTCCTCTTTTCTTAGCAATTCTGTCGGTTGCTAAAATTTTGAAAACTCCGGTGTGAAAACGCATTCGATTCTCCCTCTGAAAACCAAGCACGACATGGCTCAGTTTG
Organism: Rhynochetos jubatus; assembly: GCA_027574665.1. Lineage (NCBI taxonomy): Eukaryota > Metazoa > Chordata > Aves > Eurypygiformes > Rhynochetidae > Rhynochetos > Rhynochetos jubatus. The sequence goes on from CM050669.1 coordinate 6,688,357, forward strand.
GGGGAAGATTTTCTGGAGGGGAACGTACCCACATACTACATTTAATCCCTATTGTTGGCCCGTCTCGTGCTTTGCTTTTAATTTGCTCCGATGAATCATTCCATTTGCCTTCACCGTTCCTGCAGCCGGGACTGTAATTTGCGCTGTTTCCTGGCACGGCTGGGCTGCGGAGACGGTCCCACACCTGAGCCCGGGCAGCCGGGAGCCAGGCCCTGGGCAACCCAGGTTCCACCCGGGCAGGTCTGAAAGCACAAGCGCAACGGGTTTGCTGGCCTCAGCTTGGCCCGGGATGGAAACCCCGGCTGGCTGCGGAGCTGCAAGCCAGGGCAGGGGGTGACCCGGGAGCGCCCCACGGGAGCCCTGCTTGCCATCCCATCAGCGTGAAGGAGGAGAGCACCGGAGCGCTTGCCAGCCAGGGCTGAGGGCGTAAGGCAGCGTGAGAGATCCAGTTCCGGGCGCTGGGCCAGCCTCCAGCTTCCTCTGCTGATGGAGGGCTTGCCACCCGCACCTCACAAAGGGCTGCCAGAAGCAGGATGGGTGCCTGAAACGTGTCCTGGACTTCCACTTCCCAGGCGGAGGAGAGCGGGAGGAGGCCAGAGGGTTCTCAGCGAGCCTCCTCCCTGGAGGTGCTAGCCCTCCGTGGGCTCCGTCGCTTCGCCCGCGCCGGGTGCTGTGGTGTGGGTCAGAGGGGTGCCGGTGGTACCCTGAAGGCCAAGGAGAAGGAAGGAAGGAAAAAAGCCAGCAAAACTCTTGGAAACATTTCCGCTCTCAGATTCCAGGCCTTTCATTTCAGGTGCAATTTTGGGTGGTTTGCCACATACAGGCTGCAAAACGCACACAGGTGAGACGTGCTGTATGAGACAGCGTCATCTTCCTGCAGACATCAAAGGATCCAGGGGAATACATTTATTTCGGGATCCTTTATCGCTCTAACACCCACGTGACCACAGAAACAGCGATTCTTGGCTGAATTGTGATTTTTGGTTTGTGGGAGATAGGTTGTTTTTCCGGGTAAGCGCTGCTTATGTAAATGCCTGCAAAGTCTCGCCTATTCCTTTGCAAAAAGTGCAGCGAGGCGTATGTTGGCTTACTGAAGAATAATAAATGTTTGCTTTATTGGTCTCATTGGAAAGGTTCAGGGATCTCTTTCCTTATGAGACCAATAAAATGCAGAACAACCGCCCTTTGTGCAATCTCCCTTTCTCGTGTAAAAATACTGCGAGGAAATAACTAATAACAAAAATAGTGTCCCTCCTTTGACAGTTAATTCTGATTGCATTAATTACATAATTGCAGTGAAAAAAAATTACCATTAAGCGAGAAAGTTTTTCAGCAGAATCTACATCAAATGATGCGATTCCCAGGCTGGGAGCAGTGATTATTGACTGTGCTCCTCTCTGGAGAGAATTCTTCTCCGTGTGACAAGTTGGGAGAGTTTTTGTCGCTCTAAAACTCTGACATAACACGTAGCCTTTCTCCTCAAATTTTAAATGTGTTTGAAAGGTTTCCAAGCTCAGTGAAGTCTGGGGAAAGACTCTCGTTTCCTTAACTAGCTGCAGCTTCAGCCAGAATTCTGTCTCACCCCAGGACTGGTGTTTTGGAGATACCACGTTGCTTTGCACCGAGTCTCCTTCCTACCTAAGCCCGTATTTTGGTAGCATTGCAGTTCCAAACCCGAGCCAAAGGATTGACTGCAAATCCCTCCCGGAACTGGGAGGTAAAGCTCCGTTGCAGTTTGGAACCATCTTCAGGGCGCTGACGTGCCTGGTGCTGGAAGATACCTGCATTGCCTAATTGGCTCATTAATGGGATTCTGCCGATGAACCATAAGGCTCTGTCCTGCCCCCATTGTGCTTTGTGATGCTGCAGGCACTGAGGCAGTGGTGTTAAAGCAGATTGGGATATTTCCCAGCAGGCCCCTTCCATCACATCCCTTTAGTGGCAATTTAGCCTGCACAATGGTGACAGGATGGGACACAAACAACCCGCCTTGCCCTCTGCTACCCTCCGTGCCAGTATCCTGCATGGGTGAGAGAGATGGAGCTAGGCAACTGCAGCCAGCTGCCCCTGCTCACAGCTTCTGTCTCTGGGCAGGGTCCCCAGGCTGGGGGGAGCGCACAGCGACTGGAAAACTCCCCCCTGGCCCCAGCCGTGGTTTAAGGAGCATGGAAACGGCCCAGGGGGTGAGGAGGAGTTGGATGTCTTGTTTGCAGCTGGCTCCACGTTCAGTCTTTGTGTGCAAGGGCCCATTGGGGCTGGCCAGAGCATGCCGAGTCCCTGGGGATTTCGGGTGCCTGCAGGGTGCCAGAGAAACGTGGGGCTGTTGGGACATCAGGGTAGAGAGTGGGGCTGAGCTTTTCTCCTCATAAGCAGCTTTTCTCCATCACAGCTCACGCGCATCTTGTTTATGTCCTGTTTTATCGTCAGTGTAGTTCACTAGCAAGGTCCCTAGGAGATGCCAAAGGAAATAAGCACGACTGGTGAGTTCCCATGCAGCTGGAATTGCATTTATTCGCTTGCATTTAATACTACCCTCGTGCAGTTTTTCACTTGCAGTTAGTACTACTGCGGCTTAGTATAGTTTGGGTTTTACAGTTTGTGTCACCGGACAGGCAACCTGTCCTGAATACACACAGGGTAAGTGAAAACCTTTAAACTGTCTCTGGATGGAGACCTGGGATTTTCCATCTTAAAGCTTATGTGAAAAGTCCCTATGATTCCTCTCTGGGTATGGCCTATATATTTAACGTTGATCCCTTAAAAATCATCATGTTCATACATGTTGTGTTTTAAAAAAAAACAGTTTAAAGGCTCTTTTCACCTGAACACTGGCAATGTGAGGCAGGTTATTAATCCTAATATTGGTGTTTGATTAGACAAGAGAGAACAGAAGAGTACAAACCGCTCATGGCCGTCTCCGCTTGTCCTTGCCCAGCCCGGATATGCACTGGATCTTTGGCTCTCTTTGATCACTAAACCCAATTTTATTACAGCCAAGCTTCTAAAATTTTGGAGCCCAACTCAAAAGCTTGCAGCTGGGGTGAAAAGGCTCATAAAAGGCCCGGGGTCCCAGGGGGCTGAATGCAGGTTTTGTCTCCTTCCCGAGTCCTGCCTGCTCGTGCCCCTGGCCCTGCCTTGCTCCCCAGGCACTGTTTGTTCTGGGTATTGTTGGGCAGACAGCTGTGGCTGTGTTCAGCCACTCCAGCGCCTGTTTGCCCAGGGATTGGGCTGTAATCCCTCCGGGATTTCCCTCTGCTTGATCCCATGCAATCATCCCCTGCCATACATCGCTTTGGATAGTGTGTCAAAGGGAAGGCTGAAGGAGAAATTAAGACATTAAGGCCTGGCAGATTGTGAGGAGGTTCTTTAGCAGACTATAATGTGTAACAAATTACAGTACAGCCTTCTGCCCCCAGCATCCTTTTCAAACCTAGCACGGCCTCTTTTGTCCCTCCGGAGCTTACCGCTCTAATCAGCCGAAGTTAATTATCAGGGTCGCATGACTCGGAAAATCCTCCGAACAAGCCCAGGGCCAGAAAAGGGTTTTCAGTGAAAAATGAAGGAATATTTTGTGGATGCCTGCTTCCCTCCGATGCCGTGGCCCATTCCTGCTGCTCTCCGCTCCTCCGTTTCTCTCCGGTGCCCGTTTGAGTCAGCTCCAAACAGGGCAGAAACCACAGGCTGGGGCTTCAGCGCGTCCATCACCCCTTATCCACAGATCCCAGCAAGGGCTTCCGAGCCAAGGCCGGGTCTCCCAGGGAGAAGGCGTCTCAGGGTGCGCGAAAGGCTTCCCCCTTTCCTCCGTTCGCTTGGTTTCGCGCTCTCGGGTTTCTGTGCGCTTCCAGAACAGCGCCCGGCACGTTCCTTGCGTCTGACACGTGCTGACCACTCCGGCTGCACCGTCACGTTGTGCACAGGGGCGCAATTAGGATAAACCGAAGGCATTCTTTCGCTCCGAGGAAATGGCGGGGCTCTTTCAGCTAAAGGCAAAGATATTTCTAAGAAAATTACTGTCTGCGTTAATAAACTATTATTCATGGTGCCCGCTGCCATTAAGGACATCCTTTTCAGGGCTGCGAAACTGGCTGTGGGAATGCAACGACGGTAACGTGGTAGGAATTTTGCAACATTAGAAATGGAGATTTTTCTGGGGCTCTTTTACTATGAAGCAAATGGGTTTTAATTTCTTTTCTCACCTCCCTTCCTCCTTCCCCGCCCTTGGAAATTTTAGCAAAAGAAAATTGCGAGTGCATACACAAAAAACCTTTCTGAAGACATTGCCCTGGTTTTGTCTTTCCGCGCTGAGAGCCTCCGTCGAGCTGCAGCGATAGAATAGACCAGCTGATTGAGACAGATGTTCTCTTCTTTAGCAAGTGCCAACACTTTGCCCAAACACATATTTGCTGACTTACCCTTAACTGGAAAACATCTTGAAAAGGCGGCGGAGATAAAAAGGAAGGGAACGAAGCCGCGTTGTGTCCAGATTTAACACAGTCCAGTGCTCCATTCTCTAAAACCAGTCCTGGTTGAAGAGGTCCCTTTCACTGGATCCTGTTCATTTGTTGACGGATAATAGGGGCTGAGTTGCGGCAATCCGTGTGCAGAAAGCAGAAAATAGAGTCAATTACATCTGTATTAGGTGGCCTTGGGGAGAAAATCTCCTTACATGCCTTCCACTGATACTGTTCTTAATTACGTTGGCTAAGGAGCTGCCTACGTTAAATCCAAGCACAACTCGAGCTGCTCTAAATATAGAGCCTAAAACATCTCCTGAGAAGGTAATGGCAGTGACGTAATTTTCCAGCAGGACTTTAAATTAGGCTTTTGAATTTGCCCACGATAAACATCTCAAAATGAGACGGTGCGCTGATGCCATCACCCCCTTTCTGTGCCCAGGCGCCTGACCCTGCACATCCCCTTTCCCCCTGGGAGAGGGGATGAAGCTCGCGCCGGCCCCGGCGCTGAACGCAGGACACAGCACCACGCCGGCACCACGGCCCTGGCCTCCCAAGGCCTCCACCTCTCCTTGGCTGAGTCAGCTGTCCTGTTGGTCCACCCCTTGGTTGGGTGCTGCCATCTCCTAGAGCTGGAAGAGCACAAGCATTAACTGGAGGGCGGGAATGATGCTCGTACACTTCCTAAGGGACTGAGGAGCATAAATGATACGTGGTAGGGTCTCTTTTTCTCAAGGTTTTCCGTAGAGTAGGTAAACCCCATAGGCCTACGTTATCCAAACGACCAGGACGAGTATCTGTGGTATTTCACAGCCCCTTTCATTCTGGTTTCCCTTAATCTTATTAAGTGTCTGTTCCCATACCTGGGGGGAAAAAAAAAAAAAAGAAAAAAGCCATCAATTATATTTGCTTTGCCTTTGAAAAGATTTGTCATTTTGCCATCCTAGGCAAGCATGCCCTGCAACAATGGGTTTTGTTTGACTTCTCTAGTAAAAAGGTCCCTAGTTTTTTTCTTGGCCCTGTCCACAGCTTGCTTTCCCCCTGCCTCATTCTTTTCAGTGGGCCTGTTGATGAGCTTGGCCTAATCAGATTAACTCAACCCAGACACAGCAGTGGCAGTTTATTCTCTTTTAAAAGGACTCCACGGTTTCCTACAAACTTTTTGTAAACTCTTCATCTCCGGCTAAACTCTTTTGTAAGCTGTATCCAATGGACTCTTTGAGAGTCCCACACTCCCCGTCAATGAAGACCTGTTAGAATGGGTCACTAATCCAAAAGAGTGGAGAAATGCCTTTAAAGCCGTGCACTGATGCATTGGGAGCCCTGACTAGCACCCGCAGAAAGAGAGAATTGAATTCCCAAATGGCTGGAACATTTAATTTGATTCCTAAAATAAATATTTTGAAAAAGTCCATCTTGTTTACAACGCTAATGAAATAAGCTGTTTTCCTCTGAAGATCTCTGGGTGCTAGGACACGCTTTGGGGTCTGTTCTTTACCCAGCCCACCCTTCCCCTCGGACAAACCCACAAGGAGCTCAGAAGAAGACAGAAAACAAAGCATCAGCTTCTTGACCATTTTTTACAGTTCTGTTCACGTTACTTTGCTTTCGGCAGGCGCCAGGACAAGATCTGTTCGGGACCCTTAAGCGACGCTCCTGGTCCGGGTGGGAGGTTCGTCGCTGGTCCGAGAGGCGTTTTGTGATGCTGCTGCGTACCGGACTTGTCCCTGTGGGTTGGGATTTTGATTCCATCCCACTGGCGTCATGAGCAAAGGTTCCTCCGTTGTCAGCGGGAGGATCGCGTGGCCCGGATGCACGTGTGACGCAGGTGTGCGACACAGAGCCCATCGAGCTGGGAGCTCCCCGCTCCCCACAGCACTCCCGCTCCAGAGCTCGGGAGACAAGACCGATCTGCTGTACATAATTTAAAGGTTTCTGATGGGAAAATGGATTGCGGTGATAGCTCCTCCGCTTTTCAGCTGGAGATGAGTGTGGCTACGAAGGCATGGGTTAGCACATGTGGCGAAAGCACCCTTTTCCCCCAGGGAGGCTGGAGGCCACGACAGCACCGCAGCCAGCCCTGGCACAGCACCGAGCACCCGGCAGGGCCACACACACCCCAGCGCGGTCCCTGCTCGGCCCTCCCTGCCTGAGTCACGGGCGTGGTAAGCCATGGAGGACGGTGCTTCGGCAACCGTTGTGGATGCAAGCGAAAGGGGAAAGGGAGGAGTGCTTGGAGCCGGCCCGAGGACAGGGTTGTGGATGTGGAGACCCGTTTTTCCCAACACATCCCTGCAAGCGCAGGGCTGGGGCATCCTGCAAAGCCAGGAAGGGGAGGGAGCCCAAACCATCCTCATTCTCCCAGCCTCCCGTTTCACTACAGGTAGGCGTTGGAACTTGTGCTGCTAAAAAGCCCATATAGGCACACATTTCAGCATCTAGAGATGCTCTTGTTGGCATCACACCGGACCTTTTCCTCCCAGGATTTTCACTTCTGCAGTTGTTGTGAGCTTGTGATTGGCATGTCTGAACAACTTCATTGTGGAGAGGATTTCATGGCATTCAGTGGAAGTTTCCACTTCTTTAGAGTTGCACAGAGAAGATTAACGTTGTGACTTCATCCCCCTGCCATTGTCACCGTGACTTAGAGTCATTTCGTGTCTTTGATAAAATTCGCCCCAGCTAAAAATAAGCAAAGAGGATCCCACAGTGCACACAATGAGCAAAACAACTCCCTCAAAAACACCCTATTGTCTTCCAGGAAGAAGACCGTTATTTTTCATGGTATCAGCTTTATATTAAAAATTGCATTGGATGGCAAAAAGAGTTGTCTTAATCGTGAGGGAGAGACAGGACACCCGATCCCACTCCCTGCTAAACAGTACCGGTCATAGTCCCTCGCTAGCTCATGATCTTAGGACACATTTGCTCCCCTAAGCATCGCAGAATGTCCTATCTCCAGACGTTTCTCATGTAGCTTTTTCTCTCCATACATTGAAACTGAATGCTCCAAACTTCCTCTGAACGGGCAAAATATTAACTTTTAGAACAGAAATTTCCACCTTTTATTCTTACTGAAGACATTGTGCCTGGATTAAAACCTGTTTGAAAATAAGATGAGAAAAATGAGTCTAGGACGTGTATCTTGAAGGAAGTAGAACGCAAATAAATCATTCTTAAGCCTACACTTAACCTAACCGGTTGCTCTAAGGAACAGCAGGGGAGGAAGAGAAATGGACAAATCCAGAGCCAAGTAGCCAAGTTCCCAGTACAAGTTTGCCCGTGAGATGCCAAGAAACGGCCGATGGAGCGGCGATGTGCTCTGCTTGGCCCAGGGCTAACCTGCAGCACCCATGCCCCGTGTGGGGTACACGGCATGGGATGGACTGTCTGCGCAGAAGCTGGCTCCAGAGCCCTGGTCTGCAGATCACCGACCTCAGCTCAGCTCACAGCAACCACAGCACCCTTCCCCCTCATCAGCTGGCTCAGCAAAGCATCACAGTTGCCTTCATACACTGACTTGTCAGTAGAAACCCCTTCTGTAGACCACTCCTCCATTTCCTGGTCCTCTCCATCCATCCATCCATCCATCCATCCATCCATCCATCCACCCATCCATCCATCCATCCATCCATCCATCCATCCATCCATCCATCCATCCAGGACTGCCCGTTCCATACCATGTCCCTGCCGATGTGCCCAGCTGAACAGCTTTGTCGCCGCTCCAGCTGGATGATCGGGAAGGAGGTCTGCACCCTCAAGGTGACGCGTGGATGAAAGGGCTGCGGTTGCCATCTGGCCTGTTTGTGGTACTCGCCCTTTATCGCCCGACATTAATGGTTTATGGCAATTGGAAGCAAGCGATGAAAGGGAAACTGCTCTGGCTGCGGAGGGCCTTTGAATGACCCTCTTCGTTTCCCAGGATGGATAACAAAACCAGCCCCTCCAGAGAATGCCAGGGCCATTTGGCCAGCTCAAAGGGATGCTGGGGGAGCTCCACTTGCCAGGCTTTTGGCAAGTGTCCCAGTGGCCATGGCAGGCCCGGACGGTCAGTCCAGAGTCTCCCTGGGCTCCCCACCAGTGGGCTGTGGCCTTGGGCTTGGGGCACGCAGTGGGTCTTGCCCCCACCCAAGTCCCCCACCACTAATCCAAAGCCTTGTTCTTACCCCCAGATTTTAAGGAGACTTTTTGTTTAAAAAAGGGAAAGAAAGGGAAGCGGGGACCCATCTGACTTGGGGGAGTCAGGTGCCTACCTCATTATGTGCTAATTGGGATTTTAACAAAGATAGTCCTGTCACATGCAGGTGGCCAGGACAACCTGCCTGTGACTGAAGAGCAAGTCTTGACATAAGGATGGTCCCGGAGCTCGCTGGGAGCCAGCTCTTCCTGTCTGATCTTCTGTGTGCCCGTCTGGTGCTCCATGAATAATTAATAAAGGCATGGTACACCTCCCCGCTGTATGTTAAATACAATGGCAGCTTCCAGCTGAAACCCGCTGCCGTGCAAAAACCTGGCGGAGCGCTTGGACGGGGGCAGGTCGGTTCGTTGCTCCGGGATGGCGCGTGGAAAGCTGGCTCTGGACAGGGGTGTTTGGTGTGGAGAGGCGCCGGGAGCCCGGCCGAGTTTTGCAGCACCCTGCGTCTGCGAGGGAGATTAAACCCTGTTAACGTGATCTGGCTGCGTAGGTGGGACTATATTTGAACCACGCTCCTCGGCCACGGAGATGTTTGCAGAGCCTGGAAGGTGGATTGGGTGATGTGGAGGAGGAGTTTGGTCATTCCTCTCCAGGGAAATGACCAATCTGACAGCAACCAAATCTGCGCCAGCGGACTCGTAATGGGGGGCTGGTTAGGCTTTCCCTTTTGGCTTGCCAAAACTGTTCAGTCAGGAGTTGCTGCACTCCCTCACAGCAGTTTTTCAGGTCATATTCTGGAAATATATAGACCAGCCAATGATCTAAAAGAGCTGATACTAATAAATTATTGCATGCCAAAAAGAGGGAGTTCGGTTAAGGCTGCAAACTCAGGCAGACAACACGTCTGAAACGCTGCTTCGACTTGAGCGGGCGGCCCCGTCTCAGCACCTTTGTGAGTGATGGTGTCTTTAACACCGTGGTCGTGCGCCGCAGGAGCACCAGCTCATCCTGTGCACGGGCTTGGTGGATGTTTGCCGAGCCCCTGGCTCACATACAGCAGGAGCTGGAAGGTAAATGCAACAAGGGCACATGGAGGGAAAAAGTAAGATCACTTCCAGGCCGTTTCATCCCCTTGGAGTTCGCTGCAGGCATCTCCTTGCAGACACCTAGCACGGAAAATTTCAGTGTAGGCACCCGAGGTCTGGCAGAGTTACAAGCAACAAAAGCCGACGTCTTGTAACAGGATGCTTCAAGCAGTCCCCACAGCAGGCATCGCTCCAAACCACCGCTCTGGCACCGGCTGCCAGCTCACAGCACCGCACCGAGGGCTCAGCACCCCGCTAGGTGCGAAAAGCCTCCCGCACACAGCTCGCCGGCCTGGAAGTGGGGCCACCGAGAGAGAACTCCCGGGGGACCGTTCCTGCAAGGTGGCGCGGCTCTGGCACGGCTTTAACTCCACGGAAGACCCCTGGGCCGGGGGCTGCAGCGCTCAGCTCTGAGCGGCTCTCGCCGTAGGGCCCTGAGCCGCACCGGGAAGCCTTTGCCCAGGGTGGTGTGAAATCCTCCGTCCTCCTCCGACGTGCCAGGCATATAAACACGACGTTCCCCTGGTCCCTGCAGAAGCCTTCTGCATCGCAGGGGGAAAAGGTTTAATGAAAAATTTAAAGGCCGGCGTCTTAAAATAAATTCCAATCCTGGCTGAAATTTCACAGCGGCTGCTAAATGTCTCTCGCTCTAGGACTTGTGTGCGGGAAGCGAAACAATTGCTCCCTTCCAAGAGAAAAAAATGGGCCTTGTTCCCTTGCTGGGCTGGTGAGACATGGAGCCAGCTCCACCGGAGGGGTGGGAGGTGATGGATGTAATTAAAAGCCCAGAGGGAGGGAGGGAGGAGGGAGAGAGGGAAGAACAATAAATGGAGGCAGCTTATCTTGCGGCTGAAAGCTGATCTTCATGGACATGTAACATATGGTATTTTCAATAATGGATAAACAGTTTAAAGGGGACCTGCAAATGTTGTCTTTTAATGAGCTAGCAGCAGGGTTATGTGCTGAATACCCTCAACTCACCTTTTATCTTGCTCCCAGGTCCCCCCGGTTGTGGCCAGCCGGGCTCCCGCTGGGCTCTGAAGCCCCAGCACACACTATGTCATGTCACAGCTGCCATGGACCCAGCCCGGTGGGGTCGAGGGGGTGAATATAATTACCCACGCTGGACTTTGGCCAGGACAGCAGGGTTAGTTCCCTTACTCTTGCAAAAAAACCTGCTGTAGGATCTTTAATTACCACCGCAGGTCAAGACCCTTGGTTTTACCAGCACATTTCATCTCCGAGACAGCATTGCTGGCAGCCCAGGGGCCCACTGCGGCAGCCACGGCGTTAACTTCGGGGCGCGGATTGTGCCTATTTTACAGGTGCCACCTCTTGAAAATAACGTGGAAGCAGCAAACCAGCCTTATCTCAGGAGCTTGCTGCTTCAGGCATCTGTTTTGCAGATGCCTAGAGGAGACAGGCTGGAGGTAAATGTCCTGAGGCAACCTCCCAAAGGGCCACGCAGCCCTTCCCGCTGCGCCCGCTCCACGGGAGCTGCTCCCCGTGACCGGCGCCAAAGATCTGCGGGCACAGAGGAGACGCTTGTCCCACCAAAAACTCACGTATGGAGATCAGCCTCCAGAACCCGGTGCCTGCCTTCGCTGTGGGACCTGGGGAAATGCTGAGCAGCTGGAGCCTGTGGTTCCCGGAGAAGCCATGTGCGGATAAAAACGGGAAGACTTGAAGAGGCAAGTTGAGGTCTTGGCTCCACCTGCACTTTGTGAGCTGCAGGCAGGTTTGGGGAACTTGGAGGCACTTGGGAGAGACACCTTCAGCCACGCAAGTACTGTTCCATCGATGGGATTTAATTTAAACTCTGGGTTCATTTACTTTCTCTCCCCTGGGAAATCGGGGAAGCAGCACCTGCCCAGCGTACCCCTGGAAAGCCAAGTGGTGGCCATGTAGAGGAGTTAGGAAAGCTTTTCCTGGTGTGGATTTCCCTCTGTTGCCACAGGCAGCCCACGAAGGGGAGATCCCAGTCACCTCCTTGCTGTGTTCACGGCTAAGCAAAGGGACGCTCGAGCTTCTCTTTCCTCAGAACTGCGAAGAGAAGGACAACTTGCAAATGTAACCCTAGAGCCCAGACGAGAGGGCAGCTGGCTGGGCAGTGCCGGGGGGGCACAACTCGGGCACTGGCTGCTGTATCGGCAGCGGGGGGTGAAATGGGGCAACCAGCATGTGGGATTTGGAATGCCGCCGTCCCCGCCACGGACAGGCCTTGCAGTAAGGCAATATCTGTGTTTCAATCACCGTCAGGTCTCAGCTGGGTTAGGCTCAACACCACCACCGTGGCAGACTGGGAGGATGCGGCGCCTGGTTTATCTCCAGTGCCTCCCAGTCTAGTAGCACGCTGCCAGAGGGTTAAACTGAATCCACTTTTGAGGCTAAGCTTTCATCTGGCATAAATCTGTGCGGATCCCACAAAGCTCCGGCGCTTTACATCAGCTCAGGCCACAGGCAGCCACGCTCCCTTTTCATTCCGTAATCTCCGCACATGCTTATGCTTGGAATTATCTTCATCCTTTGACATCCCCTGATGCCCACCGACAGCCCTCTCTCATCCACATCGGCCTAAGCTTCGTGCCTGAGCTAGCTTCTGGTGGCCCACTGCTGAGCATGCCGTGTCCCACGCTCCTTGGGAGAGCTCAGCTGCGCCGGAGCCTGTCACACGCTAACAGGGACATGGAGATGGGGCTAGAGAGCTCTGTCCTGGTCCCCTGAGAGGGACACAAGATTTGTCCGCCGGGCAGGCAAGGTTCAGAGCTTTTGTTTAATACCCTTCTACGCGTCAGCTTTTCTCAGCCCCTGAGAGCAAATGTGGGAGAGAAACAGAGGTCGAGTGACCCTGGTGCTGAGCAGACCGCGGGGCAGGGCACATCCAGGCTCTTCTGAACCCTGTTTCCGTCTGCTGGCACGTTTTCTTGCCTGGGTTCAGACCTTTCCCATCTTTCAGGCAAAGCCCTGGGAGTCTGGGGCATTTTTAGTTAACTGAAAATATACATGTGTTTTGGGAGCCATCTCCTTTTGTACCGGCTCATTAGGGGAAATAAATGGCCCCTGACCATCTGTCATCTTTGTGCAGGTACCTGGCAGAGAGGGGTGGGAAAAGGCGCGGAGGATCCTTAATCCGCTCAGGCTTCAGCAAAGTGCACGGTGCTTCCCACAATATAATTACAGCAGTCCTGCTGAAAAGTGACAGACCTAGTGAGTGGAAATAGATGAATGTAATTAAAATCCCAGGGAGAGAGCGATGGAGACAGAGACACACAGAAGAGCAGTGGAGGGGGAAAGAGCGGCGGAAGGCGAGGAAGCAAATAACAGGAGGCGGCTAGTCTTCAGGATGGGGACCGTATGCTGGTTTCATTAATGAAGAAAAAGAGTGAAAGCTTATTACTGGTAAATTCTTGCCTTTTCCTCTCTTCTACTTGCTTGTTTTTCAACAGTTTAATGGATTTAAAGCCTGAAGGACAGGTATAACCATCAGTCTGAACTGGTATGTAGACCCAGCCCAGTGGGCTTTGCATCCAGATACAAGGTTCTGCCCTCCGAAGCTTCATGCCAGCTCCTGTGGATTAAGGGGACTTTTGTCCTCTGGGCATCCGTGGGTTTAAGATGCTGTTGGTATCAGGTGAAGAGCTGCAAGATGCCTCCCAAATTCTTCCAGAGACATGTGTGTGAGGAGAGGCTGGGGACAGGCGCTGCTTCGTAGGCAGGAGAGCAAAGTGCTTGGGAACCTGGGGCAGGAATTTTTCAGCAGAAAGGAGCTCTGCTGGAGTTGGCCCCACATGAAGCAGAAACCCAACCACTTTCAGAAGGATTCTGGCAGCAGCAACAGCTTTAGCCCTTCTCTTCTTACACTGTCCTACATCTCCCCCTTTGACAACCACAGCAGCAGCCAGCCCAGGTCCCTACAGCTCTTCCCCTTGCCCTCGGTCCAGTTGGTACCCTGCATCCCTACCCCTGCTCTCTTGTAGTGGAGTTGGCCATCCTCTCATCCTTGGGAAGCCAAAAGTCACCTTTGCTTGGCACCATAGCTGCCAGGATGCTAAAGGAGGGGAGCTGGTGGTGGCTGCAAAAGCCAAGCCAAGATTTAAAAAGCTGCCTCAGCTTGCCAAGTGACCAGCCAGAGACAGAAACCTCAGGGAATTCATTTACCGGGGTCCTCTTAAAGCTCTCAGGGCTGGCACACAAACCTCACAGGCTCAGGATCCCCAGTGCTGCTGGAAAGCTTGGAGAGCCCTCAGCAGGGATGTGCAGCGGAGCTGCTTGGTGCTGGGCTCTTGCATGCTCCTGCTTTAACGCAGCTCTCTGCAGCACTGCAATTGTATTGATCAGGAAGGGTTGTTCGCCCTCTTCTTTCCTCTTTAAAATGCCTTTTTTCTTCCTGCCATGTCTTTGATGTCTTTTAATTACCTTTCCCCTCCTCCACATCCCCCTTTTAGAGGACTCTGAATAGGTGGGCGAGGTTTATTTATTGGCTTTGCTGTGGATGAGGCTGGGTGTTGAACAGCCTCTTCCTTGAGTAAGTTGTCTTGGCGGGAATCGTGCAATACCAGGGGCCGGGGCTGCTTTCCTGGGAGAGGCAGAAAAGCCCCTGCTACTGCTCTACGCAGCTCTTTCATCAGCCCACAGGCCCCCAGGAGCCCCCAGTCCAGTTTCCCGGGATGCTCCAAGGAGGAGGAGGCTCTGGCAGATGAAGCGGCTCTCACGGATCATCTTGCTCCCAGCAAGCGGGCTCCGTGGTGGCTCCCAGCCACCCCCAGTTTGGTTTCAGAGCTGAGGGAAGACTGGACTCCGCATGGGGAGGGTGGGAGAGGGGAGGGGGTTTGGGCCCCATCTTGAGGATACCTTCAGCTCCCCACGGCACAGACCGAGACTGGCTTGGTGTGGGTCAGGCCCGGGATTAGCAGCTCCCCGTTCTCAGCACAAGCATTTTGTCCCTCCGTTAGGATCAGCCTCTCTCTGGAGAGAGGCACTTTGTACCCATCCCCCTCCTCTCACTCGGGATGGATGGGAAATTTGAGGAATGTTCAGATTTTACTCATTAGCCCAACCTCCCGCTGGCCCTGGTTTAAAACAACCTGCGGGGGCTTCCCTTGATCGGTGATGTATGAGTGGCAGCGATGGGGCAAGCCAGACATTGAGCCTGGCTGGAGTCGGACTGCCTCGCATTTCACTGCTAACTTGTCTTCTGCGACTGGACATAATTTAGTCTAATTGTCTTCATGTGGGTTTCTTTCATCATGGCCACAATCCGGTTTAGCCAGCGGCTAACAAGGACATTTCAATGGGTGTCGGTCTGGTCCCTCTCTGCCGCGTCTTTCTCTTCCAGGTTCCCAGGGCAGGGCTGGTAGCAGCTCTCTGAAGGGGAACGGGGATACTTTTCGGAAGAGCCAGGCTGAGCACCCAAGAAATCAGGGATGGGAGAGGGACCGTGTTCATCTATACCAGCCGTCTCTGCCCGGATAGATCCCACAACCCACCCTGCTTCGTTGCTCGTGTTCTGCTCCCAGGGAGCAGGGGGGGAAAACCAGTCCTACCTTTTGCCTAGCTGGGAGTAATTGCGAACGTGAAAATCCTAAACCCTGGCCAGAAGGATGAGAAACTGCTGTTCCTGTCCTTCCTTGCAGCTGCCGTAGACAGTGAGCCGCAGGAATAGGTGAGCCGCAATCCGAGCTGCTTCCTTGGAGCCCTCTGCTCCCAGCCAGCACGGAGCGGCCTTGCCAAATGCTCCCTTTGCTCTCCAGCGCTGGCACGCAGGCCGTGCGATCGCCACACTTCTCAAGAGTTTTCTTTTGCAAAGATGGACTTCCCCTGAAGCCCGGAGGCTGCCAGGTCCCTGCCCTGCAGACGTGGCAGAGGGATACCTGCACCCACAGAGCACCGAGGCTTCATCCATCGGCACCTCCAGCAAGGGTCTCCGCGGCAGCTGCCCTCGCTGCAGTGTGCTGGCGCCCGCCCCGAGCCTCACACATCCTTCTGCCGCCTGCCCGGAGCACGCAGAAGGCGTTTTCCCCCCACCCCAGGGACCGACGCGGTCTGGGAGAGCGGGCCACGTGTCCCAGGGCTGCCTGCGCCTTCGGGAGCTGTGGAAGCAGAGGGCTCTGTGCTTCGGGGCAGCCACCCAGCCGGAATTATCTCGCCCTTTTGTGCGAGATGTTTGGGTTCGGGGTTTTGTTGTTGTTGTTGAGGGGGTTGTCGCTTTGGTTTTCTTGGAAGCACGTCCCTGGATTTTGACGGGAAGAAGCTGGCGTTTCATGAAAGCCTCTCCCTCATTATTTAATGTTAAAGCACTTCAATTAGTTTCATTTGATTTACTTTGATGCTTTTGTTCCCCGAGGTTTCCAGCACACAGGGCTGCTCCACCTCTCCGTGCCTGCTCCACTTTGATCTCGGCAGCGCTGCTAAGGGCCTCCTGCCACTCCCCAGGCACTGGGACAGAGGCATCCACGTTCCCCAAAACCCAGTCCCAGGGCTGGCACCGCTGGGGCTGCGGCTCCGGCTGCTCCGCTTCCCCCCCATCCTGTCATCACCCCCATCTGTTCCAGAACCAATATTGACTCGGGAGTGGGCGAGCCCCCTGCCAGGCTGTTTTAATCAAAGCTTTCCCCAGCAAATGAAGTTTTTACAAGAAGGTCTCCAGGTGCTCGGGCTGGGGGAGTTGGACACAATGGCCAGCCCAGCGGGGGCTTGCTGCTATGGCAAAGAGGGGGAGCTGGAGGGGCCGGGAGCCCCGACCGAACTCCTGGGGTTAGGCCGTATCTACAGGAGCCAGACAGTGGTTTGAACACAGAGCCAAAACATTTAACATTTGCAAACCAATTAAGAAGGGGAGAGCGGCAGGGAGGGGAGGTTGAGGCATTTCAGCACAGAAACTCGTTCTCATGGGAATGCTGCAGCAAAGCCCTCTCTGTGTGACAGATGCCCTCGATCAGAGTCCCCAGCTCCTCCAGAAACCTTCCCTTTCCCATTCCCGCTCACCGTAGCCTTCAAAAGCTGCTGCTCACCTGGTTTCTCCTTCTCACCGAGGATGAGTAGAGAAGGTTTGGGTCTCTAGACACTCACCATCACGATTTGCAGAAGTGTTAATACAACGTTGGGAGTGGCCCCAAACTCAAAGCAGCTGGGTCCAAGGGTCAGAGTAGGGGAAAGGGTGGGAAAATAAGGGAAGAGCTCTTCTGCCTCCTCATAAGCATTGTGCCAGCGACTGCTTTCTTCTCTGAGGTACTTAAGTCCAGCCAGGGCTGGAATAGGAAGCAAATGGAGCAGATAACACCCACGCAAGTGAGGGTGTGCTGCCAGGGACGTGTTGCCCTGCTGACTCAGGAAGCAGGACTGGTTAGGAAGAGCTCTTGGATGACGCCCAGCCTGTGCTAGGTACCACACACACACGCAGAAGCGAGTCTGGGACTTGCTCCTGACACGTTGCCTTGAGGTGCCACTTGCACTGCGTGCTTTGGGAGGACACAGGGACCCTGGTCCTGCTCCCAGCAACCAGCTTGGCTTGCTTGGGGACAGCAGTCTCAGCCCTACGCCTACGGATGATACCACGGCATAACAAATCCACGGCCATCCACCCTGTGCGTGCCCCGGAGCAACCCAGAGTGCGGGATGCAGAGGTGAGCAGGTCAGATGAGACCTATTCCAGAGCCGTAGAGAGATAGCTCAGTGCTTTTTGGGTGCTCCTATGCAAAAGGGGGGAAAAAATACTAGCAATCGTTTAAAAATGTATCTATTGAAAACAAATAAACAGCTCAGAAAAATGGGTGAGTGCAAGGAGAGGGGTCAGCCCAGGGAGAGCAGGCAGACCCGCGAAATGAAAGATGACGTGCTGAAAACTAGCATTTAAAAATAAAGCGTAGTACTTACACCGCTTTTCAACTGCTTGGACTATTTCCCCTGCCGTGGAGGTCGCTGCCCGAAGGCGATTCCAGGTAGGGGCAGCGTAAGCAGGGGTTTGCGGTGAAAGGCTCAGCGCTTTGGCGGCAATTGTAAAATTACGACCAGGCTTCCCAGTAAACGAAGCACCTTTTATTTTCCCGCTTTAAAGGGGATGTAATTAGTTTAAAACCAGCAGCGGGGAAGCACTACGGCTCCTTTTCCAGGGGCAATGGCAAAATAAGTGTATCAACACCCTGGCCGGCATATTTCGCTTTCCTGATGAGACCAGCTATTGCCTGCAGCCTCTTTTCCCCTGACAACTACCCCGGGCTGCTCTAAATCGTGTGCTTTTATTACCGAGCTGGGGGCTCGGGGGCACGGCAGGCCCACCCCGCAGGTATCCACAGCCAGAGGCACGGACTTCCCAGAAGCCCTGCTCCGTCTCCGGGGCTCCATGTCTGCTGGAAGGCTTGAAAATTTAGGGCAAGCTTTCCGGATGTCTTTCTGTTACCTGCTTGGCCTGCACACGGGAACATCACGGAGGGGTTTAACTCCCCACATTTTGGGGAAGGCATATTGCATCGCTCCTCCCATCGCTGGGCGAGGAACCGGAGCATGTGCTGGAGAAGCTGCCGCTCGGCTGGCTCTCCCTGGGTCAGGCCATGGGTTCCTCCGGGATAGCTCTGCCATCAGCCGTGTTTCCCAGGGAGGGGGAACCTCCCTGCTCTCCAGGCAGGCTGGAGGGGCTGGGGCTGCTCCCTCCTCCCTGGCCTGGAGCAGGAGGCTGCAGTCCCAGTCCCATCCCACCAGGGATGAGCTTCCATCCCAGCCAGCCTGGGGGACACATTATTATTTCCCCGTTGATAGGGTTCAGTGGGACTGAAAGAGCTACACGCCCTCTGGTAATTTGTAGTTTGTGGATGCTGAGCTGACATTTAACTGAACCCAGGGCAGCAGCAGGCAGCGAGGAGCGAGGAATCGCTCCGCTATTGTAATACCCGAGACACTAGGAGCTTGGCTAATAGGGGACATTCTTTCCTCCCAGGACTTCCTCCATGACTTTAATGCATTCAGGATCGGCCTTGGTTATTTGGACTCGTTAAGGGCAGCATTTGGGCGACTGTCTTCCCCATTTTGCTAGCATGAATATTATCCCTATTTTGTTCTGCATTGTTCATAACCAGGGGGGACAATTAATCAGAGCAGAAAGGACTTTATTCAGCTGGAATTCCTTCCACAGCGGCACCACGGAGAACAGATTAGCAGTTCACACGTTGCAATTGGCCTTTTCTGTGGATGCAGTTTGGGCTCGGGTCACCTCTGAGGGGTGCGAGGGAGCCTGGACCTTCCCCTTGCACGGGGACATTGCCAGGGACTGACTGAGCTGTTGGAAAGCATTCCTGGAGAGCACTGCAGGAAGGCCAGGTCTTCTGGGAGACCGGAGCTTATCCAGAGAAACCTCAAAGTGGCAACTAACCACCAACCTAAGCGCTTAAATTCACGTCTGCTCCTAATTTAGGATCACTGCCTTCACCACCTTTTCCTAACTGCTTTTTGTTTGCATGTGCAGGCAGTGAAGTGGTAAATGGACAGGCTCCGGGCCTGACATTCGCTCGCTTATCTGCCACGCCATTCGTTTCAGCAAAACGGCTAGGAGAACACGCCTTGGAGCGGGTCAGGGCATGTGAGAGCAGTGGCCTTCCTGGAGTGAACGTCTGGGAATTCTGCAACCTGACCTGGGCTCAGCTCGGAGACACATCTCTGCTGGAAACCCGGACCCTCGAGGGCTGAGCAAAAGCAACTCGCTGCTGGCTGCTGCTGCCCCTTGCTTTAACTGCTGCCCTCAGCGGGGCTTGGGTGGCCATAGCCCTGGCACGATGCTATCGCCCAGCCGGCTGGCTGAAGGGAACCGCGGACACTCAGGGAGCTCAGGGATCCTCTGACTCAGAGGCTAAATGCAGTTTCATTCATTAGGCAGTGAATGCTAATTGCTGATTAAAAACTGGTACCTGAGGTTCACCTCTTCCCAGAGGATACACCAGTAAGCCTGCAGCTCTCGTCAGTGTCCTAAGCACAGGTTCCCCACCGTGAAATGCAGCGACCTAGAGCCATTATTTTCCATCAGCTCCATGCTGCAAACCCTTTCCCAGATGAAAAACTAAATGGATCAACTTCCCTACATTCCCGTGTTCTCTGCAACATGCAACTAATGGTGTTGTCTGCCTTGGTGGGGGGGTTCAAGGCTTCTTTGGAGATGCTCAGTATTGATTAGGAGGTGGAGTGCGATGGTCCTTATCTGGTTGCTGAGCTCTGGGATCTTTGATAATGGTGAAGCAGACCTCAACCCTGGAAAGAAACACTTCATCCAAGAAATGTTAGGAAGGAATGGGCAGAGAACTGAGGGTGCTGAGCCATACTGGGAAATGCTGGAGTTGTTGGAAGCGCAGGGGCAGCCCGTGGATGGTTCCCCAGCAGTGGAGCTGGCTCTGTGCTCCTGGGGTTGCTGGTCCAGTGGTAACTGCCTTGTCCACAAAGTCTGATATCCTCTCACAGGGATGTGAAGTTTGAACGCGGCTCCTTCTGCTCACTAACCACAGGATTCAGGGGGTGTGAGAGCATGGAGCCTTCTCCGCTGTGGTAGCCGGATCAGCCAAGTTGACTAGAAGCCAGATGGTATTGCCATCTGATGTCTGTTTTAAGGGTGCTCAAATGTGAGTGATGACCTCATCTTGCTCTGTTCGGGCAAAATTCCTTCAACTTGCAGCCTGCTTGTCTCTCTCAGCAGTCACTGGAAAGTAGCCCAAGGGCTGGACTTGTGTTGAGAGCGGGGTCCTGAGGTGTTCCCGCAGTGGAGCAGCAGCGGATTGAGTGAGATTGAGTCTGTGGCAGTTCCTTTTCCTTTTCCCTTTTCCCCTTTTCCTTTCTTTTGTTCATGACAAACAGTGTGCAGACAGACAATCCCCAGCTGCCATCCCTGCTTTACGAACATCTGCGTTGCACGCTTTGCTAGTGACGTCTGCCCTGGGATGCCGGATGCAAGAATAACCCCCACAAATCTGGTTTGCATTTCCCAAATTTTATCAGACGTGGATTCTTTGAGGCTTTTAAAGACTCCTCTCCTAAAGGCAGCCGGGGTTTTTGGGCTGCAAGCTCCTCGCTCCGTGACCCTCAGCCCAGCATCCCGTCTCCGTGACTGTTATCGATGAGGCCTCGGAGGTGTCTCATCAGAGCAGCCAATGACCTGCTTGTCAGGGCGTGGGTTAATGTGGGAGATGAGCTTGGCCCTTCGGGCTCTGTGGTCTCCAGGCCTGTGTTTGAACCCTGCAATCACGTCTTTGCAAGGCCCCACGCCCCTGGTAGCTGTTCATAAGGTCCCCAGGGACACCAGGCAACGCGCCCTGCCCATTGCAATGACTTGGCTAATGGGGTGGAAGGGTGCGGCAGTCACAAAAAGGTGAATTTTCCAGAGGACAATGAACGCAGGATGTTCAGACAAGCCGGGCCGGCTCTGTCCTTGTGCTTCAGATTTGCTCCAGCAGGCATGAAACTAGAACAAAGTGATTCAGCTGCTGACCTGCAAGGCAGCCCCGTGGGGCTTGACGGGTTTTGTTGGGGAGGAGGACATGTTCCTGCCTGTGAGCTTCCAGCGCTGATCTCGACGAGCTGCGGGTGAGCAGTGGCAAACCCCAGCTGACCCAGCTGGGAAAGGAATGGCCTCTGCCAAGAGCTTTCTCCGGGGCTGCGTCCTTTCTGGAGAGACTGAACAGATCCCCTGAGCCCCGGGGAGCTTGAAGGCGTTTGGCTATTCACAGAGGCCACGCTGGGAAGCAGAACCCATTTTCCCTGAGGGGCAAGAGCTGCCAACGCTTTCTCAAGCCCCTTTTATCCATCCTGTTGTGGTTCTGTGTAGCTGCAGCTCCACAACCCCTGCACCCAGGGGCTGGACAGAAAAGGCAAGAGGGAGCATAACTGTATGTCGATAAGGACTCCCTTCATCATCGCACTTCAAGGTAGCACTGCCACACACGTCAGGGACGATGGAGACGTGCCAGCCACCCTACCTGGAGCATGCAAGAGTATGTGGGCACGCAGGCTGCATGGCTGGGGAGTGCAGGGCAGGGGCACGGGACTGGGGAGGCCCTGGCTGGGCACCTTCTGCCAGGACACTTGTCTCCACCAGAAATGCATTAAGGAGAAATTGAGTTTTGGCTAGCAGTCATTCCTCCGATCGATGAGATGAAATTCGATAAGGAAACAGCAGGAATGTGCTCAGCACATGCGAAAAAACCCCATCTTTAGATCTTGCCCTGTGGGAAACAGGGCAGGAGGGATGGGGCTGGGAATATGAGCCTTCCTGGAAGGCTTTTCCGATGTCTGCCCAGGGCATGCCAGGGGTGTTTTCAAGCCAATCAGAAGCCACAGGGCCAAATTGGAAGGGCGGCAGGCTGGCTGGTTCCTGCATTGCCCCCTGTAAGCAGGTGGAGGAGAACCGATTTCCCAGCAAACCTGCTCCTGACCATGAGTCAGCCAGTGGCTATCCAAACTGGGGTGCTTCCAGACCGCTTGGCTTACCCCGGAGCTGTGCCATTTTTATGTGACACTACCTGAGAAGGGAATCCCACCGGAGAGGGTCTGTGCTTTCATCAGATCAAGGATTTCTGCCTGCGTCTCTTATTACCAAACATGCAAACCCTGCCTGGAGACGGGCAGAGGACAAACATCCAGCCCTTTCACCCAGGAGCAGCACCACGTGTAGAAAGGACACGCAGGAAGAGTCGAGACCCTCAGAGACGCTCCGGAGGGCTGAGAACGTGTTGTGGAGCTGCTCTGCCTTCACTCAGTGATAAATGACACACAGGGACACACGCAAACATCCCCGCCTTCGCTGCACAAATGGAAACAGGGAGGTGGCTGTTTGATCCCCCGGTGCCTGCGCTGCGGCTTGAAATATGGGCTCGTGTCAGCATCAATTTCGAAACGTCTCTGTCAGGCAGGCACGCTCCCCTCGGCTGCGTGGCGGTGGCAGGCAGCGCACGGCGGCTGCGATAAATAAAATTTACTCATTTACTGAAACGGGGGCAATCGGCACTGAAACGCGCTGCGGGAAGCGTGCCCTCCTCCCGACGCGCCCAAGTGACTCACTGCAGCTCCCTCAAGTATCAAGATCTGGAAAGCACCCAAGACAACAATCAACCAAATCGGGTCTCCACGATAACGCTGCATTATCAGGCTCCATCCAGCTGCTGAGTCAGCCCTACCCGCCCTCCCAGCCTGGCAGGCAACCAGGGATGGGGGATCAGGGCCCCTTCCCGCCCCGTGCGGCTTCCTCCGGAGCTGATAATCCCCCCGGCTGCAGTCGTCTGCTCCGCAAACCCATGCAGATGGATGGCGAGTGCCAGCGCCGAGGGTGACACGGAGGATCCGCGGTGTTAATCCGCTGGCAGCCGTGCGGATGGGTCAAGCCCCTGCACGGGGCACCGGCCCACGTGCGCAGCCGGCTGGGACTGAGAATACACTGACCGCTTTGGTCAACGGCTGCCTTCGGTGGCACTGCGCCCGCTCCCCCAGCTGGGCGCCCGGCCCTTCCATCCTGCCAGCTGCTGGGATCCGGCAGGGACGGGAGCTGGGTGCAGCGGGCAGGATGGATGGCGGTGGCGCAGGCAGCCCGGACGCCGGTTTCCCACGGCTCGCCTTTGCCTCTGGGCTTCAGTGCAGAGCTGGATGAGGCAGACGGGCAGAGCTGCAAGCGTGCACGAGCTGGGAGGAAGCGACGCGGCAGGAGAGGGAGGCCCTGAGGAGAAGATCCGTGTGACTGTCACCCTGCGGAGAGGAACCCTTTGATGGTCACATCCGATAGCTGTGGCCAGCGGCTCTCCGAGCAGATCGGCTGCTCCCAGTGCGGCTGGCATCTCCTCTTAATGCTGGAAATCCTGTCTTGGCCAGCGGCGTGGCCAGTCTCTCTGATCCCACTGCCTTTCAGCTAGCCCTTTGGCTACCTAGCGTCCACTAATGCATCAGGGGAACAGTCTCCTCTCTGCCTGCTCCCCCTGCTCCCGTGGGTGCACAGGTTGGGGGACCACGGTCCCGGCCAGGCTTGTGAACAGACCTGCGATGGAGGATGCTGAGCACGCCTGCACAAGGAGGCCAGTGCTTCGGCTGGGCTGGGGTGGGCAGGAGTCTTCCCCCCTCAGAGCCCCAGCAGCAGACACGGCCGAGCAGCACTGGGCACAGCATGGCCAGAGCATCTTCTGGGTGCCTGCATCCCAAAGCCTCCATGAGGAATCAGGGAATGTCCCAGAGAGGGAAAACGGGGGTGCTGGGAAGAGCTCAGCGTGATGGTAACACAGGTGGGAGTGCTCTGGAAAAGCTGCGGAGGGTCTCATTTCTTTGCAATATTTAGTGTCTCCATCTAGCACCGCTGTGTTGTTTGTATTACAGCGTATTATCAGTGATGTGCTGCTGTGTTCCCATGTCCCAGACTTTCACAATTCCTGCTTGCCTATAATTTAGGGACTGTTACCAACAGTGGTTTGGAACTAAAACAGCTCTGGAAAAGACAGACTTTTTTTTTCTTGTAGAGCACAAACTTAGCTTTGCAGCTCCATTTACTTCCTACTCAGCTTTCAAACCTCCACAGGTTCTTCCCCACCAAGCTTTGCTCTGAGTCTCCCTTTTAAATCTGTCACATTTCACTTGGTTTAACAATGAAATGAGAGACAGACCTGAGCAAGCAAACCCTGGACCAGAACGCTCAGTCTCTTTGCAGCTGGATCCATTAACTGGGGACCAGAGGGTGGAAATTCCCAGCACGTTCAGTGCACATGAGCCACGCACTTCAAAAAAAAAAAAGAAAGTCCCTGCTAAAGAAGCCAGTGGGAAAAATGCACAGGATGGTGAGTGGAGCTGGGGACTTAGTGTGGCTCATTCCAGGGGATCCCAGCCAGCACCTGCACATCATTCATCTTCTTTTATTGCCCTTTCTCAGCTTCTTGCTGTATTTTAATGCAAAGCCTGATACCCCCTTTGGAAGGAGACATTCTCCAGGCCTTCCCACGTGTTTGGGAATGCTGCTGGCCCTGTGATCTGGCCAGATAAATATGCAGAACAAGAGTTTGGGGTCAGGGCAAAGCCTGAGCCACAAGATCCTGATCTGGAAATGCCCGTTTGCATCTGTGGTTCCATTCAATCCTGGAGTAGCACTAGGATCTAGGTCTAAAATTCAGAGTTTCTTCTCACTTCCAGGATGTTTTCGTTCTTCCAGGTTTCACCCTGAGCTGGGGGAAAGCAGCACCTGCCTGTGCTGTGACAGCCTGCCCCAAGTCTCTTTTCCCATTGCTCGGTGCAGATGTGCTGGGATCCAGTGTCCGGCACTGTAGCTAGGTACTGCTCCAAAATCCCTGCGGCATTGCCCCATGTTGTGTGTGACCGTGCAGTGGGGGGGTGGAAGGATTGGGATCAGGTGGCTGGGGCAGGATGTGGGACAGCCGGTGTGGCTGGTGCTAAACCTGGCCCCCATCCCTCACTCCGGCACTGCTCAGGGCTGTCCACGCAGCAGCAGGTGTGTCGTGACATGTTCGCTCCGGAGCTAATCCCTTGTCCCTATTTTCCTCTCAGCATGGGAAAGCAAATCGCTACTTTTAATCTCATTTTCCATCCCCCACTCCTGGGGTGGGGGGCAGGCCCAGGTGAGAATGCCCCAACCTCCCCGCTCTGTTTATCCCATGACCTGATGGAGGGGATTTTCCCACGTACAGGACAGTAAGAACTGCTGGGGTCACAGAGAGCTGCGTGGTCACTGGAAGGCCAGGGAGGCTGCACACCAGTGAGCATGGAGCCCACCGGAGAAGGGGGAAGAGCAAACGCTGTGTACGGCGAGGGTCCTCTGGGCACGTCCCTCCTATCTGTGATGGACTTCTCACTGGCATAGACCTCTGGGTGCTGAACCAGACCCTTTGCATTGATTGACACAGGCTTCCAGCACTGCGCACCCCATCCCCAGCAGAGCAGGCACCCCCAGCCCGGCTGTGAGTACAGGGAGAAGGCCAGTGGGGCTCAGGCTTTGCTCCAGGTCTCCCCCTCTCAGCACCGCACTGGGCCACTGCCCCAGATAACCACGGAGCATCTCCCTCCCTGCTCATCCCCAGGAGGCCCCGGGTAGCCTGCCCTCCCGCTCCCAGCTCTGCCTACAGCTCTGGCTTTGCAGCTACTTAGCAGGCGGCAACACATGCAGCTTCAGACACATTCTGTGGCCACACGCAGAGACAATAATCACTTGTAGTCTGGCCTCAGCGTTGCCAGTGGCCTGGCTGGCTGCACGGCGGAGGCGGCAAGGAGGGTGGCTCGGTGTGTGGACGGCGTTCCTTGCCAGCCTGACGTTGGGCTGGCCCTCGCCCACCCGCTGGACCCCCCGGCAGTGGGACAGCACGCCTGCCTCAAAGCAACCGGGAAAGCAGCCGGGATTTTCCCTGTGCGCCCGCCACGGAACCCCACATGGGTTTGCTGGAGGCTGAAACGTGACTCGAGCTGGGTTGTGGTAAGTGGGTGGGATGAGAGTTTCACGACCTGGTTCCAGCGGAGGCGTGGGCAGCATCACTAGAATGATTAATGCCAGGGGGAGGCAGAGAGAGACCTAGCAGTGTGCTGATAAGGGAGGGCTGACAGAGACGAACGGCAATAACAGAAAGGACCTGCTTGTCAGTCACCACAAGAAATTTCCCCCCGCCTCCTCCGCCCCCATCCCCAGGAAATGATAAATTGTGCATGTCACCTGCTTCCACCTCTGTTGACTCAAACCATGGGATACCTGGGAGGCCAGTGCTCGCTCTATGTGAGTTTTCCAGTGTTATTTATTGGAGCTCGTAATTCAGATGAGAAAATGGAAAATACGGTGTGCCTCTCATCCCAGCTGCCTCCCGGGCTGCCCAGCCTGCTTGCTGCTCCCGGCTCCTGGCAGCGGAGAGGGGAAGCGCACGAGAACCTTGATGATGGCTGAAGCCTTGCTCCTGGGGTCAGGGGAGCTGCATCCTCACAAATTCACTCTGCAGCTGCAGAGGGAGGGTGGAGGGCAAGTGTGGGCGGGGTGAGAAGAGGAACAGGGAGAGGAAGGGGTCTGCTTCGCAGCTCTGATACTTGGTACCACACTTGGGAGACTGCCCGTGTTGGGGCTGTGCTGGTCCACCCTTCCAGGCTCTGGCAGCAGAATGAAGTGGTGTGTTAGCAGCAAGTGGTCCTGTCCTTCTTGTCCTTCTTGTCAGTGTTTGTGACTAGATGGCATCAGCTACTGGCCAGCCACAAAGTGCTGCTAGCCCACGCAGGCAAGGCATCTCGGGGCAGGCAGGAGGAGCTCCAGTTCCCTCTGGGGGTGTACGGGCAGCGGAGCATCGTGCAGCCCCGTTCTAGCCGGGCTCTGACGTCACCTCATCCCGCTGCCGCCCGCGCTCGGGATGTACCGGGAACACAAGCGGCTGTCGCGGGCCACACCCGTGAACCAGCCGCAGCAGCTCGGGCCGAGGGTCGTGTCCTGGGGCGCTGCCCCTGCAGGGCTGACCCCCTCCCCATCACCCCCGCCCGCGCAGGCAGCAGCTCTCCCCGCTGGGGGCGGCGCTGAGCGCCCGCCGGTACCGACTCCGGTGTGCGCTGCCCTCTCGTGGCACCGCGCTGCGTTCCGCCGGCACCGGCATCCCGGCAGCACAGCGGGAGCACCGGGGCCAGCCCGGGGGCCGTGCCTATCGGGCGGGGCTCTATGGGGCCGCCCCCGAGCCGCCCCCGCGGCTCCCGCTCCGGCGGCGCGGCCGGGCGGCGACTGCCCCCGCGCGGCGCCGGCTGCGGGCGACCGGGCCGGGCCGGGGTCGGCACCTGGGGCTGCGGGCACGGACGCAGGGAGAGAAGCCGTCTCGGGGGTGATGCGGCGGTGGAAGGGTCACCGGCTCTCCCGGTCCCCAGCCCCGCCGAGGTCGGCATCTCCTGGGCACGGAGGGAGACGCGCTGGTGCGGGACAGGTAGCCCAGCCAGGGTATCCGTGCTGTTTGCTTACAGCTGTGCCATGAGTTTGTAACGTCGGGGATATCATTTACTTCCTTTGTTTTGCTGGGGTAGGAAGGCCGCTGGGAAAAACTGGCTCTTAGAAGGGTAGAACCAGGTTTTCCACAAATTAAAAAAAAATTGGATTGCTGGCTTTTCTCTGTTACCCTGTCCCAGCACTGTCCAACTTTACACTGGGACAGGGGAGAGAAAGGACCCTGTACCACATATCTGGCTTTTGCCATCCCTGTGAAAATCCAACCTAATTTGGACAATGCTAAAGCTTTATATATATATATATATATGTAATCTCTTCTGACAGCTGTAGAGTTGAGGTTTTGCAGGATTTCAGTAATTTAAAAGCCTGCAAATTGAAGCAGTGCTGTGCACATCCCACCCCAAATTAAACAGGACTTTCCTGAAGATGCAGGTGGGGGTGGCTGCAGGATAGAGCCCACAGCAAAGGGGTTAGGGGTGCAGAGGGTGATGTGGGAGTGAAGGGCAGGAGGCTGGGACCAGCCACTGCGATGGGGAGCCCTGACCGTCTACGGGCTCTGCTGTGGGAAAGCTGCAGGGGAGAAGCAGACTTGGCTGAGCTGTGCGCTGGGGAAGCCGACCCTTCCTCAGCCTGTTCCCAGACCCCAGAGCCCTGGCTGAGATTGCTGGCTGGGGAAGGGGCTTTCTCCTCCCAGGCTGTTGTCGTGCTGGGCCTGCCATGCTGTGTGCTGGTGAAAAGGCTGGCGAGGCATGGAGGTGGTACAGTCCAGGAGGGTAATGGGTATTGGATTGCTCCCTTAGGTCTGTTCTTGAACCTAATCCTCATTAGACTGAAACCCATTTCAATTAAGACAGGCTGGGCTCCTCCTTTGTCTTTCTTTTAATTGGACCGTTCCTGCTGCTAAATGGGCAGCTTAAGCATCCCAAAGACCCTGAGAAAAGCCCGGCATGTCCCCTAATGGGGTTTGAAAGTGGAGAAATAACAGCATAATCAGTCTCTTCCTCTTTGTGTCAGCTCTTGATTCACACCGCCTGCCCCCCTCCCCTTCACACCCTTTCACTGAGTGGCTGCTGACAGATGGGAACAGGGCCGCCACCTCAATGGGGTTTGTCGGGGGCTTTCATGGGCCCTGTTGCCATTCTCTGTCCTCCTTCTTCGTCTACTCTTGGCCTTTGTGCCAAGACTGAGAACAAGCTGGGAAAGCTGAGCCCTCCCTGCAAATACCTGCCTCCGCTGGATCAGCTTAGGGCTTAAAGGACAAGACGGGGAATACTTGGCACAGCTCTTTATCCCTTCCCCTGCTCGCCTTACTTTCCCTCCTCCATCCTCTCTTGTTCCTTATTTTTAGTATTTATATACCCTGTTTTTCTCTCTCGTGCTCTTCATACCTCTCTTTTCCCTGCTCCTTTTTCCTCCAGCAGCCTTCCGTTGTCTTCCTTTCTTCCTGTTCTGCTTCCAGTGACCCCTTCGGTGGCTGTCACTGCCCAGGCCTCTCCTCCCAGGCCCCTGTGCATCGCTGGGAGCTTGCCGTGGATGTATGACCTGCTTCCAGGACAGCCGAAATGGAGGTAATTGCTGGGCAAGCAGTCCCTGCATCTGCCTTGTCCTGTCGCTCCTCGTGCTTTGCCGCCCCAGCATCCCTGCGTTTGGAGCAAGCGACTGGAGAAGAGCACACTTCTGCGCATGCAGCTGATTTCTCACTGGGCAGACTGGTCCAAACCGACGCCTGCCTTCTCCCGGGGTGCAACGGGCTTGCCCAAGCCCAGGGTCAGGGCTCCCTCCAGTTGAAACTCCAGAAGCTCTGCTTAAGCACCCAGGCAGGCACCGATTCACAGCGGCTGTGGCGTTATGCTCCATCTGCCACGCGGGCTAGCCAGGATGGCAATCCTTCATTCCCAGTAGCTGGGATGGCTGGGGGCTTTCCCTTGTGCTGGCAGCAGAAGAGAAGCTCAACACTGGATTAATTTGGGGAAGAGACTTGATGAGCGACTTGCTCTATCCATCAGTGCTAATAGTCACGAAGGTGCCCTAACCAGTGTATGCCACTGGTGACTGCTGGAGAGGTGGGTTAAGGGCCCTGAACGTGGCCCAAGACCTCCTGGAACAAAAAGGGCTTTGATCCCATGTGTTGATAAGTAAAAATGGCTGAAGAGACTCTTCTCTCACCCTGGAGACCCCTGGGCACACAGCTGCCCATGGGGGAGGAAGAGGGCATTTAGAGGCTCCTCTCCTGGCTGAAGGACCAGCTTGGCGCTGGGGACATCCTGGAGCACCTCGTGAGCTCCACACACAGGGAGATGCCCTGGCCAGGGAGGCTCTTCCCAGGTTTCTGAGCTGCACTCAGCGCTTGGCCCTCTGACAGCTCCTGCCCTTACTCCTCTCTGCTGACCCCCAGGCCAGATTCCCCCCCCGAGTTACGTGTGCTGAGCTGTAAGAGAAAAGCCGGTGGGAGGCACCGGGTGTATGTCAACCCGCTTAACGCAGACAGGTCACCTCCAGATTAACTTGCATAAATCCCGACTTCATTAAAGCTGCAATCCCTTTTTGCGCAGAGAGCTCTGGCGAGGGGAGGTGGGGTGAGCGTGCGCTGGTCAGGCTGCCCGTCTGACCCTGGGGTGGCTCTGCCTCGTGACCGTCCCGAGGCAGCGAGGACAAGATAAATCTTTCTCACTGGCGCGCCTCCAAGGAAAGATTGGAGTTAACATCTGCCTGGGAGCTGTGGCAAAGGTGTTTTGAGGGAAAAGGAAGAAAGCAGAGTCGTACAAAAGCTGGCCGGAGCTGCTCAGTGGATGCTGGGGTTGCTGAATGACGGATCCTCTTTGCAATGGCACAGCTGGAAGCAAAGGGAGCTCTCGGGGTCTGCGTGTGAACTCTGCCTGTCTGTGGATGCAGGGGACCGAGACCTCATTTATCACTTGGTCACCAGAATGTGTTTCCGTCCTCCCACCCAGAAAGAAGGAAGCAAAGGGAAATATGGACAAAGCTGGCATAGTTTGCAGCTTGTTTCGGGCAGCCTTCTGCCCTTCTTAATGAAACTTTCCCCAAGAGCTGGATTCTCAAGCAGGTCTCCTCTGCCATCTCTCTGTGCACCTCCTCCAGCACCTCCTTGCGGGTCTCCTCCCGTCACGGCTCACGCTCCTCAACCTGCGCGTGCTGGGCTGACGTTGCTGCACGCGACGGGGCATTACATTTACTTCAGAGCCGACTGGAAGCAACTGTGGTGGCAACGTTCAGTTCGTGCCTTCCTCCCACACGTCACCTCCCAGCTGCTGAAACCTGCCCTGCACGGCCACCGCCTGGGGAATCGCGTGCTGAGGTGCGCGCTGACGGAAGCGCTCGTGCGTGGGATGGTTGGTCCGTCATGCTGGTAGTCATCGGGCACTCATGCCAGAACGGGTTGGACGCTCGTGCACGGTGGGATTTGGTGCCCAGGCATGATGCTACCGGGTGCTCGTGCATAAATCCGTGGGGTGCTCAGGTGTGATGCAAACGTGCGCCCGTACGTTTCCCAATTAGGAGCTTGGGCAGGAGCGATCAGCTCATACGTGAACTTAGTGGGTGCTCACGTGTGACGTGATTGCGCGACCAAACAGAAATTCCTCGGGTGTTCTTGCGTGAAACTCATCAGGTGCTGTGTGTGTGCTAATTGGGCTCTCATGCATAAATTAGCCGGGCGGTCATGCATGAACAAGCTGTGCTCTGATGCATGTACAAATGGGTGCTCATGCATGAGCCGATCGGGTGCTCATGTGTAAGGGAATCGGGCTGGGAGGCCATCTGGGCACGCTGTGCTCATCCTGGGCATGCCGGGAGTTGTGGTTCTTTCCCATGGCAGCCGGAGCGGAGGTGCCTGAGGGTGGTTGGAGTGGGTGGGGGCTGCCTGGGATCCCCCTATGGAAGCCTCCTCTCCATGGGCTCCCCTCTGTGGGTGCCCACATGCTCTGCGAGGCTGGGGAGGGTGCACGGCATACAGATTTCAGCCCTCAAAGCAGCAGCTTCAAGCAACAGTTCCCAAGTGGAGTTTGGGTACCGTTTCTTCATTAACAGATACATAAACAAACTCAAGTGCATGCAAGACACATCAGTAACCACTAACGACTTTGCTGTATTCGGGCATCTGTTATTAAAAATGATCTCTGCGGACACCACACAAGCATGGATGCTGGATAACCCAGGAATGTCTCTACTGCTCTGATGTACATCATCTTACCTCTGCACCTACCAATAAATTTGAAACCCCCGTGGCCACAGCCACAGCAAGACGTCCTGCTGTCGTTGTGTGAACGTGATCTGCCCGGCTCTCGGTGCAGGATGCTGCACGGTGACACCGCGCAGGCAGTTCAAGCCAACACACTGGCACTTGTGGTGGATGCAAAGGTAAAAACAGTAAATGACATGTAATTAATGTATAATTAATGCACTTTCTGGATTTCTGCGTTTCCACGCAGGGCCCTGGATTTGCCTGTGCGACAGGCACTTGGTTGCTGCTGCGGTTAATCACGCTAGCTCATTCAGAGCTCGGGCAGGGCTGCACAGGAGGGCTGCAATCTCTCTCCATTTGTGAACCTTTCAGTATTTTCCAGACTAGAGGGATGCCCTTTTGCATCTTTCACATATGATGTGACCTGCTTCTCATTCTTGGGCTCCTGGAAGCCTGAACTGACTTTCCGTCCACACCCAGGGGGATGGTGAGACTCACTTTGTGTAGGTGTAGTGAGATCGTGAAAGGTAAGAGCTTGCAGGAGCCTTGACTCCCACTCCCAGGGTTCTGGCTGGCTCTCACAGTCAGGATGCCCAAATCTTTCTCTCCTGCGGCTGCGACACATCTGTGAGGGGAGCTCTGGCTCGTCAGCAGTGGCTGCATGCTTCCCACTGGCTAGGCTTCCCAAAAGATCACAGAGCATAGCACATGATCTGTGGGCATTTTAATGATTTCCCAGCACAATCATATCATCCAGCACTGGGAATATTATGGAGCTTCTCTGCAGCACGAACAGAAAAAAGCAGGAGCCTGGTTTATCCATATATAACACAGTGCTTGTCAGTCTCTCCCGGCTCCTTACAGGCATGAACTCGACCTCCCTTTCCTTCCCCCTCCAAACAGGTCATATGTACCGGGGGGCTCTTTTCTCTTCCATACGGTGTCAAGCCCACCTTGGGCCAGAGACCCTGGGAGAGCGCCTGGCAGACAGCTGGGAACAGAGGGAAAACAGCAGCCGCCGCTACTGTAACTTGCAAAGGGCCGCAGCAGGATGGGAGAGGGATGCAGCGCCGGGAGATGTCTCCCTGGAAACGGCAGCGTAGGAGACATAATGAGGAGCAGCCCTCCCCTCCAACCGCTCTTTAATTCCTTCTTCATCTCTCTTTACAGCCAGGGGAGTGAAGAGCAGAGCAGCGGGGCAGGGTGTCCCCCTCAGCCCAGCCTATTGTCAGTTTATGACACCTAGCCTTAGAAAAGCACATTTTTAACCCAGCTGCCGCTATAACTTATTGCAATGCCTTGTTAGAGCTTGGGAGCGGAGGGGGCGGGACAAGAAAGGAGGTCATGCAAAGGATGCTGTGCGTCCCAAAGGGACCCTCGAAACAAGTCAGGGGGCGGCGGGGGAAGATGCGGGTTCCCGTCTCTTTCTCGTTTGACCCTTTGCACGCGCGTGGTATCTAAACGATGTGTTCAAGACCGGGGCATCCGAAGGCACGCCAGGCACAGGGCAATGAGACATTCATTCACGCTGCCTAAAAGCGTGTACGTTCTTACACTCCGAAGGTAGACGCAGATGCAGGTGACCCATGGGGAGGAGGGTTAACAACCCACTCTGGAGTCAAGGTCCCAATGTCATCCCTGCTGATGTTGCCTGGGACATAGGTGAGACCCTGGAGGGTGAGCTCCCTGTGCCCCAAAGGTGCGAACCCTTCCAACTGCACCCTGGGGTGCCCAGGTAGGCACCCTGCCCCCCTGTAAGAACAGCTGGGGGAAAGCAAGCTCTATCCCAGGCAGGAGGAGAGTCACTGGGTGCATTTTCCCAGCTCTTGGTGCTTATGGATGGAGTAGATCCTTCGTGGCTGTGAGGGGGCACACACGGAGAGCTCCTGCATCACTGTGTGGTGGTGGCTGCTCTCCCTTGTGCGGGGTTGGGGCTGGATGCCCTGCCTTGCGACGGACCCCCGGGCTGCCGATGCTCAAAGGAGAAAGCGAAGGAGATGTTGCAACAGCAGGGTCGGGGCTGCTGCTGCCATGGCCCAAATAAAACGCTTGGCAGAGGCTTGGGTCCCTGAGTGATTTGGACCTCTTCTCCCTCCCCTTCCCCTACACCCCCTCCGTCTGGCCATACAGGATGAACTCCACCCTGACCTCCAGATCTGGAGAGCAACCTCCCTCCAGCCGGGAGGTGCTTCTCTCCCTTGTTGCCCCAGGACAGATGAGCCTCAGGGGTGCCCGGGCGCGGGACCAGGTGGGCACGGGCAGAGAGCAGGCAGCCCCTCCAAGCGGGCAGAGGGATTGATCCCCAGGAAAGGGCATCCGTGGGCATTTGGCCTTTTTCCCGGCAATGCAACCAGCCCCGTGGGGCAGCGGTCCCCTGCTCACCCCATCCCTTGCCACCTCCCTTTTTGTCCTTCCTCCCTTTTTGTTATTTGAGAAATGAATTTTAAAAAATGGAATCAGTTTTCCCTTTGGGGGGATTAGAGCCCTCAGCATTCAAGCTCCCAGCACAGGAAACAGTGGCTTTTCTTCTGGTGCAACTTGGAAAGACATGGCTCTCTGTTCTCCCTGAAAGCCCCTCACACTGAATGACCTACAGGCCCTGAATGAAGTGCCTCTCAATTAAAAGTTTCCCATTGATGCCGACTGAATGAGACCTTGCTGCGGAATTCACCCTGGCTGAATGGCCCAGGCCTTCATCAAATATTAAGGGGCCAATAGATTTCCCACAATATTTGTACACCTTCCTTTGTGGGGATTTTTCCCTCCATTGAACCAGAAACCGTTAACACATCCGCTCCCGACGTGCCCCCTTCTGCTGCTCATTAGGGGCTGCGGCAAGGACGGCCGCTGCTGCGTGCCACCCCCGGGATGGACCCGGGGAGGGCCAGCCGGCGGGGCGCAGGAGCAGCCACCTGCCTGTATTCATCCCAGGAGAATCCTAGCTTGGAATCCCTTGGAGAAACACAGGCTGGAGAGAGAGGGGAGCGGGCATCGCTCCTAACCATGCCCTCGCCTGCCCGCAGCCCTGGGCAAGATCCCCCCAGCCGGGGGTCATCTGTCCGCAGAGGGGGCTTTGGTGGCACCAGCCCTTGCTCTCACTTGGTGGTCCTAGGGACAACGTGGGGAAAGGAGACCCTCCCCTCCCGCTCCCTCTTCCCAGTACAAAGGCAAAGTGCTCTGAAGTCCGGGGCTCCCTTCTGCCTGGGGACAAAAGCTCTGGGGGGACTTGAACAGCACCGGGGGCCTCACTGACAGCTCTGATTGTTGAAGCACTGTGGCAGCAAGGCTGCCCCCACCCCTATTAATGATGCTAATTAGAAACCATGCAGGGCAGCCCCTCAGGGCTGGGGGTGAGGAGAGAGGGGTGGGCTCTGCATAATTTATTCTCACTTAATCTCATTAAAGGGAAAAAGAGAGAGAGAAACGAGTGTGGGAATGCAGGGTATGGGAAGAGAACTGCTGCTCTGGCCCTTTACAGAACCGCTTTCTGCCACAGGACCCAGCTGAGCTGAGTATCATTGCCCTTGCTTTGCAGGTGGGGAGAAGGGGCATGCAGGAGGGTAGCCAAGGTTGCCCAGTGGGTCTGAGAGAGCTGGGAACTGAGCCCAGGGTGTCTGCACCTCCTTACAGCTTCTCCCACTGCTATTTTCTCTTCCCACATTACCCTGGAGAGTGGGATTGCTGGAGGGCTGAGAGGTAAAGGTGTCCTAGCCTTATTGAGCCAGGCATCAGACAAGGCAGAGGCAGGCTATGACCTTGCATCAGCAGTGTTTAGGCTCAATTGCTTTGGAAAGCTCTGGAAGAAGTAGTCACTGCCCTGTTATCAGCAGGTTATCCTTCCAGTCCCCACAGGATCCTGCCCACATGCAGGCAGGCTCTGCAGAAAGGTGCCAAGTGCTTGTCCTGGTGCCAGGAGAAGGCAGCCCTTGCCCCTGCCTTTGTGGCCTGTGGGCTTGCAGCCTCAGGCTGATGAGGGTGGGAATAATCCCTTGATTTTTCCCCCCACCCCAGGCTATTCACCATATGGCTGCAGTCAGAGAGGCTCTGCTCCACGTGTCTGCAGGCTGAGCATGGATGCGGGCATAAGTTATCCTTGAAGCTAACCTAGGGAAGGGACTCGTGGTGCCTGGGGTCACCTGCCTGTACTGTTGGACCGGACCAGCTTTCTTAGCTCTTCTCTGAGCCTCCCTGTTTTATTGCTGTTGCTGGGAAGCTTTGCAAAGCTGTTTCACAGCCAACAGGACAGTCACGTTCACGTGTGGCTGCCCGGAGGGATGGGACCCTCATGAACCCCAGCAAATGTTGATATTCTGGTGTAAGTCTGGGTAAGAGTAAAGCAAAATGAGGAAATGGAGTCATGTTGATTTTTGTCTTTGTTTTTTCATTGTCTCAAAGAAACTTCCTTCTGCTCCTCAGCTCTGCAAGCCCCAAAGAGCATCTTCCACAGGTGAAACAGGAGGGAGACATCATGGCCAGGCTCAGCACTGGCCTCGCTGCTGCTTGCCAGCTCAAGCATGAAGGGCCTGTGGAAATGAAAGAGCTTTTTTGGAAGGGCTCTGTGGGAGCGTGACCTGCAGAGGGATGTGGGCTGTGCTCTGGTAAGCTACAGCCCGACCAGGTATGTGCCAGAGGGGTGGCTCCATGGGAATGCTGCTAACGCCGGCCGGTGCCTGGGTACCACCAAGGTGTCAGCCCCACGGGGTCTCCAGGAGGAAGGGGTGGTGGATCCTGGGTGGGTGGGGTGTTCAGGAGCATCTCTTCGCACTGTCCCTGCCTTTCACCTGCCCTGCTCCAGACAGGAGGGGTGGCTGGTGTGCAGGCAGCGTGGGGTCTTTCCCACCCTGGGATCTGAGTGCGGTGCTTGTGCTCACGCTCGTGGATGGGTCTGGCTGTCCTGGGGGTGAAGGAAGGCAAAGATGAGGTTCCTTGAATCTGCCTTCTTGGCTGTGGTGGGGGCTGTGAAAACCATATCCTTATCCTCTGGAGCAGAAAAAATTGTCATTCCTTCACTCCACTGACCTGGAAATTGTTAACATGTTCCTGTGGCCCGTGGGTCAGCAGCAGCATTGCCTGGGTCACCACGCTGCATTGTCCGGGGGGGAATTAGCCACCTGTTCCCCAGCCCTAATCCTGTGAGCAGGGCAAGCGTGGCTCGGCTTCGCCAGCCTCTCGCACCGTCTGCTCCACAGGCACAAAAAGGCCAGTTAACCTGGGAACCGCCTTGTTTGAAGATCAAGGAGAAGGGGGATCCTTCTGGAAGGGGGATCTGGGCTGTGGGAAAGGGCAGAGGAGCGGGGGAGAGGTGAGCACTGCCTGGGTGGGAGAGCCAGGCCAGTTCAGCAGCTCTGCTTCCACCCAGGACTCGCAAGCCCTTTGGCCACACGCATTCTGCGTGGGTAGATGTGGGGCTGGGTGCTAGAGCCCACTCCTCAGCTTGCTTTACACCCACCTTTTATGCTGCTCAGGGCTGCAAAGGAGCTTCGCTTGTCGCTGTGAGCTCGGAGTGAGCATCGCCTGAAGCCAGCCTCCTCCAGATGCTGTTCGCCAACAGGCACTGCTCAGTACCAAGCCTCTGCGCAGCAGGACCGGGGCTAGACCTCTCGGTTCCATCAGCACGGGGCAGCTGTCCTTGGATCCTGCCCTGCCAGAAGAAAGAGAGAAGGAGCAAAACAGTAACTTGGAGATGGAACCAGGCTGCGTGTGTCCCTCAGCATCAGCTTTTCAATCAGGGAGGCAGCCCTTCCCTCACGAGCGAGTGGAGGGGTGGGCTCCCTCAGAGCTGCTCTCAGGAGCCCTCAAAACTTTAGAAGGACTCTGGGGACCCTTTTTCCTGGGACATTTCCGACGTGAGATATGGCCAAGGCACAACTTCTGGATACAGGAAGACCATCTCCCGAGTTCCGAGCTTTGAACCCAGCATTTCAGTTTGGCTTTAGGCAGAACGAGGGGACAACCTTCACTCTCTGGGAGTCGAGGGGATTTTGGTGGAGGTGGGTGGTGAGATGCCTTCAGTGGGGCCAAATCCTGTGTAACAAAGGGAATGCTTGCACACTGGCTACAGGTTCTGGTGAGGACATCTCTTATTTATCAGAGCTGCCTGCCTTCAGCCTGCTGCATGAGTTTTCCTTCTCCGCGGGCTGGCAGCCAGCTTGCCCGCATGGCCACGGGGAAGGAGGCTTTAAGCACCTCCTTTGGGCTGCCAAGTTCCAGGACAAAGTGCAGAGGAAGGCGAACGGCTGAGTGGAAAACAGGCAGCTCCTTGGTGTGATAAAATGGGCTGTGAATTCCCCACAGCCTCTGACGTGGAGCACAGAGCAAGTGGCCGTAGCCCTGCCCCGCAAGTCAAACAGTAGCACTGCCAGCGCTCTCCGACTGTTTCTGGGCTGCCCTCTGCTCCTTGGGGAGCTTCGGAGCCATCCATGTGGGGAGCATGCGCAATTTCCCATCTATATGTCTCAAGCACAGGGAGGGAAAGATTCCAAAGCCAAGGGATGAGAAAATTAAAATAAGTATCTACAAATAGCTTTATTCAGACCTCGTACTTCCACACTTGGATGCATTACTCTACCTAGCCTTGGACCAGTTGATGGAGACGGCCTGAAGCTTTGAGGGGTCAGACTTAGTTTCTCAGCAAGGCCCAAGGCTTTATAGAGTGGATCTCCAGACTCCCACTGTGGATGGAAGGTGTGAAGACGACGTTTTGGTATCCCCATCCCATGCTCTGTGGCCCCCTCAGCTGGAGATCTGCAGGTGAGACTGGCTGAGAGCTGTGGTGAGAAGTCACTGAGTTTTGGAGGCTCTCCCTCCTCGTTCCTCCCGTGCTACGGCACAGGCCAGTGAGAACGGCCACCAGGATACAGGGACAGCCAAGATGAGGGACTACATGGCAACATCTGTGTGCGAGGGGCTGCCACAGCTGCCGCGGTGCCCGTGAAAGCACCCCGTGGCCCCATCTGGTTTGGGGACAATCCCAGTTCTTATGGAAACACATGGCTGACATCTGGGGAAACAGGAAACGGTGGCAAGCGTTGCCCCAGCAACGGCGTGTCCCTCCGTCTGGTCCCCCACTGGGAGAGCCATGGGATCGGCAGCTCGCCGCTTGGGGAATTCAAAGTACAAGACCGAGGAGACTGATTGATGGGTCGGGTTCAATGGGGAGGGATATGATTAATAAGTGTTATGGCCCCATTGTTCCCGCTGTGCGGCTGTCAGTGCCGGTTAGCGCTGATGGACGCTTTGATGACTCTATGCCCATGGGCGAGCCACCGACTTGATGAATCTCAGCCAGCAGAATAATATTTGCTATGAACCCCTTCTGCCTCCCTCGGACAATAGCGGGGCCGGCCCGCATTGTGCGGGGTCTGGGATCCGGGTTGGGGACTGAGGCCTGAATTTTTTTCTCCAGCGTGGCAGATCCGCAGCGCCCGCCCCTTTCCATCACATCACCCCCCCTTCCTTTACGGGATCACGGTCCCTCATCCTAGTTGGCAGCTGGCTGTGCCAGGGAAGGAGGGAAGGGTAAGAAATCGCAGCGCTTTCTTAGACATGCAAACACAGGGTTTTCAGACTGGAATGTCACCGTGGTCTGGAACTGACAGTAAAGCGCTTCTTTGTGCCAAACATTGGTGTTTTGCAACCCGACGTGTTTTCTTTAGGCGCTGTGCTCCCCGGCAAGGGGCAGGCGCACGCTATGGCAATGTCTCGTGAGCTGTGCTTTAATGAGCTCTGCTCTTGGTTCCCTCGGGAGCTGCGGAACAGTCACGTACTGGCCCCGTGCCTTGACCACCCTCTAGCACTCGGGCTGCTCGGGGGTACCAGGCACTCTTTGTGACAGGAGAAGGCTGGGGTGCATCAGGGCTCCCCGCTGTTGGCTGCTGCAACCTGGATCACCTTTACCAAAGATGCCCTGTGACAAGCGGGAACCGCACCAGCGGGAATCTTCTTCCCAGAGTCCTGTCCTGCTGCTCGGGACAAAACCATTTCTGGATGCAGAGCTCAGCGGTGTTCTCCTGCTCCAGCCTGGACAAAGCACAAGCCCCCTCCCTCCGCAAAGCAGCAAGTAGGTCTGGGAGGGGATGCTGTGCTGGGGCTGCCCCAGCACGTCCAGTTTGGCTCAGTGAGTCCACCAGTTTGTGTCCAGCAGGTTGTTTGTCCTCTCTGATGTTTCAATAAGGCTGCTGCCGCAGAGGGTGAGCTAACACTGCATCTCCGTGTGTGCGAAAGGCGACGACGTTTTACAACTGCTTTAGTTCAGGCAGGATGAGTACAAACCGCAGCAGCACGCGGTGGGCATCCCTCCGGGGTGTTCCCGGCGGTCCGTACCGAGTCCGGCAAAGGGCAGCCCGGGCTGTGGCCGGGCTCCGGGCTGGACCGGGCAGCGGTGCCCTGCGAAGGTGACTCCCAGGGAACGCAGGAGGGGCCGGGCGGGCGCCTGCGGGGCCGCTCCCTCCCGCCGGGGCGGTTCGTCCCGGCACCGCGGGCCTCTCGTGCCCCCTGCCGGCCCCTTCCCGGTCCTGGCGGCCGTCGGGCATCCCCCGACCCGGCCCGGCCCGGCCCGAAGGCGAGGGGCTGCCCCTCCGCGCCTCCGGTGTCGGTCCAGCGGAGCGGGTCCCGGCGTGCGCCCCCCCCCGGGGGGGCCGCAGCTGGGAGGGGGGTGTTCCCGCGTGTCGCTGCAGCAGCCTGCCCCATCTCTGCTGCCGCCCCCCTCGCCGGGGCGATGCACCCAGGTTTCCCGGTCACATCCCTCCTTGGGCCCCGACGGCAGGGTGTCCGTCCCGCCCCGGGAGCGCCCGCGGGTGCGTGGCGTGGGGGCGCTCGGTGCCGCGCGGCTGGCCGCGGTGCATCACAGCTTTCCTCCACGAGAGGCCACTTTCCTCTTGCGTTTGCTGCTTCCCGAGCCGGGAGGGACCTGCGCTCTCTCGAGCAGCGAGCAGGGGACGGCTCGTCCCAGGCTTGGGGTTGGATGTCTCTCCAAGTATCATAGAATCATGGAACGGTTTGGGTTGGAAGGAACCGTAAAGACCATCCAGTTCCAGCCCCCTGCCACGGGCAGCGACACCTTCTACTATAGCCACAGGATGCTTTTTTGCCTACGCCCAGCTTTTGCCACTGCTTCAAGCAAGCAGGGGAATAGTGGGTACGAAACCACACTGGCATGTTTTGTTGGGATAGTACCAACCTGGCTGGCTTAGGAACACCCTAACCTGCCTTGCAGGGCACCCGAGAGAGCCAGAGAAGTGGCAGCACAGGTCAGTCCTGAGGCTGCATCCCACCTCCGGTGTAGGGCCTCTGCTCACCCCTGTACTGCCCAGGCTACACCATCACCCTTCCCACTGTGCCCCTTAAGGATAAACCCACAGGAGGAAAACTCAGTCATCACATCAGGCCCAAAACCAATGTGGCTTTGTGCTTAGGGGGTGCCAAAGAGCTTTCAGCAGAGGACCACAAGTTTCAGTGGGAGCACTTGGAAGCCTCAGGGCTACCCATGGCCATCGGTTGCCTGGCAGGCTGCAGGGTCAGCTCTTGGCAAGCAGACAGACTGGTTAATTGGAAAGGCAAATGGCCCAGGGCGCTGTGAGCTCCAGCTCACTCACAAAGGGATGCTCTGCGCTGTCTCTCTCTTCCAGCCGTGCAGCTGGATGGCAGCCCAGAAAGGCTCACCCTAGCACAGGGCACTAGAGCTGGAAAAGCCACCTCCTGTCTGCAGGACGGACTGGGTGCTACATGAGGAGCTGCGCCCTTCCTGGCAGCCAGAGCCAGGGGAACGAGGCAGTGCAACACTGGGGTTACTCTAATGTCTGGGTCTCACCAGCCCACGGCGAGACCAGGACAGGAATCACTGAGCTGCCCCTGCACACCCGCTCTCCCCTGTCCCTGAGGACCCCTGCTTGCAGTACTGGAGAAAGATCTGGGCACCTGGTGCTTTGCTCTCAGGGAACAGGCTGAGACTCTCTCAAATGACTCTCCCCACAGCGTGCTGCTCTATGGGGACCCATGGTGGGTCTCCTATTTGGAAAATCCCTCTTGGGAGCCGGAGGAGGTTGGGCTGATGCTCAGACTGTGGTGGAGAGCAACACTCCTGTCCTCTCCTGAGGGTCCCCCTGTGCCGGCACGTTGATTACTGAGGGCCTGGTTTCCTCGTTTGTGTCACCGAGGCTGCATTGCAATGGCCGGTCAGTAACTCAATCAGTGTGAGTAATACCCAAGTGCTGCATCTTGGCGCTATTATTGTTCCCCGCCTGGTAAAGGTTTATGGCATTTCATTTCATAGACACTTTCCTGCTGCCAAAGCCTCCAGCCAGGCTTTTACTTTAGCTGTATTAATTCTCCTGGGTCAGCCCTGCTTATATTATGTTTTTAATTGAATATTCTTTTCCTGTCTCACTTTTGCAAATTCAGCCTTGGTTTTCTTCCAGTTTTGCAAGGAAAGAAAAGAAGGAATATGGAACTGGCTGAGCCAGGGACAGCGCTTGGGAGAGAGACCCACCTTTGGCGGAACCAGCTCCCTGGCTAGGAGAGGAATGAAGGGAAGGTGTTGATGAAAACAAGTGGGAGAGAAGCGAGGGGACTGCATTTGTGGAGACCTTTGTCTCCTCTGGTCCAGAGTCAGACTCGTGCCAAGGCCTCTGTCCACAGAGCCCAGGATGATGAAGTTACAGCTCCATCACAGCAGGCAAGTAACACGAGTTCCTTCTGATCCCCAATCCAGGACCAGCACTGGGACTGGGTTAATTTTGAAGCATCCTCCCTTGGCTTTGGCAGCGTGTGTCCCCACACTGGTGGGAGGTGAGGGGAGAGAGATGTTGCTTCCAGACCCACAGCTCTTCTTGTTCTTCCCTGCCAGCACGACTGGGGTGGCTTACATCTTCCAGACCACCCAAGCTGGGAGAAAAACACAGCTCAGGAGGAAAGATCGGCTTGGCTCCAAACTGGTCCTGACTGGAGTGATGCTCTGGCCTGAGGTGAAGCAGCCTTTGCCATGGCCGGACCTCAGAGTGATATGGGAGGATTTCTGAGGCGTGAGACCTGTGAGCCTGTTTCTGTACAGGGGCTAGCACCAGCAAGCCTGCTTTGGCCATGCTTGCTATAGTAAGCGTAAGTACAGTTAATAATAAAGCCTTGCCAGGGAGAAGTAGATGCGTTATGCCAGCCTTTTTCAGACTGAGGTCAGCCCTGCTATTGCTTCTCTTGTAGCTATCAGCATCCATGAGGGAGGCACTCCTGCTGTGGAGATGTCCAGGGCACTAATGGTTTCCAAAAGTGGGTTTGACCGACTGAATTATAAAGCCAAAATAAAGTAAGTTGCTTGCAACAAATCCTGCTTGGCTAGGCTATAAGCAAGCCCTGGGCAAATCTCTAGTCCCAAGCCTCATCTTTGATTTGAACTACTAAACCAAGAGCAACAAGACTGATTAACTTCCCTTCCCTGCCCCCACCAAAGCCTCTGGACTTAAAACCTCTGGCTCTGGTCTATTTCTGCACTATTTTGGCACGTTTTCCTTTACTTTTACCTTATTGACCATCCCGTAAAGAAGACAGGGTCAACCCCAGTTCTGACAGCTCTGCAACGCAGCATCTCACTCATAATGCTCTTTGCAGCTCTGGAAGGGGGCAAGAAGAGCCACGAGCCCCCCTTTTAGTGGGGGCAGAACTCCAGTGGCCGCAGTCAGCTCATCCAGCCCCCAATCTGTTTACCAGGGCCTCCTTCCTGCCCAAACCTCCACCCTTGCCATCTCCCAGCAGGGCCCAGCCGTTTGCTGGCAGAGGCTGCTGGCTTCTCCGCGGTGCTGGTGCTGGGTCAGGAGTGCCCTCGGCACCCAGCTGCCTGCCAGGGAGCTAACCGCTGCCTGGCCGCGCGGGGTGTGAATGCACACACTGTCCGACCGCCTCCACTTTGGCAGCCGATAGCAAGGGCGCATTGATAGAGCCAGGACACGAGGAGCTGCTCAGTTTTAAGATCTTAGCGCAGGGCTGTTCACCCTTGTAAATGGCCTGGCTCCTCAGCGAGGATTATGTGTCTGAACAAGCCCTCAGCGCGGGAGCAGCTGTTTTCCAGCTATTGCCTAACAAAGAAAACTTTTATGACTGCAGAAAAAAGAACAGGACTTGGTTTTTTCAGTCCCAGCCATCTGATTTGAGAGCAGCGCGGCTTAGGAACAACGCCTGCGCAGCTCACCGAGGGGCTGAGTTGCTCCTCATGTGTGTGCTCACTCGTACCCTGCCGCAAGCATCGCCCAGGACCCGCCAGCTCTGCGCCGGAGGAGCTGACAGCACCCACAGAGGGGGAACCCACAGGTGTGAACGTGCAATGCCTCCTCCTTCAGCATCAT
This sequence comes from Rhynochetos jubatus, assembly GCA_027574665.1. Taxonomy (NCBI): domain Eukaryota; kingdom Metazoa; phylum Chordata; class Aves; order Eurypygiformes; family Rhynochetidae; genus Rhynochetos; species Rhynochetos jubatus. Next base: position 6,732,463 of record CM050669.1, read on the forward strand.
TTGTCTCCCTGCCTGCCTTACCTGCCTGCAAACACTGCCAGGTTTTCCCACTGACCTCAACACCAGGTTGCTGTTGAAGAGGCACAGCCTGCCTGGGGCTGCAAGGTTTGGTTTGTCACGGTGGGGTCACTTCTCTCCCCTTGCACAAACTTCATCCTTTCCTTTTCCTTTCTTCTTTTTTAAAGAAACCAATTTCCCAAATGAAGTGCAGTGGGGAGCAGACAGTCTGCAAGCGCCTGAGTCAGATGAGCCTAATGGATGAGGCGACAATTCACTGAAGCACTTTGTTTAATTGAAAGGCTCTGCCTGTTGCTGCCAAAGGTAGTCAGAATGTGGTTCCCCTGACAGGTCCTAAGTAGATGACACAATATATGGAGGCTCAGTCCCCAACACTGCTGTCTTCGGCTCCTTGGCTCGCCTCCTGTTCCCTGCAGCAAGCTGAGTTGCCTTGGCAGGAAGGCGGTGCCTTGCCAGGAGTCTCTGACCGCAGTCTCCCCATGGCCGTGCCTCCCTGAGGCAGGCTCTTGCCCTGGATTAGCAAAGGAGGCTGGAGGGGAAGGCATCTTTCTGGTTGATGCTGTGCCTCAGACTTCCTTTATCATTTTGAGCCAGTCGCTTAGTGCTGCCGGGGCTTCCGAGACCAATGAGAGCACGTACGACTGTGCGGGAGCTCACTTCACCGAGCAGTTGCAAAGAGAAAGGTGTTAAAGGGAGTTCAGCTCTCAAATCCTGCAGGATTGTGGGAGCAGCAGTTGCTGCGGTCAGGCTGGAATGCCCGAGCAAGGTGTGTGAGGCGGCCAGTCGCTGCGGGGCTCGGGAGATGCAGGGTCTCTGCTGGGAGGCTGTGTCCCTCCATCGCTCCTGCTCCAGCCTGGTACAGCACATGATGCTGGCTCTCCCCGTTTGCTCAGGCGTGTACAGCTAATTTTTCCCTCCCCCTCTTGTAACTTTTTGATAACAAACATCAGGCCTTTTATTTGGATTCAGCTCTTTGCAGTGCATCCAGCAGATCTGAGGAAAGGGGAATTCTGGAGAGTCCATTAGGTACCAGCTGGGTCAGGACACTGGGGCGGGCAGGCTGCCTTCCCCCATCCTCTTTGGCCATGTTGCTGGGTACAGCAGGACCCTCAGCTGGCAAATGCTCTGGCAAGGCACTGCAGGTGCAGCTGGGCTTTGACTGAGGACTCGGAGCCTGGACTGCTACGTTACTGGGCAGGGGTTCCTGCCTGCTCATCCCCTGGCCAGCAGCAACAGCAGCTCAGCTCCCGGGTCTCCTGCCACCTCCAATTGACACCCTGGGAAAGGTAAGGCCAAGGAGGGCAGTGACTTGCCCAGACCCAAGGGGTGGCTGGCCCTGCTCTGTCTCAGCAACATCCCTTCACTTTGCCGGGGAAGAGCAGGCAGCAAGCGGTTAACTCAGCCCGAGTCCCTGCGCTGTGTGCGCAGAATAATGAATGCAGGGGAGAGCGTTTGGGAGATTCAATGCGAGGCAGCATCGGCCCAGCACTGGCTTCTCTCAGCTTGGTACCCAGAGGATGAAATATTTCCTGGCCATTCTGCGTGCATGCACTAAGAAATTGATTTTCAGATAGAAGAAGAAATCTTTTAAGAGCTGATAGTTTCAATGTCTTTTTTTCTCTTTTTTTTTTTTTTTTTTTCGCCCGTGCTAATGGCAACAACAGCAGCTGCATTAACTGTTTTGGATAAAACTCAACACAAAAGCCTCTATCTCCCTGAGAGTCTGGTCCAATAAATCCTGCCTTTAACTATGAAATGGGTTTAAGGGAGTGTGAGACCACAAGCCGGGAGGGCTCGTTCCCTCCCTGCCAGCCTGTGGGCATTCCATCCCGGCAGCCTCGCTGGGCACCACGCAGACCCTTTGTCAGAGGAGCCCAGCAGAGAGGAGCCAGGCAGCAGCTCGGCCCGCCAGCAGCTTTGCAAGGGTTGCCAAGAGCCCTCTAACCGAGTGCTAAAACCTTGGCTTCTCAAAAACAAGAGGGAAAGGGAAAAAAGCCTGATCCCTGCATGCCCTGAATCCTAATCTCTTCTCTTTCAGCTCGAGTCCTTCCCAGCACCAGTAAAGGAGGGCTCCCGAAAGCCGGGTGTCTTTGTGGTGTCTGCCAGCTCCTCCAGCGCCGGGGATGCTGCTGGAGCCTGGAGCAGGGCACACGCAGGACATCGGCTGTGGCCACCCTCACCTCTCCTGCTTGCCACTGGGACCGGCCGGCACGGTGTGGGCAGCACGTTACACCGGCCAGACGATGTGACCGGTAGGAACCGGGACTGCCCTGGCTGCTGGAGCTCCTGGACTCTCACTATTTTAAAGGGCTTGTTGCAGAAGGGAGATGGGATATTCCTCTCAGACAAGATTTTGTGAAAGAACAGGGCTGGGTTATTAGCACTGTGCATCGTATGCGTTTCTTGCAGTAAAGGCTGGGCCAGATTTGGCAGGGAGGGAGGCCTGATCCCAAAGGTAGTAACATCCTGCAAGCTGCCTTGGACATACGGTGGCTGCCTGGGGGAAATGAGGCCTTACTAGTAGGAGATCTGGATTGAAAGAGCTGCCCCGGCTCCTGGGGACACACTGGGGGAACCCAGGGAGCCCTGTGATGGAAGGTGGGCGAGATGAGAGCCAGGACTGGGCACATCCAGTTTCAGATGGGCAAAATCCCCAGCCTCCCTCATGAGAATATGCAGCTGGTGTCAAAACCAGCCTCGGTCCTTAAACCGGGAAAGACTCGCTGTGTTCTGCTTGGAATGTTCTTCAGCCCCTCGTCGCTGTATCCGTGACCCCCACACCAACTCCTGCCCACAGCTCCTGCCAGCGCTTGCCTCGGGCACCGTGCTGGTGCCCACGAACCTGTCGCAGGGGTGGGCACTGTCTGAGCGGTGGAGAGCTGAAATTTTTGCTTTATGGTAATGAAAAAAATGCTTTGGTTGCACTTTCTCTCCAGCTAATCCAATTTGTCTCCTTACTGCTTTCAAATGCCTTTTAAAGATTCCTAGCAATGTATTATAGAAATCCATTTGCTGAGATGCAGCAAAGAGGGGCATTTTTATTTTACAGTTATTAGCGAGTGACAAGGTAAGTAACTCAGAGAAGATTGATCACCTAACTAAGCATTTTTACTTTCTCAATTAATCCTGGCATGATTGTAATAAATCCAGGAGTGGGAGTAATTAGATGTGAACGGACTTCACTTCCTTTTGCTGCTGCGTGTCAGGGGTAATGGATAGAGACATCTTTCTCTTGGAAGTGGCCTAGGGAGACGTCCAGTTAGATGGGATTTCTGGAAAGAAAGATAGATGTCAGGGGCCAGTGTTCACTTTTTCCTCAATGGAGAACAGATTTATGCTATCAATCCACATTAAGAAGACTTCATGGCTACATAGAAATCCACCAAGAGTAATTCAATTAGCCCCATGCACTTTTTAAGATGGGATTTGATAATGGAGGATCATTTGCCCTGAAGTTCACACTGAATTTTCTTTCTGCTTCTTTTTTCTTTTTCTTTTTTAATTAAGAGTCATCGTGGTTCACTGGAGGCTTTTGCCTCGGGGCTGAGAGGTTGCTAGGTTAAGTCCTAAGCCATGCTGGAGGTTCAAAGCCACTGAAAGCACAGCGAGATGACACCTGCATGCGTGCTCTGTCCTCCGTCCCTCTCGCAACGCTGAACCAAGCCCGTCCTTGCGAGCTTGAGGTCTGTTCCTCGTACCGAGCGAGGGCACGGGCTCGCTGCTGACTCAGGGGGAAAAGTACCCACCTGCCTGAGATGCAGGGCTGGTTCCAGCATGAAGGAAGTGCACAGCCAGTGCCATGGGATCAGGAACACCTCCACCCCAGTCACGGCTGCAGCCTGTGCCGCTGAGGGTCCTGTGGGCTGGGGTCCCAACCCCTCATGCCACTTTCAACAGAGTCCTCTGGGTGTGGGGGCCCTGGAGACTGACTGCTGCTCTGATCTGCCACATACAGATACAAACGACTGTGACTGCAGCCCTTCATCTCGTTGCTGACCCGAGTGGTACCCTCTGTGCTTCTCCTTGTGATGCTGCGGTGCCCATCGCAGCCAAACCAAACTTGCCGGGCGCTGCTGCCACGCGAAGCCCCTCTTGTGTGGGTCTGACTCCAGCCCCCACTCCCACTGAGACCTCATTAATAGATTTACTTATTTGAAAATCATTATACAGGCAGACAGCCTCATAGATGTAGGATCCCAGGGGCAACTTGTTAGCAGCTGCTCTGTAGCTACATCAAGAGATTTTCTGACAGTACACAAAAGCCATTTGACAATGTCAGAAACCACCGAGAGGGATTAACTTAAAAGGGAGAAGGGGGAAAAAACCCACATTAAAACATGTCTTGGAGCTTATCAGAGGTGGAAAGCCTCAGAGCAGAAAAACCAGCCAGTGGGGCATCGAGGCAGCCAGGGAAGAAACGAGGGGCCAGCCCGAGCAGGAGCGGAGACACCGTCTCACCCCTGGGGAAGTATTTCCCGCTAACGCTGGGGTTCTGTTGTGCTTTGCCACGGTATTTGCACAGGTCTTTCATATTTTTTTTTGAAGGCTCAGCCTAAAATCTTGCAGGTTTCCTGCTACGACGTGTGAGCTCTGCTCTCTGCCCCTCGCTGTACTAAGAGGTGAGCAGACGGAGGTATTTTCCTTGTGGTTACTGATCCCGTGGCTGCTGCGACTTTCGGACAGCAACCCCGATACACCTTGGAGGACCTGCTCTCAGCGAGCGCCAAGCACCTGCCCACAGGGCCCCACCAAGGGAAGCAGCCGGAGAATGAAGGTATGACACCCATGATAGCCTTGGCTGAGAGCTCTGATAACAAATATCATGAAAGGGAAGTGCTCCGGGGTCAAACGGCAGAGAGATGCTGGCACGAAACTGCTGAGTGCAGCAGGAGTGTCTGTACAGTCATTCTGCAGAGGCAATAACTCGCAATAAATGAGAGACCTTTACGGAGTTACTCAGCCCAACCTAAAAGAAGCTCATTTGCCTCTGTTGTTAAAATTGGAAAAATCTTCAAAGGACATGAAAAAAAATTACAGTCCTGTCAAAAATATGACAGCTGCTACCACTGGAGGGAAAAGCCCTGACCAGGCAAAGCCTTACCCAGGCAGTTAACCTCAGCCACGTTAAGAAATGCCACAGACATCGCCGGAGCTTGCTGAGGGCTGGGAGTTAGACAGGTGTCTGAAGGTCAGCATTGCTCAGCCGACCAGGGCTAGCAATGGTCTCACGACACCGCGGGGTTTCATGAAACCGCTGGTTGCTGTAACCAACTGCTTGGAGGCATCACAGCCTCCTCTCCCTCTCCTCTCTTTTCCTCAACATTTTAGGCCCCTCCTGCAAGCAAATCTTGGAAATGCCATCCAAACACGTGCAGAGGTGTCCGGAAGCAACTACTGCGTGAGTTCTTGTGCATTTTCCAAGATCTCCTGATTTTTCAGGGGCCGTCTGAGCTGCTTCGCTTGCGAGCCTAGCTCAGGGCAGGTTTTGCCAGCCCCGGGTTTACAATAACTGCCTTGTACAGAGCCTGGACAACCCCCAGTGATTTACGTCCTTTTGTCAGTTACAGTTTATTTATTTTGTGCACTAATTTGCCAACTAGTTTGTTTCAGTTTTCCCACAGTACCATCAGTTTCTCGGCCGCTTTTTTTTTTTCCCCGTCAGTGCTTCAGCACGGCGATGGTAGAGCAATACCACGCGGGAATGTGCTGCTCCCAGTGCACGTCGGCCGTAAGAGGGGTGCTCGGGGTGACCACGCTCCTTCGCTTGCGTTTTGGTGCCATCCTTCCAAAAAGCCAACTGCTTTCTCGTTATCAACTTCATTAAAGCCGCGCACGGAAAGGAGAGGCGAGGTCCTGGCGGGGCTTGCGTGGCACCTCCACCAGAAAGCCTACAACGCTGAGTAAATCTACTCGAAGAACTGGCCATATAGGGGAAAATAGATGAGAAAAGCCTGTGAAATTAATTTTTCTCTTCGCAGCTTTGCAAGCAGATGGGGGGGTGGGGCTAGAAGGAGAGAACTGACAAACAGAAAATAGTACAAACACAGCGTAAATAATTCTTCCCCTCTCCTCTTCGCAAAGTGTGGGAGCAGAATATTACAGCTGGTTTCTTCCCCCTTGAACTGTGGTTGTTTCTGTGATTTACAGTCGAGCTGCCCTCGAGGAATACAATAAAAATTAATAATTAAAATAGCAAAAATAATCTGCCAGGCACTGAAATATTTTTAGCTGATTGCTTGAGTTTATAATAGCAGCAGTGTAATAATGGAGTCCTTTGTGCTAACCCTCCACTATGTAACTGTGACGGCTGCGGAGCCTGGACTCCACGTTGCTCTTGGCTGGTGATGGAGCCTTCCCACTGCAGCTGAACGCTGCTCCCTTGTCCCGCATCGAGAAACCATGTATTTCCGTGAAGTTCATTGGCTGGCACAGGCAGAAAATCTGACATTGTTCATGCTTTGGGTCCCTTTGCCCTGCGGCACCTTCTTGGCAGGGGAGAGCGCAGGGACCGTTCCTCCCTGTTTCCTACAGGAGTGGGACAGCAGACAGGTGGGTTTAGAAGAATTAAGCCCTTCCAGGTGAAGCCGTGTTTCCTGCAGACCTAAGTGTGTTGTGAGCCACTTTCTTATGAAAATCTTATCTCTGAAGCCCTCGCTGAAGTGGTAAAATACTGCGTGCTTTTGAGCAGGCAGTCTTCTTTCGACGTTGAAGTGGGAAACTCAGTTTTACGGGAAGAAATCAAGGCTTTGAGCAGACGGGGACCTGCGAGAGGGTGCGGGGTGTACACAAACAGCCAGAAGTCACTATGGAAATGCCAAGTGCACTGTTTAAGAATATGTACAGCATGCCTTCCCTGTGAAACCCACAGCACTTGCGATACCTCCAGACAGATTTATGCCATCTCTGGTATTTCATCCTCTTCAGGGTAGAAAGTAGGCTTGGACAGCATTTTGAACACTCAATAAGATTCATTTATTCCTATCTTGTAGTTAATTTCTGTTTATGCGCCAGGAGAGAGAAAAAGGATTGGCACATACACAATTACAGGGGCAAAAGAGCCCAAACGGCACAAAGAGCACTGCTCAAAACTTAGAGGGCCAACAGGGCGGCTGGTCATCCTCAGAGCCTGACAGTGGAGGATGCTGCTGTGTATCGAGACAGCCACATCAGAGGGTGACGTGGGGCACGTCGTGTCCTTTGCTGGCACCGTGTCATTGGCGTGGATAAACTCCCCCCCACCATCCGTAATTCACCCGCTTGGCCCTGGGTCACAAACACAACTTGTTTAGGGCTACCAAGTAAAACGGCCTTGTAAAATGCCTCCGGAGGGATGGCTAATTTATGGAGGGGAGAAATAATATCCCTCCCCTGGTGCCACTTAACTTTTCATTTTAAATTTGCAGTAACCACATGTGACATCTGGAAAAACTGCCGTCCAGTCCCTGGAGAAAGCCAGGGCGGGAGGTCGCGGTGCTCCAGGGGCTGACACAGGGTCCTCGCAAGGTGTTGGGGAGCCCTGAGCCATCTCCCCCCTGGGCACCCATCCACGCGATGGACCAGGCGTGGGCTCGATCCGCAGCAGGGCCAGCCTGGCTGCGCGGGCCTCAGTTTCCCCATAGGGAGACAAGGAGCAGGTCCCCCGATGTCAAAGATGGGTTGGGGGTGGCAGAGGAGGGATGCACCGGGGTTGCTCCTGCAGCTGCACCTCGGGGGGAGCCCCGGCAGCACCGAGCATCCCCGCGGGTGCGGAGTGCTGGGTGGGAGACCCCGTGTTAGGGATGTGGGGGGGGGCGCAGACCGGTCCTTACACCTTTAAAAGTCTCCTCACGTTGTCGCGCTGGTTATCCATTAACCTGATGCGAGCTGCTTTTCCTGGGGGTGGCGGCCTCGGCGGCGCTGCAGTGGGAGCCGGCAGCAGGGCTGGATCCCTTCCCCCCCCCCCCTCCGCCCCAGCCCCGCTCCCTCCTTATCAGCAATTCAGATTGCATGCAAATCTGCGGGCTTTCTTACAGGGACAAGGCAGAGGACCGAGCGCTTCTCCCCGGCCGCGGCTTCGGGGGAGAGATATCTCCTCCTCCTCCTCCTCCTCCTCCTCCTGGGATTTTCCTCCTTCTCCCCTCCCCTGCTCTCCCCTCCCCTCCCTCCTCCCTCTCTTTCTTTCCTCCTTTTCACCTCCTCGAACAAAAGTAGCCCTTCTCCCTGCGCCAGCCGCCGGGCCGCTTTGTCTGCCCGCGCCGTCCGGGTGCCGGTGGCAGGGAGCGGGGCCGAGCCGTGCCGTGCCGAGCCGTGCCGGGCCGGCCGGGCCATGGCGGGGCGAGCGGCGGGCGCCCGGGAGCTGCTGGCGCTGCTGGTGCTGCTGGTTCTGGGCGGCCGGGGGGAAGCGACGTGCCCCGAGAGGGAGCTGGAGCGGCGGGAGGAGGAGGCCAACGTGGTGCTCACGGGCACGGTGGAGGAGATCATGAACGTGGACCCCGTGCACCACACCTACTCCTGCAAGGTAAGGGGCTGGGGGACCGGGAAACTTTCGCCCCCCCCTCCCCATGTCCTCTCACCCCACCGGCGCCTTCTCAGCCGGGCGCATGTGGCTTGTATTGTATGCGCCGGAGCTTTGGTGTGTAATTATGTATTTTTAGCCTGCGGAGGCTCTCCCCGCAGCTGTGTCGAGGGGAATCTCTCCAGGTTGCTTTTTATGGGCATTTCCCTTCTTTCCATCATGCGGAGCCGACTCCCAACTTTCTGCCCTGGCTGCCGGGAAAGGGGTTCGGAGCCGCTCCCTGGTTACTTTAGCTGCATTGAGTTCCTCTAGCTCCAGCTATTGTTTAACTACGAATCTGGCCTCTGGCTATGTTTTTTTTTTTTCCTCCCCCCCCTAAGACGGTAAAGTACCGAGCAACCTGAAATACCATCCGCCTGCTTGTCAGAAAACGTGCTGCACGGCTTAACCCTTCCCGGGGCAGGAATCTTGCTTGCGAGGACATGCTGCTACCTTGCCTTTTTCCCTCTTCTCCCCAGCCCCTCTCCTGCCCATCCTTAAAAAGTACTGCGGTTCCTGTGGTTAGTCTGAGCAGGGCCTGGGGTGATGTGCAGGGGTGCGTTGGTGGGAGAGGTCTGTGGGTGCAGGGGAAGGTTAACTTTATACCATGGCGTTGCCTTCTGTTCTTAGAGCATCTCTCATCCCACTGAACCAGTGGAAGAGCTTCTGTCTTCCCAGCTGGCACCCGCTGCTTCTCGCTTGCTCCCGTTGCTCCGTCCCCGGCGATGCTGCGTGGTACAATCTGTACCCTGCTCTTGTAAATCAGATCACAGACCCTCCAGGCTAGTGCGGAGAGCGTATGTTTGCGGAGTGTCTGGCACGTCCTGGGTGCTATGTTGAAAACTAATAAGCTGCTGCCAGCAGCCGGTGTCCTGTAGCAGCTTGGGGCACATATGGCTGAATGGATGTGGGCCACCTGACGCCGGGGCAAGGGTTGCCATGCAGGAGGTGGTCCAGTGAGGCAGACGCGCTCACTTAAGAAACAGGTCTCTTTTCTCCCGCTGCGGACACTCAGCGAGGTGTGTGGCTAGTGTAAAAATCCAGGTTTCCTCATCTTGCTGCATCAGAGCAATGCTCTGGGCCGGGAAAACCATTTTTCCTGCGCTCCTGTGATGGTAAATCTGCTTGCTCAGCAGCTCTGCCTTAGAAAGGGCACAGTCAAGTCCAACCAAGAGCAGCAAGGGAGCAACACGTGGGGAGGAACCTGATCTGCAGGTGGTGGCTTTATTTGAACCACAGTCTGCATTGCTCAGCTTGGGAAGAGGGTCTCGCGAACAGTTTTCCGTGAACCATCCCAAGCAACACCGTGGAGAAGGCTTGTGCTACTCTGGAGTTAACTGTGGGCTTTCGCTTCTGCTGATCGCTAGTGTCATAACAGCACCTGAAGGCCAGAACCAGCTCCCAGTCCTAGAGTCCTGTAAAAGAACGCGAAAGGAGAAAAACCTCCTCTCCTACCCTGGGTGGAAGTGCCCATCCTGTCTCGTGGCAGCTGTCCTGGTTATGCTCTAAGATGTAATTTTCTTAGCACAGTGGCTCTTCAATCCCTTTACCTACACATCAGTCTCCCCTATGTAATTTGTAATGATAGGTTCGTAGCATGTTTGCAGGAAAAAAGCTTTGAAATGGGACTTGGGGGTGTCTTAAGGACCTGAAAGCAGGTAGATCTCTCCTAACTGTGACTGAGCAGGGCGTAACACGGCTTGTAAACGCGTAGCTTTGCAGCAGCTGTTGGCCTGTTCCACCCCAGGATCTCTCAAGGTATTGAAATTGCTGTGGATTCCGCTGATGCTGAGTTGCAGGGTTAGACATAATTGCGATTTGATTTGGTTTGGTTGTTTTTTTTTTTTTCCCAAACACGTAGGTTCCAAAAGGGCAGCTTGGGCATCAAACCTCACCGCTGGCTCCTGGTGCCCTGTCGGAGCAAGCCAAGGTGTAGAAGGGATCTCGCTGGTTAGCTGCTGAGAAAAGACACGTTCGTTTCCTCAGTGTCCTACTCCAGTAACCGTTCCTCAGGCCCTGGGGTTACCTCCAAATACCGCAGTTATCTCTTGTCAGGTTGCTCTTTATCTGAAGAGGAAAGGCAAGGGCTAGTGTGCGGTGGGAGTTCCCTAGAGCCCACACCCAAAATAGTGTTATGGGTGGTCTGTGAGGGAGCAGGCGTGTATCTGTGAGTGCTGCGGTAGCATATTGCTCTTCCTAGTTAAGCTCTAAACCCTCCCAGCTGAAGCCTTTGATAGATGAAGATAAGCACATTACAACTCAGAAGAAATGCGAAGTTAATGTTAGATAAACACCCGTAAATAGCTACCGGCCATTCCTTCGCTACTGGAGGAGATGAATAATAAGGAAGAGCAGGCTGACAGAACACCCAAAATTGACTCCAAAACTGGCAGATGTGCCGCTTTACCGAGGAATTTGGCTTGGGAACGGAGATGCTGCGCTTGGTCCTGACTGCAGCCCTGGGCTTCCTCGTCTTCCCAAGCTGGCGGTGCTGCTGTTCATCCTCTTTACAGCCTGTGTGTTGGCATCGTCCCTTCCTGCTTTTGAGTCCTCTGATGTGCCTTCTTCTGGTCTGACCTGATATTTATGAAGGCAGCTCCTATTTATAGGACAAATACAGGTTCTATATGTGCTATAGGAAGTGTTGAAAAGGATGTGGATCCTGTTCCAAACAATAGAGCCCGTATTTTGGGGTTAACGGTGGCTTTTGTCCAGCCAGGGTTGGATGTGGAAGTTGCTGGGGGAGGTGGGTTTGGTGCTGTGCTAGCTCCTAGGGAAAGGACAGCCGGCTTCTGCCAGGGAAAGGCACAGAGAAAGGGGAGAGGGATGGCGTGCGGTCAGGAGGGAAGGGTTTGGCGAAGCTGCGAGCGGAGCTGATGCTGCCGCTACCCTTCCTCTTTAAGAACTGCCAAAATCTAGTGGTGACCCTTTTAGTTCTGTCCAGGGTGACAGCTCTCTTCCTGAGGAGACTGTGCTCTAACTTCTCACCCACCTTTACAGTCCCAAGGCTGGCATTTCTCAAAGCATCTTCTGACAGGAATTCACGAGCACTGCACGTGCTTGTACAGGTGGTCCCGTTCCCTGTTGTGGGATGGACCCCCATGGCACGTTGGAAAATCCTTTTACCTTCTGGCCTTGTACTGCACTTAGAATATAGCCTTGCAAGGATCTGCTTAAATAAAGTCATCCCTGTTCTTACTCTGCCTCCCTGTTGCTGCCAGGAGTCTTGTAAAACAGTCTTAATCCAGTGTTTTATGTGCTCGCTGGCGAAAGAGTGAGTCTGCTATAGCGAAGGGACCTCTTGGAACTAGGCTCCAGCCTGGGTTTTTTCTCTCTCCCCCTTTTCTTCCTCAATCCTTGATGTAGCCTGTGAGTCACCAGTGACAAAGTCTTAATTATGTGTGATGATGAATGGGATGCCCTACAGGTAATTGCTTGGTCTTTGGTGCCTTCACATCCATTCATTATAGAGGATAAGGGTGGGGAGAAAGCTGGTGGACTGTGATGTTGCTTGTGAATGCTGTGGCCTGGCTGTGAGGTGTATGAGTAGAACAGCGGTGCTAATTAACTCCAATTACCATCTGCTTCAGAAGAGGGGGTAGGCTTTAGCCTTTCTTTCCCCCCCCCTTCTTAGACCTAGCTGTGAAAATGCCCGACTGCTACCTTTCAGCACAAACCTGGGGCTCTGCTCTCTGCCTGTCTCGCGTGTTTTTTTCCCTTTTGTCTCCTTTGTGTTCCTGGGTTTTGGCCCCCGGTTGCTTGTGCACCCACCTCCCCTCCTCGCAGCGAGCGCCTGCCCCGCGGGCAGCTGCCCAAGGAAGAGGAGGTGAGGCTGCGGGAAGGTGTCTGGACTTGACCGTGGGGAGAAGCGGAGCCACAGGCGCTGCCGGGAAATGCTGGAGGAGCAGCTGGTCCTGGGTGAGGAGACTGGTGCAAGCTGTGCTCCTTAACACCTCACCTGAGGTGCCGTGGTGGCCCCAGGCTGGGTCTTGGAAGAAAGGGGGGTGGCTCTTTGAAGGGGGCTGCCTCGCGTGGCACCGCCTGCACGTGGGGAGCAGATGTCTCTGTGCGATAGCGGGATTCCCGCAAGAGCAGAGGGGAGGAAAGCTGCCTGTCGCAGCTACCCGTCCTTGCCATCTGAAGCTCCGTCTGTTTGCTGGTTGCCTGCCATCGAGAAAAGGGCTCGTGCTGACAGGGCTGCATACCACCGAGCAGTCAGCTTTCCAAGCGGGAATCGTCTCGGGCTGAAACAGGCTGCGCAAATCATAGAATCATGGAATGGCTTGGGTTGGAAGGGACCTTAAAGCCCAGCCAGTCTCACCCCTGACATGGGCAGGGACACCTTCCACTAGACCAGGTTGCTCCAGGCCTCATCCAGCCTGGCCTTGGACACTTCCAGGGATGGGGCACCCACAGCTTCTCTGGGCAACCTGTCCCAGTGCTCCACACCCTCTCCGGGAAGAATTCCTTCCTGATGTCCAACCTCAATCTCCCTCTTCCAGTTTAAACCCGTTACCCCTTGTCCTGTCACTCCCTGCCCTTGGAAAATGGCTTTGAAGGCGTTGCTTCTTACCCCTGCCGAGCACCTTGGGCTGTGCGGGGAGGAGTGGTAGCCTGCGTATCAGTTATTGCTTGTCCTTGGGCTGCTGTGGCATTGCTTAGCCCTGGCCCAAGCGGAGCTGATTCCCTCCGTGCTGGAAAAGCGTGAGAGCATGTGGGTGCAAGGTCTGTAGCTAACCTCTCTGTGTCTGGGGGCAGCTAAGGCATGCGTGGCTTCCAAAGAGGGGCTGTCACCGTGTTGATACCTGGGGTGGTTTCTGATCTCGGGTATGCAGAGCAGGGCTCACCTCAGTAGTACACGGTGCTGCTGGTTGGATCCCAGGACCTGCTGGGCTGGGTGGGAGCTGAGACCCATCGTGTCCAGAGTCCTTCTCCGAGGCGGGCAAATATTACACCTTCAGGAGAAGGTGTGAGAAGGAGGAGGATCTGAGAATAAAATATACCCCTAAACATTGTTCTTAACCTTCACTTGCACGCATGGAGTACAGAAACACTGAATTCATTCCCTTTTTCTGCTTGACAGGTGAATTTTGTGCTGGCCTGAAGGGTCTCGCCCCAGCACCTATAGCTGCCTACTCCTGGTCGTGGCAGGGACAGTGTGTGGGAGTTCAGCTCGAGATCATTGTGGAACTTGAAGCCTCTTGATCAGGACAGACAGTGTTGAGCTCAGACCCCTGAAATTCTGGAGTTGGGGCTTCAAAAAATTACAAGATTGATTTAAGGTCATGAGACTTGCGTTCCCTCCGCCCCAACATATTTTTACCCTCTGATTTGAACTTTGCAGTGTCAGGTCTTTGTTCCCTGTAGTCGTTGAGTAATGGGATGGAGGGATGTAGTGTGAGCAGCTGTCTGCCCCCCTGCCATCCCCTGTGTCCCTCAAGGCCGGGAGAGACCTGTCTGCCCACATGCCTGTGAGCATCCTTTCTCCGCCCCGTGTGCTCCCTTTGGAATTGCACTCTCACAGCACGTACGTGCGCGTGTGCCCGTTTCAGAGGGGATCAAGAGCCCCCTTATCTCTGAGCCACCACCTCCCTGACTGCTTTACTGCTTGGCACGGTGTGCTGAAGAGCTCTTGGGGCGGTGAAGAGAGCTGGAGAATGCAGGTGACGGAGCACTCGGGCTGCAGTGGGAGGGGAGACGCTGGCGGAGAGCGTGATAAAGCACGCTCTGAGCGTGCCAGGCCAGGGATGCCTGCGGTCCCAGCAGTATCCCAGCTAGCGAGCCGCCCTTGCTCCAAGCTAAACCTCAGGCAGCTCTCTGATGGGCTGTTCCCATTGCAGGCGACTCACCAACTCGGCTCTGTATTTCCCCAGCAATCGGATGGCAGCAGCAGCAGGAGGATTTCTGACCTGTCGGGAGTGGATGGGGACATGTCTCTGCTGTCCCATCTGCAGTAAATTTTAGGTCTGGTGCTCCCCTCCCGTGAGGGTTGTTTCTTTTGGGCAGTTTGCTGCGGAGAGTGTGGCACTGGAGAGCGGTTGGCTTGCGGTTGTGTGCACATCTCTCCTTTTTTGGGCAGGGGGATGAGCCAGCAGTGAGGTCTGGGGAGAGTGCTCTAGAACCGCTGGCAGCGGGGGCAGAGCGGGACTAACTCCGATGGCCAGGACTAATTTTCCTGCCTGAGGTTTGGATGAGTAAAGGGAAATGGGCTCCTCCTGCCAAATCCTCCATGTGTTTTAGCAAATCCAGTCTGCTAATGCAAAGGGTTTTTTTCAGTTGTTTATAGGAACTTAAGTTCACAGATTCAGAGTGTTAGGGGTTGGCAGGGCCCTCTAGAGATCATCTAGTCCAACCCCCTGCCAGAGCAGGATCCCCCAGAGCAGATCACACAGGAACAAGGCCAGGGGCTTTGGAAAGTCTCCAGGGAAGGAGACTCCCCCCCCCTCTCTGGGCAGCCTGTCCCAGGGCTCTGTCACCCTCACAGGGCAGAAGGGTTTCCTCATGTTCCTCATGTGGAGCGTTACCTGCTCTGCCTTTTGTCTTCCCAAGGTACTGCTGCCTTGTCAGAGTGTGACGACCCCCTCCTTTCACTCACCCAGCCCACCCGCCTCCTCCTGCCCCTGGTTTAAGGCTCCTGTGCCACTGTTGAGCCTCCCCCGTGGGTGGATGGCTCTTCAGCTGTGCAGCCTTCCCTGCCTGGGGCTTCCAGACATTTAATGTTCCCTTCAAAGCGTTTTTTAATTCAGAAGTGTTTTCTTCTCCCTTGATGCGTTTCACCGCTGAGATTTTGTTGCGCATCAGGATATCTCTGGGGTAACTGGAGTCTGTCACCTGGAATGATGCTGCCTGGGAGTGGAAGGGGGATTCCTCTGGCAAGACTTGCCTGCTGCTCCTTATAGGGCTTGAATCGTGTCGCTGACCCCCTGGCCTGTGTCTGCAGAGGCTGGGCTTGTGTACAGGGAAAGGGTCAGTGGCAGAGGAGTTGGATCTCATTTCTGCTGAAGCGTCCAGTCCAGGAGTGAATCTCCTGCTGTCAGTTTGAATTCCTCAGTAGGAATGGGCAGGACTGGGTTAGTTCTGACTTTTTTAAAAGTTATATTATTTTCCTGGTTGAGTCTCTGCCAGCTTTCCTGGCTAAGTGCGGTGTCCCTTGGTGGAGAGCAGCGTTCCCTCTCATGGTCAGTCATCTGACAGCTGAAATGGCTGGTGTGGGCATAAAGGTTAGAACAACAGCAGGGAGAAAAGGTTGATTAGCTCATCCTCTGCTTTACTGGTCATGTACAGCAGAGGCAGGACAGCAGCAGAGGCTTCTCCTGCCAGGGAAGCTCGTGAGCAGCCTGTGTGGTCTGAGTTGAGCTCTGCTGTAGAGGCTGTCGGGGTCTGCTCGCCCATTCTCCCACCCCATCATTGCTGTTCGGTGGGAGCTCCCCTTGCCGGGCTTTCCTGCACGGGGTGGGAGGTTGGTCGGTTGGGGAGAGCAGGAGAACCGGGCCGCGGGGCCCCTTGCGTGGGGAAGGGGCCAGGAGTGCCAGGTACCCGGGCCAGAGGGTTGGGCACAGCTTTGGCAGAGAGAGTTGTACATCTTTAGTCTTCGTTGCCCACGCATTTTATGCTTTTAGAGGAATGGCTAATGGAATTAGCTCTGCTGGAAGGCTTGAATCAGCCTGAACCACTCCTGTGCATCTCGTGACAACGTGATAAACATTAACTGGCCCAGAAGGTGCCAATTGTTCGTGGTTGCGAGATGTTCTCACGTGCTCTTTCTCCCTCTCGTTCAAGGTGAGAGTCTGGCGTTATCTGAAAGGCAAAGACATCGTCACTCACGAGATCCTTTTGGATGGTGGCAACAAAGTCGTTATCGGTGGCTTCGGGGACCCGTTAATCTGCGACAACCAAGTCTCGACCGGGGACACACGGATTTTCTTCGTCAACCCTGCCCCGCAGTACATGTGGCCGGCACATCGCAACGAGCTGATGCTGAACTCCAGCCTCATGCGGATAACGCTGCGTAACCTGGAGGAGGTGGAGCACTGCGTGGAAGGTGAGGCTGCAGCTCGAGTGCCCGACTTTCCCTGGTATGCTCTGAGGACACAGCAGCGGCCAAGCCCTGGCTCTGCTGGCCACCTCATTCTCTTAGCTTGTAAATGTTTGGGAAATGATCCCGCTGGTGATGAGGTGGATCAATCCTGCTGTTCTGCAGGTGTCTAGGGTAGAGTCATGCTGCTCTATGGACTTGCTTATCATGGGGACAGTGCCTGGCATTGACCTTTTTGTCAAAGACAACGGTTGCAACCAAGGTACAGCCAAGCAAAGTTATTGTTTGCTCCAGATTCGATGCAGGTTCTCAGTCCAACGGGGTTGGGAACACCCCTACTGCAAGTCCTGTCCTAGCACAAGTGTGTGGCAGGCACTTGTCAGGGAATTTAGACTCCTCACACCTGAGTTAAATTTTTCCTGTAGGTTTAGAGCTAATAAGTTAATGAGTTAATCCTGTGGTGTCCTTCATGGTAGTCATTCCTAGCTTCCTCTGTCTCAGAGCTTCCTTGCTTGCTAAGTCAGCCTTGCAGACTCCTCTAGGGATCCAAGAAGCCAGCCAAGTTCTGCCTAGGGATAAAGCTTGCTTCTCCAAGGTATGACTAAGTCAGGACCAAGCTGAGCAGCTGAGTGATTTTGGGGGGTATGACTTGTGCTTCTGTATTGTTGTGGTGAAGCCCTGTATCCCTTATTAATCTTTTTGGAGCCTTTGTGTCTGCTCCCGAAAGAGCTCGGGTGAGGAGGGTTGTAACGTTGTGCTGTGCTTACAGACTACGTGTGTGCCACGTTGGTGTTCAACCCCGGGGACCGTGGGCTGACTTGTAGCTGTGCATGACACAGTGTGGAGTGGTCGCGTGCCGGTGCCAGAGAGGGTGGCTGAGTTGCTAGTGCTGCTGTGACCGTGACTACGTTACTGTTGGGAAGAGCTGAGGGGGAGACAGCCCATATGGGCTCTTTCATGGGGTGTTCGACCTCCAGATGTGGAGATATGCCTCAATGGAGAGCACATCTGGAGAGAATCAATCTTTCTTCTACCTGTTGCCCAACTACCTTGAAAACATACTTCTGTAATAACCCATTTTCTGGCTTCTCTCTTCCCCCTTTATGCTTGTTACGTGTTCCCCCATGAACCTGGACCTCTTGCTGGAATGTGGTGCCCCAAAATCCCTTTCTGAGTATGTCCTGAGAGCAGATGAGTAAACAAGGGAAGGAATGCAGGAATTCTGCACAGACAACAAATAAACACACAGATTGGCTCCCTCCCCCCTTCTTGGATGTGCAGAGGAGAGGCCGTAACCCCTTTTTCCAGCTCTGAATGCTGACAGAGGTAAATGACCGAACTCTCGGGCTGGGAGAGAGCTGGTTCAGCAAAGGGGCTCACGAGTGGTTTTTGGAAGAGGGAGGGTTGCTCCCTGTATATGTATTCTGTCTTGAACTCAAAAGGTATCTGTCCTGCTCCTTCCTTGCACCTAGTGTGTGGTTGGTTTTGTCAAATGTTAGGAAGAATTCTTTCTTCACCTGGTTTGCTGTGTTCCTTGGCACGCTCGTTTTGCACACGCTGGATGTCAGCTGGGGTGACTGAGCTTGGTGGCTCCCGTTTGGTGAAGGATGTTGGCCCTTAAGGCCCCTGGGAGATGATGAGGGATCTAGTTTTCTTCCTAATACTATAAATTCGGTGTAGAATTTCTCACTGGGACCCATTCCTGCTTTTGCCTTTACTGGGGGAGGATTCAAAACTGTCGCATTGTTGTGATGCTCGTTACAGCCCTTGGAGTGTCGGGGCTGGCTGTGTTCGGTGAGCTGGGTTGGGACCTGCTGCAGCCAGGGACACATCCGTGGACAGCTTTTCTTGCAGAGGGCTGTGGTGGCGATGGGACTGTCATTCCCAGTGTGCTATACCTCGCAGCTGTACCGGTCCCTGGTCGCAGGAGGGGAGAGGTGTGAAGTGCCTGTGTGCACCGGGCTGTAAGCAGATGTGTTTTTCTGTAACCATGCCCTCTGATGTGGTACCATGGGAAAGATTTGCTTGGTGTTGCTCCCGCGCTGTTGTGCAAGGGACCTGGAAGTGCCAAACCCGGTCGTGTCCAAACTCTCTTTACCATGTCTTAAACTGCAGGTCCGTATGGTTATAGGTGGGTTTACCTTTCCTCCCTGCTGTGCTGACCTTTCCTGATGCCAGGTAGTAGATGATGCTGGGACCCTGCTCTTCTCTGAAGATCATTTGCTGGATAGCTTGCTTCCTTTAATTAATTAGGCCCTGCTGGGATGCCGTTGGCATGCAGAGATGGGGTCAGTGTGCCTGGCTGGTGGCTTAGGGCCAGTGTGGATTGGTGTGGGGAAAGCAGGGATGGGAGTGGGAAAACAGCCTGCAGACACCTCGCCATGTGTGGTGGGACTGCTTTCTCCAAACTGGGGGAGACCTGTGTGGCCTGTGTTGCTGAGAAATGACAAAAACAAGGCAACCTTGATTTACTGATATCTCAGAGCAAAAAGCATTGCTCGGGGGAGATGCAGCAATTCTTATTTTGGCTGACTTGGCAGCTGTTTTGCTTGCCTTCATAAAACACCCACCTTTCTTGTCATATCCAGTGGACTTGGCTTTTCTTCTTCCCACAGCTTGGAAGCCTGGTTGTTGCGTGTCTTACGTGCCGGATGCTGATTTGCTGTAGAGAGGCTGGAGCAAATTGACCCGCAAAATCTAGGTTTCCCTCAAGCCTTGCCCAAAGCTTAGGCCTCTCCTGAGGGTCTGTGAAAGACCCTTTCAGCTTGCCCAGCACAGCTACCCTGCTGCCTTCTGGGAGGCAATGCCAAACCAGCCATCAGAACCTGCTCCTGCCACCCTGGGAACCATTTCTAAGCTCCAGGTCTGAGAATTTAGCTCCGGGACTTGTTTCCCATCAGCTCTCCGTGGCAGGGTTCAAAGCAAAGCTACCCGGAGCACTGCTCTTTGCTGCACTTGGAGTTGAAAAACAAATCTTTGAGTGCTTTTGCAGAAAGAATTAGAAGAATGGTGGCAGCTGAGTGGAAAAACATGAATGTTTTGAGTATCTTCATCTCCCGTTGCTCCAGCTTGGAAAAATCCTGGACATCAAAATCTTTCCTGTCTAAGAGGGGAGTTCAAACCAGGGCATCTCTGTGAAACAGCTCAGGTTAGAGTGAAAACAGTGTTTTGATTACATTTAACTGTAATAAAAATGCTTTGACCAGCTGTAGTCAAAATGCAAGACCTCGCTAGGCTCTGCAGACCAGCTCAGCACTGAGGGTGCCTGAAGGGAAGGTTTTTTGTCACTGAGGGGCAGCTCCGGGGCTTGCGCAGGAGGCCGGGACAGGCTTGGACTGGGCCCTTGGGCGAAGGAGGATGTTTGCTGTGGTCCCTCTGTGGGGGGATGCATGGGAAGGGAGCCGGCTCCGAGCAGTGCGCGGTGCTGTGCAGCACCAGGAGTGCATTTCCTCTTGTTCCAGACATCTGGACAAGGCTTCCTGGGGAAAGAACTAGCCTGAGCAGCCACAGCCTTGCTGTATTTGTGCCTTGAACGTTGGTACTGCACGGAGAGGGCTGGAGTCACTGTGCGCAGGTGTCGACGCTTCCCAGGACACACCACCAGCAGGCTCCGTTCTAGGTGCAGCTTTCCTCTCCTTGCTCTCTCCCCTGACAGCGCCGTCGAGCACGCTCTTCTGGAGCTCAGCAGCTGACTAATCCCGGAGACATCCTTCCCCTGTGTGTGCGTGTCTCGTTTTTCACTTTGATCACAACTGCACTTGCAGAAAATCAAGATTTTTGTGTATGGTGTGGGAGGGGCTGCGTGGTGACTCCATACTGAGCTGTCTGGGTGGAAGGAAGTTCAGATTAAACCTTTGTTAGGGCCTTGGTTAATGAGAACCCAGAGCTCCTTCTAAATAGCGCCTTGCTTGTGGCATGATTTGCATTAATTCTGGTGCAATTGCCCCAGCCGAGACTGCTTTGCTAGCTTTGGGGGTGTGCGTGGACTTTGAACCTCCTGGGAAAAGCCGTGTACATCGGCTTTGTAAGGGCATAGTGAAAGCTGGCAGTGTTGGATGCAGGTGATAACAGAAGGTCCTGCTTGAGACCCTTGTCCTAGAACAGCCAACATCTTCAAGAAACTCTTGCTCTACGCTTTAACTAGTGCGGTGTCACCTCAGCTTCCCAGGTGACATGGAAAATAGGGCCCGTGCACCAAGTGGAAGGGGTCGTTAAACCTCTTAATAAGGATGGATTGTCTTGGGTTAGTGTGTGGGTGACGCTCTGCCTCCCCGATGGGAATTATTCTAGCAGTGAGAGCAAAGCTGAGGGCTGACCGTGCCAAACTCTTTCTGGGCTACCTGCTAGCGAGAGTGGCCGTGCCCACTGGGTAGCCCCCCTGCTGCCTGCTCCAGCCTTGGGGCGGCTGCAGACCTGGGGCCCATCCGGGGTAGGCAGTGAGGCTGGTGCGTGTTGTGCTGGCGTGGTCACCTTTGGGTGCTGTATGTCACCCTGTCTAGGACTGGGGGGGCTAATGTGGAGTCTGGGGTGCTGCCATGAGGCTAGCGTGCAGGCTGTTGGAGCTCATATTGATGCCCATAATGAAGCTCTGGCTTGTGTTCAATACACAGTGTGCTGCAGATGCTTCCTATCTTTAAAGATGTCGCTTGGCTGTTTCTGAAATTCCGGTTCTAGCCAGTCCAGAACTCTCCTGACTTTTCACCTCTGTGGCAATCCTATGAATTGCTCCTGTGGAAGGATTGCATCCAGTCCTGCAGCCTCAGTTCTCTCATTTTTTTACCCAGGGAGATAATTTGGTTTTTCTCTTTCCCTCTTTGATCTTTTCCCGCAACGTGCATTCCCCTGTGTGCTGGGTTCTCTCTGGTTCTGTGACACCCCCCGTGCTCGCAGCCCCCACCTGCCTCGCTACTTTGGGGCTGCTGGTTGATTCCCAGGGATGCAGGCAGCACAGGGGCTGGGAGAGGAGCCGGGGGGGCGAATCCTGCCCACCCTTGGGGCCTCCCCCTTCTCTGGGGGGGATAGTCTGTGGGCCCTGGGCACGGCAGGCTGTAGCCAAGGCGCTGGGGGAGCGCCTGGCACATGCCAGCCTGCTGGGATGGACATGGGGTGCCTGGAGGTGCACGGGAACATCCAGGGCTGGGGCTCTGCTCCAGCTCAGCTCTTGAGGGTGAGCTGGTGAGGTCCAGTGGCAGCTCCAAGATTACCCTTTTCTGTGTACTGGGAGGCTTCTGGTTGACTTGGGAGCAGGACTGCTTTGAAAGCATCTCCCTTTAAGTTGCACTGTCCATTTAGTATTGTCTTCTGCCTGTTCAGTTTTATTCTGTCTTCTCTCTCTTTTTAGGTCTCTGCCTCCATAGAACTGAGACGTTTTGTTCTTGTAAACCAGCCCATGCAAGATTTTCTTTTCAGGCTCCTTACAGAGACTGGAAGGCACGCGCAGTGGGCTCCTCTCGGCAAGGAAACCGCTGGCCTGGGTTTGTGTTGGGTGACTTGGGCTGTGGTCACTTCCTGTGCTCTGCTCTCTCTGCAGCCCTTCTCCACCCCTGCAACTATTCCTTTTTAATCCATCCTTGTCATCTCATTGTGCTTCAGAACAGGCGAGGGAGGGGATTGGAAGAGGGTTAGTGTGTGGGTTTCTTCTTAAATAAGTGTGGTTTTTTTCGCTTCTCTCCTTCTCTTGACTCTGTTTTGAATTGAAGATAATGAGAACAGCATCAACACCTCTGTCTCAGGAGGGTGAGAGAGTTAGCCAGCAGCTGTAAAATGTAGTAAACTGAGAGGAGAGAATCCACCGCTAGACAGTCCTGGAGGGGCCCTTTCTGCTTCCCTGTCCATGGGCTGGGGCACCATGGGCACAGCAGGCAGCTCAGCTGGCTGCTGGGGCTGGCACGGGGGGGAATGGGGACTTGTTGGTGTGGTGCTGGTGCTTCTGGGGTGGATGGAGCCAGCCTGCCCCATCCACAGTGCTGGACCAGAGCTTTGCAGGATGCACTCTCACTGCTGACGTGGGGGGGGGGCCCTGTGCGTGGGCCAAGCATGAGGGTCTGTTTCCTCTCTCCCTTGCGTGGTAGTAATGCAAAACATCCCCTGGGTTTATGGCAGTAGCTAAGAGAGTCGATTTGTTTAGCAAATTCCATGGAATTTTAATCTGGTGTGGGAGGCTACTGGTCTGGGAAGGCTCCTTTTGGCCCCACTTCTCACTCTGGCACATCCCGCCGCATTTCTCGGCGGGGTGGGCTGGGGCTTGTTGGTCAGCAGCACAGACGGCGTATCTCGGCGGTGCCGTTGTGACAAGTGCTGGGCCCCGGCCATGTGTTCTTGGTTCTCCTTTTCCTTTGTTTGCTCCGATAACTTTGAGAAGACTGGGACCGTGGCTTGATGTCTGCTGTGCTACAGAGGGGAGATGCTGCTCCAGGCTCTGTGCCTCCTCCTGCAGTGCTTTTTCCCCTTGAACTGCTGGGTATTGATCGGTGCTGGTCCAGGGCTAGTACATCACCTCCTGCCTGGCGGGAATGCCCAGGGAAGCAGCATTCTCTCTCTTTCATCTTTTTTGTACAGACATGGGGTGCATGGGACATGGGAGTGGAAAGGTGGTGTGAGTTCCCATAGGGGACCAGTCTGAAACGTTTCTGTGTCCCGCTTGGTCCCTGCAGCCTCCTCTCAGTCCTCCTGGCTGCAGGATGCTTGCACAGCATCAGCCTTACTTGGGGTGCTGCAGGGAGCCCCTCCACAGGTACATGAAGCCTTTGATGGTGGTGCATGAGAGGAAATGCCTCTGCGGGGGCTTCCCCCTCCCTGGGGCATCAGGGAGTGGGTGCCAGTGGAGTGACGCTTCCCACTGGCAGGCGCCCTGTTCCTGTTGACAGGGCTGGCTCTGAATCTCTCCCTCTGAGCTTCTGAATGGAATGTGTGCAGATTTAGGACTCTGGCATCTCCCTCATCCTCTTGGCATCCCCTGGCTTTGCAGAGCTGTGTCCGTGACCCCTTGATAACCTGTCACAAGGCAGGACTTGGCTGCAGCTTTCCTGTCTCATTGCCTCTGTCGGATACCCTGTTCCCATGACGCAGCCACCACATGAAATGGGGGGCCTGCATGATGTTGCTGTGCTGTAACAGCTTCTGTCCAAACCCTCCCGGTCCCTCGTTTCCCTGTTTGTTCCGTATCTCCACTCTCCCTCCCGGGGTTGATGCTGTGCGGTCAGCCCTGTCACACTGTATGTGCTGGAAGCGTAAATTAAACGTACAGGTGTGGCTGCTTGCAGGACGCGGCCAGACAGCTGCTGTGTGCATCTAGATTGTTTTCCCTAGGATGGAGTGGCTCTGCCTTCTTGGCAGGGCCATAAGTGGACTGTTTCTCCCTGCAAATTACCAGCTCCTGCCTGCTTGTGGCAGGTGAAACTCTTCCCTTCGCCCAAGGCTTGCGGTGCTTGTCCTGGACTCTTTCCAGCCGAGGGCTGTAGCATGTGGGTGCACAGTTCAGCCTAGGTATCCACAGCAGAAGGGATGCTGGGGAAATAAATGGCTTGGTACTCATCTGGTTTCTGAAGGAAGCCCGGGAGCTGGGCTCCGCTGGCGGGGAGGATGGAGCTGACTGTCCCCAGCTTTTAGGCTGTCCAGAGCCGTGGCACAGTGATGGGCAGCAGTGGGATGGCCAGCCTTTGCCCACCAGCCCCATGGGCTCTGCCTGTCAGAGCTGCCAGGCGCCTGCCGGAACTGCCAGCACCCGCCCGGGCTCGCTCCATGCTAATCCTTACCCGGAGCGGCACTTCGGTCTGTTTATCTTATTAAACACTCAGCACAGATCCTGCATTCCTTCGGGATGACTTCCAGGAGCAGGAGAGCTCTTTGATATGCTGAGTGGGGGACAAAGCAGGCCCTGCACCCCAGGATGGATAGTCTCCTCTCCCTGATGGGATGTGGGAGAAGGGATTGAAGGAGGTGAATGGCGCTCTGCAAGCTGCTCCCTCCTTACGGAAGCCATTCTAGCAGTGCCTTTTTCCCTTGAAAAAACTGCTTCTCTTTCCACACTTTCAGCTCCCTGGAATCATTTTCTTTGATTAGCAAAGGAAATGGGACTCTAGTGCTTTCAATAATTCATACCCAATTTGGCTAATTTCAGTCTGGCTGCAGCACAGGCTACAAAGTGAATAAGAACGTGTGAGGTTTCAAACCACTCTCTTATGTGCTTCTAATTTTTGCTCTCCCTGTGTCCAGCAGCCATGCTGGTCTCTGTTAATGCTACTAAACCATGGCAAGCTGAACAGCATGGCTGGGTGCTCGCAGGGTGCAGCCTGGGCTCCATCCTCATCCTGCCTCAAGACCACGTGAATTGCTGGTCTCCCTAAGCTTCCACTCTCCCTCCCAGTGTCTCTCCCGCTTTCTCTGTGGCTCAGCTCCTTTTCGGATGGCCTCCACCAGCGTTGCAGCCGAGGCTTTGAGCTGACCAATACCTCCGTGTGAGCTCTTGTGCCTTGGCCAGATCCCAGCCCTCTTAATTCCCTTTGCCTCCTGAGCTCCATGTTGCAGCTTCACCTGAAAGCTGCTTTCTCAGGTCGGTAAATGTGCTGCCTGTTCGCCTTGCAACGACACACAGATGCTTTGTCCCATTCCAGAGGTAGTGCCAGGCAGCAGAGATCTGTGGATCACGCAGAAGCCTGCTGGTAAAAGGTCTTTTGCAACCCAAATGGCTGTAACGGTGCCTGTTAGGTGGAGTAGGACCCGTGACTGGTGTTTGCCTGGCATGCAGCGTGTATCGTTCTTACAGTAACTGGGCAGTGGTTTTTCTCCTTGAGCTGGGGCCACTTGGTTTTAGCTAGCTTTCTTGAATTTAGTGGATTTCTGCCCTAGAAGAGGATCAGCACTGCTAATCACTGTTTAGTGCTCTTTCACAGCTGGGCTTTGCTTGTAGCCCTGCTCTGTAGCTTGCGTATTCCAATTCTTGGGCTGCCTGTTCAGGAGACAGAAAGCAGGTTAAGATGGCTCTGCTGCCCCTCCCCGGATTTGTGAGACTAAACCTTAACATCTTCCATGACCAAATGCGTCTTCCTATGCCATTTTTTTCCCTGTGTAGTAGTGGATGTTGGAGGAGAACTGCACACTCCCAGAGGATGTTGTGTCATCTTGATGGGCTGTAAGTGCATCTTCTGTCTAATATTAGACCACTGCGCTCTCTCTGTCTTGCAAGGATGCTAATTAGCTTAAGTGAACCGGAGGACTGGCTGTGCCTCAGCATCTTTGATTTGTGGGTGACACTCAATTAAAAGAAGGGGAACAGAATGAGGCTGAGGGAGCTTTTGCTGATCTCGGCATTTCCGAGTGCATCACCTCTCTTAGGGAACTGAGGAGTAAATTCTCAGTTTTATGTGAGCAGGGCCAGACCAGCATGGAGACCGGCTTGCAACGCTCTTCAGACACCCTGGAGTGCTTTGGGATGGAATTGGTATCTTCTAAACTGTTCCCCCTGGGGAGAGAGAAGTGTGGAGGCTCAGAATTTGCTGGAGAAGGGAGTGAGGTGGTTATCTTTCCTGTAAGGGCTTCAAAGCAAATCTGCTCATGTTAACAAGCCGTTTAACTCCCCTTGGTGCTGTCTGCATTGCTGCAGACTGAGACAGGCATAGTAAATAAGCAGCAACATGGTCCCCGTTTGCAGAGCATGTCTGTGACCGAGCAGGGGATGGGACCCAGGAGTTCTGACTTGGTGGGCTGCTCGCAGCTGCCAGCAGCGGAAGGGGATAACTGATTACCCACCTGCGTCTTTCAACTGAATGGATCATGCTGGAATGCTGCAGCTGGAATACCAGAGCTTTACAGATAGATAGCCAGGCTGCTGGCAACTGTTCCTCTGAAATAAGCTGTAGGCTGGAAGGACAGCTCGGGCTGCAGAACCCAAAGGCCAGGAAAGATGCTCAGAGTTGATCTGTAACCGCTCATCACTGATGTGTGTGTTTTCTGTGGTGCTGAACAAAATCCCCCATCTGAGGCTAAATTTGTGTTCTGAAAACTAGTCTTTAAACTCCTTCCCAGCCTCTTGTGCTGTGGCAGTGTTTGCTGCGGGTGGAGGATTGTAACCAAGGCCTCTTAGCCCCACTGCATGCATATTAACTCCTACCCGAACAGAAATTGCCAGATGCTGAGTTTTGGTAACCAAAGGGCTGAGTAAGTTGTGGGATTCCAGCACTTGCAGTACTGCTGAACCCCCAGACTGCACAAGAGAAATCACTGGAGGGAGAGGGGAAGTCAACCAGTATATTGCTTGCCGCCTCTGATTCAGCTGCCAAATCGTGATTGTCTTGGCTCTGAAGCTGGTCTCCTTGGCCAAGGAGCACCATAGCTCACCCTGCTTCTGGGAAAAACCACGGTGCTCTGGGCCTTAGGTCAGTTCAGGCCTTCAAGTACTTCTGTAAAATCAAGGAATAACTGCGTTACAAAGGAAGCGTCAGCCACGAAGTGGAGGTGTAAAAGCGATCTGAATGGATCCTCCGAATGCGTAAGGCAAGCTGGATCCTGGCTTCCCACCTCGGGCAGGACAGCCCCAAACTTTCCTGCTCTGTATGGCTCAGGAAGCAGCTGGCAGCGGTGGGTACGGACACAGAAAATTGAATTGGACATTTGGAGCTGTAAGCTGTGTTTCCAGCTCTGTGTTAATGTGGTGAAGCTCCTGGTCCCTGTGGAAGGCAAAACCCATCCAAGTTTGGGATGAAGAGAGATGGGCGAAAGAGGTTAGAGCATGTTGTGGGGTCTGTGCTTCCATACCCGGGGTTCTCATTATCAATCCCGTGGGCTGGTTCCTTTGTTGCCTCTTCCACGGTGCTGAGACCCATGACCCCAGTGCCCACAGTGGTACCAGCAGGCTCTGCTCGGGGGTCTGTGGGTGCCCCTGAGGGTCAGGGCTGGGGTAACCCTGGCCCAGCTGCTTGGGCAGGGTTTCCCATGGGTACCAGTGGAGGCTGAGCAAGAATCCTGCGGGGAGAGAGAGAAGCGCTTGTGATAAGTGTGTGTCTCTCGCACCACTGAGAGCAGGGGCAGGGATGGTTTGGGACCCCTTTGTAAGGTTTCTCTGTCTGCGGCTATTTCCCTGTGCCATCCTGGGAGAGAGATGCTTCCCTGGGCTTGACTCCATCTTTGTGCTGGCAGTACCAGCCCTCCCCTTTGCACCTTTCTGCTGATAAACCCTCATCCCCTCTCGCACTAAGGGACAGCGGCTGGGCAGGCAGCCAAGGGCGGCATTCCAGTCATAGCTCAGGTAGGAAGGCTGGCAGGAGCAGCCCTGCTCCATGGGATCAGCAAAGTGAGGGGCAGCAGGAGCAGCCTGCCCGCAGGAAGGGGTGCTGTGTGGGAGCGAGGTGTTCCTGGCTGGTGATGGCCCTGCAGCAGTGGTGGCATCCTTCCTCGGCGTGGGTAGGGTGGTCTCTTGTTGCTGATCCTTGCCTCTCTGGGTCTTTACAATGCTAAGCGGTGCTGCCTTCTTGGTGCCTGTACTGGTGGGAGAGGAGATATGCTGATTTTTGGATGCTAGTACAGTGATTGCTGGGGAAAACCCAGCGCCTGGCATTATGCAACAGACCAGAAGGGTCCTTGCTTTGAATTTGGGACCAACCCTGTAACTCCTGGATTTGAAATGGACATGGAGCTGGAGAGGGCTGGCTGCCTGCCCCTGCCTAGCTGGATGCTGCAGTCCGGTTACAGGCCGGCACAAGTGTCTGGGTAGTCTGTGCTTCCCTGTGTGCCTTCCTGGAGGGCATGGCTTCTTCACTGCTGTCTTTCATGTAACTGGGATCCTCTTCGGTGTTTTCAGTGGCATTTTTATCCTGGTAGCTAAGAACACTTTTGCTGTACAGGAGGTGCAGGATTGTACTGTGGCTCCATCTCTTCTGCAGTGATATTTTGCCAGGGAATTCATTGGGCTGAATCCTTTTTTCTGCAACTTACTTCTCACTCTGTTCGTACCTGAAAACTTTAATCTATCAAGGCTATGGGGTCAGAATGGAGTTCTTTTCCTCAGATGATTACCCAGGCAAATCCGCTCGGCTGAACTGTGGGAGCCGTTCATGTGGTTTGGGATTGACCAGAGCTGGGCCTGGGCTAGGCTGTTGGGACAGTTGTGCTCTTGGGGAGTCAGCCTTTGAGACAACAAATTCTTAGTCTATTTGTCCATCTCCTGCTTTCAGCCAGTTCCTCTCTCAGCTTTCCTTGTTACCCTGGGCTGTCTGTTTATGTAGTGATAAAATCCCTGAGCAAATTGTTTTAACTGATGCTGTTTATCTAAGAGATAAACTAGGATCAGTTGAAGCTCCTGGCAGTTGCATGGGGGAAACTCTGTCATGAGAAGTCATCTGAGCTCCATCGAGGTGAGTGCTTCTGCTTCTTCCAGCGTGGTTGCTTTCCTCACAAACGTGTCCCAGACTAAGCACAGACTTGCAGAAATCCCCTCTTTCTCGATGCCTTCGCCTCTGCGGTTGGAATACCAGTGCAGCAGAGAGGCACGCTGATGGGTGCAGGGCTTCGGGAGGGAGGTGTTTGCCTGGGCTGGTGCCTGGGGTGCAGTGACCTGGGCTGTGTCTCAAGCAGCCCCATACCCGCCTCATAGCCTGCTGCTCCCTCCTTTACCCCATCCCTGCTTCTCTGCCGAGAGTAACCATGCCATGAAAGCTTGGGGGCTTCATCAGTAGTGCCAAGTAAGCCTTAAAACAAAGCTCAGGTAGCTCTGAGAGGCCATCTCTGCAGCAAGCAGAGCACCAGCATACCATGTGAGAGTCTCAGGGGGTGTATAACTAAGTGGATTGGAGAAAAGGTGGATTTAGGTATGGGGAAGCTTCTGACGTGCAGATTTGGCTCCTGCATCTGTGCACCCTTTGTGTGACGCAGTGTTCCGATTGTGGGGTCCTGCAGCCAGTGCTGGAGCTGGGCGCTGGAGCCGCTGCTGTCTAGCAGCCCTCTGCTCCCTGGGTGACTGGCATTTCCTTGGGTAAGTAGCCAGGTCGCTTGTGGCTTTGTTTAATAGACTGCTGAGGAGTGAGTGCTTCCCACAGTCCCTACTCCCTGCCCCCACCCCTGCATTCCTGGGCAGTGAGGCTGCCTGCACACAATGGCATCGAGAAGCATGTCCCTCTGATGGGTGACGTAACCCTGGGAGAGACCCCTTCTCCGTAGGGTGTCCTTTGTCTCCTCCGGCAGCTCTCCGGGGTGTGTTTCCCTCACCTTTGAAATCTCAGTCTTGGGGTCCCCCACAGTGGGGGCTTCCAGCCCTGCCTATGAAGTGTAACATCCCTGTCTCCCAAACACCGTGCATCTCCCCTGCCTCTGCCCGTGGCGGTCAGCATGTCTCAGCAGGACCGGGCACCCACGGCTATGCCTGTTGGGGCACTGGAGCCTCTTGGCTTGGGGCAGGCTGTCACTTAAATGTCGGTGTGAAGGGGAGCGATGCAGATCAGTGCCTGGGAGATGAATTTTCTCCTGTTAAAGACTGGAGGGGTGGAAGAACTAGGCAGCAGGCTCAAAGGGAGGCCACTGTTGTGTGGAGACAAGTTAAACTAAGGAATTTGTTGCCAATGGATGGTGTAAGAGCCAGAAACTTTAAGGGGCGGAAAAAGGATTAGGTAAAATTAGGGTGGGTCAATCAGTTATTTGGCAGTTGTGTAAGTTAAGTGAGTTCTGGCTGAGGAAATTCCTGGGCAGCTGATCTCCAGATCGATACAGGATATAGGCAAGCTTGCTCAGCCCTTGTTTGGCTCTGGCAATCATAGAATCATGGAATGGCTTGGGTTGGAAGGGACCTTAAAGCCCACCCAGTCCCACCCCCTGCCATGAGCAGGGACACCTTCCACTAGACCAGGTGGCTCCAAGCCTCATCCAACCTGGCTTTGAAGACATCCAGGGATGGGGCAGTGAGCCATTGGGATCGTTGGTCCTGCCACAGCAGCCTCTCATTCCCATCTGTCCTCTGGCATTATCACCTAGGGCTTGGAAGAAGGCGACCTGCAGCGTGGGTGCACTGGCTGTCACACTGCTCGCTGTCCCCAGGCACAGGGAGGGGAACACAACACCAGGCTCTCCTACGGGACTTGCCAAGGCTCCAGTTCCCCCAGTGCTCTGTCCTGGGGTGGCCCGGTGTGCCCCAGCCTGCGGGCAGCGGGGAGGCTGTTCGCCTGCCTGTGTGTGCATGCTTGGGCACTGTTTGCCGGGTGGGCACGTGGCTTGCTGGGTGCAAGACTGGGCAAGTCCTTGTGCTGCAATAACTTGCCTAAGCAGCTGTCTCGTTCTCCAGCCCCCTCCTGGCCTGCTTTCCCTTCCATGGTGTCTGTCTTCCCAGGTTTTGGGGCAAGTGATCGCTTGGCTGCTGTGGGTAGTGGTCCGTCCTGGGTGCACCTCTCCCTGCTGCAGGTCAGGAGGAAGGAAGGGGGATGCAGCAGCATCCCAGTGAGTCCCATTTGAGCACGTGTCCTGGCCTGTGGTCACAGTGCCCAGACAAGGGTGGCAATGCCGGCAGAACAGCCCCACATCAGTCCTGCCAGTGGGAGAACTGGGGCAAGATGAGGAGATGGGGTTGAATCCCCACTTTCTCCCTCTGCAGTGCATGGAAAGGGCAATTCTCTGACATGCTGGCTTGCTGGGGAGCTGGAAGGGTCAGTGCTCCACACACCAACTGGAAGGAAGTGGCTTGAGGACCCTTAAATGTGTAGGGAAGGTACAGCTGCTTCTCCAGCCTTTTTTCCCCTTTCCCTGCCCAAAACCGCTCTCCCTCACGGCATGCATGTGCTCTGTTTGCATAACCTGTTCTGGCATGTGCCCTGGTCAGGTGGATTACGTGCGGCAGAGCTCTGCCAGCCTGGAATGCCAGCTATGCATCCCCTGAGCGCCCCTGGATGCAGAGGCAGACGCCCCTTTCAACGATGCCAGTAGCTTTCCTGCAGCGCTGGTGCCTCTCGGAGAGAATTTGGGCAATGCCAGAGCTTGTCAAAGGGTGTGAGAGGGGAACGCTGGGGAGGCAGCAGCTTTGCTGGGCTGGGGAAGGGTGCCCAGATGAAGAGCGGTGCTGGTGCAAGGCTGGGTCTGGTGGTTAGGGTGTGAGGAAAGCATCCCTGCCTTGCCGGGGGCTTCGTGTGTGGACTTGCTTGGATGCTGGGAGGCTGGCAGTTATTCCTCTCCTTCCACGGGAGGTGTGGGAGGCTGTGGTGAAGCTGGAGTTGCACAGCTCCAGCAAGGAAGAGCAGCAATGCCCTGGAATGGCTGAGGATACCCGGGGCAGCCCATGCTGGGGAAGCATTGGGCTCTGCCTTCCCGAGGCGGCTGCTGCTGGCTTAGCTCACGCCCGAAGAGCAGAAGCGCGATGTCCCACGCGCACACCGCTTCCCGCAGAGTTCCCCTTCCCTCCCTCATCGGTTGTTGTTCACCTAAAAAGGTTTTAATCTCTTTATGGAGGGAACCGCTGGTTATTTTCCACTGACACCCAGGCGGGACTGCGCCAGGCACAGCACTGCACTGTTCTCTGCAGGAAGCTGAGGGTGAAACTTCTAATCCTGTAGGAAAAAAAAGCAATTTTCCATTTGAGGCAATGCTGAACTAGCCTGCAAATCCATGTTCTTTCAGTGCTTGCCCCAGAGCAGCGGGTTCCTGGCTCCTGCATGGTACCAGGGGTGTACTGGGCAGGAGGGAGCTAATTCCTGTGATGTTCTCATAGGCAGTGCAGTTATTCTTAGAGGGCTGGGCAAATCCTACAATATTATCAGGGTTCCTGCAGTCCTGTTGCCAGTGTTTGTCAGTAACCCCTGGGGACTGAGGCATATATTTAGCTCTTGAAACAAGCCCTGTTTTGCTCTGTGGAATAGTATGGCTGGAGATAATTTCCTTGGAGGATGCTGGAGGAGCACCCCGTGCCCCTTGAGGTACTCCTCGTGAAAAGCAGGATTCTGCTCTACTTGCTCAGGTCTCCAGCTCGTGGCTGTGGCTCGTTGGCTGGGGCTGCGCTCCACTGCTTGGACCAAGTCTTTCGAGTGTTCAGGTGCTCTCCTCTGCCTCTGGACTGTGCTGTCACTCCAGGCAGCATTGCAGGGTCCAAATGAGTTGGCTACCTGAAGCTGAACTCAGGTGGTCACTTGTTCCCAGAATTCTCTAGGGACCTCTGTTGTCCTAGGAAAGCTGAACTTCAGAGCTGCAGTCATGGGTGCCCAGCGTGGCGTGGCAGTGGCGAGATGGGATGAGAGGGATGCCAGTGGCCGAGGTCCTGCTGCTTTTGGAGCCTTTTGCCTCTCCGTTGCCTTATACCAAACAGGCGCTGCAAGGCTGAGCCCCTGGCATGTCTTGCGTGGCCAGATGTAATCTCAAGGGACTTGAGGCTCCTTGGAGCAGCCGTGACAGTGGCATCTAGGCTGCATGCAGCCTTCTCTTGGCAGGTGAACTAGAGCAATGAATAGCAGCCATGTGGAGTGGAGGGATGTTCATGCTTCCGGGTCCAGCCCTGATGTTCACCAGGATGTGCTGTGCCAACCAGACCCTCTTTTGTATCTCAGTTGAACAGAGCCACCGTGGCAGGGCTGGCAGCAGTTTGCACAAAGCTCCTGCACCGAGCCTTGCCACATGACAGCCCTTCTTTCAGCTTTGTAAAAACTTCCCTTTTTGGCCAATTTTATGTGTTTTAATTATTGCATAGATGTGGTGGCAAGAGAGCTCTCTGGTTGCAGCTTAGATAGTAGAGGTGGCACTGCCAGCCTGCAAATGCAGCTTGTCACTCATTCCTTTCTTCCCTCCCTGCTGCCTTAAGCTGGGCTTTGCAGCAGCAAAGCCCCATGTGCTGGGCTCATGTGCGTCAAGAGCTGTGGGGCTCTTTTCAGGGGGCAGAGGATGGTGAGAGGAAGCAGGGAGGGGATGGCTGTGAATCTGCTGGAGCTGGGAAGAAAAGCAGCTTTGTAAGCTGCCTCATCAACCCAGAAAATGCCTGTCTGGAGCGTGGGATGGATGCAAGCACCTTCCTCTCCACTGTGCTGCCTGGGAGGGTGTCGTGGTCTGGGCTGCTGGGGGATGGAGCCAAATTTCATCCTCTCTGTGCTCTTCCTACAAAGATCCTTAAAGGTGGGGAAATGGCTACAGAACTGTGATGGAAACGTGCTTTCTGGGGTGTCCTGTCTGAGTCAATGGTAGCATCTTGCACAGAGCATCTTACCTGACCACCCTGATACAGGGAGCAGCCTGCTCCCTTTTCTGCTTAGAAGCTGCTGATGTACTTGGAAGCAGTTGCTCCCCTCTCCCCTCCGATGCCATTCCTCTAGACTGAGCAGCTACGGCTCTTTTGGTCTGTGCTAGTCTGTCATTGCTTCTAGACTCTAGGACCGAAATCCGCGTCTGCTGTTTCTCAGATTGCGTTTTTCAACCTGCTGACTTGTGTCCAATGCCCGCTGTGCTGACCATGTGAATGATGAGCAGGGTAATGTCCAGTTGCAGGTACCTGGGAAAGGCTCTTGCTCTCTGGGCAGGCTGAGATAAGGCTGTGGGGAAGCTGCCTTGCCCAGAGCCGCTACCTGCTGGGCATGTGTGCAGGGAGCAGCTTTGTCGGGATGGCTTTTCCTGGATCCCTAACGCAGTTTTGGGGCTGTCTGTACCACCCAGTCTGTGCTCTGATGGTGTGATGTGTGTAAAAGGCAGAGTGTGCTGGGAGTGGAAAACAGCTGCCATTTAGTTATTCCCTGGACCACATGCAGTCTGCCTTCCATGGAAATGAAATTCTTTCCCACTTTATCTACCGGACATATCCCGTTGCGAAGTTTGTTTGGTGTTTTTATCTCCCGTAGTCCATCTTTGTGTTGGAGCCGCTCAGTGGAACATCAAAGGCTGGATTTTCCCACCCACTTATTCGGGGAAGTACGCAGCTGGCTGAGCTTAGGGGCCGGGCTGCTTGATGGTGGAGCAAGAGCCTCCATCGGAACAAGTGCCCGCTTAGCTTCTACACATGCTGAGGGATCCTGAGCAATAACCCAGGCCAGCCTCAAAGTACTGACAGAGTCCTGGGCGAGCCTTCGAACCTGGGAATGTGAGGGAGAAGCTTCTGCCTCCAGAAATGGCTCTAGTAAATAGAAACGAGGATGTCTGAGTTTAGATCACAGGGATCTGATGCTCTCCCTGAGCTCTTGGACTCCCCTGAGACGCTCTTGGCCCCCAGACCACCATGTCCTGACGTCATGCTGCACACACATCCAGTGGGATGGGGAGTGGGTGAGAGCTGCAGGTGCCTGGGCACCCCTCGGGATCCGAGGCCACTGTTACCTGCCTGAATGACTGGGGCAGGTTCCTCAGGTCTGGGACCATGGGGGCTAGCCCTGCCAAGCCTGGCAAGGGCCACTCGCCAGCACAGGGAGAAGCTGGAACTGGCCCCAGCAGTTGTGCAGCACAGCTGGAGAGCCTGCATGTGGCAGAATCCCACTTCTCCTGGCGTCTGAGGTGCTGCCTGTGTTACGAGGGACACATGGCAAGACCCAAGGGGGTCTCACAGTCCCAGGTTGGTCTGTCAGCCAGCCTCACCCCAGCTGTAGGCAGCAGCTTTCCCATCGCTGGCAAGAAGACAGGGCCTTGTTGGCACTGAGCTACTGTGGAACATGCAGGCAGGCGGCTCTGGAGCGGTGAATCCTGGCTGGCAGCGCAGGAGGGCTCACAGGCTTGGATCCCTGCCTCTCCCCACCTCACCTGCAGGGAGACATTCTTCTTGCCTCTGCTCATCGAGTGCTCTGCTGGGTAAGGATCACCTGCCACCTTCTTGGTCTTTTTCCTGGGCGGAGGTGAGATGTGCTCCTGGGTGTACAGAGAGCTTTGGCTGGAACCTGGTGCTGTGGCACTCGCTGCTCCGCTTGCTGTAGAGGGCTGCGTTGGAATGGGAAACACGCAGATCTCCAGTGATCTTTGGAGTGGGTAAAGCACTAGGAGTCTGTCTCTTCAGCAGGGTTTCATAGCAGCATGGGCAAATTGGTTTGGACAGAGCACAACCCTTCCATTTGTGGGTGAAAGTGAAGCTGATGGTAGACAGAAATAGCTCAGAGGTTTGTTAGCGGATGAAACTTTGGTTGCCTTGGAGCATCTCTGCTTTGGCTTCAAGCTAAGGGAACGTATCTGCCGAATTCCTCCTAAACTCTGCCTTCGTCCCAAGCATCCTACTGACACCAGCTGATCTACTTCATGCTCCTCTGGCTCATGAGAACCCTTGCCTGCTGAGCTCAGAGCTGCTGGCTGGGACCCAGTTCCCAGGCACTGGAACAGGAGGGAATCTAAAGAAACCCAGGCTGGAATTGTTTTTCTAGACTGATAATTTCTGCCAGACAGCTCTCAGTTAGACTCCTAGCCAGCTGGACTTGCACTTTCTTTGCCCAAGGGAGTCTCTTCTAGACTCTGCAAAGGCCCTGTGGAAGTGCAGCCTGGCTCCCTTGAGGCTGTGAGTGATGCTCTCACCGACGTCCCAGCGTGCAGCTCTGCTTGCAGCATCTGGATTTAAACGCCGTGGAGCCAGAAGGGAGCAGGACTGGTGGGAGAAGCTGGCTGTGACTCGAGGGTGTGTGGATGGTGATGTATAGCCTAACAAAACCTGGAAGCATTCTCTGCTCAGGGGTACAGTTCTGGGAACAGCCCTACTGGTGGGAGTATAGGGTGTGCCTTCTGCATTAAGTGTAGCTGCTCTAAACTCCTCTTTACTTGACATCACGCCCGCCCATGTGCTACTGTTGTGCAGGGTACGGTGCAGGAACTGCAGGTCCGTCTGGATTTAGCCCATCTTCCCTGCAATCTTGTTTTCTGTGGAGCATTGCCATTGTGCTTCAGGCTGGGCTTTTACAACCCTGCCAACAGGAGGTTGACCAGAAGAGGGGAGGAAACAAAAGGAAAGAGGTGCTTTAAGGTGGCAGCTGGACCACTCCAGCTGATGCACGCCTGTTGACAAGCTGCCTTGAAGCAGGAGCCTGTTTATGCCCCGTTTCTGTCTTGCTGTTTGTGTCTGCGCTGTCTGGCCCTGCCCAAGTTGGCGGGTGTCACCTCGGCGAGCGTGCCAGCGTCCTGGTGCTCCTGTGGCGCCCGGCCCCACTCTCCAGGAGCATCACGCGCGGCAAGGCTGGCTGGCAGTGATGCTGGCAACGCCTGGCTCTCGTGCACCCAAAGGGAGCTGCCCACTCTGCTGGCGGCTGCCTGTGCTGTTACAGCATCTCTGCACTTCTCACATGCTCCTCTTTCTGCACTCTTCTTCTCCGAAGCGAGGATGTTGGACATCACAGCCCCTCCGCCCAGCCGAAGCGTGGGAACCCTTTGGTGAAGTGCTGCCCTGGAAATGGGTCCCTGGAGCGAG
This sequence comes from Rhynochetos jubatus, assembly GCA_027574665.1. NCBI lineage: Eukaryota > Metazoa > Chordata > Aves > Eurypygiformes > Rhynochetidae > Rhynochetos > Rhynochetos jubatus. Next base: position 6,769,357 of record CM050669.1, read on the forward strand.
TTGGTGTCTCGGCCAGCGGATGAAGGGAAGCAGCAGTGTGGGCTGGAGCCCCTGCCCTGTGAACCCGGCCAGTGAGCTCCAGCCCCTAGGGACCCTCTGGCCGTTGCATCTGTCACGATAAGAGAAAATACAGCTCCGGGGCTTCTGTTTCCCTGGTAGAGTCTGGTGGCTGGCTGGTTCCTTCACACATATTCTGTACCTTTTGCCTCGCTTTCCAGCGGGGACTTTTCCTCCCCCGCTGCGGAGGTCTGTGCTCTGACCTTGCCTGCGCAGGGTTGCGAGGATTCGGCTGCAGAGCATGGGTGCTTCCCGCACCGCTGAGGGCTGGTCTGTCTGCACAGAGCAGAGTATCTTGCTGCATGGGGCTCCCGGTGGCGTGGGTCTGGCCACCTCTGGCCTGGTGAGACTGTGGCTTCTGTTGCGAGGAGAAGGAGAGCACCAAGGGCTGAGGCTATTGGGGGTGTTACGCAGAAGATCCCGCTTGCCTCTTGCATCTCCAGGTGTAGGAATCGCAGAATGGTTTTGGTTGGAAGGGACCTTAAAGCCCATCCAGTCCCACCCCTTGCAATGGGCAGGGACACCCTCCACTGACCAGGTTGCTCCAAGCCTCATCCAGCCTGGCCTTGAACACTTCCAGGGATGGAGCATCCACAGCTTTCCTTGAACAACCTGTCCCAGTGCTCCCCACCCTCTCTGGGAAGAGTTTTTTTCCTGATATTCAATCTAAATCTGTCCACTTTCAATTTGGGAGCTCAGCTGGGGAGCTCTGTGTTAGGGGGACCTGCACTGTTTCTGCCTTAACAGCAGGGGTGCAGGGCTTGCTCTTGCTGCAGAGGGGCTGCAGGCACAGCCTGGCACAGTCAGGGCCTTGCATAGGGAAAAGAATTCCTCAGTTTCTCTTGCTTCTCCCAGTCCTCTCCTCTGACTTCTGTGCCCCATCACGTGTGGCGTAACGGGACTCCCATGAGTTGGGACAACGGGACTCTGCTCCCTGCTGTGCTGGGCAGGCTGGCCTCTGGCTGGAACATCGCTTGCAGAGTGGTCGTGGCTCACCCAAACTCATGGCCCTGAGCCCTTGACAGAGGTGGCTTAGCCCTCCTGGTCCATGTGCGGCTCGTGACGGTGCATGCCCGCCTCTCCGTGTCGTGGTGCTTGCGGGATGGGACGTGACACAGCGTTACATCTGAGCACATACGTCTGTGCCCTTCTGACTCCAGCCTGGGTGGTTAGTGGCCCCGGAGAAGTTGGTGGGACTGGGAATCTGCGCTGCCATGTGTCGGAAGCGCGACCCTCCTCCTGAGCGACAGCCGGTCCTCCGGCAGCATATGTAAGGGTAGGGTTGAAAGGAGCTGGCAGTCGCTTGAAGCCTGCCTTAGATTAAAGGCTTCACAGTAAATCTTGCGTGTCTTACATCTTAATGTGGTACATTCTTTGTCCTGGAGCAGGGCTGGAGACCGGCCACTGTAACGCTGACCTGTTACGGGAATCATGCCTGTGTACGACGTGGGAGATCTGGGTGTCACACCAGATGCCGCTCCCAAATGTGAGGGGATGCCGGTTGGCTTCGCGACGTGGGAGTCTTGGTCAACGGGACGGGCAAAGTCAGAGCTGCGTGGGGAGGTTGTGGGGTCTGCGCCGCGCTTTGTGCCCGTCAGGGATGGATGATCGGCTCTGCCGGTTCGTTTCAACCGCATCTCGGCGTGGATGTGCGTTTCGGGGGCTTGGTGGTTGTTTCAAAGTAGCGGTAGCGCTAGCTCTGCGTCTGCAGCGAAGGGCGGTGTAACACCAGTGAGCAGCCTCGCGGTTCAGACAGATGGTCTGACTGCGCTACGGGGGTGTCAAAATACAGGAATAATTGTTTACAGGCAGAAATCGGCCTACGTGGGAATCAACACCCAAAATTTGTTGGAATTTGTTCAGAAGGAGCCCGTGGCCTCAATCAGTACAGGATGTGTGCAGCGGGCTCTCTCCTCCAGAGTCAGGGCTGTCGGAATAGGTTAGAGATGGGAGAATCGTGGGGCTGGAGAGGGGAGCGCTGTCACGGGGTAAGCACTGTGACCCTGCCAGGCTGCTGGGCGCTGTCCTTGGCTCCCAAATGCCGCTCTCCTGGGAACCAAGCGCTTATAGAGCGAGATGCTTTATGGTCATGGCTTGCTCGTTCTGGCCGGCTGTGGCTCGCAGCCTAAAGGCACGATGGAGCGTGGACCCCACGTACAGTGGGGATGGTCCCCAGCTAGGCGGCAGGTTGAGGAGCAGAGGGGTGGCTGCGGGAGTCCTGCCTTGGCGCAGAGGAGCGGGGCACATTCCTCTGCCCTGACTTCAAAGGTTGTTGCTGCATATACAGAGCCCAGCCGCCTTGGCAACCCTTGCTGGCTGGGGCATGGGCAGCAGCTGTTTGCTGCTGGTCCCTGGCTCTGCTGGGCTCTCGCTGCCCTTTTGGCCTTACGGCTTTGGGAGAGATGCCCGCTCCCTCGCTGCAGGAGCCAGGGTATGTGCTATGGGTATGTGACTCCGCTTTCCCCTGGCCTGCTGCTGCCAAACCTCTTCCAAGTGGTTCATATTGGTGGTGTTTTTACCTGCTCTATGAGTCTGTACTGTCCCCCATGCTGATCTTAAGGATGTTTTGGAGTGTCTCTAGCCTGCATTTTGGTCTCATCACCCTCTTGGAGGGGTATCTCCTCGTTTGCTGAGGAGGGAAGCTGCAAGAATGACACCCTCAGCTTAGGACCTTATGTTAAAATAGAGTGAGATCGACCCAGTCTTGAGGGTCGGATGGGACATGGCTTCTGATCCAGAGCATCTTTATGCCACACCATAGCCCAACAGGGCTAACTGAGTGAGTGGGTGGACTGGTCACTGGGGCAGAGCAGTGTCCGGCAGCTGGGACACAGCACCAGCCAGCTCCCTGCTGCAGCACGGCATTCCGGGCTCCGTGCCTGGGCAGCCGGAGCTGTGAGGAGAGAACAGCAGAACGCTCTGTGGCTTGGCCCTTTGGTTAAACATGGGGGAGTGTCTACTGGTGTCTTGCTTCCTGGGCTGTTTGGGGTCCCAGGTCTTTCCTTTCTCCAGAGGACTGTTAATCCGGTGAGCTGCCCATCCACAGGAATCTCCTCGGCCAAGCAAAGCAGGGACACGCTGCATCTCTATGGGATGGGCAGACAAATATGCAGTCACCCGAAAGAGATGGCAAGGAGACTTACCAGGGTTCGTAACTACTTTATCAGGGCTGGGGCAGGATCAGCAAGTGCAAACCCGAGTCCTCCTCCATTGTCACTTCTCTGCGCAGTTAATGCAAGAACCGTGTTTGTCCCTGTTGCTTTACGTGCCGGCACTGCGGGGTGTGGTGTGTCGGCAGCAAGCTGCTCTGCTCAGTCAGGAGCACGCCTTTCCCCTGCCTACCGTTTACATCCTTAGGTCACCTCTTGTCCTATGGTTTCTCCCCTGATTTAAGCTGAGCAATATCCTTCTGACTCCAGGGCAGGGTGAGAGAGAGGGCTGGGTCCTCCTGGGTGCTGGTGGAGGTGTTGGGGCTTTTCCAGCCCTGGCTCCTTGCCCAGCTTTTTCTGAGCCCTCCAGGCGCCTTCAGCTGCGTAACCCTGTCCCTGTGCTGGGAGCGTTGCTGCAGCCCCGGGAGGAGATTAAAACCTGCAATTAGGAAATGAGGCTGCAGTGGGCCAGCAGTAGTTTCTTGCTTTCAGCTCCTCCAGCTGGTTGTGGTTCATTGGCTCCCTCAAGTCTCCTTTGCCCACCTGATCCCAGCCCTCGGAGGGGACTGCAGAATAAGACATTTGTAATGGTAGTGGTGGATAACCAACTGGCTGGATGGTCGCGCTCAGAGAGTTGTGGTCAACAGCTCGATGTCTGAGTGGAGACTGATGAGCGGCGTTCCTCAGGGATCGGTGTTGGGACCGGTGCTGTTTGACATCTTTGTCAGCGACACGGACGGTGGGATCGAGGGCACCCCCAGCAAGTCTGATGATGACACTGAACTGTGTGGTGTGGTGACATGCTGGAGGGAAGGGATGGCATCCAGGGGGACCTGGACAGGCTGGAGAGGTGGGACCATGCCAACCTCATGGAGTTCAGCGAGGCCAAGGGCAAGGTCCTGCACACGGGTCGGGGCAATCCCAGCATAAGGACAGACTGGGTGGAGAATGGATCGAGAGCAGCCCTGAGGAGAAGGACCTGGGGGTACCGGGGGATGAAAAGCTGGCCATGAGCCGGCCGTGTGCATTGGCAGCCCAGAAATCCAACCGGATCCTGGGCTGTATCCAGAGCAGTGTGGCCAGCAGGTCGAGGGAGGGGATTCTCCCCCTCTGCTCTGTTCTCATGAGATCCCACCTGGAGTTCTGCATCCAGCTTGGGGGCCCCCAACATCACAAGGACACGGAGCTGTTGGAGTGAGTCCAGAGGAGGCCACAGAGATGCTCCAAGGGCTGGAGCCCCTCTGCTATAGGAACACGGTGGGAGAGTTGGGGTGTTCAGCCTGGAGAAGGGAAGGCTCCGGGGAGACCTTACAGCACGTTTCAGTGCCTGGGGATGCTACAAGAAAGCTGGGGGGGACTTTTTCCACGGGCCTGTAGTGACAGGACAAGGAGTAACAGGTTTAAACTGAAAGAGGGAGATTGAGATTGGACATCAGGAAGTTCTTCCCAGAGAGGGTGGGGAACACTGGGACAGGTTGCCCAGAGAAGCTGTGGATGCCCCATCCCTGGAAGTGTCCAAGGCCAGGCTGGATGAGGCTGGGAGCAACCTGGTCTAGTGGAGGGTGTCCCTGCCCATGGCAGGGGGGTTGGAACTGGGTGGGCTTTAAGGTCCTTTCCAACCCAAACCGTTCCATGATTCTGTAACAGTTGTGCATTGCCCCCATGGAACATTTTGGGTGTATCCCTTGCAACACGGGAGAAAAGGGGCCTGATGGTGTGTGGAACAGACATTGCGGGGAGGTGGTAGAGAAATCATTGGCAATGGAATTGCCAGCAACAGCCTTTGGAGGTCCTGCTAGCCTCTGCCGTATGAGCTAGGTGTCCGGTGCAGGTGGTGACACAAGACAGACAGACCCGATACCTTCAGGGCAGGAGTCTGCCCGCCTGCGTCTCCTCTGCCAAGATCCCATGTAACACCCTGGCTGCTGCACTGCACAGTGCATGGCTTCAGCACAGAGCTCTGGGGCTTTGTGGAAATCTGGAGTGAGAGGAGTCACCAGAAGAGAGATAAACTTGGTTGCTGCTTTCTCCCTCCCTGTCCTTGCTGTGTGTTCACCCTTGGACTACTCTGTGCCTTGGGCTGGACCCTCAGCAGTGCATCCTCCATCCTGGCAGGGCTCTTGGGAGATGCCACTTGGATGTTTCTTTGCCTGATGGATCCTTTTCCCTCGAGGTGTGTGACCCATTTCACACTGCGCTCACTGATATTACCTGGCTGTTCCCTGCCACCAAATACCTTCCTTCTGTGGGTTTTAGGGACAACCCCCTTCCTGGTCTGGTTGGTGCAAGCACTACTCGGGCATCTCCCCTTCCTGGGGAAAGGCAAGTGCTCTTCTGCCACTTAATCTGTCTGCTTTCCCCCGTATTGGGTTAACTTTTGTTGTAGCAGAGGAGGAGGGTGCTGCACAGCCTTGCTCTGGAGGGGTAAATCCTGCTCCCTGAGCCCCTTGTCAGCAGCGTGGCAGGGACCGGGGACTCTGCTGTTGTCTGTGCCACTGATAAGGCCTATCTGCCTTCTGGAGTCCCTGCAGATCTGCAGAGGTCAGGGTTTCTCCCTTGCTTTTATCTAGGCTGTTCTCCATGGGGCTTTGATCCGCACCGTTTCTCTGCCTGGGAGTCGGGGCAGGTGAGGGATGATGCTTTGCAGGTCCACTGAGCAGTCACTGCTCTTGGGGGGGGCTGCAGGCTACAGGGGGCTGAGTGAAAGTGGTGTGGGGAACCTCTCATGCAGGGGGTGAGGAGTCAGACCCAGGCTGGGTGAGCACGGAGCCCCCTCCCTCATCCCAAGTCCAGCAAGATTTTCTCCGTGCAGCAGAACCAACCCCAGGGAGGAGTGGGGTAGAATTTACTCTGGTCTGACCAACTGTTTTTGCTCTGCTTTTTTTTTGCATGCGCTGTCCTCTCCCACGTGGATTCTGGATTATTCATTACTAGGTAAGAACAGCGTTTATCTCCTTTCTTGGACTGAAAGTGGGGCGGGGGGGCGGGGGCTGGGATGCAGTTAGTCTTGACACACAAGGACGCCTTGTGTGATGGGAACTTACGACTCCAAGGGAGCAGAGGACGTGTGCGTGGGAGGCTAATTCCTTGGATCAGCCTGTTCCTGGGCAGCCGCTAGCCCAGCCAGCAGTGAGTGGGGGGGTGCCTGAAGGGCTTCTCAGCCTAGAGGGAGCTCCCCTGTGTGGATGGCAGGGGTGATCAGAGCACATGGGGAGAGGGGGTGGAAAGAGCTTGTCCCACTTGCCCACTGCCACAAGAGAAACTGCCTCTGCCCCTTTTTTCTTGATAGAGGAGTCCAAATAAAACCTTGCTTTGCAGGAGTGGGATGGGTTATGTCTGAGTATCAACCATCAGTGGCTTGGGAGGGGTCATAATGATGGAGATAAGGATACCTGGAACGCTTTAAATTGGGGGTGGTCATTCTCCTGCATCTCTGCACCAGCAGCCAGAGCTGGCAGTGATGCTTTCCATCCCAAGAAAGGCGATAGGCTTCTTTTGATGCCCCCACTTTCCCACTGCATGACTGGGCCCCACACCAGACACCCTTTGCAGATGGATCGAACCTTTCTTCTCTCTTTGGTTTTAAATCTTCTATTAAAAAATATAAATCTTGGCCTTCTCAGCTTCCTGCTGGGACCATTAGTGCTCCAGGATGACAGGAAAGACCCCAGCTTGTCCTCTTGGCCCTCCTGCAGGCAGAAACGATGCGGAGCCTCTTGAGGCCTGCAGAAGTTCTGCCGAAGAGTATTAGGGCCAGGCAAGGGGAAACACCGATAGCTGCTGGACTCGGAAGCAGAAGGAACCTAGTGCCGTTGGATACTGTCAGGCTTTTGCTTCGTAGCACCAGCAGTATGGTGGCTTAGACAAGTAGAGGGGGAGGCAGTTTTTAATGAGGTTTATTTTGGCTTTTTCCCTTGTTTTACCACTAAGGCTATGACAAGTCCTTCAGTGAACCTCATTGCCAGCTCTGTTGGCCTTTTGCTGGCCAAAAACTTGTTTGCTTGGAATGACTGGCTGCTGCCTCTCTAATCCTGCTTTACCTGGCTGTGGGGTTTTGTACCATGCTGTCTCCCAGCCTGTTCCCTTCCATGCTAATGATCCTTTATAATAGCCCTGTTTGCTCACAGCGTTTTGCAGCTAGAGACTGTTCTGCATCCTGGCATCTGTCTCTTGATTTTGCTGTACCCTTAAGGACATAATGTACCTGGAAAAAGACTAAATCTCCCATGGTGTGCCTTTTCTGGTCCAGAAGATCTCATGGTAGTGGGAGATGTCCTGCTGGCTGCTCTCCTTCCAGTTGTTTGTGTGCTGGGCTTGGCTTGTCTCAGTGGATCAGGGAGGAGATGCCCTGGGGACCGGAGTGCTGTGTCCTTGCCTTGTGTTCTGTCTTTTGCCTGGACTCGTGCATAGTCCTGGGCCTTGGCACTAATCTCTGGGCACGATGGCTGTAGTTTGGTCCTTGTTACATCCTCTTGGAAGAGGGAATGTAGTAGAGAGCCCTGAGAGCGAAGGTAGCCTCTTCCCCAGCTCTCTTTGCAGCTGGAGGAGCAGTGGTTTTCCCCATAAGGGATACACAAGAACGAGAGTATGGAAAGGTGGACACGGCGCAAGTGTCGTTGCTGGGAGGTTTTGGGGATGTACGTCTGTTCTGAAGTGCCCACTTGTTCCTTTACAAAGAGGGGGAAAGGGTCAGCTTATGCTTGAGAGGAAGGTGCGAGGTTAATGGTCAGTGTAAGTACAGCGTTCTCGCTCCCTGATAGCTTCCCTTCTGGAAACACAACCCACGTGGGGTTGACTTCGGTAAAGATCAATAGGATTTATAGAGGCTGTTCAAAATCTTCAGGGTCAGTTGGTCAAGTGGGGTAAATTGGGAGAGCTTTGCCGAAGGTTATAACACTTAATTGGTAACAGTGCCTCCACTCTGGTGCTGTGATTTAATGGGAAACCTGACCCTCTCTGCGCAGCCTGCAGAGCCCAGCCGTGCTGGGAGAGCAGCAGCCCCGGTGCACTGGCGGCTGCCGAGGGCGCTGCTATCGTTGGAGACCCCCATAGGGTTCGATAGCCTTGGCATCTTGAAGAGCACTAACACCAGCTCTAGCCTTTAATTTTTTTACTGGTCTCTGCTTTTATTCCTTGTTATCTGATGGCCTAACCAAGGGCCACCGCTCCTGCATTGCAGATGCTTTGGGGAGACGCATTTTGGCCTTTTAAAGACAACTTGGAGTCTTGCAGTTCAAAAATTTGTATTTCTAAGAACACTGCCATTTGTCTTAGGTTCCCTGGGCTAGGGCTGCTCCCTTCATGAGAAAATTGGAAACAGCAGTTTGCCGTTAGGAGGGTGGGCAGCTGCCTGCTGAGGTTAGCAGGGGGAATGGGACAAGCCCTTCACTGCTGCTCTGGGAATGGAGCGCTTGCTGGGTGCAGGATGCCCCATGAAACCCCCTCTCCCTGCAGTTCCATCAAGCTGCCCTCTCCCTCCTGCTGCTCCTGGACCTGGTTTTGCTCAGGTCATCCAAAGGTGCTGCTGCCATGTCTTCCCTCCAGAGAATCAGCTTCCTGGAGCTCAGCACACTGAGAAGGACCATGGCCACCAGTGCTGGGCATCCTGGAAGGGACAGTGATAGTAGCCTTGAGGAACATCTCTACTTACTGCCCTCTGCTAGAGGCTGGCTTATGCTGGAGAGTTTATTTGGATGCTGCCAGCTGGGACATGCAAGACCTCATTCACCTATAAAGTGCCGTGCCCACCCCTGGATACGCGCTGCGAAGCAGAAATAGCTGGGGAGGGAGGACGCCGCCTGGCTGGTGTGAGGAAGGGGCCGAGGGGGATGCTTGCTGGCTCAGCGCAGGAGCCTGGCACCGTGCTGTGCTGGGAGAGGAGGAGCGCTGAGAAAATGGGTTGAAGGAGGTAGGAGTAATACAGGATTTGTGCTGGAATCAGGCAGGAGTGGGATTAGAAGGCTGATGACGGGGAGCAGTGAAGGATGTTATTTCAGGGTCTCCATTAAACAATTAAGAGGGAATTTTCTTTTGCCAGGGAGAAGGGAGTTAAATGCTGTGAACAGAGACAGCTGCTTGTGCTGTCTGCCCTATGTGGGACTCTGGCAATGACAATTCTCCAAAGGGAAAGAGAATGAATTTTAATGAAATCTTGAAAGACTTTAAATTTTCATGTTAACTTCAATTATTCAGGACAGTCAGAAAGCAACTCTAAAGCTTCATAGAAAGAAAGGAAAATAAGAGGCCAGTTTGATATTTTTTTTTTTTAAGATTAATTGATTTGCATTTTGTTCCACTGCAGTGAAACATCTTGAAGACACTGGTGTTGGTTATTGCATCTGACAGCAGTGCTGAGGAGGAAGGGTATCAGGAAATTGCTTATGTACTGCCTGGGGCATAGTAGAGGTACCCGAAGAGCCCAGCGGGGCAATTGCCAAGGACGAGGGGGCAGTATCCATACTGGGCAGTTAATGGGATTGCCGGCTGATGGTTGCACTTGCTGCTCAACCCAGAAGTTTGCCTGTGTGGGAAGGCTCCATGTGCTTTTAGCCTCAGCTGGTCCATGTGATGCATCCGTTAGCAGCAGGCAGGATGGCTGGTCTGAGTGCTGGACTGTGTGTCCTTGGATGGCGGCGTTCCCGCTCTGTGGCCTAGGAAGGGCAGGCATGAGCCCGGCCACGGCTCGTAGCCAGCATGATGCTTGCCCGTGGCTCTGTCCCCGCTGACCCTGGGCCCTTCCAAAGGGCAGCAGCCCAGGCTGTGGAAGTGGTTGTGATGGAGAAGAGGACAGTGTGTGGTTTCACCATCCTCAGCCAGTTCTACATGAGGCATGAAAGCGTTGGAGCTGTGTTTGGGCTCTCAGGTGGGTCTAGTCTATCACTACCAGGGCTCGGGTACCACTAGGGCATCCATGGGCCCTGTAGTGTGGGACCCTCTTCAGGCATTTCCATGGGGAGCAAAGGGAACTTGTTATCCAGCCCACAGTACAGGTGCTCCGAGTGCCACGCTGCCAGGAAGGAGATCCCTTGGGACTGTGTGCTTAGGCTTGGCAGCAGTGAGCATGGAGAAATGCCTGGCAAAACGCTGGGCTGCCTGCCTCCTGAGCCCACTCCCCGTGCCGTGGCACAGGGAGCTCTGCTGCAGCTGAAACACAGCTCGTTCTTGAAGGGGGCCGTGCCTGTGCTCCACTATGGCCCTGGTGTGCAGAGCATCCTCAATTCCCGCTGATTTCAGCAGCCTGATGCACTGCAGTCTTGGCTTAGCTCTTGGAGGGGGGAGTAATGCTGTGCATCTGCCCATGCCCAAGGGCCTTGCTCGCTGCTGGTTGCACAGCTCGCTTCCTTGAGCAAGATGCTTGCTTCCCTGAGTCCTGTGGTCTTTCTCACTAAGCCCAGGGCATCTGTCTGCATTTTTCTTTCGGATCCCCGGCACATGGGATGCCTTGCCTCCCTTTGAGGGTGCCCCACTGGTGCAGAGGGGCTCCGTAGCACAAACATGTCTTTTATTCCCTGCTGCTGAGAGCTGCCAGGCCTGGCTCTCTTCCCAGAAAGCAGCGCTGGTTTAGAACATAAGCAGCTATTGTCTTAGCCCTGGAGACTGCGATCCGAGCTCTGCTGGCGTTGGGAGGGGAGAGGGGATACAGCTAAAGGGACTTGAGAAAGGAGCCCAAGGAATACGGGAGATTTGCAGGCTCTCAATTATGCTCGTCTCACCAAAAATAATGCGGGTGCCCACTCCTCCTTTGACATTCGAATCGCTCTTCCACCCCGTTACAGTTTATGTCTAGCGAAGACTGGGTCCTTTGTCTGGAGAAGGAAATGGTGAGGGGGGAGAGTGGCCCTACGGAAAGGGGTGTGTACCCCAGCGGGATCTGAAGTCCCTCACGCTACCCCCGTCGCAGGGACTGGCTCTCGGAACAGGGAATCTGCTTAGGATATGCAGTCGCCCGTCTCTCTTCAGCTGGTGAACATCCTCACGGCTTGTTTCCCTCACTGAAGGATGCGTCGGGGTGATTTTGGTGTGGGCTTAGAGCACGAGGTGCTGCTTCCCAGAGTTTTCCATCTGAGGATAATAAGCCACAGGTTCCCGCAGTGTGTGCCAGCTCAGCTCCCCCGAGAGGGGACGGCATGGGCTGTGAAGGACAGCAGTACAGCCCAGCTGGGCATGCTGGCTGCTTAACCACTGTCTGCTCCCCTCTGTTTCCAAGGTGTGCTCAAAGCTGGTGCCGGCTGGGGTGCAGGAAGGCAGAGTTATGAAGATGCTCTACTATAAATCAGAGATCCTGCATGTGCCTTTATTTGAAGTTGAAATTCAGCATGAGAACAAAGGGATGATTTAGTAACATGAATAGGTGGTTCCTTGTCACCTGATGAGCGAAACTTGGGCAGCACAGAGAAAATAATGGCTCTTGATGCCAGAGGAACTCACAGGGGCCAGGGGCTGAGTGGAGGGGTCTCAGGTCCTGTCCAGTCTCCGAGGTGGCTTATGGTTATCCTGCCTTGGTTTGAGTCTCCCTGTTCCAGGGAAAAGCTACAGCTCTGTGGTTCTGTGCAAGGACCTGATTGACCTGTTCTTGTTTGTGTCTTTGATTTGTTCTGGTTTCAGCCCTGTAATCCAAGGAAAATCACTCCACAGGTAAAATTACAAGCGGGAATGGTTGGAAAGCATAGAGTCCCTGCCAGATCCTCTAATCAGCCTTGAGTTGTGGGGAAGGCGACGACCTCCTGGAGTGTCTTGTGCCTGTTTTCCCCTTTATGAAAGCAGGGAGGGTGCAAAGGAGCTAATCATGAGGCTATTTCACGAATCATTTGGCCGCACTCATGAAAGAGGGTTTGAGATGCTGAGTTTTTTCAGCTTAATCTGCTGGAGTGGTGATCCTCGGCAGGCTGATGCCTGCAGCCAGCCCGCTCTGAGTAAACTTTCCCTGGCTTCAATAAAAATGTTAGTGTAGTAGAGACTCTGCCCTGTGGGGTTTTTTTTTTTTTCCTCCCCCGCCACCAGTTCGTCCTGGTACCCAACCCACGGCTGCTTCTTAAAAGTGTGTTTGGTGGTGGCACAGAGGGGAAACCTCAAATCCTTGCAAAGCAATTACTGCTAATGAGACACTTCCTACACATCTGGTTTCAATTCTGGCTGTGTTTTGGGGACTGTTCTTCAGAGCTTGGGAACTGAGGAAGGTGGGAAAATCCCTGCCTCCTCCCTTCAGCAGCACCCTTATCCCAAGGTAGCAGTTGGGCTGCTCGTTAGCTCCCATCTCGCTTGCCAAACCTAAATAATTAACACACACAATTGCACCTCTCCAGGGAGGTTGAATTTCAGCAGCAGCGATTATTGGATGCTGCTCGCATGCCAATTGATTGATATGTTTTTGAGAGCGAGTGTAACGTGTTTAATTAGTGTGTAATTTACAAGAGCAGGGATGGTTGGGTGCCCCAGACTTAAGAAAATGTCTGAATTAAGTGTCAACTGCAAAGAAAATGGAGAAATCTTCTTTTTTTTTTAGTGTTTATTTGCTCAGGTTTCACTTCTTTCTGTAGGGCTCTATTGTTAAATCAATGGAAACTGGCCGTCCTGTCTCCAGCCCCTCTCCTCGGTCCCTGGATGTGGACAGTGCCGCAGAGCTGCCCGTTCCTGGGGGCTGAGCTGTCGGCCAGCCCCACCGGCTCCCGGCACTGCCTGCCTGCCCCTGGCTGTCAGTGGGACCTCAGTTCCCAGTCCCTGAGCTCTTCCAGAGATCCCACGCTCTGGATTAGGTGAGCCCGAGCCACGGTGCTTCAGCTCCAGTTTCTGACTATTCAGGGCAGGTCTTTGAATGCGGATTTGTGTGGATCCTGGGCCCCTCCGACTGCTGGTTTTGGCAGCCAAGTGCCTTGTTATCTCAGTACAGAGTGTGGCCTTGGAGCAGGATGCAGGGACACAGTAGGGAGGGTCACGGAGAGAGGGATTTCAGGAAGTGTGTGTTGCTTTTGTGCGCTGAGCAGCGGGAAGGTGGCGTGGGAACCCTTGGTGTGTTTCCTTGGGAATGAGACAGTCCAACCTGGGTCTCGCTGGCAGGCTTATCGGGGCCATTAGTACGAGGGCAAAGAAAACACCATGCTGTCGGGTTCCTGGGATCCATCAGGGACCCCTCCTGGCCCCTTGGAGCCGCCTGGCTCTGCAGGTGGTCCAGCTCCCTCCCTTGGGTGTATGTCATCGGACCGAGAGGTGGGGTGCAGGTGGGCAATATCCACCCCCCATACCCTTTGCTGCGTTCATGCTTTGAAGGAAGACTTGCAGAGGAACCCCTCTGCCCTGTGTAGAGCCTCGGGGTTGAGCCCATGTTTGGTTAGCAGTTGCCTTTCTGCAAGACCAACTTTTCAGGCTGGGATCTCCAAGCAGGGTTTTCCCAGAAGACAGCTTGCCTTGGTGTGGTCTTCTGACCCGAGCAGCACGGAAATGTTTGGGATATGCGTTGGTTGAGTGTCTCAGGAACTGAGCTATTAGGCAGGAGATAGTTCTGGCCTTGCAACAGCTGCGTTGGGTGACTTGTCCAAGTCACACGTGGGTTCTCAGAAATACCACTTTTTGGGATGCAGTAGCTCAGCCCCTGGCAGAAGTGAGGCAGGAAGCGTGTATGGGATGCTCGGGGGGGTAGGTGTGTGTTGTTCCAGCCATGGCTGCACGGCTGGCCTGCGCTCCCCAGGGATGACAGGGCACGAGCACCAGCTTCCCGCTCTGCCTTGCTTCCCTACAAAGCTAGGGTGTATTCCCCTGCTCCAAGTGTGTTTCTGTCCAGGAAAACTTCTGCAGTCGAGTGCCTGACCTTGGAACAGAGCCTCTCGCTCTTTCTTTTTTGTTTTATTTAATATATAGTAAAATAAACTTGTTTTCCCCCTTCTTGATGTTAACAGCTGCATCATTGAGCCGCAGCACGATGAAGGAAAGTGAAAGCACAGTGAAACTTGCTGGAGTTGAAAGGCAGGTCAGGCTCTGGGGCTACTCGTCTCTATTGCACTTTTGTTCTAAAAATGAAAGGGGGAATGTGTGTGCCCCACCAGACCAGTGTGATCTCCCGAGCCTTAGGAAGAAGGAGCGGGAGCTGTGGGTTGAAGCTCCGCTGGCCAGCGTGTGTGGGAAGGTGTTGGGGCACCCGGGTCCGGTGGTGTTGGTGTGGGAGCGGTCTGGGATGCTTTTGGCTCTGAGGTCTCTGTGAGTCAGAGGCGACTTCTGTCTCCCCAGGGTCAAGCGTTCAGTCTTGCTGTGGTAACAACAGCCCAAGTGGGTGCGTCTCCAGTCCCTTAACCCTCCTGGGATTCTGTTCCCTACCCATAAACTAGAGCTAGCAGCACTCCCAGGGGATGCTGACCCTTAACTCCACCCGGCCCTCATCCCTCTTGTTATGCAGCACAGGCAGACAGGTGGGATTTGGACTTGGAGCACCACTCCTGTTTCTTGTTGTGATGCTACAAAGCTGCAAATCCCATTTCCTGCGGGCTGTAGCGGCTCTGTGGGGGTCTTGGCCAGGCAACTTCATCTTCTCTTTGTCACCGTCTGGCTCCTTCTGCTTTTCCTCTGACTCTGAAAAGCAGCTGCTGTTACAGTCCCTGTGAACATCAGGTTTTAGTATCTGCATATGAAAGCTTCAGTTGCTATTGATTTGTCAGGCGGTGACACTTCATTACCAGCGCAAAGCCCCAGCTGGGCCCGAGGATCCCCACACCCCAGTTGGACCTACCTGCAGGGACACCTTAAAGAACAGGTGCTGCTTTGGGAATGCTGTGCACATAGGAAATGAGCTCTTTGCTTCCAGCTTGCCTTATGTTCTCTGTGTGTGACACACTTCTGCCACAGTGTCTGACCCGGTGGCCTTGGGCATGTCACTTGTCCTGTGTGTTAGGCGATGTGGTCTGCAGTGGAGTGACGTCGTGCCCTGCTGGGAGGGGATCCCTGGGGTTCCAGGACTGTGCCTCTTGTGCCAGCGGCTGAGGGACCTGTCTGCTGCGAAGCAGTGGGGTGAGAAGTGCTGTGTGGGCAGTAAACAATGTGTGACCGAGTGTTGTGCGGCGGTGGCTGCTGCCAGACAGCTGCTGGCTCTGTGCCACGGTGCCCGAGGTGCCCGGGCTGAGCTGGGTGAGCTGCCTCACACCCACACACCAAAGGAGGGGGACCTGAGACTTCTATATCTGGATGCCCCAGGAAAAGCCCCCAACCCCGCCCTGCACACTGGCAAAATCAAGTCTATCTGGCTGTCCCGGAGGGGTTGCTGCTGCCCTTTTGCCTTGACAATAGGGCTCTTCAGAGGTGCTGCTTTGGCAAGAAGGGGCTCCCCTGCTGCTCCCCAGGAGTAGAGTGAGAAGAGATGGGCTCCATTCCCTCTGTCAATCCCAGACCGTGCTGTCCAGTGGTCTAGAAGAGCCACCTCTTCTGCCAGGTGACGAAAGGATTTGGTTGAGATAGCACAATCCTCATAATTCTAATTTGAAGGCATCGCAGCAAAGGAAGGGAGGGAGCACTGCAGTCCCGCAGCCAGACACTAATGCTTCATCTGCACCAGAGCTGGCCAGGGCGTCTTGGCTTTTATTTCTGTTTTTCTTCCTCTTTTTATAAATTAAAATCCCAAAATAACTGTGCTGCTCTGGGATATTTTTAAGCTGTTTTCCCCTCTTCCTTTCTTCCCTGCGTCTCCCAACAGCTTATAGTTGAGAGGGCTCCCAGTTGCCAATGGAGAAGGCTGCGCGTCACTTCCTTGGCATGGGGCCGTCTCCAGCCCTCAATGCTCACTTTGTTTTGCCCCCTAATAGTCTCAGTGAGCTCTCAGGACTCTTCAGTGTCGCATTACCCACGTCCCACAGCCCATTGTGGCATGCAGAGCACGAGGGAGGCCTCAGCACCCCTCAGCCTGGGTACCGGGGCAGCGGGTGAGGCTCTCTGTTCCAGCTGCATCCTTGCCTTCCTCCTCCGTTTCCTTTGCTATGTGGCCCAGCACGCTCCCTTTCCCTGGGAAGTTGCCCACCTCCATCCCCTGCATCCCAACCGTCTGGCTGCGCTTCCCTTGGGGCTCCGTGTCGGTCCTCTTTGAGCAGCCTGTAGCATCCAGCCTGAGAAAAGCACACAAGCAGCACCGTGTACTCCAACCTCCATCCTGCTTTTAATGGCCTAGTAGCTAGTATATGGTCCTGCGAGGAGGCAGAGAGGTCTGGGTGGAATAGAAACAAGGGGTTAAGTGTTATATTTCCCACTAGGAGATAGCCATGTCCTGGTGGGACTGAGGGCAGCTCGTGTTTCCGTAGGCATCTAGAACGAATGCTGTGATGGTTACAGGAGTTCTGTACTGCCGTAGATTACTTGCAGATAAATAAGCTGTGTTCAGTAACAACTGTTAACCTTCTCTTTCATCACGTGTGGTGGGAGCCTTGTTTCATCCTGTGCTCTGGTTTCCTAACTTCGAAAGTAGTTCCAGCCCAGGTGATGCAGTTGGATAGGGAGGTATCAAGCTGCGCTGGTAAAGGATGTGCCCCTTTGGGTTGAATGGTGAACATCCGATCCTTGGTAGCCTGTATGGGGAAGCTGGCATGGCTGTGGTTAGGTCCAGGCTCAGCTCCTGAATGTTTCCAAACTGTGAGTTTGGTCTCAGAAAATCACCTATTGACAAGGCAACCCACGAAGTTTAACAGTTAATGCATGTTGGCTTCTGAGTCTTTGCCTGTGCTTGTTACGTTCTCCAGGACCTCCTTCAGCCAACCTTGTAAGGAAAGAGCGCAGGCTGCTCTGTGGATCAAATCAACTGTGGTATCTAATCCAGTATGCTCGTGTTGAGTGGCTGATAGTCAGCCATCAGTGCCGAGATGTTCCTGATGGGATTTTTGTTATTGTCGTTTGCACGTATCTGGGGCTCTCAGTATCTACCTAGTTTTGCTGTGCATGATTTAGGCTGTTGCAGTGCATAGCATCATCAGTAGCATCAGCATCCTGCTGTTTTCTGGCTCACCACAGATATGGGAGCCCATTGTGCCATGAAAACGTGTTTAAATCAACAGGCTTAGAAGGCCAGCAACCTGGCCAGCATCTTCTGGAGTGATCTGGGAGCTAATGCCCAATGCTGCCTGGAGAGGGCTGGAAGAGGTGGATGGAAGCTGCCGCGGGTGGTGTCGATAGGGGAGCACTGGAGAAAGGGGCTTGGGGGAGGGTAGGAAAGCGTTGGGTTAGCTGTCTGTTTTCTTGTTTCTAACTGTTTTGTTCTCTCCTTTTTTTCCTCCCCCTTCCCTGCTTTCTAAAGAACATAGGAAGCTTCTGGCTGGTAAGTGGTGGTGTGTCATGCAAAAATACCATTTTTTCCATCCACCATCACACTCTCTGGCTAGTCCGTGTCATTATTCCATCCACCCGGAATGTGCTGGAGCAATAGAAACCTTCTGGAGGTGTCTACAGGCACACCCACCCCCGCGACCTCTGGGCTGCGGACTGTGCCCTCACCTCAAAGGGAGCTATTGCTTTTAGATCACAGTTCGAACAACTGCTTTCCCCTCGGCCTCCACGTTGCCCGGCCCGACGGCGTTGCCTGGGCTCAATTGGATTGCTACAGTCCTTGCCCAACGCGAGCGACGGCAGCTGCGGCACCAAGCCTCTGGAGTGCTTGGATGTGAAACTGTGATCTAAGGACACCTCTCACGTAGTGCTTGTCTCCTATCCGACTCCATCCTCAGCCTCTCGCCTTCACCAGCTCCCTGGGGAGGGTGGGGGAGAGCACCGTCCCAGATCATACTGGAGGTAAAACGCGCAGGTTTTGCCTGTTGGCGTGGCCTGGGGTTTTGTGGCGTTAACGTGACGTAATTAATGAACGAGGGCAGAGCGGTGCTGCCGGCGGGTTGAGGGCAGAGGCGATGTGTGCCCCCTGTCCTGGCTGGGCTGTGGAGCTGCAGGTGTGGGCCAAACATGCCGCAGACAGGTCTGGGAATCTTTCTAGGAAAAGCAAGTGGAGTGTGGGCACGAGTCAAAGCCCTTGAGATGTTCCAGTCCCCTTGCCTCCCCGCACCGTGTCAGCCTGTCCCCTTGCCTCCCCGCACCGTGTCAGCAGCGGCTCGTCTCCTCCTGAGCCGTCATCGGCCCGGACAGTTGTTGGGAATGGTGAATCCCAGTCATTGAAACAAACCACGTGCGTGCCCCGGCTGATGAGCGCAGCCCTTAGCAGGCGAGGGTGTACGCTGCTGCAGCCTGGCTGGGTGCCCACCTCCCTCTGATCCCTGGTGCTGGGAATCCCGGCATCCCGGGAGCCTCGTGGCCGGCTCCTTTGTTTGGTGGCTGTGGATACAGAGCGTATGTAAGGAAGGCGTTTGGCATGTGGTCGGGGCTGGCAGTTCGTCTCACGCCCTCCCCCCTGCGTGCGCAAACCGTTGCGTACATCCACGGGCTGCGCGGCTGGCTCGGGCTGGAGGATGGGGCAGGCGGAATGCCTCCCTCTGCTGCTGCCCCTCTCCAGCCACCCTGCCATGGCAAAAGGGCCCAGGTCTGTGTTTGCCATGGACAGGCAGCTGTCCCCTGCACCAGACCTGGGTCTAGAGGTATCCAAATGCTTCCCTGCCCCAGCTCTGACTTTGGGGCTGCTCCTCTGCCCATGCTGTGCTCGACTTGAGACCTTTGGGTTCACTGCTGACCCACATATGTAGTTGGAGAAGCAGCTGGCTTCTCGGTGGGATGTGGGGCAGGATGGAGCTGTGGCAGCGCAGCGAGCCTTCGTCTGGGCATTTGTCAAACCCTGCTGACCTGAGAAAAAGGGAGTTACACCAGGACTGGACCAGCTGTGGCTGGTGAGCTGTTTAAAGCTATTGCTGCTGTATTTCCTCCCGGTTTTGTGCCCCTCGTTAGGTATAATATATAGACTGTATTGTGTGGATCGGGAGGGGTAGGCTAAGGGTTTGCTTGGAAATGTGCCCTTGCTGCAAAGGCGCTGGAGAGGGAGCAGAGGGACATAAAAGTTTTATTGAAAGCTGCCTGCTCCTGGCCCAGGCACTGGGCCTCTCAGGGCGCTGGAGGAGCGAGGAGAGAAGCTTCCCAAGCCGACAGCATCCTCTGCCGGCAAATGCTTCCCGAGCTCCCCAGACGTGTAAGCCCAGTTGAATGCATTCTGCTCTCCTCATGAGTGCCAGCCACTGCTGCCAGTAGCTCTGCTGGCACAGGCGTTGTGCCTTCAGCTGTGAGGTTGACAGCGATAGCTGGATGCTGCCTGCTTTTGTCTCTTCCTGACAGCAGATGGGCAGGAGAAGGATCTGGGCTCCTAAGGCTGCCCATTCCCCTTTGCTGTGTCACATCCGAGGTGCAAGCCCCCCTGCAGTGCCTGGAAGCAATCTCTGAGCAAAGACCATAGCTGGTCAGAGGAGAGGGTGTCCCTTCCCTTCTCCTCACAGTAGGCTCTTGTGGCTCTCCCTGCCTTCCCTTCCCGATCCGACGGGAGCAGCTACCCTCCTCCCCTGACAGCATGACCAACTACACGGTTTTGCCAGCAGTGTTTCTCCTTTCGAGTGATGTGCTTGAGCTCTTTTCACCCTACAGCTTTGCTGTCCCCAGGGAAGCAGATTCCAGTGGGTTTGTCTGAGCCCCGATGCTTTGGGGCTGGGCGGTGGGCTACGTGTACCCCTGCCACTGTGGGAGGGGACTGTGCTGCCGCTGGTAGGGCTGGCTCTGTGTCTTCCCAGGAGCCCCATCTCACGCTGCTCCACAGCTCCTGGGGTTCGTCCGCTCTATGGGAAGCAGCTAACAAAGCTCTGCTACACCGGACGGTTTGGGACAGGGCTGATGCTGGTGTGTGGTGGGTGCTGGACACAGCCACGACCAAGCGCCTGTCTCAGAGGTGCTCTGCCAGAGCCCCATGCCCTGTCTCCATGGCTGGCACTGGTGCTGGCTGGCAGAGAGCTGCATCACTCGAGGGTCCAGGTGTAATTCCTAGCCCGTGTGGGCTCTCTCGTGGCTGGACTGCCTCTTGGGAGAGGCACTCTGCTCCTGGCCTAGGGTAGGGAGCAACTGAACCAGGGGGGACGCTCCCCTGCGGATCCCAGGCTCGGAGGAGATGGCAGAGAGCTGCTGGGCTGCCCTTTGGCACGGCGTTCATTCAACTTCTGCTCTCCAAAGCGGCTCTGCCTTCCTGAATATTGCTCCCAGCGCTCCCTCTGCCTGCAGCACTTTGTACAGCTTGCATGGCAAAGGGATGCTTCTGCTCTCAGGATGTCTCTTGCCTTTGCTCAGGGTATGTGCTGGCCATTCCTGCATCACCCCACTGCCACTACCCAGCTCCTTGAGTGCTGGGCTGGGTAAGAATTGAGCTGTTTTAGTGAGGTACCTCTGTTCTCATACTCTCTGCGTGCTTGGTTCTCACTGGCATGATGTGTTTTCTCACTAGTCAGGCTCTGCTGATGTGGTTTTAGGACTCTGAGACCTGTATGAGGTTACTGGCAGTCCCCTAACTCTAGCTGATGCTTTCAGGCAGACCCCCACCCCTGTTGCTGAAGGATGTCACTCATTGTCTGGAAGCGTGCCGGTGACAGCTGCTTTCCCTTTGGTGGGAAGGTATCCAGGGTGCCAGGCATACGTGCTAATTTTAGGCTGCTGGGTGCTTTCTCCAGAAATGCACTGTAGGTTTGTTTCATCATTTGTTTTCTACTGTTTTTACCTAGTTGCACCCCCCTTCCATGCTATCATATCCTTGAGGAACTCTGCAGCATCAGCTGATCCTCACACCCCCTTGCAGATGAACAAGTTTACACCAGCTTGCAAAGCAACCGGTGTATGTTTGGAAGAGGGTTGGCAGGAGTGGCTCAGCCAACTCTGTTAGCACGTAGCGAGGCTGTCGGCTTGGGACACTCACTCTCAGCTGCTCCAGGAGTCAGCAAGGCTCTTCTTCTGGTGGAGGGGGTTGATGTTGGCTTTGGGAAACAGAAGCTGCAGGACAATATAAGTTTTGGGCAGACTGGAGCCATTGAGGTGTGTGAAAGGTCTGGTTGTCCCCTAGCAAGGGTAAGGCTTCCCTCCCTCATCGCTGTCCTGTTTCTCTAAGTCACCCTGTCGTGGTTTGACTCCAGCCAACAAAATACCACGAAGCCACTGACAGATCTCCCCTCTTCTCCTCCAGTGGAGGGGGAGTATCAGAGGAAAAAGACAAGGAAGCTCATAAAATTGAGATAAGAACTATTTACTGATTGACTATAAATGAATGTCAGAACTGGAGCCCAAGAGCTGGAGCCCGGGAGCAACTGCAGCAGAGTCTGAGCGAGCCCCATGAGCAACAGCACGACCGGGAAAGCCAACCGACCCACCAACTCGCTAACGAACGGGCCAGCAAAGGAGTTAAGGAGCAAAAGAGTTCACAAGAGCTAGTGAAAGAGTTGTAGGCCCCCAGCCCACTCCCCACTTGCGTACTGAGCGTGCTGTGCTATGGGATGAAATACTCCTTTGGTTAGTTTGGGTTGGCTGTCTGCACTGTGTCCCTCCGCACTGCCTGTAGCGAGAATGCTGGGAACACAGCGAGTATCAGAAGCTGAGAAAGACCTTGAATTTGGTGCGAGCACTCCCCAGCACCAGCTAAAAAGACACCTTATCAGTACTTAGCATAAATCCAGAAACTGAGCTTCATACCAGCCCTTGTGGTGAAAGTTAACTCTTTCCTGACTAAAACCAGCACGTACCCCCTCTGTGCCAGGTCAGCGGAGATGCCCTGAGCTCTCAGAGGCAGTTACCTGTGGGTTGGGAGGGCGGCAGGTAGTGGTGTGAGCCTGCCCAGGGTCCAAGCTGCCGGCGGGCAGCTTGGATTGGGGCTGCTGTGCTGTGTGTACAGTGCCCGGACACCCTCGGGCTATCGGACAGAGGGACCTTTGTCCCATCATCACCCTGGTTCACTTCTCTCCAGCTTGGCTGCTGTTCTCGGTGATGCTCCTGGATGCCAGTCCCGCAGCAGGTAACCGCTGGGCAACGTGGTTCTGGGAGGCAGTGGCCACCAAAGGCATGTAATCCCTAGCACCGTGCCTTGGTCTGGCACGTTCTCTTTGGCTGTGGGGACAAGATGACAGGGATGGCCAAAGAGTGCCTGGGCTCCTTTGGAACAGCGGGGAGCAGTGTGGCACAGCGCTGAGGTGCATTGCATCCTTCCCTCGGGATGCTTTTGCTTTGCTGTGTGTCTGCTTTTGGGCAGCAGCCCTGTACTTTGGGATCTGGACACAGAGTAAACCACAAACCCTGGTTTAATTTTTTTTTTTTAATGGAGGGGGAGGTAGAGGCATCATAAAACCTGTTCACCATTGCACGTGGGTGGCTGGGTGAAGAAGGTGTGGGCTCTGTGCAGTGTGTGTGTGGGAACATCTCCTAACGGAGGGGTGGGCTGGCAGTTGCAGTGCGGTGGGTGTGCAGACAGCCAGCTCGGAGAAGGGCCTGTGGTCCTGGGAGAGGGTGACCTGTGTTTCCCAGGGCTCCCGCGTGTAACCTGCTTCAATACTCCATGCTCAGGCATCCCTAAGCACATGTGGAAGACAGCTGTGTGGTCCAGCGTTGCATGGTAGGACAGGGCTGTTTCAGGATAAAGTCATTAGGTGGGGAAAACCCCCTCTTCAGAGGAGGCAGCCATGCATCCCTTGTCCGGTGGTGCCTGGCACGGCTGTTTATTAGGAATGGTGTGAATTAACACCCTTTTCCACTCCCAGCACGCACGCCAACCTAGCTGCGAGGCTGGCCACCCCAGCCCCATCTCCCACACCCGCTCCCCCGTCTCCCATTGATAGGGTTTAAAAGCTCTTTATTTCCAAGCGCTGCTCAGCAGGAGTCAAGCTGGGTCCTGCCAAGTGTTAAATGAAATAATTAAAATCCCCACTTTCTCCCCCTCCTGCTCCTTTCTCTGTAATGCTGGTAATTAGCCTGTAAAACTGCAGGAGGGGATGGGGAAGGAGAATGTGCAAACGCCTTCTGCAGGCTCCCTCCTCCTCTTCCCCCTCCCTGGAGGAAGCATAAAATGGCTCTCTAGGCATTGGGTGCTGTCAGATAAATCCCAATTAGCTCCCTGCCAAACAGGATTAGTGAGAAGGGAGCCAGGTGGGGAATCAGCCTGGCAACAGCAGAAGCTGGGGGCTTCTGCAAGGCCTGTAGCTCGATGAGGAGGGAGAGATTGACGGCTGTCAGTCAGACCCCAAAGCAGCACTGCGTTTTGGTGTTGCAGGCTGGCATCTGGTAGGCAGAAACGGGAAGGTGAAGGAAACAAAACTGGTGTCTCCTGCTGGCGTTATCTCTTCCCAAGTAACCGCTGGCTCGAGGACGCAGGGTCCTCCGAGATGCCCATGAGCGTCCCCCATCTGAGTTCAGTGCAGAGATGCAGGGCAGCGTGCGTGGGTCGTGCTGCTCCCAGCGCCGATGCGCCAGGACGGAGCGCATGTCTCCTGCCAGCTCTGCGCTTCAGAAGCAAGAGGATAAAAGCCCTGTCCTGCCACGCTGAGCACAGCCAGCTGCACCCAGCCCAGCTCCTTCTGCCCGTCTGCCGCATCTTGGCAGCAGCTGTGACATCCTCGCAGCGAAAGCCCAGAAATAAACCCATTAATGGCACCGGGCTTTAAACTGGCTGGTGGCCGCACGGAGGCCTTAATGCATGGAGCACTCTCATTTAGAAAACTGAGCAGGGGGGAATATGGGTGAGCTCAAAGATTAAGTTTTCTTGCCTGTAGTAGAGGAAGAGCAGCTGTGTTTGAGGGTGTTAAATGGCTGTCCCTCGTCCTTTCCTGGCAGCCTGGTGACTTCCTGCCCCTTGTACCCTCCTGGGGCTGGCCACCCTCTGAACACCTGCAGCCTTAGCTGGGCTATTTCCAGTCCGGAGGAGGAGGAAAGGAAGAAAAGCTGTCGACACGGACACGTGGTGTTGCTCAGAGCGGGGATGGGCTGCTCTGGAGCCTTGGCATGGCTCAGGGACAAGGTCCCACTGGGGCTGGCCAGGCTGGGCTGTCCCAGTACGGACTGCTGAGCCAGATCTAGAGGGACTGATCTGTCCTATGGCTCAGGTGCCTTTGGCTTGTGCACGGCCACCTCTTTCCACTTCAGCGTGGCCCGGAGGTGGTGGTGGGCTCACTGGCCAGCTCTTCTGAGCTGCTCACATCAGAGCCAAAGGCAGCTTCGGTGTGCTCTTTGCCTTGTCACGTCTCACTGTATTTTCCTGCCTGGTCCTTGGTGTGCTGGTGTCAGAAGTGGAAAGGGAAGAGCTGAGTGTGCATGGTGGACATGGTCAGCAGAGGGAGCGGGTGGGAAGCTGGCTGTCCCTGCGTGCTGTAGCTGGTGCAAAGGGATGCAGGCGTTTGTAAGATGCTGTAGCTGTACAGGGATGTCTACACGCAGGCAGCTCTGGGCAGGGCGATAACAGACAGAAACGTCGATCCACATGGATGGACCAGGCGAGTGTGATGTCTTCCCAGGGCAAATGGCTCTTGTGATGATAATCGCATCGGAAAGACTCGCAGAGGGCGAAGGGCGAAGGTTTTGTCTTTTTCCTGAGATGGTGATGAGCTGATTTGCCCACGCTGGAGTTTGAACCTGCCTCCTCTGGGACACAAAGGCTGTTCAGATCTGAGGCAGTGCTGCCCCTAAAAGTGGCCCCCAAACGGCTGGGGGGGGACAGAGTCCTTGCAGACCTGGGAAGAAAGGGAGGACTGTGCGGTGGCTGATTTGCATGTATAAACATGCACGCAGGAGGATGCAAATGTCCTCGCTTCCCTTTGGGGATCCTTTTTCTTTATTCAAAGCCAAGCCTTTGGCCTTAGCCTCCGTGTGCTGGGATTGCCAGGGGAGCATGGCTCCGAAGCCCTACCCTGGGAGGGGTGTGTGGAGCAAGCCAGGAGGGGGGAGGGATGCTGCTGTGCCAGCATCAGCACAGCAGTGCCCTGCTGAAGGTATCAGGCAGGAGTTTGGCACCTGTGACCTTGGGGCAAAGTAGGAGGATGCAGGACCTGGCTGAGCTGGTCACACTGTGACCAAGTGGAGGAGAGAGCCAGGGCACTCTGCTTGCTTTTTGGGAAGGTCTTGGCTCCTTGTGTGATGCTCCCGAAATTCCCAGGGGGCTGCGATAGCTGGGGAGGGTACTAGAGCTGGGGCAGCAGTGGCACCCTTTGGGGGAAAATACGGGGTTGGAGTGGTGGGGGGGCTCCGTCCAGTTGCCAGGATGCTGACTTGCTCAGCCAGTCCTCACACCTAATCCGTGGTGAAGGGAGAGGTGAAAGGAAAAGGAGCCCTTTTCCACCTGCTTCAGCACTCTTGCTGGCACAGGGATTTGCTTTGCTTGTGAGGGGACTCCTGAGATGAGTTCCTAGCAGTGGTCTGCTTGGGAGAGATGGCTTAGCAGAGTATTTCCCGCTGAGACCTCATAGCATGAAGGCTCTTGGGGGCTTTTCACAGCCCCTGGGTGTGTTGGGAGGAGAATGCCTCCTGGGGTGCATCCTGGTCAGCCATCGGGCACTCCGCTTGTGCCGGCTCCGCTACTGGCAGGGTAGTTAGGATGCAGCCTGTGCCTCCCCGCAAGCCGTGATCGTGTTCTGCGAGTCCCCAGGGACAGGAGGGAGTGATGCAGGTTTAAAGAGGAGCAATGTCTGGGATGTGACTTGGATTTCTTTCCTCCCTTCTCTGTTTTTCATCTTCCCTGTACTACTCTGGGCAAGTTCCACCTGCAGTGCTGGGACACCCAGGATGCTCCCCGCCCCCATCTCCAGCAGAGAGGAGCAGCTTGGCTTTGTGGTGTGGCTGTAGGGCAGCTTGTGCCAATCCCACGAGGAGACCCCACAACCTGCTGTGTTGTGGTACCTGAGATGCCCTGCTGAAGGACCACCCAGTCTCCCTCCCACTGGAGGGGAGAGTGGGTGGATTCAGCTTCAGTGTTTGTGTCCCTCAGGCTCCAGGTGAATTGCCAAGGTGAGGGAGGGAGGAGCAGCATGGCAAGAGCAGGTTAGGGCTGGGAGGGGTACCTGCCGCCAGCGGGGGTTATTCTCCCATCTCAAGTTGTTGTTGGAGTGGGTGGTGGGAATGTCCAGCCAGCTGCACACCTCCCCGGGGAAGAGAGGGCTGTGCGGCCCCCGGAGCTGGAGTTGCCGGCAGACCAGCCCGTGTGGGGCTACGGCACCTGGCCATCCCAGTGCGACAGGAAAGGAGAGCATTGTGTGGCCTGGACCTCCTTGGTGGCTCTGCTTCCCCTCCTGGCTGTGACAGCTGCCTGGGTGATGTTTAGCAGGGGGAGATGAGAGGAACTTAAAGCAGCTTCTCTGCAATGAGCTTCCCAGTTTGACCACAGCGGGATTACCCGCTGCCACATCTCCCCAGTGCTCATCTTTCCTACGAACAGGGTGTTGAAGGACTCCTTCTTGCCATGCACATGCCACAGCAGGGTACAGACAGCCCCTCTGCAGCACCTGGGAGACAAGGGAGGCTGCAAGAGTCCTCCTGTCCCTTGTCTTGGAAGGTAAACTAGCCTCTGAAACTGCAGGGCTGTGTCTAGTCCGCCCAGACTTGCCTTCAGGTGGCTCTGTAACTGGAGGGCCTTCCTCTCACAGGGTTTTGTTCAGTCTCCAAAGCTGTTTTCTTCCTCCCTGGCAAGGAAGAGCTCAGCCTGTTTGCTAAGGACGATGGTGCCCTAGAAACGAGGCGGCAGGTCACAGTGCTCTAGATGTGTGGTACCGTGGGCAGGGAAGCAGCTTGCCGGGAGCTGTGTGGTTTGCCTGGGATGCCATCTCACCAGGGACTGGAGAGGTGTTATGGGGAGTGGGTACGGAGTGGAGGCCCTGGGAGCCCAGGCTTGGCTGTGGGCCCCAGGTACCGATGCCTCTGGGAGTGCATGGGCTGTAGCAGAGCTGCTCTGCCCTACTGTTTGCTCTTCTTCAGTTTCTGGACTTTCACTCAAGAAATATGGCTCTTGGCCCTGACCTCCCTCTGGCTTTCAGCTCAGCTTTCCTCTTGGCAGCTTTCCTGTCCTTGCTGACAGCATCCTGCCCACGGAAAGCTTCTGGCTTCCTGAGAGCAGGGATACCCAGGTAGGCAAGAAAGGGAGCAGCACAACTTGACTGTGCACCTGTGTCCCAGCACCTCTGCTCTCTTCCACCAGTTCCAGCCCATGTGCTGGCAGTGCCAGCGGGTTCCAGCTCCAGCTGGGTCCCTTCACCTGCAGCTCCCTGGGTGTTACTGGTGGCATCATAGAATCATGAAATGGTTTGGGTTGGAAGGGACCTTAAAGACCATTTAGTTCCAAGCCCCTGCCATGGGCAGGGACACCCTCCACTAGCCCAGGTTGCTCCCAGCCTCATCCAGCCTGGCCTTGGACACTTCCAGGGATGGGGCATCCACAGCTTCTCTGGGCAACCTGTCCCAGTGCTCCCCACCCTCTCTGGGAAGAATTTCTTTCTGATATCCAACCTCAATTTTCCTGCTTTCAGTTTAAACCCACCACCCCTTGTCCTGTCACTCCCTGCCCATGGAAAAAGTCCCCCCCAGCTTCCTTGTAGCCTCCCCAGGCACTGGAAGGGGCTCTCAGGTCTCCCCAGAGCCTTCCCTTCTCCAGGCTGAACCCCCCAACTCCTCCAGCCTGTCCCCATGGCAGAGGGGCTCCAGCCCCTGGAGCATCTCTTTGACCTCTGGACTCGCTCCAACCGGTCAATATCCTTCTGCTGTTGGGGGCCCCAGAGCTGGACACAGAACTGCAGGGGGGGGTCTCACGAAAGCGGAGTAGCGGGGGAGAATCCCCTTCTTCGACCTGCTGCCCACGCTGCTTGGAAAGCGGGTGTGCCGGGATGTGCGGGTGTGCCTCCCTGCACCCAGGATAAATGGCCCAGAACACAGAACCGGGAGCTGTCCCCCCTCCCTGGGTGGCTCTGCTGCCCTCCCTGGGGTCTCCGGGAGCTGGGGAAGGCGTGAGGGCTTTCTCCGCCTCTCAGCATCCCGAGTGGGCGTGGAGAGGGGGCTCCCCGGGCGTGGAGAGGGGGCTCCCCGGCCGCGGTCCCGTCCCCCCCGCCCCGCCTGCGCACAGCTCCCGGGGGCGCCGGGGGCAGCGCGACCCCGCCGCCTCCTGCTCTTTGTCTGCGCCGCGACCGCGCCGCCCCCCGTTCGCCTTCGCATCCCCTTTGTTGGCCGCCGGAGCGCTCGGGAGGGGCTCGACCGGAGCCGAGGGGGCGGGCGTGGAGCCCCGCCGAGGGAGGGAGGGAGGGAAGGAGGGAGGAGGGGGACGCCGGCCCCCGCGGGGCAGGGGACGGGCGGGGAAGCTTCGGGGCGTGGGGCGGGCGCTCGGGTTTCTTGTTGCTCTGTTGTCTGATGCTGCGTGGCCCTTTCAGCACGCGTGGGGTGAAGCTCGGGTGCCGGAATTAGGTCTCCCGAGGTCCCGTCACCCACCCGAGGCGGCCGCCGCTCCCAACCGCTGTCGCCCGCATCTGTGTCGTTTCTCCATGCCGGGCTCCGCGGGGGAGCTGGTACCTCTCCGGGAAGGACTGGCATGTCACAGCGGCGTGAGGAGGGGAACTGGCCTGCCCCGGCCGTGACCGTGCCGGGGTGCCGGGGAGCTGGAGCCCGGTTCGCCGGAGGAGGAGGGGCGGCGGGGGAGCGCTGCGCACCGGCTGCCGCCGCGGAACGCGGAGCCGAGCGGGGATGGATGCGCCGCGGATGTAAGCGGAGCCTCGGTGTGGAACGGGGAGCGCCTGCCCTCGCCCGGGGCGTGGGCCGACTGAGCGGCACCCTTGGGCTGCTGCGGGGATCTGCCCCGAGGGGAGCGAAGCCGGGGAGCGTGGGAGCGCCGGTCCTGGAGGAGACGCGCGGACAGCGGAGCAAGGCTGGTTGCGGAGCGTGAGCCGGGGCAGTGAGACCTCTTCTCCCGTTCCTCTTGAGGGGATACGGACGTTTCCGAGGCTGCAAGCCAGTGCGGGGGTCCCACCGCATCCCTATCCCAGCGCTCTCCGGAGCCGGCACGCATCGGTGCCGCGGCATCCCTCACCGATCCACGCCGGTACCGCTAGCGGCTTGTCCCCATCCCGGTGGGCTTGGTTGCAGAACTGGAGCTCTCGGCACTTCTGCCTTGGGTTGTTTAGTTTTGCTTTCCGCGGGCAGGTGCGGATTGACACCTCCTGGACTGGAAGAAGGATTGCTGATCACGGGACCGTGGGTGTTCCTCTGGAGCGGGCTCAGACCTGACCCCTGGGCTGTGCCTCTGAGATGGCAGATGTGGGCACGAACTCTTGCTCCTGAAGGTGCCCCTGTCTTGTCCTGCCCTCCTGCTCGCCGAGGATGGGAACTTCTGGGAAAACTTAGGTCTTGTGGCTACCGAAGACGACTGGGGAGGGGGAAGAGGGATCCATGTGAGCCTTGTGGCTACTCTGCCTTGGATGGGTCGGTGGTGGGTTGAGCTTTGGCCTGCAGCGTGACGGCCGAGCATGACGGCTTGCCAGTACCCCATGGCGCCGGGGGCCTTGGAACGGGACCGGATGTACCAGCACAAGGTCTCCTTGGTGGTGCGATATTTCATGATCCCGTGCAACATCTGCCTCATCCTCCTGGCCACCTCGACGCTGGGATTTGCCGTGCTGCTCTTCCTCAACAACTGTAGGTGTCACTGGGTGCATGGGAGGAGCAGGGGAGGGAGAGGCAGGGGTTAGGTCAGTGGGGGGCTAGGGCGTGGGGGCAGCACCACCCCCCCACACACACACACTCCCAGCAACCGGGTGCTTGTCACTTGCCTGCTGCTATCTGGGGAGATGCTGGGGAGGTGACAGCCCGCTCCGCAGCTCTGCCCTGTTTTTCCCCGCGATGCTGTTGGCCCAGAGCTGTGGAGCGAAGCGTGTGAAGGCAGGCGTGCGTGGGCCAGCCCCAGCTCTCCACTGTGCATGGTGCTCTCAGCTGTGCCAGTACCCTCTGTGTCCCAGTCCCCCCTCTCTCAAAATATGGTCTCCCAACATGCTGCTTGAGGTCTGAGTGTGGGTGAAGCTCCCGGGGTCAGTCTGTTTGCGAGGTGGGGCTCTTGGCGGGACTCTGTGGGAGGTGAGGGGCAGGAGATGGGCTTGTGTGAGTCCTGCCCTGGCCAGAGCCTTTTGCTGCTCCCTTGTTACAAGCAAACTATTGAACCCGTGTGGTCCTGGTACTACATGTGATGGGTGGGAGATGTGTCCTCGGCTGCTCCTGGATCCCTGCTCTCCCAACCCTCTGCTGATTCTTCAGAGCAAGACGGAGTTTTCACAGAGCTTAGGCTATTGATCTGGTCCCTGGTGTGGCTGAGTAGATCGCACACTTGGGTGTGGATACGTGCACATACTGCCAGCTGCTCTAGGCACTGGGCTCTGTTGTCTCATCCTTGGACAGGTGCTTACTCCCCCAGTTCCTGGCTTTCTCCAGGCGCAGCCTGTGGAGGAGGACTCTGTCATGCAGTGGTGTCTTTGACCTCCTTGGTGCTGGAAAGTGTCAAACACCTGCTGTGAGAATCACCTTTAGAGGGCAGGCAAATCCTCCAGCCTAACTTTGGGATGCGCTGCTTCCCCGGGTGTGTACGCGGTTAGGAAAAAGCTGTGTAAAACACATCAGTGTGTTCAAAAAGCACTGGCAGGAGCAGGACCCAGGTGATGGTAGGGAAAGAGCCTGGCCAGTAAGGAGCAGTGTGCCCTCTGCCACAGCCTGGCTTTGCTGCCTTGGGCACATCACTTAATAGGGAGCAGAGCACAGCTTGATGCTGACTTTAGGGTGTTTCCCACTCAGGATAGCAGGGTCTGTGGAGCAAAGCTCATCTCACCTCTCGGTTTAATCAGGGGTTGCCCAAATCTAGAGGGCTGGCTGGTGGCAAGGCTGTGCCACCTTGCTCTGGGTCATGCCCGTGGGAGCTTTCACCTTCCGCTGCCCCAGGATACCCCTTTCTCCCACCTTTGCCTCCTTTCCTCGGAGGCTGCAGCGTTCCCTGCTGCTGTCCCACTCAACCCAAATGACTTGGTGAGTTGGTGCCTGGGTGGGTGCACGTATGAGAGGTGACACGCGGCGTGATTTGCGTCGCAGCCCTGGTGAAATGGCACACGCTGGGCTGAGGCAAGCCCCAGCCTGCCAGGCAGACAAGGGCTGCCGCGAGACCTCAAGCCAGAGGTGCTACCTCCATACAAGTGGGAGAGCTGGGGCTCCGGGCTCCTGTTCCTGCTGCTCCTGTGTTGCTGCAGGACCTCTCGGGCGTTCCCTGGGAGTCGGTGCCTGCTTGTGCAGGACAAGTGTGCTGAAGGGACAAAATGCTGGCCCAAAAGCTGCTGGGAAGCTGTGGACAGAGGTCATGGGGGAGGAGGGGAGAGTGTGCCAAAGGGGACTGCTGACAGCCCTGTGCTTTTTGTTTCTTTGCAGACAAGCCCAATAGTTATTTTACCCAGACGTCGCCGACGCCGCGAGATGGTAAGTACACCGTTGCTTGCTGGAGCTCGGTTCCCGTGCTAAGGATGCACTTGAGAGCACATGGCTTGAGCCTCTTGTGCTTCCCACAGCTGACGTGGAGCAGGGTCTCCTGACCCAGTGATCTATTTTGCGGCTGACTGGCTGCTCTCCGTGCCCGGAGCAGTACAGCATCGCGCCTGCGCCCTGCCCTCACCCTGGGGATGCAGGAGGAGGGAGGCAGAGTGACTGTCCCTCATTACACAGCAGCCCTTTCTCTGCAGAGGGTTTCCTGGGCAGCTCTGCTGGAGGTGGGGAAGGGCTGGAAAGGGAGATGAGATCTTCCATGTGCTCCAGCAGTTTGCAGAGCTTTACTGGTTTATCTGCTGGGGAAGGGAGGGGACCTTATCCCTAGAAGCAGCAGTGTTGAATCCAGTGGCTATTCTGTGTTTGTCCCCTAAGTGTCTTTCTGGATTTTGGCAAAAGGAGGGGGAAATGCTACCAAAAAAACTCTTAGGCTTGTGCTCCAGCTGGCAAAAGGTTTCAGCCCAGCTTCAAGAGCAGAACGGAAGCTGGTGTTCAGCTGGACGTCAGGAATCTCCACTGCCTTGGCCAGAAAGGGTGTGGGCATGTAAATTTTGGGGGACTGTAAGGCAGCCCTCCTTCCTTGTCCATCCTTGCTTAGGTACTACATGTTTCTGTTTCCAGGCTCTCCTAATAATTTCCTCCCCACCTCTAAATTTTGACCTTGCTGGTCGTGAGGCAGTATGATGCTTTCCTTGTCCTCCTCCTGGATTATTGGTCCTTCCCTGGCAGAGCAGGTGGGACAGCACCATGGTTTCCTATGGATGCATTTTCCCTGTGCCTGTGGCACTTGCCTATGGATTTCTTCTCACCTATGGATTCCTGGGTGTCTGATGAGCAGTGTACTCACCAGCACCTCACACTTTTCTCTGGGCTTACTAAAACCATCCAGTTTCACAGCCCTGTAGAAACTTACGGTTTTGAGGCCCTGCTGTTATCAGTCAGTGGCTTTAAAAGCTGTTGGATGCAGGCAGGCAAGCACATG
The DNA here is from genome assembly GCA_027574665.1 of Rhynochetos jubatus. Taxonomy (NCBI): domain Eukaryota; kingdom Metazoa; phylum Chordata; class Aves; order Eurypygiformes; family Rhynochetidae; genus Rhynochetos; species Rhynochetos jubatus. The sequence goes on from CM050669.1 coordinate 6,801,970, forward strand.
CTCAGATAATGTCATCACAGGAGCTTTGTTTTCTCTGAAATTCAGGCTTAAAATGCCCTGCTTTCTGCTGGCAGGCTGTTCAGTCACCTTCCCCAGCCTCCCTCCTTTCACGTGCACAGATAAGAACCCAGCAGAAAGCAGCAGCCAATTAATAACACGTTTGTTTCTTTCTTTCCTTTTCTGCTGGGGGTGGGGAAGGAGGCGGGGGAGAAACGGATGCTAGATAAAATGTGATTAATCTATAATTGGACCAGAGAAGACATCTAAAGCAAAAATAAAAATGAACGTAGGTGTAACTCCTAGCTTAGGGCTCCAAAATATTAGCAGCCCAGCCCATCCAGATGACATACTCCAAAAGATCTCTGGTCCCCACAGGAGATGGAAAACTACCACTCTTGGTGGGTTGCCAAACGAGGCACCTCCTTTTGCAAGTCTAATACGGTGCGAATGCCTCGCCGCGGCGCCTTCGGGAAGCGGTTCTGGGCAGAGGGGAGCTTGGGGGCATGGGGAAGAGGTTCCCTCTGTGGGATGAAGGGGCTGCTCTGCGCTGCTTCTGCTGTTCCGGAGGGACTGGCAGTGTTCATCGCCTGGGATGGCTTGGAGACACGGCTCTGGTCCTGCTCATAGTCCACTGGCTTAGACGGGGCCATGCTTGAACTTGAGAACTGCTGGGATTTGGCTGAGGTGGCTCTCCTGGGGGCCGTGGCTCTCCTGTCCTAGACGTGCTCTCAGGGTGGCTTTGGGGGGACAAGGTGTTGTGAGCTGTGCCTGGCTGTCTGACCGACAGGCCTGGTTGGGGAGGGCTGGTTGGGGAGCTGCCAAACCCTCCTCACCTTCCCCTAACCAGCCGCATCGGAGAGGGACGGGCAGGGGAGGGTCTCTGCCTCACCACACCATGTTCCTTTCCCTGGGTGGTACCTGGTGGTGTGACAAAGTGGGTGGGTGAGGGTTCGGTGAGTTCTCTGGGGCAGGGACTGTGTCCCAGGGTGACGAGTGCCAGCGTTGAACACGGCAGGGCTCCTGGGTTGCTTCTCCTCCAGCGGAGCTGCTTGAGGATTGTTGCCTCTTTATCTTCTGGGCCGGATCCTCATCCTGTGCCAGGCTGCCCAGCTCTGTGGTGAGCAGTGGGTTGCCACCAGCTGGCGGCCTGTGCCGTGAGCCAACAGATCTCTGCCCACCAGTGCCAGCCGAGGATCTGCAACTCGCTATTTCTATCTGGGAACCGTGCTACGGGAAGGTTCGCTGTGGTCCTTTCCCCTTAGAAACAGTGGTGCAAAGCCAGGCAGAAATTGTCGCCTGCCCAGGTAATGTCAGGCCTCAGTTTTAGTCTGAAGGAAGTCCTTTTGTGCCCCTCGAGCATCTTTTCTGCACCAGAAGGTGCTACAGCCATGCCCACTGCCCTGATGCTCCTGGAGGTGAAAGACTTTGCCAGTCAGTGGGGAGGGGTCTCTAATTAGCACTCTAATTAGTGTGCTGTTTATCTCTTCCTTTTCTTCCCATACCAATTTCTCCCCTAGAAAACTCCTCAGCCACACATTGATTTATAGAGTGGTCTCTGCTTCATTTGGAACCAAGGCCATTAATGCTGTTAACTCCCTCTTTTCTCCCAAATCTCCCATGCCGCTGGCATTCCCGCAGCTGAGCAGGGGATTGTTAAACTCTATAATGTCTTAAGCCTGGCTTTCTTAAATGCAGTGTTCCATGAAGGCTGCTGCCTTTTCCCCATCTGAGGGACTGGCCTGTGGTAGCCAAGCTGGCTAATTCTTCTCCCTTCTCATCAGCCGTAGGCAGGAGGTGGGGAGTGTCTGTGCAGGGAGCTGAGAGGGGGTGGATGTTGGCTCAGCTGTGGCCCCCCAGGGCAGAAGTGCTCTGGAGGGGGGGTTGGCAGGTGCGGTGCAGGGGGCAGGCAGGGTGGGCTGTGCCTTCCCCTGCATCCCCTGGGGTTAAATAAATGATGAGGGAGGATTTGGAGGGGACCTCCTCCCTTCTCCTTGTTCTTGCAGCATCTGTGATGGGAGGTTTGATTCCTGTTTGCAGCATCCCTTGGTGGAGTCACATGCGGGAGGCAAGATCGGTTTTGTTGTTTGCTCTGCGGAGGGTGGGGAGAACAATAAGCCCTCTCTGAGCCCTGAAGCCAGGCTGGGCTGGCTGCTAAGGTGGATTAGCCGCCTGGTCATCCCTCTCCTCCTGCCATCCCTCCTTCCCCGGACACTCCGCAGGGGTGCACAAAGCCCTCTTGCATGGGTACTTGTTAGCGAGGTCCATATGGAGCACGATGGCACAGGCAGCAGCAGACCCCAGGCAACAGCAGACCCCTCTGGAGCCCAGAGCAGCAAGCAGGACACAAAGCTGTTCTTCTCACGTGGGAGCCGGGGCAGGAGAGCAGGGCTCTGCCTTGCTGGGGGCAGTTTTGGCTCTGACCATGCAAGCGCACACGCTCCGCTCCCGTTGCTGGTGCGGGCAAGCCTCCTCCCCGTTGCCCAGTGCGAGCAGACGCGAGCGAAGCAATGACGATAAGCTGGAGCTTCCGCCTCCCTAGCAAGATCTGGGCAGTGCCCTCCACCCATGCTGTTCTCCCAGCCCTGTTAAGGAGAAAGAAGCCCTCTTGATGTGGCTCAGGCTTGGGCAGCCTGTTTTAGCCCCTCTTGCTATCACCAGCTCTTTGGGTTTCTTGCTGGCCCCATGTGCGGGTGGCTGCGTGGTATTTTATTGCTAGCAGAGGTTAAACCATGACACCCAAGCAGCTTTCTGGGTCAAGCGCAGGAGTGTGACCCAATCTTAGAGCTACATCTTGCTTCAGCCTGTCTCAAGCAAGCATCCTTCACGGATGGGGAGAGTCACGATAGGGTGGGGGGAGCCAGCCCTTTTGCTGGCACCCGTGCAGCTTTGCAGATGTGCTAATGGCCACCAACCAGCTGTGGGTCCTGTCTCTGCTGGGTTTGGAAGCATCCAAGAAAGCTGAGAGGGTTGGACACCTATTTCCTTTTGGCGAGCATGGATAGAGGGATGCTGGCCCAACCTGTCTTACCAGGCCGAGAGAGCAGCGCTAAACGTTTATTTACGGATGCATAAAAGCAGCAGTGACGCGTGAGATGAGACCATCTGAGAAATTAGATATTGGAAAAATGCTTTCATGTGCCTGGCAGCCCCATAAATACAGGGTTTGCAGAGCTGGTCCAGGCATGGTGTTCGGCAGGGAAAATGCTGGTGCAGGTGGCTTTTCAATTCTGCATGACATTGGTTAGCAGGTTTATCCTGCAATGCTCTCTATCCTGGGCATTGTCTTTCAGCTGGCTGCTGGATGCCCTTTCTTCAGCACCCTGTAACAGGCTTATAAGGCTCTGCCTTGTCAGATCCAGCTCCCTCTCCAGATAGTGTTCCCTCTGCCACCGAGAGACAACCACCTGCAAGGTGGTGAGGACTGGCTCCCCATGTCCCTGCTTGTGGCTGTCCCTGCCTTCCGTGGGTGCAAACGGTGCCTTGTGTTATGGAGCATCTGCTCTGTGCCGGGGAGGCGTTAGGAAGTACCCCCCACCTGTAGATGGGTTTGGGCAGAGTGAGCGTTACCTTGGCTGTGCTGAGGAAGCAGGAGAGCCCTGAGGGTTGGTGTGCCCTGCTGCCCTGCAAAGGGCACCTCTCTGCCGGGGACAGCCGAGTGGGGTTGGGAAGAGTTTCACAACCTCTCTGCTGTCTTCCAGCCCTGTGTCACCCTTGGCAGCTGAGGGGGTGACACCCAGGCGTGGGGACAGGCTCTACCTGGCTGCACAGGGCTGTGATGCTCTGGCACAGAGCTGGCTGTGTCCGAGCAGCAGCCACGTATCAGAGGGTCTGCTCTTTCTCCTCCTGTTTGATACATCACCAGGAAAAGGTGCTTCTTCCTTTTATTTGATGGCTTAATTAACGTCCCATAATTCTGTTGAACAGCTTGATGGCCAGTTACCTATTGGCATGTAGGTAGTGAGGGGGAAGGAATTGCCTTGGGCTTAGAAGTTGTGCAAGGTGCTCGCCTTCCCTTGCCTGCCCTGCCTCGTTAGGTGGGGCAGCTCTGCCACCCTGAAGTTAAACCTGCCCAGCCTTGGGAGACGTGTGTGCTGCCCATACCCTCCTCCTGCTGCCAGATTCCTTCCACGCTCCCTGTCGGAGAGAATATGGGAGGCAACCTTGGGCTTTTAGTTTCTCAGAGGAGCCAGATGGGTGTCTGGGCACCTCTGTGCCTGCTCAGAGGGACAGGGGAGAGGACACTCGATTACTCTGGGAAGCGAGCCATGAAAATATAACTTAAAATAAAACACAACCTCTTCAGCTTTGTTCTGCTTGTGCATGGCGGTACTGGAACACCTTGCTGGCTTTGGCTGCTAATCCCAGCCTGTTTCTCTTTTGCCACAGGCCATTACAAGACTTGGATGCTGCAAAATGATTTCATAGCGCAGGCTTTGTGGCGAGGCTGATCTCAGTAGAATCATGGAATGGTTTAGGCTGGAAGGGACCTGAAAGCCCAGCCAGTCCCACCCCCTGCCATGGGCAGGGACACCCTCCACTAGCCCAGGTTGCTCCAAGCCTCATCCAGCCTGGCCTTGGACACTTCCAGGGATGGGGCACCCACAGCTTCTCTGGGCAACCCGTCCCAGTGCTCCCCACCCTCTCTGGGAAGAATTCCTTCCTGATATCTAAAGGGAAGGTATTGCAGGCTTGTCTTCTTTTTTTTTTGTCTGCCCACAGATGCATTTTGCAGCCCCCGGTCTTTTCTGATCACCCCACACTCCCTTAATTTCGCACCTGTGCTTTTCCCGGCCCCAGCGCTCTCCCACACGTGTGCCTTGAAACGTTGGGAGCTGACTTGCAGCAGCAGGAGCGGGGAAAGCAATCCGCTCCAGCAGTAATCCATCCCTTGGGCTGTGTTGTCTACCCGTGTCAGCTCCCCACTGGACCAGTACAGATGGGCAGCGGGGCTGCTGTTGCTCCTTGCTGGGGCTCCTTGCAGGTCCGCAGTGGTTGCTGGGACTGCTCCTCTCTGTGTCAAGAAGTGGCACAGGCATGTGTGGGGAAGGGGTGCTCCGTGGAGGCGCATGCGTTTGAGGCCATGTTGCTCAGCGGAGATACTGACAGCACAATCAAGGAGGAGGTGGGGTCACGACCTTGGTGGATAAAGGAAGGGCAACCGATTTCATCTATCTGGACTTGTTCAAAGCGTTCGACACCATCCCATGCTACATGCTTGTCTCTAAATTGGAGAGGCATGGATTTGATGGATGGACCAATCAGTGGATAAGGAACTGGCTTGATGGCCAGATAGATTGATGTCCACAACTTCAGAGAGTTGTAGTCAACAGCTCGATGTCTGAGTGGAGACTGATGAGCGGCGTTCCTCAGGGACCGGTGTTGGGACCGGTGCTGTTGAACATCTTTGTCAGCGACACGGACGGTGGGATCGAGGGCACCCCCAGCAAGTCTGATGATGACACCGAGCTGTGTGGTGTGGGGACACGCTGGAGGGAAGGGATGGCATCCAGGGGGACCTGGACAGGCTGGAGAGGTGGGACCGTGCCAACCTCATGGAGTTCAACAAGGCCAAGTGCAAATCCTGCACATGGATCGGGGCAATCCCAGCATAAGGACAGACTGGGCAGAGAATGGATTGGGAACAGCCCTGAGGAGAAGGACCTGGGGCTACCAGGGGATGACAAGCTGAACATGAGCCAGCCGTGTGCGCTGGCAGCCCAGAAATCCAACCGGATCCTGGGCTGTATCCAGAGCAGCGTGGCCAGCAGGTTGAGGGAGGGGATTCTCCCCCTCTGCTATGCTCTTGTGAGATCTCACCTGGAGTTCTGCATCCAGCTCTGGGGCCCCCAACATCAGAAGGATATCGTGGCTACATCTTTGGCTTCCCCTGCCTTTCTTCTTGCTCATATTTGCACCCTATGGCAGTGAGGGAACAGCTCAGGAGCCAGGGCTGGGGTCGGCTTGTGGAACGTCACCCCTGTGCACTCATCCTGGCTTTCTTGCCCACTGCTGCAGTGGGAGAGACAGCTTCTCTGCCTGGGGTCAGCATCCTGAGCACTGCAGGAAATTGTGCTTCAGCCAAACCGTCACAGGCTGCTTCGGGGTTGCTCTGGAAAGAGCAGAGATGCTAAACATAGCTCTTCAAAAGCTGATCGGTAGATAAGGTAGCAGCAGTTATTAGACACCACTTTTGATCTCTTGAGAGCATTTTCTTCTCCATTTACAGTGAGGTTTGAGCTTTCTCCTGGGGATCAATTTATGCGCTTTCATGTTACATGGCTTAAGTGTTAGAGGAGGAGTAGATGGGAGAACTGCTAAGGTGTTCCTGTTTTTCCCTGCATCAGGTCCTTGCTAAGGCTGCAGAGCGCCACGCTTGCCACACTCCCACCCCTTTGGCACATCCTTCTGGTGTTGTGACAAAGAAACAGCATTTTTCTTCATCTTCTCTTCCCCTTGGCCGTGCCACGCTGAAGTTGGTGCGTGATACCTTTTGGAGAGAGCTAGCGCATCAGTACCATCTCCCACGTTAGCCCACTGCAGACGCTGCCTGGTGCTGTGCTGGGGCAGATGCCTTCTTGCCAAATGAACCTTGTTTTTGTCGGACCGTGCCCAGAGGTCAGTGTGGCGCAAGGAATCTCGGTGTTGGGCGGCGGGAAGCGGCGTGCAGCCGAGAGGAGGCCAGGCGTGGCGCAGACCCCGTGGCTTAGGGATGCAGTTGCTATGTTTAATGCTTCATATGAAGTGTAGAGGGAGAGCAAAGGACAGCAGGAGGCATGTGGCTGGCTGAGACCCCCAGGGTATGTGCAAGCTGCTTGCAGAGAGCATGAGTAGACCTTGCAGAGTGCCTGGCAGCCTGGGTGAGGTCGGCAAACGGCAGCTTTGCCAACCGTGCGGCTGAGTGCTGGCTTTGGACCTGCTGCCGTCTCTCCCTCCAGGCATCCAGAGACTGCTGCAGCCTTCCTTTGCTTGCTGATCACTCTCATCTCCCTGATTTGTAAACACTCTGTTTTGCGGAACGTGGCCTCTGCAGGCAGGTGGGAGCAGGTTGTAACAATCCAAGTATTTTTTTTTCCTTGCCCTCGCCTCCCTCCCTCACGCGGGCTACGTGCGGGCTGCCATCCCATCTGGGTGCGCTCTTTGTGTGCACCGAGCTTTGGGTGTCTTAATGCGGCATGGCTCCTCGGGGCAGATCCTGCTCTTGGCTGCTTGCTCTGTGCGAGGCTGGGGGGGCTGGAGCGTGCTGCTGAGGCCAGCTTCTCGCTCTCATCCCTCGTGGAGTGCGTTTCCAACCTGCTCCTCTCTCTGATGGAGGCTGATGAATTCTTCCAGTGATGAGGAGCTGTGACAGTCTGCTCAGAGCCGCTCTCGCAGGGGGCTCATGACAGATTAATGAGAGCATCTTTTAAGATGATGTTTGATTTGCAAGAGTGACTTTGATGTTTTAGACCCCAGAATACGATGCTTTCAACTCCTCCCTGCTCCACCCTGCCCTGCCCGCCCCCAGCACCGCCTTCGCCTTGCTCACTGCCATCTCTCTGTCTCCAGCACATGATTTTGCTTTTAGATCTTCCAGCTGATCATTTTTTTTTCCCTTGCTGCTTACCCCTCCTGACCCCCAATTATAGACCGTGTAGTCAGCTCTCCTCCCGCTCCTCCTTTGTCTGCCTTGGCTGGTTCTGCCCGCATCGCTGGGGTCAGCCCTGCGAGAGGTCGGGCTGCGGTGCTGACCGCTCTGCTGCTCACAGGTTAGATTTCAGCTGTGCCTTTTAGAAGTGAAGAGCTTTTTTTCAGGCAGCTGGGCTGTAAAAGCTTGTGGCTGGTTAATACCGCGTTTCTGGGTTTCTCCTTGCTGCGTCTTCATGTGACACAGGAGTGCAGAGCGTGTTTGGGGGTGCTGAACTACCACGCTGCAGTCTCAGGAGGAGGTTCTGGTTTCCCAGAGACCTCTGGCATGTGTAGAGCTGTGCACCTAAGATCCTTGGAGAGCAGGGGGTATCACAAAGGCTCCCAGATTGGATGGTGGATGCCTACCATTCTTTACGGCCCTTCCATCCTTACAACATGTTGTCTCAAAAACTTAGTTTGGGAACTTGTTCTGCGAAAGTTCAGGTGGCCTCCGAGGACCACAGATTTGCAGCTGCAGCGTAGCTCAGCTCTGTGGAAATAAGGATGTTCCCAGCGCAAGGAGGGGTGCTGCCTTGCCCATCCCCTCTGGTACCCGTAGGGCTGTATGCAGTGGTACTGGCAGTGCCTTTAGCCAGCACTTGCCCCTGGCCTGCCGCTGCTCGGTGAAGCTACCTGCATCTTTCCAGGTCACCATCGGTGGCATTTAGCCATGGCTGAGCGTGGCTGCCCCGGCTTTGCTGCCGTCTCCCAGCCCTGCAGCGAAGGCCTTTGAGCAGGGCAGGCAGCTCCTTCTCCCTCACCCAGCCAGCCCTGCCTGATGCAATTAATATTGATGGCAAGGAGGGTGGGCCCTGGAAGAGGAGTAAATGTGCACAGGCGAGAGGCTGGGCTGGAGCACCAGCCTAACCGGTCTCCATGGCAACGGGCACATCGCGCTCATGCAGAATTAATGCCTTCGCTGTCCTGACACACGCGCACGGCTCCATCCCCGGGGCCTCGCCTTTCCCTCTGCCCTTTCGGCACAAGCAAGCCCCAAAAGCAGCTCTGCCCTGCTCTCTGCTTGCTTCCTCTGCCGTTTGCGCCAGCGGTGGCCTTACATGTTGGATGGCAGCAGGGCAGGCGGGCAAAGGTTGGCACGGTTCTCCAGAAGGATGACTTGACCCCACCCTGGGGTTTGTCCAAGGGCACAGTCCAGCATGTGCCATGGCTCCTTGCCTACTCTGTGGTGGTGGCTTCTCCTCTCTGACAGGGGTATTCAGCAGGGACTGGTCTGAGGCAGGATTTGGGACAAAATGAGTCACTAGCATGGCCAACAAGTCACCTCCCCATCCTTGGGGACCAAGTGGGGAATGGTAGTAGGTGGGACACAGACATGCACATCAGGTCAGTGCTTGTCAGCCTGTGTTGGGGAATGAAATGATGTGTTCGAGCATTCTAGCTTTTTCCCTCTGCTGCCTGGCCCAGACAGCTGGGGGCTGCTCTCCACTCTGTGTTCCCCAGACCCAGTCTTTAAATGGCTTTAGCAGGGGAGCCCCTACCACTTTCCAGAGAGGGAGAGTGTTTAATCCAACAGCATTAAAAGGCAGACACCTTGAACACTTGGCACAGACATTCTCATTCTTTAATTTTAGGCTCTTCCTCTGAACAAGAACAGCCAGTACCAGCGGGTTGCCCTAACCTTCCTGGGTGTGCTGCTGGGAAGTGTCTTTGGCTCTGCCTACGGCCCTTGTTGCAGGCATTCATGGCTGTGTCCATCTGGAGCATGGCGGTGTTGCACGTTCTTAGCCTTTCCCGTCTCCTACCCCTTTCCCCTCTCCTACCCCTTTCCCATCACCAGAGACACTTTAAGCCATGAAAGCAGGTACATCCCACCCGCAAGCTGTAATCAAGTTTCCGGCTGTGCTTTTCTGATTGTTTTTCTCAGCTCGTTCGGAGAAGGGATGGACTCCCCTGGGATCTGGAGCAAGTCCAGGCTGGCAAAAGCACGGTCTGCCTTCAGCGGGCAGGTCTGGCTGGGGAGGGGGGAGCTGCCAGAAATTGCTTGTGTGTTTTCCCAGCATCCCACTCCACTGTGGGTGTTCAGGGCCTTCCTTCTCCCTTGGTAGGAGGGACTGTGTGCCCCCCGGAGCCTCTCCCCGGTGCTCCTCAGTGTCCCGGCTGCGTGGCCGGGTGCTGCTGGGGAATGTGGGGCGGGCGGGCAGGCAGCCATGCGATGCAGAGGGCCTGTCAGGGTGCAATAAGCAGTCAGCAAGCTGCTCCAGGAGCATTTTTTCCTTTTCGCTACAGTGGAAAAGAGCAATTTTGACATTACATTTATGATTATTGTTATTAAGCTGGAGAAACATTTTAATGTGAATGCTTGGGGCTTATTAGACAGAGCTCTTCACCTCAAGATCTCAAAGCACTTGACGAAGCCAGCTTGTTATTAATCCCTACTACTTATATTGAGCTATTTACATACTGACATTGGGGGTTTGGTGATTATTATTATCTGCATTTCTTGTAAATGGGAGAACCAAGGTGCAGAACTGGATGGGGAGTTGAAGCTGGAAGCAGAAGCTGCTCTCTGCCCTCTCTGCCTGCAGCCGGCTGCCGTCTCCCTGCTGCCTGTCCTCACAGCTCTGGTCCAGGGGGCTCGGAAGAAGGCTGGGGTGGATGGATTGAGAATCTGGCCCGAGAGCTCTACCTGGAATACGTGGTGGCGTGGCCAGAATTGGGCGCTGGGAGGGAGGTGGAGGTCCAGGCTGGGAAGGGCAGTGCGCAACTTGACGCCTTGGCTGTTGCGTCTTTTAGGGTACAAAGGACTGAAGGAAGACACGGTGGAAGCCTCTGTTTGCATGGGGAGAGAGGAGCCCTTTGCATGCATGTATTGTCACTTGGCAGTATAGTCTTACCAGCTCTGGCCTGGGAGTGCCCTAGGATGGCCCAGTCTATGTGTGTGCTGTGCAGTATCTTCATTTTGTCCAGTCTCTTGGGCCCAGCTCAAGCAGAGCCTTTCCTTCAACAGCAGTCTTCCTCCAAGCTGCCTGCAGCCCCACACCGGCTCAAGCATCTCTGCAGCGCAGAGCCGTGTGCGAGGAGCCTCAGCGCCTGCTAGCCATTCCCCTGGTGGCTCTGGCCGCAGTGGAACCGTCCTATTCTCAGCTGCCCTTCCAGCCGTTTCAGGCATCTGCGGGCACTGTTGGATGCGAGGAGGTGGAGCTGGTGCCATCTGCCCTGGCAGCTACTCGTGGAGAAGCAGCCACCTGTGCCCGTGCAGCCTGCATGGGGAAATGCTGAGCTGAACCTTGGCAGGGGCTTTCCTGGTGATGAAGCATCCCTCTCCCTCCCTGGTGCTAATTAGAGGCTGCCTGAGGAAGTGTCATGGATGGGGTGGGAGGCTTGGATCTGAACCGGTGTCATTACAGCTGGTGCAATGGGTAGTCCTTCTTTCTGCAGGAGCAGCTCAGTTCCGATGAATCCCAGCAGCTCTGGGCCCGCATCACAGTAAGAAGCATTCTGCAACCCTGGCTCTCTCTCTTCCCACCCCAGTTTTGGCTGCCAGTGTTGATATGCTCCCAGAGGCTCCTCTCAGCTTGTCATCGCTCTCCTTTCCCCTTCTCTGTGGTTCATTGATGCCAGCGTCCCACCTCCTGTGTATCGGTCCAGAGGATCCCTGGCAGGCAGGGAATGTGTTTCCATAGGTGGCTGCTGTGCCTGGCTGGCGCCCCTGCCTCTCTGCCTTTTGGGAAGAGCCACCCCTCTTGCCCCAGCGTTTTTGGTGAACACCACACACTGTGAGGCCCCCTGGGCCAGGCCGGGTCCGCCTTGCAGGTGGTTGGGTGGTGATGGACACCATACTGGTACCCGAGTTCAGTCCCCCATCTGCCCCTCTGTAGGGGCAGCTGGCAGGCAGGCAGCGACCAGCTGTGGCCCCAGCTGTGGTGGGGGGGAGCTGCCCAGCATGCTCACCTTGCCTGATGGAGTATGCAGCGGTGTGGCCTGTTTTCCGAGCTGTGGTAGTGCCCTGATCTTCCTCTGCTCTGGGCTGTTCTGAGGAGAGGCTGGAGTGCTTTGGTGTGCCCCTCACCATCCCCAATTAGCCAGAGGACAGGAAACCCTCGTTAGCATACCCTGAGCGAGGCAGTCACTGCAGGACGCAAGGCAGAGCCTCGGAGCGTAGCTGTAACAAGGCTCTGAACCCAGTTAGGTCTTTTCCCCTAGCCTTGATCTCTCCTAAAAGCCTTCCCTGCTTTTGGAGGCTCAGCCTGGGGCTGCTGAGGGTGCGGAGACTGCTCTGCCCGTCCATGGAGTCATGCTGAGTCAGTTGTGGCGGGATGCACGGTACCATGAATTATTTGTAGTAACACCTTTTGCTTTTCCCATCCTCTCCAGCAAGTGCACTTTATTATTATTATTGTTGTTGTTGTTATTGTTATTTATTATCCTGTTTCTGCTCCAGTGCTGCTAAGAGACATGGAGAGGCTTGGCTGGTATTCAGCGTGGTTACAATAAGCCCAAGCCCTCCCTTTTGTGCTATACAGCTCGCTCAAGTGTTGTATAGATACCTCACTTTAGCTGTTTCTCTCCCTCATCTTCGGCGGCTCAGGAGGTTTGGGAAAGGTCAGCTCCTAGCTGTAGCTTTTTTCTACTCTAGACAAGTACTGCTCTCATTGTTTGCCAAATGCCTTGCTGCGCCTCGTCTCTGCAGCGCTGGGATGATTTAACCAGAGCTGTGCATCGCTTTGCATCCAGTCTGCTCTCTGACCTTGCTGCACAGCCTCGTCGTGCTCTTTGTAGACAGTTTGGAAGCAGTCTTGAACAAGAGCTAAGAGATCCCACCTCCCCTCTGTGACCGGGGAGCAGGCACAGTAGGCTGCAGCCTCCAACGTCCCAAGCAGGGACTCCCTCTGTTGCGATGGAGTTCACCGCTGCCTTCCATCCCTGCTCTGCAGAGGTGTCCATCCTAGCTGGCTTCAAAGCCTCTGGCTCCAATGTTGCTGTGGGTAAGGCAGGCTTTGGGCTTGGTGTCAACCGAGCCTTGCCCCGGCATGTCCATGGGGCGATGTAGAAGGTAGAGTGGTAGGAAAACATATGGTTGCTATCCTGGTGATGCAGAGATGTCACTAGAGAGGAAGCACTGTCAGGAATCAAGTTCAAGAGGTCCCTGCATTTCTGTCTGCTGCCTGGATTTTATCCGGGCTGTGCTGTGCCAGTGTTGGGACAAGCACTTAGTGCATCACTCTTTGCTGGCTTCGTCCCAGACCCAGCAACACTTCTGTCTGTGATGGCTCGGCCCAGGGAATGGGAGGGGAAGGCTTGGTCAGTGCCGAGTACCCTGGAACTGGGCTGATAACCTCTTCTTTTTACATCTAATTTCCCAGATTGTAGTCCTTCCGCATCAGTAATGGGTGTACTTCTTGAATCCTCCCAGGTAAAATTAGAGAGAGATGCTGGGGAAGAAGGAAGCTCCCTCTGAATTTCATCCTTTGCAGAGCTTGTTGGGTTGAGTCATCTTAGCAGGCATAATAAACCTGTTTCATCTCCTGGGTCTGGCAGGGGAATTAAGGCATTTTGTTTTATTCTCCTTGGTGTTCTGAGCTTGCATCATCCAACTGCATCCCAGGATTGGATGGGTGACTTTTCAGAATCGTCTGCTGTGAACAAATAGGCTTCCTCACCAGTAGCACCAGCGATGATTAGAAGCGAAAGAAACTTAAACAAGCAATTTCCTTGTCACAATTTGTTTCTAGTTTGAAGCGTTTCTTCTATCTTGCTTTGTCTGCTTCTTGGCCTGATCTCTGAAACTCAAGCGGAGCTGGGTCCTCGTCCGCAGGAGGGACTGGAGCACAGTGTTTGGGGGTTGCAGCTGCCATATCTCCGCTCTCCATCCTGCCTGGGCATCCGTGGGGCAGCCGGGCCACCCGCTCTAGTCGGGATGAGCTCTGAGGCACTGTGGCGTGCACGCTTCCCTCCTGGGGATGGAGCTCGTTGGCAGGGAGTGGGAAGGTGCCTGTCAAACACTGGTGCTGTAAAAGCTCGTTTTTACAATGTTCTGTTGATGTGGAACAGGAGGTAAATAAATACCCTTTATCTCATCGCTTTTGCTCACATATTGGCCTATTATGTCCCTGATTTGTTTATGAAATATGATTCTGGGGGCAAGGATAGACTACAACTTCAATGCAAATAACAGTTTTCTTTATGTAACTTGACCCAATTAACTTTATAATACTTTGTGGTCTTTTTGTCATTTACCATTGCTCTTATCACTTCAGATTAAGATATTCTTAAATCTAAGTAGGCAAGGCAGTTACAGGGAGGATCACTTAAATGGTGACAAGACCCAGTTTGTCCTCAAATCCGAATGAATTTGGTAAAAGGTTCTTTAAAGAAGAGTCACACCTATCAGCAGTGTTTCGACTTCCATGGAAGTCCTGCCCAGTGCTGAAAGCTTTTTCCTGTCAGGAGTGCACGTTGGCTGCATGGGGTCTGGCAAGAGAAATGGATGGCAAGGGACCGAAGGCAAAAGTTGGTGCATGAGCCAGGTCGGGAGGAAATACACCCAAAAATAGCAACAAGGGTCTCAGGACAGGTTTTTTGAAGTGCTCAGTGCTGCCCTGAATTGGGTCCTGCTGAAAACTTCCTCAGTTTGGGTGGGACAAGACTGGTGTTGGCCGTTCACTTTGGAAGCCTTTGCATTGGAAGTCCTCGCCTTGGGTGTGTGAGGCTCCTTTCCCATACTCTGAGGCAAAAGACAGTAAGAGCTCAGGAAAGGAGAGAGCTTTTGAAATCCTGGACATGATTCCCACCTTCCACTTCCCTACCTGCAAGTGTGCTGCTGAACCGGGGCCGGCGTGTCCTTCAGACACGCATATCTCTCCCCATCACCTTCAAGCAGGCATCTGACTGAACTCCAAGCTGGCTCTGCATCCCACATCTGCACCAGCTCCCTTTCCCTGATCTCTTAAGACAGCTCCATCTCTGCCTCCCCCGCGACTGGCAGCTGATTATGCACTTCACAGCTACGCTTTTGCTCCACAGACGTGCGCCTCGGGCTGGGGGGACGTGATGGATCCCCGCTTGTCCTGCATTTCATATTCTTCACTTGCACATCTCCCCTACGCCCTCCAAACTCAGACCTCAGCAGGCTCATATGCATTTAAAAAAAATTAGAGCAAGCGAGCAGCGATGGGAAGAGCAGGAGAGCCTATCCAGAGCACTTCATAAAAATGATGAATTGCTTTTAGATATTGGGCAGGAGAGAAGGAGAGTTCTGTGTTATTTGATGATGTTAGTCTCTTAGTGGTGCATTGTGGCTGTGCGTATGAGCTCGAAATCTCAAGGCAGTCAAAGGCAAACACCTGGGAATTGAAGTGTAAATGAGCCGCTATCGAGCATTTTATTTTGCCTTTTCGGATTTCTCTTTCTCTCCTTATGTAGGTCAGTGCCCGTTTCCAACGTACACCGTGTGCGGAGGAGGACGCGGGGCGGTATGGTGTGCCCGGGGCTGCGCACCGTGAGTGCGTACGAGCCCAGTGTTGCGCGTGCCGGGCTGTGCCCGTGGCGGTAACCGCTGGGCAGGGAGCTCTGGCATCTCTTGCTGTCGCTGCAGACCTGCTGAGGCGATACCTGTCCTCTCCCTTTCCTCCTTCCAATGGAAGAATTATGGTTTCCTACCACATTAGCAATTCAGATGCTGAACTGGTCTGTACTGGCTGCTCTGATTAGTGGATGTGATAAAGAGATTTGTGCATCTCCTTTAGAGAGACACGAGCCATGTGATTTGGCTGCTTTGCATAAATGGCAATGAATAAAGCAGTGTGTGCGTGGGGGACGGTCTGTCCCACACTGGGACAGGTGAGGACGTTTTCTTCTCCATTCCTGGGCTTTCCCTTCTCTTGCTGGTTAGCAGAAAACTAGTTGTGGAGGTCTCTTAAAGGCTTGAGTGAAGGGGTCCTGGGCAGAGCAAATGTTTTCTAGAGCCCTGGGGTTGCTCTTCCGTGTCTATAGTGGGGCTGGACGCACCTCCCTGCTCAGGAGTTCAGCCTTGACCTCCCTGCTGTGGTGCAGAGCTGGTGGCAGACCTTTCTTTCCCAGTTCACACTGGCGATAAGCGGAACGGGCAGCCTGGAGCGAGAAGGGGCACAGGGGAGGCGAGGGGCTGTCCATGGGTTTGTCAGCTCCTTGCAGACCATGCTGTCCCCCAGCCTCTTCCCTCCTGGTCCTTGCATGGGATGAAGGCACGTATCCTGCCTTACCTGGTCACTCTCCAAGGGCATCAGGGCTCTGTCACTCAAGAGGGTCAGTGGTAGAGCCAGTGTGGGTGGTGGTGCAGGGAGCAAAGGAGGTGCTGCCTTCCAGGACGGCCTCCTTTCAGAGGAAGCTTTCTCTGGGTCACAGGCTGTACCGACCCTACTGTCTGTGCTGCCTATCCCTGTGGCCTCTGTGCGGTCTACTCCACACGGTACTGGTGTGGTGGAGCAGGCACTGAGGTTACCTGTCCCTTTGCTTGATGTCTGTGCTCCGCGTGCAGCAGGAGATGGGGGTTTAGGCCCAGCAGCCCTGGCCCGGCTGGCTCGTGCCGTTCCCTGGCTGCGCTGGGCAGACCCTTGTTCTTGGGTGTGTGGATTTGGGGTGGGTGTCTCTGGCAAGGTTGGCTCGGCCCCTCCACACTGCAAATGCACCCTAGGCATCCCTGGAGAAGGACCCAACTTAACCGCCTGCTGCCTGGCAGGCAGTGAGATGATGACATCCCTGCCTGAAGCCAGGAAAGGACCTGGAGCATCCTCCTGTTGCTAGCCCTGCCCTTGCAGTCCTGGTTCCCCAGTGGGATGTGGCCTGGGTGGCGTGAGCAGCTCTGCCAGGGGAGACAGGAGGGACACGGGCGCTGCTCTGCAACTGTCCTGTTCGCAGCTCACCGGTCTCTCCGTGTCTGCCCACAGCATGTCGAGGGATGCTGTGCGGGTTCGGGGCAGTGTGCGAGAGGAGCTCCACCGACCCGTCCCAGGCCTCCTGTGTCTGCAAGAAGACAGCTTGCCCCGTCGTGGTGGCTCCTGTCTGTGGCTCCGATTACTCCACCTACAGCAACGAGTGCGAGCTGGAGAAGGCCCAGTGCAACCAGCAGCGGCGGATCAAAGTCATCAGCAAGGGACCATGTGGTGAGTGTGATGCAGGCTCTCCTGCTTTCAGGAGGCATGGGGGGCTTGGCCCGAGCTCATCTTGTCACCGTGGCACTGGTGATGTTCTGGAGGATGCGGACAGGTCTGAAGGGAAGGGACACTGAGAGGATCACCAGCTCTGCCTTGGTGATGAGCAGTTTGACAGAGTTCTAGTGGCAAGTGTCCCTACCCATATCAGGGGGTGGAACTAGATGGTCTTTAAGGTCCCTTCCAACCCAAACCGTTCTATGATCCTATGACAAGCAGGCAGACCAACCTCCAAAGGCCGTGGAAGAGGTGCATGGCACAGTGGGGAACAGTCTTCTGCCTCGGGCAGCTCTGCCTGCTGCACCACGCTGCCTCCCCAGAGCGGGTCACAGCTAGAATTTGGAAGGACCAGGTATATGCACAGGCTGGGTGGGCTGATGGAAGCCCATCCCCAGCGTGGCATTCACCAGCTGCAAGCAAGGAGCTGTGTAAATGAGACCCCAGTACCCTCATCTCAGAGTAAATTAACTTGACCTTTCTTTCACGCAGCGCTCTGGCTTGCAATACATCTGCACCCGGTTCTCCTGCTGGGGCTCTTGTCAGAGGGGAGAGTGCTGAGTGATGTGTTTAAAATAATAATCATTTTAAAAAATGACAAATAAAGGGGAAAAAAGGCAAAAAAAGCTGGCAAATAAATAAATGTTGGCCCTTCCCCATCAGTGAGGAAATTGCTCCTTGAGCTCATCCTCTAATTACGGTTTGCAGGAGGTGCCTTAAGGACCCTTGTTTTGCTCACTGGCTGAAGCAAGAGGATTTCGGGGAGCGTGTGCAGGGAAGAGAGCTCGCAGCAGTGAGGCTGAGAGGTTTAGAAAGGAAGGGCTCTGCCTGAAGTGCCAGGTGGGGAGTGAGCTCCCTTCCTCGCCATGCTGTGGGTTTGGGGCTGATGCTACAGCCTCAGGATCCCGCCTGCCTCTGCGGACAGCAGGGTGGATGAGCTCGCTGCTCAGGACCAGGTACATGGCACTGGCTCCAGCATCCACTGACGCCGATGGAAGGACATCCATTGCCATCGTGTACCTTTCCAGGCAATCAGAGGGGCTGGGGCTGTCTAGGTAGATATCTCAGTGTGCCGTGCTTGTTTTTCCCCTGAGAGAAGCGTGCCGGAGAGGGCGGCATGGGAGCACGGGCCATTGTGCTCACGCCTGCGCCGTGTCCCCTCCTCTCTCCCGCAGGCTCCAGGGACCCCTGCGCAGAGGTAACCTGCAGCTTTGGCAGCACGTGCGTCCGCTCCGCCGATGGCCAGTCGGCCAAGTGCGTCTGCCCGTCATCCTGCAGCGGCGTGCCCGAGAGCACGGTGTGTGGCAGCGACGGCAAAGACTACCGCAGCGAGTGCCACCTCAACAAGCACGCCTGCGACAAGCAGGAGAATGTTTTCAAGAAGTTTGATGGCGCCTGTGGTGAGTCTCCTGCCCCCACCCCGGGACTGTTGCTTTAAAAACGTTCCCTCCTGCTTGAGGAATATTGAGGGCAGACCAGCGGGAAATGGAGAAAAGTTGGGGAGAAAAGCTTTGCCCACATGCCTGCTGTCATCAGCTCAAAAAGGCGGGCTGGGCAGAAAAAGGTCAGTCCGTGGGTGACAGCTTCTGAAACTCGGACCTCGGTAGTGCTTCCCCCGCGGCGTTTGGCTGTGGGTGTTTCTGCTCGGGACCCACTGACCTAGAGAGCAGTTGTAACATCTGTGCCACCTCCTTTCCCTCCTGCCAGTTCCCCCGGCTGCAGGTTTTGGCAAGAAGCCTGCTGCTAGCCGGCGTCCCAGGGCTGGCGGGCAGGCAGCTCCTGCTAATTAAAGGAGCCCGACAGGCACCGATCCCAGAGCGCAAACACAGTCCTGCCGCTCCGAGGATGGCTTCCTCTGGCTAATGATGGCTGTGGATACTTGTAATTAAAGGCAACTGTATTCATTAGGAAAACCATGAGAGCAGCCAGGACACGTGCCAGACCAGTGTTTGTCCCCGGGTGAAGGAGTGTGGGAGTGTGTTTGGGCAGGCTGCAAACCTGGAAGAGCTTTAATTGCACTTTCACTGCTCGGTCCCAAGTAGGGCGAGATGGGTGCGAGTGGGAGATGCGGAAGAGGCGATGTCACGCTGGGTTCTTTTGGTTTCTAGGGCAGAGAGAGGAGGCTTTGAGCTTCACCGCTGCTTTGAGGTCCTCCTGATTTTAGCTGGGCATCAGCAGATACTCGGATAGTCTGGGTTGAGCAGCTGGGTTGTGGAACCTGACAGTACTTGAAGGCATTTGGGCTCTGTTGGGTGTGCTGTGGGGCATGAGGATGTACTGCAAGGTAGGGGAGAGAGTGAGGATGAGCAGTGCAGGCAGAGCACATCTCATATATCCTCATCGTGCAGGCCCTGAGGTATGTCTGTGCGTGTGCCCCCTCCCCAACCCCTCTGATGTGGTCCCTGTCTCCTCATCTGTACCGCATCCCTGCCCCGCTACCGCAGCCTTGTTTACCCACGGCTCCTTGAGTCCACGCAGGATGTTCTGGTCCTTGTGTTGGGGTTTGTAGAGGCCTCCAAGGAGGTGACACATCCCTGGCTGTCTGCTGGTGTGTCTGCAGGGCAGCAGTGAGCGTGGGCAGCTCTTGCTGGAGGGGGAATGGGAGATGGATTGGGTAGGTCCTGAAGGACCTCCTTCATCTGCTTCTTTACCATGATTACTGTGCATGCTAACGTGGACAGAGCAGAAGGCTTTGGCTGTGACCCTGTCCTAGGCTGGCCTTCTCCAAGGGATGTGGGGGCAGCCAAAAGGGACGTCCCTTGCCTGCATGTCTGGGGAAATAGGGTACTGTACTGTTCCCTCTCCCTGTCAGCCTGGGACTGTGGTCAATGCAGAACTGGTAGGATTAAAGGATGGGAACATTCCCTCTGTTTCTGCCATTGCAGAAAATGAATCTCTTCGGGTACCATGCTTGACAGGGAAAAGAAGAACCCGGGGCTAGAGCAGGGATTATTGAATAGCACCTGCTTTGCCCATGTCTTTGGCATGCTAATGTGAGCTCAGCATGTCAGGGAGGGTGATGGATAAGCCTAGATTGGAGCCGTGGGGCAAAGCAGCGTGTGGCTCTGGCTGCCTTCGGGTCTCTTCCAGCAATTTGGGAAGACAGGGAGGGAGAGTGGGAGGAGCAGGATGGGAGTATCAAGCATTTTGCAATGCCCAGTGAACACCTCTTGGACTCAAGAGGTTCACCTGGGTTGGGGGAGAGTGGCCTGTCCCCTAGAGAGAGGTGAGTGAAGGCAGCTCAGGATGGAAGAAAAGGCAGAACTCATCCCATCCGGGAGTCACTTTGGAAAGGGCATGTGTCCTCAGCCTGTGCAGCTCAGTAAAAAATGGGTCCTTACACGTGCAGAGTCCTACAGATGTCCAGTTCCGAGGGAGAGATGAGCACATGTTGAGTGCTACTGGGGAAGGTACGGGGGCTCTTGGGGCTGGCTGGGAGGGAGGAGGGCAGGCCAGGATGCACCTCTCGGGACGAGACATGAGGGTGCCTAACCCTGTGCCCTGGCTCTGTGCGCAGACCCCTGTAAAGGCGTCCTCAACGACGTGAGTAGTGTTTGCCGGGTGAACCCCCGCACCCGAAGGGTGGACCTGCTCTCCCGCCCCGAGAACTGTCCCTCAAAGAGGGAGCCTGTGTGCGGTGACGACGGGGTGACTTATGACAACGAGTGCGTGATGGGGCGCTCAGGGGCCATCCGAGGACTGGAGATCCAGAAGGTGCGTTCAGGGCAGTGTCAGCATCAGGGTAAGTAGCTCTGTTTCCCAGGGAACGGGATCATTCTGGTTCCTGACCTTCCCGCCCTCTCTGTGCCATGCTCTTGGCAATGAGCGTACACCCCCTTCCCCTACCCCCGGGGTGGGTGCGAGCGGTGCTATCCTCTCTCCTCACAGACAAGTGCAAGGATGAGTGCAAGTTCAACGCCATCTGCCTGAACCGCCGCGGCACCACTCGCTGCTCCTGCGACCGCATCGCCTGCGATGGTGCCTACCGCCCCGTCTGCGCCCGGGACAGCCGCACCTACAGCAATGACTGCGAGCGCCAGAAAGCCGAGTGCCACCAGAAGGCTGCCATCCCAGTAAAGCACAGTGGACCCTGTGGTAAGCACTGGTGCCGCCGGGCTGGTCGCCCTGCAGGAACGCTGGTACCCCCACACCTCTCGTTTCCCAGCCCCAGCAGCCACTTTAAGCCCAGCCTGCGTCAGCCCCTTCCGTGCAGGCAGCGGCGCTCACGTTGATGCTGGAAAGCTGCAGGTAAGTCCCGACTGGGTGCCCAGCGTATGAACAAGCCACAGGCTCTCTTCAGTCTTGTGCTCAACAAGCCCTGAATATCCGCTCCTCCCTGTCCTTTTCCCTTCCAACAGTCCTTGTGTGTGTGTGTGCATGTGTTCCTCCTTGGTCTTGTCTCTGTCTGACGTGCTCAGTAACCCGGGGAAGAATGGTTTGTGGTCAAACAGTACCGAGGTGTCTGTGATGTCCAGCTGGTTCCTCTCACTCACCGCCACGGCCAAGTACGCATTCGCCATCACGCAGTTCCCGTGCCGCCCACGCCATTCATTTCTCCTCCCAGGGTAGTGCCAGTCCCCATGCTCTTCCCATGCTTCCCCCTCCATGCCTGCCTGCTTCTCTCAGCTCCAGGTACGCTCCGTAAGGAACTCTTCCCAGCGTGCCCGCTCTCTGGAGGTCTCGCCGTGTCTTTGTCTCATCCTGGGAGCAGCTTTTGACCTTTCCAATGGACGCGGTTTCAGGCGTATATGATAGGATGGGGCTTTGGGTCCCCTAGGATGTTGGGAACATTCAATTTCAGAATTATTGCACAGAAAATGAAGGTTAAACACGGTCACTGCATTGATTTATAGGAGTTGGAAAGACTTTGTTTCAGCTCAAATTGGTTTTTTACTAGATCTAAAAGTGTGTCCTGTTATTTTAAGCTGTTGTTTTCTAAGGCATCAGCTGTATCAAACCTTCTGAAGTACTTGGAAATTAGCCCCCACGTTGCAGATCTGTTTTGTTGGCTTTGTGCTCCTGCAGTAGTTGTTTTTTAATGCTGCCAGGCCCAGCTGCTTGAAAAGCAAAATCACACTCAGTATAATGACAACTGTTATTTTTAATTGTCCGTTTCACTGTGTTTCTGGTGACCGATTGATGAGGAGTCAGTTCCCCAAGTTCTCCCTACAGGGAGGGCAACAGAGGCACCTTCCAGCCCTTTGTTTCCCGGAGCCATGGGGAGCTGGTGCTGGATGGCTACCAGCAAGCCTTGCCAGGAAGCCATGCACGCCCGCCCTGTTGTGCTGCTGCAAAGCTTTGTTGGAGGTGTGACCGGCTCTGGGGCTGGCACGGGAGTGCACAGGGCTGCTCCCGGCAAGGCAGGCTGCCTTGGGGCAGGGGAGGGGGGGTGTGAGGCGAGGTGGGTTCCCAAGGCAGCTCTGGCGCAGTGGGGCTGGGTTGTTTGCAGCTGGGTGGCCAAGCCCTGGTGACCTGGGCTCTCAAAAAACCCTTCCCTGTACCTCCTCCATAGTCCGGCCCTTGCCAAGTCTTCCCGAATTCCTGGGGCGAGCAGAGAACTCGTTACCTTGCTGTCAGAGTGCATCATTTCCACCACGTTCAGTGGAGCGAGGCCAGTGGACAGTGGGAAATGGTCCTTAGGCATCTGCCATTCCCTTCTCCATCTCGTTCGGGTATTTTAGCTTTCCCCCAACTTCTCCTCCTCCAGGTGAGGACAGCAGATGCGCACATCTGCTCTCAGCTACGTTCTCGTGGGGTCGGAGCAAAGAAAGCCCGTCATCTGGGGGAACTAAATCAAAGCTGGGGCTCTGTCTGCCAAAGCCTGGGATTCCAGAGTCCACGTGACAGCTCCAGGCTGCCCTGTAGCAAGCCACCATGAGGCGTGGGCAAGCCTTTGGCCTCCCCAAAGCTTAGGAAAGCATCTTTCTGAGCTCAGCACTGACCTTTGGGAAGGAAGCACGTCCTCCTCTGTCACCAGTTCAGACTCAATGCGAGGCGGAAAATGGATTTAGAAAGGGGGACAGGGCGGTGAAGTTGTTTGCCAGCCCGTGTGTCAAGACAGGTCCTCTCAGCATGAGCAGTGCTGGTGCCACTGGATTTTTTCCTGGCTGAGGCTTCCTTGGGATGCAGGGTGCAGCCCACCAGCACAGGCTGGGACAGGGCTTGTGGGACACTCACCAGTGGGTGAGAGCAGGGACCGAGGAAGCTGCAGGCTCGATCTGCATCCAGTACCCAGGGTGGAGAGTGTGGCGAGTTCATCCGTGCCCCTGTGCTGTGAGGATACAGGTGGTGCACGGGGCGGAGGAAGGGGAGTAAAAGAAAGACAGGCTGCACGTATGGTCACAGCGTTTTAACCTCTCACATGTACCTGCCTAATGAACTCTGAACTCTGCTGCTCTCTTTTCCAGCAGCAAGGCAAAGGAGGCAAAGCCAAACAAACAGCCCGGGCCTTGTTTTTAATCTTTCTCTGCTTTTACACCGTGATGGGGCAGTTCAGAAAGAAGGGATGGGATGAGGCCAATGTGGACAGGAGTTGAAGGGAAGGTGTTTGTAGTAGCATCTGTCTTTTCCTCCCTGCCTCTCTCTGCTCTCTCTCCCCCGCTGTCTTTCTCCCTCTGCTCTCTCTCTTTCCTTTTTCGTCTGTGTCTTGTGTTTTACAGTGTTGCCTATTTGGAGGAAGGAATTGTGTCCTCGCAGCACCCTTCTGCTCCCTACCCGGACATCTCTGCTAGGAGGTCGGCTTTCTCCCCTTCTCCGTAGCCAGGGACAGTCCTGGCCTCTTCTCACTGCTCCCCTCCTCTCTAGTTTTGCTTGAGAGCCCCTGGGATGGAGAGGTTGCCCTGGTTTTGCTCCCATCCCTCACCCCAAACACTTCCTGCTGGAATGGAAATGCCTTGCAGTGCAGTGGGGTCTTGTCCGATGCTTGCTGTGGCTTGACCCTTCGAGGCAAATGAGAGTGGGAGCAGAGGTGGGTGCTGTGAGCTCCCCAATCCTTAGCAAGCCCCTCTTCAGCTGATACACCAGTCTGGACTGCTCCTGGTTGATCTTACCTCTCCTTTTTCCCCCAACTAACCCCCCTTTCTTCCCCACCTCCTCTTCCCCAGAGACTTCTGCCTGCCTGGGAGTGTGATGCTCGTCCCTTTGCTCTCCATGGTGTGTGTCACGCTTGTCTGTGCAAGCCCAGTGGGCAGGGGCTCTGCAGGGATTGCAGCTCCCCTCCCCAGTGTCCAGCGAAGCACCGTGTGCCTTTCGGAAGCACTGAGGAGCTGTCTGTGCTCGGATGTGGTTCTTCTCTAAGAACAGTCCCCTGGTGTCCCTGTGCAGCTGGTGCTGGAGCCCTCTGGGTGTCATGGGCACAGATCGATGGGGTAGGATGGGTTACAAGGCGGCTTCAGAGCCTCTTCCCAGTCCACTGGCAAAGCTTGCAGGAATGCTCAGTGTCCCCAGGGCTTGGTTAGGTTTCTGCACAGCTTGACAGCAGTACAGGGATCATGCCCTTGAATCAGGCAGGGTGCAGAATGAGCATTTTTGCTCTGTGCCTCGGTTTCCCTGCCTACAAGATGGAGAAGGGCCAGGAATCAAAGCAGGTCTTGATCACAGCACAGCCGAAGGTCCTCGTTATACCCACCCACAGCAAAACTGGTGCCAGAGCTCCCACTGACGTCTGCAGGTGCCCAGGGCTGTGTGGGAAATTTCACAGGTTGAGGTTCAGGCTGTGCAGGAACTTTATGTGCTGCATCTCTGCAGTTTGCTTGCTTAAGAAGGGCGAGAAATGTCAGGGCAGTGTTCATCAGGCCCCGCACCTCCCTGCACTCTCACTGCTCACTTGCTCCCCAAGACAAGACTGTGAATTTGGATTTCAGGTGATCGAGGTATTTGCTTCGTGCCCAGCTCGTTGCACCCTTACTGCCTGGTTGTGTCAGGCAGAAGCACGTTCTCTGTGCAAGTGTTCTGTCTCTGCTTGGGGGGACGTAGATGTGGTTTAAAAAAGTGAAACACAAGCAGGAACTGTGAGCAGCATCACAGGGCTGAGCACAGCAGGGAGCGGTTCCCCGTCCTTGGGAACTGCTCATAAACTCTTCAGCTGCAAGGGAGTTGAGACACGGTTGAAAAGGCCATTTTGAAGCAGTGGCCATGTGCCTGAACTGTCCCTGTTCCTTTGCAGACCGTTGGCTGTAAGTTTTAACTCGGCAGGTGCTTCCCAAAGAGCCAAATCCAAAATTCAGACTTGCCTGGGCCGTTTTCTCAGGGATTGACAGCATGCAGCCGGAATCCTGAGGGTTCAAGCCTTGCTCTTGCTCCACAGATACCCCACCGTGGTTCTAGGGGAGGAGAACGGAGCTGCTGCCCCTGCCCGCTCTCTGTGCCATGCCAGCAGGCTCCGGAGGGCTCAGTCTTGCCCACTGCACTCCGGCTCTGTGCTTGCCTCACTGTTTCATGTTGGTGGGGCTGCACTGTGTCTGCCTGTTGCATCCATCTCGCCTTGGCCGCATTGTGTGTTCCCCACATCCGTTTTGTCATGTGTCCTTGTCAGCACGGATTAAATCTGTGTCCTTTCCTTGCCCCAGGTCCTCAGGGCTCCTCTCCTGAGTCACAAGAAGGGGTCGCTGGGCAGTGCTGAGTCTCTCCCCAGCAGCACGGCCAGTCCTGCCTTTTAGCTGCCTGTCTTGGCTTCTGGATGGGGGAGGGCATTCCTGGAGGGGCACGCCAGCCTTCAGCAAGCGGGCTGGGAGCCAGGTGGAACCGCAGGGCTTGCATTCCCTGCGAGCGGTTGCAGAGCTGTACCAGGGAGTGGGACGCAGCCTTTCCTTTGCTGTCACCATCAGGGTTGGCTGCTCACCTCTGCAAAAGGCCGGGCGTCTTGCAGGGAAGGTGCCACCTGCTTGGTCGACGGGTACAGGAGCTCCAGTGAGCAAGCAGAGGGGACTGCTGCCTCTCAGCCTGCAGCCTGGGCTGTGGGGCATTGCCCATCCCCGGGGAGCCTCGGGGTGCTGTCCTAGAGCCAGATGCCCGAGGGCTGGGCCGAAGCAAGGACACCGGCTGTCTCCATCCTGCTGCACAGCAGCTCCCTGTCCTTTCCAACACCAGCTTGCCAAGAGGAGGGCAAGGGAGCTGAACTGCAGGGGAGAGGAGACAGACTCGTGGTGAAGCCAAGCGCAGGTGTCCCCTCCAGCCAGATTTTCCTGGGTATGGCCACGGGTGGTGTTAGGATGAGATGTTCAGGGGACAGTGTGATCCTGAGGATGTGAGGCCTCGATGGAGGGAACTATTCCTGTGAGCTTTTTTAGCTACTGAGGGTTCAGCAGCTACTGCATGATGGTGTAGTGAGTGTCCTGGAGCCAGTGAGACCCGCACTGAGGAGGGTTTTCTGCTGCCTCCTGCCACAGAGCTGGTCATTTAGATCCAACTTCACAGGCACCACTGTTTCCCAGGAAAAGAAGTGCCGGCTGCCCTCCTGGCAACGAGGGAGCACTCAGTCTGTGCTGTCCTCCCTCAGCACAACATTCGTTCTTGATGCTGACTGGGAGCTGCTGGGGAGACCCAGACATTGGGGTTTGGTGCAGAGATCCCCTCTCTGGCTGGTCCCTTGGGGCAGAATGTAGCTGGGATGGGGATGGTACCGAGGAGACGAGGCGGGAGTCCTGTTCATGGTGTGCAGGGAGAAGATCTTGTGCCTGCTTCCCATCCCTAACCTCTGCCAAGCATGGGGAAGATGCTGAGCTGGGCATGCCGGGGTGGCATGGAGGGTGCAGGGGCTGGGCTGGTGCCAAGGCCAGGAGCTTTGTGCATTTGCCATGGCTTGGGGGAGGCGGGTGCGGGCCTGAGGCTGGGGATGCTGGCATGCATTGCTGTGCACAGTGCATGGGGGAGCCGGGGGAGCCGCGGATTGAGACCGGGGCCGTTGTCTCCTGTCCCCTCTGCAGACCTGGGCACACCCAGCCCATGCCTGAGTGTGGAGTGCACCTTCGGGGCAACGTGTGTGGTGAAGAACCAGGAGGCTGTGTGCGAGTGTCAGCAAGTGTGCCAGGGACGCTATGACCCCATCTGCGGCAGTGACAACCGCACCTACGGCAATCCCTGCGAGCTCGACTCCATGGCCTGTGTCCTCAAGAGGGAGATCAAAGTGAAACACAAGGGACCCTGCGGTAAGAGCTGATCTCTGGGGGGTTCTTCGTCGTGCTGCTGGCCACGCTGGGTTTGCTTGCTGGGAGCAAGCAGTGTCTGCAGCATGAGCGTGGCCCCAGCCTTGGGGAGATGGGGCTGTCGGGGCGTCTTTGTGCTTTGGTTGCCACCGTGTAGCGTATGCAGCTCAGCACACACACACAGCATCTGCACGCTCCCTCTGTGCCAGCACAGCTTTGCCTGTCAGAAGGTGTTTGCGCAGGGGCAGCCCGAGCTGGCTGGGTTCTCCCAGGACAGAATCTGCTGGGATGGTCAGGTTGGGATTTTGTCAAAATAAAGTCTTTCTGGCCCTAACCTTCAGGCTGTGTATCAGGAGCTGGTGCCTGGCTTTCCACCCAGGGCTGGTGTGGCATAGCAATGCCACTGTCAAAACTGAGCTTGATCCCTTAGAGTCATCTCCTCACGGAGCTGCGCTGTGCAGCCCTGCTTGGGGAACATGCTCCTGAGCTGTAAGGGCTTTGAGACAGCAGAGAAAGGGAAAACCCTTCCTCCAGAAAAGGAAGACCGCGCCCCCCACCCTGCAGCACTACCCGCTGCAGCATAGCAGAGGGTCCAGCAAGATGCAGCGCAGAAGAAAATGCTGGTACCAGCTCCATGCAGTTGCAGGAGAAACAGGGAAGGATGAAAGTACTTCGTTTCCTGGGCACATGCACGAGTGGCCCGAAGGCAAGATCTGCCCTTGTCTGCACATAACCTGCCTTGAGCAGCCCCTCTCCCGACCTTGGAGCCCAGGCGTGACTGCAAGCTCTGTGCTGTAGATAGAAACCTCCTGGCCAACAGTCTGCACAAACCAAGCAGGGGGTTGTTGCGTCTTCCCTCCCCCATGCAAAGGCAGCAGCTGCTGTGTGAAAGAAAAAATAAGAAAAGCCATCTTTGAGCCAATTTCTTCATGAATTGAATGGTGGGGAGGGAAGAGGGGTGTTTGTCTGGAGGAGAAAATGAAGCCGTGAATATGCAGGAGTCAGGAGAGGGATGTATGGGCTGGGGTCCGGTCTCTCCTGCAATGAGTGATAGCTCCTTTGCAAATGAGATATTGCAAAGATAAATGTCTCCTCTGCCCCAAGCCTGTGTGTGTTTGCAGCAGGCAGGCTGGGGATCAAGAAAGCTGGGGGGGACTTTTTACAAGGGCAGGTAGTGACAGGACAAGGGGTAATGGGTTTAAACTGAAAGAGGGGAGATTGAGGTTGGGTATCAGGAAGAAATTCTTCCCGGGAAGGGTGGGGAGGCACTGGGACAGGTTGCCCAGAGAAGCTGTGGATGCCCCATCCCTGGGAGTGTCCAAGGCCAGGCTGGATGAGGCTTGGAAGCAGCCTGGGCTAGTGGAGGGTGTCCCTGCCCATGGCAGGGGGTGGGACTGGGTGGGCTTTAAGGTCCCTTCCAACTCAAACCATGCTGTGATCCCACTGGGGGAGGTGGCAGGGCACTCCTGAATGAGTGCTGTGTCATACGTGTGTCCAGCACTGCTGGCACCCTGATAAACTAGAGGAAGACAGTATCCCAGTTCCTGGCCAACCACCTCCTCCTGACTTGCCGTGTGTGAATCCTGCTGCCTCTCTCCCCTGGGAGAGAGGCCTGGGATGCTGCACTCCTCCTCCCAAGGCTGGGACTGATTTATCACTCCTCACAATTGCACCCAGCCCCCTGCTATCCCTGCCTCCTCTTTAGCTCTAACAGCATACAGCTCTGGTGACATTTCATCACAGTTACTCCCGGCCAGGATGGATTTTACAAGTAATTATTGCCTTTCTACCTCCGAGTCTGACTCTCCCTCCTCCTGCAGCCCTCGCTGCGGCTCCTTCCCTTGCGCTGCGCCCTGGGGCTCCTGCTCCTGACAAGCTGCTGGCATCTGCAGGGGCTCGACCTGGGGGAGGAGGTCACAGTGGGGTTTTATTTCTGCTCTGACACTTCATTAGACAGCGCTGCCTGCCTGACCTGTTGTCTTAACCTACCGGTTTTGTTCTTCGTCTGCGCAGACCGTTGCGGCAAGTGCCAGTTTGGGGCCATCTGCGAGGCGGAGACGGGAAGGTGCGTGTGCCCCACGGAGTGCGTTCCCTCCTCCCAGCCCGTGTGCGGCACAGATGGCAACACGTACGGCAGCGAGTGCGAGCTCCACGTCCGGGCGTGCACGCAGCAGACGAACATTTTGGTGGCTGCCCAAGGAGACTGCAGTGAGTCTGGCAAGGTTCCCTTCTTCCCTCGTCTCGCTCCCACTGGGGGCATTTCATAGCGCGGATGCTCAGCCCCGCTGAGGTGCCTGGCCGTGGCTGGCCAAGGCGCACCAGTCATTTGTAGTACGCTCAGCCCCTGGATTTGCCAACCCTGGGAGGCAATGGAGAAACCCTGGGGCTGGGATTGTAGAGAGGGTCTCCCTAGCCCTGCTCCTGGTGCCTGGACTGGTTGTTTTCAGGACATCCCAAGAGGATATATTCTGTGATATCAGCTCCAGAGCAACAGGGCTTCCCCAGAGACACCCAGCAGCCTGGCCCTGGGCTGCAGCTCCTGGCTGGTCACTCGGAGACCCTGCCTGAGGCTTTTCACCCTGTCTGGCATGGTCTTCCCTTTTGGCTTCGCAAGAATTGGGGATCCCAAGTCTCCTGAGCAGCTTCTCCTTTTTAGCCCCAGCTGTTTTAGTTTCCCCAGCTCTGCATTATAGGTGGTATCTGCCCTTTTGTTACTTGTCTGAACCAGGCAAAGAAATTGGGCTAATGTCCATTGAGCCAAGCCAAGAAATTGGGCTGAAAACATGTTAATACCTACCACCAAAAACGAGAGCATGAGGGTCTGTTTGATCGTACAGTTCATCTCAGTCGCTTTCTCTTCCCTCTGTCCCCTGGGGTTAATTCATCTTTGCTCGTGTGTTCCCACTCCCAGCGCAGGGAACTCTCTGTGCTAATTTCTTAGTGAATTAAAATCCCTGCCTAGGTTCTTCGCTAGCACAAATGCTACTTCAGTAAAAGCAATGCTTCGAGCCTCATAAAACCTGTCCAGCTGGGTCTGGTGTTCCAGAGCTGAACTGTGCATGGAGACGCTCTCTAAATTTGGGAGGATAAAACAGCCAAGCGTGACAGATGACTGCTCCGTGGGCACTGTGAGCAGGAGGCTGAAGTCAAAATACACCATGAGAATAGATGAGATTTCTTACTGGTGTCCTAGAAAAAGCTGTTGGCCACAACACGTGTGGGTGCTGATAGGAACCAGAACTGCTCAGGACTGGTACCTCTCTGTTGCAGAGTCTTTGCAGTCTTGGCACAGTTTAAATAAGCAATAACAAGCCACTCTGGGGAAGGAGGACTTCTCTCCTTGCCTTTGAGGGCATGGTGTTAGTGGTGCCCAGCTCTGCGATGCTGGGCAGTTGGCTACAAAGGTCTCACAGTGGTTCCTCCGTCTTGCCCTACAGAGTCCTGCGGCAGCACGGTGTGCTCCTTCGGCAGCAAGTGCGTGGGTGGGCAGTGCGTGTGCCCGCGCTGCGAGAGGCAGCCCCTCGCTCGGGTGTGCGGGAGCGACGGGCTCACCTACCACAGCCCCTGCGAGCTGCGGGCAGCCTCCTGCCAGCAGCAGAAGAGCATCGAGGTTGCCAGGATGGGGCCGTGCGAGGATGGTAGGTTGCCACTGTTCCTCTGGCCGTGCGGGTGTGAAAGGTGGGGGAAGGGGTGAGGAAGGGGTGGAGCGAGTCCAGAAGGTGCCACGGAGATGCTCCGAGGGGTGGAGCCCCTCTGCCATGGGGACAGGCTGGGGGAGTTGGGGGTGTTCAGCCTGGAGAAGGGGAGGCTCCGGGGAGACCTTACAGCACCTTCCAGTGCCTGGGGGGGGGCTACAAGGAGCTGGGGGGGACTTTTTACAAGGGCAGG
The DNA here is from genome assembly GCA_027574665.1 of Rhynochetos jubatus. NCBI lineage: Eukaryota > Metazoa > Chordata > Aves > Eurypygiformes > Rhynochetidae > Rhynochetos > Rhynochetos jubatus. The sequence goes on from CM050669.1 coordinate 6,832,811, forward strand.
GAGTGACAGGACAAGGGGTAATCCGTTTAAAATGAAAGAGGGAGATTTAGATTGGATGTCAGAAAGGAATTCTTCCCAGAGAAGTTGGGGAGGCACTGAGACAGATTGCCCAGGGAAGCTGTAGATGCCCCATCCCTGGGAGTGTCCAAGGCCAGGCTGGATGAGGCTTGGAGCAACCTGGGCTAGTGGAGGGTGTCCCTGCCCATGGCAGGGGGTGGGACTGGGTGGGCTTTAAGGTCCCTTCCAGCCCAAACCATTCCGTGATTCTATGGAGGAGTGAGGCTGCACACAGCAGGCTCTTCCCTTCACTGCTCTGCTGTGCCTGGCCACCACATGAGCCCCATTGTGTGGAGCTGGGACGTAGTGCCCTGTGACAGCCCCAGCACAGCGGGTCCTGTCAGAGCCATGCTCTCCTTCCCTCCTGGCCAGCCAGCAGCCCTGCCGCCTGCCCTTCCCCTTTCTGTATCCAGCCAGAATGAGAGATGACACCACCTAATCGGCTGGGCAAGGAGTTTATCACTGCTTTAATTTCACACTTCAGCAGGCCTTGGCTGGGGGAAACGGAGCGGTTCCCGATGAGTTTGCTGCTGCTTTGCTTCTCTCTGCGCTGGGGGCCACTGGTGACTTGGCACTGAGCCCCAGGGCAGGCTGTGGGGCTGGCTGTACCTTGCCTGGCCAGGCTAAGAACTAAGAGCCTGCTGAGTTTTCCCGCTGTAGTGGGAAAGCTGTGGGTGAATGCTGGCTGAATCTGAGTACATAAGGCACGTAAGCTTCCCCTCTGTGATGTGCCAACCCAGCGAGCTGAGATTGTCTGGCTCGTTACACATGTAGTCTAGCTGGAAAGGACTTCAGTGCTACAGCAGAGCTTAGGGAGAGGGGAAGACATGACGTGGTGTTTGATCACAGCCCTCCTTGGGGAATTTCAGGTTGATGTCCCTCCGGGAAAAGATCTTAAATAATTCTCTGTGTAATGCCAAATCCCAGCCTTTGATCACTCAATAAAAAGGGCCAGGTTTTCCTTCCCCCCTTCTCCTTTAAGAAGTCTGAAATCATCAGTGTCTCTCCCTAGCTGCTGAAGCTCTGAGCATCTCATGGAGAGGCAGCCAAGCTAGGGACAGAGTTTATATGTTGTTGGGAATACCTGCCTAAATGAATTTCAGACTAAACCCAAACCCCATCCCTTCCCCTGCTCTGGTTTCCATGTTTCTATGAGCAGCAGCTATCTCACCTCTGCCCTGCGCATTTGGAAGGGCAGAAGGGGAAGGGGTTGGATCAAAGCAGGGACTTAAGCTGTCACTAAGCCAAGTGGCAGCCCTTCCTCCTGTGCATGGCTGTTAGCTCTCTGATCTCCAGGGAGCTTGCAGGGCGCTGGTAGCCGCAGGATCCTTGCTTTTGCTCCTGCTGGGATGCAGTAGACCTCAGGCCACCTGCTAAAGCATCCCTGTGCCATTTTCATTATGTAGGCGTAGCACGATCTTGTGACAGCAGCGGGAGAAACTGCTTTCTCCAAGGGAGTAGGATCTTTGGGGTCCAGGCATAAGCATCCTAAATATATGTGGGCCCAGGATTCTGGGGTTGCCTGTGCTGAGGAGGTTAAATGTGCAGTGATTTGGATGGGCCTGTGTAGCTGTTGGCCCCATCCCCTCTGCGGGGCAGAGCCTCGTGTCAGGGAGGGGGCTTTGGCCCCATCCCCTCTGCTTCCCCCTAGCTCTGCCCTTCTCTGCCCTTTCTCACCATGGTCCTCCTTCCAGAGTGCGGCTCAGGGGGCTCAGGCTCCGGTGATGGTAGTGAGTGTGAACAGGACCGGTGCCGGCAGTTCGGGGGCTGGTGGGACGAGGATGCAGAGGATGACCGCTGTGTGTGTGACTTCACCTGCCTGGCAGTGCCACGCAACCCGGTAAGCACGCTGAGCTGTCCTGGGCTGCCTGCTGCAGCTCTCGCTCCCCTCCTCTCTTCTCCCCGGCAGCCTTCCTGCATGCGTCCTGGGCAGGAGAGGGCATCCCATGGATAGGGAACCTGCCTTCCCATGCCAGGGACTGCCCTGAGCAGCTTCCCTCCCTGTCCTGGCAGGTGTGTGGCTCTGATGGTGTGACCTACACCAACGAGTGTGAGCTGAAGAAGACACGGTGTGAAAAACGCCAGGATCTCTATGTCACTAGCCAAGGAGCCTGCCGTGGTGAGTCCCCCGAAGGCAGCCAGCCCCCCCAGGCTGAGGCAAGCTGTGTGCACTGGTCCCCAGCCCGGTGCCCTGCAGTAACATGTGCCCTTTCCCTGGGGATAAGTAAAGAAATTCTCACTAAGGATACAGCAGCATCCATGTCAGTTTGCTGATCGCTGCTGCATCATTCCTGTTTTGTGCCCTGTGCTTTACCTGGCTAAGGGTAGGACCTTGCCTCATCACCTGTTCCCAGCATCTCTGCAAGGACCACATGCTTTTGCAGGAATGCTGCTAGCTGCTCAGTCCATACAGCGGCAATACTGCCCTGTGGCAGCCTGCGTGCTGAAGATAACCTGTACCCCTCTGCCTTCCTCTGCAGCCCTTGCCACAACCCCGCCACCCCTCCTGGTTGTACACTGCAGCCAGACCATCTATGGATGCTGCCCGGACAACATGACCTTGGCGCTCGGAGTGGGTGCAGCTGGATGCCCAAGTGAGTGAATATTCTGTTCCCACCCAGGGTGGCATGGATTGGCTTCAAGGATGGGTGGAAAGCAGTAGAGGTCAGGTGGAGGGGGGTCTTTGGGTCCCATCCCAGGGGAAACAAAGGAAGGAGGACCTTCCCCGTTCCTTTGCTAACTAGTGACCTCTCAGGCTCAAAGAAGAAGCTGTAGATGCTCCATCCCAGGAAGTGTTCAAGGCCAGGCTGGATGAAGCTTTGAGCAACCTGGTCTAGTGGAGGGTGTCCCTGCCCATGGCAGGGGGTGGGACTGGGTGGGCTTTAAGGTCCCTTCCCACCCAAACCATTCTGTGATTCTAAAAAGCCTCTGTTTATCCCCAGCTCCAGGCTTGCAGTGTGGAGATGTGCATGCATGCCTCGCCTTCTGTATCTGCTAGTGATGCTCTTGTCTTCTGAAAAGTCCTGAGTCAACCTCCAGGTCTAAGTCCCTCTGAAACGCAGGAAGACAGAATGGTGGCTCAAAGTGTGTCTGATATTGTCCATGCTGGACACCCTGGAAGGTGCCCCTAGGGACAGGCGGTGCCCTCTGTGCTCCCAGCCCATTGCTAGAGGCTTAGGGCTTTTCACCAGCCTGAGTGACAAAAATATAGCTGGTGTCCTTGTGCTGCAGGCTGAGTTGGAGCAGAGCTTTTGGGTTTACCTAGGGACCTTCTGCAGGCCACCCGCCTCCAGTGACTGCACTGTGCAGGGAGCTGAGCCAGCAAATGTTTCATTAATATTTATTAAATAATTATCGGAGTCAGTACTGTAGCAGGAGGCACATTTTAAAGGGCATTAGCAGCTCGTAACAGCTGAGGCTGTGACCACCCGTGAGGGAAACACATTGCCCCATGGAGACACGGTTCACCCCGTGCATGGGCCTGCCTGGTGAGGATGTGGTGGTGGTCAGTGTGCCGTATGATTTACAGAGCAGCAGCGTTCGTGGCCGGACATCTGGGGGCAGGGCAGGCGTGGGGCGGTGTGGTGGGTGCTGGGCTGGTCAGTGGGGATGGGGAGGAGACTGGCATCGCACTTCCAGTGGTAGTTGGCAGTGACGTTCCTCTGTGTCTGGTGGAAGTCCTGTCCCCTGCCCTCTAATCCACGGACACAGCATCCCAACTGACTGGGGTTCAGTATCCCACCGGTTTCTGTCCTGCCTGCTTCCCTGTGTTGGCAGCAGGCATGCAGCAGGAGGTAATTATGATGTAACCAGCAGCTTGAAGCCCCTTGGGCAGGTTTATCCATTACTACCTGTCCTGGACATACCATCTCCCTACCTCTGGCAGTCTGGGATGTGCGCATGCACCCTTCTTGCTGCTCCTGAGATCTCCCTTTCTCTCCAGCTCTGCCCCATGTCCCCTTTCTACTGCTCCCTGTGGATAAAGGGAGCATCTCTCTGTCTATCTTTGGATCATTTCCCTCCATCAAATTCCTAATTAATGAATTAATAATAAACTTCTAATAGCTTCCTCCCCCTTTGATGTTAATGAGAGAGTTCTTGACAGCAAAGCAAGCGGGTTAATCCCTGAAGGTTTAGTTCCCCCTGGTAGCAGGGGCGGAAGAAAAGCATTGAGAGCAGCTGGTGAAACCCCCTGCTCAGCGTGAGACCAGGTCCCTGCCCTGGCTGAGCAGCTCGGTGGCTCAGCAGTCGGTCCCTCTGCCTCGATGCAGCCCCCCCAGCATCCCTCCTCCTTGGCCAGGGCTCAGCCTCACGCTCTCTCTCTCTCTGGCTCGCAGGCACGTGCCAGTGCAATCCCTATGGCTCCTACGGCGGAGCCTGCGACCCTGCGACGGGGCAGTGCTCCTGCAAACCAGGCGTGGGGGGCCTGAAGTGCGACCGCTGCGAGCCCGGCTTCTGGAATTTCCGCGGCATCGTCACCGACAGCAAGAGCGGCTGCACGCGTGAGTGTGGGCAGGGCAGGGCTGGGCTGTCACCCCTCATCCCACGCAGCTCTTCCTGGCTCTGCTCTCTGGGGCTCGAGGCACAGTGGGGTAGCGTGCTAATTAAAACAACGAGCCCTAACGTTGGTCCAGCAGTGTTTTTTGCGGAGCTTGATGGCTTACTCCATGCAAGGTGGCCCAGAGCATTGCACAGGCACTGCTGCTCGCTGTGGGGCGGCTTGACCAGGAGACAGTGTCTCCTTCCGTGGGGTGGGGGCGGTGCAGCCCTGCGTGGGGCAGGGCAGGCAGGCGCGAAGGAACGGGCTTGAAGCAGAGGGAATGAGGCAGTGTTTTTGCCTGTTGATGCTGACCCCACCAGGAATAGCCGTGTGAAGACAGCAGCAAACAGAAGGAAAGCACTGATTATTGTAATCTGCAGTGGAGTCCAACTAAAGAAATCCAGCAAGTGCCAACTACACATAGGCCAGAAGAGCCAGGGGGAAGAGGAGGTATTGGGAAGGGGTTACAAACAACAGAGAATATGATTCTACCCATTGTTGAAATGGCCAGGCTGGATGAGGCTTGGAGCAACCTGGTCTAGTGGAGGGTGTCCCTGCCCATGGCAGGATGGTCTTTAAGGTCCCTTCCAACCCAAACCATTCCATGATTCTGTGAAATCCCAGAATCTGCCAAGTGGTAGCTATGTGTCAGGCTCCCACCTGGCCCAAGCCCCGGCCGAGGGACTGAATCCACGTGCCCTGCTCGGAGGTCGCAAGCTCCAGCTGGAGACAGCGTTGCGCAGCTGAATGGTAGGAGGGTGCTTTGCGCTTCGCAGAGAGCACAGGCGGGCAGGCTCCTGCGCTCCTCTCACAGCTCCCGGAAGGAGTGCTTGTCTAAACGCTGGCACGTCGGGATTCAGTAGGTGCAGCTCAGAGCCAGAAAGCTTAAATTGGAAATAGGATGGCAGTTTTGTAACAGCAAAGGCATGGCACTGCTGAAATGTGTTCCCAAATCGGTGCTTAATTCCCTCTCACCTGTAGTGTTTAACTCCGAGTGAGGTCTTGCTCTAGAAGCAGAATCACGAATGTCAGTAGGTAGAATCCTCTAAGCTCAAGCTAGACAGACAGCAGTGGCCGCTGTCTCTTCTACCAGCCCTCTCCTTTGTCCTATACCAGAGAGAGACAGATCATCTCCTGGGATGTGTGAACGTTCCTGTTGGATCAGTGTAAATCTTTAGTGCTGATGGGAAAGCGGGTCAGTGGGGTGGATGTGGGATTACAGGCCACAGGGCCATGGTCAGGGGTAGTTGCAGATGGTCTGGGGTCAGTAAGTAGCAAGTAGCAGTAAGCGTTACAGTCCTCCCCTGGACTCTTGGATTGCTGGGGACCTGAGTGCATCTCAGTTGGCTCCACAAATCCACCAGCAAAACTGTGTGTTTTTTCCCTTCTTGCCCAGCTTGTAACTGCGACCCGGTGGGTTCAGTGCGTGATGACTGTGAGCAGATGACTGGGCTGTGCTCTTGCAAGACTGGTATCACTGGCATGAAATGCAACCAGTGCCCCAACGGCAGCAAGCTGGGTACGACGGGCTGTGAGAAAGGTGAGGAGCCACGTACCAGAGGGATTGCACAGGGCACCGGGAAATGGGTGCTGGGGTACTGCTGCAGGGTAACACATAGATCCGTGAAAGAAATGCATCCCACCCACCCTGCGTGCTTGCGCTTCGGGGGAAAGGGGCCTTGGTCTCCATTCCTGGCTGGGTTCATTGTCTGTGCACTCATGCACAGCACAAAGGACTTTTTCTGTGCTGGAAGTCTGTCTGAACTGCTCTGGCGAGGCCCTGGGAGAGCTAAGACCCACTGGGGCAGAGGGGGATTTTGATTCAGCCTAGCCTGTTTCTGTATGATTGGTATGTGCATTGTTGGTCATCTCTTCCCCCTTCTTTCCCTACCCCAGACCCATCAGCCCCAAAATCCTGCGAGGAGATGAGCTGCGAGTTCGGGGCCTCGTGTGTGGAAGTCAACGGCTTTGCCCACTGCGAGTGCCCATCCCCGCTCTGCTTGGAGGCCAACATGACCAAGGTCTGTGGGAGAGGCAGCCACGGGGGGAGGACAGGCGTGCACAGGGGCTCGTGGCTAGCTCAGCTGCCCCAGGCTGGTGCAGGCAGCACAGGAGTCTGATGTGTCTTCCCCCCAACAAGGAGCAGGGGAGCAAGTTTAGTCGCTGTCTTCGGTGCGCGGGGAAGGGTGATGTGAGTCGCAGATGTCTCCCAGCAGAGCTGGATGCTCTGTGCCTCATCTGGCACCTCAGAGCTGCTCTGCTCCTGGGCTTCTGCAGCCTGCCCTTGGTCCCTCTGTGCCCACCATCACCTCTTTGCCTCAGAGGGACCCCTGCAAAGCCTCTGCTTCCAGCATCTAGAGACTGGCCTGTTTTGGAGGAGGTGCAGCTCATGTTTCCCCTCTGCCTCCCAGGTGTGTGGTTCTGATGGTGTCACTTACGGGGACCAGTGCCAGCTGAAGACCATCGCCTGTCGGCAGGGACAGGTCATCACAGTGAAGCACGTGGGGCAGTGCCACGGTGGGTGTCTGCTGCTCCCGGTTCTGGGGCAGTGCCAGCCTTCTGGCCTGACACTGGAGCCGTGTCCGGCTGCCTCCCTCTGCAGTGCCTCACTGTGCCGTGACTCCTCATGGCACAGCAGACGCGCTGCCCTGGCCAGATGCCTGAGGGTTTGCAGCACGATTCTCAGTGTCACGGCCGGCCTTTCCCAGACCTGCCCCTCCTTACCTACCTTGTCTTGCTGCTCTTTCAGAGTCCATCACTCACACAAGCCACACCTCACCACCCACACCGCTGCCCACACTGCCCTTGGACAAGTTAATACTTCCTCCGCCACTGCGGCTCACCACCCAGGCTCCAGAACCCACTGAGCTGGCTACCAGCTCCTTGCTGTTGGAAGCCAAGCCTACTGAAAGTGGTCACCCAACAACAAGGCGTATCACGACTGCCAGACCAGCCACTACGCCATGGATGACCCACGGGGTGTATAAGACCACTGTCCGCCCTCTGTCCACTGCACCGGTGGTCCTGGCCACCACCCAGCCTGCTTATGTTGAGTCAGGCAGTGCAGAAGGCAGTGGAGACCAAGAGATGGGCATCAGTGGAGACCAGGAATCTAGTGGGGCAGGCTCTGCCGGTGAGTGTGCGCTTCTTGGCCTTGGCAGGTCGGTTGTGGGCTAAACCGTACTCAGAGCAGTGTGGCCAGCAGGTCAAGGCAGGGGATTCTCCCCCTCCACTCCGCTCTCGTGAGACCCCCCCTGCAGTTCTGCATCCAGCTCTGGGGCCCCCAACAGCAGACAGATATCAACCAGTTGGAGTGAGTTCGGAGGAGGCCACGGGGATGCTCCGAGGGCTGGAGCCCCTCTGCCATGGGGACAGGCTGGGGGAGTTGGGGGGTTCAGCCTGGAGAAGAGAAGGCTCTGGGGAGACCTTATAGAACCTTCCAGTGCCTGGAGGCGCTTCAGGAAAGCTGGGGCGGACTTTTTACAAGGGCAGGGAGTGACAGGACAAGGGATAATGGGTTTAAACTGAAAGAGGGAGATTGAGATGGGACATCAGGAAGAAGTTCTTCCCAGAGAGGGTGGGGAGCACTGGGACAGGTTGCCCAGAGAAGCTGTGGGTGCCCCATCCCTGGGAGTGTCCAAGGCCAGGCTGGATGAGGCTTGGAGCAACCTGGGCTAGTGGAGGGTGTCCCTGCCCATGGCAGGGGGTGGGACTGGGTGGGGTTTAAGGTCCCTCCCAACCCAAACTGTTCTGTGATTCTCTCTGTCGCAACGAAGTGAAGCTGGGTCTCAGCCTCATTCTCTGAGGCAGAGGTGAGGTCTTACCTGTGCTGGTGAATGCCTCTCTTAATGCCTTGCAGGGGAAGAGGAGGTGGAGGAAAGCCAGGTAACTTCCACCCCAGCCATTGAGAGGGCGACATGTTACAACACCCCTCTGGGATGCTGCTCTGATGGCAAGACTGCGGCTGCTGATGCGGAAGGCAGCAACTGTCCGGGTGAGTTTGGCCTCGGGGCTGGGCTCTGGGCTTCTTTTCGGGGGTCAGGAGTCAGACTGAGCTCTTGGATGGTGCAGGAGAGGGAGAGATGCCACTGAGAGCTGCCCGGCAGGGAGAGCGGCATGGTGCTGTGCTTGCCCGGCTGGCAGTGAGCACAGTCCAGTCTGGGGGCTGGTGTGTCCCTGCGGGGACGTTCGTGATGTTGTGCTCCCTGCCACATCCCCCAGCAGCCAGCCCCAGTGCCTGAGTGGGTGCTGCTGCTCACGTGGGGAGCCAGAGCACCCTGCAGTTTTCTTTGCTTAGGTGACCACTTTCTTCCTGCTACAGCCTTAAAACTTTGACCAGTGTTTCCCCAAGCTCCTGCAGAGCTCACGACGGGCACGAGGCGGGATAAGGGAATTCTTGGATTCCCATTTGCATCGATGGCTGTAAAGGGAGCTGCGTTAACCAGGACCAGTTCGGTGCCAGGGCAGGCACCAGGGCAGCTGCCAGAGCAGCTGTAGCCCCAGTGTCCCTGGGCTTCCTGGAGGGTCTGGGAGCTCTTTGACCCGTGCGGGGGTTCCTGGGGTGCGCACAGCTCTCATGACCAGGGCGGGATCTGTCTTGCCTACTGACAGTCCCTTTCACACTGTCCATGTTGAGCAAACACTGAGCCCTCTGCGCTCAGACAGAGTGTTGGTTGCCCAACGTACATCCTTGTTATCCTAAAAATTGGTGCTCTGGGGCTGTCTCCCAGATGTTCCCTCACTGCTCACTGAGGTCCTTCTTAACTGTCCCTGTTCGTTGGGGTTTCCAGCAGGACATTCCCTTTTAATCTGGACACCATGTTCACCTCTTTAACCCACGAAAGGACAGCTGCTGGGAGCCTCCCGTGTGGTTACCCACAGTGGGGATCTTTCCGTAGCTGCCTCCACATTCCTGCAGCTCCCCTGGAAGGGAACCGCACCTTGGGTTCCCGTTCCAGTTTCGGTCTGGTTTTTGCAAGGCTGGCCACAGCTTGTTAGCTGGCAGGGTCTCTACTTCCCTCTCCCAGCACAGGTTTTCTTGTCCAGCATCCACGTTTCGCCCTCCTCTGCCCCTGTTTGCATGCACATGTCTGATCCTGCAGTGTTGACTATGTGCTGCTCTGGCTAACGTCTTTCTCTTGTTACTCAGCCGGTGCAGGGGGGCTGCTATCCGGGCCGGAGCTCAGAGGAAACCGTATGGTAAAAGCTGCCATCTCCAGCCTGGTCTTTGCCATCTGCTCCAGCACCCTCTGATACTAATCCTCCATGGCGCTCTCCCAGTCCCATCCAGACTAACCCCAGCACTGGCACTACCCGCACACTGCCATCACCCTTTCCCCCCAGGGACTCGAATGCTCCTTGCGGCTGTCAGCCACACGCCTGCCCCTGCCCACGAGCTGACTAAAGGTGTTTGTCTTGTTTACCATCCCTCCCATAGCCACCAAAGTCTTCCAGGGAGTCCTCATCTTGGAGGAGGTGGAAGGCCAGGAGCTGTTCTACACGCCTGAGATGGCTGACCCCAAGTCAGAGCTCTTCGGGGAGACGGCCAGGAGCATTGAGAGCGCGGTGAGCATTAATCTGTGTTGGGTTGGGGGAGTTTTTTGAGATGAGCTTGACCTACAGAAGTTGGGAGTGAACACGGCTTATTGCCAGGGGCAGCGCTTGCGTGGGGTGGGCACTTAAGAGTGAAAGGAGATGACGTACCAGGTCTGTGTAAGAGGCATTCTCTGTGAATTTGTCCGATCTCTCAATCTACATGTGATACTAGCCTCTGCTACGTGGTGTGCCAGCGGGTTCCATCCTTTGTAACATGCTGGGTCAAAACATCGCCTTTTTCAGCTTGATCTTGGTGTTCAGACGAGCAGTTCTGCCTTAACTCCCTATTTCCCAAAGCATCCTTATCTCCATGAAAAGCCCTGAGACAAAAACATGGCCAAAACCCCTTTGCCCCTCCAGTTTTGCTACATAGCTTGGGAAACTGCTTGTGTAAATCCAGTCTCCCACCTTTTGGGAGAACCCCCGGCATTGCCGGCTCTTGGAGTAGCCACCGTGTACATGTGGGTGTGCCAAGGAGCGCTGGGTGAGGTAGCGACGTCCTGCTGTAGCCTGTGGTTTGGCACAGCAAATACAAAGCATCTTTGCAAGGAGATTAGCATATTTAGAGCTGGTTCCGAGCTGCACTTAGAAGTTGGCAAGCCCTCAGTACAGTCATATAAGCAGATGTGAGCCTGGCATATGGACCATATGGTTCATGCAGATCTGTATCACAATAGCAGTATTTCCCCACACAACAGCGGCTTCTATCCGAGGATGCAAACACGCACACAAAAGCTTCATTCACTGGTTCATCCATTCACCCCCTCCTGAGAAGGCAGGAGATTTTGCTGGTTTTCCCAGGGCTGGGGGAAATGAAGGCATGGCACAGGCCCTCTGTCCCAGAGGCCATCTGTGGCTGGGCTGAGAGTTCCTGGGCAGAGACCTGTTGTCCCTGTGCAACCTGCCTGCAAATACCTGTGGATGTGATGTGCTCCTTTGCCCCTCTGAGGTCACTGTGCCCAAATTTACAGCGGGAGGCTATACCATGGGACCATCAGCCAGTTAATTACTTTCTTCTGTCTCTGCCTTGAAGCTGAGGGAGGGAAGCCATAGCCTCTAGCCGTGACGACTGCCAGTCCAGCACAGGGCTGTTCAGATAGCTAGCAGGGGTGTTAAAGCCCTGACTTGCTGTAAGCCTCAGACTGTTGTTGTCTCCTTCATGTGCCTTCAGCCAAGTCCTGCAGTGTCTGAGAGCCTAGTTGTAGAAGGCAGTCAGGTACTTAAAGATGCAGAATGGTGCCTTATGGGATTTTCCAAAGTGCCTAAGCAGCTTTAGAAGAGATCAGTAGGACTTAGATAGCACACAATAGAAAATCCCTATATATCCCTATAACTGCAAGGTGCCTCTGGTCTGGCTCTGTTCGGCTCTTCTCCACGGGTACGATGGGGGTAGCTCACTTGGCCCACACTCTGTCTGGATCCTGTTCTTTTCCTTTGACTGCAGACCGTTAGGAATAGGGATCATCTGAAATTATCACCCTCCACAAAGGGGCCCTGTTCTCTGCAAGTGGCAGGCAGTGGGATGTCTTTGCAAAGGTTTGGATGCAAACCCCTGTGGGTTGAAACCATGGAGACTCGCTGAGACTCAGGACCTATGAAAGGACCTATGCTCTAGGGTCTCCCCATTACTCAGTCTGTTTATCTTTCCTCCTTCACCTCCGACCACCCAGCTGGATGAACTTTTCCGCAATTCTGACGTCAAGAAGGATTTCAAAAGCATCCGTGTCCGAGACTTGGGGCAGAGCAGCGCTGTCCGTGTCATTGTGGAGTCCCACTTTGACCCAGGTAAGAGCCTTCCTGGAGGAGGTGCACCCTAAACTGGTGTCTGGAAGGCTGAAAGGCATTGTGGGGAGGTCATGAGAGGGAAACTGCTAGGTGGGCCTGCATCTTCACTCCTGCCTTTCTCCTTTCTTCTCCTGGCTACGATCAGCCACTTCCTACACGGCAGCTGATGTCCAGGAGGCCCTGCTGAAGCAGATCAAAGCTTCCAAGAAGAGGACCATTCTGGTGAAGAAGCCCCAGCAGGAGCATGTCAAATTCATGGACTTTGGTGAGCCTTCTCTGTCTGTGGTCAGTCCCCCTCCCTTGGTTTAGGCTTTTGAACGGTCAGGCTGGCTATTCTGGTCTTGCTTCCCCAGAAAGTGTCCTTCAGAGCCAGGTCTCAGAGGTTGGTCCATGTGCCTGGACTTGTTCTCAGCTCAGGAAGGCCATATCAGGAGTAATATTGCTCCCCTCTTGCACAGCACATGGCAGACGGCAGTGCTGCATCGTGGCAATGCCATCGCCCTGGAAAGTGAGCCCTTCCTGGCACCCCCCGGTACTCCCAGAGGGGTGACCAGCCCATCCCATGGGATCTCATGCTGGTAAACCCGAAACACCAATTCTCCAGGAAAGAAAGGCATATGGGCACACCTGCACCGGGCACGCAGCTCTGCTACCTGGCTACCCCCAGCCAGGGCGGGAGGAGAGGTAGCCATGCGGTGCAGACACGCACCCAGTGCAGGCGATGCCGGACTTGTAAGCTGGGCTGTGCAGCAGGAACTCTGGGGCCTGGAGAGCAGAGGGAAGAGGGATTTGGGGCTGTGGGGTGTGTGGTAGCCTGGGAGAACCATCCATCCGAGCCTCTCTGCTGTCATCTCACCCCAAAAGCCCGAGCTACTTTCCCTGCCCGCAGAGAAGGTTGCAAAGTACCAGCCTCCACCTGCACGTTGCTGTTTCAGACTGGATCCCCAGGCTCTTCACCACCACTGTCACCACAACCACAGCCACCACCATGGCACCCGCCACCACTCGGAGGTACACCACGGCTGCCGCTGCCACCACAGCCCACGTCCCGCGCCCAGACGCCGCGGGTCGGCCCAGCTCCAAGACGGCGGGAGCCGTGACCACCAGGAGACCCACCTCCACCCTCCCCGCCACCACCCGGCGGAAACCCACACGCCAGCCCCCCGCCACCAAGAAGACATTGCGGCCCTGCGACTCTCACCCCTGCCTGCACGGCGGCACCTGCGAGGACGACGGGAGGGAGTTCACCTGCAGCTGCCCGGCCGGCAAAGGAGGAGCCGTCTGCGAGAAACGTACGTGCCTCTGACCCCTCTGTGTCCGTGCTCCAGCCAGCTGCAGGGTGATGGAGGGACCTGGGGGCATGGGCCAGGCAGGGCTTGATTTAACCGGCTGCGTAGTACTCTGGCAACATGCTTAACCAGAGCTGCCCTGATTTACTGTGAGCTGCCACGGGCAGGTTGGTGTCGCGCTGGGGGCTCTGAGTGGTTGTGAGTGCTTATTCCTGAAAAGCTTTGTCCCTAAAGCTACAAACTGGAGCGCCTAAAGCTGCTACTGGATGTGAGTGTCCAGCCGTGTTCATTTTAACAGAGCTTGGCTTTCCAGATCCCTTGGAAAATCTCAGCTGCAATAAATAAAAGCCTGAGGTGATGAATGTAAATCTATCGTGTGGGATTCTGGGAGGACAGATAAAAATTATCTAAGGAGCAGGAAAGTTGAGTTATGAGGAACTGTGTGCACAGCAGAGCTCAGCTGAGGGCACAGGGGATGTGATAGCTGGGCATGGAAAGGACCAACAGCACTGGTCCTTACTGGGGGGAGCTGACTGGAACACTAGTGAAGCTGGGTACTGGGAGAGCAGTACCATAGATGTCTAAAGCCTGGGAGCAATCTCTGGGGGGCATGCCATCATGAGAGAAGTTGGTTGCTACCAGTGCAAGTGTCTGGGAGGCGATGACAGGGGATAATTGCAGAGGAGAGCATGGGCCCAGAGGAGAGAGTGAGCTTCTTTCTGCCATTTCACAAGAGCTCTCTGTACAGGTAGGAAAATGTTCATAGTCTCATGTCAGGCTTTTATCTGCTCTCTGTCCTTCTGTTCCCTCCTCTACTTTACCCCCTCTTCCTTTCTCTGCCACCCCCCTGCCCCCGGCTCTTGCAGCTATCAGGTACTTCATCCCCAGCTTTGGTGGCAAGTCCTACCTGGCCTTCAAGATGATGAAGGCGTACCACACCGTGCGCATCGCCATGGAGTTCAGGACCGTGGAGCTCAGCGGGCTGCTGCTCTACAACGGGCAGAACCGTGGCAAAGACTTCATTTCCCTGGCGCTGGTTGGCGGCTTTGTGGAGCTCCGGTGGGTGCCCTTCCCCTCAGCCCAGTATGGGGGGGCAGGGGGAGGGCAGTGAAGCAGCCAGTGTTGCCAGAACGGTCCTTGCAGAGCACTAAGAAGGTGCTGGGCTTGAACTTGCAGGCTAAGGAGCAGTAGCATCAAATGAACAGGAAGAGGAGGAGCGTTTTTTCCAGTGTAACAGGAATACTGAGGGGACTCATTCCCTGGAGTGCCTTTCAACAAAGTTAATTCGCTTACTTCAGTTTGAATTTTGAAAAACTAAAAGGTGGAGGAGGTTGATATTTTGAGCAAGTGAGAGGTTGTCCTGTGGTGCAGTTTTTGTACTGGAAAAAGAAATGCAGGGGGAAAAAGAAGGGGAGAAAGGCCCCAGAAATCCAAGCTGAAGTGGTTTTCCCAGTTCCAAAAGCCAAAGGTGCAGATTTGGAATGAGGTGAGGTGGAGGGCTGACCGCTTGGACTGTGAAGTCCAGACAAGTTCTCAGACAGTCAGTCCCGATGCTCAGCAGAGGGTGGCTGTATGCTCCAAGTGCAGCCTGGTCCAGGGGTGTGAAGGGACGGGGGGCTCCAACATGCTCCCAGCTTCTCCCCAGGATGCAGCAGCCCCTGTGGCGTGGCATGGATGTCACCTTTCTCCAGGGTGGCACAGACACAGTCCTCCCTCTCTTCTGCTGCAGGTTTAACACCGGCTCCGGCACGGGCATCATCACCAGCAAGGTGCGCGTTGAGCCTGGCAAGTGGCACCAGTTGGTGGTGAACCGCAACCGCCGCAGCGGCATGCTCTCCGTGGACGGGGAGCCCCACGTCAGTGGGGAGAGCCCAACGGGCACCGACGGGCTCAACCTCGACACGGACCTGTTCATCGGGGGGGCGCCGGAGGACCAAATGGCTGTGTGAGTGAAGGCGCTGGACCGCTGCCCTGGGCGTCGCAGCATCTGCTGCGGGCAGAGCATCCACGGTGGCTGCAGCCCTCTGCCTGCTAGGGTTGTTGTGGAGGGGGGTGTCTCTGGGCCCCGGGGGGGGCCTCAATGCCCTGCTGAGGAGCTCAGCCTGACCCAGATGCTCAGAGGGCCTCTGCATTTTTGCCTTTGGAGACAAAGCCCCCACCCACTTTGTCCTCTGTCCCCTCAGGGTGGCAGATCGTACTGCGGCTACAACCGGGCTGAAGGGCTGCATCCGCCTCCTGGACGTCAACAACCAGATGTATGACCTGCGGGAGAAAGGCAGCGACGTGCTGTATGGCAGCGGGGTGGGCGAATGCGGCAACGACCCCTGTCACCCCAACCCCTGTCACCATGGTGGCATCTGCCACGTCAAGGAGGCAGAGATGTTCCACTGCGAGTGTCTCTACAGCTACACCGGTACGGGGAGGGGGCTGCAGACAGAGCATTGCTGGGGGTCCTGGTCACACTGGCTGGCCCTGAGGGATCCCAGAGCCTCTGGGGCTGATGTTACAAGCTGTGGTGGGGAGGGATGTGGAGTGGAATGTCGGCAGTGGGTTAGAGGGAGAAGTGTAGGGTGAAGCTGCACCCAGTGAAGTCGATAAATTTAGGATGTGTACGTAAGGCAAGGGGCAGGATCTGTTTGTTCTCATGCACAAAAAAAATTCCTCTTGCATTTTAAAGCATAGTCTGGCAAGGGTATCCTCTGCCATTTGCGGAGCCCACTGCGGGGGGCTTCTTGAGTGATGAGAACCCAACCTGAGACAGGAGAAGGCAGCTGGCAGGGCATCAGGAGACAGCAGAGACATTCGTCTCTGGCCAAGTCGTTGCCTGATGGCTGTTGGTTTGAGCTGCTGAGGTGACAGGCTGCCTTTTCTGCTGCAGGCCCAACGTGTGCCGACGAGAGGAACCCCTGCGACCCTACGCCCTGCCACATCTCTGCCACCTGCCTGGTGCTGCCAGAGGGAGGTGCCTTGTGTGCCTGTCCCATGGGCCGGGAAGGAGACTTCTGCGAGCTAGGTGGGACGGGAGCTGGCAGAGGAGTGGGTCTGGGGAAGGGGGTGGAACTGAAGGCGCTGATTTCCCCAGCCTGGGTGGCCAGGCAGCCTGCTGTGGCTCTGGGGCACTGTCTGAAGCTGCTCTGCCTCCTCTTCCTCACCATTCCCTCGTTTGTGCCCAGTCACAGAGCAGGACCACACCATGCCCTTCCTCCCGGAGTTCAATGGCTTCTCCTACCTGGAGCTGAATGGGCTGCAGACCTTCGTTCCTGACCTGCAGTAAGTGCCAGGGGACGGGAAAGGGGCAGGGCAGTGCATCGCCTGAGTGACTGATTTGGGGAGAGAGGCTGGCACAAGGGTTTGGCACACAGGGGTGGAGGAAGAGAGCGTGTGGGCAGCTGGATTGGAGGGTATCCCTAATCCTTCTCTCCTCAGGGACAAAATGTCCATGGAAGTTGTGTTCCTGGCCAAGAACCCCAGCGGCATGATCTTCTACAACGGCCAGAAGACAGATGGCAAAGGGGACTTTGTCTCTCTGGCCTTACACGATGGCTACCTGGAGTACAGATACGACCTGGGCAAAGGGGCAGCTGTGCTCAGGTAGGGTGGGCTGCAGGCTGCAGAGCTGCTCCTGGGGGTGATGGTGATGACAGAGACATGAGGGACAGTGATGGCTTTCAGCATCCAGCACTAGGTTTGAGCTTCCCTCCCTGGAAAACCATAAGGAAGCGGAGGGGAGCAGGCTTCATACTGGCCTCGGCTGTTTGCAGCAATGGCTCTTAATCTGCTGTTGTGCTGTGGGACAGGGCAGAACTGGGCCTGCCCCTGGCTTGTGCCACTTTCCCAAGCTCATCACAGAAGGGTTTGGGTTGGAAGGGACCTTAAAGCCCACCCAGTCCCACCCCCTGCCATGGGCAGGGACACCCTCCACTAGACCAGGTTGCTCCAGGCCTCATCCAGCCTGGCCTTGGACACTGCCAGGGTTGGGGCATCCACAGCTTCTCTGGGCAACCTGTCCCAGTGCCTCCCTGCCCTCCCCGGGAAGAATTTCTTCCTGATGTCCCATCTCAATCTCCCCTCTTTCAGTGTAAACCCATTACCCCTTGTCCTGTCACTCCCTGCCCTTGTAAAAAGTCCCTCCCAGCTTTCTTGTAGCCCCTCCAGGCACTGGAAGGTGCTGTAATGTCTCCCCGGAGCCTTCTCTTCTCCAGGCTGAACCCCCCAACTCTCCCAGCCTGTCCCTATGGCAGAGGGGCTCCAGCCCCTGGAGCATCTCTGTGGCCTCCTCTGGGCTCGCTTCACCCAAGCTGGGCTGTCTGTGTGGCTGTGAGCTGAGGCAGCCCAAGCTGGTCAAGCTGCAGTGGCCTGGGTGGCGCGAGCTGGTCGGGGGGGTGATACAGCGCTGTGTTTGCAGCTGGTGATGGCAGAGCCCTCACCCTTCCCCTCCCTTCTCACAACCAGGAGCAAAGAGCCAGTTCCCCTCAACACCTGGATAAGCGTCTTGCTGGAGAGGAATGGGCGCAAGGGGGTAATGAGGATCAACAACGGCGAGAGGGTGATGGGAGAGTCACCGGTAAGTTGATGGGCTGGGGAGAGCTGTCTGGGGCAGCCCTGCTTCCCTCGTGTGTGTGATGAGTTCCTAGGCTTGTGGGATTTTAACCCCTGTGGTGCATGGCTTTAAGGGTGGAGTAGGAGTGGGCAAAGCCCAGGGGGAAAAGGATGCTGCAGGGAAGAGCTCTCTTTCTCAGCTGCTCTGCAGCCTGGTCCTGGAGCTGTAGGACAGCAGCTGCCCATCTTTCCCAGCTGTTTCTCCCTCCTTGGCCCCCACCGCACACAGAGCTGCAGCACCTTTGCCAATGACACGCATGCCCTGATTCCTGGATCCTTGGTTTCAGGGGTGTGTTTGAGCCCCCCCACACACACACATGCACACACCCCCTTTTGTGCAGGTCCTGGAAGTGCAGCATGGAGATTAAACAGCATTCCTGCAAAAAGAAGGGATTTCTTCCTCCCCTCCCTCTCATCTTTTCAGGCTCCTCTCCAAGCGAAGGTTACCCTGGCTGCCAGGGTGGCAGCGGTCCCTCCTGTTGCCTTCTGCTCCCCTTCCCCTTCCTTGGGCACTGGTTGCCGCGGTGGTCTTGCAGCCCTGCATGTTACGATGTTACCCACTGATCTCCCTTTTCTCTCTCTCTCTCCCTTTGATTTTCATTTGTATTTTTCCCTCCCCTGCTGTCTGGATCCCAGAAATCCCGTAAGGTAAAGATAAGTATGACCCACCGCACCTCCATCTCATCTGCCATCGGCACATTGTTTTCCATTCAGACCTCAGTGTTTCACCCGCTCCCCTTCCCATCTGACCAAGCAGTTTTAGGATCTCTGTAGATTAGAGAGACTCGTTCCCTTCCATCATTACTTTCCAGCCAGTTGTTACGTTTTGTTTCGGAAGCATTTCAATTAATCCGGTCATGTTTCTCCTGTTAACAACACAAAGCATTAGCTAGTGATTCATATAACTGCATCTCTGCCTCGCCGCTGTGCCTCTGGGTCCATCCCACGTGCACACGAGGGGACATCGCTTCTGTTGGGTGCCCGGTGAGCCGTGGGGCTGAAGACGTCCCGTGCTGTGCAGCCAGGGCTGCAGGGTGACAGCAAGGAAGGAGGTTGCTCTATTCCAAACTCACAGCCCTGTGAGATGCCTGAGAACCTCCCCATGCCATTTGCTGCAGCAGCTGGATGAACCCAAGCTGAATCCCTCTGGTATGAGTTTGGGTTTAAACATTAGCCCTGGCGGAACTGAAGCAATATTTGTTTGCTTGGATTTGGGAGCCACGCAAAGCCAGAAGACCCCCCGTGCCTGAGGGTGTCAGAACAGCGTCTCCCCAAAATCAGATCTACAGGAAACCTTTTCCTTGTGTGCCTGCTGGCAGGCAAGACCTGGTAGCTTGGCGTGGGGAGGTTTGTTGGAGTTCTTTCTCCCAGTGCCCTTTACACAGCCTGGTTTGGTGCCACGTTCATGGAGCCCATCTGCTCCCTGTGCCCGGCAGCAGGGTGTGGGGGCTGCAGGGGCTGCAGAGCAGCCGGGCTGGAGCAGCACCGGGGCTGGAGGAGAAGGTGGAGACCCACTCCCAAGCGGGATGCTGAGCCCAGCCTGCCTTTCCCTGCCCAGCCCACCTCCTTGCCTGTCCTAGGGCAGAGCTGTCCTGCTCGCTCGGCCTCTGCAGGGATGGCTAGCGGTGTCCTACAGCAGCCCTGCACCAGGACACAGCCCGTGCCTTGGGCAGGGAATGGTGGTGTGGGTGACAGGTGGGTGTTGCTTTCTTTCCCACCAGCCCAGCTCTGGTTATGCACGGGTGCCTGCGCTGCCTGCAGCCTCCCCACGGAGCTGGGCCACATGCTAGGAGCTGAGGGACAGCCTGACATCTCCATCTCACCTTCCCCCCTCTCCTCCCCAGGTACCTCACACCTTCCTGAACCTGAAGGAGCCGTTTTACGTGGGGGGAGCCCCCGATTTCAGCAAGCTGGCTCGAGCAGCCGCCATCTCCACCAGCTTCGATGGAGCTGTGCAGAGGGTAAGGCGCTGCCAGGCAGCCGGGGGCAGAGACGTGCCCGTCGGCACTGGCACTGCTGGAGGAGAGGGAGGACGAGCCTGGGGGCCGGCTGCCCTGGTATCTGGGTCCACATGCACAGCGGGGGCTTGGGGCTGGATCCCCATGTCCCTCTGTCACGAGGTGACTCGTGCTTCCTCTTGCTTGCATCTGTCAGATCTCCGTCAAGGGGGTGCCTGTGCTGAAGGAGCAGAACATCCGCAGCGCCATTGAGATCTCCCCCTTCCGAGGCCACCCTTGTACGCAGAAACCTAATCCCTGCCAGAACGGAGGCACCTGCAGCCCCCGGCTAGAGAGCTACGAGTGTGCCTGCCAGAGGGGCTTCTCTGGAGCTCACTGCGAGAAAGGTGAGGCTGCCAGGACATGGACCCTCACCCACTAGCCAGGAAGGAAACTGCTTCCATGCTTAGCTGGTGGTAGGAGGATGGCACACGGCTTACGCCAAGCCTGAGGTCTTGCCCTTGCTGTCGCAGCTGGGGGGGGATCCGGGGGAATCAAGCTGTGGCATTTGCAGGCTGGCACTGACGTGGAGCTGTGAAAGCAACGCCATTTCTCAGAAATGCAGGTTGACGCTGCGTGCTGTGGGGCAAATGCTGCTGCCCCTGGGTACATCACCCAGCCCTGTCACCTCCTCTCAGTGCACGCTGACCCTGTCTTGTGTTCCTGTGCTCACCAGAAGCAGCCTGGGACAGGGAAATGTGGGTTGGTGCCGTAGCAGATGAGGGTTTCCTCCCTGCTCCCTCCCTGAGGTTAGCCCTTGGGCCATCACCAGGTCCAGGTTCCTCCCCAGCTTCAGCCAGGAAACCAGTAAGGCTGCAGATTTCATGGCAGTTGGCTGCAAAAGAGGCAGATGGTCCAAACTCACGGGCTTTAAAGCCACAGCAAAACTATATGGGGGTTTGTTTAGAGTGCCAGAGTGCTGACGTGCCCCAAGGGATGGCAGGTTTGTACATGCCTTGGTCCCGTGCTCAGTGTAAAGGGGGACTTTCCCAGTCTCCAAGGACGGACAGGCCATGCTATGTTGCCTGACAGCTCTTCTTTTTCCCACCTCCAGTGATCATTGAGAAGGCTGCTGGAGATGCAGAGGCCATTGCTTTTGATGGTAGGACATATATGGAGTACCACAATGCCGTGACAAAGAGGTAACTTGGCTGCTGAGCTGAACCAAGATTAAACCAAGGAGTTAGGGCTGTTAGCAGGAGGAAGAACTAGGGTTCAAGAAGTCCCAACTGCAGTGCTCAAAGAGGGACAAGCCAAACTGGGGCCATGAGCACCCGCTTCCAGCCCTTTCCTCCAAAGCTGCCTTGTTGGCAGAGGGCTTTCCCCACTACTCAGTGCCTGGCCCACATCAGGCCTGGATGCTCTGATTCTGCAGCATGTGGGCCACGACCTGGGTTAGCGCAGCTGGACTGGGAGTGGGATGAAGCTGGGTGCACGCCGTGAAGGTGGTTAATGTGGCCTGAGGCCTGCTCCTGGTCAGTGCCCACATGCCCAGGGATGGATTGTCAGCTGGGTGAGCTGTGCTGAGGGGAGACGTAGTTTAGTTGCTTTAATTCACGCCTGTTTGCCAGCTCCTTTGTGTCCCTGGCTGTGCAGCAAGGGTCAGTTCTGCTGGCAGGGGTGGGCTGTCACTGCTGCAGGACCTGGCTAGCCAACATCTGCTCAACCCTGACCCCATGGCCTAGGGGTACATGTTTGGACACTGTGGTCTCTGGCTCTGCTGGTCCCTGGGGCTTCTCTCTGAAGATAAGCAGAGCCTGGTACACAACTGCTGGCTGAGGTCCTCTGGGCTGGATATTTCTCCTACAGAACACTTGGTCCACTGCAGTCTGGCTCCGTACCCTTCCTCAGCACTGTGCTCCTACAGCCCCCGTGGTTAATTCCCAGCTCCACAGCCCTGGGACAGAGCATTGGATAAGGCTCTGTCCATCTGCCTCTTACACCCTCAGAGTCCCTGCTGCCCTAACACCCTGCCTGGGTGGCACCCTGGGGAGGGCATCTGTGTTCAGCTGTTGTTTGTCAGTCTCTGTCTGTCCGTCTCTTCTCAATGTCCTTGTTTCTTTGTTTTCAAGCCACCTGACCAATGAGATCCCCGCGTAAGTACAGTCCTCCCCATGGTCCAGCTCTTTTCCGCAGCCATCTGCCCTCCACCACCTCTCCCATTGCCACCCTGGCCGCTGGCCCACTCTCAGGGGAGCGCAGGGCGGGTGCGGGAGGAGGAATACGGGCACTCTCCCAGGGGTCTGCCATGGCAGGCATTCCCGTTCCAGGGTGAGGAGGACATGGGTACTGGCTGCAGCTCCAGTAGCTGTACAGCAGCCCAAACGCAGGCAAGGAGCAGCAGGAGCTAAGCTGCCAGGCTTTGCTGCAGTTGGATGTTGTCCTGGTAGCATGCAGCAACTTAGCCTGGGTTTAAGTGGATGAGCATAGAAGAAGAAAGTTCCTGTGACTTACCCCTTCCATCAGAACCAAAGGCATCAGTGGTGGAAGTAAGGGCGTGCTCATCCTGCCCTGATTTTTCCAGCATGAATGCGGCATTGCTGCCATAGCAAGGAGGCCAGGCTGGGTGCTAGGAGAGAATGTTCCCCACTCAGGGGTGTGTGGCCTGGGCAACCCCTCACAACATGCAGCTTGGCCAGGGCATAAGGGCTGGGGAGAAGGGTTTCTTCCCTAGAGCAGGCTTTGGTTTGCTGTCTGTATGTCTGTCTTGCTGAGAGGCAGGAGTGGAAGCAAAACACTGGTCCATGCAGCTGTATTGCCAACTGTGTGGGGGACAGTTTGAGTGATACCTGCCTGTCACATCCCCATTTCACCTCATTTTTGGCAAGCTGGGGTCAGACAGAGTCTGGAGAGGCTGAATTGCATGCATGCATGCATGTCAGCGTCTGGGGAGTCCCAGAGCCCATCAGCTGCGTGTTCACCACCGTTTGGGAGGTGCTGTGGTGATTTGGAAAGGGCTTTCTAGGAGCCAAGCTTTTCTCCTAAGCTGGACAGTACCCTACAGCAATGAGAGGCCTGTAGTGAGCTGCACAACAGCTCTGCCCTGTGGCAGAGTGCCCGGCTGTCCCCTGCACGGACATGAGCCACATCCCTGCAGATGAGCACCTTGGTGTCCTGCCTCTCCCAGTGCTCTGCAAAGGGCAGGTCACCATTCCCAGCCTCCCCTCCTGAGCCAGCCTATTTTGGCTGTGCGTGCCCCATCCTGCGAGGGAGCTTAGCACCTCTCCCCAGATCCCTCTGCGGGGGTTTGGCAGCCGCTCTCCCTAGCCACGCCAGGGCTGAAGGACCCGTCATGATGCCCATAAAAAGTAGTTTCTTCTGCTTCCAGGCAGACACCGGGGTGTGAAGTGGGCAGGACTCACTCTCCAATTGCTTCTCTGGGCTCTGCCAGCCACGACATGCCCCTACCTTTCCTTTTTTTTTTTTGGAACGTACATTTTTATATGTACATTTGGTTAGAGCTGGTTGCAGTGCTGGGCCTGTAGCCCCCATCGCTTGCAGGCAGTGCCAGCAGGACAGCTGTACTCCTGGGTTTCCCCTTCTCCATGCACTCCCAAGTGCCCCAAGGCTGACTCAGAGGCCTTATGTGACAATTCAGCTATCTGCCTAGGGAGCCCATTCTGCAGCATCCCAAAGAACCAGCCTGAGGTCTGCCCGCAGGGCTGCCCAGCACAGGGTCCTCATGCAGGGCCGCGGAACAAAAGCTCCCTTTCCCCAGCAGTGCTGCCCTCTGTCCTGTCCTGGCAGACCCTTTGATGGATGGAGGTTAGCGGGTGATGAGCAGGAACACTGATGGTCCTGACCCAGGAGAGCGTTGCAGAGCCCCTGCACTGTTGGGAGAGGGCTGTGCTTACTCTTTGGCATCACTGTGCTCACCCTGGCTAAGCAACAACTTGCCAACTTGCCTCGCTGACTTGAGGAAACTCAGCCCTGAGGATGGTGGCTGAGAGTCCCTGCTCGTGCTGGGTGGTTTTCTCGGTTTGGGCATCGTGTAGGGTGAAGAGCTGCCGGTGCTGAGCAGGGCTGTTCCCTCTCTGTGAGCGGGGTGGGAGGGAAGGGTCTCCTCTGCTCTCCTGCGCTTATCGCATGCTCCCCTTTCTTCCCGCATCTAAGTCCCGAAGCGCTGGACTATCCGGAGCCCAGGTGAGTCTGTGCCAGGCTTTCAGCTCTTGTGTCTCGTGCTCTGCTGTTGCTGCCTCAGCATGTCTCCGTCTCTGTGTGTGTTCTGTGTGTCCATACCCTCGGCTTTTTATTTGTAAGGGGTAAAGCTCTGCGGATGGTGAAGGTAAACATGAAGGAAGCCCTGTCCCTCCAGTTCTTAGGAACAGCAGCTCCTATGCTGCTCCTCACTCCTGAGGGACCTAGACAGCACACAGCTACAAGTGAGGGGAGAGGCTGAGTTGCCTTGGCAGTACAACAGGCTTCATGCAGAGCCCTTGTCCAGCCCTTTGGACGCATTGGCCCTTGGGAATAAAAAGCTGTCCGTGTTGCCCATGTCGTCTGGTCCGTGTGTGCGCGTGTCAGCAGTGTCTCAGAGCATCCCAGGAGAGTGGATGGTGACTCCGTATGGCAACCTCACCTTTTGCCCAGAGCCTTTTGCCTTTTCCAAAAGGGACCGAGCAAAGATGCAGATGTCATTGTGGGGGAAATCCCATCCTTCCTTCCTTCCTCCCTTGGGAAAAGATACCATATCTAAGAGAAAGAAGGCTGTGTTGCCTCTGTGGACAGTCTCCATCCCCTTAAAACTTCAGGGCGCTTGTCTCCTCACAGACCCTGGTTTCAGGTTCCCATGGGGCTTTGGTCAGATGCAGCAGCAGAGCAAACACCTCCGAGGCTCATGGTTGTGGGGTGATGGCATGGGTCATCCCCAGGTGCCCCAGCTCTGCTTGCACCTCGGAGGCCTGCCAGCAGGATGGTGAAATGGTGTTGACCCCGCTGCTGCCTGCAGCCCTCCCAAGCCGGAGGGCATCCTCTTTTGTTCTGACCTCTCCCAAATCGAAGGCAGCTCTGTGGGGAAAAAACCTTCCACTGGCCAGATCGGGGCCAGCCCGGCTCTGCTCACAGCCCACGTAACTGGTCTCTTCCTTCAGAGCCTGTATATGAGGCAAAACAGCTTACGGGGTTGATGTGTCTGTGCTCCGTGGAGGGCAAAAGCAAGAGGCAGTACCCCCAAGCTGTGTCTTTGGAGGTTTGAGCTGGATGTTGGGGAAAACACTTCATTCTGGGAAGAACTGTGCAGCCCCTGCTCAGGTCAGCAGGAAGATGGAGAAGCTCCATTCCTGGTATTTCCATGCTCAGCTGGGCAGAACCACAACTTGCCCTCCTCTAGCACTGGCGCAATGGTCCTGCTCAGTGGGAGCTGGGTTAGACCCCTCCAGAGGGCCATTTCTTTGATCCTGTGGCCTGGTTCAGAGCTTTCTGCCTGCTCCCCCCACCATGCACCAGGTTTTCTGAGCAGACCTGGGAGATTACAAAGGCTGCAACCCCCCCGAAGGGCGGCAGGTAGGGACTGAGACCCCATGCATAGCCTGGTGCCAGCGCTCGGTTGAGGTTATCCTCAGCAGGTGAGCTAGTTGGCTGGGAACAGGAGGCTGCTCCGAGGAGCTGACTGGCTGCCTGTTGCTTCTGTAGCCGTGTTTTTAACTCTGCTCTGTCCTCTCCCCGTGCAGCGAGAAGGCCTTGCAATCGAACCACTTTGAATTAAGCATCAAAACAGAAGCCACTCAGGGGCTCATCCTGTGGAGTGGGAAAGGGCTGGAGCGATCCGACTATATTGCCCTCGCCGTAGTGGATGGCTTCGTACAAATGACCTACGACCTCGGCTCCAAGCCAGTCGTCCTACGATCCACGGTCCCAGTCAACACCAACCAGTGGATTCATATCAAGGCATACAGGTGGGAAGGGAAAGCACACAGGCTAGCAGGAGGGGAGAGCAGATCGCTCTGGGATGGGCAAGCTGTGAACTAGGGAGCCTGAGTCATGGCCGTGGCTCCATGCCCTGTGATCCCCAAGGGTCACTCCTCTTCTTGGATAATAATAGAGGAGAGGCATGTGGGCAGTGCCGCGTTGGAGGGATGCGTGTTGCGACACGCCTGGAAATGTCAAAGGGTCTGGCTCAAGGAGGTACGAAAGGTTCATGCCTTTTATTTTAGCTGGCTGAGGGTTTGACATTCTGTTCGCGTTGCGCCCGAGCCGTCCCTTTTATTTTTATTGGTGGAGGGAGTGGTGAGCGGATCATGCGGCTGGCATGCCAGGGATTTCTGCTGATGGGTCTGGAGGGCGCAGGAGGAAGCCATGGCCGCTGGCAGGGCCGGCGGTGGGATGCCCAGGGGATGGCGGAGGGGAGCATGTGCCATAAGCTGTGCGGGGAAGCCTTGCACTGAGGACTGCTCCGTGCTACACGGTCTGATGGAGCTCCGCTCCCTGCTGCTCTCCAGGTGGAAAGGGCTGATGGAGCCCAGCATCTGGATTCATTGTGAAACTCTGGGTTTTTCCTCTTAAGGTTGCTAACCATCATCTGTTTCTTCTTCCTTCCCTCTGGGAGCAGGGTACAGAGAGAAGGTTCCCTTCAGGTTGGCAACGAAGCCCCCATTGCTGGCTCTTCTCCGCTCGGTGCAACGCAGCTAGATACAGACGGGGCCCTGTGGCTGGGTAAGGCCCTGTGGGAAGGGAAAACCTCCTCCGTGCCCCTTGCTGAGGGGCTTAGAGCTGGAGCTGGGATGTTGATGCTTGTTTCAGTGGGACACTTTTGCCTCCCAGCTGGCTTTGACAAGGTTGACCTAAAAAGTCCCCAGCTTGTGCTCTGCCTATTAGAGCAGGATACTGGAGACAGCTGAGGGACGAAGGGTTGGCTTTACCAAATGCCAGTCCTTTCCGTGTCACCATGTCCCCTGAAGAAAGCCGTAGCTGGCCTGCGGCTCTGGATCCCCTCCTCCCGATGGCTCCATTCATGAGCCTCCCAAATGGTACTTGCTTGGGTGATTGTGGTTCCCAAAAGTGAAACGGCTGAATTGAGAGAAGGGTATTTCTGCCTGGAAATATGCAAATACCCAGATTTTAAACGTCGCTTTCTTTGCATAACGTACAACAAGCTGACAGGCTGGAATGTGCCCGTGTGAGCAGCAGCGTCAGTTCCATTTGTGTTGACATAAGTATTCTGATCCTGCAAACAGAGAGTTTGGCCCCTTGAATCTCACACTGCCTGTGGCAGATCCGTCAGCACAGACGGGCTAGGTTTGGCCTGTAACGGCTCAAATTGGCAAGAAATCCACCCACAAGTGTAGGGTAATTGTGCTTAAATAAACCCGGTACTAATCCAGGCTAAGAGGATAGTAAAGTCCTTTCTGGAGCCTGAAGGGATGAAAGAAGGATGTCCAGGGGATGCTGCAGGTCCTGGGCTTCGTTTGTCTCTCGAGGGACCTGCATGACTCAACCCACCTCCTCTAAGTTGGGAACTGGGCTTTTCCTCGAGCGGGCGCTGCAGCGGCACTGCCCCTCCGGAGGGCACGGCGGCACAGAGGCAGCAGACGTCAACAGACAGAAATGTTCACCTGGGTATTTTGGTCATCTGTAATGAAGAAACAGTGAATTAGATTCTCTTCAGGCTTTTCAGAAGCATCTGATCTGTTCTTCACAGTCTAAGCCTGTAGCTTCAGGTGTAACCTGACTTTTTTTAAAAGAGTTCATATTCAGAAATGTAGCCGTACCTCTGAAAAGACAGTGCCCCAGATGTCATTTCTCATTCTGAAATCAACCCAGAAGTTATGAAGAAAGAATTTTTCCATGAGAAATTTTTGCCTGGCTCTTTTGCAGTGAGCCTTTCATAATTTCAGGGCCTGGAATGAGCCATAGTTTGACGTTTCAGTAACTGAAATAAAATTTAGTTTGAATTTGGGACCGACCTCCAAGGAAATGAAGCGTTCTAAGTTGAATTGGTATTTTAGAATACCAATTGGTATTCTAGGTGTCCGCAGGGAATCTGTGTGTGTTGGTTGGAACTGGCATTTCTCTGATTTAATGAAATAAATCCCAGTGAGGAAAGAAGCTTGTCCCGGGTGGCGAGGAGGGCATTCCCAGCAGCGCCTGCCCTGCGTGTCCTTTGTCCTCCCGCCGACCTTGTGTGCTCTCTCTTGCAGGGGGAATGGAGAAGCTGAGCGTGGCTCACAAGCTGCCCAAGGCCTACAGCACTGGCTTTATTGGCTGCATAAGGGACGTGATTGTTGACCGCCAAGAACTGCATCTGGTGGAGGACGCTTTAAACAACCCCACGATATTACACTGCTCAGCCAAATAGACCCCCAGGGACCCTCCCTTCTCCTTCCCTCCCTCCTGCCTATTGCTGTAATTATTTTCTATTTTTGTAAACTTATTGCTTTTTATATTTTTGGGGGGGAGAGGGGAAAGGGAGGGGATGAAACACCTTTTCTTTTGAGTTATTTGTTCGGTTGCAGTTTATCCAGATCAGTCAGACTCTAATCAAACCGCAGCAACAAAGAACAAACCTTGAACCAAGTCTCCAAGAAGTGACAGAAGAATTTCCCCATCGCACCTGCATTGTAAATTCTTATTCATACTTGAAGCTTCTTTTTGGGTTATTTTTCCCCTTCCTTGCTTGTGTTCTCGGGTTGTTGTTCATGCCTGCGGGGGAAAGGATGCTGGTGCTGGCGAGACGTGTGGCCTTTGTGGATTCACTCCCTCCCCATCTCAGGCCCGGCCCCAAAGCCCCCTCTGCAGTGCTGGCTGAGCAGGGAGGTGGCCATCAGAGAGAAGCAGGAGTTGCCACCCTGCTTTGGGGCCTGGCTCTGCCAAGCCTGTTCCTGGCCCTGTGTTCACCCTACCTCCCTCCTCCCCCCATTCCTCACACTATAATTTATGTGTGTAAGAATCTCAAGTGCTTTTCTCCTTTATGCTCTGTTAAAATCAGGGATGCCATGCACTGGAAGAGAGACCAAGGTCTGCTCCGAGCAGGCAGGAAAGCATTGCTCTTTGGTTGTCTTACGACTGTTTGCTGGACTGGGAGGTGCTGGGGGGGAAATGTTGATTTCTTTGTTGGCTCTCCTCCTCCTCTTGGACATGTGCAGAAGCAGCTGTGAAACCTCATTTCCACACTTTGTGTTTATCCAGACATGTCCTAACCACCTGCTTGCCCTGGCTGCTCTTCCCAAGAGCTTCTTTGTACCCAGCGTTGCCCTCCTGTGCGCCAGTGAGAACGTGCAGCACGTCTTCAAGAGCTGGAAGAGCTCTCCCTCTTCCAGCACTGTCAAACGGGCTGTGAGGGCACAGGGACTGGGTCCCTTTTCACCTAAAAAAAAAAAAAAATATCTGTTGGATGTGTCCTTCCATGACCCATGTCCGTTTTCCAACCTCCGGGCATGACTTGCCCTCTGTCTACCATGAGGATGCTTGCAGCTGGCCAGCATGTGAATCTCTGTAGAGCTGGTATTAGAGCCTCTCCCATGAAGAGTAATTAGTTTTACCTTTGACTTCAAGTTTTTGCAATGCCCAGTGCAATGCAGGGCCTTCCATGCCACGATCCAAGCTCCTCTGGATACTGCCAACCCAGCAGCAACAGCTGGGAATGGGGCGTGAGGCAGTAGTGTCTGGGAGGAGGGGGTTTTTTTAAGTATTTTCTTCCTCCACGCAAATCTTGAAAGCAAATACTGTGGTGCCAGTTACAAAGCCAGTACGTGTGTTTCCGAATGAATGCGTGTGCGTTTGCGAGTGCCTGCCAACCAGCGCACGTTTGCGTGCGAACACCGAGTCTCCTGTAAGCAGGAGAAGAACAAAGGGTTTGCAGCTAGGAAAGAAATGACCCACTCCATTCCGGTTCCTTCTCCGTGGGAAGAATTCACTGATGCTGTGTAGCATCTGTCCCTTTCTACCACTGGGACACGGTTGTGTCCCTTTGCCACCCTGAGGTGGCACGTTGCTCTGTGTAAAACCTGCTTTATGGAGCGTACACAATTAATCGGAAGGATCCCACCAGGTATCAAGCGTTAATTAATCCACGGTGCCATCATTTTGCAGTTACCCTAAATTTCCAGCACGCCTTGCAGTGTACCTTTACAAAGTAG
The DNA here is from genome assembly GCA_027574665.1 of Rhynochetos jubatus. Lineage (NCBI taxonomy): Eukaryota > Metazoa > Chordata > Aves > Eurypygiformes > Rhynochetidae > Rhynochetos > Rhynochetos jubatus. The sequence goes on from CM050669.1 coordinate 6,862,746, forward strand.
GGCACCCTTGAAAAACGTTGTTTCTTGGCACTGCATTTCGAGCCATGAAAAGCCAAATTACGTTTCTCGGGGTGAGCTCTGAACACAGATGTAACGACGGGGAAGAACATAGTGTCAAACCACTTGGGTTTATTTTCTCTTTCTCCTTTTTTTTTTTTAATTAAAATAAATCTATGCCCGCTCCCCCTTCCCCAAACCTATGCCTATTGACATTCCTCTAAAAATCCAGTGGTTAAATGTTTCACGGGGGGCTGTGCCCTCTGTGGATGGAGCCTCCGGGGAGGGGGGGTGGGGGGGTGGCTGTGCGTGTGGCAATACCACATTTTACGTGGCTACTGTATATAAATTGTGGTTCCTGGTGAGGAGTGGTGTGACTGTGTTGTGAAAGGGATGGACTGCTGTATTTTGATCACGAGGTGTAGATAGATGGGGGTTAACTAGGACTGCAGGATGGGGTGGGATGGGAGGGAAGTGCGAGACCCTCGATCTGTGTTTGGAGAACGTGAGTTTTGGCTGGGCCATGCAACTGCATGGGCTGAGGGCTGGGGGCTGAAGGTGCCAACTCTGGAGGGAGGGGGGCATGGACAGAGGAAGCTGCTAATTTTATAGAATGCCACTGAAATGAAGCCAGGGTCACTGCAAAACAAAAAACGACTCAACAAAAACTCTGTCTGCTTTTGCTGGGGCTTGGAAATGCCTTAAAACAGGACCTTGCGTCCTTGTTGTCAAGCATCTTGAACCAAGGTCAGATTCAGCAGTGCTCCCTAGGGGCTGTGCACTTAACTTCGGCTTTATTTTTAATAGCATTTATAACATGTATGTACAAAAAAAGACATTGAGGTTTGGGTTTGGGGTTTTTTTTCTGTTTTGGTTTTTTTTTTTTTCTTTTTTTTAAAAGGAAGATGTCCATGTGGCTTCATTTATAGGGTAAATTAATGACCATTGTGAACTGCTGTATGAATTCTGAAGGGCAATGCACAGTAGAGGAGCAGCATGATATAACCATTACTAACTTGTGTCTTTCGTCAATCACCATGAAATAAAGTTTGAAAACTATTAAATATGTTTTTAAGGGGCCTATTGCTTTTTTTATTCTTTCTGTACTGTGCGCCTCATGCTTGCCCGCTGGTGTGTATCTGTCTCCTGGGCAGATACTGTGTGAAGTCAAACCAGTATCTCTCTCCCTATGTCCCTTAGAACCAGAGTGGCTCATGCAGGTGCTTGCTTCTACCTTCTAAATGCAGCCTCTACGAGGGCTAACCTCAATCCTTCCAGCCAGTGTTCGCAGGAAAAAGACTCCTGTGTGTCTTTATCCCCCTTCCTCTGGCCATCTGATCTCGCTCTAAATGTTTCCACCTATTCAAGTATCGGCTAGCCTTCCCCTCTTTGCCACGCATGCCTCTTCTTGGGTAGCATTTTCAGCAGAGGCTTAGTATCCCAGTGACATCACACTATGTCGAGAAGACCGAAGGGGTGCTTCTGTGGCCCACTTCCCACTGATGGCAGCAGTTTCGCTTGGGTTTTAGCCGCTGTTAGCTGAGGAGCCATGGAAAGTCAGTCGTAAACGTGCAAGCAGGATGTGGTTTGTGATGTGCCAGCGTCTTAAGTTCCTCCTCTAAGCAGGTCTTCCTAATGGGGCCTTTCCACCTGTCAGACCCCTAGCGCTCTGATCTCTGCAGCATTATCTTTCTGCAAGAAAAGGTGGGAAGTGGAGAATTTTGTTCCATCAAGAGCTCACGTTCATCCAAGTGGTGTGAAGTGACTCAAGAACGTGCGTCTCCTGCCATCTGGGAGGCAGCTAATTCAGCAAACCGGGTCCTTTTGACAGCCAGCAGTGATGCACTTTTGACTGGTGTCTGCACCAGCTCCGTAGGAACCGGCTTTTCAATGGACAATGAGATGCCGAAGACTCGGGATCGGAAACAATGAGGCCAGTGTTTGAACAGCCACAGGGGTTGCACAACTCAGAAGCGGGGCTATGTTTTGCTCAAGATCAGCCTCCCGGTGCAGCGTCTTCTTGACAATGACCTTATTATGCCACGACGGGCACGGACTTGCAAAGTCGGTACCTCTCTGGCAGGCGTTTTGCCAGCTTGCTGCAAAGCAGTAGGAGAAAAAGCTATCGTCTTGGAAGGAAAACTGAGCTCTGGAAGCTGGATGGTTTTTTCTACTACAGGCTGGAAAAACCCATTGTGAAGGAAAAGAGGAAGGAAAGAAGGACCAGAGCCACGCTGAGGATGCACTTAGGCAGGCAGGAAGCGTGACTCAGGGGAATGGCCTGGCCACACTTTCTGGCAGCCCTTGCTCTGAAAGCAGCCTGCTCAGCGCTCTCAGGAACACACCATGTGCACATCAAGACTGCCCGGTCTGCGGAGCAAAGGCTGTCGGGGGATACCGTCAAGGAGAGGGCAGTTGGAGTTGGATGGTCTTACCCACCCTCAGCTTGCTCTGGCAGCCCGAGCCTCTGGGAACAGCTAACCCCAACAGCCACTTGTGAGCCTCTGCTGTGCCCAGGAGCTTCAGTCCGGGGCTAAAAGCAGCTGAATTCCATTCTTCTTAAGGCACTGAGTTGAGGCTTCAGCAGGATGGTGGGGAAGCTGATGGGGGAAGCCGATGGGGGAACCTGGGGGAAGTGAAGGGCAGTGGGTCTGTTGCTTTGGTGATTGTGTGGATGGTCTCAAAGGGCTGTCCTGTGGGATTTTGATCTGGTGTATCGCCTTTTACAGTTGCCTGCTTCCTGAGTGCTTAGTTGGTTAGTGTGAAGCGAGACGCCAATTAGCTTGTTTGTTCCTAAGGCTGCTGCTGCTAGCCAGGCTGCTGGGGGCTAGTCCTTCTGGAATATGGCAAGCCGGACTGAAATCTCTGCTGAGTGTTTTTGTGGCCCACGTGCTTTTCCCCTGTAGCCTGGGGCAGTGGCTGTTAATCTATCCGGACTCCTTGGCTCCATGGCTGCTTGGCCTCATTTTGCAGCGTGCGTAGTGGGGAACAGGAGCCGTGGATTTCTTTCCCTGCTCTGCTACCCTTCAGCTGGTTGCTTCCACTGCCTGCACTGCCCTCACCTCTGTAATGTACCTGTGCCTGGCTGGGAAAACACGATTATTCAGAGAGAAAAGGGGCTGCAGTGTTTGTAAGTAGAAAACTAGGCCCATAAGCGCAGTCGTTCTGGCTCTTCATCAAAGGAGTCTGTCACAGGGTCTGCAGTTCAGGGCTGTGTAGATGCCCTGAATTTAAGGATTTATGGAGCTCTGACGGCTGTGGCTGGGAGTGCAAATGTCCTCCCAAAGCTGAGCGCAGGCGGCGGTGCTGGGCTGCCAGCTCCCAGGTGGCTGTATTGTGGTCCCATGCAGACCTGAGGGAATGGGACTAGTTTGCAGTGTCTGGCCAAAGTGCACCTGGGGGAATTCCATTCTGTCAGCCTGGAATCCCAGTAGCTTCCTCTGAAGTTCCAGCACCGGCTGTTGAAGAGGGCTGTGATGTGTCTGTGTCCTGCTACCCAGCCATCCCTTTCCAGCCGGCAAATGGAAGATCAAGCATGTGTATCTGTGCTTCTATCAACGAACAACTCAGGAGGAAACTGTGAGTGACTTTGTGTAGCACTGAGTGCTCTTCTGGCTGACTGACACCTCTGAAATGGGATCTTCGTAGCTGTCCTCACTGCAAACATCCAAGGCACCTGGGAGCGTTGTTCCCAAAACTTAACAAAGCTTTCTCCTGAGCCTCCTGTCCCGTGTGACTGCTGCTCCCCTCCAGCAGTTTGGGGGGGACGTCAACCCTGTTGACACTGACCCCAGCCCTGTCCCCTGGGAATTCTCCAGCCCAAGAACATGGTCCATAATAGCAAAACAAATGTTGTGCCTCCCCAGGAGCGTCCTCATTTTTCTTTGCTCCTAGACGTGGTGCCACTATTGTCCTGGCTATTAGCACGTGGCATTTCCAGCCACTCGCCTGCCCCTGTAGATATTTCCAGAAGAACATATGGATTAGAGGTAAAAATTCCAGTGGACAGGAAGGCCGAGATCTCGCAGAAGCAGACCATTTTCACCAGTTACTTGCATCACAGTTGCATAGTCTAGAAACCAGTACCGTACATGAAGCACGGAGCTCTGTTCCAGGGGTTTCCTTTGGATCTGTTTTTAATCAAGAAGCTGAACACCAGTCCCTCCATGACCATGTGCATTGCCCTGAGAAGGGGTCTTTCTCCCCCCCTCCCTGCCCCGTATGAGCCAGGCACACACAGAAGTCATAGTTTGGTGTCTTACAATGAAGTCTCAGTGCTATGAAAGACGGTCTTAATAACTGAAAGCCTCGATAGCAGGGGAAATGCGGAAGGAGAGGACAGGGGTCATTGTTATCAGGGTTGCTATTTGGCCTCTGTGGTCCTTGTTGCCCTGTGAGCGATCCAGCGGCATGCGGGAAAGCTATGCAACCCGTCAGTCCTCGCTGAGAAATGAGCTGGCTCCCGCTGCCAGCTCTCTGGGTATTCCCCGAATAGACATGGAATTCGCTGAGTCTTATTATAGTTATAAAACTGCTATTTTTGCCACTACGGGTAGACAAGGAAGGGGGGGGGGGGGATCGCTGGCTGTATCCTGGCTTTTTCTTTCTCTTGGACAGCTGGCTTTGTTTTCTCACCCAGCATTCATGAAAGGTGCCAGATTCAGGGCATGTCTTTGGGTTAATTTCTGTCCTTTATGTGAAGCAACATATATGTGACATGAGTTCGTCGAGGGCCTCTGAATTTACACTTCAGATGGCAAAATGTGCTCTATTTGTACAAAGTGCATAGCGTGCCTAAAACACACCTGACCCCAGCTTACCCCAGTGGGAAGATTCGGGTGTCACCATCCCTGTCTCTCCATAGGCCACTCAGGGGACATTGTGCCCTCCTGACTCCAAAGCAGCCCATGAGCTGGGGACATTTAGGGGTAACAGCAAACGTGGCTGAGCCTTCCCAGACATCTGAGCATCTGAGCTCAATGTCTGGTGGCTTGCTTTGCTCTCCTGGGCATGGCTCTCAAGTCTTAGTGAACTCAGCACCAAAACCCAGATGTTCAGTAGTTTTTGGGCAGTAGAATCGCTGATGGTGAGTAATCATAGAATTATGGAATGGTTGGGGTTGGAAGGGACCTTAAAGATCAGCCAGTTCCAAGCCCCTGCCATGGGCAGGGACACCTTCCATAGCCCAGGTTGCTCCCAGCCTCATCCAGCCTGGCCTTGGACACTTCCAGGGATGGGGCATCCACAGCTTCTCTGGGCAGCCTGTCCCAGTGCTTCCCACCCTCCCCGGGAAGATTTTTTTCCTCCCAGCCTGTCCCCATGGCAGAGGGACTCCAGCCATCGGAGCATCTCCGTGGCCTCCTCTGGACTCGCTCCAACAGGTCTGTGTACTTGTGATGTTGGGGGCCCCCAGAGCTGGATGCAGAACTCCAGGTGGGGTCTCATGAGAACAGAGCAGAGGGGGAGAATCCCCTCCCTTGCCCTGCTGGCCATGCTGCTCTGGATACAGCCCAGGATCCGGTTGGATTTCTGGGCTGCCAGCGCACACGGCCGGCTTATGTTCAGCTTGTCATCCCCAGCACCCCCAGGTCCTTCTCCTCAGGGCTGTTCCCGATCCATTCTCCACCCAGCCTGTCCTTATGCTGGGATTGCCCCGATCCATGTGCAGGACCTTGCCCTTGGCCTTGTTGAACTCCATGAGGTTGGCACGGTCCCACCTCTCCAGCCTGTCCAGGTCCCCCTGGATGCCATCCCTTCCCTCCAGCGTGTCCCCACACCACACAGCTCGGTGTCATCATCAGACTTGCTGGGGGTGCCCTCGATCCCACCGTCCGTGTCGCTGACAAAGATGTTCAACAGCACCGGTCCCAACACCGGTCCCTGAGGAACGCCGCTCGCCCGCTGGCAAGACTGGGGTGCGTGGAGCTGCTGTTGAGGGGCAGGGGGCCCTGGCTATGAGAATTTGCCAGCCTGGAGGGTGAAGGGGCTCTGGCCGCAGAAGGGGAACGGCTCCAGCGAGGAGGGGAGGGTGTTTGCTCGGTGCCCAGCGCGTCTGGCCGGTGCCATGGCAGCGCGGGGGGCTCTGCTCCTGGGCGAGGGGCCGCAGCTGTGCGCTAGGCCGGGGCCGCGGCGCCCCGGGCGGGCGGGAGCGGGGCGGAGGGCGGCGGGGCGCAGTCTCTCCGGCACGGCCGCCCGGGCAGGCGGGGCGGAGGGCGGGGATTCCCCCGCGTCACAGGGAGGGGTTTCCCCGCCGGCCCCTGGCCCAGGCGCCCCGCCGGGGCGCGGTGGTGCGGGCAGTCGGCGTGGAGCCGGGGTCGTTGCGCTGAAGCTCCGCGGAGCCATGACCTCCCGCAGGTAAGGGCCGAGCGCCGACCCGCCCGGGCGGTTCCCCGCGGTCGGCGGCCGCCGACGGGGCACCCGCGGTTACCGGACACCGCCTCCTCCGGTACCGACCTGCCCCCTTCCCCCCCCGGGGCCGGAGCGGCTGCGCTGGCCCCTCCGTGCCCGGGGTTGGGGTGCCCCGCGAGTGGGGTGCCCAGGCACTCTGCCCCCGTCCCGAGGGGTGTTTCGGGGCGCCCCGGGCCCCCTTGGCGGAAGAGCGCTCCGTGCCTACGGGAAAAAGCTGCTGCCGCCTTAAAGCATCTTCGCAGGCTTTGTCGCCTACGCTAGAGATGCTGAAGAGGGGACGCCGAAACGGGACCCAGCTTTAAAACTTGCTCGAAATATCTCTACGAGCTGAAAAAAAGATGCTTTAGTGCATCTGGTGTGCCGTGCGTGCCTCCCCCGGCTTCTCCCAAAGAAGCAGTTTCAAAGCTTCCGTCTCTTTTTCTGGGTGGCAGCAGAGTTGGGGACATCGTCCCTTCTTGGTTCCTCCTTCTCTGCTCCAGAGGGGTAAATATCCGTCCAGTGGACCGACTCTTTCCATGCCTGTTTGGCATCCAGCTCCGGGCACCGGGTCGCGCGCACAGCTCGCCCGTGCTGCGGTGCAGGGGGGTTCTTCGTAGCTGGCTTGGGGGTTCTTCGCTCTTGTCTGTCCTGTCTCAGAGACAGCCTTAAGGTGACCTGAAAAAGCGTTTGTTGCTATCAGAAGTCAAGTGTGTTTTGAAAAACCCCGAGGAGGGTGGTGGCTGGGGAGCAGCCATACAGCTGACGGTCACTTCAAGCTGAGAAATGGGATCGGTTACAGGACAGGGAGCGCTTGTTCGGTGTTGGTACAGCACCCAACACGGGCAGGTCACGAGTGGGGTTTCCACAACCATCGCTTGACCGCGTAATAACTCCAGATTCTCCTCACGCATGTTCCTGCAACGCCAGGATTCAGGGGTTTGGTTGGTTTATGGGTTTTCGGGTCTCGTTTTGCCATCCGGCACTGGCTGTCTCTCCTGTAAAAGTGCTGAGCTGTGTTTTGTGACAATCTGATTCAGAGCGTGCAGAAGAAGTTTAGGAAGAAGCACTGTTCATCTGGGCGGTGCCACGTTGCGTTACGAAACATGCTTGGTGATGGAGTAAAAAGCAGAGGGCTGGGGCTTGGGGCCCCTGGATTTCATTCTCGGCTCTGGTAGCGCTCTCTGTGCCCTCAGGCAAGTCGATATTTGTCTATACTGCCTATACCTTGCTAGCTCTACCCTGTTGGGCAGTTACCTAGGGCAGCAGGCTTCTAGGGACAGCAAAGTGGTTGTAATGCTGCTGCCACCTCTGCCCTTGCAGGCATCCCGAGAAACCTGGCTAACTAGTAGTACTGCCGCTGAGAAGGGGCCAGAGCCGTGCGGATTGGCTTTTGTGCCAGGGATTGATTGCTCCCAGCATCTGTTGCCCCCATCCTTTCCACCTGTGCACTGGAGTGCTAGATTTGCTGCTCCTGGTTCTGTAACCTGCTCAGGTCCTTTTTCCCAGTGTTGTGGCAAGTCTGGCTTGGCCCCAGCCTTTCTTCTCTTGCCTAGCAACACACAGGGTGCTTGCCAGATTTGTATGGCATCTTTCTCTTCTGCCTGGACCCTGGCTGATGCTCTTCTGCCACTGACTCAAAGCATGGGCTGGTTCTGCCCAGGTGGATCCACTGAGACCTGGGCTGGTGGAGTGTTGAGAGGCTCAAGCCGTCCCTTGCGAGGGATGGTCACTGCAAGGCCCGAATGAAGTATGAAATAGTGGTTCCTTTGCAAGCTGTCAGCATCGTACCTGCATCCTTTCTTGCTGGTCGTTCAGGCTTGCACAGGAACCCTTGGAATTAAGGGCACTTTGGCATTAATGGGCTTACAGGCTGACTTACAAAGGCTGGTGGTGTGGAGCTGCTGAAAATCAGTGTACAGTTGGCCTGTTGTGCTGAAAGGGGGTCTGTGGAAAAGTGATTTCTCAGTAGCTCCATCCCAACCAAGGGCGCTCGTTCCCCTCTTCAGGGACTATCTCTGTGGTTGTGTATGAGCTTTGCATCAGTGGGCTGCTGCAAGGCTGTCCAGCAGCTGAAAATCTTGGGAGCTGGTGTGGATACAAGTGTGTTTGTGGATTGTCACTCAGGTTTGGAGTGTGCGTGACCTGCCGTGACTGTCTTCCTGCCACAGCACTGGCACAAGGTAGGATCCAGTTGAGTTTTCAAGAGTGTCTGCTGGGACTGAAGGATGCTGCACTCCTTTCTGTCCTGGCATAAGGGCAAGGTAATATGGATCTGTGGATCAGGAGAATGGCTTCAGGAGCAGGTGTGGTAGGCCACAAGCCTGTAGTGAAAGTGATGGATCTAATCACTTGCCATGCCTTAGCCCCAGCTGGCAACTAAGCACCATGCTCAGCCCCCCCACCCTGATGAGATGGGGAAGAGAATTAAAAAAAAAAAAAAAACACTAACCTCTTGGGTTGAGATAAAAACAGTTTAATAGGACATCAAAGGGAGAGGAAATAATAATACTATTACTGATAAAGGAATATACAAAACCAAGTGATGCACAATGCAACAATTGCTCACCACCCAGTGATCAATAGCCCATCCCCCAGCAGCTATTCCCAGCCAACTGCCCTCAGCTCATATACTGAGCATGATGGATCAGCTGTCTGGGCTGTGCCTCATCCCAGCTTCTTCTCTAGAAGAAGCTGGGAAAACAGGGGCAGTATGAGAAATTGAAGAAGTCCTTGGCTTAATGTAAACATTGCCTGGCAACAACTAAAACATCAGTGTTATTGACGTGCTTTTCTCAGCACAAATCCAAAACACAGCCTCGTGTTAGCAACTATGAAGAAAACTAACTCTTATCTCAGCCCAAACCAGCACATGACCCAAGGGTTATTTTTCGCCCTCGCTGTGTGACTACCAGTGTGAGAGCCGTTTGGATAAGCACGTGTCTCAACAACTGATGCTCTCCACGAGAAGCTCGTGGGAAGCAGAATTTATGAACGCTGGGACTGGTAACACTGGTGCTGGGTGTTGGGCACTGCTTAATGCCTCTCCTCCTCCCTGCACGGGAGCGTATCTGTGGAGGAGATGGGATTACTCCCTAGCTGAGAGGAACAGCTTTACCCCAGGACATGCGTGTGTGCTAATTCTTTTCGAGGAAGGCACACGGAAGGGGAAGTAAGCCTCTTTCTGGGTGTTTGACTTGTTTAGTCAGCCTGTGGCCATGCCATGTTCAGGGGAGAGGTGTCAAGGACTGGTCACCGTGCTACGGCCTTCTGAAAGGCCATGCTAGTGAGTGCAGGGGCCCAGCCTGGAAAGCAGTGGGCATGGGTCAGTGTGGGAGTGCGTGCACCTGCGTGACATGAGGGACAATCAAGCCCCGTTGTAGAAATAAAACAAAATTGTTGCCGTCAGCCTAAACCCCAAAGCTGCTGCAAATACTGAGCTCCGAGCTGCTGCCAGGGTCTTATTGCGTTATTTCTTAAAAACGGCTTGTTGAAAGAAAGACCGTTTCTTTCCCTCTCCCAGCTTTACTGGCATGTGACCTCTCAACTGCAGGAAAGGTTTGGAGGTCAGGGACATGCCACCCCCCAGCAAAGGACAGAGAATTCACCGTTCTTCTAAAACGGCAAGTGCCTGGGGAGGTCTAAGAGTAACGGCTGCCCCTCCTCTGCTGCCCGGGTGCGATTAGAGACCTTTTGCTGGGACGCAGAGATCTTGGTGGATAAATCCCACATCCCTGTTGCTGACAAGTGGCTTGCAGATCCCTGTTTATTTTCCTAGGAGGGAGTTGCACAGTGTGTGGAGCGCTTGGTAGGTGGCAGCTGGCTTGTGCGTTGCCCTTGTCTGCAGGACAGGCTTTTTCTTGACAGCCAGGTTTCCTGGGATGCTGTGGCTGGGAGGAAGGGAAAGTCTGGAGGAAATGAGTAAATGCCAGCTTCTGGAGCGTGATTGTCTCGAAAGCGGGGCTTGCCTCAGTTCTGCAGGATTCAGCGCAGAGTGGCACTGTCACAGAATTGGTGCCTGTGCATGACAGATTACGGGGGGCCCTTTTCCTCGTTGCTCTCTGGGCTGTGGTTCTGGTGCTGTGAGTATTGCTACCACTGGTGAAGCCGGTCCCAGCACGGAGCAGTTATCCTTCTTTGCTGCTTGTGTGTGTATGAGAGAAGTCTCCCTTCTTGGCTCCCAGGCCAAGGTGCAACAGTGCTGTCAGCTCCAGGGCCACAACAGACCGGGGTGTGTTTGCCAGGAGCAGTGATTGTGCAAAAACCCCCTTCGACTTCTGGTCTCCCCACGTTCAACGTGGGCTGGCGAGATGCTGCCTTGCAGCTCCGGGGAGCCCGGCTGGATTGCACGCCTCCGGTCCTGGAGAGTTAAATGCATAACATGTAGCTTACAGCACCGTGAGCGTGAAACTGCCCCTGGAAGGGAACGCTGAGACTGGAGGGACCAAGTTTCCAGTTTTGGGGCAATGAATGAGCAGGCTGATGGTGCTGGGGGGTTGGTACTTTGGTGAATTCCATTCCTGTAGCAGGCTTGACAAAGAGCTGCTGAGTGCTATCCCATATCCTGAGCTGAGTACATTTGTTTGACGACTTTTCCCCTGCATTCAGATGAACCTATTTAAAACCTAGTTTACTGCTTCACAGAATTACTTTATCCGCAGTGATTGCGGGTGGTTCCCTTGTGGGTGGCTCCCTTTGAAGTCTGGGCTCGCTTGTCATTACTAGTGTAAGCAGGGCTGCTGCAGAGACCAGGGTGGGAAGCAGTGGCTCTGCCAGGATTTGCCAGTCCTGGATGTGCTTTCTCCAGGATGGCTTACCACGCTTGTGCAGGCCACGTTGCTGCACATCTGAGGCATCAAATGCATCCAGCTGGATCCTGAAACCTTGCTTGCTATCCAACCTTGAGCATGTGCCGTGGCGACAAAAATACAATGCCAGTTCCCTGACCAGCTGACCAGCTTGCGGTCCCAGCATTCCCACTCCCTTTACCAGTGAGAAAACATGTGCTTCCTGCGCTGAATCCAAATGTAAATATTAACCTTAAGTATTTGCAATAGCTGCTTACTTTGGCAACGTGGGTGGTGGTGGGGATGTGGTAATTTCTGGTTCAGGAAGGAAAACCAGGTCAGTATTTTGGCATCCTGGATATTCATCAACAACCCATCATGGGCAGAGCTTAGGGCAACGGTGGCTGGAACCAGGATGATTGTGGATCTCGCTGGCAGGGGCGTGCTCAAGCCCACGGCTGCTGTGTCTCTGAAGTGCAGTACCCGGGCGGTGAGCTCAGAAACGTCCCCTGGCACTTTTCTGCGAGCTCTTCATTTCCGTGGACTTCAGCACTTGGCCCTGGAGCCGACTTGTGCTCAGCTCCGGCGCTAAAAGGGACAGTCAGCCCAGGCAGCTGGAGACGGGTCACAGCAGCACTTGGATTCACACCCTGGCTTACTTCGCAGTGGCTTGCCCACAGAACCAGGCTTCACGAGACCGTCCCAGCAAGGCAGCTGGTGCCTTTTGCTCCCCTCCTTTGCTGTTGCTGCACTTGAGTCTTGGCTCAGATTTTCCCTGGTTTTCTCTCTCTGGCCAGGCTGTGAAGATGTCGTTGGACACAGGCTCTGTTAGCAGCAGCACAGAAGAATCAAAGCTCAAAGGCTTTTGTGCAATGCCTATACACACGCCACCTGGATGGGTAGGGAGGTGAGAGGTGGGAAACGCTGTATTAGTGAAAGAAACAGCCGTGCTTTTTCACCAGGCTTTACTCTGGTAAATGAGGATGAGAACATTGGCGGCAACTTAAATTACATTTCAATTACCTGCTCCCTGTTTATTTCCAGATAGGGCGAGTCCCCTCTGCAGGTCGTGAAATGCGTAAATACACTGCTCTCTCTCCTTTTCTAGTGAGGTAATGAGAACGGCTAATGGCTTTGCTCAAAGAGAGAAAACTAGCCTTGCCTAGGAGAGCTTTTTGGATCAGGCCCTCAGTGATTTTCCAGTATCCTATGGTTTCCCCCAGGGCAGAGTGAGCTGCTCTCGTTACAGTCCCAAGACAAATGAAGCGCTCTCGGCCCTGGAACACATTTCTCGGATGCAGCTGTATCTCTTTTGCAGGCTGCCAAGGAGAATTCCTCGCCGTCTGCAGCGGCAGGGTAAGGCAAAGCGCACCGAAGAGGAAGCCGGTCTCCCGGCTCGCACTGCCAAAGCTGTATTGAGGGCGAGTTTCCTTTGTGGCTGGGTGGTACCAAAGCTGCTCGCTGCTGCTTCCAGCGGGGTTTAAATTAATTGGGTTTCTAGGAGATAGTTCTTCTCGGGAACCTCGGAGGCACCTGAATGAATGAATCGAAGCTTTGTGCTTCCACGGAGCAGCGGAGCGCTGCCAGCGGAGCAGCAGTAGCCAGCTGGACTCTCCCAGGTGTCCGGGTGCAGATCTTGCTCCAGAGCTGCGTGACCACTGTGAGCGAGCTAGCAAGCGTGGAGAGGGCTGCTCTCAGTGCCCCCAGCACCTGAGCTGCCCCTCCAGCGAAAGCCTTCTCCCCCAAGGATGGCTCAGCTGGCCAAGGCGTGTGGTGGTGGCTCTGTGGCAGGGAGCCACGGCCCCTCGGAAGGGGGAACAGAGCTCAGTGCGGCTGGCATGGCCACAAAAAGTCTGACTCGTGTCAGCCCCAGAGCCCAGCTGGAGATGCTTCTTGGTGTGCAGAAAGGTGGGCATTGGCCTTTCCCCTCTGCTCTCACAGAGGTGTTGCCAGAGGCTGGCTTTTCATGTTGACCACTATATGCTTGACCTCTCGCTGGCTCCAATGAAGGCAGTTGGAGGGAAAATCTGTGCTCTGTAATGGGGGTTTTGTCATATTCCTCGATTTGAATAGGACTGGCCTAGCCAAAGGGCTTCTTTATCCCTGGTGCCAGTCACTCCATGAGCAAACCAGCAGCCTGAGGAGGAGGATCGTACAAGTGGGGAACCCATAGCTGAGAGCTTTTCTGCTCCCAGCTGGGACACTGATTTAGTACCTACCTCCACACTGTCTTTGTGTTGTTCATCCTCCCACCCTCGCAGTGTAGATGCTCTCTGGTTCCCCAGTGGCTCACTGAAAACTCAGTTCCTGATTCCCAAATGCTGACATTTGGGTTTCCATCCCTGCCCTGAGGGATGAACACAGCTAATACCTATTTCCAAGCTAAAAACAGGCTTGTGGGAGGTGTGTGGGGAGAAGTACTCCTAAGGATGCAGTTCTTTAAGCATTCATTAATTTTTTTTTTTGCAGTGGGAATAGATTTATTCTGTTTCTTTTTTACTGCCAGCACAAAAAAGCAGTGGCTTGGGGAGGGCTGCACTTGCTACCTTATGAGATGAGTGGTGGGGAAGGATGGAAAAGTGGCTCCTGCAGTCCAATTGCATGTTCCAGGAAATGTGCGTAGGATGGGGCCTAATCAAATTATGGGGCTGGTCTGTTTGCAGGCTTCCTGCGTGAGTCTGAAGGGAAGAAGGAAATTCTTCGCATTAAACCAAGCTGGAAATCAGGAACTGTGTGCTTCCTGTATATGGGGTTTTTTTTCATACTGCTGCTTGTACGTGTTGCTCTCCAAAGACCTCTGCCTGCTTGCAGTGGCTGAGGGACATGCTTGAATGGGATGTACGCTTCAGCATCTCCTCCTGGGCTTTGTGAGCTGCCGCTCGCCTGTAGCAGGGGCTGTGGCTGTCACAGATGTCCCAGGCAGGTCCCACGCGGAAAGGATGTTGCAATGATCCAGCTGCAGTAAAAGCACCCGTCAGGTGGTCCGTGCTGTGAGTGTCGCGCTCTTAGGCCTTGGGAGGACCAGGGCGTGGGGCTATACATTGCAGCCCCCCTTGACACTGTGTTGGAGGAGATTTTCTGTGTCAAATCCCAGATATTTCCACATGGATGAGAGAAACACGCGCCTCATCCTCTGCTGCATCTTCTCTGAAGCAACCTCGTGGTTGTTAACGATGGGATGATTTCAGTGTCTCCATACTGCAGCCCCAGCCCTTCTGCTGGCACCCGTGCCACGGCCACTGGCAGGAGCGTGTGTGCCCAGGGCGAATCACAGCAGCGTCGCCTACAGCACCCTTCGTCAGGGCTTAGGGCTGGGGCAGCCGCTTGCAGCAAGGAGTTATCTTGCTTGGTACAGCTTCTTGGTGTCGAAAGAAGCACTGGGTGAGGAGAGGGTGAGCTGAGTTTTCTAGCTGGGCTGGTGTTGGCTGCAACTGCCCTGATTACGTTATCAGGTGAAGAGCCTGTCTTGTAGCAAGTATCTACTCAAGGCTTCCTGTGCATGATGCTGGTGGGGGATGGTTCCCAGCCTGTACTTAGCTGTGGCTGGTGTCCCTTGATCTTCCCAAGGAAAAACTCAAGCACAGATGCAGGGTGGCTTGCTCACCTGGGAGACAAGGCACCGACAGCAGGGAAAGGCATGTGCCAAGGGCAGGCAGTCTTGGTATGCAGCTCCCCACGGTCCCTCTCATGCAGGGGGGTTGCTGTGCAGGTTTCCAGCATCTTCTGCAGCAGCCTCCACTGCCATGCCGAGGCAGGCTGACTCCTCACTTTCCTTACAGCCCAGGCCAATCTCCATGCCTTGGCATCACCTTTTGTATTATCTGGGGGAGAAGATACCTGTGCTGTTGATGCACAGGGGCCTTTTGTGCAACCCCATCCTTTCCTTTGTCCTATCCAGCTGAGCAAGAACCTGCCTGTGACCTTAGGATAGTAAGGTCTGGAAATTGCTCCCATTCCCAACGTACAGTCATTAGATGTATCTGGATGGTGCCATGACTGTTTAGCTGTCTGCTAACCTCCTGTGGGTGCTACAAAAGAGGTTTTTTCACTTATATTTCAGGCTTGCAATAGCTTGCACCACAACAGCTTGATAGAGAGAAGCTTCTCCTAGTGAGGAGATACTAAACAAGGAATCTGCCACTCTGTACCGGGGGGCAGAGCTGTGTGAGTGGAGAACCAGCTGCCCCCCCCCCCAGTCGACAGGAGGGGAGAGGCTGTCCCCCATCTGTTGGGGGAAGTCAGCTGGGCCAAAGAGCCCTTTGTACCTGGCCACGCTGCCCTGTACCACTGGGCTGCTCCCCAGCTCAGTCCCTGTGCTGGGAAAACTGGGAATAAGGCTGCAAACCGCAGTTCAGATCTGCGGGGCGTTAAGTGAATGCAGCTCCCCTCCCCTCCCAAATGGTATATTTTGAAAGTTCTCTTTTTGCTCAGACTGAATGTACAAGTTAGTTTTCAAGGGAACAGTGTTTTTCCTGGCTATTTTAACCCGTCCAAGGGAGAGGGGAGCAGATTGAGGGCAGCCTGAGCAGCACCACCAAGGAGATGATTTCTTTCCCCTCAGGTTGCCCTGTGCCAGCCAGGGTGTTTGGTCCCCCCTCCCTCTGAATAATCCCATTCCCCTCTTCCTCTGGGGTGCAGCTTTCCTCTGTCAGAGGGGTTGAGATAAGTGCTGCGAGTGCCAAGAAAAGGCAGTGTTTGGGTTGACAAACCAGTGGTAAAATACCAGCCTTAAAAATATGAATAGGACACAGGTAAGAGATTCGAATGGGCAGCTCTCCTCCTGCCCCAGTGAGCTTTTGAACTATTTTTAAAACAGAGTGATTCCAGTTGGAGAAGCTGAGGGAAGACCTGCTCACAGCGACGGGAGAGTGAGCAATTGGCAGTATCGCCAGCCGTTGTGCTGGGGCTCTCTGCTAGATGCTGCCTCCCGGGCAACTCACTCGTGGGCTAGGACTTTGGTAGCTCCTCCAGCCATGGTTTGATGATGTTGCCATGCCCCTTCGCAGCCTGTGACAGGGAAATGGACAGCTTGAACAGTCCCAGGAGTTGGGGTAACTATGAATACTTGCCATAGGCAGAGGAGAGCCCATCCCTCGGGACATGTTGTTTGGCCTTGGGGATTTCAAGAGGGTGGGAAGGTGACAAAGATTTAATTTCAAAACAACAAAAAATCCCCCTTCACACCCTTGAGCAGCATCCCTACCATGTAAGGCAGTTGCCAGGGCTATATTTGTTCTTGGTTTGGTTTTTTGGGGGTAGTTTGTTTGTTTGTTTGTTTGTTCCTCTCCTCCTCCCACCCTCCTGAAATATTTCTGTGTGTCTTCTCCCTAAGAAGTGTAACAAGCCCTGCCACTGATTAAATTCTAAATATAGCCATGGTATTTTTTTCTCTCCAATTCTTTATGATGCATCTAGGTAAAAAATAGCCTTGGCGACTCTTCAAAGGGGACATGGGCCTGCTACGGGCTATATTTTTATCTTGTCACCCTGCCCGAGTCCGAAATAAACCTCCTCGTTTTTAATTAGCTCGTCGGGTTATATAATCCTGAAAGCTGAGGATTTCTGGGCTCAGCAAGAACGCACGTGATGCTGCGGGCACAGGCAGATCACAGCAGGCAAAGGTGGCATGTCAGGGTAGGGGCACCACAGCAGGAACCTCCTGCCCTCCCGCTGGCCCTGGTGCCAAGCGGCAGGGAGCTGGGGAAGCCAAGATGCTGTAACATAAGGCCACCTGTGTGGTCCCTCTCACCCTCAGCTCTGCTCTCGCCTTGCTTCCTTATCACCTTACTTATTTACTTATTTCATTGCGGTACTGGGAGAGGAACCTGCTGAATGAGGAAGGGCCTGGTTAACCATGAAAGCTGCTGGGCTCCTTGGCTGTCTGTGTTGCCTTGGAGGCTGGCTTTGGTTTTCCTCTGCTCCTGGAAGAAAGGGTCAGGGATTTTCAGCCCTTAGCATCATCCTGTCAGGGATTTTCAGCCCTTAGCATCATCCTAACAGCAAATCATTTTACTCCTGGCTGAGTGGAGCACGTTTGTTTTCCAATAGCCCAGGTCTGAATGCTTAAGCATTATCAAATTCCCATCATCCAGTGTGAAAGGTGGGAGCCGAATGATGCTGTCAGGTGCTGGACTGTGCAGCATCTCTGGTCCTGCCGCTGTTGCTTTTTTTGCTCTCAGAACATTTCTCTGGAGTGCCCGGGGACTGCTGCTGTAGGAGGTGGCCATCCACGTGGTTTGCCCCTTCTGCCCTCCATGCAGGCTTGCCTGATAACTTTACAGGTTCTCACCCACACAACAACCCTGGTTGTCCAGTGTGGGGGTGATCCCCTCTCACGATTGATCCACAGCCTTCTGCTGTTTCCAAGTGCTTCCCTGCACTTAGCAAAGTGTCTCACCCCAATCCTCTCTTCAGGCTGTCCGGACAGACAGCCCAGAAGATGGGCCATGCAAGGAGCAGCGTGTTTGCCCAGCTTTAAAAACTCTCTAACCACCAGATGGAGCAAAGGAACTTACAACAACCATGGCTGGCACTTTGGCCAGCGGCTGCCATTGGGCATTAGCCACTGGGCAGCAGCGGGACCTGGGCCTTGCCAAGCTTTCCATTGACTTCCTTCTCTGAAGTCTTTCTCTGGACAGCAGGGCTCAGGGTTGTCCTGGGGGGCTGTTTTGGCGAGATGGCAGGTCAAGTCCGTCTGCACGTGCATTCCAAGCCTGTTCCTTGCCTTTTGGCCATAACCTACCGTACAGATTGCAGTTCCCACTCCCTGGCACGTCTTTAGCCAGGGCTCATTCCAACCTGTGCAAGGGGCGGATGCGCTGCAATAACAGTGCCCGTTTGCTCTCCGCATTGAACCAACCCCCCACGTGCTGTCATCTGTGTCTCAGACCAGTTTCAGTCCTGCGCTGGGGAGCAGGGGTGTCGGTATTTGTTGCTGCCGTTGCTTTAAAGCTGTGGAAACTTTTGGTGTTGTCACCTCGATGGTCAAAGTGAAGAGGAAATGGCGTACTTCAAGAAGTACAATTTAGCGAGGAAGGCATAGTTTTGAAGTGTTTGTTTGACTGGGTTGAAATCAGCAGGTTTCGGTGTGCCTCGTGACCTTTGGAAGAAGAGGGATGCAGTGCATCTCCAGGATTTGAACAGAGTTCTCCAAACCGTCAGCCTCCCGTTTGGTGTTCAGCAGAGCTGGGCACAAACCACAGAATTAGGGGTCTTTAGATTAGTGCAAGCGAAAATGGGCTGGAATTTCCCATGATCTTCAGATCAGTGCCTCAAAACAGCCAGCTGGGGATCTCGGGACAAGCAGTGGTGCAGGCTGTTTGCATGCGGTCCCGCCAGGTGACGAGCCACCCCACAGACGACCAGGTCCCTCAGCGGGTGCTGTGGCAGCAGCCAGGGCAGCCTCTCCACCTCCTGTCGCTCGTTCTTCACGCGCCGGTGTTTGGGCAGTGACTGTCTCCTGTAAAGCCGTCTCTTCTCTTTGGTTTATATGAATATTTATCCCAGAGGCAGCTCTTGCCTGGGTTGCTGCCGGTTTTCAGGGCTCGTGGCAGAGTGTTCTGGCGAGTGTGCTGGAGGCAAAGGAAACACTGAGCAGGTTTCTGCATGAAGACGTGGCTAAAAAGCAATGGAAAGCACGATACTGTCAGATAGTGACTACGTGAGAAAGCGGGGATGTAGCTCGAGCTCTGAAGAATCCTTTACTGCGGCAATGAAGCACATTAGTGAAGTGTAGAGGAAAGAGCTTGAGGAGAACAGCGTGGGATCCCAGGCAAACAGCTGGCCCTAGCTCTAGCAATCTAGTTTCAAACAGTAAATATCCTGGGGGTTATATTTAAGCACAGCATCTTGAAGGCCCAATTAGAGGGTTTTCTCCAGTGCTGAGTAGACGGGAGACTTTTGACATCAGTGAGTCTGGGTGATGCTGAAGAAAGTAGAGGTGTCTCCTTGTTCAGCGTTCTCCTCCCAGCCCTGCAAGACGGATCTCTTGCGTGGCCACATCCCATGTGTCTGCTGCCGGTTGGCTCATTCCACCCAGGAGCAATAGAGCGCAAGGTGGAAGCTGCAGGGAGCAGGGGCTGCGTAGCAATAGCTCCCAGTAGGCATGGAAGATGGATGGCTTCAACACATGGGCTTTGCTGCTGTGTATGCCACTCAGAGGAAGGGGATAAAAGTCTGGTCTCTGTATATGAGACTGATGTGGTTTGGACACTGCTGAATTTCATGAGACAAAGGTTTTAGTCCCATGTTGGTTTGCTTCTAGTGCTGAGCTCCAAGACCATAGTGACAGAAGAGCCCTGGGGGTGGCACATCTAAATACATTAGGATGTATGTGTTGTGGAAAGGGAAGGCACAGCTCCACAGAGTCAGCACAGCGTAACCTGCTTTTTCTCCCCTTTTTGCTGTACCATTGCAGCTGTTATCTCTGGCATCTGTCTGACCCTTGGCAGGCAGTGCTGCCTGCCTACATGAGCAAAGGAAAAGCGTGTGTTAAGTAGGAAACTTGTGTGTATTTTAAAGCACAGGTTTGCACGGAAGCGCTGGCAGTAAACAAAGGAAAGTCCTGTTGTAGTTGTGAAATCACTGATGCCCTTGATGGTTAGACGCCAGTTCAGCTCTTCCTTGGCAGAACACGGCTTGTGTTTCAGTGGTGCTTTCAGCCTTGCAATGATGACACAGAGAGAGTTAGGATGCGTTTTTATTCCTTGGATATTTTGTTCAGTGTCTTTGGAAGAGTTTGCCTGTTGGCTGATAAGGCAATCTCAGAAGAAAGTCTGTCTTTTTGTTTTCTAGGGGTAAGAAGGGAGCTTCAGTGCCAGTTCCAGTGCCCTTCCCAGAGACAGAAGTTTTTTGAGGCTTCATTGCTGTGTAGAGTCCTCCTTTTCCTGCCAGTGCAGCACTGATCTCTATAAGAAGAGACGCAGAAATATCCCTAGTATAGAGCCCTCTTGGATCTATAAGTACTGTGCAGTTTGGCCACGAGCCATGGTTTAGGATTGCTTTTCCAGGACTTGCGTTTTACTAAAAGCGACATCTCTGGGCTTAGGGAACGACCCAGAGAAAAGGTGAAAGGGTGAAAAAGCAGTGCCAGGAGCTCAGAGACAGCACAGCCTTGTGCAGAACGATCATGCAAAGCCTCTCTGGTGCTTCAAGGCAATCTGGGGTCCGTGGGAGCTTGAAAGCCTTCACTAGTGCACGAACCAAGGGTGGGCAGTTTGCAGCTGTTCCCTGTCTGACCATGCACAGGGATGTGGGATGAGTGTGGGTTGCCAGAGCAGGCAGCAGTGCAGGCAGGGTGGTGGCTCTGGCTGTGCAGAGGTCCCTCGTGGGATCCAGCGGTCCTGCTTAGTCACAGCAGGATCAGCGCACGCTCATGCTCAGAGCAGACTGAGTGGCTGTCCAGGGAAAAGCAAGGAGTTGCCCTGGTGCAAAATCAGCCCCGTGGGCTGCCCCTCATGTTGAAAACGGTTTGGGTTTGTGTGCAGGCAAGGAGGGAAACTGGGAAGTTGTCAGCCTGGCTGTTGCAGGCAGTGCTGATGCATGTACGCCTGCCTCATGGCTGAGTGAGCATCTCCAACGCTCCTCTGCAGCACTTGCCCGGTCTGTAGTAGTACTTTTCCTTACAGGTTCCAGCTATGTAAAGCTGGGATATTGGCGTACCTGCTGGAGATGGCTTTTGATATTTCTTACTCTGATATCTCTGCAGTGTGTGATGCCTGTGCTCACTCCAGGATGGAGCAAAAGTTGGTTGTTTCTGAATGCTGGAATCTCACCAAACCCACTGGCAACTATGGCAGGAACATTACTCTTTTGGGGTGCCATTCAGTGGCTGCTGTACAGGATGGCATGTGTTCAGGGTGGTGGCATTGTCATGGATGCTACAATGCTGGCATGAGAAAGCAAGGCTCTAGCTGATGTCTTACGGCAGTTAACCTAGAAAACATTGAAGCTCTGCCTCTAGTCAGGACACCTCCCTTTTGCCCATCGTAGCGGGAACAGCAGGGTGTGCAGAGGTGGTCCTGAGCTGAGTGAAGAGAAGGTGGAGTGCTGCTTGCCCTGCCACCAACCCCTTGTGTGTCCTGGGACAAAACATTTTGTCCTTGGCACCTCGCTGTCCCAGCTACAGTGTTCTTGGGACCCTGCAAGAAACGTTATTGTGAGATCTGTTCCCACCAGCTGCATCAGGTACCCAGGGAAAAAATGGGGAAGTTTGGACCTACTGGAGGACTGCCTGGATCTTCTCCATTAGCAGGAATTGTGTCTCTGAGTTGCTCTGAGTCTGCCTCTGGGGTTGTCATCTATTCCTACTGACTTGGAATGGAGCATCCTTCCTGAGCGTAAGAGCTGCTCTTCCTCCTTTAGCAGGGTGAGAAGCCCAGCTCTTGCTCTCCGAGCCACTTGGATGGGGACAAACTGTAAAAGCATGCAAAGCTCTGATGTTCACCCCCCTCTCCCCATCTTCAGGGCCAGCTGGACCCTGTGGGAGCCGTCCCCAGTCCAGCCCAGCCTTTCCAAACTCACCACAGGGAGATGGGGCTTCCAGAGTGCTGGGCTTAGCTCTGCGGTTGAGCCTGTTGCTGATCTCTAATCTCCTCTGTGCCTCAGCTGCTCTGTTGGCACATTAAAGGCTAGCCGCAGAGCAACCATAATTGTGCTAAGTGTCTGTGGGATAATGGACTAAATACTCAGGATTGCAGAGGCAGCCACATTCCCAGCTATTTAATACCTTGATTGATGTATATTTAGTTGTTTGCCAGCCCGCAGGAGGACAGCCTTCTGAGCTCTTGTTTCTCCTGCTGTATGAAGCTGGTGATGTGAGGATGTTAAAGGACTAGACAGGAGTGAGCTATTTGGCCAGTGCTGCGGTTGCAGGGCTGTAATGGTCCCAAGTTTGCTAGAACTGGGTCTTGTGGTCTTCCTCCCTAGCTTGCTGGGCCAAGAGAGGAGGATCGGTGGTGGTTTTCGTCTTTGGAAGGGTGGAGTTGTCGTCTGTCACCACAGCCTTTGGCTTCTTGCGGGGCTGAGAACACAAGTTCTTTCTGCCATGGGGTGCTCTGAGGAAAGGTCTGTGTGCCTGAAAGCTTGTCTGCATTTCCCAATTATATCATCTGGTGTAATAAAAGATGTTATCTCTCGCTGTAAACCTTGCTATCTCTCCACCTTAAACCCTGGATCTGGACATGCTGAGATGCTTGGGCCATCTGACTTCAGGCACCTGTGTTGAGTGGCTGAGATGAGCATCCCTGTCTAGTCAGGGGAGAAAATTGGGTTCAGTGCTGCACCACCCTCGGGAAGTGACTGTTTCTGTCCAGGCCTGAATAAGGAGACTGGTCTCTAACTTGGGTGCATGTGGTCAACATACTCCTGTCAACTGTCTAGAAAAAGCTAGCTCCAAAGGACTGTGTGGAAACGCTTCTGCCTGAAGCACGGTTGTCTTTGGGGCCTAGCAGTACATGATGTTAACATGGAGAGCAGGGCAGAGTGTTTCCCCAGAGAGCTCATGGGGCCGAGAGATAAGGTACCCAAGTGATGGGTTAGGAACGCTGCTTTGGAGGGCAGAGGAGCCAAGTCAGAGCCAAACTAAGGGACTGCTTTTTAAGCTGAAATCAGGAAACTCAGAAAGCAAGCAGGGATGCAAAGAGTTTCTGAGTATCCTCCAGCAAGAGCGTGGCAGCGCTGCTCCCGACAGGAGCAGAGCTGGGGTCCGTGAGCTCTGCCCTCCCAGCTGCTGTTTCAGCGGTGTCGCTCAGCATGGAAGGCCTGGAGCAGAAATCTCTCTTGCTGCTTTGCATGGAGGAGGAAGAATTCTTAGGAAGTGCTGTTCAGACACAGGAGCTCCATGCGACAAAACTGCCCATTAGCTGTTCTGTTTTCTTTCTCTTTCTTAGAGCTTTGCCCATAAACTGAGAGACAGATGTCATCGCGTACCATATGCGCGTGGTGGTTACCCTCCCCTGTCCCCTTCTAAACACTCAATTCACAGCTGCCGGCATTGTACCGATAAGAGAACGAGATGACTTCCTTTTCTTCTCTCCACCCCCCTCTCCCTTCCAGAATAAGCTGGGCTGTGTTTTGGTAAATAACTAGCTGTCACTTCTTCGCTTGAAACTTTCCAGGCTCCACCACCTTGGCCAACCCTCCTGAAGGATGCTGGAGGCTGGAGCGTTCCTCTCGGGCAGCAAACTGCCTTCCGCATCCTAGAGCAAGCTCTCCCCACCTCCCATATCCTACGAATCTTACTGCCTTTTGAGCTGTCCTGTGGTTTCTGTGGAGTAACGAATCTCTCTGCATACTCTGCCGGGTCAGGAGCCTTGACCAGTTATGGTGAGGTAGGATATCTGTTCTGTGTATGTCTAGCTTCTATTTTTAACAAAGCTGATATTTCTGACTGGGAAGAAAGCAAAGGGGAGAGGGCACGGAGATCATCTCTGTAGTTTAGATTGCACAGAAAGGTTCCACTTGCTCTATAGGAGGATGTGAGCTACTAACTGAGAGCACCTACAAAGGTGTGGGCACTGTTAGGGTGGGAATAGTGATTAACAGTGCTTGTTAGCCACAGACTAGTAAATTCTTTGCAGAAGTGCAAGATTCTCCAGTGGAAACCACCCTTCAGATGCCTCTGCAGCACAGGGGTGATGGCAACTTTCTCCTTGTGCCATTTTCAGCACTGGGAAATGGTGTGTTAGCAGTTTCATTTATATGATTACTATGATTATTGTTCATGTGATTACTGCAGAGGTTTTTGGTGCTGACTGCAGCCTGGGAGAGGTTATCCCTGCTGTGAGCAGTAAGTTATTTTGTGATGTTAATAGATTTTTATCTTGTATTACCTTGCTAGCAATGCTATATTAGTAGTTACTCGCTTATCTCTTTGTTTGCCTTGCCGTGTCTCTAGCTGAGCACGCTTTCACGCGCTCATAACTAACTTGCCCGTGCTGGAGCATTGCAATTTCAAGGTGCTGGACACCTCCAGCTGAATTCTGTAGACACACACTGCATGAAATGACCACATTTAGTCAGAAGAGCAGTTTGTAAAGCACTGAAGGTTATAAGGGGCATGAACTATAACAGCAGCTGTATGTGAAAAGGTCTGCTGGAGTCGAGAAGGGGGTGGGAAACAATCCCTTTGCCAGGCTGGGAGGCACAGCAGGCAAGCGCACGTGTGAAGAGAGCAATCCCGTCTGCTGGAGGCGCAGGGAATGGGTCCAGGGCAGGAACTGGGCTGTGTCTGAAGCCATGTTTGAGGTTGTTAAATGCAATGGGATCGTTGTGCAAGTGGCTATGGCTCTTTGCCATGGAGTGTAATGTGGAGCACGCCTTGGGTTTTCCTTCTTTCCTTCCTTCCACGGGTGTGCAGAGGGCGTGGGCTGGTCTGCAGCACTCTGCAGGGATTCAAGTGATGAAATTTGCTCCAGCCTGTTGGTAGTTTACATTCCCTTGCAGCTCAAGAGCATCCCAAGGCAGTTGCACTGGTCTCATTTCAATGCTGTTCTCTCACGTGTGGCAGAAGTGACTGTTTTCTCCATTTCTGGTCTCTTCTTTGGGTGTGTTCTGCTTCACTGGATCATAGCAAAGCAGCTAAACAAGTACTTTTCTGCTCCAGGAGGAAGCCTGTCAGTCAGACAACAGCTGGGCCGGTTTCGGTGCTGGCTGGTGATAGGTATTTTTAATGCCCCAACTGTCTGGCAGGTGGGTCTCAACTTAATTTTAACTTGCTTTATGAGAACACAAACATTTCTAATATACAGGCCAGTAAACTTCCATGAATAGAGAGAGTTCAAAAAATTCCTCCTAGTATTAGAACTTTCTAAACTAGTAGGTAAGGTCTTCTCTGGCTGAGGTTAAAGTGTAGGTTGGTGTTTATGATGGTACTAACAGTGGAATAACCTTTGAGTAGAAAAGGCTGATCCAAATATAAGTTTGATTCAGAGAATTAAATCAGAATATTTGAAAACAGCAGCTGAAAATAACCTCACGCACCTTTGGGGCTGATGTGCTCAAAACAGCTTGAGGGACTTAGCTGCACCTTTTTTTTTTTTTAATTAAAGAACATGGGTGTAAATCCTCTGGGCAACTTGGAAGAGCCCCAGCTCGTGCAGGTGAGAATAACTGGGTGTTGAAATGCACATTGGCCTCATAAAACTAGGGCTGCCTCTCCTGTTCCATGGAAACTGAGAATTGGCAGGCAAAATTTATGTCCTTTTCCCAGCAGTTTTGGCCTTGTGCTGTGTTCCAGTCCTCTGCCTCAGGTTGTTAGGTTTTAAACTCCTAGCAAGAGCAGTGGGGATGGTACCTGTAGGAGCTGGATGCTGGGCAGGAGCAGGTTTGCTCCTAAAAGCACCCACTGGACTTGTGATTGCTCCTAGATCTGCACAGGTAGCGTGGAGGTTGGGGTAGCTGAGGGTAAATCACTCGGGTAGGGTTACCAAGCCTTCTGCTGAGCTACCACGTGGCCTTAGTTCCTGTCTGGAAACGTCTGTGAAGGCACCCGGTGCCTGAAGTCTTCCGCTGCCCATGGGAATATGCACCATTTCCCAGGGTAGCAGCTCATGCCTGTTCCAGCCTCCTGTGGTCTTTTCTACAAGTCCCATCGGTTCTTCTCTGCGGATGACAAAGCAAGGTGCTAACCTGTGGCCTCCCCTCCCCAGCTTACTTCAGACCTGGATTTTATCGGTGTGCTGGGTTTAGTTGGGATAGAGTTAATTGCCCTCACTCTAGCTAGTATGAGGCTATGTTTTGGATTTGTGCTGAGAAGAATAGTGATAACACCGATGTTTTTAGTTGTTGCTAAGAAATGTTTATGCCAAGTCAAGGACTTTCTCAGTTTCTGATACAGTGCCTGTGTTCCCAGCTTCTTCTCTCCAAGAAGCTGGGAGAAGACACAGCCAGGACAGTCTCTGCCCCAAGCCTTGACTACACAAATTATAGAATTCGAATTAAAGCTTACATAACATCCCTCTGCCCAGATCATATGGGTATCCCGTAACTGACACTCATTCTTGGCAGTAAAGAGGGGATGTATGTCTGTGCATAGTTCATTTCCCGAGCAGCCAAACCAACTTTTGAGGTGGCCATGTGTTTAAACTTAATGCGTGAGTGGAAATACGATGTCTAATTTCAGTGCTGAAGAATGGGAAACTTCACTGACAGATTTACAGGCAGAAGTAAGTGTTAACATGCCAGATCTGCCGTATCCCAAGATGCCGAGATCCTTTGTTCTAGCTTGGTTATGAATTTTGGGGGAGCACAGGGGATATGGTTTAATGCTATGCTGCAGTGTGGTGGTAGGGCAGTCCATTCTGCCCTAACACCCTGACGTAGAATGGGGGCTTGTTTCCTCCTATTCCCTCTTTTGAGTCAAACCTCCGTTGGATTCTCCCCGTTCCATTCTCTGGCTTCAGGTGCAACTGTGGGTCAAGAGGAAAAGTTGACAAGATGCTACGTCCTCCACTTCCAAACACAAACAAGGGAAACTATTGAGATGCAGAAGTGAGGGCTGAAAACCCACATCTCGCAGACCACGCTCAGACTTCACTTTCTGAAAAAAACCCCACTACCTTGTGGTGTTGGTGGCCCATGCTAGGAGGGTTCCACTGTTCCCAGAGAAACTGGGAGCACAAGGCGTGCTCTTCTCTTGGCTGTTGCCCAGAACTAGCTGAGCCCACGGTAGTATCCTTGAGATTTCCCAGGAGTTGGTCTATGAACGTCTGATTTTCTTCATCCATTCCAGCTCATATGCCAACCTTTCTGCAGTCGTCTTTCTGATGCGACTCTGTCCTCAGACTGCTCTGATGTGGGTCTGTTGATAACACCTGTAAATTGGTGGGGGCCCTTGTGCGGTAGATAACCATGTGATGCTCTAAAGAAGGAACTCTTGCATCGTAGCAAGAGCGTGCAATATCTTATTTTGGAAGTGAAAAATGTAAGTTTGCACTTGTGGTGGGAGGCCAAGCTCTCTAACAACTACCCCTTCCTTCCTGCCTTCAGTTTTTAGTTTGAAGCATCTCTTCCTGTGGCTAGAGAGGATCAGCTGGAGCCCGATGTTTGACAGTGTCCTTCCATGGCTGTAGTTAGGCATGCTGCATATGGTAGCCACAAGGCAGTGTGGGTGTGAGAATACCCAGGCATAAAGGCAAACAGGTACGCTCCGTTTTGCACTGATCCACAGCAGAGCGGAACCATCAGTTGGACTTTTCCTCGGATGTGCCAGCACTGTGTCCTAATGCTCACACTCTGCAGCCTTTGGGTAGGCTCTCCTGGCTGCACGAGTTGGCCAAAGAGGAACCCAGAGCTGCTGCTTCTGAGCCAGCCTGGAGGAAAGCGAGCACTGTGGCGATTAGAACTTCGTTGCAAAAGTCTTTTTAGCAAGGGGAGAGCTTGAGCAATATATTGTGCTTGTGTTTTTCCAAGCTGCTGCCCTAAGGACAGAGCTGCTAGACCAAGTGTTTGCAAACGATGGACCACGAGTGATGGCAGACCTCAACAACGACACAGGCATAATCCCCCTCGTTTCTTGTGTGTGCCCACGAGCCCAGAGGGCTGAAGGAGCTGGTGTCAGTGGGGACGAAGTGGCAGGTGCTGTGGTCTGGGCAGCAGCTCTCAGTGAGGTGAGGAGACGAGACAGCGGCACGGCAGGCAGGTGCCAGTCTCTCTCACATCCTTTATGTGCACCCATGCGAGTGTGTAACGCTGCTCAGCTTCGCCATGCAGCTGAAGGCCAGGTCCCACACTCATGCTCCAGTGCCTTACTGTTTGCTCTAGTCCTGTGGTGTCTGCCATCCCTTCTGTCTGCAGATGATGTGTTTTTGTGTCCTGGATCTTAATTTTGCCCGTGGCTTCCTTTCCTTGTCACTCTAGGGCATTTATCTTGCGAGTGCAAGACATGATGGTGGAAGAGGTTTTCCATATCAGCCACGTGGGGTGGGCTGTGAGGAAGTCCCTGCGATAGGCACAGCCTTCAACGCTCTGGATTAACATGGAGGGGGACATCAGGCTCCGGCCACTTCAGCTTGGATATGGCCCAGACTAACAGTGACTGCTGGAAGCACCTCGGAGAGAAGTATCTGTGAATGTGGCATCTCCTGTGAGCTGTTCTCCCTTTCAGACCTGCTGATCTTACTCCATCTTTCATGAGGACAGGATGAGCCATGTCTCTAAAACTAGGGCTGAAAGATCCAAATAGAAATGCCATTGAACCAGGGGTGTGACTAAATGAGTGTCAGCCACGGGGCAGCTTGTGTGCCAAAGGCCCTGGCTGAACTGTCAGCAGGAAATAATCCTAGTTTTCCCACAAGAACATAGATGCAGAAAAGATGTGCTGGCAAGCTGTTCTGCCTGCAGCAGCCAACCTGCTGGGGTCCGTGTCCATGGCTGTTGCTTGCTGGCTGGGACAAAGAGCCTCCACGGAGCTGCGAGGGTCCGTGGGAGGGTACTCAGCTGAGGTGTCACAGCCTCCCCACCTGGCAAATGCTAGTTTGGGTCAAAAGGAAGAATATGAATGTGGCTCTCTCTTAATCACTGTGAATAGTATTCTCCACAAAGGGAAGGTCTGTGTTCTCAGTTTCTTTATGTGCTTCTGGCTTTTCTTCTGGAAATTGCTATTTTTGAGCTGATGACCTGATAAAGCGTCTTGGGTTTCCCCAGAGAGATAACAGGTGACCACCTTGGCTACATTTTGACTCTTCACATCTTAGATCGGAGCCTCCTTAGAGAAGTGAACTTCTGCTCCATGACTTTTCCCCCAGAGCTCATGTTCTGGCCTGCGCAGAGAGGGCAGTCAGCAATGGAGACTGGGCTGAGGGAGCCATGGTGGAGCACAAAGGTAGCTGCTAGACGCCATGGGCAGTCACTAGGTCAGCCTGCAAGTTTTCAGTCCTTTTCAGGTTCTTTGAAGTGTGTATTGTCCTTTCAGGCTGGTCAGCCTTAATGGAAATTAGTCCCATCTTGGAGGCTGCATTTAACGGGAGTGCGAAGCACCAGCCCTAGTTGTGGTCTCTCCTTCAGCATCTCGTGCTTCTGGCATCTCCCACACCCTTCACCCCAGGCTTCACATTGTGAGATCCTGCTGCAGGGACGGCGCTGTGAGAGCTTTCTGCAGCATCTGTCACGGTGGGGCTTTTCTCCTGGTTGTGACTGTGCTATAAAGGGAGTGAAGATGTAGAAAAGAACAAAGGGTAATGTTCCCGCACAGAGATGGAGCAACGCTGTCTGGGATAGCGCAACTGCTACGTCTCCGTGGTGAAGTGGCCAGTCACTGGCACCAGAGAGGAAGGAGCATACTGTAGCTGTGCGTTTGGTTTGTATTAGTGAGATGTGAGAAAAGAGTGGGGTTTATTTCCGAAGTGGAAAGAGCCTCAGTCAAAATGCTAATTTTAACAGTTTCACATTAAAGCAGAGGAGCAGAGTGAACCCTTGCAGGCATTGCAAAGCAGAGTCTGGGACCGCAGAGAGATGCCAGGCCCTCTGGATGATGTGTTTGCCTGTGCATCCATCCCAGGCGTAGCCTTAACTGCCTGCTATTTATGTGAGAGGAGTTTTTCGTGGTGTTTGTCCTTGGAGTGATTTCTCTCTGTTCTGATGTCAGTCAGATTTAACAAGCTATCTAGTTTCTTAGGCAAAATCGTTGCTTTAGACACCTAACCCACCTGAAACCCTTTGCTAAGAGACTGTGACAGATCATATGTTGCTGCTTTTAGGAGGTGGGGGAGATGGGGTGGATGGCTCAGAAGGTGAATGAATGGGACAGTGTGTGAAAAGAGGAAGATGTGCCAATGGCAAGCATGGACTAGAATAATTTAGATAAAGGGACTGAATCATAGGGAGTAGATGAGTGCAGAATCTTGCATGTGTCAGGGAGATAGGACAGATGTGAATTTATATTAATTAACAATTAATGCCAGTGAGGCTCCAGAGCAGTAAATGGAAACTGTCTGCACCAGCTCCCTGCCAGGAGGGTGTTGTCTGCTCCTATTTTTGTAAGACCTGCAGGAAAGAGCTCCTGGAGTGCTTTTACTCTGACTCTGGGTTTTGTGTGTATACTCTCCTCTTCTGTTTCAGCAAAAGCCATCCTTTTCCCCCAGGATGACAGCTGTGGGTCTGTCCAGCCACCTTCCTCCAGGTTTCCAGGGGCAGGGCTGAAATTGGAATTGAATGCCAAAGTCATAAAAACCGATCTTACCCATGTAGTCAGAGGCTACAGCTAATCCCTAGCTAAAGCCAGTTTCTTTGACTGAAACCGCTCTGCCTAGTGCAAGTGACATCTATGGAAAAGTTCTTCTGAAGAGCTGTATGTGAAACCATTTCTGACTGTAGTATTTGAGTTTCAAACCGAAACGTGGGTGGTGAATTAAAACCCCTCTTTGAATGTGACATAGAGGAGCGTTAGGTACGCTGCTGCTCGGCAGCTGAAAGCAGCTCTGCTTTGCCTTTCATGAAGGTCATCATCTAACGGGCAGAGACGTAGGTTGAGGTTTCCATTGCTGCAGCCAAAGCTGTTTCACACCCACTCTGCACAAGCATCAGTGGCGTATCCTGCGGAAGGGCAGGGAGCTGGGGATGCTCTCGTGAAGGACCAGCCCAGACTTTGCTGAATGAAATGGAAAAGTTGCCCTTGCCTTGATACTGAGCTCTGACATGTCAGCTGGCTTGAAAAGCTGCTGGGAAGGCAGTGGGTGCTAGGAAGGGAATGTGGCTTTACAGGGACATGGAGGGAGCCTCTCCGCCTTGTCTCTTCTCTCCAACATAGAGCTCTGCATTGTTCTGGTTGTGTTTTCTCAGGGGAAGTTCATCTGTGCACACATGTTCATTAACCATATGCCTTCAAGCTGAACAGGGAAAAAACACACTGAGCAAAACCCTGTCTCTTTTCATAGGGTGTCAACAGACACCTGGTATCCCTGAAGGAGGTGGGGCTGGTGGTTGGAAATCCATCCTCAGCCCAGGCTGGCCTTTGCACGCAAAGAGGATTGTTATCATCTGCTCTTTCTTGTAATACCTAAATCCAGGTGGGTATATCAATTGGTTAAAAAGAGGAGTCTACAAAACACTGGGAATAGCTGCAGATTTGCCTACAAGAAGGACCACACTGCCACTGCTGAAACGACAGCTTGACTTCTGCTTTGCAGGAGAAAAGGGTCTCTGGCCTCTTCTGACGCCTTTCCATCCATGGTGTTCAATACTGCTGTCGTTTGAACCGCTCAGCCACCGTCCAGCTACGGGGTAGGGACAGCTGGTTCCTCGTGGCAAAGGCACGGCAGGGTTTTATCCTGCTTAGCTTTTCTTGTACGGTTACTCAGAGAGCCTGTGTTCCTTTTAGTGAAGGGGTCATCAAGAACCAGGGGACCGCAAAGATGCCACGTTGAAGTAGGGTTTGTGCGGCGTGCCCCAGGCTTCTGTGCCTCTCCCAGATTTATCACCTGAGTCTTTCTTTGGATGTCAAAACCTGTTGGCAAAGGGGCACGGAGCGGCTTGAAAGCACCCTGCCCTGACTGTGTGAGTGACCGGGGAGGCTGTGGGAGGGCTGGGGGCACCATCCTTCCCTCTGAGACAGTTTGAGCGATGGGTGAAAACTGTGGATCTGCTTGTTGGGAGCAATCCCACCGACCTCTGTTCACGGTCAGTGCCGCAGCCAGCAGCATCTGCTCTTTGCTATTGCTTGTGCTGTTCCTTGTCTCCAAGTGCTGACCTTCCTAAGCACTGCCTAGGGAAACAGGCCAGAATTCCCGCCTGAGCACTGGTTTGGTTTGAATTGGCTGTTTGCGGTAGTGGTGAAAACTTGGCTTGTGCAAAAGTTGGATGCTTTAAATGAGCCAAAGGATGTTGGACACCCAGATTCTACTGGAATTTGGTGAAAATAAGGTGTGTCCCTTCTTGGACAAAGTAGTTAACCAGTGTGAGCGATCCATTAGGGAAATGCTCTGTAAAATACATTGGGAAGGAAGCAAGCCAGGGCCTGTAGAAGTGACTGTTGCACCCCAGAGAATGCAACGCAGACTTCTGTACCTGCTGTGGAAGTGGGTATGCTGATTTAGAAATGTAGTAAGAATTGTTTGTTTGTTTGTTTTGAAGTTGTTTACAAAAGTCTTGGGGGATATTAGATGATGTACACTGGCACAGTTATCTGTCATGATGCTAATTGCTTTAGGAAAATGAAAATATTTACCTGTATGTAGAACTGAATAGATTTGCTGGGTATATTTATTTAATGCACTCCCTCGAGGCTGTGCTTGGTGTAATGAATCTTCTGATGGGATTTGAATTGAACCAGACTAGAACCAACAAAGGAGGCTGTTGCGGCTCTGTCAGGTTTGAGAAATGCTTTGTATGCAGCCATGCCTGTGTAGAGCAGCTTTTGATGAAGATGCAAATGCTAATAATTCAGTATGGAAACATATGGAAACCAACAGCAGGATTGCTGCATAGTAGACGCATAGTTTGCTAAATTAAGCCTTAATGTCACAGGACAAGTATGACCTCTCCTCAATTAACATGGAACTGCTTATTTCCATCTTTTTAGGAAGTCAGTCCTTTTTCTTTTTCCCTGAGAAGGTCTGGAAAATGCCATGCCATGCTGTACAACTTGCTGTGGATTTTTGCTGATGGCCAGTGTTTTATCTTAGTGACATCCCGCAGTGGGCCTGGGTCAGTGTCACCATGTGGTGCACTGTAGCTGGACCTGCTGCAGAATGGAACACCTTTCTCTGAGTCTCTACTATCAGGCAAGTATCAGGGCACCTGTGCTTTGAGCAGAGGAAACTTCCAGCCCTGGGAGATCCAGAGAAAAGCTTCGGCATGGGGTCCCTGAGTGGCTTCTAATGAGAATGCAGCCTTGCTTTTACTGTCGTTTATACATCAACCCCACAGATCTAACCCCTTTTTTCAATGCTTGAAGTTAGCACTACTGAGACTCGGGATGCTTTCTGTTTGCATGGGGTACTGAGTGCTTTCCAGAAGGTCTGCTCTTCCTTTAGCAGCCTGGGGGGTTTATAGACTGAAGACCCGCTGGCAGCATGTGGTCCTGCTGATGATTTCTCACAGTACAGGCTTGTTCAGCTTGACCCTGGGTGGTCTGTGAGGAACCCTCTGCTCACACAGGCCGGTTCCTACGGATCTTTAGAGAGCTGCAGTGCTGTAGTTGCTTTCTGCCCTGAATCATAACTGCAGAAAGCCCCAAACAATCAAGTGAGGAATGCCTTTTTCATTCCTCTTGGAAGCCAGTGTGACAGATACCGGTCTCCTCAGCGGGTAGAGTTCCCCTGACAAATGGGTCTAAAATATTCATGTTAGCCCTGGATCTCCTACTGTAACCTGGTTGGCCAAGTTGCCAGGCAGCTGAGAGGCCACAGCATCCTTGCTGAGTGTGTCGGTATGATATTCCCTCACCACAGGCAAGCTGCAGTGAGCGAACCATGCTGCGTGGAGCCTTGCTGATCCCAGAGACAGCCAGGGCAGAATCCCAGGAAATCTGCCTCCAAAAGAGAGCTGCTTCTCTGATCTCCACACCGGGATCCTGATTCATGGGTGGTGTTCCTCCTCCATACCTGAGGTTTCTCACATGAATTGAACAGCAGCTTTCACTCAGCCCAGACGTTTGCACTTAATAGTCCCATTCTAAGAATTAATAACCTTACAGAGAATGAGTTGCTTCTATGACTGTCCCAGTTACGTTGTGAGAGCTCGTGGCACGTGCCCTTCACTGTACAGCACTGAAAGGAGTATTTCTGTTGTGTGCAAACACAAACTGATGGGCCTTTATTCCCTTTAAATGGATAGTAAGTGTCCGTGTCCTTTAAGCAGCTCTGAAGATTTCTCCTTATTAGCCCAATCGGGGACTTAGTCTTGCAAAGCACTGCGTTGCCCCCAGTTACGCCTGCTCTCACAAGTCAGCCTCCTGTTTCTCTGCTGGAAGGCACTCCAGTTGTTTATTTGCTTGGCTGCCTCCAAGGGCAGGGTCCGCATCCTGCCCTTCCTTCACTGCCCTGGACCCAGAGCATCTGCTGTGAACACTGACCCTTGCCCCTGGCTAGTGTCGAGAGGCTGTAGCGTAGCAGAAGGGAAGTCTGGTGGCGGTTGGTCCCCTCCTCCCCCTTTTTCAGTTTCTTGAACCACCTCAGCTTGCCGGGTTGGAGTTTGATGAGCCAAGCAGTGCTAACCACACACGAAGTGCGTAGGCGTTGTCTCTTGAGCCACATTTGCTTTGATCCTCTCCAAGCCTAACAAAAAGAAGTTTTACCATTACAAACGCTCCAAAATTCTCTTGCTGATGTTGGGCTAAATCGGCCTTCAAACCCAGGCACCTGGGGGTGGGCTGCAATAGATATGAACCTGGTGCTGGCTCCTCTGGGGATGCCCCAAAATAAGTGCAGTGAAACCCTGGGCACATGCTGTTCTCGAGCCCTGTTGGCAATTGCTTTCAAGTCTTCGGTGGCGACTCTGGCTTTCATGTGTGCGGTATTCTGGGGTGGACATCCTCTGCCTGCTGGTCTGTGAGTCTCATCAGCTGGTGCATTCACTGGGCAGCTTTCTCTTCTGTGCAAGATGCACGTTATACTTGTTTATACCTGGGTGAGAGAAGGGAAAAAGAAAAGGCGGTGACCTGAAATAACTCGTTTCCATCTCCTTTGGGACCCCACTTAGAAATTTGGTTGTTTACCTCTAGGTTAAAGCATCTTAGCCCGCAGCACAGCTCCGTAAGTCTTAGCTGGGAGCTGTATCCCTCTGTGATACCTCAGTCGTTTTCAAGAGTTGATCTGCTGGTGGATCAGGATGCTGGCACCCAAAGCCACATTCAGGGGCTTCTGACTCATTCCAGAAGTATCATTTCAGGTACAGTGCATTTTATCTATGGGATGTTTGCTGGAGCTGTTTAGAATACCAGGATTCCCAGCTAGGCTTTTAAAAATGCCTTGTTTTATAGATTTCTGAGGGTGTACTGGTGTTGCTCAACTATTGTGTTTTGTTTTATCCCAAGACACAAGGATGCATTCCAGCAGAAAAAAGCATTCCTGCTCATGTTAGGGAGGAAATGAGTAACACTCTATGGAAAAGATGACTAGTAATTAAAGAGAAATTATTTGATAATTTTTACCACAGAGAAAGGTTTCCTTTTCCAGAGCTTCTGCTGGAATGTTGCTCCCATCCAAGGGCCTGTTTTGAAGCCAGAGGTCCCTGTATCTGACGTACCTGGGCCTGGGGAGCCGTGCCACCTTTATTGCTTGTCTTGGTGCCCACCGGGTCAGGCGGGGTCTGTAGCCGTTGTATCAGTTGGTGTTTACTGTGGTAAATGGCTGGCATCTACCTAAGGTTTTTCTCTTCGGTGTGTAAATCCCAGCTGGAGAAACAGCCTGTGCCCAGATTTGCTTGTGCTGGCCACTGAGTGTTCGAACGAGGGGCCGTGCCTCGGTGTGTTTTGAGGGGCTCCCCGCGAGGAAAGTGATGTTGAGGGAACGCTGTGTAGGTGACTGCAACCCCCACAGCACCCTGCATCATGCTGGCTTTCTCACAACGGGCTTTCCCGTGTTCTCGGGGCTGTCGGTCCCTTCTGCTTCTGAACGTGCCATGCTCTGGTGCACGAACCCTACGCGGAGCCCTCTCCCACCAGGCAGGGTAGGTTCCCCTTCTGATCGAATCGTACCCCCTTTTTCCCCTCACCTTCCTGTTAGTCTGTGTCTGAGAGGACATAGCCCTGCACGCAAGCCTCTCTGTTTTCTGTTTATTTTAATAAATTTCTTTGTGCAGCTTTGGTTCCTGAAAGTTGCTTACGGCTGGCATTTTAATTTAAGTTTGATTTTTAGATGGATTGAACAGTGGAAGGGAAATGCATTTCTCTGCAGGAAAGCAGTATTGCCTGGAGTAGACTGTGTATATTTACTTGTAGCGGTAGAGATGAAAAGTTGTTAGATCCCCACTCTTATTTAAAATAATACTTTAGGGGCGACTCGGTTCTGCAAGAAGCACTAAAAATTGAGCAGTTGCCTGACCTACTGCACAATAATGCTTGTCATTTGCTGACATCGAAACAGCAGTGTGATATTAATAATGCTATTTTGGTTTTTACCCTCTCGGCTGAGGATCTAGTTTGGATCCTCCTTTATTTGCTTTTCTTCTCAGAATATTGCAGGTCTTCCTATCAACAACCTGTGAGTCCAGAAGGTCGGACGCCAAGCCCAGGGTTCACCTGCAAGGGAGTGGTGCTTGCTCCTCTGAGGCACGGCTTGAGCTTGCAGGCTGTGGGACTGTCTACGCCTGTTTGCAGGTTTTACTATTGTCATTTAGCGAGAGATGTGTGGGTTGGTGCTTTCTTCTTGTCTGCTCTGTTGTGGGTTAGTTTTGCTTACCAACAAACGTACTCCAGTAAATACCATAATGAAAAACAGCTCTGAAGATGCTTCCTGCAAGTACAGCTTACTCCAGCTCTGGAGAAAAACAAGCTGTATTGATAAAAGCATCTCAGGCTCTGCGGTGGCTGTGGCAGTCGTACCTTCGCTCCCAGGATGAGGTGGCAGAGAGCTTTTGAGCAGGTAGGCGCTTGGGGTACACTGAGTGAGCAGGATGGGGCAACCTTCAGGAGCCAAAGAGCCTGAAGTGGAGTTTTGGCTTCAAATTCATAGAATCATAGAATGGTTTGGGTTAGAAGGGACCTTAAAGATCATCTAGTTCCAACCCCCTGACATGGGCAGGAGGGACACCTTCCACTAGACCAGGTTTCTCCAAGCCTCATCCAACCTGGCCTTGAAGACATCCATTCCAATGTACTCCAGGCAGAAGAGCCTCCAGACAGCAGGTGCTCAATTAGAGGACTGGAATTCCAAGATGGAGATGACCTCGGATTTGAAAATACCCCATCGTGGCACAGTGTATTCCCTGGTTCAAGAAGGCCTGTGCAAGGTAGTGCCAAGCAATCTGTTCCCATCCATGCACAGCCCTTGGGATGAGCTGAGCAAGGAGGTTTCTTTGTTCTGGAAATCCATGGGAGATGGAGCGAGGTGTCAGGAGGGATGCCTATGCTTACAGAGGGCTTTTTCCCTTTTTTCTTTTTTTTTTTTTTTTGCTGCTGAATTTGGGAATTGCTTTTCCTCCCTCTTCTGTTTGTGAGGGCTGCAGAGGTTTTCTCTTCTGCTCATTGTTTATACTTCTTGCAGGCTAAATAACAAGTGGTCTGTGTATGCGTGAAGGAATTGGTTCCTGTCCAAGTGGTGGGTGTCATTAAGAGAAAGGGCGTTTAGCGTTTAGGTTCCTGTTGAGTGGCACAAAGACAACTTCAAAGTTGACAGAGCCCCAACTTTGCCCCAGATATACTCCTTCCCTCTCTCTTGCTCTACTGTTCTGTCCCACTCTTGAGTGTTTGCAGAGAGTTTAAATGGTCCCTGCTATTCCCTCTCAGTATTTCACTGAGAAAAAGATGCTGAAAAGGGACTGATATGAATTGATTTTGTAGCTGTGGCCAACAGCTACTGCAGTGGAAGAGGGTTATGGTCCTCCCTTCCCAAACACCCATCCTTCCACTTGAAGGGAGACTGGACATAAGGTCCTTTTGTTCCTGTTGCCTTCTTCCTTGTGGGAGCCCAGTGCCTCGGATGCTGGAATATTTACAGCCCCAGCATCTCTGCCCTCTTCCTCAAACTGATAACCTGCACACACTCCTCCGTTCTCAGCATCCTGTCTCCTGCTCCAGCTGCATCCCAGGACAAGTGTTTGCAGGGAGAGCCTTGAGTGATAGGGGGACAAGGCGTGGTGCGGAGGCATGTGGTTCCTGTTCTCATGGCAGCCTTTGTGGGGTGTACACCCCTGGGAGGACACGGCTGTCACGCTGACTGGCATATTCTGTTGAACAGGATGGAGCTGCCCGGCTCTATTCCCGCTGTTTTACCAGAGATGTTTCCTTAGGTTTTTCCTGCTGTATTCTGGCTAGCGATACTGTGCTGGTTTTATTGCCATTAGGCATTCGGTGGGAACGTTACGTGGCCTTTGGCAGCACTGCGTTGTGCCTGAGCTCCATTAAGCTCCATTAGGGGCATCCGTTCCTATGCCAGTAGCAGTTTTGCGGCACAGTTAAGTGCTGGCCCTGCAGACGGGGGATTCACGGAAGAGTGTCACTCTTGCGATGTCAGGAATACAAGGGTTGGAAACGCTGGGATTCCTGTTTACCATCTGTTTCCATGGCCCTTCCCTCATAGACCTCTCCTCCTCCAGAATTCAAGGATCTTTAATCAAAACTGTTTGGCTTGCGGTGGGAGGGAGGAAATCCCAAATTGTGGAGGAGATGGTGACATTTCTTGACCTTTTCAATGTGTATCTTGGAGACAAACACACTCTAATGAGCGTGCGTGTGCTGATGTTTGTAGGTTTGGTCTTTGGGTGTATTTCCTAACGCGGCACTCGGCAAGATGCTAGCTTACGCATTCTCTGCGGCAGTCGAGATAAACTTGCAGACCCTTTCGGGGGACAGCGTGTTAGCTAATCTGATCCACAAATAGCTATTTACGAGAAACTAGCTTACTAAATGTTTCCAGATACGCTTCTCTCGAGAACCTGCATTTCACTGTGCGTGGAAAACGTCAATGTTGCAGTTTTTGAGCCGTTTGGTTCGCAGTGGTGCCGCAGACCTATCTGCTGGTGCAGAAACTCTTTCAACACCGTCCTTTGCTCTGAAAGGAGTTTCGAGTGTGCAGCCTATTCTTTTGCCCGGGGAGGACTCAATACACTAGATTTGTTATCATACAGTGCTCGTCGAGGCTCATCTTCTCCTCTGCGCTCGTGAAAAATATTACAGCAGTGCCACGCAGAAATGTCTGCTGGAGCTCGATCTAAAACTGAGCAGTATTTTCAGAAGACAGTGACTCGCAGTCACTCTTTGTGTGACTTGTGAGATTACTCAAAAGAGCCTGGCATTTAGAAGGCGGGTTTTCAGTGACTTTTGAAAAATTGAGCCATAAAACTGGCGCCACATGGGAAATCATTGGGCTGGTATGCATATTTATTTCACGTTAAAGCCTGGGGAAACACCAGTTCTTGCGATTCCATCAAGAAAATTTGATCAAGACTGATAGGATCAGAAATGAGGTCAGTAGATGGTTTGGTGACACTTCAAATACAAAGATTACATTGAAGTAGCACACAATGTGATGAAACATTTTTTCCCCTTAGGGTGAGCTGTCTCTTTTTCCCTTTTCTGCTGTGTCCTGTTACACATGCACGCCAACTGCACTGTTGCTTTCCAGCAGCGTTTCCTTTGCTGCTGCTTCCCTGGCTGTGCAGTGCTGCAGGGAACTTTGCTTTTGATGCGGCAGTTGTGCTGTTGGGGTCGTTTTTCCTCGGTGCTGTGGGAAAGGTGGCTGCGGCACCGCAGCTTGAGCTATGACAATTAAGAGTTAAGAAGTAAGAATTTCATGTTAAGGTGAAGAGTCAAAGCTGCCTTAGCTGGGGCTGGAGCAGACTGGTTATTTTCTATGGATGGGGCAAAGAGATCCTGGAAAGTGTACTCGCCATGGCGTTGGCACCAACACTTAAGAAATCCTCTTGAGGCATAAGGGCTCGTCGCTGCCACACGGTCCAGAGTGTGCCCTTCCTTCCCGGACAGTCTCAAGGGAAAACCTTTCTTCTCCCCAGCCCTGAGCATCCCTTCTTCACAACAGACTGAAGGTCTGAGGCTTGTGTCCTTGCTGGGGAGAACAAGAGGTTTAGTGCCCTTGATACGGATTTTTCTGTTGTGAAGCGTGCCGGGAAGCCCTCCTCAAGTGCCGTCAGGGATGCAGGTCTTTTCTTGGGCACAGTTCATTTGCCAGCAACCTGACAGCTCTGAAGGTAGGAGCTTGCAAGGTGCTGGGTGGGAAGCAGCTGGCCAGGATCAGAACTATTTTTCTCAGCCAGTGGTTTCCTCCAGAGAGGGGATCTCCTGTCTGTGCTGCAGAAAGCTTGCAAGGCTCTTGCTTTTGCCTGAACTGAACAAAGTCCTTTGGGAAAGAGACCTCTCTGGATGGATGTCTGAGAAGACTTTCTCCACGGTGACACCTGAGTGCAGGCTGTTAGTGGGACGTGGTGGGGAGGAAGCCAGGTGTGCTGCTGGACACATTGGGTAGGAAGATGGTCTCTGCCCCACGAGCAGCAGAGAAGGCAGCCAGGGCAGGTTCAGGCTAATTACTGATTTATGTGTCACATTTGCACTTTACAGGTGGTTTCATCCCAACATCAGCGGAATTGAGGCGGAGAAGCTGCTCCTGACCAGGGGTGTCCATGGCAGCTTTTTGGCTCGACCCAGTAAGAGCAACCCAGGAGATTTCACACTCTCTGTCAGGTAAGAACAAGGGCTGGAGGAAGGGTCTGGCTCCAGCTCTGCGGCACACCCTGCTCTCATTAACGTACGTACAAGGGGAGATGTGCTGCACAGA
Organism: Rhynochetos jubatus; assembly: GCA_027574665.1. Lineage (NCBI taxonomy): Eukaryota > Metazoa > Chordata > Aves > Eurypygiformes > Rhynochetidae > Rhynochetos > Rhynochetos jubatus. The sequence goes on from CM050669.1 coordinate 6,903,298, forward strand.
GCTGACCTCTCTGTGGTACCACTTGAAGTTAAAGGGTCACTGGACTCTCCCCACTGCTGCAGAAGCTGTGCCAAAAGCCATACGCTACGCCTCCCCTGTTTGTTCATCCCTGTGGGTAGCACTTGCCCCTGTCCTGCCAGGGTTGAATCTGTGCTTGTGGCATGTGTTTCCAGAGCCATTGCTGCCAGGGGAGGGAAGATAATGAGCACACTTTGGTTTCTGAGGAGAGCATGTTCAATCCCAGCAAGGATGAATCATCTTACTCCAATTTCAGAGGAGCTTAATGTAGCTGCCTTTGGGACAGACTTGCTTTCTGTGTCTTTAAGGCTTCCCAGGAGCATTTCCATAAGAGAGTGGACTTGCTGACCAGCCTCACAGTGACTTTATTCCTAGACAGCATCATGTGCATCACTGTTAAAGTGCTCTTCTGTTCTTTGGCACCAAGGAAATTGCAGAAAGGGAAGCTGCAGTTTTGCCAATGGTCTTTGTGAACAGAGCCCCTGACGATGCAGAGGAGCAGGTGCACTGGGTAAAACTCTCTGAAGGTGAACTGAAGAGGCAAAGAGTAATGTTGACCCAATGAGTCTCTGAGATAAAAGGAACATGTTGTGGGTTCAAGGTATGAACCTTCCATAAGCACCATCCAGCTGGTGCCTTGCAGGGAAGTATATCAGCGAAGGTTTCTCCAGCCACTTGCAACACAGACCTCTTGTGGTGGCTCCTGTTTAATTTAAACAACCCTAATTTTGTTTAGGAAACTCCAGTCAGTTTATAAAGCCTTTGACCAGCACTGTGTTTAGAGAAACATTGTGCAAATGACAGCACGAACAGAGCATTTCCACCTGGCAGGGCACGGGCATCTAACAGGATGTGAGCACCTCTCCCCCATAGCCAGGGGACCATCTCTCCCTCCACTCTCCCCCCGGGCTGGCAGGTCAGAGCAGTCTGGCAATGCCAACTGGCTCCACTGAGACTTTACCCTCTTCTTGTTGCCTTAACTGCCCAGATGAAACCCTTCTCAGCCTTGTTTTCTTCCCCCCTTGCACTTGTCACCAGACTTGAACCTGCATTCCTCTCTGCCAAGTGCGGTCATGTCTGAGCATGGCAAGAGAGAAAGTTTGCAGCTGCTTTTTTTTTTTTTTTAAATGCATCCTTTTGTGCTGGGGAATACATCCCAGCAGTCTGACCCTTTGTTTCTCAGATGGCTCTGACTGACCACAGCTTCTCATGCTATGGAGCAACACAGCGGAAGGGAGAAAGTCCAGCTTTTCCCATGCACTGGCAGGGTGGGGAGTGTTTGGATCTGACCTCACTAGCTCCCCCATAATCTTGCAATCAGAAGTGGCTGTGAATTAATGAGAGACGCAGGAAGTGCTGCTAATTAGAATGGAAAATAAACTCGGTCACAGAGAGCTGCCTTGAGCAAGCTGTGACAGCAAGGGAATACGTGTAAAATGGGGGGTTATCTTCATGTGAGCTTGGTGTCTCTCTTCATGTAATTTTGTGAGTCAGGGTGTTGTCTGATCGTAAAGTGAAGTACTGACAGCACCTGCTTAGCCGGGCAGTCTGCAAGCAGATGCAGGTTATGGCTGTGCAAGAACGTCCTGATGTGGAAAGATACCCAGCTAGCAGCATAATTACCCTGAAATAGGGTAAACGGCTTTGCTGGGAGAGCCAGTTCTCACACCTGCATTTCTGCACTCGTGCCTCGTGCTGGGGAGTCAGTCCACGAATTTGCATAATTTTCTTCCCTTAACTCTGTCCCTATGCCTCAACCAAAGGCCACGTGTGTTTCTGCAGTTGTGGTTTGTCGTCTTCCACCTACGCTGGTCGACTGCCTCCCCTCTTCCAGCTGTGGGGCGTGTGGAGACTGAATGGATAAAAATGTGGCCTCCAGTGGAACGGCTCCTGTGGCATCCCAGAGTAGCTTTATTATTGCTATTATTTCTTTACCCTCTTCTGCTTTCTCAGCGGCAGAAAGCAGAGAGGGGGGAGGAAGGGAGCATCGGATTGTCAGAAGGGGTTTGGATCACTTCCTACTGCAGGGAGACCTTTGTGTTGCAGTAAATGGTTAATAACAGTATTTTGACCATAAGGTCGAGCCAATTAATGCCCTTAATGCATGAACAGTGCCCTGCAGTAATGAGATGCAAGTTAAGAGCAGAGCAATACAGCGTGCCTTAATATCATAGTATTGAACGATACCACCACAACCCACTGACAGATTGTAACTCAGTGGAAAGTCTGACCAACGCTCTCAGTTCTGAGTAAACTAAAGCTGTGACACATCCCATGCTTCCAGGAAAGCGCATTAAACATGACACACATGCTTAAAGGCAATGTGTTGAGCTTTGGGGCATCACGAATTGAAGACATGGAAAGAATTCTTTCATTGACTGCTTTTACCTGCACGTCCTTGTCCTTGCCTGTTCTGTAGTCTTGGGTATGGAAAATTTGCTTGGATGTGGTCACTGGTTAGGTAGACCAGTTTTACTTATACTTCGTCTGAGCAGTATGCTCTTTTCCCACTGATAATAGCCTCAAAACATGTGCATAAATGTTCTTGGGGATTAGAGCTGTGACACCTAATAGAGTACAGAATGAGTAGCTTTATGTGCTGCAGAAGCTGAAAGCTCAGGCAGCTGTCTTCCCCCTGTGTTTTTCCCCTTTCCCTGTTATATTACACACACACACAGATGGAACACTGTATTACTATTTTCACCTAGAATTGTATCCTAACAGAGCCTTTTTTTTAATCTCTGAAGTGGACAGGTCTTTTTTTTTTTTTCATTCTGAGTAATGAAAAGTTTTCAAAGGAAACAATGCAGATACCTTTGAAAAAATACCTAAAGTAGAGGTGTCAGTCGGATAAAGTAGCTTTAGGAAAACTATCAAAACCAAAGAGGTTTTTCCTTCTCTCAACTCCCCTTCAGCTTGTTCAAGGGTTTTTGAAAGCCAGTGAGGGGAAATGCAGCTCCTTTTAATTACAGAGAGGATGTGGGCTGAAAAGAGAGCAGGCAATGGAGTTTTTGGCTGACCAGACCACACAGTAAGTGACCATGTGCTGGTGTGTATCCAGATATGTGTCCCTGAAGAGAGGCTAGGAAATAATATTGCAGAAGTCATGAGAAGCTTTCCGTGAAGCTCTGTGGCTGCTTTTCCTTTCTTTACCTCTGTGTACTCTTTCAGCATTTACCATTGCAGCAGCAGGTCTTCACAGGGCTTTGTTTATTCAGCTCCTAAGGGAAAGAGGCAAGCCACGTGGAGAGGACGATGCGGTTAATGAACGGATGATGTTTGTCCTGGTCTTGGAAGATTTTTTTAAAATCATTCTAAAATCCTCAGCTCTGAGTTCAGACTGCTCGCAGCTTGAAATCGGCCAAACCTGGCTCCTTTCATCAGCCCTTCCTCTTCTGAAACGTGCTCCTTCTTGGGGCATCTCTGCACGTGAGTTCAAGGGCTTGTTCCGCCCTGAGGATCAGAACAGACTTGCCGTGGTCCGGTATCAGAGGGCTATGTTTGGCATGCGGGTGGTACCTCAGTACTAGATACTGAATTTGGATTTATTGGCTCATTCTATTCTTTGGGCACTTCAGCAAATATGTGGAGCACAGGAACAGGGAGGAAAGTGGCCTGGCAACTTCAGCTGGAGTGTAATGAGGATGGAGAGGCACTCTGAGTAAGGCTGCGGCAATATCCGCTGCCTCTCTACGTGGGCAGGCTTGGTTTGTTCCGTGCAGTTGCTGCAGCACTGCTCTCTGCAGGTATCTCAGTGTTGCCTCAACGCAGACAGGACAACAGCTCTGTATCTGTGTGTGGGTGATATTCCTCACCGTAGGGATTGGCTCCTGCGGGTTATGAGCACTGGTGTCTGCCAAAAGCAGCGACAGCTGGCTAGTTAAGGGATTTTTGGAGGATACAAGTAGAGTTTATTTGCATGTTGTAGTTCTGATGAGTGGCTGGTACAAAAGCTTCCTTGCCCATCTTGTGTGCTATGTCACATCTCATTTCCTAGAAGGACCTGGTTTGCTTTTGATATTGAGTCTTGCAAATCTTTAAACCTGATTCTTAAGCAAATAGACCTACTTTTGAAAGTGAGGGCTGTTGGGAGAGAAATATCGGAGGTCACCAGGAAATGCCCCATGTTTCCAGCCTTCAGTGCTTGCCTGGATCTGCCAGAGCATGTTTTCAGGAGACCAGGTATTTAGAATCGCTTCTGAAGAAACTGAACGGCTTCTTACAGATTTGGCCAGCTCTGGGTAAATAGCTTGAACAAAAGGAAAAGGCATGTTGAAAGTTTGCCTAAGTGGTGCTTGGCCTGTGGCCACAACAGTAGTGTCAGCGCCAGGACAGTTAAGAACCATCCGTCAGAGACCCTGCTAATTTGGTAATTGGGTCATGTTTTATGGGAACAGATCTTATCTTCGTTCATGGGATACAGTACAAAATGCTTCTGGGTTACAACATTTATTAGAGCTACAGTCTCCCAAAGGGGTTTCCCTATTAACACTTCCACTGAGCATTCCTGTATGTAACTGGACTTTTTTTTCCCCCAAGAGGTGTGTACAGATACACTCTGGGTACAGGTCAAGACGTGCCATCAAGAGGATTTTATGTCCTATAAACTATGTACTTCACAAAAAGCAGTAAATCAGTACTACAGATGGGTTACAGTGGTTGAGCTGCTGCCTGCCAACAATACAGTTGCAGCACAAGAATGAAGTTGGGTCTGGAGAATGGAAGCAGGCTTGTAAGAGGCTCTTTTCTAAAACAGTTGTCCTTGCATCTCATCATAGTAGCACCTACCAGCCCTCCTCGATATCTGGCTAAGGAGTTGTGCTGATAGTGAAAGAAGCTTAGCTTGGAACAAAGGCAACTCTTACTTCACCACAGAATCATGGAATGATTTGGGTTGGAAGGGACCTTAAAGATCATCCAGTTCCAACGCCCCTGCCATGGGCAGGGACACCTTCCACTAGCCCAGGTTGCTCCAAGCCTCATCCAGCCTGGCCTTGGACACTTCCAGGGATGGGGCATCCACAGCTTCTCTAGGCAACCTGTCCCAGCCTCTCCATGAAGAATTTTTTCCTGATACCTAATCTAAATCTACCCTCATTCAGTTTAAAGCCATTGCCTTATCTGACTGCTTACTCTGAAGCTGCCAAAAAGCTGGCATCTGCTATTACACAGTGCTGCATCCCCCTACAAGAGCTGTGTGTCTGTTAGAAGTAGCCATGCCCTCTGGCACCGAGCAGCTGAGGACTTCAGACATCTCCTTTGTGCTTTATTTCTCCAGCCAGCATGTTGAGGGCACAATTTAACGGGTGCTGCTACTGTGCCATCCAGTTCTGCTGCCCAGTTTGGAGATGCAGAGGTGACGCAAGCTGTAAGAGAAGAAAATGGGAAGGAAATGGGGATCAATCAATGCCCTTTGTGTTTAGCCTGACCTTGTGGGCTCATGGGATAAATGACCCTGATTATCTCTCTGCTTTTCATCCCTGAAGTGCTCAAAGACCTTGGGGGTAGGGGGGGTAGGCCCATGAACTGAGCCTTTGTAGGTCTGTAATGGGGTTGGGATGTGGGGAAGGAGCTGTGGAAAGAAGGGAGCTTTTGAGCCTCAGGCCAAGTGGCAAAACCACAGTTTCATCTGCTGCCTTCTGTGCTGCACAAAGGCTCTTCATGTCCAGCTGCTGGCGTGAATGGCAGCAGCGCTTCATGTGCCAGCTCCTCTCGAGGAGAGGCGTTTTCATCGAGGCGCTGGCTGGGAGCTGAATTTCACAGACAGTTTTCCATTCCATCTAGTGAGTTCTGCTCATACCCTAGATGCAAATATTGCCAAACTTTGAAGTCTCTGCCCACAGGACAGCTGGAGTTGGCATGGCAGGCCAGGGCAGAACTGTAATTACTAGATGTACCAGGAAGCATTAACTGTGGCTCTTTAAATACCCAGGAGTGCCACTCAGGAGTTTCCTATATTAGGCTGTTGGCTTCTGTCTCCAAGACCTTGTTGTCCAGGTGTAGTGTGACTGTTCAGGATCCAGATGCAGATTTTCACACCTCAGGCCTGTCAGTCTTTTGCAGGATTTGCTCTGCTATTAATGTGGGATGATGTCTCTGTGTGTTCGCACTCGGTTGGTTGTTGCCGCTGCATTGGCACTAACTGGAAATCAACTCGATGCCAGACAAAGCATCCAGGAAGGGCTGTGTGAGCACCAACTGGAACTGCTGATTCTACACTGGCATAGTCGTCTTTAGCAACTGGGATGGAGTAAATGGGAACACGGCCGCCTGCCAGGGCAGCGCTTTAGGGAGAACCATGACTAAAACGTGTGGCGACTGTGGCTTGAACGCGGTTAAGAGCGTTGCTGTCTAAAGCCGTGCCCCTAATGAAGGCAGGTCTGGAGGGGGGGTGCACGGTGGCTGTGCTAGCGCACTGCTGTTGATGCTTTTGTGGGCTCTTCAAGGCTTAGCACACAGAGATCTCATTGCCAAGTTCCAGCTTGGCCTGGTCTTGTTGCCAAGCTGCTGTGTACTCTAGCACAGCTTGTTGGACAGTCGGCATTTAATCTGCTTGTGCACGTGACAAGCCCCTCACGTGCCCAAAGTCGTGGCTTTTAAAATCCCCAGGATATGTGGAAATAGCAAAATCCATGGCTGTAGTTACATAAAGGCACCCACGCCGCTGGGGCAATGTGAGCGCGTCCCTGGGCGGGTAGCGACCATCCCATCACTGCGAGAGGCTGCTGTGCTTCTCCGTGCTCTCTGTGCCCTTCGCCAGCCATCCCACAGTCCTGCGGATACACACCCCTGGGCTCACGGAATTTGATGTCCTCTGCTGTCAGGAAAGTGAGTTATTGCAAAGTCCACAGAGCCCTCCCAGGTGGACTTTCATTAGACCTTACAGTGCGTAGTTCAGTGTTGTATTCAAGAGGAGATGCCAGGGAGGAGGTCATTCCTCACCTTTCCTGAGGAGCCAGGTGTCCGTCTTGCATGTGCAAGGCAGGATGGAAAAGCAGCTGGATTCTCTTTGCCAGAGGACTTGGCCGCCTTGGTGCTGCTCCAGGCACTTGTCTAGAGGAATTTGCACAAAGGTATCCAAATGAAATGGCACCACTGTACACCCTGAGCAGGCTTAGCAGTGGAAGGAGGGTAGCACACACCCTGGAGTGCACATCCAGCTGGCACATCCCGTCTGTGTTCCTGCAGCAGGATCCCCTTTGGCAGACAGAGCCTTTGGCCACCACTTGCCTTTGAGGGCCAGATCTTAACCTCTCTCTGAAATCAAGAGGTAGGGTCCAGATGCTGAGGTAGACAGTACCTCCTGCCCAGGAAAACTAAACAGGAGATGAGGTTGTGGAGCCTGGGGATAGATATCCAATACCATCCAGATATCTGGTCTTTTACTGCACTGAAATTCTTCCCTAAGAGGGTGGGGAGCACTGGAACAGGTTGCCCAGAGAGGCTGTGGATGCTCCATCCCTGGAAGTGTTCAAGGCCAGGCTGGATGAGGCTTGGAGCCTAGTGGAAGGCTTGGTCTAGTGGAAGGTGTCCCTGCCCATGGCAGGGGGTTGGAACTAGATGATCTTTAAGGTCCCTTCCAACCCAAACCATTCCATGATTGCCACGGGGCTGCACCCTGCTGCCGAAAGATAGCAGAAATGGGGGCAGTGCCACTACAGAGAGGCCCAGAGCCCCTGTCATGGTCCAGCTCTTCCTTCCGTTTAACCTCATGCACAGACCACTGTAGCTTTTCTAATTCCCCACGCCGTGAAATGGCTTTTCTGTCTGACCCAGCATGCTGCTTATACCACCTTGAGCCTCCTGCATCCCACTGTCACGGTTGCTTTGGCAACAAATTGAGAGAGGCTGGGAGCAGCTCAGCACAGTAAAGAACAAGAAATCTGCCCAGATTTACGAATCTCTCTCCGACCCAGCTCGTCCATCAAGCAACAGGCTTCCAGCCATGTCTCCTTGGCTCAGGGCGCCCGCTGCTAAGTGCGTTTAAAATGCAATTAACCCGCTACTCAGAGGTTAGTGTGGCCTTCTGAGAGAGGAGACTGGGCTTTGCTGGGTTGAGGGGGGTTTGGAACAGGCTGATAAAGCCAACCAGCCATACTCCCTTGAGCCTGGAGGGCACCACTGGAGTGGGGAAAGCATTAACCCTTTCAGTGTGGTTTATAGGGCTAGCAAATATTGGGTAATGTATTGGTTTGGGTTATTATTTTCCTTTTTAACTAATTAGATGACAGTGAGTACCTCTCTGAATGGAAAACTGTTCACTGTAAACCAGAGTGAGGTCAGAGCCTCATCCAGCTGAGAGAGTAACAGCATAGAAAGTGGAAGGGATAGCAAAGGAGGAATTATCCACCTCCTCTGTGTGACATTGTCTGGGAAGCAGGGCAGGCTGGGAACTTGTGAGGTATGGAGTCGGTTCTTGGCTGAGTAACCTCGGCCAAGGAGCATCCATCCCTTCCCCTGTCATAGAAGTGTGTCCAGCATGAGCAGCATCTGAGCGCGTGGGAGGGAGAGTATGTGGTGCAGCTAAAGGGGTAGGTGGTGGTCAGGAGGCAGCTAGTGCTGGCTTTCCATTCTCTTGTGCTTACAGTCTCATTTGCCTTCCTTCCTCAGAAGAAACGATGAGGTGACCCACATTAAGATCCAGAACACGGGGGATTACTACGACCTCTATGGCGGTGAGAAGTTCGCCACCCTTGCAGAGCTGGTGCAGTACTACACCGAGCAGCAAGGGCTGCTGCGGGAGAAGAACAGCAATGTCATCGAGCTGAAGTACCCTCTCAACTGCCAGGATCCCACCTCGGAGAGGTAAGCCGTGCTCTCCAACAGCCTCTCCGGGTGGTGGTGAGGCAGCCGAGTGATGGCTCAGACTGGGCAGCTGCACCTGGACTGGGTTTGGAAAGGAGCCCAAAACAGAGTGTGTTTGGGTCTGATGTAGCTTTCATGACCCAAAAGCTGCACAACTCTGGGATGTGGTTCCCTGGGTGCTCTGTGTGCAGGCATGACCAGCAGCTGGCTAGGTAACATTGCCAAGGCTCGCGCTTGCTCAGTGTCAGCGTGTGCTAAAAAGCTTTCTCTAGCTTTTAGTCAACCGGGAACATAGAATTGCATAATCCTAGAAAGTTTGGGTTGGAAAGGAGCTTTGAAGGTCACCTAGTCCACACCCCACCCTGCAATGAGGTTGGACATCTTCAACTAGATCAGGTTGCTCAGTGCCCAGTATGAGTCCATCCTCAAAGGGTCCTGCAGGTGTATCCTAGGAGGAACACAGCTTTGGTTTTAAAAGGAGCAAAACACCTGCAAGAGACTTGTCTGCCTGCAGAACGCTGGGTGGAAGTGCCCTGTGAAGAGTCTCCCTCGCTCCATCTCAGTCTGTAGCCGCTGTTCATCCTAGCAGCAGCCCACTGTTGTCTTGCAGGGATGGGGACGGCTGCTTGGCTGTGAGAAGCAGCTTGCCTCGGGCTACTGCAGGATGTTTCCAGCAGCCGATTAGTGACCTTCTTTCCTCCCCTTCGTCTGTGACACTCCAGTGACCCCTTTTTTCCTTTTCCTCCCCCTCAGTTTCCCCGGTGTCATATGCAGCGGCTGACACGGTGGGTTGGAAAGGGGAACGCCTGGTCAGGCGATGCCGGAGCAGGCCCCTAATCACTCTAAAGTTAGCAGTCGAAGCTGTGACTGGTCTCGGTTCCTGAAATGGAGCACAGGCACTCGCCTCCACGCCGACATGTGAGCCGGCTGGGCCGAGGTGCTGGGAAGTCCCTCCAGCTCATGTGCTCCCTTGTTGCCAGGGAGGTTTCTTTGCTTGTTCCAGCTCGCAGTGGGAAAAGCAGCCAGGCAGCCGTTCACGTTAGCAGAGGTTTTGGAAAAGTGGAAACCCCCTTCAGCTGGGTTTCCCCCTCTTCTCCCGCCAAGCAAAGTCTGGCTTGGCAAGGAAGCTCCATAAAGACTTCTGCTCCACACCGTACATCTGGTGGCATCAGGGAGAAGGGAGGGAAAAGGGTCCAAGTCCTCTAAATATATGAAATGACGGTGGTGCCAGAGTACAGCGGGATGCATCAGCGTAGCCGTGTTTCCAAGACATGGGCCTGGACAGCATCAGTGCTGTAAGCAGGCGCTGAGGTCCCTCGCCGGAGGTGGGCCATTCTGCCGTCTGCAGCCCCACGACTCATGCAGCCCCGTGATCCTAACGGCTTCTCGTGCCTGCAGGAAGGAGTCTTGCTCTTCAGAGGTCTTCCCAGTCAGAATTGAAACGGCTGCCTTTGCAGCACGCTGAGCCAGGGCTCGAAAGGCCCAGCATCACTCATTGCTCTTCTGTGAACTTCGTCCTCTGGGACAAAGTTGCTGAGACGTGACATGATGCCATTGCATCGCCCCTGGAAGGCTATTTTGAGCCTGTCTGAATTCCTGGCAGCTTGGCAGGCAGGCCCAGAGCCAGCGTCTTCAAACTGGGACCTGTGGCACCTGCCCAGAGCCACTCCTGAGTGTTGATGGAGCGTGGGGATTGAAGGCTCTGAGGCAAAAAGAAACTCTGCTTCACTCCAAACTGGTATTTGTGCCTACAGAAGGCTGTAGCAGAGTGCTAGCCCAGGGCATGCCTGCCCGGGTGGCTGCTGTGTAGGTGAGATGTGTAGGGTAGGTGAGACGTGCTGCCGTTTGAGCTGCAGAGAGCATGCCCAGGAACGGGCAGAGTCGTGTGTGCTTAACCCCAGGGCGTTGTGGCAAGGCTGCTGCAGGCTTCTGTTTAAAGACAGCCTGCGTTTCACTGGGACTGCGGTGTAAGTGTGCCAGCAGGCCAAGAGAAAGGATTATGAGAGATTAGATGGGGAAACAGGGGCACGTGCGTGCAAGATGTACGCAGACGGAGAGGTGGAGCAACTCACGCCCACACAGTGAGAAGAGCTGAGCACAAACCTCTGTGGACTGTAATCACCCCTGGCCAGAAGCAGGCAGGGCTGGAGGGGGAGAAGCCTCCTGGGTACGGTGGGGAATCCGGTTTTGCTACTCCAGGTGAGCGTGCATGGTGCTCTGTTCTCCCTCAGCCAGACCTGAGCTGAGGTTAGTGATCCAGGAGAGGAGCAGCAGTAACTACAACTAGCAGGGCCGTTCTGAAAGTCCTTCCCAGACTGTGTCAGAGCATATTGTTCCTGGTCAGTCTTGTCCATGCTCGTGTCTGATACTGTCTGACTACAGCCTGCCGACTCCAAGCGTTCTTTTTCTTCCACATTAAAAAAAATAAAGGAAAGCTCACCCTCAAGTAAGAACTGCCAGAACTGAGTTTCTTGTCACTTCATCAGAGCCCTGTCCCTAGATGACAGAGCTTGTCATACATCACGTGACAGTTTAATACAGTGATGCCATTTCACATTCGGAGGATTGAGCAAAGTCCTGACACTTCCAGCCTCAGGCTACGGTATTGATGTGACATTGCAAAGTGTTGGAGGAACATCACTGGGGACTGTTTCTAAAATAACTCAAGTCGGTGTCATGCCAGCGTGGAGAGCAGTCAGACTGGGAGCCTACAGATGGGTTTCCCAGGAAGCCCGTCCCCAGCAGCGAGTGTAGCTCTTGTCTAAAGGCATTGTTTTTGTGCATTTGGCAGTGTCTCTGTTCATTTCTGAGCTGACCTTGCTCTCCATTTCTGCTCCCCAAGGTGGTACCATGGGCACCTCACTGGCAAGGAGGCAGAGAAGCTCCTGACAGAGAAGGGGAAACCAGGTAGCTTTCTGGTGCGGGAGAGTCAGAGCAAACCAGGAGACTTTGTGTTGTCGGTGCTGACAAATGAGGATAAGATGGAGACTGGAGACCGGAGACCACACGTGACCCACGTGATGATCCACTACCAGGTGGGAAATGTGCTGTCCCTGCGATAGGCACCGGTGGGGGACCCAGCTGGGAGCTGTGAATCTGAGTCTCACCGTGGTTTTGTCATTCCCTCCTGCAGCCAGACGGCAAGTATGATGTGGGGGGAGGAGAGAGGTTTGACACGCTCACAGACCTGGTAGAGCACTACAAGAAAAACCCCATGGTGGAGAAGTCTGGAGCTGTGGTTCATCTGAAGCAGGTAATAGCTGCTCTAGCACATATTTGTTAGTTCTGGGCTTGTCCAGACTCCTGTGGGAGTGAAGAGATCTGCCCCTGCTCTTTGGGATCTCCCTGCCCCCAGAACATCCTGCTGGCTACTTGTCATGCTTGACCAGGCTCACACTTCCCAGAGAGGTCCCTGGCCCCACACTCGAGGCCTCAAGAAAGGTCCCAACTTTTGCCAATACCCCCAGGGATTCGGGAACTGTCATTTTCCAAGAGGAAAGTTGTGTCTGTCAAAGTGATTTCTATTCTGTCTTTGTCTTTCAGCCATTCAATGCCACGCGCATCAACGCAGCTAACATTGAAAACAGGGTGAAGGAGCTGAACAAAATGGCAGATCACAGTGAGAAGGCCAAGCAAGGGTTCTGGGAAGAGTTTGAGGTACAGGATGCTCCTGTGCTCTGTTCCACTTGTGCCTGTCGGTGAAGAATATCATGTTTGCATGGGAGTGTCACGGTCTTCCAGCACTGAGGACCTCTTCTCGATGCTGTTCCTCCTTTCCCTGTTTTCTGTGTTCAACTGAGTTACTTCCTGGTTCTTTTTTTCATGCTTTTTCTCATGTCTGAGGCAGTTTCTCCTTCCTCATCCTAGAACCGCGTGCCTTTTGTTTCCTGCAGAGATTTGTGCCGCCTTCCCGCATTAACTCTCATCAAGCTGCTTCAAGCTGGCTCCCTTTCCCTTCCCGCCAGCACTCCCTCTGCTCAGCATTAGGAAGACAAGCAGCTAGTTAAAAGAGCCCTTCCTTTGCCTCTGACTCCCCTTGTCTGCCCAGAACAGTTTGTTCTTTTGTGCTCTGCTCCACAGATGCTGCAGCAGCAAGAGTGCAAGCTCCTCTACCCTAGGAAGGAGGGACAGCGACCAGAGAACAAGGCTAAGAATCGCTACAAGAACATCCTTCCCTGTAAGGAGACACTGAATACTGGTTTGGTTTTTCCCGCCACCGTTTCTGCACCCTTCTCTGAGGCTAGTTAACCCTGCAGAGCTCTGCGGTCGTAGCTGAGTTGGAAAGAGGTGTACGCTGTCCTGGTGGGGTGGTCTGGTTTGTTCATGGTGTTCTCCATCCCCTTTCTAATTTGGTCCTTCCCTTTTGGGTGGGAAACTGATAAATTGCTCTCCTCCCTGTGCTGTGAGTCCAGGTATGCTTCAGAGCTCAAGTGTGGTTCAAAAGTCATTCGGAGCTAGAGCCTCCAAAAGAAATACTGGAAAACTTGAGCTCAGGTTAGTCTGCAGCACGGCGTATCACTACTGTCCATCCAACTTGCGGGATTGGCAGCATGACTGTGAGCCGGGTAGTGTGCAGCACTGCCAAGTGTCATTAGGAGAGCGTTTTACGCCCTCTTTTGCAGTAGTTACCCTTGTGAATTCATGGTAAGAACCTTGTGGGAGCCCTTCTTAGGAGCCCTGCAGCAAATCCCATCCGTGCTCCTGTGTGTGTGGCTCGCTCCTGTGTTCATTCTGCACTCTCTTCTTCAGTTGATACCACACGGGTGGCCCTCCGAGACGTAGATGAGAGCGTGCCCGGGTCAGACTACATCAATGCCAACTATATCAAGGTACTTGGCAAAGGAAAGGACGCTGGGGGGGTGTCTTCACCCCAGTGCCATGTTTCTGGTGCAGTAATGGTGCAAGTCTTGAGGGAATGGCCTGTCAGGACAAGTATCTTTTACTGGGTCCAGGACACATAATGGGTTTTTCTACTGTATCACAAGGGATCTCATCACTCTACCATGTCCTGTTTGCCCCTGTCTGAGAGTTGATCTCAGTCCACTGTTCAGGAGGTCCTACGGGACTGACCCAGACGCTGTCATTGAACATTATCTCTGAGGTCAAGCGATAACTGTCACCTGTAAGCTAAGACCTGCTGGAAGCTGCATTTCCAGCAATGCTGCTCTGGCACTTATCGCAGAAGCACCAGCCTTTGGGAAACCTTCAAAGTGGCTTCATTCCAGCCATGTATGTCCACCTGCAGCTGCTGCAGCTGCCTGCTGGCAAGAGTATGTTGCGCAGCGCTGTGCGTTGCAGCAGCGTGAAGGTCCCTAGAGGCAGGCAGACCGTTTTGCTGGCCAGATTGTTGAAGCTGGTGATGAGAGCGGTTTGTGTCTGTGGGTCTGATGAGTAGAGGAAAATCAGCTAGCTCAGAAGTCCTGCATGGCAAGGTGCACTGACGTTGCTGCTAAAGGTGCACAAAGCAATTCTCAATTTCTCGCTCCTGCATCACTGGCTTTTTTTTTTTTTTTTTTTTTTTTTTTTTTCCCCTTCTCCTTTGCTCCTCAGAGCATCCCTGAAGATGGAAGGAACTCGGAGCACTGCAAGATCTATATAGCCACCCAGGGCTGCCTGCAGACAACAGTGAATGACTTCTGGGCCATGGTGTATCAAGAGAACAGTCATGTCATTGTCATGACAACCAAGGAGGTGGAGCGGGGCAGGGTGAGCACTGGTAGGGTGCTGTCCCCAAGCCTGAAAGTTACCGGCTGACAGTACTAACAGTGCTTAGTTAAGCTGTCTCTGTCTCGCTTTCATTTCATTCCTCCTGTCTTGTAACGTTGCTTTAGCTTTTCTTCATGACAGAAACATACCACTTTGCTCTGTGCAGCCAATCTCCCCAGCCCCATAAATATTAATAGGGTGTCCCTCGTACAACTTGCTTCAAGGCTTTGGGGGATTGCAGGTGGCAGAAAGAGAAAGCATCGTGCTTGTTACAGCAAGCTGGAAAGCGGAAGGGGTGGGTGTTGCAAGCTGTGTGAGGGATGAAAGTCATTATACAACCTATCTGTTGTAGGTATGTATCTATAGACCTGTATGCGTTTCACTGAGTGAGTTGGTAGGGGCCAAGGAATGCAGTGAAATCCCATGCAGAGCCATTTACCAGAACAGCCTTCCCTAGTGAAGAGAGGAGCTAATTATGACTGGCACTAGCAGTTTTGCTTAGGAAGGAGGGGGTTGCCTCTGTTTGCAGCAGCTTGGGGCAGAGATGACACAAAGATAGCTCTACTCACAAGCCTTCTTTTGTATTGGCAAAGTTACTATAGCAAAGAAGGGGTGGGCCGGAGGACAGGAGGGGGATAGGCAGACTGTGTAGCCCCTTGGGATGCAGATTTGGCACAGGAGTTAGGCAGTGACCAGACCAACAGCTCAGGTGCTGTGTGTCAAGACTGTGCCTTTGGCAGAGCAACACCTAGCCGAGGTGGGGCTAACTGAGGAGGGAGATTCCCCCAGGAATCGTGTCCTTTGTATAGGGATGGCCCTTTCCAGTACATCCCCATTTTGAAGGAAATGCTCTGTGTGCCTGGCCTTCCTTTACACCTCTGCACTGGGGCTGCACACCCTTTGAACGCAGCAGCATCCCTGAGCAAGGTGTTCAGGGGTTCATCCGCCAGCTCCCCAGTCTCAACTAACGAGCAGCTATCTGATGTTGCTGCAGAACAAATGCTTCCGTTACTGGCCAGACAAGAGTTGCACCAAGGAATACGGGTGCATCTGTGTGCGAAACGTGAGCGAGCGTGAGGCCCAGGGCTACTACCTCCGGGAGCTGGAGATCTTGCGGACTGACAGGGTGAGTCCTCTGCTGCCGTCTGCTCGCTGTGCTGGCAACGGGCTGGTGCTGGAGCCCCCGGGGAGGGAGCTGTGGCTTTGCTGTGTGGGTTTTTGGGGTTTTGTTTTTTACTTCATAATCCCACCGCTTAAGTTTTGGGCCACTTTGCCCCAGCTTTGATCAAAAGAAAGGAAGGAGAAGCCTCCTAGTCCGAGGGGTTTTCTGACTAGGTGGTGGGTCTGTGCTCCCTGCAGGATGAGCGCCCGAGACTGGTGAAGCACTATCAGTATTTTAGCTGGCCAGATCACGGGGTGCCCAATGAACCAGGAGGGGTTCTGAGCTTTCTGGACCAAGTGAATCGGGCACAGCGAAGCATTCCAGACACGGGTCCGATCATAGTGCACTGCAGGTACGAACCAGTGGGGGATGGGTAATAAGAATGCATCTCTTCTTTTTCGGTACCTCTGCAGCTGGGTCACCACGTGAGCTGATGGTGGGCAATTGGGATATAAGTATACACATGGGAAAATGCAGCCCTCCTCCAGACCCTCACTGGTGATAGCACAGGGAAGAGCAAGGCTGATCTGGAGTTGGGAGCTCTGATGCAGCCTGCTAGACACTGATCTCATAAGCATCAGTTTTTGGCTGAGCTTATCTTAGAGCAGCCACGCCAAATCTGCCCAGGATGGACCAGGCATGCAGATGAGCGTGGGAGCTGAGCTGGATAATTCTGGGGAATGCTTCTTCCTGCAATGACTACTTCTTTTCTCTTTCCAGTGCTGGAATAGGACGCACAGGCACCATCATAGTGATAGATATTCTGGTTGATATTATTCACAGGCAAGGTATGTCTCCTTGTCCTACCTCGTGGCTTTCACCATTTGCCTTGCTCTGACAGTTTGGGGGTAGCCCTGCTCTAGTGCGTGCAGAGGGTACCTGATCTCCAAGCAGTGGGTTTGGCTTGTCTGGGAAACAATGGGCTTAGGCTTAGCCTGAATGCAGGGTGAGAAGGGCTTTTGCACTGTACCCAGTTCTCTGTTTCTCTGGGGGCCAAGGAATGGAGCTCTGTCATAATGAAATGTGAACTCTCTCCCAAAGGGGGTGCGCGTGGACAGCCCCCTCGTAAGAGAGATGCTTTCAGCAACACAGCACAGGAGAGTCTTCTCATTGGCGACAATGGGGTGGGGATTTCAAGGTCTCCTGGACAACCCTCTTTTGCTGAAGGCAGGGTGAAACAGGTTCAGTAAGGGTGTAACTCCTGTAGCCCTTTTAGAAATGTCCCCCAAACTCTCCTGTGTAGCAGGGCTGTCAGCCTTACCTGAAATTCCAGAGCTGGTTTGGAGCTCGCCAGGGTATCTCTGGGTCTGGTCTGGGAGCCTTGTGGCAGATGGACCCTCTTTAGCAGTGACTGTATCTGTTTCATAACCCGTGCAAGGGTGGTACGTATGGATCTGTAGGAAGGTGCTGCAGAATAGAAGTAATTCTGTTCCTCTGCCCTCGATCCAAGCAAGTCAGCCCTGCCTCAGCCATTCTCAGTCCAAGGTCCTCTGAGTGGGATTACAAAAAATATACCCCCTAGGCACAGAGATTCACCAAATCCTTTCACAGTGCTCTGGGGCTTCACTGCTGCTGTGCGCAGCGAGGTGCTGAAAGCTTTCAAAGTCGTCTTAAGAAAGCAATTTCTCAACCTAATTCCCACTCCCTAAACTTCGCCTTCCCGCTCTTGAGCAGGTTTGGACTGCGACATTGACATCCCCAAAACTATCCAGATGGTACGCAGGCAGCGTTCGGGCATGGTGCAGACGGAGGCACAGTACAAGTTTGTTTACATGGCTGTCCAGCAGTACATTGAGGCTGAGCAGAAGAGGTTGGAAGAAGAACAGGTGAGTCCCGTTTGGCTTGGTTAGAAAAGCAAGGGCAGAACTTGGCCAACACCAAACACCCATTCCCACCTTCTCCCTGGAACTCAAATACTGCCCTGAACACATGGAAATAAGCCTGCACCCACTGCTCTCCTGCTGGCATTTGGGATCTTGTAAGGTTTGCTTCTGTATCTGCTTTGAGTGGGAGTTTATTGTCTTTGCTTTCTCTTTCAGAGGAGCAAAAGGAAAGAGCGAGACTACTTGAATATCGGCTACGCTCCAATGGAAAAAGGCAGAGCCAAAGGGCAGCCCCCTTCGCCACGGGCGCAGTCTGTGTAAGCCGAATGTCTCTCTGCCCGGGCTGAGAACCTCTGCAGCCGTAGAGAGAACAGCTTGAGCAAATAAAATACCCTGGTATTTATCCTTTGCCAGCCTGCCTTTCCCATACCCAAAACCTGACCGGTTGCTGGCTATCGTATGGGAATGGCTAAGGATAAACGGGTGATCCCACCACACTGTCAGCAGTGGTGGTAGCAGCCCACCTTGCTTATGAGCTACACTTCTGCAGCTGCTTTGGAAAGGAGAGGAGGAAATAGATCCTAGCCTTTAGCAACTAGTGCCCCATATCCTTGGCTCTGGAGGATGTCTGTGGAGAATCTGCTAGAAACAGTGCTGCCGCCACTGAGGACAAGAGAGCCGAAGAAGGTGGATTCACACCCATGTGGAGAGGGAGCATGTGCTAAATAGCCTGAGTTCCTTGCATAGATATAAAATATTATATTAAAATACCACAAATTATGTTTTTCCCTCTTGTCCCAAGCAATGGGGTAGCAGTGAGTGATGGAGAGGGGGTTATAAGTTGAAGGTGAGTGGGTAGGGACATGTCAGTTATGTAGTGTTGGAGCTTTTGGGCACCTTGAATTGCTGGGTCAGTTTTGAAAGAAGAGATGGCTGGGCGGGAGCAGAGGAGTGGGTGTTAAAGTGGAGGCAGAAATGCTGTTGCTGATCTCGTGCATGGGCTCAGAAGGAAAAAATCCAAGAGAAGAGAACAAAAGGAGATGTCACACATTCTTCTCTGGGTGTTTGGCCACTGCCAGAGTGCTGGTGACTCCTTCCCGCTGTGCCTGGCATCGTGCTGTGCCCAGAGATGCTGCTGCAAGAAGAGCCAGGGCTGGGCCCAGGGCTAGTGCAGCTGCCACCCTGGGAGCCGGGAGAGGGCAGGAGGAGGCAGGGAAGGGTGCTGCTTGGCTCCCAGTGCACCCCACAGGCAGGTGCAGGCAGAGCTGCTCAGGTCCTGTGGTGCATTAGTGCCTCTGCTTTCGCAGCGCTAAAGCTGAATCCAGATCCTTCGCTGGAATCATCAACCTCCCAACTCCTGCTGGGTCTGGCCAGTTGGGATCTTCCCCGCTGGACTCGAGCAACACTTGTGTCCTGTTTAAAATGCCCAACTTTGAAACTACAGCTCTGAACAGTTGAGGCCAGGGAGGACTGTGTGGGACTGAGCCGAGCAAGATGGGCTCGATGTGGCTGGTGCTGTCGGCTCCAGAGAGCTCCCACGAGTTCAGCTTTGGCTGTCAAACCTGCTTTAGAGGTGTTTGAATCTGGCCCTTGGAACAGCCCTTTCCTTCCGTTAGATTTTGGAAAATCCAGAGAAATTGGGTATGCAGAGTAAGAGTAGGAAATACTGGGAACTGTCGTACTGGGTCCCGCAGAAACGTTGCATCCATGAAAGGCTGACGTGTGGAGGAAGGTTCAAGGCTCTATCTCAAAGCTGTATTTGAAGCTAGGAGGGGTGGCCCAGCCAGAGGGAGAGAAAACAGGGATTGGGAACACTGGGATGTCATCCTATCTACAGGGCTGGGTAGGGCATAAAGGGAACTTGACTGGGCCACTAACAGCTTGCCACTGGCTACCTGCCTCTGGGAAAAGATCCAGAGCAGTGAGGCTGTTAATACCACGGCTTTGTTTCTTGACAGGGTTGATGATGAGTCAGCTTCCGTCTACGAGAACCTTAACATCAAAAGCCCAAAGGTTTCAGGGATGAGTAATACCGGGCGATAAAGGAGCCGGAGATGAGCTGTGTGGAGGCTGTACAGGTAGGAATGCTTCCCTTGATTAACTGAGTGTCACCGCAGTCTGTTTACATTGCTTTTGACCCAGCTCCTCTCCAGCTCAGCCTATACAGATCTCTGTGGCTCTGCCTGCATGGAGAAGGCAGTTATGGCTTCATGAAATGGGATGGAGGCTAAAACTGTGGCCAGCTGCTGATGGGAGAAGAGGGGCAATGAGATCTCCACAGGGAAACATATTTACGATGTTACCAGTAGTGGGGAGGGCCCGGGGGAGCTCTGCATTTTGGACTGTTATGTCAGGAAGCTGTCAGACTCTGAGAACGTGACTATGCTATGTGTGCAAACAAAGAGGAGAGACTTCACGTGCTGGGAGTGTCTCAGCTCTGTAACCTTATCAGTGCACTTTTCTCCCGGTTATAAACCGTGCCATCCTTCTTCCTTCTTGTTTTGGAATGCAGGTTTTACAGTGTTTACATCCACCCTTTCCAACTTCTGCACTTGCGGACAGTTTGTTTTGCCCATCTTGCCTTCCCCGAGCACCTTGGATTCAGCGAGGAAGTAAGAAGCAAGCAGAGTCTGCGCCTTAAAGAACATGCCTTGGCCTAACTTACTCATGAGAAGGATCTTCTCCCGTTCTTCCCTGTATCACTAGGTTGATATTTATGTGAAAGTGCCTCTGGACATTCATTAGGGCATCAAGGCTTAGGTTTTGTTGTTGTTGTTGTTGTTTTTTTAATTTAAGATTCTTATTTTTTACACACAAATTGTTAAAAGGAATGGAAATGGCTTAGGAGCTTTCCCAGGGTTGCCCACTTTAGGGCAATAGTAAAATGTTCGTACACTTTAACGTTTTCATCAGGTCAATCATTTCTAAGCTAGAAGTGTTTTTAGACGAAATCCTGGAGTAACCTTGCTGCCTGTGAGGGTGAGAAATGGAGAGCATTGCCTGGGCCCAGGTACCTGTGCCTCTGTTGATTCTTCTTCTCACGCTTCCTTTTGGCTGTACCGGTTCTACATTTCTATGCAACCCTGCCAAAGCACATTGAACAATCCCTGCTGCTGTAGTACAGCAGCTGTGTGTGTGTGCGTGCCTGCGAGTCTGCTACCTGCCCCGCACGTGGGTTTCATAGCAGAAGTGAGCATCTCCATCGTTGTGTGGGTCTGAATGTTGAGTGAAGTCCCACCTAGCTGATGGGTGCTGAAGGGCAGGAAAGCAGCTTTGTGTGCTGTGCTTTTAGCCACCCCTAGTGAGTAACAGCCTAGGGTACTCCTCTAAGCTGAACTTTCTGAACTGGGCCCCTCTGAGCTTGATGCAGCTCTGCTATTACCTTGCAGCACGACCTCTTTTTATTTTCCCCTGCAACTATACAAGGCAAGTGTTGTGTCTGCTGAGCAGGGGTGTTATAGGAGCATTTGTGACTTGACCAGTGCCATGAAGATGAGCGAGTCACTGAGTGGAGTATTGCAGCTCTGTTGATGAATCTTACGACTGCCAGCGCTTCCTGCTCTTCCAGCCCTAAGGCCTGCCAGTGGTGCTGCCAAAGAACCCCTTCCTGCAGGATTCATCAGTGTCTGAAGGTGTGCTCTGTGGGCAGCCTTGGGTCCGAGTGCCAGCGCCTCGACCCGCAGAGCACGCGTGGTGCTGATGTTGAAGTCCTCCTAGGTCTCTGGAGCTGGAGGGACTTGGGGCATGGTTGGGGTGTTAGTGCCTGGAGTGCGGGCTCCGAGCGCTGAGCAGAGGGGGTTGAACAAAGCACAATGACATAACTTGGCTGTATTTCCTGGCTGGTCTTTCTGAACCCTTGTCACAGGGACAGGAGAACTGTTTATTTTTATTGCACTTTTAATAAATGTTGAATATTCTCAAGGCTTTTTTTTTTTTTTCCTTTCGTTTGAAGTAGTTTGCTTTTTGGGAAAATGACTTGAGAGTAGGTGTGGACAACAGGTCATCCCGAGTGCCATCACCAAATGTTACTGTTCAGGGCCCTGCTTCCCCTGCTTTGAATCTTCCTTTTGTCTGGCTGTGCATGAGTGCAAGGTTCTGCTGCGTGTTAGCTGAACTTCCAACCTGTGTTTCCAAGTACGTGGTTAGAAGGGGAAGCGCGGTGGGACAGCCCCCACAGGGATGCTGTGATGGGCTACTAGGAACAGCTGGAGCTGTGAGGACACCTCTGTGGCGCATTTGCCACCGTAACAGTAGATTCCATGAGGCTGAAGATGTTATTTCCCTCTCACCAGCCCTTAGGTCTCATCAGTGGGAGGTGAACGGTAACAAAGATGTAATGACACAGCACTTCGTTTCTACTAGTGTCCGTTTGCTGGGCTTAGTCCCAGCTGTACCTTGGGTAAAATGCAAGTGCCTTCTCTGCCTTAAGTCTGGGTGAGTCTCCTTTTCCAAGAACACAAATTGGTGCTGTGAAGATATCCTTTCAGTGGCAAGCACAGGGGAAAGGACGGAATGATAAAGTGAGAATCCCTGTCAAGCCCGATGACTTTGGCAGAAGTGGTTACGGTGCCCGGAGTGGTTTCTGCAGACATGTGGCTGGCACAGACAATACCAGCCTGCAGCTGAACAGCAAAGGTGTTGCAGATACAGCACACGCAGCAGCTTTCCACAGCGCTTTTGCATAGCAACAGACTTGAGTTACTTCTGCCGTTGCTTCAGCCTTTTCTTCTAGTTAAAATTAGAATTTCTGGAAAGGGAAACTGGAAGTGTCTTTCATCTCGCTGAGTAGAAGCAGAAGATGAGCAGTCTTTGCAGCTTCTCATTTTTCAGGTCAAACTAGGTAAGCTCAGAGGGAAGTCACACCTGGGACAACACCGCCTAGATGGTAGTAAGTATGAATTTACAGGATAAAGGTGTCCATGTGTGCAGGACTGTGCAACACCAGGACAGCCGATGCATGAGCCGGAGTACGGACATGCCACCTGCCATGTAGCTACCGTGATCTGGGAATGCAGCCGGACTCAGGGCTGCTAAGTGACCACCTCCAACTGCAAGTAAGAAGGGAGATGTGAAGTAATAGCTACAGACTGACACCTTGCATTGTATAAAACATAATTTAATACATACACATATGGTACTTGCACACAATACTGTCTTACATCCATGTGTTTGAATAGAAAACATTTAATCGTAAGCCGCCTTCATCATGAAGACTTTGGTTGATCACTGGTAGAAGATCATTGAGTTAACTAAAAATACAGTGTAAGCAACTGGCCTGTGTCGTAATACTGACACATTTTAAGATTAGGAGGGTAAAGCTGTCAAAAGATGGAATTTCTTTCATTTTGGCAAGTTTGCCTGTGAGAAGTATGAGTGGAGTTCACTGATTAAGTAACGAGGGGCAGGGTTATGCTGCTGTGTCAGTGTGCCTAGCAGAATTTCCCCCTGTTCCAAATCGGTTTCCATGCGGGGATGAGTGATTTTTAAGCATCTTCTCAGGAAAAACGAGTAGAATGGCTGCTCTATTCTGTTCAAAGGCTCATCAGGATGGTAACAACTGAGGTGGTGGGTAGCAGTGGTAGATCCGTGTTTTGTCAGCAGGAGGCAGCATTTACACCTCCAACACAATAACAGCGGAACCGTTTCAAGCGTGTGGAACAAGGTTAATTTTCATCTGCTAATGCGACTTTGACATGTCTTTACCCTCCCAATCCCAGCTTCTCTTAGGAATAATCATGTAGATCCTTCAGTTTTCAAATATAGCCCTTTATTCCCTAAGGGAGTTAGACGAACTACACCCACTGTCACCTGGTATCCAGCCAAGACAGCACACGGCCGTGTGCCATTCAACAAAAACAGCCCTCGAAACCTGTCTGTTGCTTCCAAGGCTCTGGTTCCCGTGGAGAGTTTGGCAGAAGGATGCTGAGACAGCTCCTTGGAGCATTCCTGGGCTGGAGGCAGCTTGACAGACAAGTACTTGGGCAGAGCTCCTGAAAGTGGATGCATGTGTTCAAGGGCAGGCACAGGAGGAGTGTGGGGACTGGGCTTGCGGGGTCTGCCAGACCACAGAATGCTGTCAGGGAATGGTGACGTGGGGAGGGAGCCGACAGCCCCAGGAGATGGGAGCAAGCTAGTGGAAAGGGAGCTGTGTCACAGGTGCTGCCGCTGTGGTGTGCTTAGGGGGGAGATACTCGGGCCTGCTCATCGCCACAGTCCTTGTGAAGCAGCGGAGGTTCCCGGTCTTCAGAGCACACTGGACTGGCCACAGGATGATGCAGAACAGGATGATGATCAACGCAGAGAGGAGGACTATGCGTTTCCAGTCATCGCACATGTCGCAGCGGGACAGCCTCCCAGCTAACCCCGTCGGGGGAGCCTCTGGACTTTCTGGCTTGCTCATGGCGACGTCAATGGAGATACACGAGTCTGGATTCTCCGGGTCATCAGATGACTGGCGGCAGCAGAGCTTGGTCCCTTCCATCCAGAGCACCTTCTCCTGCTGCAGTTCAGGGGGCAGTGTGGCAAGGAGCTCCTTGCTGGTCTGGAGTGCCGGGGCACCTTCCAGAGGGATGCTGGTCAGCTGCCGGCAGAAGGGGCAGGGGAGCTGGTCCTCTGGATGGTTTGGGGGCAGCCCTGTGCTCAGGCGGGCCACACACTCCAGGCAGAAAACGTGGGAGCACTGGAGCAGCTTGGGCGTCTTGAAGGTGTTGTCATAGGTGTTGAAGCAAATGGAACACTCAACGGGGGAGGTTGGCTTCGGAGACGTCGGGTTTGGAGAGCCTGGCTTGTCGGTTGGGGACCTCGCCTTCCTCTTGCCATCTCCTGGGGAGGTGACAACAATGGGGCTGATAGGGATGGGGATTTCATTTGGAGATGCAGGGACCGGGCTGGTGGGAGAGTCTGGTGTGTTGGAGTGCCACAGCTGCGTGAAACACGACATGACGGAGCCCCGGGAAACAAATAGAACCCTGGGAGACTCTGAAAGAGAAGAAAACCACAGCCTTCATTTTAAACAATGTGAAGACACCCATCACCAGACCTATGTTTAACCCCTTAAAAGGAACCAAGAGCAAGTTTGTGGCCTCCACTGCATCCTCACCCTGGAACAGATCCCTGCTACAGGAGGGAATGACACAGGGAGCCTGCTGGAAGCTGCGTACCGAAGGCGAAGTTAAACATCCTGCAAAGAAGCAAGCAACCAGCAGAGATCCAGCCCAAGCCTTTTCACCAGAACCACCATGGCCTTATAGAGGGGTGCAGTCTTTCCCAGTACATGCCTCCCTCTGGGTAGAAAAAACACAAGAACCTACCCCAGCTGGTGCTCCCCGACACCTGAGCAGGGAGGAGAGCAGAAGACTCCATGAGGTCAAGTAGGGACCTCGCTATGGCAGTCTATTAGTCTGGGAAGCACTCAGATATTATGGTGGCAGCATGAGCAAGGCCTAAGAGACAGATAACACTGTTCAGTTGCGGAGGTAGCAGGGGGGTGAATGTCTTCATTGGTGTGCTCAGAGCTCGTGCCGTGAATCATGGTTCTGCAGGCTGCCTAGCAGGCAAGTGAGGCACCACCCAATGATGCTGCCTGGCTCTGCCTATCCACAGTGGGATCTGAACTCCCTCATGTCACGGGAGAACCCAAGGGTGGTGAGGAAACTGTTCTCTTGCAAAGTTTGTTCCATCCTTGGCCCTAAGTAGCACAAGAAGCATCTCTGTCTTGTCACCGTGACACAGCAAGAAAAGCAGTGCTGGAGGAAATGGCCTTGGTGCCAGAGTTAGGGGAATTCTCTATTGTTTCCTTGTTCTGATTTCCCTAGAGAAACAGTTCTTCCCTGTCCTTGGCCCTGGAGAGGTGCCAGCTCGGCCCAAGCTTTGCTACGCCTTGCCATGTGCTCTCTGCTTTGTTGTGGTGTGCAAGCAGGAGCCTTGAGTTTAATGGCCGATACGCCAGTTCTAGCAAATGGGTTTACAACTTCCTCCTGCCTTTTCAGCAACCGAAGTATTTCCTTGGATTCCAGTTATCCCAGGCTAGACACGCAGCTTCGCGTACATCCTGGTATTCACGTATATGACTTTTCAGCTATTGAGCACTTCTACCTGAGAGCAACTGTTTCGTTGGAGGAAATTCCCAGCCAGAGCCCTGATGCTGTATGCCCGGGGAGCATTTTTTTAGGATGTGTCACTGAACTAGCTGGGCTTGATTCTTTGTATTGGGAGATTTACCGATGACAAGCCACAAATGTTCAGATTGCTGCTGTAATTATAGGTCTCCAGTCAGTTCAGCGGTGGCTCACCAGCGCGGGCTAGACAGTTCGTGTCTCAGCATAAAAGGCTAATACAAGGTATCAGAAAGACCACGTACTCCTCACATTGCACAAAAAAAGTCTCCATTATTTAAGAATGAGGTATTCTTCTCCTCTCCCATCCCAACTAGCGTTGCCAGAGCTGAAACCATCCTTAAGAACCTTCCTGCTTTTTTCTTCTCTTATTCTAAATTAAGAAATTTTTGTGAAGCCGCCCCTCAAGTTAAATTTTCAGTCACAGACTTTCTGCACTTTTCAGCAAGTTGTAATGTTGGGGTTTTTTTAATATATTTTTTCTGGCTACAGATCACTGTGCATGTTTTAGCACAATCTGGCAGATGCCGATGAATTACAGATACAAGCCCAAATTGGCACACAAAGATGAGGGAAACTCCTGTGGTTGCTTTGTTTGTACCAAATCTTCTGTTTTGCATAACTCCATCCCCTGTGCCCGGTTCTCTGCAGTCCCTCAGCTTGAGGTGTTTGTCAGAAATTACAAGCAGCAAAACCGGCGGCAGAAGGCAACCACAGAAAGAGAGAGCCTTTGCTTACGCAAAGTGTAATTTCATAACCTATGTGAAAAAGGCTGCTCTGTTGGGGTTTTTAATAGTTGGTCATATGACACCTATAGCAACAGCAATATCTTTATAGTAAACTGGAGGAAGTTTACTCACAAAAGTTGCTTTACAATGACAACAGACACTTTTGCTCGCGTTTTCCCTTTGCTAAAAGTGATTGTGACGCTGTAGATGCCTGTTAGTTTCAATAAATTTAGAGTCTACTTGTTTTTATCAACATCTTGCTGTTATGTGGCACCTTGGTCAGACGTGACGCAGGCAGATGACTTAGGCTGGGAAGATAGGAAGAGTAGGGCACAGAGCTGAGGCATGGGAAAGTCAGATTTCATTCATACCCTGCCCCACTGGACAGGTCAGCCTCTGCCTGCTCCTTGTGTCTTTTGGTGTGTTGCCATAGCGCCGATGCTCAGAAAGTTAAATTGGGTTTGGGCAGCAGCTAAGGCAGGGACCAAGGTTTCTCCTGGGCGCTACTGCTGTACTACAAAACGAGAGGCAGTCGCTAAAGTTGGAGAGTCCCTATGAAGATATGCAGCGTGGAACCTCAGTAGAATTCGTTAGGGTTTGGGGGGTTGTTGTTTTTTGGGTTTTTTCTTTTGTCAGGGGTTTGGTTTTTTTCATTTTTTGGGGGGTTATTTTTGCACTACATAATCATATGTTTTGTTTTGTTGTTTGTTTGTTTGTTTTTAAATACAAGACAATATCTTCAATCTTTCAGACCTCCACGGTCACACTGCATTTCCTCAGACCCTGCAGCTATTTACCTCACCTTCCCAGCTGTTTACCTGGGCTTTCCAGAAACTTTGGGCACGCCAGTAAATAAATAACTAAACGATTCAGAAGAGACACATAAACTCAGATTTAAAACTAAGCAGTTAAGTACTTTTTACTTCCCAAAAAGTTCTAGCAAACTTCTTTCCACACCATAAAACCAGACAAAAGAGAACACACAGTTAAGATAGTGGCCAGGCTGCTCTGTAATATGATTCCCCAATGGTATCTTTAACTCAGAGTAACTGAAGACACGGCAAGTTAAGAGGTGTACAGCAGATTAAAGTCTATAAATACCTGTTCAGAGTGCTGTTTAGAAGGAGAAAAGCATGTTCTGGGCTCTTGATTTCTACCCCTGAAGAGTCTTCTCTCCAGAGGACAGTCTTAGGCTCAGAGTCTTTTGTATTTATAAGCCGCCTTCAGGTATTCGAGCTCCCCAGTAGCTTCCTGAGCTGTTTCCAAGCACGGTAGGTCTGGCAAAACAAGTAACCTCTAACAGCTCCCCGTGTACAAGTGGCCCAGCCGCTGTAACGCAGGTATCTTTTATACCTTCCTGTCTAGAGGTGACTTACCTGCTCCACCTGCCCTTCCCCATCACCACTGAATCACTCCTTGGCTGCCAGCGTGCTCCCGCTCCGGCCGGTTCCTGTGACAAACAGGGCAGGCTGGAATGCTCCTGATAAGGGGGAGCGCTGCCGAGGACACCCCCTGCTCTGCGACGTGAGAAACGTCCGTTTCTTCATCTTCTCTGGGCTGGGGAAGGCCGCCCGCTTTCTGGTAAATCCTCACAGTTCTTTGACTAGCTTGGAGGGATTTTTAATCACTCTTCATAATCTGGTCCACTTTGTCCAGACGTACTGGCCGCCTTTTCACTTCTGAAAGAAAATGTCAGGATGCCTAAAAATGGCAATTATTGTTCACTTGTTTCTTCATGAAGGACAAATAGTTTGAAAGTGCCTTAGATTAAGAGCAGACACAAGATTCTCACAGTCAAATTTTTTGGGATTGGCTGAGAAAGAAATTGTTGCGATAGAAAAATCGAGGATAAGTTTGAAGGCTGTTTATAAATTAATTGAACCACTCTGCACAATCATACATCTGCTTCAAGCTCCTATACAATTGTTCAAAATAATACCGCATAGATTGTCACAGAAAAGGGATTTAATTCTTTGCAGCCTTTGGTTGTAACTGGCATAGAGAAATATTATTAGACCTGCAAACCTTTTGTGGTTCAAAGGACATCAGTCCACGATCCAGAAAAAGAACAGACAAATTTACACTCATGCAGATAAACCAACAAATTTACACTCGTGTAGATAAGGAAACAGGTGGGGAGGGGGGTAGGGGAGTTGGGGTGAGTAACAGAGGAACATTCAATGTTTACTCTAGCTCTTATTTGCTGCAGGTACTGCTTTGTTCAGTTTCTTCAACAACACAGGATGGTCTGTGGATTTTTTTTCAGGATGGTATCAGGAAATCCCTTATTAAAAAATGGTTGAGACACTTCACTCTAAAAACCTATGGAACTGTATTCAGCTCTTGGGACAGAGAAGTGTCTAAATCCCGTAGACTTCAGTGGCAGTCAGATGCAACCGGCTTTGGCTTCCACGTTCTCCTACTTCAGGTCACACTTTGGTTCTAGTGAGTTGAAATCCAAAAGGAGCCTTTTCAAAATGAGAGAAGCATGTTGAAATTACCAAAGTTTTAAATCCCTTTTAGGTTTTAAAACTAACGTTACCTGACCCTTCCAACGGCTAGAAGGATCTGGTCTGGAGCATTGTTCCTCCAGTGGATTCACGACGAGCTCTATGGGTGACTCCAGAAGACAAACACCTCAGTGCAGGATGTAGGTGAAGACTAAACTTTCCCAGATCCGCCTCTCGGGGGTATAGCTCCCTCCGTGGCATGCAGATACACCATAGGAATAACCACCCATACCCTAGACTGAGCACATGATCCCAGCACAGCGTACTCCCCCATCTATTTATGTTGCTGTTCAGGGATGAGGGAAGCTGGGAGCAAACGCTGTCTGCAGCTGACAAAGCAGGATGTCTGATGAATGGATGTAAATCAGATTTTTAAAAGTCTCACTCACTTAGTCACTTGCATAACGTTGAGCCCAGTTTACCAAGGCGCTCAACAACATCTCAGTAACATACTGGCAGGGTAACACACATTCGGTAACACACTGAGGGGAAAAAAAAGGCCTTGTTTTGAGTCTAGCTGAGACACCTATCCCTGGTAGCCAGTGGAGAAACACCGATTCACTTTTTGACCACTCTACAGAAAGACATGGGCACATTCTAAACCCTTTGTCCGCTGGCACGACCAGGATGGATGAACGGCAGCGAGAGCAGCCCACCACCGTTTCAACTGCAGTGCTCCTGAGGCTGGTTTCCCACCAGCCTCACCGCGACTGCCCTGTGGAACACGCCGGGTCCAACCCAGCAGCTGAGAGCCTGGGGCAAACTGGGCTGCCCCACGCATGCCCACACACTCCTCCCCCTGCGCAAGGCACCCAGCGTGCCGAGACCCAGCACCGTATTGGGATGACGATCAGGGCTTGGCTTCCGAAAGTGAGTGGGAGGCTTGCTGTTATTTTTATCTTCGGCTTGGAGGAGTAGACTGAGCATGTCAGGAGCTGCAGCTGCTCTTGGGTGGATCCCAGAGGGTTGGGAGCAATCAGTTGTGAGAGCACATGTTTGCGCTTAAGGATACTGAGTACAAACAGTTACTCCATTAATACTAATTCCTTGAACTTGCATTAGGCATGCACACCTCAGGTGCTTCTCAAAGGTATTCTCTGTGTACAGGTGTAAGGGTATGCAAACAGCAGCCTGATAACACTTGTTCTAAATTGATTTTTGCTAAGCCATGCAGGAATGAAGATGGGAACACTGGGATGAGATGCAGGAGATACGTATCTCTGGTATAAGCATTCTGACCTTGAGCAAAACAATTTCCATGGACTTTTGTGGCTCATTTCTTAAATAAGTAAATAAATAGGTAGATAAAAGAAATACAGTTAAGAAAAGCAATTATGAACCTTTCTTTTTGGTCACAGTCTTAGTCTGAATTGTGTGTTTAGATAGAAACCTTTGAGGGATGGGTGTTGCCTAGTATGTAGGGCTGGTCACTGTGGCTTCAGCCAGAGACCTAAGGCAGGATCCCACTTGCAGAAATACCTGTGATTGAAACACTGAAGCTTTCAGTTGTCACACCATCACCTCTCCTTCTTCTTCCAGCATCAATAGCCATTGCCATCTCATCCAGGACTGCATAAGGATAAGATTTTCTACAAGGTATGTATTCTTTTCAGGGGGATTTAGGAAGGTTTGTGATGTAAAAGGTTATTCCAAACAGCAACTACCAACTGGTTGAAGGTATGACCTTTTAAAAAACTCCACCACTGCCCAAGTATGACTCTCTTCATTCTCTGTGTAGTTCAACTCAGTAGTTAAGCTAAATAGATAAACTGGAAAAAAGTACTGAGACGCAGTACCGCCTGAGTTTTCCCGGCAAACAATTCTTTGACCTTGAGCTTTTTGATCCTACAGTGTTCCTCAGAGTCAGAAGGCCTGATGCTCTATGCAATTAATGCTCCAGGGTGGTAAACAGTACCATTAAGTGATGTTTCCCATGCTAACTCATGGAGCTCTTTTATTTGGTTTCACGTGCAGCTGGCTGCCTAACCAGGTGTTCCCTGTGAAGTCTTATCATTGCAGCAGTAGTTTGCACCTACAGCTAGGCTGGGCTATTTAAATTCCAAAGTATGTATTAGGTACTGTCAGGAAAGGGCCTTGGTGAGTCATCAGATAAGCTAGATGGGAACTCACTGTGGGATACTTTTAATATAATTATATTTTATCCTTCTGTAACTGTTTCTATCAGACAATCTCAAGACTTCACAGACACAGTGAACTAAGCCTTCCAATAACTATGTTTATTGAGGACATTATCTCATTTTACAGCTGGGCAAGTTTTGTGGTTCATGAGAAGCCCAGACAGCATTGAGAAATGCTGCTGTGACCTCTGTGGAAGCAGCAATGCCTGGGCAAGCTGTGCCCCTTAGCATGGCAGAGGGACTTGCCAGAGCGGAGGGGTAAGATTTAAGCAGGCAGGTGGAGTGGGAATTGTGCATTATTGATAAATGTGCACTAAGGTAGCTTGCTACAGCTTCAGAGAAAATCTGCTTCTGTTAGACAGACCCGCAGATTGTGCCCCTCAGGGGACTTCTCTCCTCCAAGTGATGTCCATCTTTACTGACTAGGCCAAGCCCAAGTTCTGGAGCCATGTGCCTCTGTAGTTTAATCTCATTCAAACGCTGGATCCACCTGGTACCTAACTTTGCACTGTTCTTCATTTCCTGTAGTCACCAGGAAAGCACCATGATTAGATAATCATTACAAGGTACAGATGCAACATAGCAATTTTCCTGATACTCTACAACTCATGTGACTATTACTCTTCAGTGGCTTGAGGCTGCATGATTCAGCCACTTGTGGCTAGATTCTCAAATAGCAAGAATAGCATCCATTCCTGGGACATATGGTCAGGTCTTCTTTTCTATCCCATTTTTTCTGAAGGAGTGACTTGGGCCATTGGTGATCCATGATACCATGCCTAGGAGACTGTTGGCTTTCCAAACGTCTATGCTGCTTCTACAGTGTCTTGCAAGGAAAGTTTGATATCAACAATCATAATCAGTGGCTCAAAGGAAGAGCAAATCACACCAGAATTAAGGTCCTTGGCAGTATTCAGTGAGAGTGGCCTTTTTTTCAGTGAAAATGATACTCACAATGTGGCCCATAGAAAGAGTTGACCTAGCTAAAGGGTCATTAGACATTCCCAAGAACTCAGTGCCAGCTCCTTTTGATGCTGCAAGTGGCTCGAATGCAGCTGGAATTGAGATGTAGTGCACATAAAGTGCATGGGAACCAAAGTGATTGTTCTCCTGAAATACAAATGGGATGCTCTTCCCATGTAAAGTATCTGTTGTTGTTGCCAGCCCTAGAATAAGTTATCCAGAGGCAGCTGCAGTCATAGCATGTTGCTGATGAGGGAGACAACCAGCAGGACTAGAGGAGATGACAATAGAAGCAAGGTGAAGGGCGGTGTTAACAAGCTCTCACCAACATGTTGCTAATTGCTCTCATGATTGTCCCACAGAGGTCATGTTCCGGCAGCGTTACTCACTTCCCGGCCCGGTGTGGTGACATGATGAACTTGGGCAATGGCCTGTGATGTCAGAGCTGAGGAGTGAACGTCTGCAGGGACATCTTGCTTCTCCTCTGCAGTGACTTTTCCTTGTGTAACAAGGCACCTGCCCTCTTCCAGCTCCATCCTCCTCTTCCACACCTGAACTCCGCTCAGCTCGACTTCGTCTGTACAGCACCTGTACAGCAGAATAGATGCCTTGCCCCACAGTGGGGGTTGTTTGCACTCAGCAGAGCACATCCAGCCAGGAAGGGGCTGTTGGGGTGTTAATGCATCTGACCAGGGACATTTTCTGGTACGCCATACCTGAATTCCAGTGTGTGGCTCCCCATCAGGTCACTATAGAAAGGATCTGATGGTGGTGGTGATGAGGGGCAGGGTTGTCTGTGGTGTTTGTGGTAAGTGCTCACACCCTGGGAGCTCTCTACTAATACTGACCTTTTGGGGTTACAAATAATGTATTCTGACCTGATCCCTTTTGCTTTCTTCACCCTGCAGCAGTCCACCAACTTGAGAAGGGTCAGATGACTGACACACCTTCTCAGCAATCTCCAAGCATGACAAGCGTGACGCTAAGCTCTCTATTTCTGTCATGTTCTCCCCACACCCAAGGATGAACCAGCAGTCTTCCTTCTCTTATCTTCACCAGTGTAGTCCCACAGTCCATATCTGTGACCCGTAAATCAATGAAGACACTTTTCCTTAAGGCTCAGCAAAGCAAGCGGAATGCTGGACATGGTAACCTCTGTACCTCCCAGCTGCGGGACGGACACCATCACACCTTGGTCTCAGTGGCACTGTATTTTTCCTGCACTGAGCAAGGACAGGAGTTCACCTACTGTCTCCTTCCCCTTCCCATCCCAGAAGCTTAACTATCCCTGAGCCATATCATAGTCCTAAAACTTCGCAGACAGAAATTGTTCCTTCTTTGTGCTCTACCTACCCAACGTAGAAATGATGGCTGTGATGAATAAACATAGGACATGCCATTGTAGCCGCCATTTTTAAACTGTGGTCATTTTATATCCCTATTTTATATACGGTGTCTATATTTGCTTTGCGTTTCTTGAGTTTCTGAAGTACTGATAGTGTTGCTCTTCTCCGGACAGTGGTTGAATGCTTTTCAAGTGTGACACTTCGGTTGCGGCTGGTGCATAATAGGTTTAGTTCTTGTAATTATATCTGCAGTTGGATATTCATTTGTCTTACTAACATATACAGTTCATCATTCTACTGCTTAAGGGAGTGTAGGATAATATCCCAGGTGTGAGACTGGCTAGAAGTACAGTAAGAAAAATATCCTAGTGAGCTGTCCATGCTGAAGAGAGCAAATTATACTTCAGTCCTAAAGAATGTGGCGGGACAAGAATACAAAACGTATCCTCACATGAATTTGTCAAAGCATTAGTAGATGCAGAGATGTAAAGTGAGTTCCAGTAAGATAAGGCAAAGCGAAAAGCAGTTAGTGTTGGCACAAGGGTAAAACGTCCTTCCAGTGCATCAGATAATTTATCACCATTACCCTTATATGGAGAGATAAAAAGAACATAAGGATGTTCTTTGTGCCTTCATAGAAGTTTAATTTACAACTTCATCCCGGGGTCTGGTTCTGTCCCCGAACACTTTCTGACATATGGATCCGAGCTGGAGAGACACTCTCACACTCAGCATCCTATCAAGAGATATCATTTCAGTTAATGATTCAAAGGGAAAGAGCAAGCATGAGTGATGTCCTTTTAATATACTTCTACCATTTTCCATATGCATATTTATTATGCTATTTTAGCAAAGTAGGACACTAGAGCCCTTTGCAGCTCACGCCTCAGGCTCCAAGTTATTGGTGTTCACTCTAGGGACGGGCAGGGTCACAAAAGTTGGTGTTTCCTATGTGTGGACTATAGAGAATGCAACTAGGGGATAGCTCACCAGATCCTCAGCGGATACAAAGTGGGTTTTACACTGGGCTACTCGAGTTGCCCAGTGTGCTCACAATCACTGAGGAGCCAGGGCTCAGAGGAATAAGCAGACTGGCACTTGAGCAGCCTTGGTGTCTGCTGGGGCAGCTCTCTTGCCTTCGGTGTGCCTACACACACAGCTGCACAGAGCTGCTCTCATTCTGGGTCCATCATCCTGCCACAGTCTTTGTACACTGCATACTCCAAATTATATGCCCTGGACCCTTCGCTCAGCACTTCACACAGCACAGAGCACGGCTGCCCTTCAATTCTAGCTTAACAGCGATATTCCAGTGTAGTTACTGGACGGGAACTCTGCCCAGACACGGGCTGCCTGTCCCAGCAGAGCAGAAGTAGGAACTTGGAAGAGGGTTGTGGGATTTGGCTCTCTGCAGATAAAAAGCAGAATCCCTTATGCATGTGATAAAACACAGAGACACAGTACAATATTTGTATTCACAGTGTGAACCGCTTTCCATCTGTTAATACAGATACAAACTCTACTTTACATATAAAATGCAAATGTTTGTGGGTTTTTTTACACTCGCTTCCTTCAAGCTTAATCCTACGCTAAACAACAACTACTACAGTGAGTTCAGTGGAAAATGAGGATGCTCAGCAGCTTCTGGGAACAGACCTTTGGCTCTCACAAACTCAGCATTGTACCTTGCCACTCATTCTGAGTAAAAAGTACCCTCCAACAGAAGAATACACTTTTTTAAAGTTGAAATAGAATCGCTGCACATTCTCCATAGAAATCCTCCATCTAGTTAGCAGGATGAAAGATTAAGTTCAAGATTGTGGATCTGGGGTAGCAAATCCCCAGAGACCTGATTCTGAATTCAATTTTCAAGGATGTCATATGGCCGTACATGCCTCAGGGTACTACATGAACCACACGCCTTAGAGATTCCTCCTACCACTGTGCCACCTCTGTGAAACACATCAGTGAAGGTAGTTAGGCGCTCTTGCTTAGCTGTGAGCCTTTTGTGAAAGGGAAATATCGGCACAGATATGCTGGTTGAACTTACACCAGGGAAGGACTGGCCTCCAGCCTTCCTACTACGAGTTTATGTTGCAGGCTTCCCACCCTTTTGCCTGGACCTTCTCCCAGGTGTAGAATTACCCAGGCAACATCCCCCTGGATGGTCAACACCTGGATGTAGTTAGTCCTCAAGTAAATGGCTCTCACTGATCAGGACATGAAGTGAGAGAAGGGCTCGTCTGGAGGGACCTTGATGTGTATTTAATGTACCTAATGCAGACAGTGAGTAGTTTAGCAATGGATATAATATTAACAGCTAAACTAATTGTGTACCAATTTGCTTTTCCTAAATGCAATCTTAAATGTTTGTACAATCAACATGGAATAAATAATTAAGTTTCTCTAATCCTCCTTGCCACTCTTGCTAATGATCAATATTTATATGTAAAAGGATATTTTTTTTAAGAACATCAAGCTTCCCTGGGTCTCCTAAGTGCCTTTTTTTTTCCACATCTTGTGCTTCCTGACCTGTGAACAGCCTAAGTTAGGCTTAACACAGTTTCCACTAGGGAAATAAATATTGGCTGTGATGCAGGTGTCAGGAGGGGACAGGTCTCTCTGTTATAAAAGGGCCTTTGATCAAAACTGACATCAGGGAGACAGAGGTGTGGAAAAAACCTAGGAAGGTCTCGGTGAACTGTGACAATGGTGACAACACATGGAGAAGAAAACAAAGCGTATGTGTACAGCTTTGCAGATTTATGAGATGCACTACAAATCCATCAGTTCTGTATTTCTTCACATGTATGGCATAATGAATGTGTCTCAGTCCACCATGCCATGCGTTCTTGAAAGAGGGGCTTCAGTGCTAAAGGGGTTGGTTCGTGGCTCCAGTACTAGTCCAGTAATGGGCATATTGGCCAGGCTAAATGACTGCTTCACCCGCTTTGTTCAGTCCATCGTGTACCTCTTCTCACAGACAAGGAGACACAAAAATTAAATAAGCTCTAGAACCAGTTGCTGTTCTTTTTCTCCCCTGACCTGAAAAGTATTGGGATAATATTCAATGGCAACTTTTTGATTTGCAATTTAGATTAAACTGAATAATTCAAATTAATACCCAAACACAAACCTGACACGTCAATGACTATTCCTATTATTGCATTCTCTTTACAGAAGGGAAGTTAAATACTGACAGGACTGGTGTGTCTGAAGGGAGGTGGGAATCTTGGGGCTTCAGTTTTTCAAACATAAGGAAGATTTGTCTTTCCATTTCTTGCTTTATTGTTATTTTCTGTAATCGGGAATTCTACAACAAAATATATTGAAACAATTTTTTGCCATGTGCTTTTTATTTTGCGCATCATTCAGGTTTAATTTAAATGTCCTTCAGATAGTTCAAATGACGTAGAGCCGCCTTCCTCACCCAAAAATACCTGCTCCTTTCATGTTTTAAGTGTAGCGCAAGCACAACGCTGAGTTGACGGGAGAATTATAGTCCTGGAAACAGACTGCCATGTCATAAAAATAAGTTCTTGATGCTTGATCGGTGGGATAGATGGTACTGCGCCACTTGCAAACCGAGTCACCTCAGGAAAGATAGATGAAGCATTTACAGAAGAGACAGGTCATCTCCATGGTTTTTCTTTCAACTATGGAACATCCTACTAAGTCTTATTATTAGTAACAGAGAGAGAGTGCGGTAGTTTTTATTTTTGTAGCTGTGGTGCTCACAGGTGGCGAGCTATAAACCCACAGAAAGTCTTGGCTTGACCCTGCAGTATTTACAGTGAAAGGGAAAGGAAAAGAAAAGCAGTTCGGTGCATAAGGCTCCAAGCATCTTTTGTTTAGGAAATTCCTCTTTGCATGGAGCACTTTGATTCAGATTTTATTCCCACACTCACCTCCCTGGAGCACCCACCCCCAGGGAAACAAAACTACACCTCACTTCATTCTGCTTTTTTTATGTACGAGATGTGGCCGGTTGTAAGAGAGAGCTTTAAACCTACGCTGTCTGCTGTGTGCTGAGGCAGTTTGAAGTGCTACTGCCCTGAAGATGTCATTCTGAGCGTGGCAGCCTCCAGCAAGCAGGAGATCACACACGGTAGTAGTGTACAGTATGGATTTCACAGCCATGAGTGGGTTTCTGGAAAATTGCTGGTTCCTCTGTTCACTTCCCGTGTCTACAAGGATGCACATTACGTGCTGGCTTTCCAGCCCTGGATAAACACACACTGCCTCATCTCTCCTGTTGCCTCAGGTGATGGGGAAGGAATACCATGGAAGGGAAGGAGGATCAGACTGGTTTAGGGATGTGGGTTCCCATCGCTCGTGGCGACTTTGTTGTCCACCCAGTAGGTTGAGAACATGACGCTGTAGAAACTCTGCAAAGTGCCATTGCCCACCGGACCCCTGTGGAGCCCCTGTGGAGTGACGGCTTTGGGCACAGAACAGCTTGTCAGAGCCATGATTAGATCATACCTTCCCCACCACTCATCCTATCCTCAGTTCTTGAGACAAAAATGCTAAAATTGCACGAAGGTGAGCATTTGGTTTCATTCTCTGAAGGGTTAAACACATGTTTTCATGAACTGGCAGATGAATTCCTGAATTCTTTATTGCGTTAGACTGATTTGCCATATTCTTCTTTATACTTTTCCCTGGGTCTAGTTGCTCTCTTTTCCTTGTAGACTCTTTTATCAACATTCAGATATTCATAGAACATCTCTTTTGTTTATTCTACTTATTTGTTTGTATTGACTGTGAACAAAGTTGTATTTAAATACTGCTGCATGTGGGGGGGACATGTTTCTTCTGGACGCAGAAACCTGGAGATTTAGTAGCTGTTAAATAAAAGAGGAGAAGAGAAAGAAATCATTATATCTTTTGCTCACTGTAAAGCAAGCAAAGGGTTTAAAAACATTCCAGACCAGAGATCTGACTAGCAAGCTCCTGCAGGTGTGCCCATTGAGTAGGTGATAATTTGGGAGGACTGGAATATAAATAGGAAAGACCAAGGCTAGGAAGGATTTTTCCTTCTTCTTCTTCATGTGTGTGCGTTGGTTTTCTTTCATGAACTGAAGACACGATAGCGCTACTCAAATGCTGGAAGATTAACTTGAAGACAGTGAGTTGTAATTATAATCTTGATGTCCATTAATGTCCTACCTGACAGGTTGTGAGCTGCAGAGTGGAAGCTGGTGGTGAGTTCTATTTTATGGAAGTTATGTCACTCAGCAAAGTCTTATGGAAGATAGCACAAGGTTGTCATGACTGGCCCTCCAAAGAGAATTTCCTTTCTAGTATGCGGATTGGGTAGCTAACCCTAGTGAACAGGTTATTTTCTATAAGCCTCTCTTGCTGTAAACTGAACCAATTTAAATCAAAATGTAAGTTTTAAAGCTAGCAATGGGTTTCTCTTGTTATTCAAGACAACAGCTTAAAGCTCAATTTGTGGAAGAGTCTGGGAATGCAAAAGTGAGGT
Source organism: Rhynochetos jubatus (assembly GCA_027574665.1). Lineage (NCBI taxonomy): Eukaryota > Metazoa > Chordata > Aves > Eurypygiformes > Rhynochetidae > Rhynochetos > Rhynochetos jubatus. The sequence goes on from CM050669.1 coordinate 6,942,099, forward strand.
TTTGTAGCAAGAGGTAATAGCTTTTCCTAGATAAATTCTGCTAAGCTTTCAGCTGTGAGAATGGCTGAAAGAAAATTGCCCTGAACTTAAATGGAGAGATGTGGATCTGAGGCCGGGCATCATGTGCTGGTGTTCCCCAGAACTATGGGAATTACTTACTTCCATAAAAGCAACAAAGGTGCCAGACTCCTCCCTCTTTCTGCAGCTCCATGCGTGCCTTTTGAAGTATGTTGTGAATTTCCTGGATATGAGAAAGGTCTTTACAAAGCATCAACTGCTGGCCCAGGATCGGAAAACGCAAGCCCCAGGGGACAGCTGAATAAATGGCAGAAACCTCATATTCCATTCTCCTGTAAGCAGGAGAGCCATCAAATTACCCCATTTCAGGGGCTGTGACAGAAGCCTCCTGGCAGGAAATCCTGTTGCGCAAATCTGTTTCCTCGTTGCTTCCTGTGCTGTAATTTTTTCAATCCATCTCCTGAATGCTGTGAAGGACTGAGGGACCTGAGGTTTTGCTGTGTCTTGATTTATTCTTCACTTGACTTTTCTCTCAGGTCCTTCTGAGAAATCCTAAAGCCAAAATCGTTCTCTCCTGGATGCTCTAGTGCCCTTTCTGCCCACTCTGGAAGATTTGTAAGTATTGAATTGTGAGCTGATTTATTCTGCGGCTCAGCAATTGAGTCTTCTGTGAAAAGAGCACAGATGTGAAAGAGGTGCTGATAAAGGAGGAATGCACTGGATTGTGACAATGCAAAAGGCAGTGAGAAAATGCATCAATCCAGATAAAGAAATTCTTCAGGGTAGTAGAGCAGATTTGCTTTACAGCTTTTGGGGTTGTGCCGCTCTGATAATTGTTCAGATGTGCCTGGGATGCTCAAGACTCCTTTCTTTGATGAAAAAGGAAGATGAATTGCTTCTGTATATATACCCATATACTTCACATATGGAAAGGACTGTGAGCTCTTCTGTGTTTACATATACACATGTAAAAATATAGATATAAAACAATATATATGTTTATTTTATATATATATAAATAACCTGCTATCATCTGAATCATTGCTCTGAGTAACTGCTGGGGAGATACAAATATGCATGTGCCAGACGTGTGTCCACCTTGTTTAATAGTTATATTCTCCATTAGCCCAAAAGGCCTCCTAGCCCAGACTCTCTGAAGAGAAGTGCCTTTGGTGGCACGCTGTGTGCGCTGGCTGTGTTTAACAGTACTTCTGGCTGCTTTAGATTCAAACACAAGTGTTGTGAATATATTGCAGAGTGTCGTCTTAAGATCACAGCTTCATTTAAAAAAAGTACTACTTTGTAAAGCAGTTATACAGGAAACAAGTCACTGGGGGCGGAGGGGGGAAACCCACAAACAACTAACCCCAAAAAACTCCAGGGACAGCAGAAATTATGACACTACATGTTTAAAATGCAGTAGCAATTCTTCTGATTGCTCAAGCGTATTATGCTCTTGCTCCTGCCCTCAGCTTAAGACCACTGCTGTTCCTAGCCCAGATACTGCTCATTCATTTGCAAACAAATTCTAGTTAATTTATAGCACGTGATGCAAATATGCAATGCCCTGATCTCTTTAGACTTCTAAGATATACTTTCACTGACATCGATTTTTGTGCATATCAAGCCAAATGAAAAATCTTACCAAAGCAGAATGCAATTTACTTTTCGATAAAACTTAAATGGAAGTCAATATATCACTGAAAATCTCTTTTTCAGTGTAACCGTAATTAAAGCTATATATTACTGGAAGCATTAAAACTTTAATACACTTTCATGTATATTTATATAGCTCATATTTTATCTTTGTACTTGCAGTAGGTGCCTCAAGAGTGATTCCTCACCTCCCTTTTCTCCCTCCCTCCCCTTCTCTCTGTATGTAATGTATAGATAATGTGTGCAAAGACATGGAAATTCAACAAGATTTAAACCTTATTAGCTGTAATTCATATAATTATCATATTTGATAAATTCACCTTCAACTAAACATGCAAAAATAAATGTTTCATTAAGAATGATGAATATTTATGTTTTTCCACCTCCTACCTTTGTGTGCTTTACAAATATTTGCATATCAAGGCACTGTTTTGTTTTATAACAAAGAACGAACACCTCAGGAGGCAAAAACTGAATCTGTAATATCTCTTGTCCACACTGAAATGGGTTAAATGGAAAGCTAGATTCTCCTCATGTGATAAATCAGCAGATAGTTGGGGGTTTGGGGACTGACAAATTTTGTTTCAGGACAGGGGAATCAACAGAATTTTCCATGAGTATTATTCATCTATACGAGTGGTTTAGTTCTATAGGCTATTTCTGTACCTGGATAATGCTTTTCAATACTTTTTTTCTAGGCAAACATTGTCTTTAATATTAGGGTGGGACAATCTGCTTTGGAGGTTATGGTCTTTCGGTGTGTAGACTGATTAAACTACGTAATATTTATGGTCTTAACGTTCTAAGCTGAAATTATAGTTCCTTACCAAAGAAAATACAGAAGTTCTTATCTGTCATGCATTGACCTTCATCTGCCGGGTGGGGGATGGTTATGCATTTAAAACCGCATTTCACAGTTGTCATTGATACAGCTTCAAAATTGTGTAACAGCATTTATGTGGTCAAAAAACACATATGAACATTGTATTGCAATATGGGAGAAAGCTTTTTATGAAATTCCTAGAAATGTATTCTAATGTCTAAGGTTCTATCATAAATCCAGACAAAGCTAACCAATACCACTGTGTGTACAGGGAGGAATGGCCCAAGTCATGATGTAACGATGTCCAGGTTCCTCCCAGTCTGGTTCTTGACAAGGTCATACCCTGGGCAGTACTTTACAGGATGATGGCTGTGCTCAGAACGAGGGACAAAGCACGGAATAGCAGTCACAAAGGTGAGACAGCAGCTCTTGGGTCTTACCAGCGTGCTGCAGGTAGAGGGCAAAGGCAAGGTAAAGGTGATGAGCAATTCCCAGCATGTCTAAATGCCAGATGAAGCCTAAAAGGTTCTTAATTTGCATGCCACAGCTCTACATTTCAGAACATTGCTAGTCCTCATATGCATGTAAAATAGCAACGGGCGTGGGGGGAACCCACATAAAAGACCAAGCCATAACGATGACAGCCCCTTGCAGAACAACCTTGCTGTGCCTGTGGTACCTAATCTGTGATTTGCAGATTATCTGAGAATGTGTACATTACCTCTAAGGGATTTACGTATGAGTATTTAGCTAAGAAAAACAAAGGTAACTTCTCCTGTGCAGGAGTTCCTCGTAAAGGACTCTACACCTCCATTAGAGAAAACAACAGAAAATCAGGAAGCGTGGAAAAGCACTGTACAAACCAGAAGTGTTCAACTTGTATTCTTTACTTGCATACTACAATAAGAGCAGTGCAATTACACAGGCAAAGCCATTTAGCTATCTGATAAGCAGTGTCCTTACAATAACTCCTGGCTTTCCACCGGTGTCAATAAAACCACAAGCACAGCAGCAGATTACCTGTGAGAGTGTGGCAACGCTTTTTACAGTAAACATAGTTACAGACCATTGGTTTCCGTATTTTTAAGAGAAGGAAGGTTTACCATCAACAGGGAGAATGCTGTATGCTTCTGACCTTACTGGTTTAGTGTTCTGTGTGCTTGGTGTTGGTTTTTTGGGGGGTTGTTTTGGCTTTTTAGGCAGGAAAAATTTTTGTTTTGGTGCAATATTCTTATTAATACTTGAACAAACTTTCTTGAACTGCTTTTTGTTCCCATGAGCTTTCATCTTCAGCTCTTTCTACCTGTATTTCTCAGGATAAAACTTGAATTGCAGCTGGTGTATCGTAAACACAGACCCTCAAAATATTTTAAATGGAAAGGTACTTGTGTGCACTGTGAAATGAACAGGCAGGAAGGTAATATAGGGTGGCTCTAGCCTGTGTAGGGGGGAAAGGACTTGTATTCTTCTGTCATAAATTATAGCAACCTTGGACATAGAATAACCTCTTGGCTTTTGAATGCCTTTTGTTCATTATCAGACTACATGTAGCTTGTGAATCTCTTATCTCATACCCTGCTGTAATGCAGCAGCTATTATGCCCATCTGTTGTTTTCTTTTGAACTCTGGAAACATCTCCTGTAAGCATCATGTCTGTGACTGCCTTTCCTTCGTCTTCTACTTTTAAACTTTCTAGATTTACCATAAAAAGCGGTTGTGATTTCATTTTCCTTTCTAGAGCACTGCCTTAAAAGAAAGAGTTTAAAGGAAACTTACCAACTATATTTTATTTATAAATCAAATGATATGCTTGTTCATCCTGGTAATATTAAAAATCCCAGCTTAATAATAGTAGAGCAAGTTACTTTGATAGTACTATATTAGTTTCAAACTGTCCATGAAGACTGGTCTGGAATTCCCCCTCCCTGCTGCCACCTGCTCAGCAAAAGTGAGCAAATGAAAGATGTAAATGGTGTATTGGGAGCAGAAAACCTTAAGCAAAGGGCTGCTGCTTGGTAGGAGCCTCATACGTGGCAGTAGATGTATGTTTTAGTTGAAATGGGTAACATTTGAAACACCCTTTGGCTTGACTGAAGGATGGTTCTCAAGGAGGTGTCTAACTCCCATAGATCACACAAAGAAAAGTCAGGAAACCCTCTCCATTTCTCAATTAACAGTGAAGTAAGCTCAAAATGATGACTGTTAAGCTGCCCCAGTCTATCCAATTGCACTGGTAATACAGCTCCGAAGGTTGCTATATGTGTCAGGAATATATCAAGGTGTTTCCTCAGTTAACAGAAATATTGCCAGTGGATTAGCAGACCACAAAACGACGTCAGTCCCAGCAGTGATTCCCTCCGCAAGGCAACTACTGTTTTTACTTCTGATACCAAGTCATATCTGCTCAAGAGCAATAACTTTCTGCCTGACTGCCTAGCTGTGTGCCACCCAGGTAATCTTCCAGGAAAAGTATGGGATGAGCCAATGCACCTGTGAAAGGCAGTATCATTTACCATCTGGCATGCGTCGTTTGAGTCTTATTAAAAAGTTTACAAATAACTTGTATATTTTTCTTAAAAACAGAAAGCTTTTGAGCTTTTCCTTAATATTAACGCAAATCTACCAGTAGACTTTTATCACTGAAAGCTGATCTGAAAGGGAAAAGGCTTAAGCCTTCCTACTCCTGCTTTGATCAGAGGCAGGCTTTGGAAACTGTCGATAGGAAGTCGGCAGTGCTTGCTTAGTGAAGAGAAACCCTGGATATTTGAGATGTTAGAGACACTGTCAGAGTAAACAGCCTAATTGATAGAATTCCAGAGTAGAAGATTGAAGCTCATGATTAATTTGGGGCAGTTTGAATGGGAGTGAGTAGATAGAAGAACTGATGCTCTAATTAACTGGAAATCAGATCTGGGAAAACTTGTCAGCATTGGTGCAGATGGTGTTAGGTTCCACATGAGCCAATACTGCGAGGCTTTTCCTTAGGGATCTGGTATTCACTGAAAAACAGCATTGGTCAAAGAAATAAGGAATAGAGTATGCTCAAAGGCATCCAGCTTTCTACAGTCACCTGTAGTCTCGTCCCCATTCCCCAAATCTTTCAAAGCATCCTTTCAGACCGCAGTATCGAAAAGCAGTTGGCCATCATCTCTGCCGTGGATGAAAGGAATCAGGCTACCTGCTAGCGTGCCGTTAGCAACTTCACAGAGCGCCTTTCTGCGGCAGCAGCTGTCGCGCAGAGCAGCGGTCTCTGAAGGCAATCATCGCCCGAACAACTGCGCGCTGTATCCTCTGCTTTGTTCCAGAGCCGCCGTGTAACGTGCAAAGCGAGAGTGCCTTCGCTTCGTCTCGGGGGAGACCTTGGTAACCGCCTCAATCAATTGTTGAAAGCCACAGATCAGGAACTCGAACTGACAGAACACTTGGGTGGCAGTTGCGTGCAGAGAGAGAGGAGTCAGGAGGCCGTGCACAGAAATCTAATGAATACAACCGCTGCGAAAGCAAGAAAAAGACAAACCTGCAGGATGCTGAAATACCTCCTAAACACGGCAGAAACAGTGCACTTTCCTCCCAGCTACGCAAATTTCTAGAGATGTCTATGTATTATACAGTCACACTGGAAACACGCTCCAGAGAAAATGGATAATATAATCTAAAAAACTGGTTTTTAATTTCTCACAGCCTGACAATAGAGTGGATAGAGTAGATCTCTCTGTTCAGTAACAAACAATAATAGTTGTTTTATTTTGAAGCAATTTGTAATTCTGTCTACTAAAGGAATGTTAATTTTGACACCTTTTCTGCCAAATGCTCAAACCAATATGCAACAGTTAAAACCACTGCAGCTGTGTCTGCCAGCATCACTTTGAAAAGATGTCTGGATGTGCCGTGCGAGAAAACCTGAATAAACAGTGCTGAATGGAATAATTCAATGCAGTAAGAATTGTTTTTAAAGCTCTACTGAGGTATAGTAGTCACATTTGGAAAAGATTTTATTCATCATGTGTCTGGTTGGAGTGAATTGTCACAGTAGGTTGGATGTTCACACAGGGAAACTTCCCCACTTTCCAAGCCAAGGGTGGGGGAAAAGGTCACTGCAAAAAGGTGTTTGAACCATATGTCCCATTCATTTAGTCACTCTTTTGATAAAATACAAGCTCGTGAGCAGCAACCTACTTTTGAAGGCCTGCACTTCAGTTTTATTGCTGCAGTGCCAGTAACTATGGGACCAGCCAGAAAGGCAGATATTTAGTGTATTCATTTTTTTTCTGGCGTCTGCAATCCTTTTCCATCCGAATTAGGGATGAGGAGAAGGACATGACACCACCGAAAAACTAGCTCTGCCTGTCCATGAGCAGAACTTTTTCTTGCCTTGTAAATTATGTTTGTTGTCCCCACATTCAAAACTCACAATTTCTACCTATCCCTCCTCCGTCTATAACCTTGAAAGCAGCGTATCTTGTACAGGCATGTTGTAGAGAAAGATACTGAGTTTTATAGCATTATGGAGAAATGTACTAAGTTTGGGCATCAACTACTAAACTATTCATAAGATTTAAATCACAGCCTCTTACATGCATTGGATCTGTCAGGCAAGAAAAATTCCAATCACACTGTCCCACTACGTATTCATCCAAGTGCCCTGTTTTGTGAAATGCTGATAGAAGGCTGGGGTGTGAAGAGTTCACAAAAAGCTTACGAAGCTGCAGAACACATTTCAAGTGACACGTTTATAAAATAATGCAAACCCACAAGACACACCTAAAGAAAGAAGGTGAGAAATGCTTTTCCTGGCTACGAAGTTATCGTAAATTTTACAGTGAGCAGATTAAAAGGCAGAAGGCTTAATCTTTGAAGGATAAATTAATATTGAAGTAGTGCTTTTAAGTCAAAATACTTCATCAAAGTATAATTTTATGTGTCTTTGCATAGAGTAACTCATTCAATCCAAAGGTATTTGAGGATCGTTTTAACTGTTCTGCTAATGTGTGATTTATGCCTCTCAAAGGACTGTGTAACCGCAAATGAAACCAATAGCTTGTAGTTTCAGCACTTTACCTGCTCTGTATTTATCAGAAGCTGCATTCTGTGTATCATTGGGTGCTACACACAAAGAGCAGAAAGACAAAGTCCATCCACCCGCTTTTTCATCTCCTTTTAGCAAGCGCGTACTGAATTAAACCATATATTCACACTTTGTGGGAGAAACTGTAGGACTGCTGTAATAAAAGCTCAGTGGAAGCTTTTTCTTGCTGACTACTTCAGTCTTGAGCATAAGTAGTGCGCTTAATTCTTTATTGGAGATTCTAGGTTCTGCTCTGAAATATTGCACCTACTTTGGAAAAATAAAATCACAGGAAACTGCAGTTCTTCTGAGGTATGCAGAATAGGAAATTTGTGAAGAGCTGCATGTAGTTTTCATCTGCACAGTTATATAAATATTCAATAAAATTGAACAGGAATTTTCCTGGTCAATATTTTTTCTTTATTATACTTAACTAAATAGTTCCTTCCTTAGCTGGAAAAACGTATTTCCGTATGCGGTCCAGGAGCGAGCAAACTTCAGAGAATTTAAACATGTCAAGATCTTCCATCAGATAAAAACATTCTATAGAATTTTTATTGATGAGGGTTGGCATTGTCTATCATCTTTGTATTTTAAACTTGTTACAGAAGGTACCGTCACCTCAAACTTGGGACACATTTTTTTAACTCTCCTTTTCAAGATGCCGGTAACTCCTGTTGCATGCAGGCGTGGATCCCAGATCCGACGTGCAGCTTTTACCTGGCATCCCAGTTCAGGCCTCTGTTTTGCCAAGAGATCCTGCCCTTTCTGCCGCATTTCAGCAGTAGGTACGTGGGCTGAGACCTGGTGGTATCCCTACGCTGAGGTGAGCAGCTCTGTGGTGGATGTCATCCCCTGCCCAGCGTTTCCCACGGCTTCCTTTCCTCCTCGGAGATCCCAGTGCTGGTCAGGATGGTGCAAGGAGGCAACATCGAAGGGCTTGTGTGAAGGCTTGGGAGGAGTTCGGCCGTGCCGTCGCCTCCTTCTGTCCCCTATCCCGACTGAAACATGCAGTTCTTTCTCCACGACATCCCCCCACCCCGGCAGGAGACCCGAGGGACGGGTGAGTAGGCCTCCGCCTCCCTCCCGTCATCCCTTTCGGGGCGTCCGCGTCGCCTAGCAACGCCTAAGATGGCCGCGCCCGCGCGAGGCACACCGGGAGTCGCAGTGCCGGGACCGCCGGTCCCTCGGAGCTGTCTCCAGCCGCGGGACTCCCTTTCCCAGGGAGGAGAGGCTGCGGGAAAGGGCTGACGGAGGGGCGCTTACCTGCGGGAGGAGGGCACAGGTAGGGCGCGGCACGGCGGCTGCTGGGACTTGTAGTTCCGAGCCGGCGGCCCGTTCGCGCAGCCTGAGCTCGGGCCGGCGGAGGGGGAACTACAACTCCCAGGGCTCCAGGGAAGGAGCGGGCTGGGCACCGCCTGAGGGCGGGGGGTACGAAAGGGAACCTGCCGCCGGTGCTGCCCGGAGGTCGCTCCCCCAGGTCAGGAGGCGGCGGGGGAGGGCGGCTGGTTCCTTAGGCGGCGAAGGGGTGTGGGGCGGAGGGAGGGCGGCGAGCCCCAGGGAGGGCGGCTGAGCCCCCCGGGCGTCGCCCCATTGTTCGGGGCGTGGGAGCGGCCGCCGGGCAGGTGAGGCGAGGCTGCCAGAGCTCCGCCGCAGCCTCCGGTGCGGCCTTGGGCGGCAGCGGGCCCTGCCGGGGCCGCGGGGAGGGGAGCGTCTGCCGGGCGGGGCCCAGGGCCATCCCCGCGGCGTCGGGCTGCCGGGAGAGGCGGCGGCGTGAGCAGGGGCGTCCCGGGGGTGAGGGAGCAGCGGCAGTGGTTTGCCACGGAGGGTAGAAGTCGCCCCTCGTTCCTCCTTGCTCAGGTTTTCCAAGGCTGCTTGGTTCCTGCTACGTTTCACGGTGAAGTGTGGTTTTATGGAGACGCGTTTGGGAACGAGTCATCCGTTCTCGAGGTCCAATAAAACTTTGGATACTTTATTTTCCTAATAAGCTATCTCAGTTTACTACAGGTTTCCGCAATCGGAGACTTTTTAGGGTTCTGGGTGGTTTGTAGCTTTTTGTTTTGCAGTTTTTATCTGGATAAACTTCTAATATGTACCTCTATAATACAGATTTTTGTTGCACTGTTTAGGGAGGGGAAAAACACCACCAAAACCCCTGAACAGGCCATGCCTATGTTCAGTTCCCAAAGCATCTTTCCCTGTAGCGTGTAGCTATACTCTTGGCAACCAAACTGTATCCGTACTCACTTCTGCTCTCGGTTTTTGAAGGCTGCAGTGATTGTTGTAACAGTAGAATGTGCTACTGCCAAATTACAGCTGACTGAACAACAGTAAGCGTTGGTGTTAATTAGTGTTTGCTCTAGGCGCATTCCAGGTATGTAACTGCTTTTGAAGCAAAGCCTCGCTTGAAGTAGACACCTTCCTTGTCTCGAGCGGAAGGTGTGCGTTTTTAATTGTTGCTTGCTGCCCTGTTGCATAATCGTTTTGATGTAAGGGTAGGGATGGCAGTTCTTTTTCATGGGTGCGTGTTAAGAAAGCTGGAAAAACGAGTCCTCCTTCAGCTTTAATTTATAAAAGATTGTTCTAAGCACAACCCGTATCTGTTCTCCTACCGTGCAGGTTTATTGCGAAACAGTTGCAGGGTCAATGAGAAATTAGCTGCAAACCACATACCACAAGCATTCCGTGGTATCTGAGGAAGATGCGGTGTTGTAGTGCTCACCTCTGAAGTTGCTGGTAAGTGAGAGTTCAGGCCTTCACAGGTTTGTTTGTGAGACTGCGTTTTCACTTTTCTGGTTTCACAGTTTTAGCGTGGCTGTTTCGAGGTTACATTAGAGTTAAAAAGCCTTTGGCAGCAGAACGAGTGTGGTACAGTTTCAAACTCTGATCTGCTGGATGAATTATGAAAGTACCTGAAATCAGGCAACGTTTCTTCTTCCTGCTGCTTTTTCCCCTGCACCTGAAATGATGATTTTGCTTAAACAGTGCTCCAGCAACACTTTAAGCAACGAGGCTCTGGATAATACAAGAGAAATACTAGATACACAGTTATGTGTGGAAAATGTAGACAAAGATGAATGAAAGAACACTTGCTTCCAGGAGTGTGAGGAAAAAGTCTTTTATTGCTTAGTGTTCCTGAATTGTTTACGTTCTTTTTTTTTTTTTAAGCAACAAGAAGAAGAATTCCCTTAGTGAGTCTTGATGTGTTTAACTTATGTGTATTGTGGCACTTGAGATCTAAGCTGACAGTGATTTGAGATTTGTTTCAAATGTGGAACTCTGGTGTGAAATACTTGTTTTAATTAAAATGTCTGTGTTCTCAAAACTGTGTTGGCATCTCAAGCATAAATACTTTCTAATTTGGGCTCCAGTTTGTGCGTGACATTATCTTTTTTCCGTAATCCAAAGAGAAAATGCTGCCAAACATGATACACATTCTATGGGCTTGTAAATTGTTTTGCTGTGGGTGTCTGATCCTGATCACATTCACGTACTTAATTTAAAAACTGAAAACTTCAGCTGCTTCATTCAGAGGCATGGTTAGTATTCACGTATACTGGCTGTCTTGGAGGCTCTAGGGCTTTTTCCTTTCTAAAGTTAAAATTGTGGTGTAAAACATTCTTGGGGTTGGCAGTAGAAAGGTTAGGATTGACTTGTGGCTGGAAAGCAGTAAAATAAGTTGCGCTGCTTCCGTGGCTTTGTACGGGGAGACCAATTAGCCGTACAAATCCCTACTCGAAGTTGCTGTCTTGTAAATCAAAGAATAAATCACGTGCAGAACTTCAAGTCACAAGCTCTTTCCAGCCTTGCTGAGGTGTGGCACAGCCAGATGTTAGGAACGCTATATGTTTTTCATTTTATTACATATAAAGGATGTGGATGTTTAAGTCTATCTGAGGTCTATCATGGGCATTACCCTAGGAAAAAGTAGATATTTAGTGTTACCTTCATGGCTTGAATTTCTGCCTCAGACAGATGTTATTTTTATATTATGTTAATAGGCTTCTAATTTTTACTGGCCAACAGGGAAACCGACAGGATGTGAAAAAGTGGTTCTGGGGCCTGAAGTAAAATGTAGAAATGTTCATCTCTGCTTTCTTTCTTCTGCAGTTAAAACTGGCTCAAACAAAAACCAACTGCCACCAAATATATATGTGTAAAGCTTAGACATTCTCTCTCACACAGAAATTAAAAAAAATATTGACTGATGATTTGAGGGCAAATAGATCTCATGTCCTATTTCTCCTGGAACAGCTGCAGGGCAGATGTTCTAGTTTGTTAGAATCACTAGTGCCTGCGAACAAATACCGGCCCATAAATGCAACAGTGTTGTTGATTAGTATCTTGATTTATTTCAGGAGCGGAAATAACAACCAGTATTGAGCTTATGCTGTAGAGCCATTTGCATTCACAAGGGAGGTTTGGGCACTTAGAAGTGCTTTCACAAATGTTTTCTTGTTTAATATGACTTGTTCCTGAAAATAAGTATTTTTCTAGATAACAAGAATATACTTGTTTAAACAAATGCCTCTTTCACCTGTAAACAGAGTATTTACAGCTATTATTATAATTGGGTATTGACAAAAATCTGTGCATAGCATCCAAACCAATGAAGAATTTATCAGCTTATGTCTTTACCAGCTCTAACTATTTTCCCCAGAGGAAGGCTTTCTCAGCCAAGAAGCAATATCTCATTTCTGTGGAAAACTGATAGGTATTAAGGCAAACTCTGTGTAGGTATTTAAAATACATCCATCCATATGCACATCCTGAGAGTTGTTTTAACATTAGACTGCTGGACTGCCTTGAAAACCCCTAAAGTTGTGTTACTCAACTTTTACTGCAATAGAAAGGCATAAAAAGAAAAAAAAACACGCTGTTTTTAAAAGGTTAAATAAGCAAATTAAAGTTACACTCGGTGTGGTCTAAACCAGAATCATTCACAGCATTTGTAGAAGTACACCGTCACACACAAGTGGAAAGCTCTCTGTCAAACTAGGGAAGTGCAATGCCCAGTCAGCAATCATTTACTGACTCCTAAGGAGCTTCTGTTCTGCTCAGGCGTGCTCAAGAAGAAACTGTTACCACCAAAGCCGTGAGCTAGGTGTTCCTGGTGTTTGGAGGGTAGGTTCTGCACTCTGGAAAGGTTATTGCCTTTTGTCTTCTGAGATGACTTCACCATTTTGTTAAACAGGTGGGATCTTGTCAGCTCAGGTACTGTTGAAAAATAACTTTAAGTCTTTTTAATCAGCAATCTATAAGCTTAGGGGTAGTTAGAAATGTATCTTTCCATCCCTGTGTAAAATCCCCAAAGCTGAACTTTCCCTGCTGTTGTCACCTGTGCCATCACTTACCAGCAGTGCCATGAACTGCCACAATCCATCTGAGTTTTCACTCCAGGAGGTGGTGGTGGTACCATTCCAGGAGCTAACTAGCTCTCCGTGTATCGTTCTGGAGAATCTCTGTCTATGCAGAGGCTCCGTGCTCCTTGCATTCCTCGGTTCCTACACTCTGCATCGCCAACAGCAAGGCTAACGGGGCACGGTCTTGGCCTTTGTCAGCTGCGTCGTGTGTGTAGTGCAGTTACATTGATTGCCTGCGTTTCGTTTTAGTATAAGCATAATTTTATTTGCATCTATGTAGATGTGAACTTAGGAAATCATAGATACTGCAGCTTGACGCTGACAGACTTGACATCCATTGTTGTGCTTAAATTAGAATGTATTGCTGCAGCACAAGCTTTTCCTGCTCTGCCCCAACCCTCGCTAACTGCAGCAATTACTTGTAGCAGCAAGACTGGAGCTGGGTGTTCGGGATTTTCAGTCCTTGGTGTTGGAGCTGATAGCAGAGGATAATAATAATAAGTTTTCCCACCAAGCGGGACTAATCTTGTTTTGAAGTTGAGGCAACAGGCTATGTGTGATTTAAAAAACTGAATGGAAATTAATCAGAGGAGCTGCTCAATGAGTTTGTTCATCAGAAAAACAACTTGCCAAGGGTCATGATATGTATTTTTCAGTAATTTAAAACTCATCCACTGGATTTTTATTTAACAAAAATAGTAACAAGTTTCAGTTTGTGAAATAAGTCCCTAAAGGAGTTTCCCCCTACAGTTGAAGGCTTTCTTTCTGACACTTTCCTCTTCATCTCTGGTTAGAGGGCCTTGTCTGTCCCCATGCTTTATTTATAATATGAAAAACACTGTTTCCCTAAAGCTAGTAGACTGCAAGTACTTTAGGTTCTGAGAGCTGCATGTGGTTTTCAACTTTGCATTGACTAGAGAATAGGCAGATACTCTCATATTGACACGGGGAGTGTCTGAACAATGCAGATCAAGCGTGACACAGCACCTCTTCTTACATCCAACTGTTTGGATAAACTAAACGTGAACTTCAGGTGATGTGTGGAGTTACATGGCAAAAGCAGAGGGGGGAAAGAAGCAAGGCTTGTCGCAGACTGTGCACAATATTCTGTTCCACACTGAGAAGGTCTGTTCTCGGGCAATTGATAAATACTACCTATGAACAGACAGACTTCATTAATGCTTCATGACCGTGCTGTCATGGGAGAAATTAATTACAGTATTGCCTTTTCAAAGTGGCACGTGCTCTCTGTCCTGATACAAATCCATCACAGCTCAATGCTGCAGCCAGAGGAGGGGAGGCTTATCAGTGGTGGTGCCAGGCAGTAACTGTTCTATTGCAATCACATTGATTTTTAGATCCTGGGTGTGGAATAGTCTCTGCATGGCCCAGTTTGGAACAGACTGATAAGGTTCCTTGTTTCTTAGCAACCACAGTCTGCCATAGCCAGAAACCTGCCCCTCTGCAGCTGGAAGGAAAATTCTGAATGTCTCAAATCTGTGTCTTGAACCAAGGTAAGTCATTCCCCCCCTGGCATACTTAATTTAAAGGCTTTTGCATTCAAATAAAAGGAATGTGTTGGCTAAAGTTCCTTAACAAAAGGAAAGCATAACATCTCTGTCATTAATAAGATACCCTAATTTCTTCCCTTGTTCTTATATAGACCTATGTCTTTCCTGGGCATGGAGGTGCCATATGTCCTTCTCTTAACTAGACTTCTAGCAGAAGTTGCCAGCAAATCTACTGAAAGTTCGGTAGGTACCTCATGTCTTTTGTCATGATAGGTGCTATAAAACCAGAAGGATCAGGTTATTTTCCTCTCGCATTGTGGTTTATAGAAGGCTTTCTAATTCAACAGAAATGACCTATACTGCTAGCAGTCATCAACTGAAACTTTTACAGGGGGTCAATTTGCTATGGGGGCTAGTTGCCTGTTAAAGCACTGAGTTCTTCCTAGTGGTGTGCTTGTAGGCTAGCAGGGATGCGACTGCTAATGCCTCACACCATGTGGAAAAAGCACCCTGATGGTCAAAAAATACCTACTTTTCAAGCTGCTTGGCAGTTTAACTACAAACAGTTGAAAACGTGGATATCCAAAAGTTGACTTTTCAAATGACTGAGAAGCTCTGAAGCAAACACTGCTTCAAGTCACAGAAAAAGGTCAAAGTATAAAATTTTACTTGCAGGAGAGTTCGACCAACAAAACTTCTTAAGAAACTGGTCTTAACCATGTTATCGATAGATCTGCTGGCTCTTTACTGTAGTCTACCTCCCCATGTTGCACTAACAATGCAAAGCCAGCCTACTCATTTTAGTTTTGGCAGTCCCAACCATTTCTCCTGATAGCTTTGATCTCTGTCGCCCCCGGATTTGATGGGTTGTGCCGAGTAGCAGAATAACACTGGCTGTTACATATCAGTTACTTACACGACTGAAAGGGGTCAGGTCTTGTTGCTGTTGACCAAGAGCACTTCATCCCTTTTTAAGACTGATTTGTTGTGCTGTATTCTTTAGGGGAATGTACCCACAAAAATTGAAAAGCGTGGGGGTTTTGTGGCTTATTTTTCTTGCACAGATTCCGAGCATTGATATGCCCAAGTCTATACAGGATGTTAGTACTATCTGTCAAAAGAACCACAGAGTTTCTAACAACCATTTATCTCTAAACTTATGTCACAGCTTGTTGTAATTGGTAAATAACTTTGAAGCTGGCTTTTACATAAAAATAAATAGAAACTGCGTGCCTTCAGGACATGTGAAGTTATTCTTTTATATTAAATGTTGAAGGAAGCAGCTTTTGTAGTTTGGCTGGATTGCTCTGACGAATGTGGGTGTTATCATCGCTTGCAATATGGGTACTGAGTGGAAGCTGGGTTTGGCCAGTCATTTTGCCAATAGTATTTCTGAGCATATCTGTTGGGGCATTTACGTGGGGCTGTGGGAAGGCTGACTTCACCTCTGAACTCTGCCTCACTGAAGAATTTAGCAAGTATATTTCTAAAGCAGTTTTTTGAGGCTTTGTCCAAAGCCAACAGTAGAGTTGCCAAGTGTTAGTTTGGGTGGCAGCTGCCGGGTCAGAATCAGCTTGATGGTGGGTTTAGCTTGTTCCCTTCTTTAAGGTTGCTTAATGCACAAAGACCAAGCTACAGCAAGTTTTAACTGCGGTTACTGCTTATTCCTCTATGTTCTCTGTAGATTTCTTGTTGTTGAAGCATTTTAGTAAACTTAAGAACTGCATGAAATGTAATGAAACTCGTTTCCTTAGGTTTCGGAAACAGAATGCTGTGTGGATGCGTTGGATTCAAACAGTTCCTGTCCAGTAACGAACCAGTGCAGTCCAGGTATTGTTTAATAAAATTCTAGATTGCTTTTGATAATTAACACCTAAATACAGCACCCGATTAATTGGAGAAGTGAACACAAAATAATTAGTGCATGTACATGTTGAAGACTTTCTTCCTCTGTGTACACATGGTAATGCTGCTTATGACTCTCAAATGTTCCTGCATGGTAGGAATAGACAACTATTAATAAGGGTTTTCGTTATTTTTTTTATTGAGTGTGTAGTTTGCATTATGTAAGAGCTGTTGTAAAGGCTTAAAAGCCCACATAATGAGCATAAAAAGCAAAAATGCTCTAATGTGTATCTAAGGGAGCGTTAGGAATAATTTCAATATTGTCTTGTTAGCACAGAATGCCTCATTCTTCCTGGTGCCACATAAGTAGAGTTTTCTTCTTCTAAATGGAGTTTAAAACATCTTTTGTCACTCTCCAGCTGTAGCAAAAGGGTGGTCTTTTTAAAATGCCATTTTTGGTAAAAGCAGGCAAATGTCTTCAGAGCCCACAGTAACAAGAGAATTGGTGACTTAAAAATTTGGGTCCTCTTCTGGGCTCATTCATTTCCTTGTAGTAGTTGTTAAAGCATTTTAAGCCTGTCTGTTCTCACTGCTTCATTAGCTTCTCCAACTGTTTAATGCGTTCATTTCTGTTTCTAAACGATCTTAGGTATGGTATAAACAATTGTCTCCAAATTATGGGATTGCATTCTCTGAAATCTTATTGTAAACTGATAATCTACCGATATCTTTGGTGTCAGATATGTGCTTTGATGCTTCCTTCCTATTGCTGTAGTAAGTCTTTGCGCTTACATTGTGTCTGTTTGTGTTTAGATTAAATGTCAGATGTAATTTATTACTGTGGGCATCAAATGTGCTGCTCCTCTCTAAGGAAAACATAGCAGCAGAGCTGTTTCCAAATCAGCACCTTACTAATGGGTTGCTTTATGGGATAATTGATACCAGTTTGGCTCAAGGCTCTATAGAGCTGGACTGTAGCCAGCACAGTAAGGGTTTTTTCCTTTAAGTGTAGGCTGTAATACGATCTAGGAGGAATATCCTTCTAATCTTCGTGTCTCAAGTCTAAGCCTCAAGTGAAACCGCCACAGCTTTATTGTATTAAATGAAGTTGTTATTGAAGATGTGCCCTAACTTTTTTTTTTTTCCCCTTAACAAAGATGTAGCAGTATGTGAATTTAAACATAAATTGAGAGATTTGAACATTGAAAAGATAGGCCAAGATGAAAGTTTAATCAGCTTACAGCCTGCATGGTAGGGTGACTGGTATAAAACACTCGCCATCTGTCACAGAATAGTTTAAACAGGCTTGGGTTCTTCTTAAAGTGAAACAAATGGTACAATACTTGAGAGGACTGAGGCATGGGAAAACGACTGTATTATGGGAGTTTTTATATTTTTAGCTTCCTTGCTTCAAGTGATTGACTATAGGGACACCAGCATCTTTCTTCATCCAAGTACACTCTTTCTGGTTCTTAGCATCCTTGTCCCTGCCTACTTCTATTTTCAATACTATATATTAAAATGACATTAAATTTTGTTGTGGCAGTGTATGACCTCTGAATATAAATGGTAAAATTCTGCTGCTTTTTTAGCAGTGGTGAGGGAAGTTACAGGTGGTTAGATGCTTCTCATTTTTCTCTAAACTAAAGCATGTGAAGCAGTGAATGTAGCTATGTTGAAATTGCCCTCTGGGAGTTGTTTGCTTGTAACTCTTTCTCCTTTGGGCCCTTGAAAGGTTGCATTTTTGCTGGAATAAACACTTTGAAATGAAGCCTCAACTCTTGCAATATAATAAGAAACAGGAGATGTGTAACCGGTAGACCAAACGGGGGGAATTTCTATTGCCTCTACCTCTTTTTGAAGACCAGGAAATACCTCCAGTGTCACTTACATTGTTTTCAAACCTCTGTACATCTTATTCTTATGCAGGTTGTTACAGACGATGGAATGAGGATGGTAGTAGCAGCTGTATTAAATGCAAAAATGAAAGCCTTCCCCTTTCCTCTGTTTACAATTTGACTGAATGCAGAAATAGTGAGTCATTTACCATCCCTTTATTTTGATGGGGAGATCTCTTCTCGCATGTGTGGTCTAGGAAAGACTGTTCAAGAAGGCATCCAGTGTTGCAGATTTCTTTTTCTCTTCCCTTGTAAAGCTTTAACCTGTTCCAAAGTCCCACTATAACTTTGAGCTTTTAAATGTGCAACAAAACCTATGGAAACTTTCAAATTTAGTTTGTAGGAGCTGTGCAGCGTGCTGTGGAATCATTCCAGAGTCCGGGGGCAGAAGAGGGAATCAAAATCTTAAGTATTAGCCTACCTAATCTGCAAAAGCAAATACAACATTAAAGAAAAAAAAATCATGGACCAATGTAAATCCTTAAAATAAAAAAGAAAGGTCCTAAACCTCAAAGTGATTAAACTTACAGGGTAGGACCTGAATCAAACAGACAGTACACACTGGATTTTGTGGGTGCTTTAATCTCTGCTGTAAGAAAAAGGCGTTTGCTGTGGGTGTTCGCTATGGACTTCTGCAGAGCACAAAATAGCTCAGCCTGTACTCGAATTCCTCGAAAAAAATCTCTTATTAAGCGGGCTAGATTAATTTTGTACATGTGCTTTGTTTGAGAGGTGAGAACCATTCAAGTCCTTGTAAATATTTTTAATGGAAGAGATAAACTTGGTCTAAGTTTCTGAGAAATGCACCAGTGAATTATTTTCTTTTTGTACTAATTATGATGATCCTTGTTTGCTCCCTCTTGAAATTCTTCAAAGTTAGATAAAGAATAAATTTTTTCATGGGAAAAATCAGGTTTCTTACACAATTTCAAATAATTACTGAGAAATATAATAGTAAGATTTTCACCAAACCTGTAGGTTTTGTCAGATTTTATTTAAAAAAAAAAAAATCTGTTTGATTACAGCTGGTAGCAGAGGAATGAATTTCCAAATGAATATAAGCACGGTAACTCCTTTCATACAGAACATAGGTGAGTAAATGGAAATAGCTGTTGAGTGCAGGCTTTGTAATTAAACACTGACATGGTGTTTGAAACAAATTGTAAAATATGTTTTTCTGTAGCCTGGGTTTTATTCTAAAGGTAGTAGCCATTTTTACTTTTTCTGTCTTGTTCTCAGCAAGAATCTTTTGCAAGTCTTTAAGTGAATTTTGAGGTAACTGTATTTTACTGTCTGGTTCTTCCACCTTGTCCTAGTGATCTTGAAGTGATTTTCTGATACAGGTTGAGCTGGTGATTTCTGAAACCCTGTAACTTGAGTTTTGGATCTTATACTGCAAGAGTTCTGGGGTTTAGGGCTGGGGCAACATGTTCCCAAGATGCAACAGATGTGTTAGCCTTTCTCTAGGTCGAGTTTTATTGCTGCTGGCCAGTCATTTCTGTTTAATCTCCTAAAAGTACTTGTTTGACACTGGTAAGAATAATACAAATTGAGACTATTTAGACAGCAGCATTGCACACTTCAGCGAGAAAGAGGATGGCAAATGAAGCGATATAGTGTTACAGGGTGAGTGCTTGTCATCAGTGCTCTGAAAGAGGAAAGCTGAACCAAACTTGGGTGCTGCCTTGATCCCTTTCAAACCTTTGTCTTGGCGTGTGTGCATACTTGACTGGAAGGAGATACTGTTCTTCAGAACGTGGACTTCTCAACAGAGCTTATCAGACAGATCTGTCCTCCTAGTTGGTCTGCAACAAGATCATGAATAATTTTTGGTCTTTAAATTACTTATTCTTTGAGATCATGAATAAACCAGCAGAATAAATATGCAGGACATTGTTGAGGCAGGGAAAGCAGGATAGAGGTGAGGGAGGGCACCTTTTGCTAATGTTTTACTCCTTGGGATGCTGTCTGTACCAGCCACTTGTGGAAAACGTACTGGGTTGTACTGTACCAGTGGCATGTTGTCCAGTGACAAGTTCTGTCTTCAGGAGACTTCATTTAAGGATTAAAGGAGCAATAGTAATGCTGACTACCTCCCTGCACTGGTTTTGAAAGTTCCATAAAAGAAACAGAATGGTGGGGTAAAAATTTGTGGCTATCTTCAGGAAAGTAGAGACTAAGACTTCGCTGACATTTGGCAGATGGGGCTGGGGAAGTCGCTCATAGCATGATGTGAGCAGTGAAAGATCTTTGCAACTGTTTGGGGTTTTTTTCCTCCTATGAATACCAGGAAGTTGGTCTCTATTTTTTGTTTAACCTATTAGAAGAGTTTTCTAGTCAATAATAGTTCTCCCTCCCTCCCTCTCTCTCTTTGTACAGGGGGCCCAGAAGTGGCAGCCTCTCTCATCTTAGGGACATTTTTCATCAGTTTATTCCTGATTCTCTCTGTTGCTTCTTTCTTCTACCTCAAACGTGCCAATAAGCTTCCTAATGTTTTCTACAGAAGAAACAAAGGTAAAATACCTCTAATTCTCTATTTAATCTCTAAAGTTTTGGTCTTTGCTCAGTTTCATGTTTTGATAGCAGTGCAGAGGATGTCTGTTCTCAGCCCGAGGGTGCTTGGGTGCATTGTACACTCTTGCTAACCCAGCTGTTGTTTTCTGTAGCTTTCAGAGATTTGCCAGAGTACAATACTTGATGTTAGTTGTTACTCAATATTAGGTATCTGATTTATTTTCTTTGATTTTGAAAAGAGGGGTGGGGGGGGAATCAGTGTTTTGCACAGCAGGCATTTTTATAGAACTTATTAATACTTGTTTATTTCAGTACACAGGCATTCATAAAGTCATACAAAAAGTAGTTGTTGCTTATTTGTGGTTTAGAGAGAAGGAAACTGATGGTAAAGGCAGTGTACTTAGCAGAGATGTGTCAGCAGCAGGGGAAAGGGAATGGAATTTGAGGTTCCTCATTATTGTGCTACTCATTCAACTGCGTTTGCCCTCTAAACTCAGGATTTACAGTGGCTTGGAAGAACCAAAAGTCAGATATTTTTTTTTTTTAATGCAAACACCCCTTAGCTTTTCCTTTTCTGACAAAAAATATTCTTTATTTCTGCCATCCCTGTCACTGAGAAATGAAGCCATGTAACTAAAATGCAGTGGCCTGACTTCATGCCAGCGTGACTCCAGGAAAGTTAGGGAAAGAACACCTGGGATGTACTTAGCCATAGGGCACCAAGGCTTTATGAAGACATCTGGCTCTTTCAGATACTCCAGTTTCTGTGAAGTTGTTCTATATGCCCACGTTTCACTGGGAGGTGGGGAGCAAAACACATGGAAGGCGATGTCTCCATTTTTGCCCAGTGTTTTGCATGAAACTGAGGCTGATCTGTGGCTGTCTTGCACCTTCTATGCAGTCACTTTGAATGATTCCCGTGACAACCTCTAGCACAGCATTTACTGTGTTAGAGCTCCTTCTGTTGAAAGCAAGCTGTTTACTGGTTAGGTCTGCTAAACAGATAGACCTCCGGTTATTTTCATTCATGTCTTACAGGACTAAGCACAAGCTAGACTGTCACACTAGAAATGAGCTTAAAAAGAGAAAAAGTGGGGATGTGGAGCAATACAATTGCATTGTTGGGCTAAGAATGCTGTTTCTTGTCATAGTAAGTTCATGGAACATCACAATTCCAGTCTCTGGGGTATCATTTCATATAAAAGTATGCAACAGTAGCTGCCTAAAGTCCTAATTGATCGGTGCTACAGGAACTGCTAGTATCCTAATTGCAACTGCCATATTGAAACCTCTAGGTTGCTTTTGCATGTGTCTTTAAATTTAGTTGGTACAAGATGCTCCTTCAGTTTTTAAGTGGGTCAGGAGCTGTTGTGCTGTGACATTTTGAAGCTGGCAGGACACCAGACCTCTGTGGCTTCAGTGATGCTGCTCTGACTTCTGCATTTTCTACTGATAGTTCACTCTGGTCCAGCAGGCTAAAGCACTGATGTCCTGCTTTGAAGGAGAAGCATTAAAAAACGTTTCTGTGGCTTATTATCGTATTAGCTTTCATTCTGTCTGGATGATTATCACGTGGCCAATAAAGGCAACAACCTTTTGTATAAAAGGGTTGCATCTTTCACTGCTCAATTGTTTTCTATTTGTACTGCCTTTTTCTGCTACTTGACTCAAAGTGCCATTTTTCCTATTGAAGCTTCTTCATATTAAAGAGATACTGCTGTGGCTACCTTCTTTGAAAGCAAAATAAGTCATTCTTGGAGACCTTTGCAACCCTTCATTTCTAATCTTGAAAAGACTCCTACAGGCAATGTATTCTAGTAATGGGATTTCAGAATGTTCTGATCTGGTTTTGTAGTCTTTGTGACAAAGCTATTTTTTAACAATAGAACTGTTCTGTTTGACGCATGTATTTTTAGAAAACTAGCAGTTCTAGCCTTCTAGATTAATGATGGTTAGTCTCTCTCTTTCTCTCTTGTAGCATCTGTTCTCCAGCCTAGTGAAACAGTAAGTAAATTCTGTCCTTCCAATAGGTAAATGGTAAAACATCAAGTAAACAATAACTTAAAGTTTTAACAGCTCATCAGGGAGCTACTTAATCTGATGTATGAGAGACTGAAATAAAAATAAAAGATGTTTTGGGTTTCTTTGTCCAAACTGGCAAAAAGGATGAATAGTGACCGTATTGATTCTACTGAGTTACTTTCTCAAAGAAAGACTGTGTAGACAGTAAATATAATTGGAACCCTAAAATGTCCCTGTATGTTTTTCTTTTTAAATGAAAGACTGTGAAGACAAAAGGTGCTTTGTTTGACATGATCATTCTTCTGTTATGCAGGCATCCATGATACCTCCCCCAGCTTCTTCAGGTGAGGAACTGTTCTCTGGGGCACGCTGCTACAAATACTTTACCTGTTGGCTTCCCTTTCATGCATCTCGTTATCGAAAAGCAGGCAAACTACCTCAAAGTGGGTATGCTAAGAACACACAGCAAGTCAAAACAATTACCCATAAAGCCTGGTGAATTGTGGAATCTGTTGAGGGCACAGAAATCTAATGAAATCTGTCTAGTAGATTTCTTTATAGGATTTATTACTTTAATTAATGTAGGCGTACAGTACTGATGGAGTACTTTATGTTAAAACAGATCTTTGACAGCTCCTAAAACAGATCTTGGACTTCTCTGTCCTAATAGAGAAGTCTCGCAAGTGGAGGCAATAGTTTTTCGTAAGTGCTCAAAAATAAATTATTCAGTCTGGGACCTATTTCCAGGATTAGAATCTCCTTGACAATGCCAGGTTGGATCATTTTCAGGCTTGCTGATTTGAAGCTTATCAGCTTCTTGAAAACAAATAACACAGGCTCTTTGGAATATACCGTTTTGTGTGTATGTGGGGTGTTTGTAGGTTGGTTCTTTTTGGCAAGGTAAGGGTTTAATAGGTGTGAAACTCAGGCAGAAATTTATTTCTTAGGGAAGATTTCGTCTAATCAGCTTGTCTCAATCTTCCCAATTTGTCATAATTTCAGCCTATGAATAGTACTGAGAAGTTCATGCTCTACTCCTCTTTTTTAGACCAGATCTGAGTAATCCAAGAGCAAAAACTTGCTTTTGGTGAGTCTCTAAACTTGTGCTACTTATAGGAATTGGTACATGCTGCTCTTATGTTATTAATGAGCCGGTGAGAACCTTATAAAGCATAAAGTATCTAAATATGACTCTCCAAAAATACATATTTAAAAGGGCAATGGATTGCACCTAATCAAATCAAGGCGTTCTTTTAAGTGTGCCTGACCATGTAACATTAGAGTGGTTGGGAAAGTGGTAATACAGTAAAATATGTTGTCTCTGTGCTCGATCCATGTGCTTTCAAGTCAGGGACAGAACTTGTGGTGACTTAAGTGAGACAGACCAGATCTTCTAAAAACTTTAGAAATAATGGCCTTCTAAGCTCAGCCAAATTTCTGGTCTTGCTCCTCATGTATACAAAGGTCTTTTTAATCAAGATGATGTAATTAAAATTTCATTCTTATTAATGCAGTCTTTAACTTTTAAACATTTTTTCAGATGTGTTCCATCCCCTTCGGTTTGACAGCCAGTGCTGCTTGTGAAAAGTCTTCATTTCCTTACCTTAATTTAGGCATCTATTTAAAAAGAAAGTACAGTTGGGGTGATTCTTTTTTTAGGGCTGATAATGGGAAGCTACGTGTACTGTAAACACTTTAAAATGATGGGAATGCAGTTTGTAATAAGCATTTTATTTAGTAGGCCTTTAGAAGCTTGTTTGAAAGTTTATTTGTGGACTTGTGCTATATGCAGGTTTTCTGTGTTTTGGTGTTTGTTGGTTTCTAAAGGTTCAGAATGACCTTGGTCAGTCAGGAATTGTTGGATGGCGTGTGGTGTTATGAATTAATGATAAAGGCGTGCTTACAGCAGGCACTAATGATGTTTCTGTGCCCACCGTTTCAGTTCGGAAGCCACGATATGTCAGACGAGAACGGTCACTAGTGACATCTGCATCTGCTGCTATGACCTCTTCTTCTGAAACCAGGGTCAGCAATGTTTAGCCTTCACTCTAGACTGAGGATTTAATAAGTGTACACAGTGTTGAAGAAACTTTTTCTGAATCCACTGAAGTGCCAGGAGAACGTCGCAAGCAGCTGACCTAAATGGATGCCAAATTACTGTGTCCAAGGGTTTGTGCCAAATGGTAACGGAGAAATGAACCAATGCAAAGATACTGACGGCAGGCTGCACCCGGTTTGGTGAACGGCTTTGGTGATCTCAAAATGCACTATTCCAGCTCTGTGGTTTCATTTGTCTCCTACAGATGCTCTGTTGAAAATCTTTAAAGGTTAATCTGCCTTTCCTTGGTACACTTTCAGTTTCGGCGAGTTGTTCTTCCCGTGTTGTGATGTGTTCTTTGTTCCCAGAGCTGAATGTCTCGGTGCTGCAGGCCAACACAAAATGCTGGGATTACTCAAGGGTGTGGACTTGTTTGAAGGACCCACTTGTAGACGCTAACACTAAGTGCCACTGCTTTATCGTTGTAGGACAATGTAACAATACTTAACATGCAGTATCCTTTTGAAGCAAAAAATGATGCTTCCTGGAGCATCCTCTTCAGCCTAAGACACAGCTGACCCTGGTTTTTAACTGTGAATACAGACCCACTATCCAGATACTGTTGCTCCTGGTGCTTTTGAAGGCTGTGGTCAGTATGGGTCCAATCCCAAGTGTGGGAATTTGTTGGCAATTTCTGTTTGGCTTTAGCTCAGTCCTTGGACGAAGAGCCATTTGCTATGGCTTTGTCACTGATCGGCTGCTATGCCTGTCCTGCAAAGACTGTCTGGTACCTTCCTTCCCTTAACACAGCAGTCGAAGGGAAACCAAAATTCCTGCAGGACGGCTGTGCATCCATTAGATGTGTCAGTGAGTACTGGGATGGACTGAAGAGGTCAGATGAATTTCTGCCAATGCAATAAGGGGTTTCATTGGTCAAGCCCTTCATTAACATGCCTGACATATGCAGGCCAGCACCTTATGACAAAGCTCAATGAGTATTTCCTTGGGGAAAGTGCCAGCCTAAATAGCCCTCACTGAGGCTTGTTCTTGCCCATCTTATGCCAGTTGTGTGGCTGCATAGTCACTTGATCGGGAAATTCAAGTAGCTGTGAAATAACTTTTCTTTGGCTAGGTTATCCTTCACCATTTTTTTTCCTGGCATGGTTGACTCTGTTGCCATGTGAACGCCTATATTGGCATAATGGGCACAGCGGCATGGGCATTAGAGTGGGTGACTGGGAAGTAAGTGAAAAACCTGAGGTTGCTAAATTGGTTGAAGTGTCGCTGTCACCATATGTGAAATTGTAACTATGCAGCTTATGCATTCCCACCTACCTGTGTTGCTATTGCCTGTTTTGGTTTAGCTGGCACTCCATTCTAGATCTGTGCTCCTAAAATAAATCACTTGGAAGCTCTTCATCAGCATCCACTGGCATGAGCATAAACTGGAACAGTCGGTTCCCTTTTTCACAAAAATGGGAGCGTAACTGTCTTGAGCTGACATGACACCCATATGGAAAGTCCAAACCTGGTGATCCAGATTCCCTCTTCTCTGTGGTTGGAGCTTATTGAGAGCTAGAAGATGAGAACAGGGATGGGAGGAGATATATTTATCTTATCGAATAGACCTGGTTTTATCTGAGTTTCAGTGCAGTTGTATTTACTTTTCTCTCTCCTTACAAGGTAAGGAGATTTCTTGTAGCATCCCAACAAGCTAGGGCAATGATTGAGGATAAAGAATAAACCCTGTGCCAAAAGAAAGCCTGAACTGCTGTATGGAGAAACTTGATTGTCTTTCTATTAGAATGATAAATGAAACTTTTGTTCTACTGAACAAAACTAAACCAGACAGACAGTGCCATTTTGAGCCCTTCAGTTTTCCGTATGAAATGTGCTTTATAATTCATATGCTCCAAGTTCAGGAGGTGACAGTTTCGTTTCTGCCATTTCGATGTCTTTTTATCTTTGTGTTGCTGCGATTTTCCACAGGTAGAAATTATAGGTCATAGGTTTTTCCTGAACTTAGTTTCTGAATATTTTCCTACCCGCAAAGGAAAAGGAGTAACTATGCAAATAATGCCAAGAAACTGCACCTTTCAAAGCAGGGAGTTTCTGCTTGCCAATCTGACAAGGATAGTGCATTCTTGTGTTGCTTAGTTGCGAATATATTCTTTCTTCACATAAATTATTGAAGGATCGTTCATGTCATTGTACTGTCTGAACCCTGCCTTATCCTCAAGTGCATATTGTAACTTAGTTTGTTGTCAAGTGTTTAATGCTCGAACTTCTGTGCAGTCAAGTTTTTCACAAGGATAACATCTCTCTTCCCCTTCCCATGCTCCTTCCCACAACAAACTCTTAAATGCAGCAGATATTTTTTACTGTGTTTTTGTGTTTCAGGAATTGTTCAGCTTTTGTTACTGCTGTCTGACACAGTGGATTCCAGGTCTAAACCGTTTCTCATTTGTTTGCACTGTCAAATTAAATGTATAATGAGGTGTTTTGGTTTCCATCTCCCTTCAAAATACTAATACGTACCTATATATATTTTTAAAAATAGGCTTTAGTGAACCCTGATATTTAATGTATTTGTATATTTTTAAATTGTGCCAAAATAAACATATTTGAGCTTTTTTTTAATGACTGTGGAGGTTGTTCATGTGTTTTGTTTTCAAGCACAGAATGAACGAAGCAGGATTAGCACCCAGAGTGGATCATTGTTTCTGCTCATATGGCACGTTGCTTCCACCGGAATTGAAGTTTAGAGAGAGAAGTCTGCTGAATGATCCGGCCCAGTTCTCCAGTGTGATGGCCAGGCTAGTCTCCTGCAGACTGTCTCTATACCTTATAACCACGTGGCAAGAGCCACCCATATTGGCCTTACCTCCAGTGGTGTGAAAGGAACTCTTTGGTTCAGATTGTAGCTGTAGGGAATGACCGAGTTTTTACATTAGTGCCTGTTTACTTCAGTCTCATTCGAACCAGATAGCAGGAGTAGCAAAAACTCTAAAAGAGGAGGCTGCTCAACAGTGCCAAATGTACCAGAAGATGAGATAATTGGGATAATTTCTTAGCAAATCTTATCAATCAATGAAGATCATGGTCTTGGGTTTGGGTATCTCCCCCCATCTGATCTCTGCTTAATTTTAAAAAGTGTGTTCTTCCTCCTTTCCCTTCCCCCTCTGGGAATTTGGTGCTCCCGTTGGACTGCTTTCTTACAGATGTATCTTGTGTTCTTAACTCCAGTTGCCAAAACAATGCATAATAACGAGTACTGAGCCCAAAGAGTTTGGGATGCTAAGCCATGTTGTCTGAAATACTAGTAGTTAAATGTGGGAATGCTCTTTTCCCCTCACAAAACTAGCTAAAGTAGCCTGATGTATGAGAGATGCTGCTTTTGGTGAAGTATGCTGATGAGGAAGGATAAGCCAAATGCTTTGTGCATGCACTGTGGAAAGTTAATAAACTTTGTTGTCAAAGCCAAGGTGATAGTGTCTCATACAAAGAGAAAGTTATCTGGAAAATTATCACACTGGGAGAGGAAGACTTAAAAGTGGATTTGTCAGTTAAATGGACTCTGACCACCATGCCCACTGAAATATAACAGCTTTTGGGAAGAGGAAGTACAAGGTGTCCTTGCTGTTAGTCACCCGACGGAATTCAGTAGGTGAAATTGGCAGTAAGTGAACTGGGGAGAGCTGTAAGTGGCTGTACAACAGCCGGGAATAACTTGAGACTTTATTTTGCACACCTGAGAGGAGCCGTCTCCCTTATCCATATGACACCATCGCAAGGTGAGTGCATCCTAGATGGAAGACTCTGACAATCAGTTCTTAACATTTGGAAGTCTAAAACCATATGTTTCACTAAAATCTGTTACCCAGATATAGCCCCTCCAGAAGGCTGGTGTCATACGCATAAAGAATGAAACGGAGATGAGATGGCATACAGACACGGAGGCGTTTTGCTGGATGAAACTGTGTGAAGTTGCCTGGATTAAGTGATAAGGGTGGTGCAAGCACAGTGATTTAGGGTCAACCTACCTTCCCTGTGGTGTTAAGGTTCACAGAAACTGTGTTCTGGACTAATCTCTCGTGTCTTTCTCTGCATTCTCCCCTCCCTCCATCAAAAGCTGCTTGGGAATATTGCATGGAAATAGACCTGGGATTATGGGCAGGGTGTACCTTTCTGACAGTAAGATGTGAAGGCTGGAAGCTGTTAAACTGTAGAAGGAACTGAAGGGGAGTGGAAAAAGAAGCTGGGGGGACAACTTAGGTGCTAGTTGGGAAAAAGGAACAGTAAGGTTCTTGCTTGTGTCCCCCTACAGTTACCCAGGATGCGATCCAAGTTGCAGGGGCAAAGAGAATGGAAGAGTAGGAAAGAGTGTTGATGTTGATGCAAAAGCTTGAGGATCCCATCGACTGGAGACTTGTAGGTAACTGGGCGCAGAGATTCAGCTGCGTGTGACTGCACGGAAATGTGGTCTGCTATGAATGGCTGAGCTTAGCAGGAAGTGTAGCTGTGCTGTGCCAAGCTAGTGCTTCCAGCAGTGTGGTAGTAACCGACTTAAAAAGCCAACCAAACAAAAGTTTGCACTCAAAATTCATTTGGCTGTCATTCCAAGTTATTTGAGAGAATGCACTTAAGGTGTAGGCAATAGCTGAAGTGTGCTTGTGGTGCTCTTGCTACCAACACTGTAGGGTTTGTTGAAATGTTTAAAGGCTGCTGGGAATTCTTGTCATTTATCTTTAATGTTCCATTATGAGGAAAAAAATAATATATAGTGTTTAGCATTTTAATAGCCTTGACGTGTTTTATTGCTAACTGATGGGAAGCAACAGTATTCAGATAATTGCACTTCCTGTTTCAGAGCATGGTGATTTATGTCCCTTAGTGAAGTGAAAAGGGTTTTAAAATGATAGTTTCAATAAGATGTGATGCAGCTCTGAGGTATTTGGTCCAAATGATGAGATCTTTACCATCAAGGTTGCTCTGATCTGTAACAGGACTAATATAGAGGGGGTTAGGTTTTGGACATGTCATACCGCTGTTGTAATGAGTGTTGTTTATAAACAAGTCATCTGTTTTGTTGCAATTTTACATCCATCAAATTGTAACGTTCTCTTCTGCTTCTCAATCCCAGTCCCCGCAGGAACGCAGTCATTTGGAGCTCTCAGCTTCCTAAAACGCTCAGGCTGTTCCACAGCGCTGTAGTATAGTCCATCAGTTCACCAAATTACTGTAACCTGATGTCAGCGTCGGTAAAACTCCAGTGATTTTCGGAATGCAATTACTCCCCTTTACATCCCAATATGTAACCGTGCTTGCCTGGACCGTGATCTGTTCTTACAAACGTAAACTTCATTCTGCTGCTTTCTCTCTGGTATCTCCATTGTGTTCACGCCGCAGGCCCCCAACACACAACCTACGAAGGACAGGAGGTGGCACCAAGATTTGTGTGTGCTCCTTAGGAGATGGAAAATTCCTAGATTTACATACTGAAATCTGAGACTTTGAATGGGGGTAAGGAAAACCTGCAAAAGAGTTCATTTTAAATAGATACATATACATGCACACAAAAAATAGAGCTAATTTTAAATAGAATCATGGAGTGGTTTGGGTTGGAAGAGACCTTAAAGCCCACCCAGTCCCACCCCCTGCCATGGGCAGGGACACCCTCCACTAGCCCAGGTTGCTCCAAGCCTCATCCAGCCTGGCCTTGGACACTCCCAGGGATGGGGCACCCACAGCTTCTCTGGGCAACCTGTCCCAGTGCTCCCCACCCTCTCTGGGAAGAATTCCTTCCTGATGTCCAATCTCAATCTCCCCACTTTCAGTTTAAACCCGTTACCCCTTGTCCTGTCACTACCCGCCCTTGTAAAAAATCTCTCCCAGCTTTCTTGTAGGCCCCCTTCATTATTTTTGGCAGAGCTTAAAACAGCAACAGGAATGTTTTTAGCAGTAATTGTGTCAAAGATAATTTTGGAATGAGTTAACTATGGGGAGGCATCTTGTTTGCATGCAACTTCATATGCTACATAATGAGCTGCAGCTTTAGAATGCACTGAGAAAGGAGCTGTAAGCACTAAGGTTTGGGACCTTACTTGACTGAGGACACTTGCGATTAGATACGTTTCAATGAGGCAAAAATGCTGTTCATCAGCATCTGCTGCCAAATCACTACTGACTGCAAGTTTCTGCACGCTGACTGCTGTGAAATGTGTTTAGCAGTCCGCTTCCCAGCACAGAACTGACCATGTCCAGGCCTCCAGAACTGGGAAATTTGGTAATTTGCTTGAAATTGCAGCTGCCCTCCCAGCAGAATTGTGTCATGTGTACTGCATTCGAGGATAAGGGTGGGATTTGCATCCCCCATCACCACAGCCCCTTTCGGAGTGAAAACGGCATACATCATAGCTGGCAAAAAAGAAAAACCTATTCTAGAAAAGGCGAAATTGGCTGTCAGTCATATTTCAGTGGTGTTGGCTGGACTATGACCTTTAAAATTAGAAGCAAACCATTCACTCTGTGAATCTGGCAGTGCAGAAATGGATGAGAGAGAAGATTCTTCAGCTCTTAGGACCCTTGTCATCACCGTATTATTTTTAGCATGACCTTATCTGGTAGGGCAGGCCGGCGTAGCTAGTGCAAACAGTCCTTCAGCGGCTTTGCTGCTGCTCCGACTGTAAGTTCGCAGGATTTGAATGAATCCTCTTCCAAAACCCCTAGGGCCTTGATAGCGTGGAAGTGCGCCCAGGCTAACGCATCCGTCTGAGGTGTGTTATTTGTGGGTAAGCAATTCCTGAATCAGTGCTGGCTTCTGCCCCGCTGGCTCAGAGAGCTGGTGAGAGCTAATATACCATTTACATACCTGTCTAATGAGAGCTACGTGTGTGCAGCCCTGAGCCTCTGTACCATACCTCTTCACATACCTATGAAATTAAACCATTGGGAGCCTTCTCCACATCCAGTAGAAGTCGAAAAGGCAGTAGGGATGATTAGTTTGATGTTGTGCTTTGAATCCTAGCAGCTGAGAAAAAGCGTGCTCCACAGCACTCTGCTCTCTCACTGAGCCTTTAGCATCCACCCTGACAGCTTTCTCTATTGCTTGTGCTGACAAACTAAATGAACGAAAGCTTGGAACAGCTTTCGGTTATGGAACAGTTGATACAAATCGTGATAATCAATTTGTATATATCTGCCATCGACTGGATGAAGTAAAACGTCTTCGTTCTCAGAGGAATAGATTGAACCTGCATTTGTAGTGATCAAATAGCTGACAAAATGCAAAGAGCGCCAGGGAAGGTTGAGTTTTACCTGAACTAGATGCTCATTTGATGAGAATTTATGGGCTGTATCTTAAGAGCCAGTTAAAGCATCGGAGGATGAGATTTTACCCAGGCCAGATAGTTACATTTCTGTTGCTGGAGTGATAAAAGCAATTATCTAGACGGAATATGGTGTTACACGCTGCGATTTGGTGAGAGATTAAACCTCACACCTTGACTTTGATCACGCCCCGAGTTTTTGGTTTGGTTTGTGTTCCTTAAGTCCAGTGCCTGGTGTCACAACCCAAGCACTGATCTGTCTGTAGGTGTTTTTAAGTGTTATTTACATGACACACACTTCATCAGGTGTGACCTGGTGCTGTGGGGGCTGCAGGTATGACCCCCGCCGGGCCCGTTAGTGGCTTTTGGTGGGGATAGATCCTCAGGTGGGGCTGGTCTGCCAGGACCTCTCAGGCAGTGCAGGCTGGTTTGTGGGTCAGGTAAAACTGCTCAGGGTACTTGGCTTGTGCCTCTGTGTCGTTCTCGGCATAGGGGTGGGTCCCTTCCAACCCCTACCACTCTGAATCTGTGTTGGGCTGTTCCGTGGCCTGGTCTCATCCCTGCCAAGGGTGGCTGAGTCACCTGTGAGGTGACTGTGGTACTTGAGAAGCTGCAGAGCACAGGAGCAGAGGTTTTGGTGGCTTACCAGCGGCTGTGGAAGCACTTTTGTGCCTGTCCCTTTATCTGTGGGGCTGGTTTAGCCCATCAGCTTCTGCCATGCAAGTCCGGCCTGCCTGCCTGACTTCCCTTGGCCAGAGCTGGCTTAGAGCCTTCCCTTGGCTCTTGCCCAACCTGCAAGCAGCTACAGAGCGTGTTTGTAGGTGGCTGTGAAGTCTGGCCAGCCCTAGGCGTGGTAGGCAGCTCTGGTTTGGGGCAACCTGTAGTTTCTCTCTAGGTTTGCTCTGTGTCTGCATGTTTTTAATGGCCTGACCTACAGAAGTAAAGCAAGGCCGCCCGCTGGATTCACTGAGCTGTAAAGCAGGTCCTAAATCCATCCAGATAGAAACGTTTTTAGGTTGACTACTTCCACTGCCCTTTTTCTCTCTGCCCAAGACAGCAGCAGAATTTAACCCCCCATTTTTCCTGCTTTAGCTGTGCTTTCCGTACAATCGCTTGTGTCTGTGCTTCCATTCCGCAGGGTGAAGGAGTGTGGGCAGAGAGCAGGGAAAACGTAATTGGTGAATACTCTAACGTGTTGCTGATGGGTGGCATAAATAAAATTACTGCTGGGTGATGTCACTCTTCTTCCAAATGCTTTACTTTGTTTGGGCTTCCTTTGGGTTTTGAATCAGTCTCCAGTTGGGTGGTGTCTTTGTGTGGGTCTGGCTTTATGAAGTACTAGGGAGTTCAGCTATTTTCTGCCATACCAAAACGAGATTAGGCAGTGAAAATGAAAAGTAAGCTTTCGTTTTCTATTTTTCACCACTTTTTCACTTCCCGTCTTCAAGATTTGCTCCTGGGCAAAACGACTCAGGGCTTTTTTCCAATCCCAGGAAAGCACGTCTTGCTGACTGTAAGCCCTTTTCAAATTTATTTACTTTGGCAATCCTGAATCTGGAAGGGTTGCTATTTTGCAGTTAGACTTCCTTTATGTTTTACAGAATTAAGAAGACAGCTTTTATCAAAATAAAATAGGGTGGTGTTTTCTTAAGAAACTCCCTGGAAAGTTCAGTCAGCCCAATGCTGCTGATGGTTTTATGCTCCTGGTAGAAATCTAGGTCTGACTCACAGAAAGTAATGGGGAAATTCTTTGTGTAGGTTTAACATTCTCAGTCTTGAAGATGGGAAGTAAAAAAAAGAATAAGCCTTAATGGAAAATTACTTCGTGTTGCAAATATACGACTGCAGGATAGTTTAGTTTTCATTTGCACTGCCTAATTTCGTTTTGGTAAGGCAGGAAACAGCTGAACTCCCTGGTGTCAGGAGTTGTGCAAGTCAAACCTTTAGGTACCAATATTCTAGCTCCTCACTGTAGGTGAAGGGGAGGTGGTTAGTTAAAGGTAGTTAATTAAAAGCTAATTACAGAAGAAGGGGGGGGGGGGGGCGGTGGTGGGAAGAATCCCTGACACTTGATTTGGGTGTCCTGGATTTATATTCTAGCCAGGCAGTGCTGTCCTAATGCAGCTGGAAGGCTCCCTTATACACTCTTTGGACTCAGGCACTTCGTTGACAGTGCTGAAATCTTTACCTTGCCTTTCTCCTTCTCTGGAGTTTGTGATGAAGATGCTGTTAGTGGTTCTGCCTGCCCTTGCAACGAGTTGTGAATATGGTGTCGAAAGGAGCAGTGAGCGTCTTTTCATTCCTGCAAATCACTGACTGTGCTGGATGGCTTGGATTACCAGCCCAACCCTGGCCTGGGCCAGTGCAGGTGTCTGAGAATCTCAGGTCCAGATTCACGCGCTGCGAAAACGAGAACTGTGAATAACTTGCTGGCTCCTGTCTTAGTGGTCTCAGCCATGGTCAAAGATCAGGTAGGCATGTGGGATGGATTTTATCCCCTGTAAGGCACAAATTTTTGTGCTAGCAAAGCAATGGGCTCGGTTCATGTTGCTGGTCTGTACACAGAAGCACTTCCGTCCTTTACAGGTTGCCAATCATTCTGGCAGCTTTTACAGCTGTAAGTGAGCATCCATTGTTAATTACTTTTTCATCAATTTCTACGGAGGATGGCGAAGATCCTAAGTAAGTTAGTTGTGTGATAGATTAGGGTGTGCTCTGAACCACAGAGTGCTTCACTGCTGAAAACCTTTGAAGCATTAGCTCTTTTTCCTCCTTGTTATTTAAATATAATTTAAAAAAAAATTCAACTTCAGTACAACCTAAAAGAAGCCCTGTTTAAAAATTCCAAATGGAAGTTGATGCTACTAAGTGTGCTGGTTTAGTTCTGCTTTCATAATGTGGGAGACAATTGCTATCTCTTGAGAGGCACCAGCTTAAATCTGCCCTCAACAAGACTTCTTCTTTTTTTGTGTGTGTATCTCAAGTTTTACCTTTCTAACAGCCCATTGGAGCATGGGGCAAGGATTTAAGCTGGGCAAGAAACACAGAAATAGAGCTACGTCAGGCTTTCTGTACTCAGATGGCATTGATGCGAGTTTGCAGCAGCTTTCGTGAGCTGGTGAACCTGAAGAGTGTTTCCATGCCTGTCGATATGAATATTGTCTCGAAACTGTTTGTGTTGCAGCTTGTGCCCTCAGGTCAGGGTTGGGAAATGCAGCCTGCAAGCTTCACCCCTTTCTCTGTTACTGCCTCCATTGTGCTTCAGTGCTGGAGTTTCTGTGTTATGCTCAGAACAGTATCCAGAAGGAATGAGAGCGTATCACTTTTCTGTACAGCTCCAAGGTGAGCAGAGGGACAGTACTGTGACTACAGGGCAGAGGTCTTTCCTTTAGGCTTTCCTCATTGACCTTGTTCAAGTGATTTGAGAACAGAAAGGCAGCAGCATTGTCAGACTCGCTGGAGAGCACGCCAAGGGCTGGGAACTGCTCAGGCTCTACCTAAGTGTGTGGCGTGCTATCCAGACTTCCTCACTATACGGTGTTAGTGCAATGCAAATACGGAATATAAGCACCACTGGAAAATTCGGGGAGTGAGGAGTAAATGGGAACAGCTTCAGACATATATGCCTGAGAGTGTCTTCTCACAATAGCTCTGTCTGTGAGCCCATGTCTCTGCCCTCCTTGACATAGCTGAGTCCTGTTTTGACTGCAAAGGAATGCTGAAGTACTGGTGGAGAAAGAGTGTGAACAGGACGATCTGTTAACAAGAGCAGCTTATCCTGAAGCTTGCTAAATCCAGTGCTAGGCCAACAATAGAAGTCAGGGGAGTGAGAGAGAAAAACAGTTAAAATATTTCTCCGCAGGGAACCAGGTCACAAAGCAAACTCTTAGGTGGCTTTTTCTTGGGGAGTTGTAGTTGCTTATTACTCTGTGGAAGATTCCTGTACTCTGTGACAGAGATTCCTGTTGGGAGAATGGACTCTAGTGCTGACCTTAAAAATAGGCAGGAGATCTGGAGGATGAGAGGTAACATCAGGCTCCTAAGCCCCATGGGTTGCAGGTTTAAACCAGGACTTGTAACTGGTTTGAGATACAAGGGAGATTTCTACTCTCCCACATACTCAGTGGGTTTGCTTTGTCTTTCTGTCTCAGTCTAAAGGGCAAAAGTCATACCCCTCGCTTGAGAGATGCTGCAGACCAAATTCTCACATGAGTAGGTCTGTGAGGGGACTGGGTGGCTTATCAGAAGGGATTTGACATGCTAGTTTTATTACTGTATGCATTCAACTCTCTGTGGATGTATAAAACAAGAAGGATTGTTGAAATTTCTTTATGATAATTCCCTTTGTGCATTATTTTGTTGCGTTTGAAGCATTGCCTGCATTTCCCTGGCTTGTTCAAAGTTAGAACAAAGCCGTTTTGTTGCTCTTGGTGTTTAAAATACCCATCCCTATAAATGAAGTACCCCTGTATCAGCAACACTTAGAATCTTCCCTCTTGTATCACAGCAAGCAGGTGTTAATTAGTTTTTAAGGCTTATATAACGCAGCCAAGCTGCTGAACAGCATCTCCAGATTCATCAGATGGCAGCCAACTTCAGACACACGGCTAGGGGATTAGGTACAGCCTCAGTCTTAGGACAGGTGTGGTTTGGTGTGTTTAAGGTACAGCATGTGCAGAGAGGATTTCTCAAGTTGTCCATTGGATTTGGGTAACTGAACTGAGATCTGGGCTTTAACAGCAGAAACGCCCTTGCATTGATTTTATGGAGGCCAGACCAGCTCAAGGAGAGGACTTGTCCTTTATATCTGTCTGTCTGGGCACATATTCTAGCTACTGGTATCTGGTTGGTAACCTGGTTCCTTTGCTAATCTTCCAAGTATTTGGCAAGGAAAACTGAAGAGTCTGAGAAGCTCTGTGAGACTGGTACCCTATGTGCACGTAATGACTGTGGAATACCACGTCTCTCCGTAGAAAATGATGAAGTTGGATTATGTTTATTGTCCAGCTACAACCTGGGAGTCTTGCATGCATCTTCCTGAAATAAATTCATGTAAGGAAAGATCATTTCAGTGAAGAATCAGTGGCCTTGCAACCCTAATAATACTGATAGCAGGATCTTTCTGAATACACGTAATCTTAGGTGGGCTTTTTATGTGGGACTCGGAAGCGCTGTTTTTCTACACCAGAAGCCTGACAGTTGTCTTTGTGCTGCTCAGCAGCTTTGCATATCCCACAGGACCTGTCGCTGTGTACTGGGTTTATGACCAGCTGGTGCCTACACCCCCGAAGGCCAGGCGTACAGAGACTGATGCTGGCTCTTCAGCTTTGCTACCAGCAAGGCACTCTTTAATCTGCTGTGCATCGCCACCCTACCCCTTTCTTGTACAAGGCAGTTCCCACTGCCTCAGGCACTATCTATAAGGCCTGTCTGATTATTCTTGCTTTTACCAGCATCCCAGTAAATATTGTTTGAAGACAAGGTGTATATTACTGACGTGCCGTTTTACAGCACAGCACACAGCTCTTTATTGCTGGGTGACTCGAAGTCCAGGACCATGACCTTTGGAAAGCTCTCACTCTCCCCTCAGGAGCTGAATGAGTAAATCACTGACTTTTCTTGCTGATTACTGCAGTTAAGCAGTGGGGAACAAGTCCCCTGCCCAATTTTTTTTTTTTTGCAGCATTCTATCCAGTGAAGTAGCAGGTATCTGGTGGTGGTTATCACTTGATCTGTGTGTCCCAGAAGTTAGATTCTATTTAAAATCTTGATACTGGAGGCTTCTATTTCCTTCAAAACTGACTTGGAGCGATTGTCAAACTGTTTTAAGTCTGATTTATGAAAATCATGGTTCGTGCCAGCTACAAGATCCCCTTTATGCCTTACATACTTTCCATGTGATATCTATGCTTTGCTAAAAATGCACCTTCTAAAGATGAGGTGAATAAGAATTTTGTCTCTCCAATATAAAACTTAGTCTCAGGAGTCCGCGTGCAGAGCACATTGAAAAAATGTAACCGAGTGCCTGCTGGAAGGGCAATTTCTACCCCTTCTGGAGGCAAGACTTTTCCCTGCTGTCGTAATACCTAACTAGATATAGCTTAAAGCAAACGCTAGTCCAGCTCACAAGTGCTCTCACTCATGACTTGTTTCTAAGAATGCTCCTCTTGTTACAAGAGCTAAATCAGTCTGAAAACAAGTTTTACAGCTAAATCACAGGGAAGAGATGGCTGGAGATACTTGTTCTTGTTTACATTTGAAACACTTTGTAACTGCGTCAGTTCTTGAATGAATTTTCTTTAACAATGATGGCTTAAAGAGATATGTGCTTTATTTATAACCCCTGACTTACCCAAGTAAACAAAAAGCTGGTTACGACCAGTATGGAAACAGGACCTTTCCTGTTGCAGCCACATCATGTTCCAGCCAGATCTGCAGTTCTTGGGCTCTAAAAACAATTTGCCTTAAAGTGTGGGTGGGTGGGTGTGTTCGTTTGTTCATGCCATCTAAGGAGTAAGGGTTCTGATAAGCTTCTAATCCTAATGGTGTTTACTGTAACTAAAAGGAAAGGATCTTTCATTATGTTCACATTACTTGAAAACTATAGATAGGCTGCGATGCTGAGTGTGTGAAAGCTTCGATCTGTGCAAGAAACCAATTCTAGTGATGGTAATTTGGTCCACTTAGTATTTTTATTTGAGTACAGATCTTTGGTGTCTCTTTCTTTTAAAGTAAAACTGCAGGCTGATACTGATAACCAGTTCTGTCTCTGTTATGTACTGTAGTACGAGGCTGCATTTCTGTGGAAAGCAGGTGATGGCCCATGCAAACAGGGTGTCAGGAACTGCAGACTTTATTTATGCAACATGTTTTTTCCTTAGGCTCCTGGTGCCCTTCATCAGGCCGTGGAAGAGAGCTAATTCCCATCTTTACAGAGCAGGAGACTTTTTGTCCATGCTTAGACCCCAACCATTTTGATTTCCCGTGTCTGTTCAGCAGAAGAGGGATTGTGTGCTAAAGCACTCTGCTGAGCACTCAGACCTCAGCGCTCAGTCCCGCTCTCCTTTAGAGCTCAGCGGGAGTTAGGAGGGCTCAAGAGTGTTACTTCCACTAGCTCGGCAGCGTTTCCTCCCAGAGCTCATGCATCTTGCATCCGTGCAGCAGGAGTACTGTAGAGGAGAGGTTGCTCTTTATTTGATGCTCACACAGCTGTTGCTCCACCCCTTCCCCATTGTTCTGCCAGCACACAACAGGATTCTTTCTGGTTCTGCACTCAAGCCCGCTGTTGGAGGCCTCTGCTTTTCCTGGGAGGTGCAGAGTCCCGCGGTCGTATTTATACGCAGGAAGAAAGGCGAGCCTGTTTGGTCAGACAAAGCTGGCATTGTGCTACGTGCTCAAATAGAGGCTTGTCAAAGGCTTCGTGCTTTAAACATCCCCTGGGCAGTGCTTGCTCAAAAACCCCAGGCAGCTGAACGGAGCGAGTGCCACTTACGTGAGGATTCTTTGTCTCCAGGGGCAGGAGAAGGCAGTCTCTAATCAGAGTGTAATGCACTCTACCTGATGGAGTTGGTGTCGAGTGTTTCTAAAGCGTGCTGGAAGAGCACTAAGGCGGAGAGAAGGATGTGATAGGAAGCAATTGTACAGAAGCAACAAAGGCAATAAAGGAATGCTGCCCCTGCTCCCAGCTGATAGAGGCTCTGCTCAAAAGTAGGCAAGGGGGCCTTAAAGCCTGTTTGTGGATGAAGTTGTAAGAGATTTTCTTCATTTCTCTGAGCTTCCTGCCTGTGTGATTGCCCAAACTATCTTGATTTCAAATATCTCCTTGGTAAACTCCTGGGGATGTAGAACTGCCTTGTAATTGGCGTAGGTCAGCTATCAGAGGTTTTTCCTCTCCGAGAACAGCTAGGCATCTTCACCAGTTTTCATCCGTTAGTGCAAACTGTATGGTCCTTATATATCCTGCTGGCGTGCTTAGGGGGATCAGATCAAATTTTCTTAGCAGAGGCTACTTGAAACCATGCAGTGTAGCACATTCCTTGTATGCTTGTGTTCGTTTGCATCACATCGGTCGTTGGATGTGCCAAACTTTTGTAGCAACTTTTTCTGAAAGGTCAGGTTTCCACGTTTCTACAAGGTTCTTTTCAACGAGTAGTAACTGGTCAGCTACACTGACAACTTCCAGTATTGTTTTGAGGTGTTTTTTTTGCTGGGGGATTTAACCAGGTTTAGCATACTTCTGGTGGCAGTAACAGTTTTTGTGCCGTAGTTCAGAATCACTGGGGTATCTCTCATCACCACTGAGTAAAGCAGAGATCCTGTGCATCACGCTCTGGACCAACCCTTCCTTAAAGAACTGCTCCTCGCTAACACTTTGCCATGCCTGGAAGAGAGTACTCGTTCTGCAGGGGCTGCCTGGGACTGTCAGTGGTAGATGAGTGACACCTTGTGGTACACGACATCGTCTCAGAAATTACGCTTCGTCTTGCACATCTGCAGAATGCTGAACCAGTCCACAGCTCTGCTCTGCGAGCAAAGGCGCACACACTAGCCTGATGCATTTGTCACCAAAGCCTATTTGCTCCCTTAAGGCCAAAGTAGAAGCTGATGGAGTTCTGCCAGTGCAGAAGTTGTCAGGGCTTTGGCTTTGGCATGTGCTGGGTGCCACCCCAGAGCTGGCTGGGTGTGTTGTAGCACCTCACAGCAGTGAAATGGCAAGACAAAAAGTAATAGACATCAAAAAGAATACAGTCTTCCTGAGTAGCAGTCTTCAGAATACATATAGCAGATCGAGAATCTGCTTAGCAGAAGTATTTGACGTTTAAATGGGCTTGGTTGTGAATAATTTTAAATATGTACACCACAGATATAAAATAATGGTCTTTGCTTTATTTTTCATTACAGATTATTTCCTCATTCTGCAATACAATTTCAGTATGAGCATTTATTTCTGATTGTGCGGGTGTGGTAAATAGGATCTTATTACCTTTCCTGATGATAGGAGCAGGCCTTTATGTTGAACAAGGAAAGAAAAAGCCCTAGCGTTGCATTTAATTTTAGTTTGCAACCTGTCAAAAAATCTTCTACTTCATGAGAAATTCTCAATTGGAAAATATAACAAAGAGAACAAGTGGGGAGATAATATTTGAAAATCTAATTCAAAGCATGTGGTGCCCTCAGATAACACAGCAAGAGCTAATCTGGTTCTACAGGTAAATATCCTTTCAGGAGATTCAGAGCTGAACAGTGATTAAGATGAACGAACAGAGCGTGTAATTTCATGAATTATCCACATTCTCACTTCAGATTCAGCAGGAAAAGTGCTTTATCTAATTCCAGAATGTCTGAACTGCTCATTGATGGAACCTTCATTATCTCCAGTGTTGATTTTTGAAGCAAATTTTAATTCTCAATAACACTGTTGGCTTGAAGGTTTCTAAATTTCAGCAGAGCCCTGAAAGTGTGGTTGATAACAGTGTAAACATACCCCAGGTGAATATGGGTTTTGGCTTATGAGTCTGTGTTCTCCTGTGGTAGGAATATGTGCCCCACCAAGACTAAAGGTCAGTTAAACGCAGTGAATACTGAGTTACTGAAGAGCTGCTAGAACTGAATATTTATTCAGCAGAGAAATGGGGATGTGAGCAGGTCAATATGTGTGATGTGAAATGCCTCGAATTTAAACTGCAAAAAAATAAGTGCGTTTGGAAGCAAAAAATCTTTTCTCAGTGTGCTTTTCTGTGGGAAAATCTGGGTTCGTCTAAACAGAAGGTGAGTAGATTTGCGTCTGAGCATCATGAATTCTGTATTATCCTTCTGACACTGCACTGCTGCAGAGAGATGTCTGAGACAGGGTGGTTGGAAACGGGACCTCGTTAATTGAGGTGTGGCTAATCAACAGTTGCTGTACTTCTTTTGCCCAGTTATTGGAACAGCCTAGGTAAACTAGAGCATGAATGTTCCATCTGAAGGGATCCAGTGCCCTCAAATACAGGATAGCTGTCTGCTGCCAGTCCCAAATGCCTACAGCCACTCAGAGTTGCCAGCTGCTCACTGCCCAGTTTCTGTAGACGGCTGCTGCCTTTTCAACACCAAAATGAAGCAGAAACCTTCCAACACAGGTTTAGGATCCAGTTTGTGTGCGTGTTTAGGAATTAAGTGCTCCAGTCCTACAT
This sequence comes from Rhynochetos jubatus, assembly GCA_027574665.1. Classification (NCBI taxonomy): domain Eukaryota; kingdom Metazoa; phylum Chordata; class Aves; order Eurypygiformes; family Rhynochetidae; genus Rhynochetos; species Rhynochetos jubatus. The sequence continues at coordinate 6,984,352 of CM050669.1, forward strand.
GTTGAGATCCAAGGACACCTAAAACTGTGATATAAATGGAAGGAGTGCCCTTTGCTCCTGTGGTGATTGTTTCAGGCTAGGGAAGGCTTTGCGACATTTGAACCGAGAAGACTTGGCCACGGTACTCTTGGTGGTAAGCTTTAGCAGGTGGCTTATTCCACTGTTCCACTGCCCTAGCCACAGCCCTCTCCTATTGCCTTGCCTTTTATTCTGACCTTATTCTTTCAAGAATGTAATCCCCTGAAAAACATCTTCTGTAGGGAGAGACAGCCTGCTGAACCACTGGTGCTCTGGTTAGCCAAGCACTTGCTCTTCAGGAGTTGACTGCCATAAAGGAAAAACATCAAACCAGTAATCTACGTATTGTAGCTCTTCCTCGGTGCCGCTGTCTTTAAACTCAGTTCTCTGCATACAGAGGTTGTGGTAGATACACTTTGATAAGGGACTAAATGTTTAATATCACTGTTTAATAGTGCATGTTAGGCTGATAAAGCCCACTTTAAGAGCCTGAGTGTTCCTGCTGCTGCTTCACTTCTTTCTAACACTGACAAACACAGAGGGGATTCTGTTGCTGCATGGACAGTGGATTTTGCCATGGTACGTCCATGTATTTAGGGCACATGCCCCAGGGCGGATGGGGGGTGGGACAGTCATGCTGGGAAAGCCACTTAAAACTTCATCTGTGGACCCTTTTTTTTCCTGATGGTGCATTCATGCTGATGTCTTCCTGTTTGTGTACTATCTTATTGGTGGGAATTTTGCAGAAAATTCAATAGTTAATATGTGGACTCTCACAATTAATAATTTAAATGATTAAATGAAGATGAAAGAATAAGGACACCTCTCTACTGCATGTAAGTTTACGCAGAGCAGGAAGCAGATATTCCTTGGTCTGCCTCAAAACCAAGACCAACAAGCCTGCTGTGGAGCTGGTGGGGTCCTGAATTTGGCAGCTAATTCATCTTTGTTAGCGGGTGACTGCAGCTGGAGCTTGAAAGCCAAAACACAGAATGTTGACACTTCCGTGTCTTTGGGCTTAAGGATGGCGAATACAAGTGTCCTTTGCACAATAAGTGTGCTTATTTGTTTTTTCTTTCTCCCCCATGTTCCCTCCTTGTCTTTGGGAAGACAATCTCTTGGGCAGCAGATACCCCCTTGAGACTGGAGGGTTGTTTTTCACTCGTTGTACCAAAACAGGCTTTATAGACATGCTGCTCTGTTTCTACTGCAATGCTGGGACCGGTGTGCTGTATTTATGATAGAAGGCCAGCACTTACTGGGCAGGGACGCCCCTGTTGTTGTTATTATAAAGCAATATTGCTGCTTGGAATTCTGTTTCCACTTTCAGGAAACATCAAAACTGATTTTGGAAGAAATGGAGTTATAACCTAAACTAGCTGGGAGACTTTCTCATGAAGTATTTTTCATTTTAGTCCTATGTAATGTATAAAACTACTCAGAAAGAGGAAAATACAGCACCGTTCATTTCAGCGATACAAAGCATGCTCCTGCAAATCCCATTTCACATCTATTTCCTTAACGCCATGGACACTGTTCTTTAACTCTTTAAGTCATTCTCATACTGAAGAGGATAGAGGAGTTGAATGATTATGAAAAAGCCGATGTGGAAGTAGAGGATCCCTAGAAGTCAGACAAATAACAGCTGAGAGGATTAACACCTCTCCCCAAGTAAACTCCGTGATTCGTCGGGAAGCTGTAATAACGTAGGGCTTGAAGTTCAGAGGGTGGTTCAATTAGGCAGTATACAGTACAATTAACTGCCTGCAATTAGAATGAGTGCCTTAATTACTGTGTTTACATTTTGCAACCTCACTGCTCTGATCAGACAGAGCCTTCTCTGCATATAAAGCTGGGCATAAACATTTGCTTTTCACTCTTGTTTTCCTACCATATGCTAATTTAAAGATCCAAGCTTGAGTTTTGGCAAATGATTATCTAGCTCAAATACCAGAATATAAAGCAACAAAGGCAGCGAAGTTTTGACAGTTGTTTTGGTCTGCCTTTTGCCTTTCTACTTAATGGATATGGATGTTTGCTAATCACTTCACTCATAACTATTCCTCCCAACTGCAAGCATAAAATGGACTTTACAGCCTCTTAAAACATATTTTGTCTGGAGCTGCTTGCTTTCCCCTAAGCGCTGTCGTTAACCAGGGATCTTTGTCTGCTGCTGCAGGCTGGAGGATGTTTTGGTCTCCTGTCCCAAGCGGCTGCTGTCGGAGGCTTGTTTCTAAGGTGTTTCAGAAGTTAACAACACAAGATCCTCAACCCCTTTGTGCTATCAGATTTGGCTTTTGAAAATCCAGAACTCCCACACTAAGTTTGGCTAATCAGCTTGCGCTGTAACTTGAGGACCAGTTTCCAGATATGGCCATCCAAACATATATCTAATATGAGATGCTGAGATCTTTATACATCCACTGAAAAGACCAGAGCGCCCTGTGTTGCTGTGTTGTAAAATGAATGGCTTACGTTATGAATTCAGCTGCGTGGATGAGACGAACTAAGCTTACATATTAAACCCAAACCGATAAAGCAGTCCAGATCGGACTATCTATTCCCTGTGTACAGAATACTGGAAAGAGCCACAAGGGAGTTCAACATACAGATGATGACTTCTAAAGGAGTTGCATAATTACTCCAGAAGGAGTATCACAGATTTTTGAAATCAGTGTTACTTAAAGTGCCTATCACTGAAACAAGTTCACCTATGCCAGTAGAACCATAGAATCGTTTAGGTCGGAAAAGACCCTTAAGGTCATCAAGTCCAACCATTAAGCTAACACTGGTAAGACCACCACTAACCGTGTGCCAAAGGTCCTGATCCAATACCTCCCGCGATGGAGCTCCTGCTCTTTTGGCTATCACAGCTACTCAGCCCATCTCCTTTAGAAGGAATGACAATTCTTGGCTAGTTTTAATTAACTTACTTGTTTGCTGTCTTCAGGTCTTTCATGTGAATGAACTGCCTTTGGAAAGCAACAGTTATTTAAACGTGCATATTTTAATTAATCTTTGTGTTGAGCGAGAACCCTCAGGTATTTTTTTTCTGGTACCCTCTACTTACGTTCACTACCTGACAGAATATGCTCCAGAAATGTTTCAGCGCCATGAGTGTTGCCGTTGTGAGAAGCGGGAAGTCAACAATTGCAAATCAGTAAGTATTATTGTCTGTGCTTTTCCCTGGAAAGCAGATGTGCAAACAAATATTGAAAACCAGTGGGGGGAAGTCAAATGTGAAGCCCAGCTCTCTTCCCTTTGGCCTCGTGTTACTGACGCTTTCAGGTGGGCAGGCCAGCTAAAAGCAGAGAACCTAGTACCAGACAGGGTCTTTTCTTTGGTCAGAGGTTCTGCACCAAACGTTCAATCACTTAAACCTCAAGGATATTTATGTCTAGTATTATCTGGAGGCCTGTGTTTGCTGTAGGTTTGTCTGGATTTTTTTGTTTTTTAATATTTTTTGATATTGTTTCTCTGTGTTCTTTATTGTAAAAACTCTGCTGGCAGCAGCGGTCTCTATTGCAGTTGTGTTATGCTCAGCTGATAAATAGGAGTATGTGAGAGGCTGATAGGCAGCACGTACAGCAGAAGTTCTGTGATGCTTCAAGATTTTGGGAAGGAGAGGAGAAGCAGCATATGTAAAATGTGTCTCATGGTTAGCGGATTAGGAAATAAAAATCAGTACTGTTCCCATCGAAGTGCAACAAGGGACATCCTCTGGCACCTGACATACAGAACCAAGCTGCAAACTTTTTGCATGTATCTTGTCATCTTACCAAACCTCCACCGAAACCAAGACAAACACCAGTTTCACTAACACCCGTCATCTTACTTGGTTGCTTGAACCAATTCCTCCTGGCAGGTCGGCTCACTGCTGGAGTCTGTAGTGAGGGCTAGAAATTCCAGATCTGAGGGGAACGTGATGGGTAGCTTGTCTGGTCTCTTTTAAACAAGCCCTAATCCTGAATTAGTGATACCCGCTTAACTTCCGGTTGCATTAGGATATGCATTCCTTGGAGAAACCCTCGATTCCAAAGATTTCAAATGGGGGAATCCCTATGTTCTGAAGTATGCTGCTTCCATGCTTTAATTTCTCTTGTGATGACTTCCGCAGTGCTTTTGTATTTGCAGACCACTTTCAAATTAAAGCAAGATGAAGAATGAGCTCTTTATTGATGTCTTTCATGTACCATCCCAGTGCCCTGGGCAGTAGGGGCTCCCACCAGGCAAATATTTACTTTACAAATTGGCTTAAACAGGATGGAGAGACTGAAGTATTTTGTGCTCTAATTGGAGTAAATTGTCAGATTATGTGAGTAAATCTATGTGGGAGAGGTTACTTATCTGTTTGCTTTATCTTAATGCATGCTCAAAAATAGGAAGGCAACGATAAGGATGGTTTGTGAAGGAAGGGAAAAGGCTGAAGGGTAGAAGTCAGAGTACAGAGGGCTGAAAGTGAAGCAGCTTACAAGTGAATATCCCAAACCTCAAGGATTTAACTCAGTATTCTGCTGGTGCTAGATGGGGCTCAGAGACTGAAGGCTGGCATTCCTCAGGGTAGGTGGAGCTGAATGTTTTAGGTCACTGTTGCCCCTGCGGAATATAAGACTTCATGTTCCAAAATAGCTAACATTCTCTTCGCATCAAGCCCTTTTCAAGGGTATTTCAGATTTGGCAACTTGATTGACGTGGTCAAATAATTCTGAAAATACAGGTTAGGGTTTCCTCTACTGTCATAGCATTATAGACAACAGAAAATGCGTTACCTTTCTTAGGCTGTTCTCATCTTTGGTGATATTATCTATTTCAAAGGTATTTTTATTTCACTGCTTATTAATGACCCTCGAGAGGGAATGCAAAAATAGAACTTGGTAGAGAGATGTGTGAATATGCAAGCTGACTCCACGAGCTGGGTTTTATTATTTGATTAGTGAGTAGTGGACCAGCGAGCTCTGGGATAATGCGCATTCTTGCTGCTTTGCTGGTAAAAGGCAATTTATTTAAATGTTGGGCAAACACGTTATGAGTGTGACTCTGTGTAGTAGAATTAGAAGAACAAGTGTATTCTTATCACTTTCCTCTTTGGATAAACGTCTGGTTACTGCAGCAGGTGTCTGGGTTTTATACTTAGAGTTGCATGTAGCAGTCTTTTGGGCTTCAAATGTGACAAGCGTCGTGCTGGATGTATCCCTAACTGTGGCTTAAAATGCTGGTGGGGAGAGGGAATGGAGTTAGAGAAAGTGAAACAGGTGTTATTACTGCTCAGTGGTCGGACTAGATGCAGGACTGATTAGTGTCGACATGTGTTCCTCTAGTGAAAGCTGACAGATGAAGGAAGTCCTTGTAAGAATTTCTGAAGTACCTTTATTCAAGAAAAGTAAACCAGTACAACACTTCTAAATTTTAGGCAGGCCACACAACTTCAGTGCCAGTTTGCCTTGGTTTCCCTAAATGCCCTAAGTAGTATATGAGCCATTTATCTTTAGGTAGGTACAGATTAAATACATTATTAAGCCATAGGTTCCTTCTTAAGGTATTTTTCACGCTGGACAGGTATTTGCATGCAGAGCTGTCCATAACTCTGGGTGTTACGTAGGTGTATACAACAATGCCTGTTCGTCCTGTGAGAAATTCAGCACCTCAACTGAAAAGGAACTGACTTGGCAGGATTCAGAGCAAGGGTTGGTTTTGTTCTGTTTTAATTGGGTCTCCCAGGGAAATGCATGGGAGTTGTGAGCTGTTGTTTCTCTTCCTCACTCCTCCCTCCCCCCATCAATCTTGGGGAACTTTTTAGCAGTTAATTGCTAATTTTTTTGGTGCGTGTGGAATATCGCATTGCTGTTGGGGTAAGCTGACAGAGCCACTGACTGCTGTAGCTGTATTTAATTTCGCTGAACGCTTACAATGATTCTTTATGTAGCTCTAGGTAGAACTAGGATAAATGTGGTGTTGTCACTTTGCAGCGTTGTTACTCCTTGGTTGTAAAGCTACAAGCTTTTCATAGTTTGGAACACAGCAAATGTCTTTAGTGTACCTCAGTGCCAGGAGGCTCTGTGGGTTTCAGACGTGTCTTTGATGAGACGTGGGAATCTGAGTTGTAATGCACACAGAATTGTCAGTCTTGATGAGCACTCCTGCTAGAAAATGTAACGTGCAACTGAAGAGGAAAAAAGACATAGTTTATCGGTTAAAATGGACATGGCTGTGAAAAGAGGTGACTGATTAGCTGATGTAGACTGAGCTGCACTGGTTGTTTCTTTCCAGACAGTTGACTATTCTACCTTTTGTTCAATATTGGTACAAGTCTTGTGTTTCTCTGATCAAGACCTTCCCTATCACAGACTATTGCCTTCATCGGTTCTGCCTCCACCTTAAAAACGTGAGCTTTCCATTGTGAAAAGCCAGTGTCTCCCTGTCTTCTCCTTTTTTTCCTTATTCTATCATTCCTTTCGCAGTCACGACATAATCTCTCTGCACTGGCAGGGCAGTGGAAACCCACAGACCCAAAGCAAGACGCGCCCTGTGGTTGTGGCCACTTGGGGGTGTTGGATGCCCGGCGTTCTGCCCAGGGAGCGCTTGGCTTTCCAGCAAAGCAGTGTGCGTGGGGGAAGAATGGGGGAACTCGTGTTCCAGGAGATACTTCAGCCAGTGTTGCTGGCTTGGTCAAGTGTCAGGAAACTTGGTGGTTGATGGCAAACACAAACCGGTAGCAATTTGCAGCCCCCCACCTCCCTCCCCCACCCCCCACCCCCAAACCAACCAACCAACCAAAAAATCAGCAAGAGATATTAAGTCTTTCACCTTCTACAAAGTTGTGTTTTCTCTAATAACATTAATTTTTGGCTTACAGGATTAGCTGTTGTGGGAATAAGGAACAAAGGCCCCCACCTGGACTGCAGCCAAGAGTCCCTTCTCTTAGTAGTGTCACATCTGCCTCTCAGCATTGTTCAGTCCCATCTGGCTGTCCCAACAGCAGTGACTCCCAGTACTGACCAGTTCTCCATCCACCAGTTGGCTTTGATTTGGTCTGGCTGCTACCTCATCCGAAGACTACAGGAGACTAGACAGACAGTTAACTTTGGTGCTGTTTCTGTATTGTGCTTGTGCGCTCCTGAATAATACAAGTACTACTTCAGGGCACTCCTGTAGGAGAAAACAAGCCCCACCTTATTCTCTGAAATACTCTGATTAAACTTTGAACTTAGATATGGATAGGAGGAGCATGCTGAGCTCTTCACCCTCATGGGAGCTTTTGAATATTTGAGGATCATAAAATAAGTGGACTTTTCGAAGATAGAAGTTGTGCTGTAACCAGAATTTTCATATAATCACCACCAGCAGGTTAATCCTCCCCTCTCAACGCACACCTACTCCTGCAAGCTGTTCATTTATACCGGTTGCCTCTTTGCTAATAAGCTTTGAAAAGCAAGTTCGTTAATGTGCTGACTGCCAGACTGTGCTTTAATGAGCCTTTCTCGATGCCTCCTATCTTATCTTGAGCTTGATAAGTACAAAACGTTCCTGTGACATTGCTATAAATCACATTTTATTGATGCATCTCAATATGAAATGCCTGCTGCAGTTTGATGGTGTCTGTTTGCTTTGGGAAGGGATGGTGTTGTACAAATACAGGTCTGAGCTTTTCTTGTGACATGGGGATTGCTGGGGAAAGACTGTTTTGGAGGCACACGGGGCGCTTCTGCATGCATTTGAAAAACGCAGACATTGACATTCGCCTGCCACGTCAATCAGTTCTTGAATTGTGCAAGGTTATTGTTACTTCTGAGCACTGATTTTACCTGAAATTAGGACTCCCCCCACCCCTCCCCAGGGCTACATAGAAACTACTAGGTTGCCTTTGCTCTGTACAATAGGTAGGGGATCAGCTGCCTGTGATTCAGGCTGCTGATGGTTAAGTTGGGTACTTCTGCTTTATTGGCATTTAAGATGGAGTAATTCGGAAGGCACATGTAATAAATAAATAAACTGTCTGTTGTAAGCTATACAAACCTAGTGGTGAACGTGGACTATGCTCAACGTGAGGAATCTACCAACAAAGGTGATCTGTGCTGGACCTGTTTGCTTCCCACTGTAATCTTGGGCCGCTTTAGGGCTGCTGTAATGGTAAGTGCATCAGCCAGCAGGAGAATGTGGTGACTGAGTAGCACTGGAGGGCAAACCCGCCTTCCTGCACCTTCTAATCTGCTACAGACAGGTGGAAAATGATTTTTACATATGTTACTTAGGTGCTTTATCCAGAGTGAAGATTCCCTATCTGCTGGTGCTGCCCAAAGTAGCCCTGCTCCTGGGACATATGCATTGGAAAAGTTCAGCTCCTGTAATTAATCCTGCGAGCGTGATTTTAAATACCTCCATGCCTTCTGTGTCCATAAAAGAAACACAAGGTGTTTGTCCTTCATCGACTGTGTGGGTGGGGAAGTGAGCTGTGACTTTGAACTCCCCATGATGGATGTTGCTTAGCGATAGTTTCCAACTGCTATGGGCAGCATCTGTTGAAGAAACACCTGTGTGCGTGTTACTGGGTTGTCCAGGGATGGGCGTGATTGGGTTTACGTTCAGCAGCGGCAGTCACGGATGTTTTGCAGGTTTTTTGTTTCAGTGCTTTCAGCTCGTGGACGTTGTTATTCGTTCTGCTGTTTGTCTACCTGAAAAACAGGCCAGCCGGTCTTTCAGTGCTTCCCCAGCAGACCTTTATTTTCGGTTGATGCAAATTTTAATGGCAATCAGGAAGTTGAATTTGGGGAAGTTTATTGTTTTCGGATTTAGATGTTAAATCTTTGCAGTTTTCGTGGAGCCTAACTGTGAACATTTGTCTGTACTTGCACTGGAGAGTGTCTTTGAAGTCTCACTTCAGTACTAATACAAAACAACTTTTAAAATGTATAAAAGCTGTCTATAGACTCAAATTTTGTTGCTTCTGTATTTGAAATGGAAATTATTTCTTTAAACTCTTCTATTTGTACTTGGGTCAAATCGTGTTTCTTACACGTTGTTTATCTGTAACTGTGGTGCTGAGCGCTTGGAAAATAAGGGATCCAATCTTTTCTTGGGCTGGGTGGAGTCTTCTGGAGCATTTGAGACCGAACATTTGAGATAATGCCATCTACTGCCATTACAGTAAGCCATTTCATTGTTCATTAGACAGAGTTAGTCCATTCCTCAGTTTAGAAGCAAGCCCTTTCCCCGCCTTCTGCAACACCACTTGTGAGTGGCTTGCTACCCACCACATACCCATTATCTATGTGTTCCTAACAATTCCCTATCCAGAACCACTGCATCATCCACCTGGAAGGTTCCACGTTTTTGTTTGTCATCCGGGTTCTTGCTTTTATGCTTTTGGTGCAGTTAAACAGTGGAACCCATCCGTCTGTACGGTAACGACACGCATACCTGTTTGTACATCCTCGACTGGTGTTGTGCAATAAATGATGCGTGTGGCAGTAGGTATACAGGAACAGTCATGTAAGTTAAGAGCATTGGTAATTTAAGAGAGTGTTTCTCTCTGCTCTGAAATATATCTGGCTAAGCTATATTTCCAGTTCACTAATGAGGGCAGACATTTCACCGTACGGAATTACACGTGTTCTCTGTGTTCACTGCAGAGAGCAAGAGGGGAACAAGACAGGAAATTTTGTTTGCTTCTTCCTCACCAACTCAGAGGCTTTATTCAACTGATTTTTCTGGTCTAACAACATGTAATCAACAGGGATGGCAATTTTAAATGTCTGTTTTAATGAAGCTTTAATTGTGCAGGTGCTCAGCAACTATATTACTAACTCCACAGCTTTCAGTATGGAAAAGGGCAGCTGCTGTATTGAAGAAAAGCGATCAAACCTGGGTATAACAATGACGTGCACAATAATAACATGGTGCCTTATGAAAGGACGGAGATATTTGCAATGGGGCTCAGCTGGCATTGCCAGGTTTGTGGTTTAGTGTGTCTGCGTGTGCTTCTGCCTGCAGGAAAGGAGGCGGTTTCTGTACTGGGCTTTGTTGTGAGAATAGACGTTTCTTACCAGAGGGATGGTAAAATGCACTTGAGACCAAACATGGGGATGATTAAATAGAATCTTAAAGCCTTGAATGAAGGATTCTGTTCTGCTCTACGCAGGCATTGGATTGGGGTGTGATTGTTTGCCAAGGTCTTCGTCACCCTGGAAGGAGAAAAACATCCCTTGGAAATACCACGGACTAGTGGATTGGGCATGGGCTTGGGATTCAGTGGCTTCTTGATGCTGTCATACAGGATGATGCAGTTTGCTACACCTCTTCCTCAATTTCCTCACCCACATTGCCAGATGGAAGGAGGCTTGAATAATTCACATTACACAAATGTCCATTTGAAAATCTGATCTTTGAAATGTCTGGGTACACTTCAGGAGGTGGGGGTCTGTTCCCAGCTCGCCCACTTGTTTGATATGTAACTTCACAGAGCTTAGGTGACTTGTTCCTTTGTTTCTCCTCCCAGGTTTTTGCATATTTATTTTGTGACTTAAGGTAGACTCTCCTGGTTTGTGTTGGTAGCATGCCCGGCACAGTGGGGCCTAGATTTCAGCTGTCCCTCTACAGAGGTAACATAATACAAATAACAATATAGTTGATTAGAATTGCTACCTACTGTTGTTTTAGCAGTTCTGAATGGGTTGAATTAGCCACATATCACTGAAATTACTTATATTTTAAAAAAAAGAAGAAAGTGGACTGGGGAATCACATAATCTATAGTTCTTGAAAGATGCAATCTCTCAGCTACGTGGTTATCTCTTCATTTTCCCAGAAAAGTTAATTATCTTTGTGCTAACCTCTTCCCCTTGATCCCTCCACCCCGGGGTAGCAGCTGGAAGGGATAGTGCATGTGTTCCCCACCCCCGCCCCTTCCCCAATTAGGAGTTCTCTTTCCATCAAATAAATAAATAAAACCTAATCAAGCAGACAGAGTGTACGAGACCCTGTTTTTCCTCCCAGAGCTGAAGTTAAAAATTATTCAACGTAAAATTCCTGGCCTGTGAAACAGAGGCTCTGTACTGTACCAGGCAAAGATTTTCACCAGCATTCTCTTGCTTAGCCAAGGCTGAGATAACAGACACTGTAAAGCACTTGGTGGAATAAATCTACAGTTCCGAGATTCCATCGGGGTGTTCATCTTCCACCTTGTTTTTCCTTTGCTTAATAAGGTATTGTGTGAACTTCAGAGTCGATATTTGACTTGACTTTTTTTCTTAATGCGAAACAGGCCAAATGAAGCTAGATGATGTTGTTTTGGTGGTGGCTTTTTTTCTTCGCATTTAAATGACAACGAACTGGAGAGAACAAGTAAGTGGCTAGACTTTACCTTTTGTTCAATGTTCTTTCGACAATGTTCTTGAGGGACAGTTGTAACTGTGCTTTGCAATGTTTTGACGCAGTTTTGAAAGGGGCTTAGGAGCAAAAGGGTAAAAATTATTGAATTTTGAGACACCTGAGTCAAATGAAATAAGGCTGAATGGCAACAGTTCCCTGGTCTAAGGTGATTTCTTCAGACAGTGATTAGTAGCAAGGTGATTCTTGCTGCTGACCTGTGTATTAAAAGAGCTACCTGCAAGTTACTTCCTTGCTTTCTGATAATTTCTGAAAATGCTCACCCACTGCTACGGTTGCTTGAGAAGCAGGAGGGAAATTCCAGTGGAAGAAAAAGACAAAACAAGTACTTTCAGTTTTAATTTTTTTTTTTTTTTTTTAAGACAGGCATCTGTAGTGATTGCTATTGTTTGTAATAATAGCTTGGATATTTACTTTGGGATGTGAACCTCCATTGTTGGCTTATTATTGTAATCACCAGCCAGCCTGTGAAACTCGTTTCCTAATCAGAGGGATCCCAGATTTCTTGTACAAGTGTTTGCAGCGAGGACAGGAGATTTACATTGCTGTGTAGGTTGTGTGGAAATAGGTATGCAGTGAATCTTTCAACAAAGGAGGCCTAATACAAAAATCCGTGTGGTTTCTGATGAGTGGATAGCTTAAAAAAAGAAAAAATATGTCTGGTTAGAAGGGTACAGTCCTCAGGCAGATGTGAAATGCATACAAAGGTTAAGGTGTAGGAGCATTTCCAGCTTGCTGTCTGAAAATGAAGTAACTAGACACTATTTTCTGGTTTTATGAGAGACTTTTATATGTGTATGGATGTCTGATATCCATAGGAAAGGGAAATCAGTTTTTTTACAAAAAGACATTGAAATCTTAGCACAACTACATGTTGTAAATTGCAAATCCAGGTTAATACTACAGCAGAACGCAGGAGACAAATACAGGTTTTGGCATGAAATACAACTATCGAAAAGCACGCGACAACAATAATTTGCAGCCCCCGCTGACGTGGTGCCAAGCGTTCAGGGCAACTTGAAAAAAACAAATGAAACCCCGAGGTCACTTCAGATTGCCCTTGCGAACGCCATAGGAATAACTCCTGTTTATTTCCGTGGGAAATTTTGAACAGACCAAGTGTCTGTCCCCTCCTTCCGGGAATCTGTGCATACCTATAAACGTTTTCTGGGCTTTATTGGACAGAGTGATAAACCCCCTTCTTATTATGGTGCCTTTCCTTTGCAGTCTAGCGGGGAAGCTTGTGCACAAGGCTTCCTGTTGTTCCACAACAACTGTGGAGGCAAATCACAATGCCAAAGGAGCCAGGACTTTTCAGGAAGTATTTGCTTATTGGGAATAATTGCATGTATTTATTTTGCAAATGACAACGTATAAAAATGATCTGCTGGACTTGCAGGGCTTCCTCACTTTTAATTCTTTCTTTCTTTCCCATATGCTCTTCCTCTTTTGGGTCTCTTCACATTATTTCCAGGCAGGCTGTGCCACAACATGCCCTCAGGTGTCGTGACCTTTCTTTTTAGTGCTGTGGCCTTCAGTTGAACTGGGGTGGTAATAAGGAAAGTAGCATCATTGGTTCTGACTGCACTGTGATGCCAGGGATCTTTGCTTGAATGCACGGGACAGGATCCCATTGCAGGGGATAAAACTTGATTTTTTACTACTAAAATTTTCAACTCTTTAGGTGAAATCACCCACTAGGACTCTAGGCTGTATGTTATATATATGTATGTATTTATATGGGTTATATGCAATGAACCAGTAAAAAAAGCACAGTGGATCCAAAGCCCATAGAGTGCAACGGAAAAGCTCTGACCCACTGCCCTGGAATTTGGATCAGGATTTTGATTAATATCTACTAACTTTTTTATCAAAATACGTTTTTCGTTTCGGCTCAAGTGAAAGGGATAATTATTGCTAATGATTTATAGGGCAGTGAGCTGTAAAATGAGAACTCATTTCAAAAGAATGGGAGAAATCACACTCTGGAGCTTTCTGACCTTGCTGAGCAACAGGTCTGGGGGCAGGGGTGTACACTTCTTCTGACATCTCTTGATGTGAATCGGGAACCCTTAAGACAGATCTTTTTCCTTTCTTGTTACTGAGAAGCAGAATTTAGGGTAGTTTTCCAGATCCAAGGGCAGCTAAAACTGACTCTCCTTTTCATGCTGTGTGCTTTGGGAGCTGCATGTCTCCAGGTCTGTTACAACTGGCTAATGTGGGAAGGAATTTATTTTTCCTCTCTGTGTTCAGGTGAACACACCACTTGGTCCACAGGGATGCTTGATGTGATATTATAATCCACATCATAACACTGCATATTCTACAAAGGTATCATGAGACTCAGTGGTGGTTTTGGAAATGCTTGTGTAGCTCAGACTGAAATCCATGTCATACAATCTTCTGTAATGTATATACTATCTTCTACAACAAGATGATTTTATATACTGATATAAGAATAACATCAAAATTAATATATGCTGATACTGAGTAAATGGAACCAGAATGCAGCCTCTTGCATCAACACTACAGTAAAAATAAAAATTCTTATTATTCATGTTGTAGTTATATCCAAACTGAGCATAATGCAGCCTCATTTACTACCCATGGAGTTCAGTGTGAGTCTTACTACTGGCTTTGTCCTCCCATCTGGGTGCTTGATAGACACCTAAAAGTAATCAAAAGTAGGGTCTGAGGGGGAACAGGAAACTTAGATGACACACAAAGCACTACTGAACCTTTGCAAAGTTGCCTCCCTGGGCTGGCAATTTTTCTGCTAGAAATCAGGAATTCAGGTCTGTTCCTGATTTTTAGTCCTACAGGGGAAGCAGAATGGTATGTCAAAAACAAATGTTTCTTTTTGCCACCAATAAAATGAATATGAGAACGTAGAACTGACTCTTGTTGACACTCCAGACTGGTGGCATCATGTCTCAGGCCAGCATCTGCCACTTAGAAAAGCAAAGTTAATGTGTCAGGTGTGCTGCGTGCCCCTGACAGGCCAAGTTTCTTGTCTGCTTGGGAAAATAATAGTGGCTTCTGTCCAAAGAGTGTAATGATAACTCCAAAGGGAGCTGGTTTTAGGTTTAAAGGCAACTGAAATGGTTCTCAGGCCCATGCAGGCCAGCCTCTGAGACCACTACGTACGCAGCAAACCTGGAGTCAAAGACAGGATCTTCTGATCCTCGGCTACTAGCGGGAGTACAATCCATAGGTCAGGAGTGACTCGGTGCAACCACTACTAAGTCAAGGAGCAATGGTAGAGACCTGATGCCCTAATGAAGCGTCTGAAGCAGTCTTGCGCTGTGGTGGCAGGGTATAGAAACAGGTTGTTGCTGCTTGTCCTTCAGGGGTTAAAGAAACTGCGTGACGAAACTGCCTTAAAAACTTAGTCGTAGGTCTGCCAGGCATTCCTCCACCCTGGCTGATAACACAGTGGTGTAGGTGTGTTTCCCAGTGGCCAGCCAGTTCCAGGGACATGTGTCTGCCCTGAGTCAGCAGCCTTCGTGTGCAACCCGAGGCTGGCCTGAGTCTACGCTGGGCGTGGGGGAAGCGCCGGTAGTTGCCTCTTTATTACTCCTTCCTTACAAAGAAAACTTACATGTTTCTTCTTTGAATGTTTGCACCCTATAAAGTTTTTCACTTTTTAATATTTGTGATTAGATTTCAGTTGTAGGGCTTTCTATTTTTTTTAGTGCAGAGACTTGCCTGTTTGTACCAAAAGCAGGTTGAATATTTCTAACAGCTTCTGGGCCAAAGCAAATCAATGTAGTTATGTGACGTGCACTCAGCTGAGCGGTTCATTGGCCCAGGTCCTAGAAAACCTGAGAAGTCCGTCTTCCTTCCCTGCACAAATGTGAACTTATATATTTCATACACCTGCTAATTTTAATTACTTTTTACAGCTACTCATTAAAACCTTAAACAGCAGCTTCTGCCTTCCCAAGGAAAAATATTACTACACATTCCCTCTTATGCCTGGATCATATTTTAATCCCTTCTTTTTGGAAATGTCCCTCAGCAGGAAGAAATGAGTCTTCAAAACATGTGAATCACAGCTGGAAAGAGCATTTGTGATATTTAAAGCTGATAAGGGTCTCTTCCATGGAACACGTGAGTGAGAGATGCTCTATAAAAAGAAAAGAGAGAAGAATATATGTTGTGAGAGAGAACAGTGTGAAACTTGCCATAGATTAATCATAAAACAAAGTAACTAGAAATCAAAATGAAAGTGGAT
The DNA here is from genome assembly GCA_027574665.1 of Rhynochetos jubatus. Lineage (NCBI taxonomy): Eukaryota > Metazoa > Chordata > Aves > Eurypygiformes > Rhynochetidae > Rhynochetos > Rhynochetos jubatus. Next base: position 6,999,988 of record CM050669.1, read on the forward strand.
GCCCAGGCAAAAATAACCCACAAAATAGTCTTTGGTTTTACAAGCTCAAGTAATACAATGAAGAATGAGGTGTGAGGACATTTTTGCCTCTTAGATGTAATTAGATATAATGGAATGGAGTTTGCAGTTACAACAAACTTCGCATCCTTCCCTCTCCAGGAGCAGCTGTCTGCCAGCCTGTTCTTTTGGGTCTGTCATGGTACCAGAACTATTGATGTGACCATTTATATGTTCCATACATGTTACCTATTTCTTCAGAATCTCATCAGTCTCTTAGAGGAATTTCCAACTCAGAACGCTAGCAAACAAGGGTTCATCTTTTTATAAAGATGCTCCATCCTTGAGAGATAAGGAGCATTGCATGCGACAAGAATGGTACCATTTGCAATACTAAGGGGCAACCTTGGAGCTTATGTAGAGGTTTCCCATTAATGTAAGACGTGGAATACAGCAATATTTGAATCACATGTGTGCTCTCTTTCACAAGCGGGGCAGTATGAATCTAAATGTGCACACAGGTTTTCCATCATGAACAGCTTGCATGGGCTGCCAGTTGGGCCTAACTTCCTTTTTCTGGGAAGTGTTGATGACATCAAAGGGTTAAAGTTCTCCATTTTGTATCTATTGATCTGCACTTCAAGCAACCTGAGTGTGGTGATATATTAATGGAATAGTTCATTACGGTAAGTCACTCTGTGTTTTCAAGTTATGTAGGTTGAGGAATGCTTTGTTTTCGTGCTGGCCCTGTAAATCTGGGTCTGCTGCAGGAGAAGTTAGGGAGAAGGGATAACCACTGATTGGAGTCTCCGTGATTCATGCCAGTGATATGTAATTCAGACCATTAGTTCACTTGGTTTCTCCTTCCTGGTTGTATAGATCTGCACTCTCAGTCTGTGGTTACCGGATTCAGGTCACTGAGGGTGACCTGAATTATCCTGATGGTCCTAGCCCTTTTGATAGATTGCAGTGACTCACACGAACCTTATGGTGTTTGCATTTGGGTAACTGGGCAAACAAACCTTCTAAAGGCATCTTTTCCCTACCTTAGTGCCTGTTCTAGACTTGGATCTAGTAGCAGGGCTGAGTTAGGCAAAGATTACATCATATAATTAATCCTTCTGTATCTCCTACCTTTGGGACTGCATTTTAATGCAGCCTTTGCTGACAGGACTGAAACCTCACTAGTGAAAATACACCATAGGTTTGTTACAAGGTCTGATGGAGTGGAATATCCCCCCAGCTTTGCCTCCTGACAGTCTGCTTTGAACCAGATATGCTTGTTCTGCATGTTAGCAAGGAACATAAATTCAAGAAAACGGGATAGTGGAAGCACTTTATTGACTCCCTGCAGCCCATGATGGAGGGATGGATTCTCTCTGTAGTGTCTGTTCTCATCAGCATACAGAGAAATCAGGCTTGACTCAAGTCTCTGGGTAGAGTATGTAAATTTTTAATTTTATAGCTGAAACAGGAAAAACAAAAACATTTTCTATTTCTTCTTGTTCCCAGTTAGTCCATCTCTGGGCCTTGGGGAAAAATGTTGTGTGGAGGGCTGTATTCTTTGCTTTGATCAGCTTCTGAACCTCTCTTCCCAGCTGCCAAGTGGTTGAAAAGACTGAGATGTGTGAGAACTGGCTCCAGCGATCATGGGCATTTTCAGACTTTAAAACTTTCTGTTCTCTTGTTCCATTGTCTTTTTTCCAACTTCAATTTTCAACATATTTTAACACCAAATCCATTGGTCTGTCAGAAAACAGGTTTTGGCTCTTGAGAAAATGGCCCTTTAACCTTCTGAAGGTGCTAAACATTTGCTAAACTTAGTAGGAGAATAAAGTATGTGCTGCAGAACTCCCGGGAAATCAACAAAGCCAAACAAACTCACAGAAGCTTCCCCTGTAGAGTTCACCGTTGAATTGTTCCCTGGAGGAGGGGAGAGGGAGTGTCTGACAGAAGGGGGTTTTTTTGGTCTGATTTCATGGTGCAGGTTTGTAGTGCTGATAGGAATTTCTACCCTGATTCTCACTTAAAACAACAGTTACGCTGGGGAGCAGAGGAACCCTAGACTGTAGTAGTTAAGTGGGGTGCTCATGTTAAAACTAGACATCAAGAGACAGTGTATAGTCTGTCTGTTCTGAAGATGTGGGAAGGATATATAAACAAGTACATGAGGAAAAATTATGCAGGCCTTTCAAGAATCCTTAGGTAAAAAACTTCCTGGAATGAGAACAGAAGACATGAAGTATCTACTCAGTCCCTCCCAATTAAACGATATTTCAGTGGGCTTAAAGTTTACCCCCAGTTGTACACAGAAAGAAGCAAAGTGAAGGAAGGCTTCACACGGTTCCTTTTTCCAATCTCTACTACCAGGATATACACTTGAACTCTCTCCCCTTTTAGAGTTTCAGGCAATTCTCAGTTTTCTTTAAAGATTAGCTATGAAGACAGCATAATGTTTAACCTTCTTGCCCTGATTAGGATGGAATGTTAATGAATACTTATTCACTACTTAATGTCAAGTGCTGTTGAATGTGCAAAAAAGCAACATGAACCTAGTTCAAAAATGATGATAATGAGGTTCTTCAGATGGAACCATTGATTTTACTACCGTTATAATTCCCTGGATTTCTGTTAATATTCTAACTCATTAGGCACATATTTGATTTTTCCAGGCAATTGCTTTGCTTTGAATATATGTGCTAATGATCCTTCTTAGTGGGTTAAGCTTTCGGATGAGTTAATAATGTCAGACTTACTCACTCATTGGCCACCTACTTCAGCTCTTGTAGCGTTGTTCAGACAAAGGATGATGTAGTCAGTCTCAAGTTGAATGCTTGGATCAATTAGCTGAGAAATTTAACTTCCAGTTTTCCACCTAGCTACAGGTTTGCCAGTCTGTCTGCCGTGTGTTAGCATTACTTCTGCTGTCCTTAACTCTCACTTGCAGATACAGCTGCCTACCTCAGTTCCTGCATTAAACATATCAGCTACCTTCTTCCTGGGCCTTAATTGAGCTCAGTGGAAGGACTGTGTTCCTAGCCTAAAGTAGTTCTGCTTTCTCCTGCTGAACTAAAGTACATCTCTGAATCTGAGGTATGTAACCTATAGGATGCGCTAGTCCTTGGTCTCTCCTTGAGTGTTGTAGCCATCTTGGCAAAAGGCTAACTGCCTCTACATGTGAATGTAGCTTTAGAACTGCAGTATAACAATGAGAAAACAAATCCCACATGTCACATGCGAAGGGCCAAACCTTTGGCAATACTGATTTGGGAAAGGCAGTTCGACATTTGCATGTGAACCTCCAATTAAGCAATGAAAGGAGTCCAGTACAGGCAGGAAATAGAGGATAGGTAAATCATTCTTTAGTGATTCATGTTTTCCTTTTCTGCTAGTGCAATAGCTTTCACAAGACTGTTATTTGAATCACAAGTGAAACAGTTCCTATAACTGAGGTGAGTTGTCAGCTTATTTAGGCGGAAGGTTCCTAGAATTATCCACACTGACTCTAGATGCAAGCCTGGCCCTTGGTGCCATGCAGTTATTTACCCAGTACAGCAAACTCTGTACCATTAGGGTGGTAAATCCAGTCCGTGGAGACGTGACCAGTGGATATCATTGATAATTGTAGGGTAAACGCGTCCGTAAGAGTGAAAGAGCAAAGGGTTAATGTGCTGTAGGTCAATACTTTTTTCCAGTTCAACCCAAACTGCCAGTGAATCCGGTTCCAAAGCTTAGTTAAGTTCCTGCACAACCCCTGATTAAACAGGAAAAACCTGTGAATTGTTGGCTTTGAATCCTGGACTAAGGACAGGGTGCACTTGAGTAACATGCATGCTTCAGTGTTTCATTTAAATTTTTAAAGCTTCAGAGGAAAGGGAAAAAAAGCCCTAGCTCTTTCTATAAGAGGGGGGAAAAGATCTAATCTGTTTACACCCTGCATTCCTTACGTTCCTTTGATAGTCTGCTACTATAAAAGCCCTCAGTCCCACCTACAGTATGAGTTTAATGGAGCTACAGACAGGCTAAATCTTTCTGTGGAGGCAGATATGACATAATGTATTTAGAGGTCTTATTTACACACCAGTGCATCTAAATTGTGTTTGTGATCATTTAGTGCTCTGAACAGACCTTGCTTTTCCTTCAGAGGAGGAGACAGGCACGTACCCACGTTAATTCAGAAAGGCTCCTTTCCTTGGTAAGTGTCCTGGTATGGGAATGCCCTTTTTGGAATATGAAGCTTGGGGTTTTTTTGTTGGTAGTTGGTTGTTTTTTTTTTTTTTTCTTTCTCCTGTTTGAACGTGATGACTCAAACTTGGTGGAAAGCCAAGGCAAATAAAAGGTGCAGGCGCCCTGCAGTTGGTTAACTCCTGAGTTGCTGTGAATAGAGACCATGAAGCAGATTAAACTGCTTCCCCTGGTGTGGGCTCCACCCCTCTCTCTTCCCAGGCCTTTTCAGGGTGCTGTGATCTGGGCACAGGTTTGTCGTAGTGGTGGAGTTAACAGCACCTGGCTTACTTAGGTTTCCTTTCCCATGTGCACTCTTTTAGAATGGAGCCAGATGTTTGGTTATTTTTGTTCATGTAATGCCGTCGTGTCGGGCCATTGGAATCAATCAACAGTGGTATGCCAGTAGACGTTGGATCAGGACCATGAAACGTGAGCATGGAGTGATTATTTCTGCCATGTTCAAACCATGATAAAGCTTTAAAGACTGAAACAGTATTTGGGAATCTTTTTGCTGTGTGTGGAAGGGGCAGCTGAACCCGGCCTGTAGCCAGGATTTACAGCCTTGTGAGCAGATCTGAATATTTGGAACAGGAAGCCACCAAGCCTTTGAGGAGGAGGAGAAAGCAATTTGAGGATGGGGATCTAGCTGTTGCTGATGAACTTTTAAAATACATTGATCTCCATTTTCAGTGAGTTTCGCTTCTGCTCCACTTGGAGGGTATCCAAAAAATAGGTGTACAAAAAAAAAAAAACCCAACCCCCTAAAGCCCCTATACCCTACCTATTACCACCTCTTACCTAAGTGTAGTCTGGATACTTAACACTTGGCTGTTGTGTGTATGTAGTCGTTTTGGAAGGCGTTGCTGGTAGAACTGAATAAACAGAACCTGGAATGCTCAGACACATCTATAGCATATCTGAATAAGGCAAATCTCACTGAGGTGTCTGAGTGAAGGGCAACACTTGATATGCTTTGGTCCAGTTCTGGTAGCAGTGTTATTTAACCAGATAGTGTGGATGTTGAAGCGCTGATGCATTGGTTTGTGAGGTGGCATTAGCTTCTTCACCTCTTCACCTACCACTAACAGCAAACATAGACCCTTCTTCAGGTGGTTGGAGGGAAAGGGAGTCAAAAACCTTAGTAGCAGTGCCATAAATGCAAAGTTAATGTCTCCAGGGGGTATAATACAGCCACAGTTTACAAGTTCTACAATATTTAACTCCTTGCTTTAAAAGTCAATAGTATATCTTGGCTATCTTTAAACTCACAGGGGCATAGAGATTAACTTTTACCGTCAGTGAAAGGACACAAATCTCAGACATTTCACTTGTCTTCCTGTGAGTATCTTTCTCTAACTTTGCTTTGAGAAGTCATTGGAGAAATCAGTGGCTCTAATAATTAGCATTGGAAATAAGGGTACACTTTGCATAACTAAACATTAATATCCTATCAGGTGTCTCTGAAACAAAGACACTATGTGGAATACATGGCAACAGAATATCAACAGCTCCCATCAGACCTAATCTAAGCGCAGTGATCAGCGTTTCATAACCAAAAACTGATTTGAATAGTGTGGCCTTGAATCACGGCTTCCTTCTGTGATTTACGGTAGCTCTGATTTTATTTCCAAATGAAGGCATAAGCACAGCAGTATTTATTTTAATATTAAAATATAATGGAACAAAGCCTCAAGGTGTTTAAAAAAAAAAAACAAAAACAAAACAACCAAACAGAAACTGAACAAAAAAACACTCGAATTCTGCACAGCTCCATCTTCTCATGTTAGCTGTGGGCCATGCTCATTTCTTCCTGTTAACCTGCCTTTCCCTTTCCCTGTTCCTCTCACTACTCCCCTTAAAAATCAAAAAGAACATGAAATCTTGGATGGTCTGAGACAGACGCACTTGTTCCTTTTGAGCAAATCTTCACTGAAATTCTGGCCAGGCCCCTGGCGTTGCTTTCCGTCCTACCCAAGCTGGGGAAGGACCACTGAGCTGTGACCAGTTGCAACACTTTCTCTTTCTTATCTTCTGCTTCAGAAAGAAGCCGAGCATATAATTTTTATGCATTAATGTAAGTTGAAGGATCAGTCTCTGCCTCTGTATTGTTTCCCTCTCCATGGTCAGAATTAGGAAAAGCCCTTGTCGTTTGGCAGGGCTGCGCAGTTCTCCACAATTAAGGATGCGGAACTGGCAATGTGCTAAGTCCTGCTTGCTGGGGTGTGTTGTGACTGTGGAGGATGGAAGGCTAGCGGAGCTTCCCCTGGGCTCAGCTTTCCCACCCAAGTTGGAAAGTGGGTGGTTGGGATGCTCGGAGTGACGGAATTGCTTTGGGAAGCTCTTGGACAAACTGTATTGTGATGGGGTCGGTACTTATCAGGCTGCCTACAAGGAGAAGTAGTTTTTAAAAATCCTTTGCTGCACCACTACTTCAAGAAGTGCTTAGGAAGCGTCTTATCTCCAGTGCTGAATGCTGTAACACAGTGAAGCTCTGCTGACACAAGAGAGCAGTGCTGGTTTGTACCAGACATGAACCTTTGGCTGAAAGCATAGCAGTGAATTAATGTGTAGCTGGGAGGCAGGGGGGCTCCCTCAGTGATGCAGATTTGTTTGGTCTGTTCCACAATTATACCCTAAGCTGTGGTTTTACTCTTTGTGCTGCAGCATTTGAATCGTTCAAGCATCTTCTGCTTCAGTACATCCAGCTTCAGTACAGGGTCACCAATTAGGGAAGCTGCCCCTTGAGGTGGTGGTCAAAGGTTTTCGGACCAGTGAGACTCGTCTAAGGAGGAGGCTGACGGGTGTTCCATAGCCCTGACACAGCCCAGGACCGCTGTGTTCTTCCAGTTCAGCCGTGCCTGGCACATTGTGCTCAGCCCAGTGAGTATTATGGGAGAACCCGCTGCCTGGCATTAGGGGCACAGAAAGGGTTGCAGAGATAAGCTGCAAGTTAATGAGTTATAGAGGCAGTAAGAGGTGACGTAACCAACCACAGGAGACATACACTAGCGAAACGCATTACTTATTACTTCAGAAATTTATTTATTAGTCAACCTGAATAAAGAGATGCTTCCCAGAGCTGTTCATATTCTCAAACTCCCTGTAGGGTGTTTTTTTGGATTTTTTTTTTTTCTTTGACTCTGTGATCTACATTTTTTATAAGTGATTCACAGCACTGTCACCTGATACTTCCTCCTTGGACTGAGGGTTAGCTGTTAACTGCCCATCCCACTTACCTTCCACTTTAAGATTAGGTCTGTGCCTTTCCCATCCTGTCTGTAAGGACTTAATGCTCTAACAGAGGGTGTGAGAACAAACACGACTGTCAGTCCTCTCTAAGCAGAGGGCACTGTGGCAGATGGTTTACCAGCACCGCCTTCGGTGCCTCACTGGTTACAGGCCTGGGCAGGGCAAAGGCAGTTTCCATTAGCCTCCCTCTATGTGGAAATGGTGTAGAAAGTAGTATTCTCCACCACTAGCAAAGCAAAGCTTCCTAGTACTGTGACTGAACAGCTGCAGGACTTCATGTACTTTGAGATGAGCAGTTTGAGTAAGTGGTCTCTGGATCTCTAGTTGGGCTTTTATCCCTCACAGCCGGATATACTAGTGCCACTTCTACGCACTTCATACTGATTGCGGTGTCAATTTGCTCCTCAGGCAAGGTCTAGTCAGAGATTTGGTGTTCCTATTGTCTCTCCTCCATATTCTGTGCAGATTTCAGAATCTTGTATGGCCAGTAGATGCAAGTGTTTATCTTCCCTAGTTGTCACTGAATGCAAAAATTTGTAAGCAGGACTAGAGCAGCAAACGGTGAGGGTATCAAGGCCTACAGGATATTCCCTGTTCTGTACTGCACTGCTTCCAGCGTGTGATAACATCCCAATCTGATACAGTCATGTTAAAAAAAGGTGAAAAAAAGTATTTCCAGTATGAAAGCTTAGATGAACTTGTCTAAACACTTGTTCTGCATAAAGAATTGGATAATGTACAAAACAAGACCCCAGTCCTCAAATACTGCCTAACTTTCTTACAGTATTCTTGTTTCATCATTTGCATCCCTTGGCTTCCATTTGTCATTTGTTTTGCTGCTTCTGTTTCCCCAGAGGTACCTCATCTCAGAGGAATGAAACGTTTTGAGCCAATGCCTGGAGGCCCTATGTTAATTTGTTTTATGGCCCTTTGCTCCAAGCTCATCCCTCCTATTTTCTGCAAACAGAAATTCCTTTTTCATCTAGAGTAGCTGTTTGAATCAGCAAGTTGAAAACATCACCATCAATCAAGTTCATGTTCTGTCTAATTTTCAGGCGTCCAAGTGATTTAGAAACTTGAGTTCTATTTGTAGAAGTGATCAAAGACCATATGCCAGATTTGAAGGCATTTCAGGGTTTACATCCATTGATTTGAAGGAGAGTTCAGTTCCTAAACACATACCATAATGATTTCATGCCTTAGGACTGACATCCTTTAAGGTATGCAGCTTTCCAGCATCTACTGAAACCGTGGATGCTATGAAAAAAGAATCTAGGAGTCCCAAGATCTATTTTTCAACATTATGAACTAAATTCAATAACTGAGACTTTTCTTTTTTTTTTTTTTTTTTTAAGGTCCCAAGATCTAGAGTTAAAATACATAAACGTTAGTGCAGACAGAAATTTCACCTCTCTTTCTCTGCCTTCAGTCTATTCCACCCAATGCCCCCCCAACTTTCCTTGTTGAGGAAGGATTCAGATCTTGGGGTACATGGAGAAATACTGTCCCCTAAACTCTTATGTAAGACATTTAACTTGAATGGGCTTGTCTTTTCTGTTTGAAGTACGTGGACTCCAACAGTCCAAGTAAACCTCTGGCATCCAATACTTGCAATAAAAATGCAGTATGGAATTACTACATTTGCATAGGAGGTCTTTCCAAAACAACATTATGTGACTTACTGAGAATGATTTCTGCGTTGTGTGAGCATCCAGTAAGAGCTGTACTTACCTCCATTCACTGCCTGGTTTGGATTCAGCATGCAGCTCAGGGAGTGCTGTCTGATAGCTTCTCGGTATTACCTGAGGCTTGGGAAATTATATTCTCAGGGCATGGTAGGTGGGCTTTTTGTAAGTGTCTCAGGCAACTGAGCACCCAACCTCAATTAAAACAACCTTTTTAATGCTAGGCCAATGTCCCCTAATACAGGCAAAGTGGGCAACTGCCTATCTTGGGCTGTGAGGGGTAGCAGAGGGGCCATGGCCCTACGTGCCTACTCCAGTATCAAACACTCCAAGAGGAAGAAGGGAGACAGGGCGTGTAGGAGGGGGCCAAGCCTTCCTAAAAGTGGAAACTTCCTGTAAATTCCCATTGTCTGGGAGCATCCAGAGCAGCAAGCCCATTGTCCAGTTCAGCTGTTTCCCCTTCGCTCTCTGCCTACTCTCTGAAGGTGATCTCTTCCCGTTTCCTTTTGCCTACCCTCCTGAGAAAACTTGAGTTAGCTCAGCCATGGGGCAGCTGACAGTCCCAGCCTACCTTTGCTTTAACAAACATCTATCTACTTTGCTGCTTCTCCAGAGTAAAAGAAAAAGCTTCACCTCTAGGCAGACATTAGCTGAATAAACTTGGGGCCACAGTAAGAAGCGTACCACCCTTTTCCAGAACGGCTGACCTGGGTGTTCTGCCTACAGTCACATCGAGTTTGAATATTTGATCCAAAAAAAAACCATAGTGACTTCAGCCACAGTGAGGTATAATCAGTCATGCTCTAAATGATTAATATAATAAAACACTCTCCCGCAGCTCCATACTGTAGATTAGCTCATCCATCACTTCCAAGATTTATTTTCTTCTCATCAATAGACTACAGGTTAGAAGGAGGAGGTTTTGAACCTATCAGAACCCTTCTATCTGATATAAATCACAGTTTGTAGCTCTTTCAGCAGCATGAAAATAAAATGAGGCATAAATTGGTAAAACAGTTAATTTTCACTTTTCTTAAGGAAATAAAGTGATATAAGATAGCATATCATTGGGACAGCAGATGAAAAAACAGATTTCTTTAAAAGCAACGTACACAAACTTTTTCACTGGATATGCACTTTTAAGTGTTAGATGAATAGGAAAAGAGAGAATACTTTTTGTTCCAAAAAATATAATGCTAAACTGAGTTATTGGGCCAATTTTCCCAGTAAGTGAAAGCTATCAGCAATTGGTTAAAAGAAAAAGAGGTGAACAAATTATGTTTCATTGATCCTACTTCCTCCCCTTCTTTCTTTTAAGAAGACAGGGAATCAGGTGAAGTAATGACAGAGAAATCTACATATTTCAAGGTGTTTTAATAATCTTGCAGCATGACCTTTAAGGAAAGGATTGCTTTCCAAATAAAACATAATAATCCCAGAGCATCGCAACGAGAAAGACAGCCAGACAAAGGTACAGTGCCCTTGGAGCCCCCTGTTCCCTGTTGCAACAGGAATTCTGCATGCTAGACAACGGTCAAACTTGTTCGGGGTACTTCAGAGCAGCATGCTGCAAACAGCAAAGGAAGCGTGGGGTGGTAAGGAGCAAGGTGGCTGGGCGATAGCTCCTGGCAGATTCATTCAGCAGCACTATTATTACTCCTTTATATCTTGCCATCAGCTAACGTACAGCAAGCAAAATGTGCCTAACAAGTGGCAGGTTCTTTGATTGAAGGGGTCAAGTCCACTGGTGCAATAAGCTATTACAAACCAACAAAACAGCGCAGGAAAGCGATCAGGAAGCCATGGAATGAATGATGAAAAGGACAGGAGGAACTTGGGAGGTCACCTACTCCATTCCTCTGCCCCGGGTAGGATGAACTCTAAAAACTGCCCCTAGCAGACCTTTGTTGATGTCACTGACATATTTTACTGACAAGTATGTTGCAAGTTGACCAGCCAACTCAGTGCTTTTTCAGAGCGAGTGAGCTTTCCCCTGTTTTCTGAGGAATGCACAAAGGAGTACATCATCTGCAAGGCCGTTTCAGGTGTTGTGGAAGCGATCTGAAAACACAACGCTCCTGGAGTTCGCGTATCTGAAGGACTGTGTTGAGGTGATCATGTGGGGCAGGGTTCAGCTGTCTTCAGTGCTATCACCACCCTCGGTCCCCGCCTGAAGTTAGGTTGGTGGGACCTAGAGAAAGAAACACTGGCCTGATGTTGGGGGACAAAGTTTCAGCTGGCATATGAGCAGAGAGGAGTAGGAATAGGGGACTTACACATAAATGTTTTGAGAACATTCTGGGACTTTGATGGTAACACATACCTCCAAGCCTTTTTCCCTAGCATCTGTCAAGGGAGTAGCTTGTGTAAAGGGAGTTGTTTCATAATCCAGACTGAAATTTTTTGCCTTTAGATGCAGACAACCTCAGAACTGGCCATTGATGGTAGGCAAAGCTTTCCAAAAGGATACCTGAATGTTTGACCCTCTCTGGTCTAGGGCACAGGTATCTTCCACAACTTGCATCATGCTCTCCTACCCTTTGAGAGGTGAACTGCCAGGTTTTGGCCACCTGTCCCATTTTTACTGATTCTGAGGAATTCCAGGGAAAAGAATAAGACCTTAAGACAAACACATGGCATTTTGGTCGTGTTGCATGTGATGTTTCTGTAGGACTTTTCCTATATCTTATAACAGGTGTGTAAGTTGGACCGTGACTAATTTTGAGAAAGCTGGTTTTAAAAGTTTTTTGTATTCGTCAAACACCACATTAAAGCTAGCTAAAGTTTAATAATGCACTAATCACGTTTTCCATTTGATAGTCAGTAATTAACAATCATTGTGGCCAAGACCACCTGAGATTAAGCAATCAAGAGGCCATGAAGTGATATCTAATTTCAGCCATTAGCATTTTAACAAATTTATTCACAAGTGAGAGAATCCAGTACTCAAAGTAGAACTGGCCATAACAGTCAGGGCCAAGACAGCACCACCCCACATTGCTAACTTACCTTGCAGCCCGGAAAGCAGGTCACTTGCCTCTTGCACCATGAAGTAGCAGTGGTGCATCTCTGCCTCTTAAAAGATTCGTCTCTCCTTTACGACAGCAATGCTAATATTTCTCAGTGACGAGTCAAGGACAGGATTCCCGTACACAAAGAGTTCTGAGCAGCACAGGGCAGGATCCCTTAGCCTCTTGCTCGTGTCTTTTGGAAATGTGGTACACAGACTGGAGGGATGTTTGTAAGCACTGAAAATGCTTACAGTGCTGAAAATCATAAAGTGATTTGAGCAAAACTGCCAGAGTCTGATTTTTGTTCAGGTGGGTGGCAAATATTTGCTTTTCCTCATACTCTTCAGTGTTTTTATTGCAGTTATTTTCATTATGATGATCCTTCACTCTTTAAATGTAGCTAGATGTCTCTTGACATTTCTGGCATTAGCAAACAGTTTTCAAAAAGGAGCAAGATGGGAGGAGTAGCAGCATGGAGCTTGTCTTGTCTAATGAACCAAGCTAAGCAAGGCCATGCCAAGGTTATCTAGGTATGGTTGTATTTGATAATGACTCATCCAGGGAGCTTCCTGGCTGGCCAACACCCTTTCCTGGTTTTTTCGTGAGAGAAGTACCTTTTAAATAGACATTGCTTTGTTCAAAGTTGGAAAGTAAACCAGGAAATTCAGAGTTAAGGACAGTACTTTCTCCTGATCTGAACCTCCCAAATATCTGTTGGGTCACACCAAAACATTAACATACCCAGCAGGTTCAGTGAAAATATACTCCTCCTATACTACTAGCATAGTGTGGACTGTCTCACTTATGTGATCATCTTGTCAATCAGCAATAATCAAGAGCAAGGAAAGGGATAGGTTTTTTCCCTTCACACTTCCCTTGGACTCACATTGTACTTGAGCAGAGTCTGTCTGTGTTTGCATAGGGCAAATCTCAACTCAGATGGGAAAATCTTGTCTCTGTATGTCTGACAGTGATATGATGTGTAATTTAAGGGCCAGAGCACCAGTTTCTTTGCCCGAAGGAGTCACTCCAGGGAAGCTGCTATTCATCTGCAAGTGCCCTGTGCAGAACTCTAAATACTGGTATAAGGATACTAAAGAGAAGGTAAGACAACAGGTCTAGGTTCTTCTGAAAGCTTGGAGGCTTGAATGCTACTGTAGCTTCCCCCCTACACCAAACAGCAGAGCTGATCCCATGCGGTTGGATACCTGCTGCAGCACGCTGTGGACAACAAGATGTTACACCGATAACCCTGTCTTCTCAAGGAGTTGTTAGAAGAAAAGCGTAGCTCTGTGCAGGCATATCCTAGTCTGGAATAAGCAGCAGCATATGGAATGTTGTTTACACCTCAGCTGATGAGACTCAAACCAAAAGGAGGTGGAAGTGGTAATTATTTGATAACCGAAAGAAGGATGCGTTATAACTGACTAGTTCGGTTCTGCCGTTTTATTGAACCATGTGGCTGTTGTCCTGTTTCAACATGCTGCCGTCACTTGGGGTTATGCTGCTGCCTTCCTTCTTCCTAGAGAGTTTTCTTAATTTTTTTTATTTACACAAGAACAAGGATGATTTAAGTAACACATTATTTAACCCTTTTATTAGCAAAAGGTGCTGTCATGTATGTTTGTGTGGTGGAGGCTGTGAACGTAATGGTCTCCCCATCTGTTTGTTTTAAAAGGAGGGGGGGAAAGATAATACCCCATCTCACAGCCGATGTAAGGCTCGGCCCTTCTCCCCTCTCCCTCCCCAGTAATCACATTATTCATTGGGATGGAAAAAAGCGTTGGTGTTGATTTCCTCCATTCCCACACCCTGCAACCCAGCGCAAGTTACTGCCATGTCTTGTCCTTCAGAGACCAATTACTGTAGGTGAAGTCAGACGCAGAGGCTGTGTTGCTAGGAGGGGGAAATGGGCACTGGGGCTTTATGCAACTTCTTGAGACTGGCAGGATGCAAAAATCTGGACTGACCCTTTGTAAGCCGTGTAGAATATAAACCTTGGGGCAGCTTGAAAATGGCCTATATGAGAGCTGCCAGGAACGTGCCCGAGTCAAGTCTCGTGTACATGATGTCCTGTAGGTGTAAACCTAGAAGGAGTGTGAGGGGTGATGTCTGGATGTGACCCGAGATGGCCCAGCTTGCGCTATGCCCTCCAGGTTCTGATACGGCTTTGGAAAGGGATGCTATGGAGGATTTGTGTAACACTAAGATCCTCCACACTTTATTCCTGTGGATCTTTAAGACCTGTGGTATTCTTTCACACCCATTATAGGCTCTCAGCCCCGTGACTTATATGACAGGTACGTATGTCTGTTTGGGTCCAAGCATCCTGGCTGGCAATCTGACATGAGGCAGGTACCTTCCCTGACAGCCTGGGGTACGCACTCTGCCTGCAGATACACAGGAGTCCACTGGAAAACAAATCTGGGTCTTGGAGAAGGAACAGAGCAGATTCTTCTATGCTAAAATAAGTCTGGTGTGGAAAGAGGATTCAGTGAAACTCATGATGAGGTTAGCACCAAAAATGCTTGTATCTTAATTGTATGCAAGTGAGTTTCTGCTAAATACTTGACAGCACGTGAGAAGACATCTGCCATTTCTCAGGTTTCTCTGTCAGCATCTCTCTTCCACTTTCACAGCTGGATTAATGCTGCTTGTACTTGCAGTTCAGATTTTACGGAAGGAAAATGCTGATATTGGAGGAGTCTGCCCTTTCCATTCCTTGCACTAGCCAAGATGGTCCGTGTTATCCAATGGCAGAGCTCTGCAGCTCTGTTAAGATTTGTCCTGATCACATAGTGGAGCAAAATAGTTCTTTGTCCTTAGTGAAAGAGCTGTGCTCTGTCCCAGGACTGAAACCTGTCAGAATCCAGGCAGCCACTGAAGTTAGTTATAGGCAATAAAAGATAGGCTTAAATAAATGCATTGACTGCAGCGTATTCAGGATGCTACTGGCACCAGAAGATGTGCTTAGGCAGTGATGGAGTGACCTGTATTCTTTCTTCATGCCTCTGCCCCTCCTGTTTGTTCCAAAATGAGCTCTGCCTGGTTTTAAAAAGTGTCTAAAAAAGCAAAAGTGGCTACCATGGAGAAAGACAAACAGGATGTCACTGCATCTTTCTCACTGCTTCTTGGCTTGTCTGGTTTTGCGTGTCTTTTCTCTTAGCTTAGACAGTGTGGGCACCGCTTCCACTCTCTGTAAACACATTTTGGATTGCGCTTTTCTGTGTCTGTATCACAACTTCTTTCTTGAGAAAAGGTCCCCTTTTCAGCTTTGTTCATGTAATTACAGTGCAGCACAGGATAGACGGGGAGAGAAGGACCATAATTAGGATTTTTTTTCAAAAAACGTTTCCTGTGCTGACTACTGATCTCCTACCAGTCCTGCCACTGCTGTCTCCTGAATAATACCTGCCTCCTTTCTGTACTGAATACAACTGATGAGGCCAGCTGTCAGGAAGGCTGAGTTTTCCTACTTTTTCTCTTTGTAAAAAGCTTTTTTTCCTTCTTTTTTTTCCTGCTCCTTTCCCTGATGGTGGTGTCAAATGAAGCTCACTGTAAATGACAGTGCTCTGTCCTGCTGTAGCATTTTTCACCTCAAGCCTTTATGTTCTGTGCAAACGTTCAGTACAAAATATGTTTTTATTTTTATTCATTTTCTGAGTGGGCAGACTCATGTTTCTTAGGTTTAAATTAGGGCTACTGATACCTTTCTCAAGAGTTTTTTCTTCAGTTACATCTCTAGAAACTTTAGATACAGTTCTCTTTCAGAATAGCCGCTATTTGGGGGTGAGGGGTGTTGGGAAATTTGGTATTTAGACCCCTTGGAGACTCCCAGTGCTAAAAAATTATGGCAGCAGTATCTACCTGAAGGTAGTCATTCCAGAAGAGATTTTCCATGTTGGCAGACATCATCATTCTAGCTTTTGGAGCAATTTTTGTAGTCATGACAGGAAAAATAAGTGAGGTTTTCTTCAAGTGTAATGTCTTTGGGACGAGTTGACATTTGGGTATTTTAAAACCGGTGTACCTTTTCCCATGTAACAATAAATTGTTGTAATGGGAAAGAAAAATTAGTATTGGTGAGCTGAAAAGCGTAACTTTCTCTTTTGCTAACCACATCTCCAATACTGATCGTGTGATGTGTAAAACCATACATTTGTGTTAATTAAAAATGTATGTAGAATGCATTTTGATACAAGTTTTTTACTGCTTACTTTAAGCAGAGTTCCATCTTGCTGGGGCTTCATTTTAGATTCCTACTGCTCTGATTAATCTAACAAAAATAACCCCTTCTATTTACTTCTATGTTAATACACACTTTGGCTCTAGCAGTACATAGACTGGAAGTTCAAATAGGCACTGTTTTCTGTGATTCCTTGTACAAAGTATTTGGTGTTTCCAATCCAGACTTTTTTCCAGGAAGCTATTAACCACGATACTGCAGTTGCCCATTGCTTTCCAGGAAGACCAAAAATATTCTTGCCCTCCATTAGGACAGGCAGTCTAAGCTAAGAAGGGAAGAGCTGTCTTGGGGAGTGGCTGGGAAGTCGCACGCTCTCCGCTCTGCCTCCTGTCAACAGGGCTGCCTCCTGCCTTGCCTGTCCAGGCACGTCCCGAAGCACGCTGTGCTGCCTGATAGTGTACAAAACTGCCAGGAGCGCTCAATCCAGTGCTATCCTGGTATCCAGGGTGCTTTTGTGGCTCTGCCAATTACTGTCTTGTCTGGACAGTAAATATGGGTTTTGGTGTAGCTTTCTCCATTTCTCAGAAGTCTGCAAAGACAGAGCTGCAACCTCATCTTTGCTGATACTTCCCCTAGGTCTGACCAAATGAAGTTCTTAAGTGGTTCGAATAACCAGAGCACCAATGGGATGCCAGATCTCAGTGGGAAGAGAGCCCAGCCAACAGTTAGGCAGAAGTGCATATTCCCCACCTTGGAGCAGGAAGGAAAACCACCTCTTCCGAAGTGTAAAATTTGACTAAACAAAAGTCTCTTTTTCCTAGCCAATTTTACTATTAAAACCTCAAGTAAGATCCTGTAGAAGGGTCACTGTGCATCGGTGTCTAATTGCCTAGTCTTCAGTGATGATTTGTAGTATTTTTCCTTTACTGTGTCCTAGGATGTGTTCAGTTGAGTTAGTTTGTGCTTTTATTGTCGTATTATTTGGCATTCAAATACGTGCAGTCAGTGAAGCACTACCCAGCTTCCTCATTTTAATTATCCATGCAAAGGTGATCTGGTTTTGAAAGTAATTTCAGTCACTGGCTTGTTGGCTGTTTAGGCTCCAGAAGACCTAATGGAACTGGAGTGTTGCTACTGAAGCTGTACCGCAGGCTCTCGTTTTGTAGGCATCATCCACACTTTACCGGGGAGGAAGCAGGAGAGTTGGTCACCAAGTCAGGTCTCTGTCAAAGCTAAGTTATCAAGAAAGTTGACTGTCCATTCAAAATTCTGGGGAGTTTTTCCCCATCTGAGAGTGGGCATTTGATCAGGTTTGGTATTGGATTGTTAGTTTGGATTATGCATTTTAATCTCTTTAATACTGCTTTCCATGGGTCTGAGCCTGATTAGCTTATTGGGCATTAGTGTAAATTGCTTGAGTTGGATGGATTTACTTCAGTTCTGCATGACAAATCAGAATGAAAGTGGTATTCCCACTAATTTTAAAATTCAACTGAGATAGGTAGAGATAACTGGTGGCCCTTCCATCTCTCCCTTTAACATTTCTCCTTCCTGCCATCATCTCATCCCTCCAAGACTGTCGTGATTTAGCCCTAGTCAGCAATCAGCACCATACAGCCGCTTGCTCACCAGTGGGATTGGGCAAGGAACAGGGGGAAAAATATAAGAGGACTCATGGGTTGAGATAAGAATAATTTAATAATTAAAAATAACTGAAATAAAATAATGTTGCTAATAATAATACCAATGCTAATAGTATGTAATGGAAATAACAACTGAACATGAGGAAACCTTCTTCTCTGTGAGGGTGAAAGAGCCCTGGGACAGGCCGCCCAGAGAGTGGGGGAGTCTCCTTCCCTGGAGACTTTCCAAAGCCCCTGGACTTGTTCCTGTGTGATCTGCTCGGGGTAATCCTGCTCTGGCAGGGGGGTTGGACTAGATGATCTCTAGAGGGCCCTTCCAACCCCCACCACTCTGTGAATCTGTGAATATATCATGAAAAGGAAAACAGCAATGGGGAAAAAACCCCAAATACTGCAACCACTTACCACCCGCTGACCAATGCCCAGCCAGTCCCTGAGCAGCCAGAGCCAGAGAGAGAGCCTGTGAGAGCTCGACAGCAGCATGAGCGACCTTCCTCTCCCCCTAATCAACTCCCCCCAGCTTACATACTGAGCATGATGTTTTATGGCATGAAATATCCTTTTGGTCAGTTTGGGTCAACTGTCCTGGCTGTGTCTCCTCCCAGCTGAGAAGCTGAAAAAGTCCTTGGCTTAATGTAAACATTGCTTGGCAACAACTAAAAACAGTAGTATGTTGTCAATATCCTTATCTGCACAAATCCAAAACATAGCCTCATACCAAAAACATTAGTGTGTTATCAACATTCTTCTCAGCACAAATCCAAAACAGCCTCATGCTAGCTACTGTGAAGAAAATTAACTCTATCCCAACCAAAACCAGCACAGAAACCTAACAAAATACCATGTCCGGGTCATCTTTCAGCTCCTTCTTCTCACAGGTATGTGATTCTATTCTGTTTGCCCTCTGGGTTTGTGAAATACTTTGAGCTTATCTAGGGGAACCAATGTATTTGTATCACAAATGGGATGGCAGGAAGGAAACTCCATCACATCCCTTCCTTTTGTATTTGCTCACTTAATTTTATAGTTACTCAGGCCCTGACACCAACCTTTGAAACAGCCCACATCTGCTGCTGAAAACCAAGCTAAGTGCTTGCAGACACTGCAATGTGCTTGACTACTTGATATCTGTCATGTCCCTACCTGCCTGCGGGGATGCATCTAGCAAGCAGTGACTGTCTTGCAGGATTCCAAAATTTGTTGAACTTACCTAGGCCTACTATATCTATTGAAACAGATGCAGCTGCCAATAATATGGGCAGTAGCAGGTAAACAGGTGCAAGCATCAGAGATTAGGAAAGCTGGTTTAAATTTAATAGCTGGACAGTTGGTTGGAGTTGAAACAATCCCAGTGGAAGTAATCTCCTAGGTGAAACCCAAGTCTACAAAGGGAAATGGTGTGTAGCTAACAGTGGCCCTGATACAGCATGGCTACGCTCAGAGCTCTTGCCAGAGCAGTGATTTTCTGGGGAGGTGGCATGTCGGTGCTACACCTGTGGCTGGGGACAGCATTCCTGAGTGGTGCTGGTGGGAGATAACCACCTATGAGAGTAGCAGAGCTGAGACACTGCAAAATTCATATGCCCTGAATCCACTGAGAACCCCCCCCTCTTATGTTTCACAGGACCAAGCGTGGTAATCCCTGGGTGCCTGCACATATCATCCAAAGGGTCAGCCTCCCCTGCTGTTGGCCCGCTCACCTACAGGGATCTGATACGTTGCTTTGCTGTCGCTCCCCCCATAAAACCCCAGCAGAGCTCAGAGGTTTGCTAGCTGTAGTTGGGGCACACCATTTGCTGACCTGAGGTAATGCTGGTATCTTCTCGCCCTTTGTATATGTTTCCTACGATATGAGGGGGCAATGTGACTTTCTTTGTACAGGTCTAGCATCTCATTTGCAGTTGCATGCTTACCATCACCCACATCCTTGCCCCTTATGATTTGAATGAGTAATTCCTGACATTTGTTTTCAAGCAGGTGGCTCTGACACACCCTGGCTCCTACATTCAAATACAGGAGGAACTTACATGCAGGAAGGACATGGACATCACCTCAGTTCATGGAGCTGAACAGGAACATCACTCCATCAGGTAAACATACAAATGACACTGCATGAATGTGCCTCGTTACAGTGGACTGAAGGGAAACATGCAACTGAAAAGGTGGATTGCTATGGAAAGAGTAGGTCATCCCCAATCTTTGTTCTTAATTAAAGACAGGTTCAGATCAAAACTCACACCAGACTCTTGACAAGCTATGAATTTGAGAGCAGCCCTTAGGAGAAGGACTTAATGGGAAGAGTGGTGAGGCATTGGGACAGGTTTCCCAGGGAAGCTGTGGATGCCCCATCCCTGGCAGTGTCCAAGGCCAGGCTGGATGAGGCTTGGAGCAACCTGGTCTAGTGGAGGGTGTCCCTGCCCATGGCAGGGGGTGGCACTGGGTGGGCTTTAAGGTCCCTTCCAACCCAAATCATTCCACGATTCTATGTTTCTAAGTTTTGTCACCTGCCACAAAACAGCATCTGGGCTTGAAGTTCCTGAATATTCGCCATTTAAGCCCTCTGCCTCTGTCACATGAATAGCAAAGGTATTCGGCAACTTTGGGCTGAAGTTGTGTGGTTCTTTGGAACTATTCTGACTGAAACACTGCTGAATCTTCAGAGCACACGAGTAAGTGGCCATACACTGTGAAGGAAAGCTGAGCTATTCCATACCATGGAACAGTGTCTTGACTTGAATTGCTCTCAAGTCTAAGGGATGTGCATTTCTCAGAGCAAAACGCTGCTCTGGAATATAGTGACCCGTGACTGACCCTTGCAGAAATTGTCTGTGTGCTGCATACTCATAGAGTAATATTGTTTAGAGATTGGAGAAGTTCCTTAGATAATATAATTTTTACAGATGTTCCTATTTTTGTTAAAAGTAAATTGACTTTTAGATATCCTTCTATTACATGCCGTCCCTTTTCTGTGATGGAAACTGTTTCTAAGGACAGGTCCTGCACACTGCTCTGGGTGTTCCCTTTCTGCCTGGAAGACATGGCTGTTCCACCTTTTTGTGTACTTACTTGACTACTCTTTCAGTGCAGAAGATGGATGTGGATCTGGTACTTCTGTATACACAAAGACGTCTTGGGGAAGGTTGTGTCTGAGTGCATAAAGCAGGTGAGTACCGTGGTTTCTGGCCCAGCCCTAAGATGAGAGTAAAAGCATAAGGTCGACTCATTCCACTTGTTGCTAGGACAGTTCCAGCTTGGCTCATGCACAATCAAAAGGTTTAAATTAGGCCACTAATTACTCTTGCAGACCAAAGGACTTCTTCAAAGCTAACTAGGTGGAGCGTCTTTCTGCCCCCCAACAGATGAAGACATCGGCACATTAAGTACATACAAAGAAACCTGCACTCAGCATGAAGGCACCTTTCTTCACCCGAGACTGGGTATTCAAACAATCTATGTGTGCATTTAGCCCAACCCAGAGAAATAATTTGTACAAAATAAAACAGCAGAATTGCCTGCCAATAAGGCAAATCAGATTTTTCTTTATTTTCCCCAGTTATGAGGAGTTTCTTAGCAATCAGTGCTAAATGCAGCTGATCCTTGCTGGTGAAAGTGTGAGATTAATCAGGGTGTTAGGTCTGGTTTTGCTACACAAGAGTGTGTTGCTTTAAACAACAGTCTGTTGTATCAGACTTGGGTAAAAATACACCAGGAAACAAGGTTTTTAAAGCTTCTTGGGAAGACAATCTTATGTTTGTTCAGCACTGCATGGATTTGTATCTCCGAGTTGATGGTTGCGTGCATTAAGCCAGAAATGAAACTAGTTTTTTGTTTCTTTTGCCTCATCCTTTTGCCTCCGTGGCAAAAATTTTAGGGTCGGAGCTTTGAATGTGTCAGTGACATTGTTTAGTTCCTTTATTTTCGCAAGGACAGAAACAAGGTGTAATTCCATCAGGTCATGCTGCTGGGTTTGGCCTCTTCTGGAACACACCACACTGGTGCTGCAGGAGTCAGGAGCAAGTCTAGCTGCCGTGTAAGCTGGAGCACTGAATAACAAATGGCAAGCCTCGTGGGCATTTCTGAAGCGTGTCTTTTCTGTAGTGGCGTGGCCACTGCATGTAAGATGGAGTGCAACCAAAATCTTTGTCATCTTGGCAACATAGACCAAGAGCTTTGATTTCATTCTTAGGGATCTGATCTGGAAGAAAGATGTCAGTTCTTCCTCCCAGTTTGTTTCTAAATATTTACTGCTAGGAAATAGACCATGAACTGCTTATCACTTACAATTTCAGTTGGCTGTGTTGTGGGGGTGAATCAAGGTTTAACTGCACACAGAACATTTGCTTATCCACAAATATTTGAACTTGGGAAAAGAGCAGGCGACTTCTCAAAATCAAGCATGATAGATTTTTAAACACCTGTCTCAGTTGTTTCAACACTGTTCATAGTTCAGTAGAGCTTTTGATGGGGAGATATGACCCATTGGAACATTTGTCCTACCCCGGTTTCCAAACCAAAAAGCTATCAACACCAACAAAAAAATAAATGGAAGCAGTAGAAAAGCTCAAGTTGCGCCCATTGTTCTAGTTTTTGTGGGTGTTCATGCTGCAATTCACGCACTCGATATGCAGCAAACCTGTTTTTAACTGCAGATCTCATGTGGGAGATTGTTCAAAAGGTAAGGTGTGTCTCACTGATTAGCTGAGTCGAAGTCACCTGACCCTGAACAAATAGTTCCTGACCTGAATTTTATGTTAGCTTTATTTACTTAATATAGAAACGGTAAAATTGGGCTGCAGTGAACCGTGTCTTTAACCATTTCCTTTCTTGTGTAGTTTGTAGTTTTACAGAAGATCGAACTTAAGAGTCAGTGTCGACCTTTGAGTCATGCTGGGAATTTGGTGATTTTGCTGTTAGGTCATTTTCCCTCCATGGATTCGTCAGCTTCCCAGGTGCAGGGTTTGGAGAAGCAGGTACATACAATGTTGTTACAACATGTAATGGAAGAGTAATGGGAGGGGTGGGGGAAGGAGGAAACTTACTCACTGAGGTGTACCGTGGGCTGGTAATTCAGAGCTGCATGCCATTAGTTCTGCACAGCACGCTGCAGTTTGAAGGCAACACACTTGCAGAACTAGAGTGCTGATTCTCCTGTTCATGCTTCCTCCTGGCACGCGGTGGTGGTGAAGTCAGGGCTGTATTTGCACTGTCACGCGATGCGATTAGGGGAAGACCTGCTCCGGTGGTGACTGCTGCCTGAACTAGCCAGGGTGTATCCAAATGAAACCGTCTCCGTGTGGGCAGGGATGTCGTCCGTTCTGCTTTCTTGCCCAATAGGTTCCTGATTACGTATTAAGCCAGTCTGAAGGGAAAAAGTTTGTCCTAATAGGAAGATATGATTTGTGGGCGGGAGAAGAAAACAAGATTAATATTCAGAGGTTCTTTGCTGGACTGTGACAGCTGGAAAAATGCTGCTGCTGCTAATTCTTGAAAGGCGTGATAGACAAATAGCATGTAAGCCATTCTTCCTCTCATGATTGTAGCTGGCTTTTCTCTCAGTCTCCCTTTCTTTACTTAGAATATGTGTTTGGAAATGTCAGTCAAACATTCCAGTAAAATACTGTGGTATTCTCAGCTATTGCCTTTGTTTAGACTATGGTACTGTGGGTATGGCCACATAGCCCTTGCAGGTCATGAGAGTCTCTGACCCCACTCACCTAACGATCTTGTTGTAGCACTAGTTCAGCACATAACTTCACCAGATGACTTGGCCAGCCTGTGGTCTTGTACCAGCCTACCTACACTTACCTAGCAGCTATGCTAAACTCATGTTCCAGCAGCTCTGAGCACAAGGAACTGGTTCATGTCAGCGACCACAACATCTTAAAATCTAAAACCCAGCAAGAATCAGGGCTGCACAACTTTGAAAGACAGTGCTTCTGTTCAACTGCAAGCAAGGGCTTTGTGTTTGCAGTGGTGATTATATTAGATCTCTGCGTGGGGTCTGTCTATAAAATTTAAAACCTGGGGACTGTTGGCATTTGCTAATTTGTGCTGCTAAAATAAGCACAATCACATTTGTGAAATAGCGTGTTACATGAGCAGGTCTGGACTGATCATCTCCAGAGCTATGAAATATTGCAAGAAGATAGTATTGTTGCCATGGCCTTCATTGGTATTGCATTCAGGACCCTGCCATGTTCCGTGAATGGGCTAACTCTCAGAGCTTCCCAAAGCAGCTCAAAACCTTACTTCATTTTAGAAATCCTCATTTTAAGAACAAAGTCCGTGTAAGGATGACCAGTGAAGAGGGAACACGAAATGGAACTGCATGCAGAAAGGAAAACATCTACCAGGGCTACTGTACAGAGCCGTTAACGTGGCTACCTTCCACAGCAACCAAGTGCCTGGCTCCATTTACCTGTCTGGGACACAGGAGCAGTTGCTGGGCCTGGCTGAATGTAGCAGAGATTAGCAGGGCAGCAAAACACCTGCTTCCACTTAACTGATCTGCAAGGAAACAAAGGGCAAGAAAAGCGATGGCCTGAACAAGGCAGGATTGGATGAAAGCTAATACGTAGCTTCAGATTGGCAGTTGGCAGCCATAACCCTCAATTTAAAGCAGCTGAGAGTCCCAACTCTTTAGCTCTAAAATCTTGCTGCTATAAAGATGAAAGACTTTGTCCATACTCCACCACCCCCTTTTTTCCCCTCCTTTTTCTTTTCACTCAACTGTGTCCAAATGGGGAGTAGGCAGATGGGAGTTCAGGCAAACCCAGATGCCAAGCTGCTGCACTTCATAATAGGCGGTGAGGAGTGGCAGACAACTTAGCCAGAATGAAAAGGTAGAAACTTGCCAGTCATTGTTTAGGAGCGCAGTGACCCCCTCTATTTTTACCTCAGAGGAAGATGGAGTTGGCTGGGACTCACTGGTGACCACAGTATAAGCTTCAATTCAGATATGGCATTGAAATTCAGCTGATAGGAAAGGAGGGGATGTGGTGCTTTCATTGATTTCTGTGAAGGCTGCTGCTCAGCATCTCTGCAAGCGAGGTTTCAAGGAAGGTTTTTTAGGTTGGATTCTTGAAAATTAGGTGCTGAGTCCCCGACTGTTTAAAAGGTGAGCAAAAAGGC
This sequence comes from Rhynochetos jubatus, assembly GCA_027574665.1. NCBI lineage: Eukaryota > Metazoa > Chordata > Aves > Eurypygiformes > Rhynochetidae > Rhynochetos > Rhynochetos jubatus. Next base: position 7,025,117 of record CM050669.1, read on the forward strand.
ATCCTCTGAGCCTGAGTTTCATTGCCTGACTCTGAGCTGTGTTTCATTCAGAAACTGGACTTCTCATCGTTTTAAATACACTGTTCCTGGGCTCTTTTTTTCTCTCTGCTTTGATTGGAACTGGAACATTCCTCACTGTTAACAGAGATACACAGCTCTGCAAGCCAGGCCCCTTCAAGGGTGCTGTGCCTTGATTCACGGGACAGCTGATGGCCTCTCCTGGGGTTCTCTTCGATGCCACGTTACTGTGGTTTGTGTGTGTGTAACATCTTACCTTTCACTTGTTCACCAGCTTGTGCCCTGTGGAAACATGACCTGAGCCTGGCAGATTGGATGGCTGACCTTAAGTCAGTATGTTTGCAATGAAGGGGGCAAAGAGAAGGTAAGGCTTGTAAGATTGTAAAACTTTCCATGTTCAAATAAACACAGATTAGTCTGACTTGCTTGCCCACCTCTTGTGTCGTCTTCAGAGCAGTAAAGAAACAGTGAATGGTACCTGTGACCTTACACACTAACACTGGCAAAACATGTTTTAGCTGTGGAGTGTTTGCATGCAAGCCATCCCTCCAGGTTATTGTACCTCCCCAAAAGCTGTGAAGAGCAATATACTCCTCCCCTCCTCCTTTGCTTGCTTAACTTGTTAAGACATGGAAGGTTACTCCTGCTATGACTCCGATTCCTGACCTGACAGGTGGTGCCTTGAACTGAACTTTGCTCTCACAAACACAGTTGGGTTTCACGTATCAGCCTACCATTCAGCGGACTCGCCCATCTGCACAGAGTTTAGTAGTTCTGGCAGTGTGTGCTGCTGCGATTGTCTCAGGGGTTGCGTTAAGGAGCTCGGTTGGGTGCAGGGGCTTGCTGCACGAACGAATGAGAGTCAAGGATTCCACACGTTTAACCTCCTGCCTTTAACTCTATAGATTGTGCAATGAGTTTCTGAGCACGGGTAAGAAGATGAAAGAGATTGAGGTGATGCAGGAAGCGATACTAATGGCTATAGCCTGCAGATGAAAGAAATGAACACCTTTATGGATCTGCACTGATGTGACCCCTTACTGCAGAGCTGAGCTAGGAACAAAGGGTTGTAATATTGGATCAGAAGTCCAATGTGTTTTGTAGCCTGTTTTGAAGAAATGCTCAGTAGGAGCTATTGAAAACAGATGAATGGACTGCTCTGAAGAATGGCTGTGGAATGATCTGTCGATAGGAGATGTTTATTTTCGACAGAAGAAATGCTATTTTTGCACTGTGTGGCAAGGAGTGTTTGCATCCTTTCATTCTCGATCCAGTCTAGAGCCATGGGCATTCTCCTAGAGCCACATTCAGTGCTCTTTTGTTTCCTACCAAACTTCTGGTGTCAGTGACATCCTGTGGTGTAGTTACATGTTAACTGAGTCTGGTTTTGGTCTTTTTTTTTTTTTTTTTTTCCCTTCCTTCTTCACAGTTTTATCATCCCAGTTTTTAATACTTGTCCATTCCGTGCTAGACTGATTATACATGTCCCCTGATTTTTGTATTGCCAAAGTAAAACTGGCTACGCTGCTGGGTAGCAGTCACTAAGTACCCTAGGACTAGTTCTTCTAACCCCAATCTGTTGTATATTTGTATTTCTTTGGTTAAATCCTGCAGTTTTCACCCAGCTGCCATTTGGGAAAGATTCCTGTTCACTTTAGCTTCTCTGCGTTTACCTGAAGGATTATTAATGTGGGGATTTGGTTGGCTGTTGAGTGTTGATGGCCCAGATATATCTGAATTGTCTAGATAACCACAAAAATGAATATTTTGGTGGTAAGTGTAATAAATTACACATTAATATTTTCAAAGCTGAAAAATACATAATGAGGTTTTCTGTGCTGTGGAGGTCTTCTCTTCATGGAGCTTTATAAGATGCAGAGCCAAGACCTTCAGCATGAAAACATCATTGCAGCGTTCCATGAACAAAATCTCAAGCTTGATGTTCAAAGATCATAAGGCCCCTGAGAAGTCTCACCTCTGCAAACACCAGGAAAAGATTTGTTTACTATTGTAGTTTACTATTATAAGAGAAACTCAACTGACCAGATCATTACAAGGCACCAGTAGGTATTTTATGGCTTAATCCTCTGCTGCATTGTATGTATCCCATAAATGCTGCTGCTCCTTAATGTTCTTGATCTGTAAATCAGCTATTGAATATTTGGGTACTCCCAAGTCCAGGTGGTACATTGCTATTTCTAATCTAATTAGGTGGTTCAGAGTTCAACAATTTTGGAAGAACAGACATGAAAATTTTTAATTTCACAATCCTGTGTGGCAGTCTAATCCACTGGCTGTCAATCGAAGTACTGACTGAAATAGGGTAGGAAGGTATTCTCAACCTCTCCCGTTCAATTCCTCAAGCGTAAAATGATGTACTTATTCTTCATAGATGTTTTCAAGCTAACACCATGGCTTTTGTAAGGCACGTAGACACTGTGCTGTTGGGCTGAAAAACACCCAGACACTCGTTTGAGGCTTTTCACAAAGACACCTCAGTGGTCAGTCACATTAACATACATGAGGTTTTCAAGTGGGAGCTTCAGAGACATCAGAGAACTTCGTAGAGAAATTTCTCACAACAGATACCAGATAAGTCTTCCTGACTTGCACCTTATGGTGTGTAAAAGATGGGCTACTGTTCTTGGCTGGAAGCAAGGTACAATAGCCACATAGAGGTGGGATTGCTATGGTAGATAAGTATTTAGGATTCTCATCAAACAGGTATGTTACATGTAAATATGCTGTCCTTGCAATCAAACAGCTCCTGTCTATTAACCCAGGACAGGGTGCATTTTATTGCTGATAATTTTTTTTTTTTTTCACTGCTGATCACGGGGAGGTTCATTTGCAGCCATTTAATAAGATTTTTTTGAGGAAAGATATGATTTGCCTTATTCTGTCACAATAATTCAGTTTGTGTGTTGTCCCTCAAGGCCAGGTAGAACATTATACATGAATGGAGGGTAGAAAAGTGCAGTTGTGGGGAAATGAGGTTTGGTTGGAAGAGTTCCTAGGGATCCTTAGACTGCTGCTTTGTGGATTGCAATTACTGTTGCTCGGACTTAGGGTTGGCTTGAATAGGACACAGAACAAAAGTCAGAATGAGGGTGGCTCCAGGCAGATGCTGGTACAACAGGCAGGATGGAGATGGCAACCCAGGGTGGTTTATGAAAGGAGGGGGTGACTTACACAGTACACAAGGGGAAAAACGTGAATTTGTTTTGGCCAGCCTCAGGGAGATCAGAGATCCAGGTTTTGTTTAGACAGGCAGAGAGAGGTCAGGAACAGGTGTAGGCCTCGGAGAATGGTTGAATCAGAATATAATTCCTGTAGCTAAGCCATGTCCTGGCCATTTACTGATGCAAGAGAAAATAGGTCTGCTTGTGCGTCAGCTAAGTATTGTTGATTGGTTGAGTTTTCTGACTATTCATGAACTGACTCAAAATTCTTAGTGATGAGTGCCTCAGAGAGAGAGCAGGAGGGTAATTTCTCATAGACCGAAGCCACGGATGTCCAAACATATTAAAATCTCAAAGGCATGTCCTCAGTGTCCATATGGCCTGGCCTAATAAGGAGACAGACTGTATCTATATTGCAATACAGGATGGTGTTGCAGCATATGCTGACAGACTTGTGCTGGATTTATTCGTTTGGGTATTGGATCACTGTCAAGACACAGCTGAAAAGATCAACGAGACCTAAACTTTTAAGAAACACAGGATACTGTCACCAGGATTTTACCACCTGTGTTGTGTCCAATGTCACTCCAGCATCACACCTACAAACAACAGTTTAGACATGCCTCCACAGACTTTGGTCACATCTCCCAGTTGGAGTGCATGTATCCCAGTGGGGCATGTTTTTAGGAGTTTGGTGTTTTTCTATAGTTTATAGATGCTATTTATGCTAATTATGCCTGCCAAGGCATTGGACACAGAAATTTTAGTTTTTTTGAAAGCTAATTATTAACTGTGACTCTTAAATTCTTTTGAGGGTACACAAATGCAGATTCAGTTATTTCAGGCCTAAGTTTCTTCTCTTGTCCCAGGCAAAATGTGTGTCTTGAAGCGACAGCTCTAGCAAGTCGAAGATGAAAAGGAAGAAGCCAGTTTGCTCAGAAGCACAGCTTACAGTATAATCGAACTGCCGACTGTGTAATACCCTTGCAGGAGGAATCAGTCTGTCGCAGCTAAAGGTTTCCAAGGTTTCTCTTGAGCTAGTTATGAGGATAAGTTGCGTCTTAAGGGAATTCTCCTGCCAGCTGGGCTAATTAACATGATAATTTGTTGTTTCATTAGCTACAACTTTCATGGGAAATATGAGCGTGTTTCCTCCATAACAAGAAGAAAACATTTTACTTGTTTTTCTTTTTTCATGACGCTGATGGGTATTTTCTGAAAACTTCATTGAAAGGGGTTGAAAACGGTATTTAGAAAGCCCCAGTTTTAATCTTGCTTTATTTTAAACGCTCTGTTACTCAGCATGCTCAGAACTGAGCAGCAGTCCTATCTGAACCCCTTTTCCACATCCTTCAATGCTTTCAAAACCAGGTGATGTCATTGAAGAGATTCCACTCGTCAATCTCCAAAAAGCATTTTGTACAGGGATGGAGAAGTATGGCTCATGATAGCACATGATGTAGCCAGAATAGGGAGCGTTTTTTAGTCTTCCCATATGTCCACATCAAAAACGGAATTTCTGCCTGACTAATCTAGGAGTAAATACTGCAAAGATTTGGGCTGAAGCGTCCTGTCCTCACTGTAATCTCAATCGTGGTGCTCGTGAGTGGACATAGGAACACAGTTGTAGGCCTCTGCTCATATTAGCTTGTATATTGGGAGGCCTGAGTTCTGCTTGGACTTTTTATTAGTTTCTGAAACTATTTTGCCTGTCAAGACAAGATGGTGATTGGATTCAAGCTATTGCTAAGTGTTTGAAAAATACCAGCTTTTGAGAATTTACCAGCAAAATTGTAGTGATGTCAGCAAGTCCTTGCCTCTGTCCATTTGTGACTCAGATTGTCTCTGTATATGTTGCGTCCTTTGTTTGGAAAATCATCAACCCACCGACATGTTCTGTTGCAAGTTAGGTGACATAGGAGAGTCCCAGTTAAATAATCTAATCCCTGATTCAGTGGGAATCGTATTCTGGTTGGCTGAACAATTAGTTGGCTTTTAAAATATCAGCTCAGCAATGTGGTGGTCATGGCAGTGGACAGATGGAAATTGCTTTGCAATAGAAGAGTGGCTGGAGGTTGATTTTAAAGTGAGAGAAGGACACTCCTTCATCCCAAACTCTTGGTTGCCGGTAGACCTCTGCTCTTAAGCAAATCTAAAGGGTGTAGAGCAGGAGCTATGCTGTGAAACTGCAGCATCAAATCTAAATCAGCACTCCGTAAATAATTCATTCTTTGTTAAAGCCATGGCGGAGGTGGCAAGCCCCTCGAGAGGCCGGTCTCCCGCACAGCATGTCTGCAGCACGCAAGTTGGTTTCGCCCTGGCCGCTCCCAAAAGCCGAGGACACACCTGTTAATAGCTAGAGGCAAGGAGATTGGTTGGATGTAAAGAATGCACCTGCGCAGGGAGGGGTGAAGGACTACATGTAAGACGAGCCTTAGACACCCGCCGTCTCTTCTCAATTCCAGCTTAAACAAGCAACATCGCTCTGGGCTGCGAAGAAAACCGCGCATGTTTTAATCCTTTCCTTTTCTTTTGGTTTTTTTTTTTTATTATTTTGGTTTATTTTAGTAGCCTAATACAATTTAGAAGTGTGTTGTTTTTTTCAGGTACAGTTATATTTTTGTCTTCGTTTGTTTCGTGTGAGTTTCACTGCGAAAGCCTCTTGCTCCGAGTTCGTCTTTTCCAGGACGTGGAAAAATCGGAAGATGAAAACCCTCGTGCGCGCTTTCCTGATGATCGTTTCGACCTTTTTGTTACCCACTTGAAGGCTGATGATCTTTGTTTGGGAGAAGGTGGTTGTGCTTCCAGCGCTGAAGCTGCTTGCGTGTGTGTGTGTTCATGGTCCTGGTAAGCCATAGCGTCCAGGTACTGTGGTAAAAGGTGATCTAACTAGCATGAAGAAACGACTTCTTTAACGCCTTTCGTAACTTGTTCATCAGTATTCTCCTCTCCACTCAACTTTCTATAGAACTCTGTCCTCTTTTCTCTTCCTCCCTCTTTCCCCAGGTAGATTAAAGAGGGTTTTGTTATACGTATCAGGTTTTGTCTGCTCAGAGTTATGGGGGAGGGGAGAACAGCACATGAATTCAAACGTTCATTTTACAACTAGCCAAACCAGTCAGGGCAGGTAAAAGCAGAACCAAGAAATTGAATAGGGGGGAGCCAGTGGGGGAAAGGCTGGTTTCACTGAGATGTCATGGTGAGCTTGGAAAAACAGGTATCTTTGGAAAAGGCTGGTTGTGACCAAACCAGAATTATTATAAAATTTAAGAGCGCTCTTGGAAGAGAATCCTTGCATTTCAAAGAGGATCCAGCTTCCGTGCTAATAGGAGCGGTGTTTCTAAATACAAGTATGCTAGCAATCAGCTCCTTTTCAATTTCTGTGTAACGATTGCTATTTTTCAATTATTTTTTTTAATTAACTGGCATTTTAATGCATTTAATTGCATTTCAAAATGGCCAGTCCTCAAGTTTTAGCTTTTCTACTACTTTGGGGCCAAAATTGGTTCCTCAGAGGGAGTGCTGGCAGTGAAGGAAACAGATTTGGAATTTTCCAAAGAGCACTTCTGTTTAAACAAAGTGGAAGTCAAGGAAAGATCTCATTCTGCTTTAGTCATCGGTTTCCGCTCATGGCATGGAGGAGCCATTTTGGGTTCGTTTTGTTTATTCTTTTCTCACCTGAGGCTTTTTTGGTGCATGACAAAATGAGCATAATTAAGCCTTCTCCTCACTCTCGTGCTAGTTCACTCTCGTTGCGGAGCTCACTGTGCCAGCCGCGACTAGCCTTTACTTGCACCGGGTAGTTGGACACCAAAGAGACAAAAGACAAAACAAAGTGGTTTGCTTCATTTTTGAAGTGTGAAGTCTAGTTGTGGGTTGGATGCAGTAGCCGTGCTGCTTTCTCAGACTGGAAGATCCAGGTACCTAAAAAGTCCCTTCTCGTCTTTTCTAACTTGGTCGGCAGCTGGTAGATGTGATAATTTTGGATGAGGGGTAAGAGGTGTTTTGTAAGCAAGCAGGATTCAGGAAGAGGCATTGGGGTTTGTAGACACTGAGGGAGTCAGCAGAAAGTGTTTGCTCACTCGGTCCCTCCACCCCTTTAGTAAAACAGCCTTCTAGAAAGTTCTGCGAGGCACAAAGCTCAAAATAATTTCACCTTTCAGCCAAAGTAAGTTCAGAGTATTGAACTTTTCAGAAATAAGGAAGCAAAGCTTGTCCCGATCTAAATGCTGTTTGATTTATTTAATTTCAAGGAGGTCTTTAATAGCTTTTTTCTGAAAATTTGTCAGGAATGGATGAAATATTGCTAATTTATTTACCCCCCCATTTTCAGTGAGCTTAATTCTGGATTTTTGTTTTGGTTGATATTTTCTCCTTGTAAATGCAAATGTTTAAATTCAGCTGACTTAACTTTTATCTGAAAAAACAAGGATTTAAATATTATTTTGCTTTATTCTAGCCTCCTCTGTAACAGAAGATTAGTTTATGCTTGCTTCAACCTCAGAGAACAGCACTAATACCAGAAAACTGTGCCGTTCTATCTGTACGCAAATACCAAAATACTCAAGTCGGCTGAAAGGTTTTATCAGTGGGTCTAAACATTTCGTTTTGACTTTGCAAAATCTGGAATGGTCTCTGTCTTTTTAATTGATTTAGATACCTTTTTTTTAATTTGACCTGTTGTTGCAGCTTGCAAACGTGGGTGACTGAAGTGAAGTGCCCACACAGAGCAGGAGGTGTTGCCTGACAAGGCGTTCAAAAGTACCTTTGCTTTGTGGGTGTCTAAATCGCTCTTAAAATTCATGAATTTACTGAATTGCTATTATAAATTATTGTGGAGTGAGCATTTGGACTGGTAAAAGACACGCTGATACATGGGCAACTAAACTCTGGCAACCAAAATGTTATGGAATCGTTGAAAATCATGTGAATGCCAGGATTTTGGAAACTGTTAGCTGAGCGCTGAGTTCTGCCTCCTCTCCCCATTCTGCACAAGCAATGATCCCAGTGCAGGCGCAGGTATTCCACCATGAATTACCTTGCAGCAGCAATCAAGGACACAACCTCGGCTATTTTAGTATTGTTCAGGAAAGCCAACATTCAGAACTTTAAAATCTGGCATCTTACGGAAGTCTCTGAGATCTGGGGGCGACCCGGATGGGACCCTAATGCCAGATACAGTGATGCCGTTCAGAATGTCAAATGGAGCAGGGGCTAAACTCTGCTGAAGGTTACAGCGTGGGGCCTGCCCCTGTGGAACACGAACCGAAATGTTGGTCCATGAATGAGCTCGAAGGAGGGTGAGTGAGTCCCGAAAGTGACCTGGTGACACACTTTTACGGATACGTATTGCTGTATAAAAATTGAGTAGTATTTCTTTATTTCAGAAAGATGAGAAAAATCCTCTCTGAGACAATGCTTTAATTTAATCAGATTCTAAATCAATGAAAGGGCACGTTAAAATCTGTGCCAGTTAATGACAGCGTTTGGAAAATGTTTCAGTGCGATATTCAGGAAAGTTTAAAAATTCTCCTAGGCCTCCCCTTTTTTGTGATGTTTACTTACATAGGAAATAAGGTTTTCGTAGCATCCTTAGTCTAAAAAACATGGAGGAAGGCTGGTAATTTTATGCATTTCTACTGAAAAGGCACGTAATGAGATTCAGAATTACAAAAGTGCCAACAGCACATAAAATACACACGCAATCAGATGTTCATCTGTTGCACATTTTGTTTGCAAAACAGGTTAATTCGAATGTTCTTGACGTATTTTGGGTAGGGGAAAGTGGCCCAAGGAAATGACATTTTACAACTGGGCTGCACATTTTGCTGTAATTAGTGGGTTTTTTTTTAAATGGCTCTGTCATTAAAGTGAGATAAGTCAGGTTTAGGGTCTTTTATTTAATTTTAGGTTGTGCCAGAAGTAATCATGAATCAATAAGCGATCTGAACTCTAAAACAGAACTTAGTTTGCACTGATGCTTTTAGGCTTTCAAGTAAGCCTGTCTGTCCTTTCAAACTCCAGGTATAGCGTTTATCTGATGGAGCCCGAAGATATAAAGGCTTAAGTTTCACATGCTTTGTTCTTTTCACCGTGGTTGACTATTGATTAAGGCTCAGCCCTGCAGGTTAACTAACAAGTTTTTTTTCCCCCCATTGAAGCTGCATTCTTTTACAGGCCTGCAGCTACCTGGGTAAAAATGGGCACCTCTGCATTCCCACTCACAGGATAATTGATACCCAATTGTTTTAAGGCTGCTGGAGCTTTGTCCTTGTACTTGGGAAGTGAGTGGGGGAGGCAGGTAAGGAAGTAGAAGAGGGGAGGAGAAAGAAAGGTAATATAGGTACAAAGCTAATTACTAGTGCTGGTTAAAAAAAAAAAAAAAAAGTGGGGGTGGAGTTCATTTAAGTTCCTTGTTTTCCACTCCTCTTCAGTCATTCTTTCCTTTTTTCTCAAGGCCTGAACGTTGGTAATAACGGTGATGATTAACTAAATGAAGTCGGTAACCTGGGCGACCATTGAGGTGGTTTTATATTTCATGGGTACCCAATAGCCAGAGAAAGCACACTATTGAGGACTCGGGAAAATGAGATGGGGCGTTTGGGGTTTTTTGCATTGTGGTTTTTTTTACTTTGCATTTTGTGCCTTGATGTTTCACAACGGTAAGGTTATAACCGCCTTCTTCCATGTCTCCCTTCTTCTGTCTTTTTCATTCCTTCTCTTCTTCAGTTGCCACCTTTGAAAGATTCTGTATATGGCTGAAGTATGGTTTCCCCCTGTTTGCTGGCCTTCATGTAAAATACTATCTTGAGGAGAATAAAAGAGGTGAAAGGAAGGATTTATTTATTTCTCAATGTATTGGGTATATGCCAGATTAATTGGCTTGGAGATTTTATTTGTTATGATGTATCTTAGGCTTCTCCTATAACAACTAAGTGTTATTTTCTCCAGAAAAAGCATTTAATTGCTTTTAATTGTGTTCCATGGCCACACCTGCATTGAGTGCACTAAAAGCAATTTCCAACTTCTGCAGAATCAGAAATTCTCAGGCCTCTGCTGGGCACGAGTTGCATATTTCACTGGCAATGGTGATGTAAGCAGCAAGTTGGTTGGATAGTGTGCAATTTTACCTTTTTTAAATACTAGTAAATGATGTGTTTTCTAGGTATTAAATAGGTCACTCAAAACACTTAAAAATGAGCTGAAATTGTTTATTAATACAATGGGAAGTAAGCCTAACAAACTATTTTTATTTGCTGAACAAGATCGAAACAAACACATGGGATTTAGTATTAAAAAACCAAAAGATTTAGAATTACTGTTGGATGTGAGATGAGGATTCATCTGAGAAATGTGTGCTTCCATTTGACTTGTCTTCATGCAGGTTGAGCTGGTTAACAGAACCCATAATCCATAATTCACCATGCCTTTTGGGGAGTTCTGTGCCTTATAGTTTATCATTGTTAGCAGGTGGCTATGGTGTGTTGATATATGTATTTATATATATAGTATTGGCTTTGTCTCTGTGTAACCTTCTTGGGGAACACCGAGGAAAACATTCCTTACTTTGTGAAATTCTTGGCAGCTCCTGTAGTAGAGAAAAAGGATTGTGAAAGTGTTTTCCATCCCGTGTACGTAGATGCACACGCTAAAGTGGAGATCGGCATGTATTTCTCAAATGAAATATCACATAAATACTATTTAAGTTAATTTTTGTAAAATTGTTTTCCTAACTCACGCTAGTTGATATTAATCTTTTGAAGTAGCCGCTACTCCACATACTAAACCTATTAAAAAAAAAAAAAGAGGTTAATTTTCTGCTCTCAGTTTTATGATAAAAAGAGCTTCATAAACTCTTCAGCTTTATTTGTATTGTAGGTGTATCACCTCAGCAGAGTTCAAGGTTTGCTGTTAGGCATTTGCCTACTAATACAGGTACAAAACGGCCACATTGTTGTATGTAAGTTTTCCTTGAATTCGCTGTCCGTAATTCGCTTCTGAAACATCTTGTTTTATATAAAAAGCATCTCCTATTGGTACTAGTGGGAAAATAAGTTAAACAGATGCAGTACTGTGCAGAAGATGACACAAAGGCTCTTTCTCTTGTGCTGTGATCTGTTACTGAAAGCAGCTAGGTAAACAAAGCAGACGATGATGATTAAGCTCTTAAAGACTTCCAGAAGGGTCCCTGTGAAGGACTTAGGTCTTCTTGGAAAACAGTTCACAGTTTTTCATCTGTTACAATGTTAGATTTTTCATTTTCCCCACGAATGACATCATTTTCATTGCGCAGTGATGATGGGCAGACCGTAAGTGATATGAAGTTTTGAAAAGAAAATCCACCAGCCATTGTCAGGTTCAATAACGATTAACACACCAGCAAGGCATAAGGATTGTTTTAGAACCGCATTATGCAGCTAAGAAATACGTGCCTTTTGTACTGATCGTGGCGTTTCCCAGCTTCGTATGAAACCTATGCAGGGTTTGTTTCTGTTTTGTTTCGTGGTGGGTTTTTTTGGTTTGGGGGCTTTTTTGGTTGGTTGGTTTTTAGGGTTTTTTTAACTCTAGAGGCAGGTTCTGCTGGTTGACCTAACCTTCAGGTATTTCTCTCTCCAAACAAGGCCGTAAGAAGTGACTGTTGAAGCTCTGACTGGAAGTCAGTGTAGCACTGGGGTGCAGATACATTTGTGAAGGTGGTGTTTTTAACTCGTTTGGCAGCTTGACCTATGGTGTGCTAACCGCGCCCTCCTGATACACCAGTAAAAGTCCGTATTTTCACTGGAAACGCATTTGAAGGACATTGCGCAGAACAGGGTTAATGCAAGGACTCTCGGGACCCCAGCCTAGGGCAACCCCAGTGCACAGGAATCTTCCCAGAAGAGTTCTTCCAGGAAGGACTGGATGACTTAGCAGATCTGCTCTGACTTCTGATTGCATAATACTACGGTATTGTCTTTTCATAGTAATACACTGTGAGTCAAATCCTGCCCTTGGCAGGTATACCTGACACGGCAGTGACTTGCATTTTGTATTGTCACTAGCTGTGGGGAATGGAGGCAGAATGTCCTTGGCCCAAACCTCTTCACCCAGTCGTACCACATTAAATGTTCTCATTTCTGGGATATGCCCGTTGTGCGGAGATTGCACACGGCCATCTAGCATGCAGTCTACAGGGAGACTCTGGGCAGAGCAGAATGAATGCATTGCAAAAGTTGTCAGCAGAGGATTTGGTACCTTAAGAAAAGGATTTTAATTAAAAACACCTTTGTTCCATTCCATAAAGAGTCATAGGACATCAAATAATGGGCTGAGGCTGTTTACCTTTCTGCAGTGACTTTAATCTAGACTGGTCCTTTTTTTTTTGTCTTTCTTTTGGCCTGTGTGAAGGGAATTGGTTGCTTCGATATAAATTCTTTCAGAACAGGTGTATTTGTAGCAGCTCACCCCCTCATAGCTTACTTAGCCTCTTGTTTGCAATTGCAAAAGGCAAGGTAAGGAATGAAGGAGCTTTAAATTAAGGTGGAGAGCTATGTTTTTCTCCAGGTCACTGGAGAACTGCCTGAACACCTGGGCTGAGGATTACCAACAGGCTACACCTGACCTGTGTAGTACTGAGGAATAATGGCCACTGCTCCCTGCATGTAGCTTGGGAGTTCTTTTTGCAATGAACCCAGCTAATGTACTCACCTTCTAAGCAGCATTAGTAGAAGGAAGGGTATTTCTAGTGAGACCTAGAGTTAATCTTAGAGCTAATTTGACCTCAAGGGTTTTTCTCTATCACAAAATGTGTCAAAGCCAGAAGGATGAAAGACTTCTTAAAGGAAAAAACCCTTAAAAATCCTAATTTCCTCTCCCTTTTCACTTTCCCTTTTGCCTACACCTGTTTCAGAAAGAAACAATGCTTTCTTTTCCTACTGAAATTCCTCTTTATTTTAGGTGTTCTCCACCTCTGGTGAGCAGGAGGGATGTGAGGGGTGGTATAGTACTGCTTGCTAGGTACCAGTGCACTGTTTTGTACCTTATGGACACAGAAAGAGGTGTCTTGTTGAATCTCTTGGCAAGACTTGGATTTTATACCTTTCAAGCATTAGTTTGTGGCATTTCTGTACGTGTGTTTTGGCTTCAACATGTGTCTGGGTCAGGGCAACACCTATGAAATTTTATAAAGTTTCCAGTAGTAAGAAAGTGGCTTAGGGAATGATCCACTGAGACCCAGGAGAGGCAGGATTGCTGGTGAATGCCTTAGGGCTGTGATCTGTTAGATTAGGGTATATTTCTGAGACAGATTCTTTTCCTCATGCTCATAAAAGTAGGAGTTGTCACCTTCTAGATAGGCCACAGATGAAAATACTTTGCAACAGGCTGAAGTGTTCCTGCATCATTGGAAAACAGCAGCATCATGCCAACACCTGCTCCTGTTGGTTCCCCAGTAGATCAGAAATTAAATGGTGATTGTCTTGAATTGCCCTTATGGGACCTTTGACATGCCATCAGAAATACTAGATCATGGTAAATTTAGTTTGGGTCGGGCTGATAAAGGTAATCTAGTCTGATCTAAATCTGGATCTGGTAGCTCAAAGCCTTTTCCAGTTGAGTTCAGAAAATCAGGGATGTAGGTTTCACAACCTCTCTTCTTGCACTAGGTCTGAGAGTCTGTGACACACTAGGCAACACTCCATTCCATCTCATGAGAAGGTGGGGCAGTGACAGTGCACTTGAATGCTAATGTGAAATATTTATGCATTTCTCCTTTTGCATTCACTATTTTTAAGTGAGAAAGTAGTTTCTTGGCAGCTTTCCAAGGTTAGTGTTGTATAAAATGTTAAGAATAAGCAAAAGCCCTTTTATCAGCTGAAGAGGATGCCTTAAAAAAGCCCTCTATGAGCACTGACATCTCAGTATTTTCTACTCCAGGTTCAAGGGAGAAACATTCCCTTGTCCACCTCAATTGTAGGACAAACTGTATCCACACAGCAGCTCCATTTGCAGCAAAGGGAACTACGTGTTTGTGTTTGAGGGCAAAACTAGATTGGTAAATTCAAATAGACGATTCCCATGGTTGCTCCAGGGTGATGGGATGTATCATATTATGGTGCATATTCAAGGGACTAAGTTTCATGACTTTAGACAGATCTAGGAACAGATTTTTGAAGAAGTGGCTTATGTGGAACAGCATCCTTTGCTGTAAGTCTGTAGCATAATCAATCTTGTTTTGGCAGCTCTTGGATCAAAGTCAGAACCGAGGAGCCAGAAAAAGCCTTTTTGTTACTTGACAGTGGAAGGGATGGCAAGAGTTCAAGGGTGGCAACAGTAAAACTTGTATCTATTCTGAAATCCCCTCAAAATAGCTTCTTCACAGAACCAGAAAATTCTCCCAACAGACAGGAGAGCAGAATCCACAGTTGTAACTTCTCAGTATGGTTCTGCACTGCTGAATGGACTTTCCTATCAGTGGTCTGGTTTCATTCGTTAGGAGTTTCTGGTCTGACAATCCAGGTCTAATTACATGTGTTCATCACCTTCAGCCTCTAAGGAATTATTGAAAATTTAGGTGTTTAACCTCCAGTATTGATGACAAATAGGAAGGAGTAATTTCTCAATGAATGAAAGACCTGTTGTTCGTGCAATTAAAATAGTGACATGCCAGTAACAAGGGACACTAGCAGAGAATGTCTTGTTACTAAGCTAACTTAATTCAGGTCATTAACTGAGACTTTGCATGATATGGTTCTAGTAGATGCAAATATCTACTCTTAATGCACCTACCTTACTTGAAAATCATCTGAACGGTGGTTTTGGGGGGCGGGGTTGGTGTTATTTGAAAAAGAAAAGAGACATCACAGCCAGAATGAGGGGAGAAAAAAGCCATGAAGCCCTCTAAAATACAACTTGAGGCAACAGAAAGAAGTTCAACTTCTGGCTACTTCACTGTTCTATCAACATGGCAGCCAAGAAAAAGGCTCACAATCTCACCTTAGCAAGAGGTGAGATCAAAAAGGGTAAAATTAGCTAGAATATTAGCTTACTCTCTAAACTGTTATTGTCAGTTGACTAACATTTCCTAAGTCAGTTGTGGTTTTTCTCTAACATTTCTTCCCTAATTACAACTAACCATCATGGGACTTTTGTAAACCTTGGTCATTCTTGGAAATTATTATTATCCATATTAAATGGATAACAGATTGGTTGCTACATATCAAAACAGAGTTTAACACAGCCTGAGGTTTTATTGTTTAGAAAGTCTCCATTCTACCTGCTTCTGTTTCAGCTACAGCTATCACATCTAACATGTAGGGTACTTTGGACAAAGAGCTATTGTCTAATTCTCCTTCTTGTTGCTGTTCTTTATTCCATGTTATTGATGTAGAACAGGCGCTTTCTGTTGTAACAGTTAAGTGGAGCATGTCTGCTTGTTAGTCTGCTTTAGTGGGGCTGACGAGGCTCAGTGTCATCTCGTTAAAAAATCAAAAACCACAAAATGCAAAAAACAACCACCCTCTAGGTGTTTTTGCAGCGGTCCACAGCCATTTGCAGAATGTCAGCCTGAAATGGAGGTGTAGGACCCAAACGTGTATTTGCATTCAAATGCCATTGCAAGAGCATTTACGAGACTTTAAATGGTGTCTGGGGTAGCCTCATGGAAGAGCTCTTGTAGTATAACTTCTTTACGTCAGAATTTGACTGGAATTCCTCTTAAGTGAATCTTGAGGAGGTATTAAATGGTGTGTAGTGTGGAGACCCATCTAAACTATCAGGTAGTGTACATAATGACAGGACAAATGTAGGTACCTCAAACTGGGATGGGATTCTACTTGCAACAATGACTTCATCTCTTGTTTTACCACATTTTCTCCTAACTATTTTTCACTTTATTTTCGCCGTTGTCACACTGAATGCAGTCCTGCTGTTCAAATGGTTACCGTGCTGCCCAGCAGTCAGGAATGGCCTTCACCTTACTGCAGTTTTGAAGTCATCCCTGCAAGCAGTAAGGGGGGGGGGGGTGGTGTTGCTTTTGTAAATTAAAACACCCTTTATTCAGGAATTTAGCCTTTCTTACCTGGAGTTAATCTAGAACCAAACAAAAATTTCTCTTCTCCTACTTTGGGCTGCACCTTTTTTAATCCTTCGACGCTCGGAGGTAATTTTATTGTTGTACCCTACTAATCACAATGGTGTGGGTTCAGATAATAAGCTGCAACTCTGCAGGTAAAGGAGGAAATGGGTGGAGGGAGAGGATGACAAACACCGTACCGTAGCCACCAGGTTGTGGAAGGTTTATCTGTCAGCTGGACCTGGCAGACAGTGATTTCCAATGGGTTTCAGAATGCACTGGGAAGTGTGTTGGTCAGGTTACAAGTCTTTTCAAGGGTATTAAATGTCAGTGCAAAGTTTGTTTGAGGTGAGAAAACCGTAGTAATTTGTTTGGTTGCTCTAGAGCTGTTTAGAGGACTAGGGATATGTTTTCAATGTATGTAAGTCAATATTGTAAAAAAAAAAAACCCCACACACAAAAATCTTGTGGACACTAAGAGATGATGTGAAGACTAAGAGGCTCCAAACGTTCTTAGCATTTAAATATTCCCAGTTTCTTTGTAGTAGCTATGCTCTGCAAGATCTTTGGACTCCCCAAATACAAAGCTAATTAAAAGATGACTGAAAGAATCAGCAAATATGAACTGCCTAATAAAAACACAGATAAAGCTGTGAAATGGTTGGAGGCACTGGAAGAAAGGTAAGAGTTATATCCCTAAGTCTGCAAACCTACATTGCTTCCTGGATTTTGCATTTCCCCCCATTTTTAATTTGCAGTAGCAGATAGGACATAAAGTTGGCTGTAACCGCCATACCTCACATACCATCTCAATACATCTTTCAGTTCGTGTGTTTCATTAGGTGTAAATATAAATAAGCCCACTTATTGGTAAAGTGTGAATTCTGAAGGTGCGTGGGGGGGATGGTGGGAAGAGGCAGGACTATATAACCTGTACAAATATTTCTGGGATAACTTTTCAGAATGTTGTTGCTTCTGCCTCTCCCAAACGAGAATTTCTGAAATCACAGAGGGACAGCTGCAGGTAGTATTCTTCCCACTCCTCTCCCCCCAGCCCCTGCTCTTTTTTTTCCTACTCCAACTAGTCAGGCGTGTGGTGTATCCGCTGTTTGTAGACCATGATCCGGAGATGCCATTACCATCTTACTGGGCAGCATTGGATGTTTTCTGTTTTTCTAATACTGCCTGGTAATGATGATTATGGTGTTTCGTGTACAACGTGGAAAAGTTCAACAGCGAATTTGGAAACAGAACTTAGTGGCCAATAGAGAAATCCCTGCTTGACTGTCAAATCCCCCAAGCATAAGTAAATTTAAAATTAAATGCTTTGGGTTTTAGAATGAGGGGTAAAAGCAAATATAAAAATCTTGTCCTTATTCTAGGATGATAAAATAACGTTAGAATGAGCCTGCAAAGAGTAAACCGTGCAGAATGTGGAACAGAGCACACGTTTGACGCTGCAACGTTCCAATGAAAATGTGAAGGTTTGTAGCAGTAAGATGAACGTAGGTAACCTGCTCCAAATGTGGTGTTGTTAGTTACTCTTAAACAATGGTAGCTTTCCAGAGAATGAAAGTAAACATTTTATTGAGTAACATTTGAGTTTTCCTGTTCATAACATTTTGATTTTGAGATAAAACTGTTTTCATCGAAATATAAGGTAATTTAAGAACCAGGCTGCCGAAATCACACGTGGAGTTTACTTTTTCAGCTTTGCTATTGTAACTTACTCTTTCCTTTTCACAGCAGTTCCCCTAGACTTCTCCAGTACAATGTTCTAATAGCAAAGCCATTTATTTTAAAACTTTGAACTTTAGTGTGTACATTTTAACGTTTATTTTTACACAGATACACTTTTTACATCCATTTGTCACTTTGAGGGGGGAGGGTGGGAAGAGAGAGAGCAAGCGAGATTTAACCCCCATTCTCTTTGATTGTTTTCAATACTTTATTGGATTAATACTGTAAGACATTTTAACAATATGATGAGCTTGATTCTTATTTTATGAGGTTTCTTTCCCTAATTCAATTATATTCGTTAAAGTCACCTTGAAAGAACTAGCTCAGTCTAAAGGGACTTAGAAGTGAGAATGTTGTCTTAAAGGGTTCATGGAGGCTTTTTGTTCTCTACTGAGAATTGAAACAATACAGAAGTTATACTTCCAGTCATTAGCTATTACAGGTACTGTAAATAATGGTTTATAAAGGCTAGCACTGAGGAAGCATGTGATTGCTGTTAGATGTTTTTATCTGACACATGGCTCCATGGGCAGGTGTTTCAGTGTACCCGGCAGGTGTTAAGCACGGAAACATAACAATAGCAGCATCCTACCCCCTACCCTCCTCATCCCACCCTCCCCCCCTGGGGGATCTCTTACTGATCTACGGTGTGCTGGGGTTTTTAATTACTTACACTGAGAAGGTTGTTTCCTTGAACCCTACTCTGAGGTGCCAACTGAATGATTTGCTGAAGTGTAGCTTGGATGAAATGTGTTGCTTTACAGTTTGGTGGAAGGGTTGTATATATACCATGTGAAATACTGTGCTGGAGCCACAAAGACTTATGAGTATCTCATGGCTACAATGAATATTACATGCAGTATAACTTTACCTACACAGTATAGCTCAGATCAGAGCCCTCTTAAGCTCTTACATAGTGAGAAGCCATTACTACCCCGAGAGATAAGACTAACAATAAGGGGTGAAGAAAGGAAGACGAAGCAAATCATGCTGCCTTCCTCCTGGGTGATGCAGCAGGGCAGTGGTAGAGTCAGAAACCTGGAATCCTTAGAGCAGCAGCCCCACTTAGAATGGCACAGAGCACTTACAAAGAGAAATGCTCCAGGCTGAGAAGCATGTGGTAGATTTTTACCTTCTCAGTTGCATGATGTGCTTCAGCGAACATCCCCTTCTGAAAAAATAAAAGGCAGAAAACAAAGCAGATATATACCTTTCCATCCTTATCATTAGTATTCACTATGCTTAATTACATTACTATCTAACAACTCTACACTTAAGTCTCCTGTCACTTTTAAGACCCAGATTTGTCTGCATCCCTTAAACTAAAGCAACTCCAATAAAGTATTTCTTGTAAAAGCAACTAACTGTGTTAAATCCTAGGCCATCTTTGACAGTTTTTTGTGCCACCCTTTGGACTGTCCTCTTTACATGCCAGTTTTCAGTTTGTCTTTTTAATTGATTGAAAAGACTTTAATCAGTACTTCTGTGAATTGAAAGGGAGGAAGGAGTGAGGTAGCCAAGAAATCTTGGCTTTTACGAGAAATCTTACTGCTTTTACATCATGTTGAAATAGAACTCAACCTTATGTTTCTGTCTTAGATCTTTATTAAATCAGCTTTTTATACCATCTCTGTCTCCTGAAATCCACCATGATTTTCAAACTATCCTTTAATATCAAATGTCTTCCTTCTGCCCATCACATAGCTGGTAAATTATTTACACACCCAGTGATGTAAGGCAATCTTTCTCCAGCCATTTCTGTTACTTTTATGGAACACTGACATCCTGAAGAATGTGGAATCATTTATAGATGCTTCATTTCTCCAACTGCTGGACAGACTATGGTCCTCTGTGGGCATCTTACTAGACAGTGCTGGATTTTTTGGATCTACTCTAACACTGTCTGGTAACGATGTTTAAAGGGTGAACCAAACAACAACATGCATCAGGAGGAGCTCTCACAGAAAGATTGTGCCACAATTTAGGTCAAAGTGGAACATTTGGACAAGAGGGTAAGGATGATGTTAACAAGTATTTTTAGATATAGCAAATGGCTATAATCATAAATAACTTCCAACAAAGAAGTTGCTGGAAACCACTTTGTTAGGTGCTACTGAACCTTGATGTGAGACAGGACATGTCAGCTCTAACACAGAAAATGTGTCTTCTCAGAGGCACAGAGATGTTTTCTCCTCTCCAAACAGTGGTTAGAGCTGTGATGTATTTGCATGGCACAGCCCTTGCCCGGGAGGCTGAAAGGTTTGCTTGTAATGTTGCCATGCTTGCCTGTGAACGGTGCTTAGGGCAGGCTACTGGTTGTAAAGGTCATTCTTCCCAATAACGGTTCAATTACACCTCCATGGTTGAACAGCCTATGAACTTTCAACCTTATAACCTGCCGTGTGTATAGGCAGCGCTTTCAGCTTATAGGGCAGGTGGGTTAATCGCCCTGATCATTCTGTTAAGAAACAAAGGAATTTATACCTAGGCAAGGAACAACTACCGAATGCTTACCCTGCTCTACCTAAGCGAGCAGAGGAACGTGAAGAGCCGCCGCCTCACAAGGATTCACTCTAACTCTGCAGCAACTCCTGTAGAAGCACACCACTGCATTATGAGGATGCATGAGGTTTTGATTAGAAGACAGAACTCCTTAAGGAAATAATTGCTTACCTCAGATGACATAGAGCTCAAATTCAAACAAGTCTCCTGGGTTGACAGAGAAGCAAGTACTTGAGGAGATCTCTTACTACTGTAAGAGTATTATCTTAGTGACCTATTACACCACATTTGAGCCAACACCCTCTTTACTAAAAAGCACAAGTTTCAGCACTGTTAGTGGAAATATTGCTTGCTGTGTTAAAGATCTGAATCTGCAAGCAGATTCGGGGATCACTCACATATCTAAAACAAAGCACATATTTGCAACCCAGATTTGGGAACTAAATTACGTGCAAGTCTTGCCCTCCTCTAGCAATATTTAGTGCCTCCTGCCTGAACTGCATGCACATATTCAGGGCCAGTCTGTGTTTACCCTGCAGACCCTTCCTAGTCCTTGTCAGATTAATCCAAGTCAGTATTTTGCAGACAACCTGGTCTGGCTGTAGAGGATAAGAATTCATGTCAGAACTCATTAGCAGTCCACTACAACAGCTGAGATTCATCCTTACACACGAGCAGTGTTCACACAGCCTGCACTTGTCAAAGACCATAACGTTTTAGCCCTCTTAGGATCTAACTTGAGCGCTGTCGAATCTTCAGCGTTGTACCTGTTGGTTTTATTTTTGTGAGAAATAATAGAAGGCAATGCCCTCTGACCACACACTCCTCACCTCAGACCTGTAAATGGATTCCAAGTACTGATTTGTGTTTGAATCACAGCGCCAAAACATTTTCCGGTTAATCCCCTCCCGCACTCCAAAACAGAACTGGTATAGCAACACAGGGGTACACAAGCAAATTCTGCATTCTCTGCCTTTGTCACTGGAAATCTCTACATAGGTTTTTTCAACACTTTGCAGTAGCTGGCCATGGGATTCCTTGCCAAAACTACTAGATGATACAGGAACAGAAAAAATGAACCGATTGGTAGATAACTTCAACTTGTTTCCATTCCAATGTGAACGACTTGGAAGGAGCTGACTGTGCCGGCTTTAGCTCCACGGGTTGACTCACTGGAACAAGCTGTGTTGTGTTTGCCCTTGCAGGTTGTAATTCTCAGGAAAACAAGAGGGAGAAGGAAGCAGCAGAGAAGGTTCTTTGGTGATTAGCTTCTGTGTTAATAAGTAACTGGTTCACGTGGGACTGAGGAAATGGTGTGAAATTCGAGTGACTCTGCAAATTGGCTTTTAACAAGCATTTAAATAAGGTGAATTGGAGTGCACACCTACCTCTCATCCATCTCTTCTTAAAACAAAGTATGGGTCCTAAGCTTGGATAGAGTTGAGTAAATACAAAAGAAAAAAGAAACCAAGAAGATAACGCTAATTGGGCATCCATGGCAGGCATGGGAATGTCACCTTAAAAAAAACTAAATGGAGACCAGGGAAATCTCCCCTCTCCCATGATGATGTATGCTTAAGAAGTGTGCATTCAGTCTTGTCTCAGAGACGGAGTTAGTCATGAGAGCCAGGGACAGCCCAGAAAAATCCCCTTCTGCCTCAACATCTTTCTCTCCCTCCCCTTCTCCTGCTGATTCCCATCTCACTTAAATCAGTTTCACAGGAGAGCAATTCCAGAGGCAGTGCTGATTCTTAGGATGGTTTAAGAGCTGTCTGAGGCCTGGTCCGCATCAGACTCCATGGCAAAAGAGTCTCAGTGAGGGGAATTTTAATATCGATGAGGGCACAGTCCTTAGGGCGCAGCTGAGACACGCCTCCAGAGCCTTGCTGTGCTACTGTTGGCGGAGCTGCACCAGACACGGTGAGCAACCTCACAGCAAGACGGATGCAGTGGACAGAGCTGTGGGTAAGTTAAGTTCTTTACAATTTTTTTAACCTCACATACCAGTGAACTGGAAACAGTTGTGTTTTCATAATTGTACTGCCTCATAATCAGCAAGTATTTCAAGTTAAATATTTACTGGTTATAGCTTTGTCTAAGGGAGAGGCCCTCAGCCTTTCCCTGCCCTATCTTTTTAGCTCTGGATCTGGAGAAAGTCCTTTAATGTTGGTGGTTTCCTTTAGCCTGAGTGCCTGCTGATTGCTGTCTTACCAGGCAAAGTTAGATCTAACTATTTGTGTCTAATACTGTCTGGTAATGCCGTCAATCGCATTGGCAAAATTCTTCGTCCTGACAGAAATATGGAGAAAAAAGCTTGCCTTTATCAGAAGAAGCAACCAAGTCTGATGTCTGGGCCTTCTCACTGGAGTTTGGGCTCTTGTTGAAAGCTTATTCAAGTGCACTGGTTCTATGTCTGTCATCTAAACACCCAAACATGTACTATAGTACCTGCAGAAGTATAGAGGTAAGAAAAGTCGAGTATAAGCTTGCATGTCCATAAGATGTAGATAGGTCACGAGATGTTTTTTGAACTTGCTTACCAAGAAACTAGACTCCTGTACTCACCATCAGTAACTTTTGGACCTATTGTCAGACTTTCCTGAAATTTGATGTGCAGATATAACAGAGAAAGACATCATAAAACTAAATCAGGTAAGTGGAGACCATCATTGCTCCCAGTGACGGTAAGACTGCAGAGCAAGCATGGCTGAAGACTCACGGTATCCCGGCATAGGAAGCTGATAGTTTCCAAATCTTTGTATCTCCATTGTAAAGAGTCACTCCTACACTCAATACAGAAAACACTGAGGTTTTTGCCTTTGCTTAAGATGAAGAGAATTTCCCTGGGTAATCTTGGATCATTTAGTCATCTGAGGTTTCTGTCAGTTTAAGTACCTTCTTCTGTTTGGAAATGATTTGTGAGCAAAATTATTAATGAAAAAGAATTATTAATGAGTGAATTATTAGTGAGCAAAATTCAGCGATAGCTCAGTGCACCCAGTTCCTACATTGCAACATTGAATAAGGTCTGCTTTATTTTTAAATGGACAGAAAAGTACTTTTAAAGGTATCTTATAAGTGTTTTCAAAGCCCTCAGTTCAGCAAATCTTCTATTTGAGATGAGATATTGTTAGTCAAAGTATACAATTAGAAAGGTGACTTCCCTGAGAAGTGCTCCGATTTCCCACATGTAGCTACGAGCCTTTATCCTCCCCATACTGAGAAGCAGCAATAGTTGCTGGATTCCTTAATACAGCCCCCCTAGTTGTGCAGTATAACAGTGGTGAGAGGGAGTCTCGTGATAGAATGTATTCCTGACCTCAGATGATGAGCATCCTGTGCCCCGAGGCACGAGAATGAAGATAGCTTAGTTCTTCACAACAAGTCTCACTAAATTGTCAGGAATTTCCCAGTTAGGAAATCACCTTGCCCAAAACTGCTCAGATGGTGAAGAGGGTACCTATGTCCTGGTTAAAATGACTCATGCTGGCAAGTCTCATTTTGCAGGGTACGAATGGTATTCCTTTTCAAAGTACAATTATTTTATGGAAACTTGCTACTTCTTTTGGTATACTGCAGCGTCTCGCCCAGGTATCACTCCACTACATTTTCTACTTTTACCCGTGCTATCTCTGAACTTCAACTGTTGGATTCCTTGTTTTCCTTTCCTCTATATGCCTTTGTTCAACGTTTACCCTTGGGATTTCACAGAAGCTACAGTCTCTTAGTGGAAGCGTCACTGGTTCTATTTCTATCTCCATGAGGCGCCCAACGTGATGTTCAAGGGGTTTTTTTGGAGTTACAGTGTTTCCTGAAATGAAACCAATTTGAACTTTCAGCAACACTACCCCTTACTAATTGTCTTTTAAAGAAGTGAAAACAAGAACTACGTGCCTTTTATTAAAATGTGTTATTGAGTAAAAGGGTAATTAAAAAAAACAACCATGAAATGTCCTATGCAGTCAGTTTTAAAGGGTAAGGATGCATAAAACATTCTCAGAGAAAGCAAAGAGATGAAGTTACGTCTCTAGTCCTGAATGCTGTGTTCACATATTCTGTTACCAGTGGCTTACTGTAATTATTCTGATGAATATTCTACTGCCACTGTTTTAATCGCTGGAATCCACGTGTGGATAAACACATACATAACGACTGTTTTCTCTGTAGAAGTAGGAAGACCAGGTTTACAAGCTGCTGTTGTATACTTACATTTTTATATCTTACATGTTATCTAGTGTGCTGTTTCACTGCCTTAGAGCGTACATTATTAATTTTAGGCATTTTGGCTGTATATTTAATAAAAGAGTTGAATTTCAACCCAGCTCTGAGTTGAATTTATTTTGAAGCAGTACAGATTTCTATGTGTTTAAACCAAGTAAACCGTATTCCCCAAAGCTTAAATAATAATTCAGATTTAATAATTGAGTTTAATAATTCCTGTCCAAGAGCAATAACTGCTGCTCAGTAGAGCTCTGTATGGAGAGGCAGCCAGCTCCTCAGAGTTTTCTCTACCAGTTTGGGTATGCTGTGGCACGGATACAGCTGCATGGCTAGTGCACTCCAGGGCTCTGCTACTCATACATTTGCTTCAGACGGACTGTCTTGGACTATCACGATTTATGAGCAGCTATTCAAAGGGGTGGCGCCTCTGTGAAGCTGAACTGGGGTTCCAGACAATGCTGATGAAACACTGAAACAAGGCAAGGAGACTGTGGACTTGAATACCCTCTTACGATCCTTGAACTAGCAAAGCAGATACCACCTTCACAAAGGGGGAGAGATCCTAAAACAAACGCCATTCTGAAGAAAGCAGTGGCAAGGAAATTTGCAACATCTATTTCAGCAAAACCGCTATTTGTCTTTCTTTGATTGACAAGGGAACGCTCTGTGTGGGTCGTCTGAACTGAGTAGCAGAGAGTAGGATGTACTGCTATCAGAACAGCCTGGGCTTGGGGAAGGTGAACACTGAAGCAATCTGTTTCTGCCGCGTGCAATTACATCTCGCTTTGTTGATTGAGGACTTATCATAAGAGCAAGGCAAGTAGGAACCTTCCAGCTACTTGTAATATCTTCAGAAACACTCAAAAGGCTACAGATACTCCAAATAGAGTACCTAGTACCGTCTCTGATTTCTAGGTATGGGCACAACTTCTCAATCCCCGCTTTCAGTCTTGGCACCTAGCAGATTCTCATTTGGTTTAGGTAGCAAAAGCTTGTAAGCAAATTATTGTATCAGGGCCAAAAGAAATTGGGCAAACTTTCATTTTCATCTGCTTCCCTTTTACTAATCTTAGACTTAAAAAGTTTTGGTACTGAAAACTTTGAAAAGCAGTGATAAATATTGGGTTTAAAGTTGTGAAAAGGAAATTTTTCAGCCTTATTTGTTCCTCCAAAACCCTAAATCCCTTATTTCAACATGCTTAATATTCTAAGGTGATCACAGGTTCTCCTAAAGTTTAATATCCTTTTACCGGCCAACACCTTGTGCTATGGCATACAAAAACAGTTCTGAGGACTCTGTTTCACTATACTTTACATACCAGCAACTAAAACACACACATACGTTCTACATCATCATTATGCCTTTGCACGATCACACACAACACCAGAGCAGGGATAGCATTTTACCAAACACAGCCCTCAAATACTTCCTGATTGCTTCCCTCCCGTAAGCCCAGGAGTATTACTGATGCTTCTGACAGCTGCTTATGAGCACTAGGAAGGGTTTCAGAATGGGTTTTGTTTGCTATCACAGTGCTAGATAGCAATGTCACCAGTATTAATGGTGTTCCAGTGTGCTGCAAACACTTCATACCCCCTTGAAGTATGATAAAAGCTTAATCAGTAGAAAGGATTGTTCTCAGTGTGGAATGGATGTTTACATCTTCCGAATATCAGCCCTAAGTGCAGTGCAGAAGGCTGTTTAGATACATAGGTGGTAGGCAAGAAAAATATAATACTTAGCCCCTTAAGAAATTTCTGCTTGGGAGAAGCTCTTTTCATATTCCTTTGTCTGTTTATTTTAGGCAAGGAAAGGTGGAGTCGGCTCCCAAGGCAGCGAATTTAGCAAGCCCCTCCTGGCTCAACCGTTAGCATCCGAACTGATTCGAGAACAAAGTGCAAGACGTTTAGACTACAGAACCAGGAACACACAATTCACTCATTTCACTCAACGGAAGTGGATTTAAGTATTAAAGCTGCGTAATGAATAATATACATTTCTATCCAACTACCTGCCTTTTTCAAGGCAACGGCAACACCCCAGATATGGTGAACCTGCTGTAAAAGTACATGGGATCAAAACTACTCCCAAGTTCAGGTTAGAGTATTAGTGCTTGTGGCACTACCCTGGGACTGCACAGAGCAAGCACACTGCTGAGGACGGAGCCCTCGGGAGCGCCAAGGACCCCTGACTTCTGGGGGTAACCTGCCTAACTTCTGTCCCCTTCCAAGGAATCCTAGTCACCTCTAAGCAGGATTGTAGCCACATGTCTTAATGGGGTTGGAAGAACCAAAAGGATCTGATATTTGATAAAGATTCCGTTTTAATTTTTGGTGTCTCAAATCACTTACTAGAAAACGTCCAACCATTCCCTCCGTCCCTCCAATTGGGAGCGGAAGCCAGGGAGAGGCTAAGCAAACACCGAAGAGAAACAGCCTCATTTAGGTTGCTAATTTTATTTGCGTACCAAACACCACTTTAAACAAACCATTTGGGTTTTTATTCGCTACCTGCTGTGTGATGGCTGTTCGTGAGCCTATCCCATCAATAAACCATGCAGAGGGAGAGAAAAAGCCTTGAGCACCACTGCAAAAAGGGAAACTTGAAAACAAAGTATGATGAGTTAATAACATGCAACTCTCCCAGCTTGCTCAGTTGTCTTTGGCCTTAGCTCCTGTAGAACAGGTCCTCAAATCAGGGCCATTCTAGAACTGCTTGAGAACAAGGGAACTGCCTATCAATATCCTTTAAAAAGTAACAAGCAGAAGATTGGGAAGGGTCACAGCTAACTGTGGTTGTATGGCAAAAAAAGTGAAATAAGACACAGCCTGCATCTAACTTCCCCCCGCCCCTTTTTTAAACTGTATTTCTTCTATAGCTGCAACTGAGAAGTTTTAGGCACTACTACGGTGGGACTGAGAGGCCTCCTGTTCCCTACTCCATACCATTTGTCTGGATAAGGCTATGGGGGGAGCAGGGTGTGTTTCGCTTTGGGGGGTTTATTTTCAGTATTACCCAAACTTGGCAGCTACATACACGGCAAGAGATTTATTTCCCCTTCTCTGCCCAGCCGTGTTTTCCCTCAATCACTGCGCTTCGCTGCCTCCTCAGAATCACAGGATGGTTTGGGTTGGAAGGGACCTTAAAGCCCACCCAGTGCCACCCCCTGCCATGGGCAGGGACACCCTCCACTAGACCAGGTTGCTCCCAGCCTCATCCAGCCTGGCCTTGGACACTCCCAGGGATGGGGCACCCACAGCTTCTCCATATCAATGCCAGCATCTGTGGGTCCCCGCTCTAGAGCAGAGTGGGGAAAATAAAGCAGACTGGGGAGATCACCTGCTGCTCCCCAAAACACGTCTTTCCTCCGGGCAGCAGGAAGAACCATTACACTGTGTTGGAGGAAGAGGCTGGGCACAGAGCGGGAGTGAGCCAGGAACCAGCATACTGTGCCGAGGAATCAGGCAGGGCACTGAAGCCCCACAGCAAACACCCAGGACCTGCTCCCTTGCCATGTTTGCACAACAAACTGATGCCGTGGCTCCAAGGCGCTAGAGCAAGAGGTCAGACTGGTTAGACAGAGTCGTTTCTTACCTGAGAGCTCCTCGGCACTGTGAGAGCAGCTGCTGGCCAGGTTCTGAGCAGAGCCCTCCTCCCCAGCCAGGTGACTCCCACTGCAAATTATGGGATAAGCAAGTCCCTTCAGCTGTGGGCCTCTGGCCCCCAGAGCCACAGCCTCCTCACACGCCCCCGTGCTGGGCTTCAGCTCACACCCAACTTCTTCTGTCACATATCCCACCTCTCTAAATTTGCCTCTTCCCTGGACTCCCAGCACTTACTCTGATTCCTGTCCCAGAGCTGGCCCTAACTGGTGTCTGTAACGTAGAGGTTTTACATTTGCTTGTGGTTACAAAAATTAAAGCAGCTTTGCTTAAGCTCTCAAAATTCCAGCAACCACGAGTTTGAGGGTTTTAATGCTTTGGAACCTTTTTATGGTTTCAGTCACAACTAAATCCTGGATGAAAATTCTCCATCTGCAAAGGCTCAGCATATACATGTTTTATGAGGTATATTTAGGGGGTTTCAGAGAAATGTGGGTGCGAGTCTGACAAATCCCTCACTCCCATTATTTCCAAGAATATCCCAATTTTTTCCTGTTTATACCCCCAGTGGCTCTCTCTGATATACTGTCACTAAATTCAGCTGCTTCTATTCACAGGTACTACGGTCAAACCACCACTGATTCCAGAACTACTTACTTCCTGTTGCCAGTAAATGCTATAGGTTCCATTGAGAGGTCCACTGTGATTCTACCTGTATGCACATGAATAGTTTTACGCATTTCTGTTTGTACTGTGAAGTGCACATCCCTGCAGAAACAGCATCATAGAATCACAGACTGGTTGAGGTTGGGAGGGACCTTAAAGCCCACCCAGTCCCACCCCCTGCCACGGGCAGGGACACCCTCCACTAGCCCAGGTTGCTCCAAGCCTCATCCAGCCTGGCCTTGGACACTTCCAAGGATGGGACATCCACAGCTTCTCTGGGCTGCTGTGAGATCCTATTTCTGTGGAAACGAAATGCAGAGCACTCTAAGAGTCCATATTGGTGAGGCCATTGAAGGCCAGAGCTGTAACCGTCAGATGCTTGGTGATACCTAACTAGCCCTTCAGGGAATTTTCATAAACCTGATAAATCACAGACAGGTTCATCTGACACCGAGCTATGCAGTTAGTCTGTACCCTTCCAGTCAGGGACAAGTATTTGGTGCAGGTAGCTGATGGAAACAGAAGCTGGCTCTGTCTGTAAATAGGCATCAGAATACTGAACGCTTTTTTAAAAAAGAATTTACAGGCTGCATCTGCATGTAGCTCAAAAATATCTAGCCATTTCTTAAGTGAGCAGCCCACAGCTATTCCAGGTTGACGTTGTCAGAATCACAATGACCTTATATTGCTGTTTAGTGACCGAGTGAAGTGAGGGTCTCTTCAGCCTAGCCTACAGCATCCACCTACATTACAAGGAATGGAACTGGTAGGTGCTACCTGAGTATCTCAAAAGAGAAACCAAGTTCTGGAGCACTACAAGGAATCTTTCCTATCTGAAGCTACAGGGGGGCAGCATAAACAGTTCACAAATGACTGCCTATGCCAAACAAATGGTTAAGTTTGCTGGGTTGGTCTCCAAAGGGAAAAAAAATAAAAATAGCTAGCAGCCTGGCTCCGTGGGATGGTCTTTGTGGTTTATGCAAAACATGATTGACAAGACGTGTGAAAATTTGGCATCATCTGACACTGTGAAGCAACTGCTTTTTAGGACTGCAACACACCACCAGTAACTCACAGCAACAGATGGGGCCCCGTCAGGGTTTGAAGAGCTCACAAAGTACAGAAATAAATAACGGGAACAACACATAACAAGCTGATTGCCATAAAACTCTACTGAAACGATAACCACAGATTTCCCTCAGACTGGGAATGTTAGTTTTCAGCAGAAATTTATTTCTGAAAGCATTTGGTCATCCCCCTCACCATCCCAGGGAGGGTAGGCTGCTGGACTATGGGTAGAGGCTTCTGACTCCACAGTTCACTGGCATCACTTCAGAATCCTGGACGCATCCAAGGGACGG
The DNA here is from genome assembly GCA_027574665.1 of Rhynochetos jubatus. Classification (NCBI taxonomy): domain Eukaryota; kingdom Metazoa; phylum Chordata; class Aves; order Eurypygiformes; family Rhynochetidae; genus Rhynochetos; species Rhynochetos jubatus. The sequence continues at coordinate 7,055,461 of CM050669.1, forward strand.
GTGCAGACTTGAGCAGCGGTGGATTCTGAAATGAACCAAAGGCATTTTGGAAAGAGGATACAGAGTTAGCCTGACCGGTAGAACAATGCGAAATTTGTTTAGTCTCAGGAAAAGTCCTATCAAGCAATGGTCTGTACTTCGAAAGCTTTTGAGAGCCTCCCAAAGTGGTATATGAAATAAAACGCCTGAAGAAAATGCCACAGTAAATAAAAGAACGCCGAAACTCATCTAGGGAGGCAAAGGTATGTTATAGCTCAGCATAAACAGGGATGGCTCTGGGTCTGTAATAGCTCTCATCCCTTACAGGTTGGCCTTCCACTGGCAGGGCTGACAGCACTGCTGTGTTAGGGAAGCTCAATAAGGTCACTGCAGTTATTCCAGCTTCACAGGGGGACAAACAGGCTGGGGAATTTACAGCTGGCATTTTTGAAAGAGCCAAGGCAGCAACGTGCCCAAGTCAAATGGAATTCAATGGGATTTGGGTGCTCAACACTCCACAACCTTTACAAAGGCCACAAATGATTTGAGAACCTGCATCACTCTGCTAGTGAATCAGTCCAGGTGACTATTTTAGAATGGCTTCATTCCATAATGAAATGGACTTTCCCCCTCACCCTTTCCCTGGAGTTTGACCATATATGTCCAGTGCCCAGAGCAAGCAACGGCCAATGGGGGGATGGACGTTGAAGAGGATGGTCACCCTTTGCTGTAGCAACAGGCAAGAGCAACACCTTGACAGTAGTTTATCTTTAGAAAACAAACAAAACAAAACAAAACCACTAATCCTGCTCATGTCTGTCTTGAATTTCCTAGGAATTCAGGAAGTGGGCTCTCCTGGTAAGAAACTGGAGGCCAATGGGTCAGCTATCAAAGTAGGAAACTGGAGCCAATGAAATCAAGGTGATTTGTTCTCCTGCAAGTAAAATCAGAACTTGGCCCTTGTGCCTTACACTGGGTTTGGTTGTTTTTTATAGTAAAGTCCTTGTTCAGTGTTGGATCCAGCTTTAAAAGTCATGAGCGGCCGAAGTTATTAATTTAGATATTTCAGCAGGTTCAAAGATGAGCCACACAATCCTGTGACCTTCCAGATGCCCCAGAAAATGCACGCACGTGGCTGAGGGGGACACATTCCTGCCTCCCTGCTGCCAGAACAGACAGGTTGCTTTGCAGGAGAGCACTGCCTTCCCTTCAATCTCCACGTGTACCTCTGATGGCACGCAGCTTTGGTTTCTGTCACTGAGCTATTTAAAAATATTTGTAGCTTATAAGCATTGGCCCAACCCTCTGCCAATGTTAAACTGGTAGCAGTATTTCACTACTGCTGCCCTATGAGTTCGGGTACCTGTAGCAATTAATTTCATCCTCTATGATTACACTGCAGCTTCTTAGTTCTTCCATAACTGCTTCCTTCAGCTCTTTGCCAGTTTCTGTGAGTTATTGCTTTGTGTTGATTCCTGGTTTACCTTCTGGCACAACATAACGTGGGCAAAGCAAACTGCTAGCAGGTAAAAGGCTGATCTTTATTTCTTGGGCTTCATTGTGTGGCACAAGTTGTGCTTACAAAAGTTCATAATCCTGTCTCATAGCATTGTCAGTAAGAACCTGGCTTTCAGAGGCTGAATTTGTCTTTCTGGGAGACAGGTAAAAGAGGGTGTAACTGGACCTGAATGATGGGAAAGTTCCAAGCTAGGGCAGCGGGTGGAAGCTGGCACAGGTTAGAATTGCTTTGTGTTGTAAACACTGCGATGCTGGTTTAGTTTGCTGGAAAAACAGACTCGGCCATGGTTCAGAACAGAAAGCAGATGTGTTAGCAGAGTTCTGTGGGCCCGAAAGCAAAGAACTGTTCCTCCTGCCTGCACCATCCCTGCCTTTGTTAGTGTGAAACAAACATTAACAGGTCTTACACACAGCCCAGAGTCACCTCTTTCCCATGGCCACCAAAGCAGAGGTTCTGCATCATTAACAGCTGCAGAGCAAACACTCTGCGCTCACCAAAGCACACTCCTCCCTTACTGTAAATGGTCCTCTGCTTTGTTCTTCACAAAGCCATCAACTGTTGCATGGAGACCACTCAGACAGAAGAAGTGGGTTTCAGTGCTCTTGAGAAAGCTCTGCGTTTCGTGCGCCACTTGCACCTGCAGCAGCAAAGAGCCGCCTGTGCATGGCCAACTGCGGCTTAAATCACCTGCCAAAAATGCAAAGGGCTCCTCATTGTCCGCCCAGGAACAAAGAACCTGGCAAGTCTTCTGTCAAGCCTGGGGACTGGGGGCGGTGACAGGATCTACCTTGGATGCTGTGTCAAGAACAGGTCACTTCCTTACCTGATGGGAAAAGCCAGGGGAACAGGAGGGAAGGGAAAGTCCAAACAAGGAGGGAGCATTGTTAGAAACAACAGAAAAACTAAGGCAAAAGCAGATAGGGAGTATGACAATTTTCCAACAACTTTCCCCACACATTCTCTTTTTTTTCTCTCACGACAGTAGAGGTTCTGGCTGCAGAGTGGTCCAACTCCACCAGAAAAAAGTGGAGCGTGGCACAGCACCCAGTTCAGCTCAGCCCCAGCTTCACCAGCCCTTTGGGTTCACGCCTCCCTCCTCAGTAGCAGCCTTTCCAGACAGTCTCTGAGGCAGTGAAGCCATGCCTCTTCCAGCTTAGTGCCCTGCAGCCTTCAGCCTGTCCGCTGAAGCTCCTCTCACTGTCGGGGAGGAGGTACGAGGGTGAACTGGCCTCAGGTCTGATGTTTATGGGTAGATCCTGTGTTCTTGCTGGTGGAAGGTAGATGGCCAATGAGGTAAAGGGCTGAAACGTGTTGAGGTGGAGCCTTTGCTCTGTTTTTAGAAGAGAAGAGCAATTTGGTGAATTGCTGGTGGAAATAAAGGATGACTGGTCACAAAGTCCATCCTTATGACAAGGAGGAGGGGTGGAAGGTTACTGGAAACCACAATTTGGACGTTATTACCTGTGTTCAGCTGTGACTCCTGGCTGAAGCACACGGTGATGCGCAGCAGTGGCTAAAAGGATATACACACAGCAACACGAACACCAGTGGATCTACCAGGAGACACTCAGGCAGGGCAGCTGACTCCCACATAAACAATGCTGCTGGGTTTGGAACTGAGCGGTGGGAAACCCGAGCAGTGGGAAGGACCGTGAATAATCGCTGTTTGCTTTATTTCTTTCTCACCTTTCTTTTCCCACTGCCACACCTCAGACAGTGGGTTGGATTTTGTTTAAACTGGGCTGGCTGCATATAATGTTACTCCAGTGATTCGCTGCTGCTTAAGTTGCAGCTCCAAATCGGAATGAGGCATCAGAAGGGGTTCAGTACAAAAACCAAGCAGCAGAACCAAAGCAACAGAGGCAGGTGAGGAGGGAGAGAAAGTGAGTGCATTTTCAAGGCAATACTCCCAGTTTCCTCAAATATACTGCTACAAAGCCAAATGAAACCCTTGCAAGTTTACCACAGACTTCGCTGCACTTCAGGCCAAATTCCTTTTTCAGTGATTGACAAGAGTCTTTCCTCTCACAACCCTTGCTCTCTTGAAGTGATGAGCTCTTGTCTTTCTGCTGGTTTCAAGCAGGTGCTCAGCAACATTGAAAACTGGTCCTGTTATGAGAAACTGGTTTGGTGACATCACTGTGCAGAGGATTTACCTGTTGATGCAAAATGTAGGTGTAAATTGGTATTTGCTTTGTTTTCCCACTGAGCTGCAAGGAACCCTTGTGGGAAGGGGATGACTCAGTCTCCTGGCATACATAGGGTTTCTGTGACAGGTTCCATGAAATGGGCACTTGTGCACTTGTAGGGTGGTTTTGAGTGGCCTCGGTACACAACTGTAGCAGCAGCCAGCCAAAAAGCTTGGATTTCATGTTTGAATCTAGAGGGTTTGTCTTCTAATGCTACAGCTTTCTTTCAGAATTTGGGCTTAATCATTAATTTCCGTGTGTCTGTGGCCCCGCGTGCCAGCTGTGCATGCCAGGCTGACAGGATGCTTTGGGAAAGCTGGTACATGCGGCACTGCTTCCCATTCCCCTCTAGTAGTGAAATACAACCTACCCAAGCCAAGACTACAGCTTGGCTGTGGGTGGGGACCACACAACTCACTACCAGGAAGCCCAAGTATGCAGCATTTAATAAGTGTATCACAGCAATTTACAATTAACCGTTATTGTTAAAGTCCACGACATGTAAATATTGGGGTTTTTTTCCATTTTACAGGTGAGAAAACTAAGGTCTGGAACAACATATGGGTTTCCCCATCTCTCACAGTGACTTTCTTGCAGAACCGACAGGAGATGATGCTTTCTGACCCCCGCATTCTCAGGAAAATACTGGTACATGACCATGCATAATCCTTCCTGGCTGCCCCCACAGACGGGTTACTCCCTCCCAGCTGGTGCTGGAACCCCCTGTAAAAGCACTTTCTGTAAAAAACACTGCTACTGTTGAAAAATAGCAATGCCAAGCTAGGGTGAAAAAAAAAAAAAACCTGCATGGGGAATGACCTTGTCTCGGCTCCAGAGCTGCTTTGGGAATTATTCTATTTGTGTGTGCAGGGGGGGAGGCGGTGGGGGAAGCAGCCTCCAAACTTGATTAAAACATTGTTTTCTAAGAGACGTGCTGTTCTGACCCTCCAGTTAGCTATGGAAAAGGGCACTCGGAGCATACACACCAGCAGCATATGAGTCACTCCTAAAAAATCTTTGAATGAAGGAGATTGTCTAGATAGTGCCTCTCTCCCACGGACAGCACACGGTGAACCCCCTGTACCGTTGCCTCACAGGTGAAGCTGGTACCCAGGCCCAACTGTGCTGATCCCAGCCCCGAGCGCTGGTTTGGGTTCAGTGGCTTTTGGGTGGAACAGCGCTCAGCTGAACACCAGGATGACCAGGATCAGGAGCTGCTAAGGCATCTCTCATAAGCCACTGAAACAGCAGTCTTCTGTCCTCAAATCACACCTCCTTACTGAGAGAAGCATCAAAAAGCATAATATTCCTGCAGTAAAGCTAAGATTGTTTTCTTCAGCAAGAAAATATTAGCACGTGTTTACGCAGCTTGCTTCCTTCCACCATACACTTTGCGAAATCAATCCATTAGGTACCCACAAAACTGAGAAGAATTCACACCCTCTGAGACCTGCTGTCTTTTCTACCTGCTGCTCGTGGCCATGTGTGATGTGAGCTCTCTATTCCATTGTTTTCCTGGCTCTTGAAAAGCAAAGGCTCAGTTGTTTGCTTCAGGGTTCTGCATAAGTAACAGTGTGAAATTTATTTTTTTAAAGGCATTTTCTCTGGTTTAATAGTTGAATTTTTACGAGCCTTTGTTTTATACAGCTCCCCTTGCTTTTGTAGCTTGGATTTCATGAGGACCTTGAACAAGAATGATAACCTTATGATTGCATCTTCTGTAGTTGAAATATATCTTATCTAAATCTTGATATATTTTACCATCAAGGGACTAGTTTGTTGTATTTGATATGGATCCCACAAGACGCTCAGCAATACAGAACATAAATGGGTCTTTCCCATCAAAACATTCCAACTTCATACACCTAAACAACAGACCAAATGCAGCAGGAAGCTGTCCCGCTGTCTGATTCCCAAAACAGAGGACTCAAGTGTTGCTTGTGTAGCTGAGCAAGGCACAGAACGCCTTTGACAGAAGAACTACCTTAAATTGAGTATGTGTTGCCTCTAACCGTACCTGTGTTGGCAGCACACGTTCTTTTCTATTGCGTGTTAATTTTTGAGCCTGGTTTTCCAAGATAATAAGGATTACACAGTCACTTTGTCATTTCTTATTCTAGTGACTTTTAAACCTACTGGTCAAGTTCTACAAAACTCAGTTTTTACACTCGTGCAGGTTGCATGGAAACAGGCAGCTGGGTAGAAGAGGGAGAGGTGATGAATGCCCCTTGCCCCTCCCTGCCTCCTCCCAGCCAAAGGAAAACCTCCCGCCTTCTTTGAATTATGTGTTTAGCACTAGAGAATCAGAAAAGGGTGGGAAAATAGGTGTCCAAAGTGCATTCAAGATAGGTTGCGTTAGGATCTCAAAACACGGGGCAAACACGTCTTCCCTGGTAATTCTCGAAGGGATGTCCCGTTTCACTGTATCAGAGGAAAACCGAAGCAGCACACGTTAACGTCCCAGGTGAATGAAATGTCTCCTTTCACTCTTAACTGTCAGCCTCTCCCCTTCTCCAACAATTAGGCAATATTTCCTAGAGGGCGTAACGTTTGCCGAAGGTATTTGCAGTGCCCGGGTTGCGACACCGCCGTGTTCTCTCTGTGACCAGAGGTTAGGCTGGGTGGGTTGGCCATGAGAGGTAATCCAGGAAGGCTGAAGGTAAGGCAAGGACAAGGATCCCGACTGGCTCTGCGTGAGCATTGGAGCTAATCAGAGGCATTGTGCACCAACGGGAAAATACAGAGAACGTTCTTGAAGGTCACGGTGACCGTCAGGGAGGAGTGCCGGAGCATTCACACCGCCTTGGCACGTCCACATTGGAGCGTGCAGGGCCAACCCAGAGAGAGACTGAATCTAAGCCAAATTCCACCTTCCATCAGCTTTCCTTGTCCCTTTCGGGTGGAGGGTGGGGGAGTTACCACGTAAGCAAACAGGTTTACTGCTGGGTTTTCATTCTTCCCTCCTTGTAGCTGCAATTACGAGGAGCTGCCTGTGTTCCCTGGAAGGGGATCTCCTCTCGGAGCAGACTGCAGCATCTCAGGTGCTGCTGGCAGATGTGGCAGGAGGTTTCTGGGGAGGCAACTGAACTGCTGTGTCTGCAGTTGGAAGCGTGAAAGCCTGGCAGTACATGCAGACCTTCCCAAGCTTCATCGCCTGATGTTCACCCTGGAGATGACCTAGTCTTTGCGCGCATCTGGCTGAGGTCACAAAAAAACCCCATGCTATTTTTTGCTCTTGCATCTGGAGGACAGAAAAATCTATATAGAGAGAGGAATTTAAGGTTATATAAATACGCCTTTCTATCTTTATATTTTTGACTGAGACTCCACAGGTGTCAAAATCCTTTGTTATAGCTAGTTTGGTTAGCGCAGAGTGGCTGCCTGAAAAAACCAAGTCCCATTGTTTTAGCCACATTTCACTGCACTGAACAATTAATGGTCTAATAAAAACAAAAATGTGAGGGAGGAGAGGCTCCTATAGAAACAGTGAATTGTCACAGTCATAAAATGGTTCATTTAGTCATAAAACTGGCAATGGTTAGAACTTTGTTATGGAGGAGCACCCAAAACCGTAGCGTTCTTTCTATTCCATACTTATCCCAGCATTCTCAGACTCTTGGAAACACATGTAGGACCTTATGAGGTTTGGAATGAAGTAGCTGAAGCTTAGTGGTACATTAAAATTATACAAGGGATGCAATAACCAAACACAGGGAGTCTTCTCAGAGAAATCTCTGTATTTGGCAGTTATGTCCCACTATTTTTTAAATAAAGACTCCCTTTTTAAAATAAGCTTGAATTTATGTCTTTTATATAAATCATCATAATCTTGTATCAGTGTGAGCTGTGTTTTGACAGTGTCAACACTGCCTCTTCTACCAGCTATAGGTGTTTGCAGATGTGCTTTTGACCACATCTGGCACGCCATTTTCACAGAAACATCACCATCATTCCTCCTCAGCACGCTCTGGCTCAAGCCTTGGGTGGTCTCCCTGCTCACAGCCTGGATTCTGTGTGTATGGTGCTGATCCAGGGAAGGCACTCACCCCGTCCCGCCAGTAACCGATGGCACCGAAGAGCTGGTGTCCACAGTGCACTCTTCTGGAAAAGGTGTACCCTCTAATATCCACTCCTATTGGATATATTCGCTGATGCAGACCTCACCTGTGCACAGAGCAGTTCTGGCTGGCTCTCGAGGGCTGCCGCAGCAGCTGCCTTTCGCCTCTGAGTTACTCTCTGGAACTTTGCAGAAGGATTTGCCTCTATTCAGTAAAGAAATAGAGGGACTTATGGGGATTTAGGATGCTAATTTTGCCCTGCCACCAGTTTTCCTGATTTGTTTTAGTCTTGGCAAATGTAACAGTGCATGCTGCACTGGACCAGCTCCAGTAGTCAGCGTTAATAAAGTCCAACGAAGTGACGAGCTATGCAAACTCTGCTTCAGAAAGGAAAACTATAGACAAAGTATATATTTTCATGTCTTGAATCTGTTGTCCTATTGGTTATTGTGCACTGGAGAGAATGAAATTGGATTTTCTGGCTTGCTATTTGGAACAGTGCAAGGGTGTCTCAAGCAGAGGTGATGCACGACCTTCAGAAGGATTGAAGAAAGCCACAGAAGAGTGAGCAAAAATGTGCCAGCCAGCAGACACTCAAAGAACTGAACTGTTTTCCCTAATTTTCTGTTCTGCAACTCTACTCCAATACACACACACTGGTTTGCTCAGCAGCCCTCCTGCAACGCTGCCGTTGGATGGCTTTATCTAAAAGCACACACATTTGTGGAAATCCCTTTGCATTTTCAACATCAGAACCCCTTACGTGATTACCAACAGTAGCCAGGCAGCTGTTGCTAGGGGATCAGCCTGTGTTTATAGTGCTGAAGGCTTTCTGAAGGCTTTCTGACCCTCTCAGGCAGGCACAACGGAATCTCAAGATATCTAAAGCAGAAACTGGCTGGGACTCCGAGCCTCCGCTTGCTGGTGCAAATCCCCCTGTTCTTGGGTCAATGAAATAAAGCAATCCGTACTCATCCAGAGCGCAAACCTCCTCCATCACAGGATGGTTTGTTTCTCTAGAAGCTGTTTATGGCCTCACTAGGAGTTAAGTGCAAGTTCTCAGAACTGAAGGCAGGGCAGGGAGCAGTTAAAGCTCTGCTAAAGCACTTAGAAACTGCAGAGCAAAGGTTAGAATTTCCATTGCTTTTTGTTAGCTTAAGATAAGGTTTTAGCCCCTGAAAGAAGGGGCTAAAAGGCAAGAAGTCGTGGTTGTACAGAATACCTCTCTAATCTCTGTGAAGATATGGTGCAGAGTGATTTATCAGGAAGATGCTGGAGCCATTTTGTGACATCTAATGACAGCAGTGCCAATTCATACGCTGAACAGCTATTTGCATCTATATTATGATATTTGGGGTGAATGTTCTAGGCCCTTACTCCAAACATGGCTTGGCAAATCCTCAACGCCTCTGGGATCTCATCAGATCACCAAAACTGGGCAACCTGCTGTCATCAGACACACCTTGGTAAAAACACAAAACTGTTTTGTTAAGAACAACTGCCCCTCCAGACAAACAAGATGAAGCCTAAAAATATTGTTCTTTGATATAAAAGGCTTTCCATAAATTCTGGGATACAGCAGCACCATCTCTGTTACCAGCAGCGATCACTGTTTGTAGCAGCACCTGTTGCTAAGAAGGTGCTATGGAGATACACATCATTAGACAGGTGTAAGGAAGAGGCTTTTCACTGACTGCACTTTCACTTACTTTTCTTTCTACTGCTTTACTGTGCCAGGAGAGTGTGTAAAATAACTTCCATACACGCTGGTACCTGGATGCAAAGGTATACGCATGCTGTGAGGCCACTGAGTGTATTAATTCCTCACAAGCAGTTATTTGCTTGAGTCCTTCAGCCTCACGGGGAAGTGACGTGCGAGTGCTCAACAACACAAGGAGAGAAACTTCTGAGAAGCATTTATCCTAAAGTGGAGCTACAGGCTGGGATGAGAAACAAGCAGATAGTAGAACTCCAGCAGAAGGAGAGAGCTGCTTCTGATGCTGGACACCACAGCAGGGTGACCTGAAAGAGGAACATAAAAGGAAGCACCTCCTCAGCATGGTGAGGGTTTCTCCACACGTGTTTTTCAACAACATGCTTGAGCCTTGCTCCTTTCCTGACCTGTGTGTTTGAGTGCAGGAGAAAGCACTGCAAGATTCCTTCCTGCAACTGCAAACACCAACCTACCTGAACATAAACCACCACCTACCCTTCCCATTCCCCACTCCACATGTTCCCTCTTCATCACCCAGAGCTACCTTTGCTCCTCGCACGGTGCCAGAGTCATGACCCTAACTTAAGTACAACAAATCCCCACCTTAAGGGCTCTTGTCAGTGCTTTCCCTGCCAGAATGCCTCCCAGTCCCAGGGCAAGTGTGTTGTTAGAGGAACAGCTTCTTATTCCCTGTCACTCTTCAGAGGGTGTGGAGCTTCATCTCACGGTCTGGCACAAGCCCTCTGCCATGCTCATTTGGGTGGCAGCTGCTGGTTATTATGCCAACCCCCACTCCTTACCTTCCACCAGAGCCGGAAAGAACCATTTTTCCTTTCATACCTCTTGTGGCTTTGCCAGACTGAGGTTTAGGAAAGGCAGGTGCTCTGAGGTTCCACACCACCTGCCTTTCTCTAAACCCCAGAGCTATTTGAAACAGCTTCTTGTTCTTTAAGATATCATGTCATGGGAAACTGCAGGGGTCTTTGGCCTCCAACTGAAAATAAAACTCCATTTGAACAAACAGAGCCGAACAGCCAGTCTCTGACTGTACTACAACACGAGAATTCCAGTCCCACCCAGGGGCAATTATGCAATTATTACTTAAACCTGCAGGTAGGGGCACTGGCACCGTAACGCTTTGTGCCGTGGCCACAGACACAATGAATCAGTGACACTGACATGCTCCTCTACCTTCCTTGCCTACCCGCTCCAACAAATCACTCCAGGGGAGGACAGACTGTTAAAGAAATGTGCTTTAAATCTATCTAACTGTAGACTCAGTAGCTCAGTACTATAATTTAGCTTGTTGCATTTTATCTTCCTACATAAGAACACTAACAGTAACCAGCACTTTTGCATTTGTCCTGCTTACAGACTTTAAACTGCACAGTATGGATGCTCCGTTTATTTGGTCTTCTTAGACTATTTGTTACTTTTGCTTGTAAATGAAAGTAGCAAATACATTCCCTTTACGATTCCAGCTGATGTTTCAGTTGCCCTGTGCTTTCTGAGGTAAGCATCCATTCTACAAAGTAGTTGCAGCCTTTACTCAGAACAAGCCCTTTTTTACAACTGACTATCCCAAGCAGGAAACTTGCTAAAAATATTCTGTCTACCCTATGTCCAGCAACATGGGATTACGGTTTCTGCCTCCACTGCAAATTGAAAAAATGAGTCTCAGCTTCCAAGCTTCCTGAAGAGAAGCCTGCCTTTCATCCCAAGGCTGGACAACTGCAGCCTGAAGATGCTACAGACAAAGAATACCAGATATATCTGAAAACAGCTCTTGGACACTGCTTCACCATGACTTAGGAAAAGCACCCAATTACTTACAGCAGATTTAGAAGGCAACCCAAGACCTACACTGAGTGTTATCAATGGGAAGGAAATAGAAAGAGCACAAAGATTAGATACAAAAACACTCAGATCCCCAGCACAGTCACCAACAAGCTTATCACTAGAGACCACCCAAAAGAAGCTGTAGATGGAAAGCAGAGCATGTGTATTCCCAGCTAAACCAAAATAAAGGTTCTGAAGATATAAAAAAACTGCAGAAGATGGTGAGAAAATGGCATCTACAACCAACCCAGAAAACTATGATGAAGAGAAAAATATGTCTTACAGACTTTCCCAGACCACTCATGACTCTGCCCAAGTGGCTGACGATGATCTCTCCTTTTGCAGGCTGGGCTGGGATGGCCTTTGTGCCAGCCAAGAGGAGAAAGAACACCAAACCCATGATGCAAGGAAGTAACCAACAACAGGCTGGATCCTTATCAGCTGACAGAGGTGAATCTTGTATCCTCATTTTCAGCTGCTAATTGTGCCAAGTCCTATGTCCCAGAAGCAGGGGAGGCTAGTGTATCCTCTTACACAGGCCAAAGTGCTGGCCACTAACTTATGGCAAAAATTACAGACATATTGCACGTATATACACCACTTTCATTAAACCCTGTGAAAATACAAGCCCATCCCTTTGCTTCTAAAATAATTCAAGGAAGAAATGACTGCTACTGTGCGACAAATACCTAGTGAAAATAAAATACTTTGTGTATACATAACTAACATTTTGTTTTGTTGAAAAGGTGAAGAAAAATACAAGCTATCCATTAGCAAACAGTTCCTTTGAAATGAAACCATTACGTTTTCATGGAGAGATAATTTGGCTGGAATGCCACAAATCTTTCAATGACAAAACCAGCAGTATTATTTTTCTGACGTATTCGTTGTTGAACTCAGCCCTGTGCACTGTCAGTAAAAAGTAGATTCCTCTGTTTCAAATTAAAACCTCTTTAATACAGAGCAATAGGGCAATGCTTGTCTTTAGAAAGAGGTTTAGACCACTTAGCTCTCTTAAACGAAAATTTCCAATTAAAACTCTGGATTCTCGAGAAATCAGTCAGCTACTCTTCTGTTAAACCATCCTTCACACAGAAAAGGGAAAAAGGAAGTTCTGTGTTCTAAGCTGTTTTGGTTTTTTTCTGTTGGTAGCAAATGACACAAAGCAGACTGCATCACCCTGCCAGTGTGTTTATCCCCCTGTGCACTGAAAGCAGAGCTGAGATGAGATAGGAGCTGCTTATACAGACACCACCAACACACAATTCCCAAAGAAATGAATGAGCCGCATTTAAAATTGTCCCAAGCAACGCAATTTACTGGCTGCGCCCGGTGTGAAGACAATCTCTGTGTGGGCTCTCTGGAAGGGAATCATACTGTTTAATTTCATGCTGCTAGTTTATGTGACAAGCCAGAAGATTGTTTCCCCAAGGACTCTCCCCCCTCCCCCCCCGAAATACCTTTTGGACAGAGAGAGGCTCGTTCACAGGACAACGTAGAACTGAGTTCAGATGCACAAACTCAGCCTCTGAAATAGCCATTCCTCTCTGCTGATGAGGTGTGCCAGCCAACCCACTCTGCCTGTTCTTTCCTAAGAGCTCAAGTCCCAACAAGCATCTAATCCCACCTCTGATAAACAAGTGAAAAAGCCCTTGCCTGAAATGTATGCGATCAGGCAATGGGAATAACCCCCTGCATCCCTCTTTCTCCTTACCGCTTTATCAGCTAGCCAAGGTTGCAGATCAAACAAACAAATGAAGACTAAGGGGACTCATGCTAAAATAACGTGTCAAAAGAGTCAATGAAATGAAGGTTCATCTTGAATACTGGAAGATTCCATAATTAGACAGAAAAGATGATAAAAGGCTCCCACCTCCTGGGTCTCTGTATACAGATTAGAGAGGGAGAGACAAGTACGTGTTCAGACTAACGGAAGAATACCTTACCAGCACTTCAAGCACTGCAGGATATTTCACGTGTCCGTGTCTCAGGATAAATGGGACTATTTAAAATTGGTTAATTTCTTAGCAATCCAGGCAAGGAGGGAGATGATAAAAGAGACAAAAGCTCTCGCAAGGAGGTATGAATGAGCAATTAAATGTTAAAAATAGACAAATAAATATTTACATTCCCATATCAAAGAGTAACAAGAACAGCACAACAACACCCCGTGGTAAAGTAGAGAGAGATCAGCCTCCCTCGTGGAAGATACCAGTAGCCGGAGGGGTGGTACCGCTTTGTGGTACAACCTTTTCCTAAAACGCATCGGGTCTAGGAAACAGTTGAGCTGTTCTACTTTTTGGCATGTCTTTCAATTTGCCTGCCGCTTATGCATAATGCATTAACCCTGCCTTGGAGCTGCTTTGAGTCTGTTCAAAAGATCTGAGTCGCTAACGGCAGTCTCTTCTGGAGAAAGACAGAATGTGTTGTTTTCCACTTGTCTGGTGCAGTGATGGCAAAATGAGATGGTGACCAAAGCACCGCTCTCTGCTGGGGAGTCCTCCCCACTGCAACTGACCCATCATCCGGCCACGAGCAAGTGGTCTCAGCCCCAGCGAACCAGGGATGGGCAACTTGAAATTCACCGTGGAAAAAGCTCATTTCAGTTGGTTACAAGACGTTGCTGAGGCAGTGCTCTCCATCGTGGACGTTATGCCCTGGCTTGTTTGAACTGGTCGTTTAGTATGTTCTTTCGGTTTGTTTTGCTTTTAATTTAAGGTGGAAATTCAAGGCAGGAGTCCAGGGATTAGCACTGATAATGCCGCAGTTTGTTAACGATGCGAAGGATTTTACTGTTAGAACCCTTTGGTGCCAAGTGCTAGGTGAAGCAGAAACTTAAAGCAAGCCCCGCCTCAATGAGTTTGGTTCCAAAGCAAACTGAACCAGGTGTGGGAGCCTGCTGGGAAATCCAATAACTGCTGGGGCCCAGCTCACCATGGCCTGCACCTGTGCTCGTAGGTGGAGTGCAACCAAGATGTAAAACCAGTGCTTGTAAAATAACAGAGATAAGAATGTCCAATACCTTTGCTCCACTTAAGTCAAAGGAGTTTTGTCATTGAGATAGAAGCTTTTCCTCATGTGATCACAGGATGTACTATAACAAATAACGATAATAGAACAGGCTAAAGACTGGATAACTCCAGTCTTGTCATCAGCTTGCTTCCTGCTCCCTCCTTCCCTACCACCACCTAATTCCAGTGAGAACAGAACTAGGACAGGGTGGACTTTTTCTTCTATTCACAGGCTTTACTCTTCCCAAAGGTTTTGCGCATAGCCGAGTTGAAGAGAAACCAGAGGCATAGTTTCTCAGCCTCTGGAAGTATTAAGCCTTTGTATGTTTTCTGTAGGTTTGGAGCCAGTGATTTGGGTATTAATACCCCAAATGCTGTATGAAGAACCATATTTTTATATCAGTGGATCTAGTGGAGCTGGGCTGTAAGTATGTCCTCTCAGCAGACTCATATGGACAGTTGTGTGACCACATATGAAGCCATGCAATGTCATCCATAATTTTACTTTGCTTTGCTTTCTTTCTTGAGTGGTACACCTGGGGAATCATTTAAAGATAAATCAAATACAAAGTGTCCACTGGAAGGCCACCAGTGGTAAAGTAGCCGATCACTATGTCTTTGCAAAGAATTAAATACTTACCTTTGTTTAATGAAAGTGTCTCTGTTGGGGCTGTTCAGAAAGCTACACCACGTAGGAAATCTGCTAGCATCATCACTAGAGCTAGGAACCACTGTTGTTGATCAACACTTTGTTGTGCTAAATGTAAAACAGGTGAAAAATACGAGATTTCTGCCCAAGAATAATTGTCAGGTCAGAAGTTCCGTTCATTCCTTTCTGAGTTCCTTCCAGCCTATTGACATTCTCCTCCAGATGTTGTCAGCAGCAAGCACTGCAGAAACCCGGCTGCAAACAGCACTTCCCTTGCTATGTTTCCATAGTTTTGTCAACCAACAGCTTTTTCTAGCACTACCTGTCATCTCTCCCTAAACTCCTCAGCAAAGAGCCTCCTTACTAAGACTGGACCATGAACATTTCTATTCCACGACTACCAGTTGCATACTAATTGGAAAAACTCCTGCTGAAATGGTACAAGTTCTCATTAGAGCTGCAATCATAGTCCTCAGTATGCACAGTTACTTCCCCCACCCTCTGAAGTTCAGACCAGCAAGTCCACTAACAGCCACTCTAATTAGTGCTTCCCACCTTGTCCCCCACCCAGGGGCTTCTGGACATGTTACATCAGGCTCCCAGAGAAAATAATTAGGGGTTCAACGGATATGAGCTAACAAAGTATTTGTTAATAGAAGGGAGGCTATTTTTCTGTCTTGTTTTCCTTATGCAGTGTGAGCATCTATTGCCAGAGCTGGCAGGTATCTATGACAACACAAGAGAGGATTATGCACTGAAATGGTGTGAAATCAAGTACCAAGAGACCTACTACCGTTTCAACGAAGGTAGAGATGCCTGTGGGCCTTGAGTGGGAAAGGGTAGTGGGAAAGACTTGAGAATGCTGGACTTGTGACTCCCAGGGCAGAGGAGGTCACCTGAGGGAAGGAGAAACAGGTAACCTCAACTTCTTGGCAGGCTTCAGAAGGGACATCAGAGCTGGATTGCCACGGTGATAAAGGGAGGGAACAGCTCTGGGAGAAAAGATATGACTGAAATGAACTGAGTGTAGTGAAATGAGCAGTACCGAGATTTAAACATAAACCATCACAATCATTTGTGAAATGCAGCCCTCTCTCTTCGGATTTGGGCACAGGCTGCAATCAGACTGACACCGCGCAGGAACAGCGTGCAGCCTGCTTCTGGTACCTCTCAAGCACCAGCCCCGGCCCTGCATGCAGAGGGTGCCTCGCGTTTAGAGACGCTCCCCGCAGCGGAGGTGAGGAGAGGAGAAAAGGAAGGAAGGGTGCACTTGCAGAAAGGAGTAAAGTGAGCTCAAGATGGGTCACATCCTAGGCCCAGATATCTCTGCCTAGGGAGAAGAGTCACTAAAACCCAAACTACCCCACTGTCTAAGCAAGCAACTTTCTGAATTGCACTCTACCCTTCTTCTCTTCAGTGCATCCTGATTTCACAGGGTCCATCAGCTTTCCCACCAGAAAGGTATGAATTCAAGGGCTCCCACAGCAATGCCTCTGGCTGGCACCCACAGTACTTCACAAAACACAAAACTCCCTAAACACAACCACTGAGCCTTGCCTAATATACGGGGTTGCAGATACGCTACATTTCAATGCAATTTTGCAGCTGGCATGCTGTGATGGCCATGGCACCTTCGGAAGGGGCAAGGGATGCACTGTTTCACGAAGCCCCATCACATCAGTTTGTTCCACTGCAAGGTTGGACAAAAACACGTTTACAAGTGTTTTCACTGCTCTGTGAGTTGTCACTACTGCCTTAAAGCAAATTGGTGAAGGTCAACAGTGACAAAGGCAGCTTCATTCTCCAGGTTCTGCTGCACGACACAATGAGGGTAAGCGGTTTTTTTTTTCTCAAATGGGTGAACAGCTTCTCTACGAGATTCCCAGCAACGGAGTCCTCGCCAGTAAGACAGGGCTCTTATGCTGCCTGAGAGAGCAAGAGCAGATGATGATAAAGATCAGCAGGAGCTCTAATTCCAAGTAAGAGCCCTCACCCCTTCAAACCTTGACCACAGAAAGTGAGAGCACATAAACAAAGAACCAGTTTCTTCTGGATGCATAACAGTACAGGATACAAAGTGTATGGGGTTTTATTTCTTTCTTATCTTCTAGAAAAATCACTTTTTTTTCCCCAGAATTACATACATCAGAGATGGAATATCTTCTTTCCCTATGTCTGGAGTTGTAGGAATGCCACATCCCCCAGAGACAACAGTCATGGTAATTCCTCTGATTTGATACATCAAAGGGAAGGCCACAACTTCTTGTGCCATAGACACTGTAAATATAAGAGAAGCTTATGGCCATTTCTGCTCCTTTATTGTTGATGTACCAAAAAAACCCAAATGGCAATCCTGTACCACGGTTACCTGCAGCCATCTCAACTAGTTTTCAAAAAACTGAGCCTATGAAGAATGTCTTAAGGCTAACATACATTCTGGAAAGCTTATGGGATGAGGTAGCTCAGGAAAAACATACAACAAACACTCAGCAGTAGACAAGCAGGAAAAAAAAATGCCATTTCTTAAGTTTCTACTTGCAACTGTCCTTTCTGAAAGTAACAGAGGAATGACTGTGTTGGACAGGGTTTTCCACTTGTATTTGATTCTCCCATAGGTTACTGAAGATGGAAGAATTCTTCCCAGAATCCTTTTGCCTGAACTTAAAAGATGAGAGAAATGCTTTTTTTGAGCGCTGCAAAGGTGAATTGTCTTAATCATGGTGGCAATCAATTTAAATAGCCACGTGACCCTCTGAAGTGTTCCTGGAAGTATACACACCAATAGTAATGGGTATCTGCATGCGTGTGCATGTATATACATACGCACACGTTCAAGTGACCAACTTCCAGAGCCCACTGATGGGCACATCAGTGTCCTGTGCCACACACATTACTGTTCTCACAGACTAATTCTCTCTGCAGAAGAACAGATTTGGATCTGGAAATCGAGTTGCTCTCACCAAGGTCGAGGAATTTTCCTGCTTAGAAGTCCAGCTGCTGTGAACACCCTTCAAGCCAAGCACTGAGGAATACCTACTCAGTAACAGGGTGCCATACAAAGCTCCCCAGGCAAGAATAGTCCGAAGGTAGACACTGAATCCTGGGAATTCATGTGTGATGAGTCTACTTGATTAAGCACACTGGCCTCAGAGAGTTGAAGTGTTCCATAGGTATTTAATGTGGTTACACCACATCTCATCCACCTCTGAGATTTCATTTTGTGGGACAAAGGATATTTTTCTGGTTAGTCTGTCTTGCATCCACACTTCAGACATTTCAAGGCAGATCTTTGTCATCAGAAAGATTTGAGTTTACCTTTGTCTGGAAATTTAAAGATGACTTCAAAAGGCCAGATGCCACAGTTCTGTACAGGAGTTCTATACATAAAGCCTCGTGCAAACCCATTTAAATTAGGTATTATCCCAGCTTCTTCTGCAAAGCTAGCATTTTACGAATTCTACACCTGCAATATCTGTTCCACACAATCTAATAAAGCTTCCCAAATACCTTCTTAACTCTGCCTCAACGCTGCAAAAGTCTAGACTTCAATCAATAGGCAGTGGCTAGCAGTCACGACAATCTAGGGTTGGGGTTGTTTTATTTTTTAAATAAAGGAACCATGCAGGTTCTTCTTTGTAGAACATATACCCTCTCAGCCATTACTAGAATGTGTTGCAGAGGAGCAGAACAGCAGGAAAAGGAAGGGAAAAATAAGGCAGCAGAAGTCTTGAGAACAGTTTCAACTACTGAACGTAACTTGCTTACTGTTACACAACTCCCTTAACTTCCTTTGCCTCAGTGTCCCTCCCTCAATCAAGGAATGCATTATAATTAAATCCCTTCATTGCTTTGAGAAGAGTGAATAAAACTCGCAGAGAGAAATGCAAAAAAGATGTTTTCGTTATTTATCCTAGGAGCGGCAGTTCCCAGATGCCTTTGATGCTGCCTTTGGTGTGCACAGCTGGGAGTACAGGGCACTCTAAACTTCACGGTGCCCATACACATATGCCATTGCCTGGCATTGTCACGACATGCCAGCAATAACAGGATACACTCGTAAATGCTGCAGTACTGGCACAGCGAAAGCACATTTAGCTATGTAGTGATTAGTGCATGTCCTGGCAAAGTCGTGATACCAATTCCTCGCTCTGACCCTGTGCCACTTCCCTGACGTTCCGCTATCATGGCTTGGCATCTTCATCTTGCAAGAGAACGCAGAACACAGCAACCTTTCCAAGAGCTTCCTTAGCCAAAGCAAGCAGTGTTCTCTGCTTACGCTCATCCAAACATCTTTTCATAACACAGGAAGGGTTGGCCTCATTGAAAAGGGTAAGAGAGATGTGTAAAAGAGCACACTGAAGCGATGCCCTTACAGGCTTTCTGAAATAGGCTGGACTGTGTTCATGCAGCAGCCAGTATATGGAGCAAAACTGCCTGACAAAACCAGACAAGGGCCACAGCTAGACTAACATGTGGACAAGCAGCAGTGCCAGGGGAAGACGCGGTTGGACCCTTAGATCTCATCTTGATTTCTATTAGTGAGGAATGGCTTATGCTTTTAAGAACTAGGCTCCACATTCCTTTGAAAACTGTAATTAGCACTGACTGTTTTAACAGCATATCCTTGTTATTTATGTAGAGATCCAGCAACCTTTGATGATAACGGGAGACAATTCCCAGGTTACATCACTCTGGCAATAAAAGCAATGGTGCTGTATGAAGGGCTCTTTGTGTTCAGACATAAACTTTGTATATTCTCCAGTAAATATTAGTAAATCTTTAATTACCTCCCACTCCCCAGACTCAGCATAGCTTCTCTGCCTCTTGACAGGAGCTGCTGGTGGTGTCTCCATCCTCTCCCACGCACGCCCTCTGCTGCCACTCACCCTAAAGCCAGTGTGGAACACCTGACACGGAGATTAATGCTGGAGTGGGAGATGAACTGGCTGTGGGGTTTCGTGTGAGCTCTGAATTGCCGTGTGTTACGGCTGCCTGCTGCTGACACACGTTGAAATACTGCCCTGACAGGTACACTAACCAGCCTCTGCTCCTGGAATGAAGAAGTTTGATGTCCGGTCTTACCTCCTCATTGCTTGCACAGCACCATACATGTTATTTTTTGCCCGGGGTTACATCAGGTTGACCTGTGACAATTATGAGGCCACGTCTGGTGATCTGACTGTTCACCTGACAAATCGGGTAAACTAAGGTCACGCAGTTCAGAAGAAGGGGAGGGCGAGGTTGGCAGAGGTGGGAAGCAAAAAAGACTTTTGAAAGGCTAAAAAGAAATGCCTCCTGCATGCAAAACCCCTGCACCCAGGAGATGGACATGGGCTTATGGTCAGGCATGGCAACAATGCTGAAGAGAAGCAGTACCACATCAGGTTCTGTTCTCTGCCATGGACCAGTTCTCTGCTTAACCTGACGATTTCTCTCCCTGCTCATCGTTTTCCTGCTGTTATTCTCTCATGTATTTGTAGAGCATAAGCTTCTTAGGGCAAGAAGCCTTTGATTGCAGCTACCTCGTACAAAGGAGCCTTAATCTTGGCTAAGGATTTTGCCGATCCTGTCGTGCTTAAATACAATAATCATAACGATGCAAGATGCAGATGTATTCTTCAAGAGAAATAATTCTTAAGCCTCCATCTTTGCTTGTTTTGTTTCTCAAATGAGTGCTATAACAGAATGAGACTGTTCTGTCTTGTATCCCCTTACATTGTCATCCAAAACAGAAGCCTTCCTTGCTCAGATCTGCATGAGTTTTTACTTCAAATGAGGCCTTTGGGTAGTTAGAACTGGCCCTGATGAAAGAGAATTAAAAGAATCGGAAGGAAGGAAACAGTTTGCTTTTAAAGCCCTTCTCTCCTCCCAGTGTCACGCTGTGTTCTGCGCGCTAGCAAAATACACATTAGAGAGGTACCCAACAAGCCCACTTCGGTTGGAGTTTTACGGTTCCTGTGGCAGTGCAGTTCAGGACAGATTATAGCTGCTTCCTGCAATATATGCTATTATCAGTATGCCACTTGTTTTCCTGGAATAGTTTGTTTGCTCAGCTAGAGAGCTATCCACACGGGAATTCAGGTGCTCGGGTAGGATCCCCATGGCACAAGTGATATTAAACAAAGGACAGGTGTTTATTAGCCGAACATAAATTATCTGGGTTCCTGCTGGGAGGAGGGAAACAAAATTTGCAGGAGCAGCTGGTAATAGGCAATTACAGTTGATTCTGCTCTCATTCCCTTCCCACCCTTTCATGCTACCTTGAATCAGCCATTTTCCTACTCTATTTCCAGAAGACAGGAGGCAGCATCACTATCCAGAAGATCTGCAACCTCACAGTAACTGTCCCACAGGTGGAGTTGCAGCCAAGCCCAGCCTTTCACAGGGAAACAGGACTTGCCTTTGGTTAACGATGTAACTACCCCATTATTGATAAAATTCTGACATAGGGGTTAATGAGACAGTGAAAGACACCTTGGTTTCCTCTAGGGATACATCCATCCACCTCTCCCAGATGTACTGTCCTCTAGGACAGTACTAGGTGGAGAGGCACTGGGACTGGATTTAGCCAGAAGAATTCACAGAGTGGTCGGGCTTGGAAGGGCCCTCTAGAGATCATCTAGTCCAACCCCCTGCCAGAGCAGGATCACCCGGAGCAGATCCCACAGGAACAAGTCCAGGCAGCTTTGGAAAGTCTCCAGGGAAGGAGACTCCCTCCCTCTCTGGACAGCCTGTCCCAGGGCTCTGTCACCCTCACAGGGCAGAAGGGTTTCCTCACGTTCAGGTTGAACCTTCTGTTTTCCAGTTTATGGCCACGGAATATCATGACTACGACTTGAATGCACCTCTGCCTGTCTGCCAGCCACTGGTCCAGACATCACACATCCAACACACAGAGAAAACACTGCTTCAACAGAGACCTTGGGCAATGGTCTCTACAGGGTCCATGTGGGCCGGGCACATTTCTGCCCGTGGCAGCGTTGTACGATGGGAGTCAGGAGCTCAGGTTTAGCTCTGCTAGTGAGGGGCTCTATTTCCTCTCTATAACTTGATCCTGGGGCTCTTCCCAACTCCTGGAACAACTCAGGGTAGTTGTCTGTCTGCCGTGCAAGCTGGTTCCCAGTTAGTCTTCCCTACCAGAAATGTAATCCTCCCTTTGCACTGTTTTCCCACCTCTCAGCACACGCAGAAGAACTCCCTGTACAGCCAGTTGAAAGATGAGACAGTCTGGCGGATGGAGGACTTCAGCAGCTACGTTAATGAGAAGTTCAGAAAAAACAACGGCCTCCCCAAAGACTGGTTTTCACTGTGTTTACTGTAAGTGTAAGCAAGTGTATGGTGTGCTAGTCTGCCTAATTAGGGTGACAGGAATAGGGAGAAAACCCATCAGTTCACTGGAGCCCCCAGGGAAACACATACACTGAGTGAGAAGGTACAGATGATCCCATGGCAACCATTTATCTGCAGATGCTAAACACAGAAGTGAAGACACAAAGAGTTTAATTCTAATAAAATGGGCAAACAGCTGAGAAAGACAGTGTGAATGTAAATGCTAGCTATAAAAATGAAATTATGGTCTCCACGTTCCTGGCCCAATGCTGTGGTCCTACATTAGAATACAAAGTACACATTAGCGACATCCCCAGTCTGACAGGTCTTAGCCTGAAAAGGGACTAAACTTTCAGTGGTCTCTTTCCTGCCTGACTTGGCCTTACCCTTCACTTTCCAACAGATTTTGCCACATGAAAATCATGTCAGAGCCTTAGATCTTCTCTTATCATGAAGGAGAGATCATAGAATCATAGGATGGTTTAGGTTGCAAAGGGCCTTAAGGATCATCTAGTTCCAAGCCCCCTGCCATGGGCAGGGACACCCTTCACTAGCCCAGGTTGCTCCCAGCCTCATCCAGCCTGGCCTTGGGCACTGCCAGGGATGGGGTATCCACAGCTTCTCTGGGCAACCTGTCCCAGTGCTCCCCACCCTCTCTGGGAAGAATTTCTTCCTCTAAATCTCCTCACTTTCAATTTAAACCCGTTTACCCCTAGTCCCGTCACTACAGACCCTTGTAAAAAGTCAATGAAGAACTCGCTCACACCGTAATGAAGATCAGTCGTTATCGATTCACACGTCAGCACCAGCATCTCCATGTTCACAGTAGGTTCACCATTTAGCAATAGGTCAGCCCCCTGAGTCTATAAAATCCGGTAGAATTACAACTCCAACTTGTAAAGAGTGAATGAAATACAGACAAGGAAATCCAGAAGAAAGGGAAATGTTCAAGACAGTGATTTAGGTGCTTTCAACACAGCACAGTCCTTCAAAACCACCTGGCCTGAACATAACAGAAAGACATCTGGCAGATTCTGCTGTTGCTAAAGCAGAAAGGAACTCAAACATATTCCGGCAAAGGGCAGTGAGAACAGCAAACCCTAGGAAAGAATGGAATTAATGTATGCAGCAGTGGGCAAGGCACCCACACAATAGACTCCTTTGTACAGGAAGTCAATGGCAAGGGAGAGTAAATGGCAAAGACATAAAAACTGGTGCCTCTCAAATTTCAGTGAGAATTGTCTTTTGCAACGTTGGCATGCAAAGCCCTGGCTGTGTAAACTTTAAGTAGAATAGAAGATCCAGTATCACTCTATTGTGGCAATTCCTACTTGGCTAGTTAAAAACTTCAGCATTATGTCCCCATGTATTTTACACACAGAGAGGTGAACAAAATCTGTTTCTTGACAAGTATTATCTACAAGAATGATGAGCATTTCTGGACACTTAGTGGTGACAGAGTCAGTTGGAACATGGAACTTCCCTTTGAGAGAAAGTAACGTGGAAATGTAGGCATTTATTTAGCATAGGTTTGTCCCTGCTTTCTTGCCCGTGCTGGGGCACAACAAACCTACTTTTTCATTGGTGCAGTCCTGCATCAAGAGACCCCTGTGCGCTCCATGCAGAGGCAGGTACAACAGCTGGATGCAGGACTGACAGCTTCAACTCACAGTTAACACTGGCTGGTGCAGCAAACTCTCAGTGTTCTGTGGGCTGACATTACACCTCCTGGTTTGACATCACAATTCTGGGCCTGACATCCAGTCCCCTCCACCTGTAATACACGATAGCCTTATTCTCCCTGTCATCCTGTTTCATGACACGTGTAGAATCTGCTTTACGCTGATTTAACATGGGTTTGTATGTTCAGTCCTATAGCTCATCACACCTTTCCCTCCTCTTTATTTGTCTGAGATACAAATGCCCCCAGCATCACCCCTAATAATTCCTGAAGGCGTTACAGCATCCTGATTCAGTCCTTGGAAGGTGTTTTTTCTGCCTCATAGTTCTTAGAGGCACAGGCTATGGAAGCAGGGCGTGCTGAGAAACCACAGCTTTCTGTAGAGCTTTGCATATGTATCTGTAAGCTGAGAAAAGAATGAAGTACTTTGAAGAGGAGAGGGAGCGAAAGTGACGCATGTGGTTTTGCTGCTGTTGGCTTTTTCCCTACTGTTTTCTGGAGCTTCCTTGTGCTGCACCATAAATGCCTGAGTCACTACACCGCTTAGGACAGTCTCCTTTAAATGTTCAAGGAACCTGTTTCAGCAAGCATTGCACCAGCCATGCAAAAGGGCTTCTCTCCAGAGGTGTGTAAATTTTTTATCATGCCTAAAGGGATTTAGCCATTTATCAACAGCAAACAGACTGAACATAGATAAGCCATTTGCCAATTTGTGATGGATGTACAGAAATGAAGATAACACCCAAATCCATCGTTAAAGCAGGGACGGTCCCTTTGATTTGAATGACATAGCTTTTCATTCACCCTGCGAGTATGAGGTACCACGTGGATACTGTAGAATTGGCTGTGCCCACCCCAGGCCACAGTGATGAAAAAAATCTGATAACAGCTTGCTAAGATTGTGGAAAACAGAAGCCCATTGCCTTAGCCTGCTGTTTCCACTATCGCTAAGCAGGTCCTTTTCTGGGTCAACAACACCTGAGCAGCCTTTCCAGTGCTCGGTTAGTTACTGTGCATGTGGCCTCAGCTATATCCACACAGGATACAGAACAAGTTATTTTATTCCTATTTCTGACTGGTATTTTAGTGCTGCTAAAAGCTCCAGGCAGAGGTCAGGCTCCCTGGACACCTGCTGCTACACAAATGCAGAACAAGACAGCCCTGCTGCGGGTAGCTTTGGGCTTTGAAGCATGTTACAGCCATCCTCTCTAAGAACAAGAGCTGATGTATAGATATGTAGGCATTCCCATTCAGTCTTGGCTATCAAGTCCCTTGCTGCCTCATGGACTCACACCCTCTCCCTCCCTGAGACCCCAGCAGGATGTTCCGCTTCCACCTGGTGAGTTCCAGCCAAGAGCCACACAATTAAATAAATGCTTTTTGATCAGAAACAGAACAAAGTTCTGTCTCAGTCATGCATTTCCAGCACACCAAGTAGCCTTATCTCTGCCCACATTGGCAGGGAAAGGATCCTTGAGACATGTCTTATGCTGTCTGTGAGCCATGGTGTCAACACGTGACAGAGCCCAGGCTCACCATCCTTTGAAAAACTGAAGTGCTGCTGTAACGATGGTTCTACAGCAATGAGACTGCAATAGTAATCCAACTAGGTGAAAAAAGCCAGTATTCAGCAGATGCTAACGCTGCATCTAGCGCTACAGAAAGAACAAGACATGAGCCCTCAGATCCTGGTGTAAGGCAGGATCTGGCTGCAGTGGGCATGTTGTTCAAGGACCTATGGACGAATCCTACTATTTAAAGTTTTTAAGCCTACCTGTGATGCCTTCTCAGAGCAGGTTTAAGACGTGGCAGAACATGGAGTTGTACTTACAGGGTGCAGGGAGCAGGAACATCTTCATCTGGCAAAACCTCCAGAGCAGCACTTCCAACCAAAGCCACAGGGCACTCATCACTTGAAAAGCCTAAAAGAAAAAGGATGGTCCATGGTTAGGAAGTCGAGAACAGCCAGTCCGTGTTTTGGTTTCCTTTCTTTATCATATGTTTGACAGGAAATTTTGAGCAAGGCACCTGCATGTCAGATGCAAGGAGAAGCAGAGGAATTTTATTCTACACAAATCAAAGTTACAGATATTCACACAGAAATGGTGAATCTTGGTCTTGTTCTCTTTGCTCTTCCTGAAATAGAACAAAGGGCATTTATTAACTTGCCCAGGTTGTTGAGAGGATAAGAGCATTTAAAAGCTGTGAGACATTCAGACAGTACAATGATGGGGAATGTAGAAGATGAACAGCGTGACAGGTATCGCAGAGAAATTTCTTCCTCCTATTTGTCAGTTTTATTCATTTCAAACGAGAAGAAACCAAAACCTAATCAAGACAATTATGAAGGTTCATTGTGTTTGTCTGTCAGCACAAAATCTTATGAACTTTTAAGAGGAAAAAGAACACTCAGTGAGAGATTTGCCAAGAAAAATGTATGTAACTTAGGTGCCCTCTGTTGGCATCTGCAAAGTAGGGTTTTTGAGCTGTTTCAGTTCTGCTTTAGGGAAAAAAAAATACATTTCACTGCCCTCACTTGCCAGTCTTTTCACTTGTTTAATAAAGTATATCAAAGAAGTGAAAATTACTGTTGTGTTTTATTCTCAGCAAAATAAAGTGCCGAAGTGTCACCATAATCTACCAAACACTTGGACTTCGTTTCACAGGTACTTGTAAGAAAACCCAATCACTGCTTCAGAATAAAAAAATCACCTTTTATTATTTTTTAAAATCAATTAAAAAGGGATCAAAATTCTCCTGGGGCTGTTACGGATTAAATATCCTTCCTTACAGAACGCTGAAGAGTTCCTTCATGTGTTACACACAGGATGCAGCACCATATGGTGGAGGCAGGAAGTGAACAGATGAGTTTCTCTCACTGTAGGGAAAATAAATAGTAAACAGCATTACATGCAAGTCAATTGTTTGCTTTCACACAGATTTGTAACTGGACCATCACATTCTGTGGCCTGTAGTTTCCAACCTTGGCATTTCAAAGGGAACTGGAGATGAGACTAGTATAGATATGTAGAATGAGTATCTTACATGGCTTCTACCTGAAACTAAAGCTTACCCAGGAAATCGAGGGTTTGTTACCCTTAAAACTCAGTATCATGTTTGCTTAGTTTTGATCCCATGTCCACCTCAAATGGAAATGTTTCCTAAAGTCCTTAAAACTGTATTTCATGGTATCCAAAGAAGTCAGATAGAAACAGTTATGGAAACTGGTATGTTAAGAAATACAGTGCCCTTACACACCTGCAGAGCAGGAGTTAATCTAAAGCTCATCAGCTGGAGACATGAAGTAATATGTAGTGTTCGTCCCAAGGAAGTATATGTATGCCAAAAAAGGATTTTGTTTAATTCATCCAGTCTTTCTGAAAATTCTGTCATGCCTGCATTCTGTGATGTGGGATTTTGTTGGGCTTTATTAGTACGCCTACCTCTCAAGTGTTCGTTAAGTCAGTGAAAGGGCATTGCTCTGACTCTAAGGAGTCTCAGCCTAGCACCCTGTATTGCACTGTAAGCGGTTTTACAAGATTTTTCCTACCGATTTCCTAAAATGTTTCCAGTGGAGCTGAAGCTTGGTGGAGTAAATGCAAGAAAAGTGTGGGGGTTTATTTTTTTTTTTAATTGTTTTAATAGTAATAGTCCACAAAGGCCACAGATCACAGGTTAAAAACCACTTCCCCTCCCTACCCCTCATCCTTCCCATGTGCTCAGCTGCATTGTGTTTGCACGTGACAGTTCGGGCGTATTTCTACGTCAGAGTGTTTAGACCATCTCAAAACTGCATTTTCTTTTCCAGATATGGTTCTTGAGGTTTTCAACAAGCGCCCCAAAGGCCAGAGTGTTTTGCCTTTAGAGACACTGCCATTTTGTGCTTCTCTGTCATGAGGATGCTGCAGACCATCACCAGAAACCACCTGAAGCTCACAACCAGACGATATCTGTGGGAGCACCAGCCACTTCGGTCACAGCCCTGCCAAAGTGCTGGGGAGCTCTTCTAAGAAGCTTGGTTTCTCTAGAAAAAAGATTGCCTTGCTGCCCAGAATTGTCAACAAACTGTCCTAACTATACCACACGTGTAGCAAACCAGTATTAAACAATCATCTCAACTGGAAAACCAGCAACTATCTCTCTAAGTACTTAATGCTCCTGCAGAAAGTAATGTTTAACCAGCCAGGCAAAAATTATAGGGAAGTTACAGAAAATGAGACAACTGTTACCACATTAAACGTCATCCCTTTGAAAAACAATGTTGATCTGACCAGTCCAACCCAGAAACAGGCCAAACTTTATACATACTGAGTCCTTATACAACAAGGCACAGAGGGAAGCTGCAAAGACTAAACCTAAGGCTTAACAGTGGAAATGCCAGTTTGTGCCATCATTCATAGCTGTACGTCCAGCTCCCTCATTAGATCCTCTGAGACCGCACATTTAACCTTGTTATATGAAGACTCTTTCGTTATTCATTTGGTTGAGGTGACATCCAAGCTGCGGCACATACTTACCGTATCAGGCCACCATCTTAGCAGGAAACAGTGACGCCTGGGGGACCAAGGGAGGAAGGGGGAGAGGTTCAAAAACCAACAGGAAATGCTTTTACACCTCAGATGCTGCTGCTTCTCACCCAAGAGGAATTTAAATGAGTGGTAGGCTGAAGGGTACATGCGTGTTTCCTTCCCCTCTCATGCTCTCTCTGGTTGACTGTAGTCCAGGCATGCTCAGTGATCCTGTGACTGCAGCATCACCTTGAACCAAGCATCTGTGGACGGGGAAGCCCGTGGCCAAGCATGGGATGCTGCAGCCTGAGTGCCAGGCAGGCTGGGTCCGCAGGAACAGGCCAGGATGAGGTGGAACTACTGAAGACAGGCAGGATCAGGTAGGTAGCGATGTTGAGGATATGTATAAAAAGCCTATCAGCTCCAGTCAACCAGTTAGACATTTGGTGCTTAAGACTGAAACTCAGTGGCTGTATTTACTTTCCAAATATGACTCCCTTGAAGGAAAAGCTTTCTCTTCTTCCCCTTTTCTAGGCAGAATTTATAATAATGCTGTCCGATTCGCTTAATCTTCTAACTAGACCCTCAATATGACCCCTCAGGTGTTGAAGTCTTTTAAGGTAGAGGGTCAGCGTTTGCGAAACTGAAGGTGGAAGCATTTCTTTCCGCCACCGATATAACTCTCTCTGGTTTGGGTGTGCTATCACAACTGACTCCTGGGGCTCTGGCAAGCACCGCTCCTGTTTTGTCAGAAAGGGATGTTTTCAATCAGACTGTCACATATCAGAGACAGATCGGAGGCCTGAAAAGAAACTCGGGAGGTCTTTAGTCCCGCTTCCACCTCTGGAGCATCCTCAGCTCTTCCTAAATCCTGCTTGACAGACGCTTATCTAACCTGTCATTGAAAACCTCCAGTGATGAAGGCTCTGCAGTGCCCCAGGCGTGTCACTGCTTCTTCCTAATAGCTAACCTTTAATGCAGGTAAGGGCATTGTCTCTATCTTACACACCACAAGTCAGGAAATACTGTTCTCCTTCTGTTTCTAGTGCTCTTTTACATATGTGAAGGCTGTTACCATACCATCTCAGTATTACTTACTTTAGGCTGAGTGTTGAGCTGCATTATACATTTCCTTCCATAATTTTGCCATATTCCAAGAAACGGTGTTATTCCTTCCTTGCCCATTGAGGCAGGCACACTGAGCATGCTTTCATCATCCCCACACTCATTGCTGTGTAACGCCAGTGGAAAATTAGGACTCTAAGTGCGCTGTTGAATTTAGGACCTAATCCTTCCTTAATGTGAGGGGACATTTAGTGATATGTTCCCCAAAAGTTCAGGCGTGTTATTCCTCAACATGCCTGCTGTCTGAATCTGCATCTGCCTCTTTATTATTATTATTCCTAAAGTTCACTGAGCTGTTACCACCTAATATTCCTGTCGAAAATAGCATATTTTAAAATACATCAAATTTATGCCAAAATCCACAAATTTGTCCGCTCACTGAGCATAAATATCTATCTTTTTTTTTTTTTTAAAGCAACACATGTACGTGCTTTCCTATGCCTTTCCATAAACTCTTCCATTTCAGAACATGGTCCAACTCCGAAGGCCAGAGTGATGCATCCCTCCAGCCTAGGGATCCTGCAATCCTAGCAGAAACAGAAGATGTGAGTATGAACAGGGTCATGCAAGCAAAATTTTGTATGCAGCATCAAGGAAGAAACCATGCACCTATTTATCCCACCCACCATGGCATTATGCGGATGCAGGATCCCAATACAGTAAAGTACCAGAGGCTACGATGTGCCTTCTGTTTTGAAGGCAAGTAACCAACAGTTCTCACTGTTTTGAGGCCCAGGTATGTTTTCAGCTTTTGTTCTACAAATCCGCAGGCAAGAAATCTTGCCATCACAAGTCAGTTTTGGATTATTTCCTGGGACCCTGTTTTATCACCTTTGTTGGGAGAAGATGCTTAGTGACAGGGGAAGCCATTTACGTAAATTCACGTATGTTCACAACATCCAAACCTCCCACTGTCTGGGCTGCAAAACCACCCATTCTCTCTTTCAGCTAGAGTGATAAATCATTATTGTTTAGCTCGTGTTTTCATTTTTCCACCTCTAATTGTCTTATTTTACAGGATATTCCTGGTGAGATTACAAGAAGAAGTGCATGCTCGTGTTTGTTTGTTTCAGACTGAAGTACCATGGGCAAGAACGCAGGAGGAATTAACAAGCTTGTTGCTCACGCAGCCCATCAGTGGCTGGGAAGGGATGAACATCCACTCTCTTGGGGAAATTATTTGGTCCTCCCTGGTTTTGTTGAGAAGTTATTGCATGGAGGTAAGCATCCTCTCACTACAACCACTGACTAATACGCAAGGGATAAGGTGGGGGTAAATTTGGATTTCATGCATCCTGTCCAAATTGCTGTCAAATCTCAGTGCTCGACTAAATCTACCATTTGTCCCCACCTTTGTTTTCAAGAGTTAATGCTAGTATATTCAGCTTTCTTCACAAGTGCCAGTAAAAGCTGAATGGCTTTCATAGCCGCTTCCTCGAGCAGCATGAATCCTTTCATTCATTCCTTGGGGAAATAAAAATGTCCCTTTTGTCAGAAGTTTCTTACATTCTTTTCCCTCAAGAGACAAGAACTGGTTATTATGGTAACAATCAAGACCTCTCCACCAGTACCGGAGGCGACTGATAAAATTAATACAGTGCGATTGCCATTACCCTGGTTTCGACGAGTTCGAGAGGGAACTGACATCTGTGCTACCTTTGTTATGGATTCACATCTCTTTCAGTG
The DNA here is from genome assembly GCA_027574665.1 of Rhynochetos jubatus. Classification (NCBI taxonomy): domain Eukaryota; kingdom Metazoa; phylum Chordata; class Aves; order Eurypygiformes; family Rhynochetidae; genus Rhynochetos; species Rhynochetos jubatus. Next base: position 7,086,748 of record CM050669.1, read on the forward strand.
CACGTCACCATTTATCCGGCTGTATACCCATGAGTAAAAGCTCCCTGTCGCACAGGAATGCCATGGTCTGGCTTGAGCACAGAGACCGTTTAAGGAAAGGTGATCTAAAATGACAAAGCACTGACATAAAACTTCAGTCAAGCTGTGACGTAGCGCAGGCCAGGCCAGCGGTTAAGCACGGCACAGCTCCTCGTTACCAGTCACTAAGCACGACAGCCCATCAGCACTGTCTGTGCACAAAGATGCTCTGAGCACTGCATCTGCAGAAAGGAAGGGAAGGTGAAGAGCTTTGAAGAAATATAATGTCCCTTCTTAAAAAAAATAAATTGGAAACATTTCAGAGGGAAGATATAACGGATCTTATTTCAACAGGAGATGTGCGAACGCTACATTGTGCTGTCCTCCTCCCACTTGCTGATTCTTTCAGTGGATCATATCAAGAAGGCATTTGTTTATGAGGTAAAGCACAAGAATCTTTTTCTGTCTGCTGTATGTGTGCTCACATTCGATATTTCCTAAGTATCTCTTTGCTCGTAGCTCCAGGTTTACACGGCAGAAAGAGTGCTTATACCCTCTGTGCCCTGCCAAGAGGAAGGCTCAGGATGGAGCAAACGTGCAGGTCTCCTCAGCCAAGACAGAGACACTTGACTGAGTTCAGTGGAGCTTTGACACGTTTCCTGCCACACTGGCTCACAATCCTCCATGTTTCAGCTTACTTTGAACAGGGAAGTGAGTCTGCTCCAGGGATTGAAGAGGAAGTGCCAGTTTCTATTTATCTGCCTATTTGTAAGGTCTATAAAGTTAGCTGGCCTCTTACCACTTAATTTGCTTACCCAAGGACAGGGACTGCAACTCTTTACGAGTGACCTAAGTGACCAAGGCATCAACCAGGAGGTATCGAAAGAAGGTGATAAGACCAGGACATTACAGGAGAGTTAGGAAAGGTGTATCAGGGGCAGAGACAGTGTACCAAGGACAGACATATCCAGAAGAGCTGCCTTCAGCACAGCAATGTCTCCTGATGCCTGCCTTTGGTGTATGCCTGTGGGTCCTAAATGTGAGGGAAAAAAGGGGCAAATTAGGAAACCATAACTACAGAAAGAAGGTCATTGATCTATACAACATTGGAGCTGATAAAAATCTAAGTCTCTCCATCAGTTAGGATTGGTGGTGTAAGAAGGCACAGTAGAGAAATCATCCGTTTATGAAATACAGGATCCAAAATGCAGACTAGGGCCTCTTTGTCCTGTATTGTCTTCTAGCACAGTTGGGGCATGGGGCAGGAATTACAGAGGGAAGGCTGCAAGGCAGATGAAATTCCATCTAATTAAAGCCACAGACTTTTCAACACCGGCCTTGGTCTATTGGTGGAGCTCATCATACCTCAGAGCACTTTATGAGGGAGGACAGTCATTTTATAGGTAGGGAAACATGAATGGACCCCCAATTTCCTATGTTTTCAGACAATGATGTGAATGTCATCTCACACAGACTCCCTTAAAGTGAAAAGTTTGAAGGATGGGAAATCCTTTAGCCCGGCTTGCCAAAAGCACTCCACTGTATGTGAGAGGGACCACAGTGGGACAGAGAAGTTGTTGTTACCAACTGCTTGCTAACACAATTCCCTACCGTACCAGGGGCTGCTTCCTCTTGCTGGGATGCGTCTGCGAGAGATTGCGAGTGCGATCAGCCCCACGTTTGAAATTTCTGGTAAGCCAGTTTTGCAGTTCCTGAAGGGGCCTGTGACAGTCACAAAGCAGTGATACCCACGCTCTAGCCTGTGAGTACCGGCCTATGTGGCTAGGAGATGAGACGGGTTACGCAGCCACGCACAGGACTGCTGAAGAAGGGACAGGTCTCCCCTCCAACATTCAGCCCTGTGGGAGAATATGCCATGCTTTTCTGGCCTGGATTCTCACATGCTGCAGTGCACGGAAGGATGGGACAGGAGGAATCTGGAATCTTAAAATTTTTTTAGACAGAAGGAATCTGGAATCTTAAATATTTTTTTAGACAGAATCTGGAATCTTAACTTTTTTTTTAGACAGAAGGAATCTGGAATCTTAATTTTTACAGGTGGACACAACCGCTGCACAGCCTTAAACCAAGAATGCCTTAGGGATACCTAGAATTCCTCATATGCAAGGCAACAAAAATTATAGGTTCCCATTTACTCTAGTTTTCTATTTAAACTAAAAGGGAGGCAAATGCTGATGCGTGAGGGTAGAATAAGCAAGCCACCCAACTGTCCTAGTGCCAATCCAGTATCTGCTATCAAGAACAACGCCAGGCAGACACGAGCTTGTTACAGCATGAGATATCAAAGCACAGGTGGAACGTGGCTATAGAGATAATGAATGTCAGTGGAGGAGCAGCACCCAGAATTCACCCACCAGGCTCAAAGGGAGATCGCAACTGTCCTTCCTCAGACCCAGGGGCTGTACATTTCTTTGCACAGGGTCCATGATAGAACCCAGGCTCATCTGCTGCCAGAATGCAGCTGACTTCAACATGTGGGTTCATCACCTCCAGCACCGTATCAAGATGGCAAACGCTCACCGCCCAGTCGGTCCCAACAATAATGTCGCTTTTCTGGTGAGTCAGCGCAGAAGAGATGTAAAGAGAACAGGATGAAAACAGGGAACAGTGGCAGCTTTGAAAATGGATGGGGTGTTTCAGGGATTTTTAGAACACAGGGAGGAAATGAACAGTAGTGTTAGTCGAGGATGCTGTCCTAGGCTATGGCAAGTACACCTGCTGCACACAAATTTGCAACAGCTACTCTATGCTCATGAGGGATTTTAGAAAGATTACTGATCGTTTTTGTTCCTGGGATGTAACTACTACACTGGTAAAAAGTAAAAATCACTAGATTTCCTCTTAGTTACAGCCACAAAATAAAGATTTCCCCCTCCATACACACTGGCTGTTACACCAGAGACAGGCTGCAACACCCACAGGGGTCACAAGATGGCACAATTACACTGCCATTGGAAACTTTTCAGGGCATAGCCAGGGATCCCGCGAGCCCCTCACTCCCCTGTTAGCTGGCGAGCACTGCCTTGAAGGAAAAGGGCTGGTTGATGGTTGGACTCCGTGATCTTAAAGGTCTTTTCCAACCAGAACAATTCTATGATCCTAGAAGGAAAATACCCCCTAATAAAAGGACTTCAATGTCAAGCCCCAAGTGCTTTGAACTGAGGTGAAATTGTAATTCAAACCAAACCCGTGTCTCAAACAACCTCTTCTGAGAGGGAGAAGGAAAATGAGACCCTTCCCTTCTAATAGCTAAAGCTGTCTGGTTGTCTCAGCTGCTGCTCGTGCAAGCACAGCACACATGATTCTGTTCAAGTAAGTAGAAAACCCTCAGAAAACTAGGAATTTCATCATGGGTTTCCCAATTTCCAAGAATACATCCTAACTACCTTTCTTTTACCACCCTATAACCCTGAAAAACATCATACTTGCAGCTTTATCTCATTTTGCTCTGTCTCAACACCAAAATAAAAGGTGCCATGTGATGAACAGTGGAAGAAAAGGGAGCTGATGAGACATCTGCTGTGTAACACCATCCTGAAGTGGGAGGGAAAACCTATTCAGCATCTGGGAAGGATACAGTACTTGACCATGGTGCAAGCGGCTACTGGCTGCATGGGGGTAATGTACAACGTATAGCTCTCTGACATATGGGTGGCTTTAAGATGACTTGAACCAGTGAAAGTTTAGGCTCACATGGAACAGTTGCTTAAAGAGAAGGAAAGAATAAAAGGTTAATTCTGCCAAAGCCTCACAGTATTAGAGACAAAAGGAAATGCAGTTGTATTTCTGAAATCTGCTTCTGACAAGGTGTCCAAACAGTTGCACTCAGTTTCCAAGGGAGTAGAGCTGTGAGGGACAGTCCACCCCTTTCCAATCACACAGCAAGATCAACATTTTTCCAAACATCTCCTGGCAGATGTGTGCCACCTCACCACTTTGTGATAGCCCACCAACTTCCTCAGCAGTGATTAGCCAACCTGAGTAAGAAATACAAAGAATAGTACCTGTGGCTGGCACAGAAGCAACTGGGTGCTGCAGGCAGTTCCAAGTTTTGGTGTATTGTCACAGTCATTAAACATCATATCCTGCCTTTGACTGAGACATCCACCAAGTGGAAGTTATTGCCTCTTTTCCACAGGAACCTGAGGAAAGACTGCTGATTCTGTTTCCAGAAGATCTGCTTTTCCTCTCCGTGGATAAGGACAGAACTGTAATCACATACAAGGTAACAGAGGAAATACTGGAAATGGTTAAATAAGTGAAGAACTGAAAGGCAAAAAGGGAGAAGCTGAAGGAAAAACACCTTTTTCTTTTCTTCTTTGAAGGGAAAACTCCCCCTAACCGGAATCCAGGCAAAGGAGAAATCTGCTATGCTGGGGAGGTTACAGTTTGAAATTACAGGTATGTAACTGAAAAAGAAGGATGAGAGCTATGAAACACAGGAGGCTCTGTCTGAAGAGAGGGAAACGGCTTTTTACTGTGAAGGTGACTAAGCACAGGGACACACTGCTCAAAAAGCTGGGGAGTCCCCAACCTTGGAGATACTCAACAGCTATGTGGACGTGGTCTTGGGCAACCAGCTCTGGGTGGCCCTGCTGGAGCAGGCGGGCTGGACAAGGTGGTCTCCGGAGGTCCCTTCCAACCCCAATATTTTACACTTCTACTGAGAAACTGAGCAACAGCAGTGCTCAGGCTTGCCTTGAGGATGGGTTGTCTCATAGACTTGTCCTCCCACAAGGGACAGTCCGTGTGACTTTCCTTGCTATAGGCCCACTCTGCGTCATGGCAAACCTTGCACACTCCTACCTCAGCAAACTGTTCCCTGCTAATGTCTTGCAGGAAGCCTGACAGAACCCATCCTTATCACCTGTTCCACAGCAGAGGATTATGAAAAATGCCTCTTCTACCTACAGAAGGTATTTTTCAGAGAACTTTACTGCAGCGGTATCTCTTTTCAAGCCTGGGATTTTCCCAGCCATAGATTCATCTAAGATGTATCAACCTTCCAGATTTCTTCTCCTTTTCCACAAAAGTCACCTGAGTAGGGAGTTGTCTTCAAGCCTATCTTTCTTCCAGTAAGATTCATCCATTTGGTCAGCAAAACAGTGTATTTAAAGAAAGAAAAACACCCCATCAGCAGGGTGAATTTGGGTCCTCTTAGGCAAACACCTACCTACTCTAGTAGTGAAAGACTGATACCTAAGCACTCAGCTTGCACCGATTTCAACAGAAATTACATACTGAAATAAACAGAACTACTGAGGGGAGGAGGCAGGTCATTCGACTCTATTTCACGAAGCTAGAGAGACACATGAGATCACACTTCCTCCTAGAGTACCCAGGATATTCTAGAATGCCAGCTTATGACCTGGTTCCCTGGAAGTTATACCCATGTGAACAGGAGTTACTTCCAAGCAGGTCCTCCAAAACTGGACCTTATCTAGGTTCTAGTTTTCAGAGTCGACCATTTTTTGTTCACCAGCACATATAGCACACCCTACACAGTGAATAACCCTATCTGGGCTCAGAGGAGAGGAAGGTGAATCAGGAGTGGATGTTTTAAAACCAGAAGAGATGTTGGGCTTTAAGTATTTATTAATCAATATGGCTATTCTATAGTTGAGCCTGGCTATGTTTACCTAGTATGTAAATCCTTGCCAGAGGTTAGAATACTCACGTGCTCAAAATGTGTTCCAGCCAGAGAAAATCCATGACACTCTGACTCTCAAGCCACCACCAATCATCCCTAAGAAATCCTGGCAACATCAGTAGGACACTATCGTGCCATGACAAGAAGAAGGTATGTTGAATACGACCCCAACAGAAAGTGAAGAAGCTGCAAGAATGAGTAAGAAGAGACTGGAAATTGGAAACCAAGCTTCTTTCAGAGTGAGGGGTGAATAAGGGTCTATACACCAACTGTTCTCCACTGGCTGCTGTTCTGAATGGGCCACTGCAACCCATGTAGGACCTTGTGACTCTGATCTCAGCTGTACATACGCCTCAAGGAGAAGTCTTTCTCAATTTTCTTACTGTATTTATTGCCTGAGTCTTACCAGAAAAAGAAATGTTGTATAACACTGTGTAAATACTACAAATAAAACCCATTTACCTGAACCTAAGCCATGTATAGAAAGCAGCATTCAGGTAACCGTTAGTTTGGAGAGCTGTTGCTTTTGAAATGGCAAGCACAGTGCAATCCCTGATGGTGAACAACCCCTTTTCTATAGCTTTTCTTCCCTGCCCAAATCAAGAAGAAAGTTTCCACAAACCTAAAATTGCTTCCTCAAACACTCCTTGCTGTCTTCTACCCACCAAGAAAAACAACCCAAAAACCTCCAGGCTGAATCAAATCAATTTGTTTTGATGATTTAAAAATGTATCATTTGGATTTTGAACACCTTAAGATTTTTTTTTGCCCACCCTACATAAATGTAGCACTGAAGAGGAAGCGCTGCCTACAAATTGAACAACCTAGCATTTCATTTCAAACAGAAGTTCACAGTTACCTGTAGGTCAATCATACAGGTTGCATCTGTGGTATAGCTGCAAAGTCACACGAACAAGCTTTGTATGGTCCATGGTCCCCAATCAATCCCAATTTTTTCTTTATGCAGCCTACGCTGGCCACTTGTGTATCAAGAAAACAGAGCGCTGCATATAATGCCAAAAAATACATTCCAACAATTCTAGTAGAAAAAAAACCATCTAACAAAGGTATGTGCACAAGAACCATACGTTATGAGACTCTTTTCCGGACGCCTTTAAGAACTGAACACCTCTGCCAGGTTGGGCTGAAACTAGGCAATAAGTTGAAAAGTTATTTGGAAAAACAGATGGTTTTTTAATTGTGTGTAATCACACAATCGCTTAATTTTCCTTTCCTTGGGAAAGGAGACCAAAAAAATCAAGACAGGAAGTCCTGTGAAAATATTGTTTTACCTACTTTAATGTCAGAACACTAATAATTTGCAGGAAACATGAGCAGACACAGTAGCATAAAAAACACTGCCTACACACATCCTTACTTGCTTTCTGCCTGAGCAAAACCTCTAGTACGAGGAAAGCTTTTTACACCTCAGGCATTTCTCTTACCCTGTTAGTCTTTCACTCTTTCTTGCAGCTAAAACAGAAGAATCCCCAGAGCTCACTGGGGTCCCAAACATCCGTGATCACTATTTATACAAGTGAATGACTGTATGAAAGTGTATCACCTTATTCTCCTAACTGCTACCCTGCATTTCCTAAAACTGTGTGGGAAGGTCTTTATCTGATTACGAACAGCAAGCCACTAAGTAGCATTTAAAACAAACAGTGTTTTAAACGAAGTTTAAGCCTTTGTTTTAACAGCGTAAGTTTCTTAAACATTTACACAGAGAAAACCCTGAAGAATTGTAGGTCCAGAAGAATTATTTTTTATTAAACTTTTGGAGAAGGTGCACAAACATAAAGGTAGAAAGATAACTCCCCTCCTCTGCTAGGCAATTTCCCTGTCCTGAAATTTTCCCATGATACCTTGATCATTTTAGAAGTTAAAATTTGGGAATACACATCCAGATTAGAAACACAAAATGCTAAACAGTAACACTGGATCTGGCATCAGGAAAACAATATACATGACTCGGAGAAAAGCTGCTAAATTTGGTTCTAACTTCAGAGCTTGGTTATTGGAAGATCCCAGAACTGATGATTGTTGATATTCTGCAACACTAAAAGGATGTTGTAAGACTCTGTCCTTGGCTGTTTGGTGATGAAATATAGAATCACAGCATGGTTTGGGTTGGAAGAGACCTTTAAGATGATCCCATTCCAACCTCCCTGCTATAGGCAGGGACACTTTCCACTAGACCAGGTCGCTCCCAGCCTCATCCAGCCTGACCTCGGACACTCCCAGGGATGGGGCACCCACAGCTTCTCTGGGCAACCTGTCCCAGTGCTCCCCACCCTCTCCGGGAAGAATTTCTTCCTGATGTCCCATCTCCATCTCCCTCTGTCACTTTAAACCCATCACCCCTTGTCCTGTCACTCCCTGCCCTTGTAAAAAGTCCCCCCCAGCTTTCCTGTAGCCGCCCCAGGCACTGGAAGGTGCTGTAAGGTCTCCCCAGAGCCTTCTCTTCTCCAGAGTGAACACCCCCAACTCCCCCAGCCTGTCCCCATGGCAGAGGGGCTCCAGCCCTCGGAGCATCCCCATGGCCCTTCTCTTTTTAAGCTTCACCTCAGTGTACACCTAGAGCATAGAACTTACTGTATCCTCACTTAAGCCATAATTTGATGTCATTTTGGAGCCTGCGTATTTGCTGTTTTGTTAGCACTGACAAGGAACTTTATCTGGGGGTTTGTTTTAGATATTACCATATATCAAATTTTAACTATTTAGTCAGGTCAATAATGTTAATGAAACATGGTATTTCTAAATTTGCTTGACCACTTAGTCTCTAGAAACTTTGGAATATATTTCAGGGATATTTCATTTTCTCTTGTGAAGAGAGACTAAAGGGAGAAGAAAAAAAAAAAAAGACAAAACAAACCCAAACTGTCAAAGACATTTCCTTGGATGTAAATTATTTGAGGGAGAAGCCTTTTCTAAACTCCCATCCATATGCGGAGATCAACCTTAAGTTCAAATCAGAACTTGAAAAACCCCATGAACTCTGGGATTTGAGCGGAAAATCCAGCCATGATCTATTTCAAATATTGCAGCAATTTCACACTGATAAAATAAAGCTATCATTCTTTCTGAATGGAAACTTAAATATAGTGTTTTCTTACAAGCTCACTGCTCTGAGCCAACAGCTTTCATTTCCTTTGATGCAATGAAAAGCTTTTTTACTGAAATTCTCCATAGCTTAAATGATTCACACTTTGGGTTTTTCCCTCTGAATTAGAGCCTTAAGAAGTCAGGAAACTGGTTGCTTTTCCCATCAATAAGCAGCCATAAAGTCAGGTGGTTAGTTAAGCGGGAAGTGGAACTGTTCTTCAAGGTAGGCATATAGAAACCCAAAAGTCCACTGTGCAAATTTCCAGTGAATAATATGGCTCTGTTCATCGTGTTTCAATATTAACTGGCAGTAGTGTTGGCTATTCAACACCCACAGCCCAGCAAGTCTTGTACACCAAGATCGCTGCATGTTGCCAGAGGCACAGACTTTCACTAGACACTCAAATCTTTCATTTTGCAAATAGTAAGCTCTGTTGACTATTTTTGCCCCAAATATTGCTGCTTCTCTGCCACTGTCAGGAACGGAAAAAAATGTCAGCCGGTTTCCTGCTATTTTGGTGGTGGGTAGCTGAAAAGCTGGTTTAACCAGCAGCCAGGAAATGTCAAACCACTTACTTTAAAAGGGAAAAAAGTGCAAGTGCAACAACCTGAAATTCATTGATACAACCATTTGCTTGAGCATACTTTGCTGAAATAGCCAGAGCTCTGTACGAGAGGGGAAGTAAATTGTGAAAGTAAAACTAAGCGTGCTCAAGAACACTGGGACAACCTAAAGAATAAACCCCTTCCTTTCCAAATTGCTTAATTACATCACGTAGGCACTTCATTCAATTTTCAAGTTTATTTTACCTTTACAAAAGGGTCACAATCAGAAATCTTGCTGAAAACATTAAAAAACAAGAAGGGTTAATACAGAACCAAGAATAAACCTGGCCAACATAGGAGGAGCAGTAGTAAGTGCCTTTACTAGCCAGTGTTTAGACTTCTGAGTATGTTAATCCCACAGCAAAACTGCTTACGAGGCAGAAACAGTCTCTGCAAGTACAAGTGATGTGGCCCTGGCAGTCTCACCTTGGCACCTCTTTGCACTGAGACTGGCCTAACCAACACCTTCTCTTGGGATTGGAGAGGAGAGCTTTTCATGGGTGAAAAGTAATGGCTCTTTGCAGCATAACAGAGGGCAATTTGGCAGAAGTGGAAAGTGCTGTCTGCTTAGAGAAGAGCAGTAGATATGGTTGCCAGGCACAATGCCTTATTCCCTTAATACGTGCATCAGGACACATCTTGGAAATAGGGATAGGCTGTGGTGGGATGCTGGCCTTCTGCGCACGTATCAGTCTGTGGGAGCACCACAGAGACGTGCAGAAGAGGCAAAGAGGAATAATGACAAGAAGCGGCCCTAGTCCCAAAGCCAAAAAAAAGCATCAATGAAAAAACCCCAACAGTCCAGGAAACTTGCAATAATGCAATCCAGCTGAACTGAATGTCAGGCTGACCGAGCAGTGTTTCTGTTTCTAAATGCTAGGTTTGTTGAGAAGAAACAAAGCCAACCTCCCTCCAAAGCCATTCCTCATTTCTATGTATGTAATGATTCTTTACACACCCAGCCCCTTCCTCTTTTTCTTTTTCTTTTTTTGAAAAGCTGAGCTCAGCTCCCCATTCTCACAGTACACTGTAGTCTATCTGTTTTCACTGTAGACTCTGAGGGTGGAAATAGCAAGTCTTTTCTTCTGGTGTTTTGTCTCCATGTTCTTCTTCTGGAAACTGGCAGCTGTACGTCTCTTCTCTCTGGCGTGACGGCTGTGGAGCCACCAGCAGCCTAGAGAAGTTATGTTCCAGATCTGCAGTGAGAATAAGAAGAAGCACTGCACATCCAAGAGGTCTTCATAGATGTCACTTAGCCGCCCGTTGTCTCTACCAATACAGCCTCTCTCTGAGGAAAGGGCAAAGATAGCAGTGCACTGCGTCGTCATGGAACTAAGTAACCCACCCCAATCAGAGAGTAAATCAGAATTTACTCTATTTATTCAACTTAATTTATTCCATTCTAACTCTGGATCAATGGACACATTGTTCTCCAGGGAAAAGCTACACAGAAGTCCACAAAGGTGCCCTTACCGTGAGCTGTGCGGTCCTTTTCTTTCTTCAGTGACCATATGCAGAAATGCAAAAAGAAGGTCAGCAAGATGAGAACAAACACAGCCACTGCAGTAAGGATGGCCAGGATGGTGGTATATAGGGAGTTATTTGTAATAGCAACTGCAATTAAATATATATAATAAAGATTAAGAAGTCACGTGCACTACAACAAGCCAAACTTTCACACTTGTGTCTGCGTCATATAAGTTAAAAGCAGCACCCTGTTGCCATTTGTCTCAGCAGAGACAATTCAGCAAAATTCATTTGCCCTGAATGAAGGGCCCAGACCTGAAAGGTACCAATTGACTGTAGGGACAAGTGTGGGGGGAAAGGCAGGTGCAGCGCAGCTTGCTTTCTGCAAGACACTCAGCACCTGCAAAGCGTGTACCCGCTTATTGCCATCTAATTTTTTCCATGATAAGACATAAGATTTCAATTCTGGGTGTTGTGGACTCAACCAATACTTGTAAGGGAACTGGGTGACTATTTAAGCTATTGGCTTACTAAGAAAATCTAGTGACACAGCAAGAGCAGTTCAATGGAAAATACCAATAAACTGCCAAATAAGTGTGCTCCATTTAAGGATAATTGTTGGGCTCTTCTCTACCGTTATTACTGACGGTGCTTTAGTATTTGCCCAGGCCAACAATTCTACCGATTTTAATAATGCACGAAACACCAGGGTAATTTTCAAAGCAGATTTTCATGATAGCAAACTCTGGATGAAAACTATACAGCAAGTCACCACCTGAAGAAATGTAAAGAGAAGTTACAGGCTCAAAGAAATAAATCATGGTGAGAAGGTACCTTGCTCCAGATCTTTAGCAGGGATGCCACATACTGCATTATGTGTACTGTTGCCTTGCTTGATGGTTAGAAACCCCGAACTTTCACAACTAAAAGAATAAGAAGAGTCACATTTAGAGTGTCCCTGCCTTTTACTTCATTCCTACCCAGCCTTTCTCTTAGCCCCCTTTCTTCCCTCCCTCTACTCTTTCTTCACAGCTTGTCTCCTTTTTTTCTTCTTATAGCAGTGCGCGTAAAACGATGGCTGTTCCCCAACAAGATAACAACACGTCACAGTTCTTTATTTGCACCATTTTTAGCCTCTTTGTTTCACGTTATGCCCACATTTGGAATAATTTTGCCTCGGTTTGAGATGAACTTGGAAGCAGGTTCAATATACAGCAGTTTGTCTTAAGTTCTGCTTTGAGACCGACTATTTATTAAGTCAAAGGAGAGAGAAATACCATATATTGCTGAATTTTAAAGACTCGTCACTTAATCTCATTGGTGATCTTATCTTCGATCCAATTTTATTTTCTAATTTAAGAACTAATCATTCGATAATTTTATAACGCATATTTCCAAACAAGGAAAGTATCAACAAATACATACTCAGTCCAGTTACGGCACCAGCCATTCTTAACATTACAATAGGTTCCTATCTCACACGGTTTACATTTGAATGTGAAGTCTAAAATGCCTACAAGAAAGAGAACATGAATTATTAGTGGTCAGTGCCCTTACTGAAAGATGGCGATACAGCAGATCAGAGCACAATGCATTCCCTCTACGGTCTTTCTGCATTATGAATCACCCCCCTGGAGAAACCTCCGAACAGTTCTTGCCACCTCTGTATTTTGGGAAACATATGGGCAGAGCCCTTCCGGAAGAGATACAGAATAATCGGACAGCAGAGGGTGTCAAGTTAACAGGCAAAACCAGTACAAGTGTCTTCTGTTGACAGATTTAGCAGCTTGGAAGAAAAGTAATACTGCAAGTCTGAGCACGAAAGTGAAAGTTTCAAACTGAGGAAGGGAAATGTTACAAAAGAGAGCCGCAGAGCTGTTAGACACAGAGGCCACAGTATGAATGCCATTCCTCTCTGCATTGTGAGCCTTCCCAAAAGCAGGTTATAATAAGTGAAGGGAACCCTCTGCTGCTCAGCCAGCCACTTATATTGAACTTTGCCTTTTATTTCCGTTTCTTTAGTTACCAATCTTAAGCAGCTCCTCGCCCTCTGCACATTCAGGCAGTTGTGTGCAGTACAGACACGAACGATCAGCACAGCTGTAGCCCTGACGACATTTGCAGTCATGGTCCTCAGTATTTTGACACATATTGTCTCCTGTCGAGAAAAATGTTAGATTTGCCTTTGTCATAGAAGCCAGAAATCCAGTTAACCATTAGTCTTACTGGTTATCTAAGCACTGCATGACTTTTACTGCTGTAACTCTTCTCCCTTAGCTGGAATACCAGTGTAGGTCGTGGTGGACAGAAGTAAGGCAGCAGGTTTGCTTTATACATGGTGCAGATTTAGACACTGTGGGGCGAGGAGGGCACTGCTAGTGCCCCAGAGAAGCACTACACATTACCCAGCCATCCAGTCAGCAATCAGGATGCTGCCAGGGCTCTTCGGAGTTAGGCTTGGTCATGAAAGGATGCCCAAAAGATCCTTGGCCAGTGAAGCTAGAGCTCCTTTTCAATGCCTTTCCTAACAACAGCAGCTGCTTCCCACACTCTGTTGGCAGCAGTAGGTCTAAATCCAAGCCGTAAACCCAGCACCCTTCCTACCTCCTGTCCTTCTATTTCTAGAAGAGTTTCATTGTGAACTTTGCTTGCACTCCTAAAATACCATCTCTAATTCTAAGGGGCTCATGAAAACAAAGGATCGATGATATATACTGATCCCATCAGTAACAGTATTAAGCAGTCTTTCAGGCAGATGGAGACCTGTTAGAGGAAAAGTGCTGTTCAGCCAGGAAGCTGTATAACCTTAAAAAAAGAAGAGGGAATTGCTGTGCAGTTCAATGGTGTACTTAAAAACCCACAGTGCAAAGATCAAACAGACATCGTTTCCTGAGGTTGGTGATGGAATGTACAGGGTCACCAGGGAACTGCCCACATCTTTTTTGCCAACTGGCCTCCTCTTACTGACCTTCAAGACTTAATGAAGTCTGGCAGCAAAAAAGAAACGGTCTGGGGATGCTTCTTTCTGTGCAGGAAATTCTGGAGGTGATTCTGGAGTTGATCCCACCAAGCAATGTCTCCGACCTCATGCTGATGTCTTTATCTCAGTGAAAATGGAAATACCCTGAGGTCTCCGCACGACTGAGGACTCTCTAGCTCTTCACCTCAGTGGCCTTGTTGTCAGTTGAGGCAGACATATTCAAGCTACTAATAGATGGGGAGACTGATACCTGCCTAGGCACCAATGCCTAGCTAGCCCTGTTGCTAATCTGCAGGGCAACAGCACTGCCACACAATCTGCTGCATGTTCCCTACTGTTCAGCTCTAGCTACCACTACGGACAGGACTACATTCAGAAGATTAGCCTGATCGTTCCTGAGATCATGGGAGAGGCCGTTAGAACCACCTGTTGTGTCCTTCAGCCTAACAGGCACAGAGATGTCACCCAATAAGTCCTGCAGCAAGCCTGTTCCACCTCTGGTGTCTTAATTTGACTTAAAGTTACAGGCAAGTGAGAATCCATTACCACCTCACCACCATCCTAAGATCAGGCAAGGATACAGGTTAGAACAGGCTGTTGAAACTAATAATCATCTGAGACCTTGTCTGGCCATTTACTTCTGGGACAAGCCCAGGTCAGCGGAATGGAGGGACTGAAGTGGGATGCTTCTTACTCTTTCAGACCACAAATTGCAAAGCCTAACAGAGAGCATCACTCCCTGTATTCCCTCTGAAATCTGAATGGCACAGACAAACTCTGAAACCATGTTTGAATGGAGCAAGGGCTCAAGATCAGTGTTAGGTGAACACCTCCTTCCCTTGTCAGCAAGACCAACCCACAGAAAATTAGCTTTCCCTTTCCCAAGACAGAATGACAGGTGCAAGCATGCAACAAATCCACATGAGCCCACTCTGAAGTTTATAGCTAAGGCACATTATGAATTTAGGTGACAGGAGGAAGCCCTTGCCGTTTTGTTTTGCATATACAGTTACTCACGATACATTTACATACGCGCACACACCTGTTCCCCTCACTTGTTTAGCTTGGTTGATGTAAAAGAGTATCAATAAACAGAATGAAGACAGACACATCATTCCCTTACCTCTGTTTGTTATGCATATGGGGCAGCATTTCTTTTCGTCTTTACTGATTATTCTCAGTTCACCACCCTGACACGGTGTTGCCAGAGTCTGCTGTGTCCACTGGCACAGGCACCCCACCAGCAGCAAGCAAGCTCGGATCTTGAGGTGACTGACTTCACTTGTCTGTTCAGTCATGTCTTGAGCACAGCAGGGTGGGCTTGTATCAGGATTTCCCTGCTAAAGTACTCTTTCCTCTGACACAGTGGGAAGGCACTCTGCTTTTTGTAGCTGTGGCTGCACCCTTCCTGTTTTTTAGGGGCGGGGAAAAGACTTTAATTGACATCTTCAAATTCTTAAAAAAGCAGGGCTAAGCAACCATGCACCAGTGATTCCATGAAGAGGTCAGCAGGTTAGGAACAAGATGTAGCACCACGTAATTTGATTTTCAAAGAACTGTGCAAGTTGAAATGCAAATTAGTGTGAGAACCTCAGCACTCTCAGACAATTTTGTTCTGACTTAGAGCTCCTAATGAATTTCAAAACCTTCAAGGATTTAAGTGTCAGACTGCAATGTACAGTAAGTCCATCCATCCAGTCAGGTTTTCTGATTCTGTTAATTGTTTTCACAGACTCACTAAGGTTGGAAAAGACCTATGAGACCATCCAGTCCAAGCATCAACCCAACACTCCCGTACCCACTGGACCACGTCCTCAAGCGTCATGTCTACACGTTCCTTGAACGCCACCAGGGATGGTGACTCCACCACTTCCCTGGGCAGCCTGTTCCAATGCCTACCCAATCAACTCCCTTCACTCTGGATCAGAAGACTCAAATTATTTTCCAGAGAGAATGTAACCCCATATGGATACCATGAAACCAAAAGAAAGAATACTATCTTCCCCATAGGCTGCAAAATCAGCCCTGGGATCAAAACTGAAAACAGCTGCAATGGGCTCTTCAGAGACACGAACAGCTCCTCTGACTCCCACAACCCTGGATTTAGGTACATAGGCACAGACACGTTGCCTGTAATCATCACCTGCTGCTGGGTTTCAATTCCAAAATGTGTTCCCTTATACAAATGCTTATGCAAACTTCCCTCTCTCCTTTATGTGCAGACAGATTGCTTGCTCCCCCTAACTCCCCTTCTATTTCCACCGTACCCCAGCGTTTGCTCCTGTCCCTGCAGCTTGTGGTTGCTTTTATGTGTACACAGTGAAGACAGTATTTAAAATCCAACCACATTCTCAACTGAACAGATGAATTCTGATGCAGAAGTGGTTTTTAACGGGTTCTTTTCCATACCACACGTGATGACAAATAGGTCAAGGGTCTGACTAGACGTGAGCAACTCTAAAAAAATGTCATGCCTACAGCACTTGACACTTGCACTGTTAATTCCTTAGTTTAATACACAGCCGAGGAAGCCTGAATAAACTTCCCATGCAGATACCATCACTCTTTCATCAGTGTTCTACATTTTCTTCCTGAAGATTCATCTACAGATCTCAAAGAGTGACTCAGTCAACACACACTTCACTTAGTCTTTGGTCTATTCAGGCATCTACCTGTATTCCTGTCTCGGGCTGGAAACAGTCACACAGGTTTGGTACGCAACAGACCCTTCTAGTTTCAAAAACACATGCAGCAAAGCTGCTTGTACCCTTAAACGTGTGAAGTGAAACTTTTCCATCAAAAGGTGACATCCAAACTAGCTGCAAGCAGGCAAAAGCCACAGGTCTTTGCCGTCGGTTCTTCCCACACAATGCCCCTAGAAGACCAACCGTTATGTTTCGGAAACACGAAGTCTCCTACTTTGTACTTCTGCCACACAGGAGATCCCCTTCTCTTCCCACACAGCACTTCACACTTGTCACAGCCTGTGCTACTCACGCTACACTGGAAGCAGACACACTGCCTGCTGCAGTTGCTGCCCAACAGGCCAGGGAATCCTGGACACCACAGTTCTTGGGTTCAGTGCCCCGAGTCAGGATTCCTTTCACCAGCTCCTCCACCAGCAAGACCACAAGGCTTGGGCAACAGAGAGGTGGAATGTTTACAGGTACAGAAAACACGGTGCACTTAGCAGCATACAGATCTGTCTCACCCTGTCCAGAACTCTGCATAGTCTTATGATGAAGAAAAATTATTAGGCAAAGCACGTGGACACTGTAGCAATACACTCTGCAGACCAACCAGATACGACCATTTCTCAATTGCACGCAGCACTGACCAACTCGGAGGGTATTTTTATTATCCCTGGCTCTTAGGCTAATACTACAGAAAACTTGTTTCAAAATCCTTACTATGTGGATACGTTAAGACTCACCCCAGGGCATGCTGGCTGCAACACCATTTGAAAATACTCCTCCTCACATAATAGCACACTAAGCCCCTTCACCTTACTGTGGCTGCGGCCAGAATTCCTGGGGACAGAGCAGCCCACGTCTGCCCCAATAACAAGTGCTGCTACTGCTCTTGTAAACCACATGCCAGCCAAACTCTCCCTTCCACCTTCTCCTACCTTTTGCCCCTTCCCCAGCACAGGCTGATACAGCGGGGAAACATGGCACCAGCAACTTGTAGCAGCTAGCTACTCACCACGTCCACAAAAAGACTGTGGCCAGGAGGGGATACATCTCCCCATTCTGCCCAACACTTTCCCTGGCTCTGCAAGTCTGTCTCAGACTCTGCAAAAGAGGTATTTAGTTTCATCTGCATGAAGAAAGTAAGAACAAAAGACCCATGAGGAAAGCCAAATTTCTTGAAATCAAGACTTCTTCATTGTCGCAGCAGCACCCACCTTTGATGTCAGGTGTTTCCAGTTTCATTACAAGATAGCATATAGGCTCCTTACAAACATAAAAGGGCTGCAAACCCACTTACCACAGCTGGCAACACTGGTAGAAATTGCAGTACATGTCACCAACGATCTCAGGAGTAACCCTGACAGAACATTTTTTCATGAGACGTGTAGAGAAAAATGTAACTTGGGCATAGTAAGAGATGGGATCAGCTCTGTGTGGTGCCGAGAGACGTGCCCAGGGGTGTAGCTCAGGCTCCCCAGAAACCTCCTGAGGCTTTGTTACGTGTACTTGTACCCTGGGTGGAGGCCCGCTATCAGTACTGATGTGGAGGAGACAAACCCTGTTAGGATGCCAGAGCTGGGCTCCCAAGGAGCTGAGAGCCATCCAGCCTCGCTTTCTGGGAGTTACACCTCAAGGCCGTACCTGGGAATATCTGGCACACCAGTCATGATAACTAATGCTGCTGAATAACCAACAGGAAGAACTGTTACTTCCAGCAACAGATGGGATGAGCAATTTTACAACTAACAGAAAGACGTGAGTGGTGGAAGACCAGGTCTCTAAGTTAGCCCCCCAATGCCTTACTTTCTTCACCCTTAGAAGTATAGCAGCATCAGACCATGTCTGTCAGAAGGGTCAAGGTCGGTGCACTGGTTCCAGATGGAGGAACTGGCTACTCCCCCGGAGCTCAGAGATGGACATTAACAACTAGCACTGACTAAATACCAAACTAATCACACTTTTGCTCAGTGTCATAAATGCAGCAACAGAGAAGGGACCTCTAAAGGTCCTACTGAAACAACTGGCAAGGGGTACACAGGGGAGCCCTAAGCCTGGTAAAGGTTGCAGACGGGCAGTTAGCATATGTGGTATGTGACCCTGGGCGCTTACCAGAATAGGAACTAATAATTTATCTCCCTCTTTTTCAAATTTTTTTTTTTTTTTTCCTGAATTGGTCTCTACATGTTTTCATTCTTGTTCAACCATTACAGTCATGCACAGATACTGTCAGATGATGGAACATTTACAGTCAGACCATAGACAATAGTTGTATATGCGACATCTAAATCTCTAGAGTCAGCAGTGACCTTTCAGGTACAACCTAACTATCTTCCTTTGAAATCTTTGTGGTTTTTCTAAATCTAACCTTACCTGACTCCGAAGTAAGGTAGTGACATTTCATCTGGCAATCCCTTTCTTGGTCAGTCCTGTATATGATGTACATGAAAGCCGCTGGGTTCCACGCTGCTGTCTGATTCTGTAGGGTTTCCATCTCTCTCTGCACCTATTAACAGAACAAATGCTTATTTCACTCATCAATAAGACATAGTTCCCATTCCTCATCAACTGACCAGTGGTTTTATTCAGCAGCAGCTATAGGATTAACTACACACTATTTGACTGAGAATTCTCAGAAATTAGGAATCCTAAAGTCTTTATCTTCACACACAAGCAGAGGCTCTGTGGCCTGTGGAGTTTCTTTCGATCCACGTGACCTGTGTTCCACATTATAATCCCAAGGGCTGAAAGGCCCTTGGAAGCAATGTGGTCTGCAGGGTTGTCTGAGCACGTGTATCGCGCAGTGCCTTCCCCTTTGCATGAAACAGCAAGACACAGCAGAGTCTCGAACAGGCAAAGAGAAGCAGCTAGGAGCCAGGATATTCAGAAACGCCTTGGGCTTCAGAGCTCCCACTTGCCCTAGAAAGGAGCATCCAAAGGCTGCTGCTACTGTCCCTTTGAAGAGAGGCTCTGCAAGGGCTGGTGCTGGAGGTTGAACCCAAGTGCCTCCTGCGTGCCCAGCTCCAGTTCCTCACTCTTGGGTGAAGATGTCTTAATCTTAGTCTTAGATGTCTTATTCTTCCTGACTTCCCTTTCAGGAACCTCCGTCCTGAGTGTGGGGCCTCACTCTACCAGGAGACCTGGGGAAGATGGATTGCTTCTCCTTCCTTCAGCAAACGAAGGGAGGCACAGAAACACCTGCGGCAAGAGACCTCAAACGCGCTGGCTCACTCCTCCCTGCCTGCCCAGACCTCAACGAAAGAAAGGACTCTTCCAGCCACACCTGCTCATACCCACAGATGGCTCAGGGCAGATTAAGGCTGAAACATAAGTACACAGTGATGGGACAGCACAAAAGACGTTACAGATCTCCTAATCTCTTCCCCCTACTCTGTGCCACCTTGACCTGCACACATAACACTAGGAGTGCTCAAGGATGAGATTTGAAGGAAGAACGAGTGGCTGCTTCCACCTGCTGAAGTGTACTGATGTGGTAACTTGTACCTCTCTCTTCAGGGCACAAATTCCTAAGAGTATGTACAGAAGTGGCTGTGAATTCTATTTTTTCCCACCTTAAGGATATCCAGCCACAAGCTGAATACTAAACACATTGTCAGGAGCCTCCTTTTACAGCTTCCTTTTTGCTTGGGGTCACTTGTGCCACTACTCTGTCGAACTGTCCAAATTACTAACCTTTTGGAAAGAACATGAAAAAAAAAAAACCAACAAACCAACTGAAACCAAAACACCTGCATAACCACTTCTGAAACACAATTCTTGCAAGTCCAGTGGCTTCACTGACACCCCTTGGATGTAACGTCATCAGTGACACAGTATTGCTACCAAGGAGAGGATTTGGTTCCTGACATCGAGATTTTGCTGATCACTCACAATAGGTGACCAAAGAAACCATGCAGTTCTACGAGTAAGAGGTTGTTCACATGAGAGCGATGTAATTTCTGAATGACTAATATTTGTTAGACTGATGCATAAATGGCCTTGTAAGATCCATCTTATAAATTGTTTTCATCCCACTGCAAACTCCATTGCTAGCTACAGAATTTACGTTCTGTTGTACAGAACTTGCCTATGTCCTTGGGAAACAACTGCCAGTCAGTCTGTGCTTAAAGAGCCCTTTACTATGTGGTGACTGCTGTGAGAGATGCTGCTCACACAAGGTGAGGTGACTTGCCACACCAGGGAGCCCGTGGTGGAAGAGCAGTTCTGAGGGACTGCAGAAAGGGCAGAGGAACAGTTGGTGGATGGAGTGCAGGACAGTATTGCAGCAAGCACATGGTGAGACTCATCCCAGAGGGGGCACAGGGACATCAAGGCCCCAGAAGGACACCATAAGGACGGACAGTATTACGTGAGCTGTTACAAGACTGGGTTAAAAAAAAAATAAAATCTTAAGGTCAAATAATTTATCTGCAGCCTGAAACTAGAAGACAAAATTGTTGTGTTCCTTTCAGCTCTGCTGACCTTTAGCCCAGCCATGAGATTTTGCAGCATCTAGAATTGGCTACACTGGGGATTTCCAGATCTTGGAGTATTTGCAGTGCCTAATTTCTGCCCTCTTTTGGCACACGGGGAGAATTACTGCCCTGCAAACCTGTAACAGGTAAGGCTGGGGGCACCAAAGTCAAACAATGTGGCAGAAGAACGTGTGATTCATGTGGGTTCTCAAGGCAAGTTAACTTCTCACCCTGAAAGAAGCAGGGCTTTGCAAAGACGCCCAGATCCTTCTTTCAAGCAGCACTACACACCCTGCGGCATGCACTCAGAGCTCTACCCCAGCCTGTGGAAGAAGTCTCTGGGTGGTTTGCACGGTCTCGCCACCAAAAGCGGCACTTCCCTGCAGACAATCCCATGGAGCAGAGGCTGGGCAGTAATGTAAATGACATTTCATAGAGGGAAACCAAACCAGACAGAGGCAAAACCCCCAAGTCC
Source organism: Rhynochetos jubatus (assembly GCA_027574665.1). Lineage (NCBI taxonomy): Eukaryota > Metazoa > Chordata > Aves > Eurypygiformes > Rhynochetidae > Rhynochetos > Rhynochetos jubatus. The sequence continues at coordinate 7,108,238 of CM050669.1, forward strand.
CTGACGTTACCAAGCTGAGTGTTTCCTTTCCAGCTCAGCACCTGGCATGGCACATATCAGCGGATGTGACCTTTCTTGAGTCTCTCATGGCAAACCTGAGTCACTGATGCACTTCTAAATCACAGGAGAAGATGAAAAGGCAGGAGATAAAGGATCTGGCGTAGCCACAGTAACAGAAACTCGTCACAGTTGTAGGGGGGAAAAAAAAAAAAACCAAAAAAACAAAAAAGACAATGAAGGAAGTGAACATAAAAAGCACAAACTTATGGACCTGTGGGTTGGGTTTATTTTATTTTAACTACTGAAATATGAAATACATATGTTAACTGCCAAACCTGCAGACTGAAAGGAGTGTTCAAGAACTGCAAAACCCAGCTCATTTATATCACTTTTTTTCCCAAAAATGTGGCTCTCAAATACCATCTGTTCTTGCCCTAACGCTTCTCCAAAACTGCAGCAATGCAAAAAGCAAAGCTGACCTCCATTTTAAACAAATAGCCTTGCTAAAACTTGAGGCAGCTCAAGTGATGGACTCACATATAAAGAGAGAAAAATATATTGTATGTAGTAATCCTGAAGACAAGAGGGGTTGGTTTTCTGTTTGGTTTTCCCCTCCTGGTTTTTTGTAGCAATCTGACCTAATCTCTGTCTGTGGGTAATTATAAATCATGTAAGGGCCTGGCCATGTGGCCTGTAACCCATGAAAAATCAGCTTTATTCTCACCCCAAAATACAAAATTATAGGAATTACTTGTCAGTTTAAACACACGGTTCTTAACACAATCAAGAGGCCAAATTTTAGTGATGACACCCATGCAGTTTTGCATGTGCTGGAACAACTTCCTGAATCAGGGATCTAGGGCAACCAAGATGCATTCGATTTACAAATCATACAGGTTTACCAAGTACTCCAACTGCCTATACTCTTACCAGTAAAACCAGAGTTAGCATTGGTTTGCAGAATAAAAGGACACCTCAGCTTGTCCCAATACACTGGAAAAAGTTTCCAGTACAGCCCTATCTTTATCAGCTTAGATGGAGCTGCACAACTTAAAGTCTCTCTCAAGTGCCTGAAAAAGGGGAAATCTGCACGGCTGAAAAACAGGAACTTGCTTTGTGACACAGGCCCATACCTCTGAGAAGGGAAAGTTTCATTTCTGGCATGTAGGAAGACAAGCGTGGGCAGAAGGCAGCACCAGTTTCTTCAAGATCCTCTGCCTACTTTTAACTACTTTCTGCCATTTTAGTGAGGACTGGAACGAACAGTCCAAGCAAGGTTTTCACAGAAGAGCGACAAGACTGAACATGGCAGTTAAAAAAAATGTGTTATTCCTTTATTTAGAGTGAAATATCTACATTAGTTTATTTAAACCGGCAATCTACCAACAGCCAAATCCTCAAAAAATCAAATCATAATTCCCTCCAATCCTATCAAATGTTATTAGGGTTTAACTCTTTTGATGGGATTATGTGTCTTGGCACAGTGCTTGGATACAGTTCTGCAGCAGTACAGCCAGCACAGACTGGCTCACAGGTGTGCACACTTACAGCTGGGGAGGGCTTGCTACTACAGGCCTTCAACCACACAGCACGCCACATTGTCCGTCTTCAGTTTTCCAACCGGTGACGAACAAATGCAACTTCTCCTCAGCTACCCTACTTCTGCTGTGCATTACCAGGGCCAGTACCGGTTCCTTCTTTAGCCAGAGGGAATCTGTGCCCTAGCTTGCAGGAAATCTCCCGATCAGGCAGCTGTAGGAACGCACAAGAACATCTTCCTGTGCGGCTAAGCCAGAGGGTAGAAAACAAGTAGAATTCGTGGAAACAGCTGATGAGCCCACACCGCAGAGGAGCTCTGCTGCCACAGCAGCACCTCTGCCAAGCCAACAGCTCATCTGTTCCTGCGGGCTGGGTTTTCATCACGCAGCCCACAGCCTCAGACAGCTCATTAGTTATCTGCACGTTGCTCGGTTACGTGGAAATACGCTACTTGCTTTATTGCCTCCGAGGTGCAGCCTACATACTTGATAAGCATCGTTTCGAAGAATTCACTGGGTGTTCCCTGGAATGCACTCCTCCGACTCATCCACTGCACTTCACTGTAAAATTCACTGTAAGATGACAGCACTTAGGCCACAGCACACTTTCAAAGCCCTCTACGTTCACAACAGGGGCTCTCTGGTTTTGAAGGGGCTGAACCTTATCATCTTGAATGCCACAGCAAACTCAGGTCAGAACTGCTGCCAGGCCAGATTTACAGAGGAAAACCACCACACACAGCCTTCTCAAGTCACACAGAGCGCCAGGGGCAAGGTGGCATGTGAACTCAAAGCCTGCTAAGCCACAGGATCGACCATTCGGTGATCCTGCTTTCTGAATTACACACACTGGAATAACTTTTTGCTCATTTGTACTCTGCAATCATCCACGTGCATCTAGCTGCTACCACAATTCATTTCAAAAAGTCACTATCACACTTTGTATATAATACAAATATTTATATACATTGTATATGCACTTTGAAATAGGCAATCACTAAGAACACCATATGTATAACATATAAGAAAACATGTTTAAAAACACATTTCTAGAAGTCGGTTGTATTTAATACATTTCCTGTTGCATATTTCAGCATATGCTTTGGTACTGTGTATCTAAAATACCTCTCGTGTTACCTACTGAGGGGTTACAGCTGAAATGAAAAACACTTCTGAATTATGTAACTTTCAAGTTGACTTCTTCTTGAACTTTTACACTGAGGTAGTTAAATTACATCACAAGCTATTGACAATAACACTTCAGGTTTCTCTCAGATGCTTCAGGTTTTGAACTTGCTATCTAAAATTTGAATGCTTTCCAAAACTACAGACTGATTAACCCGTAGTAAAAATGTTACAGATGTAAAATTCATTTCATACAGCGTACAGGCAAACAACCAGGTATTTTAACTGCACAGAGGCCAAATCAAGACCACGTCTTCAGTCTTGCATGCAGATTCCATCGACAGCATGCACAAGGTGATCATCTAGATGAATGGTCAGAGCATAGTTTAGGCATCTATCCACTGTTACATGATCTTTGCACGTCCTGGCTAAATTGCAACCCTTGAAGGCCCAGAGAGTCAGCACTGTGTGAAGAGTTCAGCTCTTGCCTGTCATCAACACAGAACTCTTCTCGAAACCATCACAAAATTATCGTTCGTCAGCAGAAAAACTCTACTTGTCCACGTCCCTAAAACTAAGACATAAACAGACTTGCCCCAAATCCAAAGCACTGTCTGCAACCAGACTTACTTGTGGGTTTCTCCTTACATCCACAGCAAGGAACCAAGTCCCACAAATGTGGTTTAACAGTTTTACCGTGGGGATGTACAAGCTTGACAAGCAGCCTTGCTGATGACAGACAAACCAGGGTATTCAGCACAACAGGATGTCCGCCAAGAGGAAGCGCACAGAGCTTACAGATAAAACATCAATTACACGTGGCAACTACTGAAGTTCACTGCGCAGCCAAGTGGTACTCTACCTTTTCCCCTATTTTGAACAACAGCTTCCACTAATAACATTCTAATCAGAAATTACCATTCCCTTTGCCTTCTGGAAATCCACATATTCTACCTCCACGGAGATGTCCAGACACTTGGAGGTCTGGAACTACCTGGTCGATTACAAGTAATTCCATCTGCTGGCCTGACAATGGGGGTACTGCACAGTATGTTAACATGACATCTTCTCAATGGGTATGTCTTACGAAATGCAGAAAAGAGAAGTGGCATTGAATGGCCGTCTCTCAACAGCCACTTAACAGCTATCACCAGAATTCTGGGGCTATGCGGGTGCACGGCCAGCATGAGCCACCAGCAATGACAACTGCCTCTGGAGGCAGAGCTGACATATGCCACTCGACCCAGAAGAAATAACTTGAAAAAACGAAAGCACAAAGGCAGGCTAGGTTCATCAGGCGAGATTTTCCACTTAAAGTGAGGAGAGTTCACTTGGGAATTAGACTGAAACACTGGAGATAGTGGCACTGAGAAAAGAGAGATGTGCTCTGCTTAGCATCTCAGAACTGCAAGACAAGATATAAACTTAGTCATAAAAAGCCTTTTGATTTCCTTGGTTTTGTCTGCTCAATGATCAGCTCTTACAGCTTCATAAAAACTTTCTTCAATCCAAAGACAATCATCTATACACTACACACAGCATTGGCTAGAAACGCACAGAGGACTCAGTCACCACAGTCCGGGCAACAGGGATGCTGCGCACAGGATCTGCCTATGACAAAGCATCCACCAAGAACAGCTACCCCCATGGGTCCTAATGCCAAAGGGGCCACCTAACGAGACCCAGAGGAACTGAAGTGCAATTAAACAGTTACACACACCCACGCACACAGCCACAGAATGCTCTGTCACATAGCTTGTTACAATCGGTTGGCTCAGAAACACAGGAAACAGGAACGTAACGTGGAGTCAGTTTTTGATGAGGCTAGAATTGGAGTCAATTTGTTGTTCCTGGATAGGAATTCGAAAGCTCCTTTCTGTAAGACAGACAATAATAAAAAATAATGAAACCCCCCAAAATCATAACTGTGGAGAGTAGAAGGGACAGGACAAGGGAAACCAGGGTCTTTTCTAGTTTCATGGATGACCAGGCACCTATGAGTGACATTTGGGTCAGTGCTTGTCTTTCCAGATGCTGCTAGGAAAGACCAAGCGTAAAGAACAGTGAAAATACATTTTACCATTGCTCTGTGAATGGAACATGAGGCAGTCGTGCTGACTCAAGGGCCAGGCTGCCACTTAATTCTGAATATAGAATTCAGTTCTTCTCAAGCCTTTCCTGGGTTTGCTGGAAACACTTCCAATACAGTACACTTCTATGTTGGCAAAAAAGGTCACAGTATACTCTTTTAAATATTGTTAATTGTGCATTCTCTCTGTACTGAATAGAATTTCCTGCACAAAATCATTGCATTATTTCTGCAGGGACCAAGGGAGGTGGGGGGAGAAAAGGCAGGAGGAGTATAAAATATATATATATATATATATGAAGAGAGTGGGGGTATGAATATCCTTCTGCATGGCAACAAGAAGGGGAGTCTATGCTCTGTAAGAATGCCAACTTGAGACACTGCGACCTCCTGTGCATCAGGACTAAATAGAGAACCAACCAGTGGTATTAACTGCAGATTACACCATACTAATTAGCCAGGTAGATCTCACCATGAATGAAACAATTATCAAAGTTCAAAGAGGGGGCCCTGATTATTCTTTCCTATACAGTTTTTCCCCATGAAAAGAAACTCACCCTGATGGTTGTTTTTACAAGGCCTCTTCTTGGTCTCTTTTTTGGCTGCTTGGATAATCAACAGGAGGATGGACATCCCACTCACCATGAGCAATATCAGGCAAATAAGGATAAGCCATAAAGACCCTGGAAGAAAACCAGTAGAAGAATACACTGAAACAGATTCATGCTTCTAGCTGGGGTTTCCATGGCTTTCCAGCTTCAAAAGAAGGAACTCAGAACTTCAGATATACTGCTGAACCACAAAGCCTAAAAAAGTCCCAGCTGCGAAGCAGACTGGCAAGAAATCTGGAATCCTGGGTAAGTCTCGCTGAAAGACTACGTAAAATACAGATACGGCTTCTGAGAAAGAGTGTGATTTCATTTCCAATGAAATCACTTTTAGGTGAAAATTCCTGACCAGCTCTAGGGAACAGAGAGACTAGATTTGGTCACTCCCTCTCCTTACCCCAGTTAGTCTCTGTGGGGCTGTTCGTGTCCGAGCATATGAAAGGAATCACACTGGGTCTGGAGGGTGGGAACATTGCAGTCGATGCATTATTCTTGTCGTCAGCGGTGGAAAGATTCAAAGCAAGAATTGCGCTCTGAGAGGTAGTTGGCTGTGTGACATGGTTGCTGCAAACAGCATCATCTGTTTTTGTCCCTGGTCGAAGAGTATTTTTCCCAAGAACGCTGCAGCTGGAGACATAAAATAAGTTAGTGTACTTTTCCAAACAGCTGCAGTAATTGCTTCAAGCCAACTCCATGGAACGAGTGAGCACTACGATCCTCGTTTTATCAATACAAAAGGCTTCACCTTTCCTGGATTCTACAGATATGTGAAGAACAACTAAGCTAATCAAAGCCATTACCAGAAAAAAATTAACACTTTTTTTAACATCTATAAATGTAGAGCCTTGAAGCGCAGTTGCATTTGGCCAGGGAACCTTTTGCTACAGAAGCAAAACATCCAGACATTAAAAAAAGCTGAGAATACTGTTGTTGCCACAGGTGAAGAGGAAAGGGCAGAAGGCAGGCAGATGCTTCAAATCAGTACACAGACTGCTCAAGGCTCCTGCGAGTCACAAGGTACATGGTCTCACTGCATCTACTGCAAGTGTACTCTACACACCATGATTTGGGCAACGCCTGCAGAAGTGAACCCAAACTGTTGCTCTAAACGTGTTTAGATCAGTGATACATACTTTGTCCAAGGTCGACAGTTTTCAGTTCCCCCCGTGGAGTAAGTCCCTTCAGGACACAGTGAGCACACTGGGAAAAAGAAAGAGGCAGAATTTGAGTCCAGTTACCAAGAAAACTGTATGACAGCTTATAGAACAGACCCGACTAAACCCACATAGCCTTTAAAAGCACAGTAACTGGGTCAGAAGTGACACAATATGCTCAGCGGCTCATTTTAGTCTGCAACTAGCAAGGTTTCCTGTTTGCTGGCTAATTATGGATATGAACAAGGAGAGCATTAAGATTTCTGACAGCTCAGGAATCACAGAGCAACAGTTTGCACTACTACCTTGCTATAACACTTGTGTGGAGATATTAATGGGACACATGACAACAGCTTTTATGCTAGAAATAGCAACGACCACATCTGAAGTCGACACAAGAGTTTGGTGAGTGACACATCACTAACTTACCGCTTCCCAGCGTGTATCTGGCATCTGGCATGTAACCTGCAACACACATGCAAATTCTGTCAGAGGTCTTCTCACACTTCTTCACTTCCATGCTTCCCTTTCCTAGCAACAACAGAATAAAGGGCAAGTGAGAGACAAGAAGTTAAGAAACAAAAAAATAATTACTCGGGGCCTATCCATTGTGCGTAGAAACAACTGAAGAGAACAGATTTTATTTTAATAACAATGCTGAAGACATCAGTTTTCAGGCAGTGCAAGCCTGCTTCCCTTTGGGGGCTGTACCATCAGCACCAACCAGGAGGTATCAGCTGTTGAAATGATAATCCTGTCTTTGGACTAGGTCATCTCAAGTGACAGGTTTAATTACATCAACCTTTCAGGAGGATACAGAGATGAGGAAGACCGATGCCTCCCAAATTTGTATTGAGAAATGACTTACTAGTGCTGCAGATCGTACAACTCTTGCAGAAGTTGTGGTTGTGCTCACTACTGAAGTATTCGTCTTGACAGGGGGCACAGACTGTGTCTGTAGTTGCAGTGCAGCGGCTTCTCATTCTTTCACCTAAAACAAAGACCACTTAGAAAGAGGAACCGATTCTTATCGGAAGGAAACCCTTCACGCGTTATGAAATGAAACGTTTTCATGTGTGAGAATGAAAGAGTGCCCCAAAAGCGACAGTTCCACTCACAACTCTGGCTGAAAACATTTGGCAGGTTTAGACATGCCAGAAGCCCTGAAAGTTTTGCCCCGTTGCATCACTGCAAATTCAGCAGCTGAAAAGGGCGAGGAGGGGCCGGATGACTTGCTGAGAGTTGAGGCAATGCCCCAAATGATTCTCCCAGTGGATTCCTAATACCACTTCTCCAGATCACCTTTTCATATGGTTTAGACATCACAGTTGTAGCCAATGTCTGTTAGGAAAAAAGGCAGGTTTTTAGTACAGCAACAGGTCTGATCTTTGGTGTAATACAAAGGCTTTATGACAGATCCTGCCTTCCCTTATGAGAGAAATCATGCAACTCCCAAAGTAATCCCAAACAGGTATAAGAGATGGCAATGGACTGCTCAGGTTTGCAGAAAATTCATCAGTGAAGCAGTCAAGTGTACGTAGTATCTTTCTGTTGGCATTTTAAGAGCCCATTGGGCATGAAAGAACGCGGTTGTATTTTGAAACATGTATGTATTGGCCCCCAAGAACGTCAAAGACGTTACCAGCTCCATTTCATAAACAGCGAGACACAACACAAGGTGTAAGGCAGGCACTTGGTACCATTCCAACAGTGTGTGTATCGCAGCGCAATTAGGAACAAGCTCCGAGGGCTTGCAGCCACGAGTTCCAACCCGTGTGACACAGTACTCACACAGGAGTTCAGACTGCTGTGCTAGGGTGACAAGGTTTGTGAGTAAAGCGACTTGCCCACACTGAAACTGCAAGTTAAAAGTGGATTTTGGAGAAGGAGTCAGACACATTTCTTCTATCTCACTGGCTTCTCTCCACACAGCACTGACTGCAGGAACTACAGATGGCTTCAATGACTAGGGTTTTAACACCTGAGCTTAAATATGTCCCTGTTCTCACAGGCTGTTTCTTCCTCCCTGGTTCTCCATTTTCCCATTCTGTAGGTGAACGAGCACCAAAGTCTCTTGCTCACTCTAGTTTTCTCCGCATTTTATTGAGTGCTCAGTGGCAAAATACACATTTTTAGTGACCACAAGAATATGCTTCTCCGTTTTTACCAACTAGGCTACCAGGAAGAGGCTATAAATAAATGTTTCCCCATCGGCAGCAGATTTACTAATAATACAGAAAACTTGATAAAAGTTCTTACAGCGGAAGAAGGAACAAAAAGCTAAAGACAGGATTAGCTGTATCTGCACAATAGAATGCCTTTCTTTAAACTGAGTTGAGAAACACTCAGATTTAAATAGTTTTGAGAATAATGCAAAACTGCCTCAAGTTTTAGACTAAAGGTTGAATTGATTCCAATTAGCATATTTGAAGATAACTACTGCACCAGTTTATACCATACCCATTTTGTGTAGTAGGCGTAATTACGGAACGAGAAGGTAACTGTTCTGAAAGATGCCCATAAAGCTGTACGATTTTAAGTTGCAACTGCATTTACAGACATGACCTACACTCCCTCTAGGCACGCAGATGTACCCTTCTAGTACAGTCCATATTGACTGTACTAAAAATAATACCTTCCGTTAAGGGGATTGTCCCTTGACGGTAATAATGCATGTTAATGGTTGTTACTCTGCATCACTAAGACATTTCTATAATGAAATCCCAACTATTCAAGTATTTGAGGTTTGATATTTTGCATTTGTGCTTAATACTGCATTGCCATCAGAGATATTCAGATCGGGGAAAAAACCACCCATATGCATGCAATCGCCAGATTCAGACTCATTCAGTTTTTACAATAAGCAAGAAGGAAATAAAGATATTTCCTGTCAAGCTATGCTTTGCTCATCTCTGTGAATCAAGTGTACCTTTTTCCTTAAAAAACACCAAGTCTTAAGCAGTATAAACCTTGCTACAAAAGAAAGCTTACACAAATCCATCTTCAGCAACAGAATTAATTACATAAAGTTTTCCTCTATCACGCGAGATTTGTGTGCTGGGTAAAGGACAGTAACATAACGCTGCAGCCTTTTCTCAGCTAATACTCCCACAACGAAAATGCACGAGACCGACACGTTAAGGAAGCTGAGCCACAGAAAAGAAGTAGAACATGCAGCTCTTTCAAAGAGGAGGATTCCTAAATTTAGTATATTATCTTTGTCAGCCTAGACTGACAGGACAGCCTCTGCGTCAAATGCCTTTTCTCCATGTTATGCTACATTTGAACAGTATTTCCATCAAGCCGTTTTCTACCGCCTGCGGTTATGAACGGATAGATATTACATCAAGCAAGTATAAGCAACATCCAGTGAAAATTACTTACCAGGGGCACAGTCCTTGCAGCATTTTTCACCAAAAGGATACTGATGTTCTTTGCATCTCAATCCCACGCAACGGCTAATAGTGACTGCCAGCAGCAAGGACAGGACAGTAGTAAAATGTGAGTAAAAACCTACAGCTACCATAATGCAACCCCACCGTCCTAGCAAAATTCTGATGGCAGCAAACTCTTGGAGAAGTGATTCTAAACTGCTGGTGACCAGAACAAATTCATGTCAGTTGCTGGGAAATTCCCAGCATGAACTCCACGCCCCCATCCTTTCTCCCACACCCCACAGACCTATGCTTTGCAGTTAACAGCTAAAATATTCGTAGAGAGAAAGGCAGCATGCTGAATGACATTATGAAAAGGTTCTTATTCGTAGCCTTAAAACAGCGGCTCCCGCCAGGTACATACCCCTCTACAGCATTAAAGCTCAGGTTGAATGCCACGAGAACTAGAACAGATGATCCTTGTTATTGCAAAGGGGAGTATTAAAGTAGTACAGCGGTAACGCCTGAAAACCTTTACAGATGAGACTCATAGGTAAAATGAAACATAGCCTACACAGCCTTGCTCCTTAAAAGGCGAAGTGCAGATTCTCCCGCCTCGGTCTCATGGTAAGGGTAGACCCATGCCTTTCGCTGCTGCACAAAAATCGTTGTTAATACATTCCTCAGGGCGAGCGTGAAATCACAAATCATCACGCATCTTGACACTGCCCTCAGGAGCTAGCAAATGCTACAGATGAGAAGCATTTGGAGTCTCCATTTCAAGACTTAATATCAGAATCACTCCACTGTCATTGAAGAAAAGCAAGCTCCCGACTCCAAAAGAGAGACTTTGTGTTACCCCTGCCATTTGCTCCCATGGAAATAAAAGCTTCCAGCAGAGGTGCGCTCTGTGAAACCAATATTCACCTACCAGCTACTTTTGATGTCTATTCTGTTCCACAGAAGCATGTTAAATCTAGAATCCAAACCCCCGGAAGGCTTCTCCATCCGGCCACACGGCAACAACAGGACAGCAATGAAGGAGGCTGAATAGCACACTGGCGTTGCAGTCCTGCCCTCACCTAGCACAAGCATGTAAAGTAGAGAGGAAAAAAAAATGATCACACTAGGAATTGGGAGGTTTAACTTTCCAGGCTCACTATTAGAATTTTACTAATTTGATCTTATTAATCTAGGATCTAAATTTTAGGTCTTCCAGTTCTAAAGAAGCTTAAGCAACTCTTTTGCAAAAGGCCCAAGTAAAAAAGACATCCTACAGTAATCAAAGATGTTTTATTTACACTAGTTAAAAAACACAGCCAGGCTTCCCAGACAAAGCAGATGTACAGTCAATTTACACCTGAACGCAAAGAGGAGTGATTGGAACAGAAGTACATTTGGAATCCCCGTCAGCCTGCAGTATTTGGGACCACTGAACGGCAATATCGTGGCACGATTTACCTAGAATTGCTGCTTTTCTTTTTTAAATGTCTGAAACACTGTTTAAGAGTGGAAGGGGAGACAAAAGTGAGACAAAACAGTAACTATTTTTCTACTTCTCCTACTTTCCAAGCATTGTGGAGAATAACCACTATGGAAAAGAATACCTTAAAGCCATTCTTTCCAAAAGGGAGCAAAGCTGAGAGAGCAAGCAGACCCAAATACCAGCGGAACTTCAGCTACCTTCACACGCCGTACCTGCACGCAGGAAACATCCAGATCTCTTCCCACTGTATTACTGTATCATTATTCCCACACTCAATGCCATATAAGTGGCTTTAGGCCTCATGACTCAGTCATTCCCTCAACAATGTTTAATCAGACTTCCCCCCCTAGTTCTCTTTCACAAACAGTAGCAGACTTTACCTATTCAGTAAGGCAACTATTATGCAGTAAGAAACTGAAAATGCAAACTCCTACGATGTTCACAATCAAGGTAAGGCGGAAATTTTGCTATATACATTTAAACTGAAAACTCCCAAAATACCAGAGCAGTGATGATGAAGCACTGATATTCTTGTTAAGGATCCTTTAATACAAACTAAATGCTCATTTAATAAAAGCAGCTACCACACAAACTTCATATATCATCTTGAAAATTCAACTTTTATGTATTGCATCCTTATTTGTTACCAGGTTTGATACTGCCAGATTGCTTTACGTGGCCATATTGTGCAAGTAAATAAAACACAGGGAGAACACAGCGATTATCCCACAGCATTTTGCATCTAGCACGCTCCTTAGCTGTTTTTTCACCAGTGCAAATTAACCTCTTCCAAATGCTGTTTGGTATTGCTGTGGCAAACACATGCACTCCAGGCTGCTCCCAAAAAACAGCCTGCGTGCAGCTACTCTGGTTGTAGGAGGAGAGCAGAGCTTCAGAGTGGTGAGTTGAACCACACTGAGTCAGACATACAACCCTGTTCTGCTTTTATTTCATATACATGTATAATTTTGTACTCCAGGTGCTTATCCTAGGTATTCTATACAAACTTTTGAATTCTGGAAAGATGAAAGATGCCCATGAGATAGCAGCACTCAGATACCAAGTCCTGCTAACAGCAGGCAGATTGCTTGTGTACATGAAAAAAACCAAGGAACATGGAACTCAAAACTAGTGCTTAATAAAAGGCTTTAAAGTCACTAGATTCCTTAGGGATCACAGGCAAAGAAGGGCTCCCCTATGGGAAAGGACCTACAAGAATCTGAGAAAGACTGAGTGCATATAAAATACTTGAAGAATTTTTAAAAATAAATAAGTCTATGGACAAACTAGAACAGTTTGAACTTCTATTAATCCCAAAACAGGAATAATCTGATATACTTCCAAACCTCACCATGCAGTCCACTTTATCTTTACAGCTATTATTTAACATGTAATCCTTATTTCAGGCAGAGAAAAACAAAGCCCATTAAGGTGCAGAACTTCATGCACACGTTAAAAACCAATTTTTCGCGGTCATTCCTCACGTTTCAGATTTACCCGGTGTGTGGCAAACACTGCAACAACAGTATGTACTTTAACATTTTTGCAGCTGCTAGCTAGATTCTGCGTCACCCTGCACATTTGAAAGGATTCCATGCTCACATTATCGGAAGATTAAGCTTCATCTTCGTGTCATATTAAAACGAACATCATCCTATTTCAGCTGCTCAAGAATCCCTCTGCAAACGAGCTTTCCAGGCATCGGGTGTGACAAGACAGAACTTCTCCACTTCAGTTATGTCTAAATAATTGAATTGTGCAAACAACTGGAGTATAATAAAAGAATGCAGTCAGGATGTTTATACAATTATCAACTAATATTGCTAAAACTTTTGTCTTAACTAGATTGTGAAAAACCACACAGCAAAACCGTGTGTTTGCACATATAACCTGCCTTAGCTCCAAGTGAGTGTAGGTCATTGTATATTTATGAAGCCTTAGCTAGAAGAAGAGCAATGTGAAGCCTAGAGCTTCTGTCAATCAACCTAAACCAGCCATACATATGACTTCTGCCAAGCGCCACATTTTTAGACAAGGATTTGCTTTTGAACATCTCCAGATTCCACCATACTAAAATCACACTACCCTGCAATGTGGGGCGTGGGTATGGGGGTAGAAGGGAGCGGGGGCTGACTAATGTGGCGGATGTTCTAAGCTCATTTTAGCATGAGATTATCAACTGAATTCATCCCTCTCATAGTTTTTTCAAAAATCGTATTTTAATTTGTCTGTAGTCTGAAGAGTTTCAGTTTTTCCCACTCACTCACAAACCTAAAACCAGCACTATTTCCAAAGCATGGAGAAAAAAATTTAATGAAACAAGATGTATGTATATAAAGACTCTGATACAAGACATCTAACAAAAATAAAACAAAAAAAGAGAGCGGGAATACGGAAACAGACAGCAATACTTATATTTACATTATATTAAGAGAATAAATTTAATCAAATATAACATCTCACTTGGATTTTCAGGCAAACCTTCAGAAAGAGGGGTTTTTACAGTAAAGATGGAATCAGAGTAAAAATAAATTTTCTGTTTTAGACAGTAGTGGATATGACCCTTTTGTCGCAAGATGCTTTCAGAGATTACCCAAAACCAGACTGATTAGAAAGCTTCCCAAGTGCTGACTGTACATTGCTCTGGCAAAAGCAGTTCAAAAGCAAAGCCTGTATTTCCCCCAGCTTCACCATTCATGAGTTCATCAGCATCATGAATTAGCACAGGGGCAAGTAATTATACCAGTTTTATCAATGAATTTTAGTGAAGTAGTAATCATACACCTATGTGAATCCCACTGCTCTGTCCAACACCTTCAAGTCCACAAAGAAACCTTCCCCATTGTTCCATTTTAGAATGAAATTGGAATTTTAAGACATAAGCAATCTCAAGACGCTCACATTCCCAGTGCAGGTGCAAACACAAGACCCATCACACTATAACCCATTTACTTTTTCAAAGAGATGCAGAAGAGTTTCTCTGTAGCATTTAAAATAAATAATTTCCCACTGCTCCTAAAGATAGGTCAGCGATGGAGGGAGAAGGTGTACTAAATTCTCAACAATACATTCGTAGGTTGAGGTGCACTGAAAACCGGAAGATTAGCCAATCAGTCTATGTATGGATACTCTCATGAGGTCAGAACACACGGATTTAAAACACAATCCCCTGTACAAAAGCCAACATCTTTCAGTCTTATTTGTGATTTCCATGGATCAGCAGCTATGAGGGCAACAAGAACAGTTAAATGTTTAAGAAACCTCCACCGAATACGATTAGCCAAAGGAGCCGAAACTTCACCTGGATTAACTGTACCATTTTTTTTCCCCGACATCGAAGGCAACAGAGCTGTAGATCTTACGTATGGACGGAAGGTTTAAGTCTAGGACAACACACGGTAGGCATTTAACACAGATAGCAGCAAAGTAACTTTTTGTCTGTTTGGGGGTTGGAGCTTTTTTTTCGCTTTTTTCTGAAAGCAAGAAAGTGCTTCAGAGCTGTGGAAAAGCGAGCAGGATCAAAACTCCTCATGGACATTACGTGCATAGTCCATAAGCTTGCTGCCTGTGAAGTATTCACTGTATTTCAGGATCTCCTCCAGCTCTAAGTGATGGTTTTGATTTTCATCTGCTACCGCTATCATTTGCTTCGCTTCATTTAGGGCATTGTATTCATTCATAGGATCCATATATTCCTACAAGAAGAAAGAAAAGTTCCAATCACTAAGCATGTATTTCCACACATCACAATTATGAACCTTAGCTCTGTGTAAGCTTCAGCAATTACGGGACCAACATAAGGCATCCCAAAACGAACATGTCATGGAATTTTTAAACAGGCTTTCATCTATCTCCTAGTTATTTTTGCACTCACTGTTCCCTCAGCTGTTCTAGCAGTAAATCCAGATTTACTCAGCTTATGCCAGTGTCTAGAATAAAATATTTTTGACATTTTGGTTGCAAACTAAACTCACTATCAAATCCAGTAGTATCTTGTGAAGAAATATCAATTCAAAATCAGTAAGTGGCACACCACCAGTCTGTATGACCTGAACTTTCTTGTTTCTGGGGAGAATCTGTCTAGAACGTTTTCGATTCAGAACTTTCTTGTTCCATTTTAAACCACCAGGCAGACATTACAGAGGTCAGAAGTCTCAGAAACAAAGCATTGTGCTCCTTCATCTAACTTGAAACAGCCAAAGTTTTCAAGCAGCACGCTTCAGTTCATGACGCAGAAGGCACGATTATCTTCAGTTTCTTCCCAGATGTGACATGTACGTGCGCCTATGCGTGTACACGTACACGGAGACTTCAGAGACGGCTATTTTTAAAGAAAATTCTCAGTAGAAAGGCTATTGATTTTGTTTATGCCACAATATAGCTGTTTATCCATACTGCCACTATTGTTCATACCCACATATTTGCATGCTGAGAAGGTTAGGAACGTTAACATATATTCTGCCTCGGGGAAAAAACAACATTTTAGAGGTTGTCCTTTCACACTGCCTATGCTGCAGTTTGAATTCTGCTAGTCAAAGTACATTCTTGCATCCAGAAAGGAAAAAAAAAAGCCAAAAATCAGCCGTGAGCCTCTTCCACTGGCCACGAAATCACCACAAACATAGCGTGCAAAGTACTTCAGGATGTTCGGTTAGACCCTTTGCAGACAGAATTACTAGAAGTAAGCTTTACTTCTGCAAAAAGAAGTCCAAAAAGGCCAAAGACTAGAATCCACACTTGAAAATATTTTATTTTATTTTTGTTTAAAGAAAAACACTCAAAGACATGAAATCTCTGCTATTTTCTAGGCTACCAGGGCCGCAGGGGCTTTTTTTTTGTGTTTTTATGTTGGTTCTTTTTTAAATGAATAAGTAGGTTGCCAGTTACTCCTTTTGCAACTGAAAGTATGACTCATAGGCCCGTTCACCAGTGCGTCTAATGAAGTCTGTGACTTGCTTTCATGCCCTCCATATCCATAGAAGCATCCGTGTGACAAAAAACCCTAAAAGCATACCTATGAATAACAGCTACGTTAGGAAAACTCCCCCTCCTCTTTAACAAAAAGCATAACATGCTGGCTACAAGCACTACAGAACACTATAAACCAAAGTTTTGCAAAGCAGACACACACCCCCCCACACTGTTAATTCAAATATTTTTGGACTTCATAAGTCTCTAAAGCAGTTTCAATCCTGTATTTAAAAAACAACTGTTGGTTTTAAAAACACCAGAACTAACTATTTGAGGAAGACTTACCTCCAGCTCTTCCATTGTGACAATACCATCATGGCTAGCATCAATGACCTCCTCAAATTCCTTCTTTCTGTCTTTTACCCAGTCATCATCAATATCTTGAGCCTGTTGGTTCTCCACAGTACCAACAGGCAACGAAATGAACTCTGAAAGGGTAAGTTTCTTATCTCCGTCTTGATCTACAACAGAAGTACATACTAACTGAAAAGAATTTGCTTAAGGCCCATTAAAAATGAGAAATTCCTTCATGTTAGAGATGTCATTGCTACAGTCTGTCTGGTTTCAGCAGTCCACAATCCTGACTCTAGCAGAGAAGAATAGTTACCATTTATGCCTTTGGTTGGTTGAAAACTCTCTGTATTAGTACACACACAATGGTTTAGAAAGATAACAAACATACACTCATCAATACACTTCAACAAAAAGAACGTTTCTGGACCTGAAGGACACACCAGGTGGCAAGCTGGGCTTTTCCTTTTTAATTGTTGTTTATTTTTTCAACAATCTACTGCAACAGACATTTTCTTACAGCTCTACCCACTCTCCCCTTCTATTAGCATTCAGGTAAATTAATCTTCATTAAAAACTGTACCGGACTTGTTCTCTGTCTGTGCATCTCACACACTCAAGTATCACTAGAAATGCTTCATATTTAATTAAGCTAGTAACTAGCAAAGTCACAGTTCTCTTCTGTTTTTTTTTAATCCAGGTGTTCAAGTTTTAAATATGCATCACTACTGCGTCAACAGAAAAACATGTGTGCCAATACTTACGAATTTAAAAAAATACAGTATTTTCTTAGAAAACTTAACCATTTATTTCCACTTTTATGAGGGCACGTCACGATTCTTACATGGTTGCTGTACTGGGGAAGTACAAAGCAATTCATGCGCTCCTCACAGAACACTCACGTCAACATATTTCACTGTTCATCAAACCTTTTCTACTATGGCTACAGTGACCCTACAACACAGCAGCACTTCAGCAAGAAGCAGTGTCAGCTGATTTCTTTGTATGAACTACTCAGAATGTCTCACTAACATATGATGTCGTGCTGTTCTTTAACTATCAGAGACTAAATTTAGACAAGAGATAGACAACTCCATAGAGATGCCAGGGTTTTTTCTTACTCATCACATTAGAAGATGTGTAGAACAGAGCAAGATGTGACAACAGTTCAGATTGACCCAGGACAGTGTAATGACCTAACAACGTCTTCCCAGTAAAATGGTTTGCAAGTAAACAACTCCCAAGAAACGTGTTTGAAACGGCATACCCAAATCTCGGATGATTTCTTTCACCATGAACTTCAGCATCCCTCTGCTATGCTCTGGATGAAGAAAGGACAAGAATTCTTGTTCATTCAACAGTAGATCAGGAGGTGGGTTGTCAGCTTGGTACCACCGATCCTTCAGGTTATCTAAAACTTCCTGTGCTAAAAATGTAAGAAAAAGACGCTATCATGTTCAAGCTATTTTTAGTTCTTAAAGTATACTTTCCCCTGTTACTCAATTGTTTAAACAAGGATGACCTTATTTTATAGTTCACCTCCCAGGGAGAGCAGGTGCTGAGGGTAAACAAAGTTCAGTTAGTTTCACCTAGTTCATGCTGAAACAGTAGAAAAGATCCTTTCACCCTAGATAAGATTCTTTAACCAAGCAACTGAACTGAAATTTGGAGATGAAAATAAAGGCTTAGCTATGCCTGTATCAACATGTCCATGGATCAAGTGAAAAGTATTGTCCTACCAGTATTGTTAGCTGGTTCTGGTAGGAGGTATGAATAATTCAACTTCAGTCAGTACCTGTTCTCTTTTCTTATTTTCATATTTTGAAGCCGACTACCAAGAGAAACCTTTAACCTGCCTGCATACCAGTAGCACTTTTCTTCTGAATGAACAATTTTCGTTTTCTACTTCAACCTGGTCCTGCACGTGTTACAACACAACTTTTTATTATTTCAACTTGGCATTTCTTAATACGTTATCTAAACCAAAACCAGTTGTATTGTTGTTTTGAACTTGGCTTAGGTATGTTCAAGCTCAAAGGATTTGAGTTAACAAAATGGTACAGCGATGTGCCACAAAGTGATGATCAAATCATACATACTGCACATGGTTTTAAGTGCAGAGGTTTTTTTCTCCAGCCACGACGCAATTCCAGACAGCACCCTCACCCCTTACAAAACTACATGTATTAATTAAGCTTAAGAATTGCATTAAACAGATTATAAAAAAGGAAAATCAAAGCCTAGCATTTACAGCAACCCATATATTTCAATGGACAGCTGTTCCTTACAAAGCATCTAACTGAAAAGGCAGAATAAGCAAAGACATAAAGCAGAGGACTAGGAAACCTATGAAGAGACTTTTTTCCCCGTCTCCGTTCCTCCCTTCTTCCTTAACCCTGTCAAAGGCTCAGAACTTAAAAGAATCGCCTACCCAGAAAGAACTTATCCTTAGTCTCAAGATACATCATCCAGTATTTCAGCCTAAAAATGTGATTTGTTGGAACTATGACAGCTTTGAGAGTAGCTCTACAAAAGGAAGTTTGGAAATATCAAGAACAAATGCTACACAGAGCACCAAAAAATTATTTTAGTTTTCAGTTACTTAAGGATACTCGCACTTGTTACCCCTTCTACCTTGTCTATTGTGTAACAGAAAGCATTCTGACTTCAGACCTAAACCCTGCATGGTTTAGTTATCACTAAAACTTAATACAGGGAAATACTTTTGCTGCAAGCAGCAAACGCAAGTTGAAGTACACGTGTACGAACAGACACATCAGCACCAAAAATCACTTCACACTTTTACTTCTTTCATTACACCTTACACCATGCAGACAAGCACTTTTTAAGTGAATTTCTCCTAAACTCAACTGAGAACCATAATTTGGACATGGGTTTCCGCTAAAACCCTGCATCTGGTTTGAAGAAAAAAAAACCACCCTGCGACACACAACATGATTATGCGTACCTAGTGGTCCTGAAGATAACCAAACAGGAAAAAAAACACCTGTATAGAGTATGTTTTTCTGGTGTAGGCATTTTCTAAATGACACACTGGGAAAAAGTACTGCCTGTAGCACAATCTCCTATCTGCAAAGTACATTAACAAACAGATCTGAAGCATTTGCTTTTCACAGGTTTTCAAAATGCTCTGAAAGACTACAGTCTTCAGATAATAAACTGTCTTAAATAACTCCTGCATGCTTTTCATTGCTGAGTAACAGGAGGGCAAAAAATAGCCCCAAAGCCAACAGTCACATTTACATTTCTGAATTTCTAGTTGGAATGAAGAGTTAAGTCTTCAGGGAATGTTTTTTTGTGAAGAGTAAAGAAATCCTTCAGGGTCTTAATATGAATCTCAGGGCAAGTTTGTAAATGCAAGTTTTAGTTCCATCAAGGACACAAAGTAAACACAGAATAATCACTTGCTTATGGTTTTCCAGTGTAGCCAACCCCAAACGCTGGAAGTCACAAGTCAATCACCTTTTGCCTACCTTTCATACTCAGTCTTAAATGAAATTCAACTGCCAGTTATCAGTTGAAACTGTCGTCATCTGCATAAGTTAAATAAAGCTGTGTCCCTAGTTTTGGCCTGGTATCCAAACTGTGGCATGCTTCTGCGCAAGAGTCAGAACAAGCCTTAAGATCCACACGTTCAGGTATTTTTTATTATACAGACCGAAAAAGAGTACTTTTACACTGCACGAGAGTATGAAAATACGTTTTGCGTATCATCGTCAAGAAGCGGTAGATAACTCATTTGATTTTCCCAAACAGGGCTTCTTCTTACCTAGGTAGACAAATGATTATGTACACACTTCCCTTATTCAGCAAATCTTTTATCTGATGAGCATTCCTGTAAACTGTAGTTAACCACACTGCCAGAGAACACACTGCACAGGTGCTTTCCCTGTCATAAAACTCAAAGGCCTATTTGCATTTTAGTTGCTTTTTGATAAATGGAAAATATAACATAACCCACTTTTAAATGACTAATTCCTGCAAGGAAAGACTAAGGCTTTGTATTTTACTTCACAGTCAAATTAAACACTTTTAGATGAAGGGGTGCAGGGAGATTACTCTGTTAATAGTTGCCATGTTTATGTCAAGCCAGATTCAAATGCAAATTTCAAAATACTGAAGATCAATCTCACTAACTTAAACAATCAATCTCTCTCCATAGAGAATTTAGATGACACAATTGTTAAGCAACCATCGGCTATTAACTTCTAGTATACTTGCTGTGCCTAGGCAAGTGCCTATTTAAACACAGCCCTGTGTGGTAGTACATACACGCCTCCTCAATTTTACAACAGGTATCGTGTATAGAAGCTACTTTTCATTTGGAGCAAAAGGGGACCTGGTTCCCACATTAACAATACCACGGTCTGACAAATTTTAGCAGGCTGTTAAACATAACTAACTGAAAACTATTCAAACAGGCAGTAACAAATAAGCAACCAAGATTTTTTTAGTGTACAAAAGTGTTGTGAAGGCAGATTTCAGTTGGAGAGAAATCTAGTGTTTCTGTTCTGTGACTTGCACTTTCTTGTGTAGAAGCAGAGAACTAAAACATTCATCTTGTATTAAGAAAATATAAGGGTTTAGAAAAGTAAAAGTAAAGCCTACACACAACAACGGTCTGCACTTACTTTCTTCATCTATTTTCAACTCTTCATTGTTTTTGATCTTCTCTGCGATCTCTTTTTCATTAAAGCCCTTACTTGCCAAAAATTTGATCTTATATTCGTCCCAGGACACATGGCCTGTAAGAAAGAGCCACATGTCAGACATGACAGAGTATGCTTAAAAAACAAACTTTTGTTCTCATTACTTAAAACAGCGTGTGCTAAAATCTTTTGGTTCAGCACTAACCATCACACCAAGCTATGAAAACGATCACCTGATTCACTTTTATATTTCCTTCGACCAGATGGGCCTTGTGAAAACAACCTATTTATGTCACCGTCCTCACCCCAGCCCTGGCAGAGCCACTTGTTACAACCTCCTATGACTGCCAAGTG
This sequence comes from Rhynochetos jubatus, assembly GCA_027574665.1. Classification (NCBI taxonomy): domain Eukaryota; kingdom Metazoa; phylum Chordata; class Aves; order Eurypygiformes; family Rhynochetidae; genus Rhynochetos; species Rhynochetos jubatus. Next base: position 7,129,898 of record CM050669.1, read on the forward strand.
AAGTAACACAGCAGTCAACACAACTTCAACACTGACTGCAGCACATCACTACTTTGCTCCATTGTCTTCTACAGGGATCAGAGCTGTTGTGATTACATGCAGTCCAAAGGAACTTGGATTTTGTCACAGCACATCTGTAGAGCCAACCGTAGGTTTGGCTATTAGCAACTGACTTCATAGGTCACCAGGAGATGGAGGAATCGTTCATCTTACCATCACCATCAGGGTCCACAGCTCGGAAGTGCATTTTGTTCTCTTCCACAGCTTCCTGGAAATGTTCATCTGTCTTTTCCATGATCCAGCGCTGCATCTCTTTTGCACTTATCTTTTTATCATTATTTACATCCACCCTATGGATGAATAGCAGACAAGATTGAGATTTGGGGATTGTGGGAGGGAGAAGTGGTATATTTTTAAATTCTAAATTAATTACTTTATTTAACACAAACAAACAGAGGTTGCTACAGAAAGAGTGTGTTTGTAACCCTTTCTGACCATTTGTTCAATTTCAAACTACAGACTAAACAAATAGCAAGTTAGCCATTTATTTAATAATTAAGATTAAGCAACTACAACATCTAGGTTACTACTCAGTGAAAAACATTCAGCCATACTTCACTTTGCTGTAAATTAACTCATTTCAATATTATGTTTTTATGTACATTTTTAAAATAGTGGAAAGCACAAATACATCACTTGGCATATGAGCTCATTTTCTGTTGGTTCAGAATTGTCAACTGCCAGCTGCTGCACACTTTCACTGCTTTGAAAAATTCTGTCTCTAACATTCTCTCAAATCATCCACTCCAATTTATCTTTCCAAATCCTTTTTACCTTGATCTTCCAAGATCTCTGAAGTTTATTGCTTGCCTGCCTAGATCACATCACAACTGCCGTGACCATTGAGAACAATGAAAATGTAACGTGAAAAACCTTGGCGCAAGGACTTTCAAAATGCTTAACACTTTGTAGTACTTGTAAGTGGGGAAAAAAACAAACAAACCAAGTTTCCTCTATTATACCTTGATCTGTGAAATACATTATAGCTGAGTTATCAGGCTCACTTTGCTTTGTCAAAGGATATGTCTGTCCTCAATGCTACTGACCTATTTAGCTACAAAACTAAACTTTTCTACCTAAAATTATCAGTCAGTTTTAACTGATAATTAGTGGGTAATTAGAATAATCCACTGTTCTCCTTAATTTATTACCAATACTGTTTTATTGCATTAAGATACACTGTCATACCATCAATTCCATTAATGCTTATTTAATTAAAATGTTAACATAAAAATTACAGTTCAGAAAAACAAATACAGAAACCCTAACACATCACTTTAAGGGGGTTTTTCTAAGCATATCATTAAACATTTATTCAAAAAAAGATATGAAAGTATTTAAAACTAAAAAAACATCGGTAACATTTACAACACTAACATAAGACTCCATTTAAAGCATACCAAAACCACTCTTGTTCAAATAAATAAAAAAAAAAAAATCCCAGCAAAGAAAAACACAACAAAAAAATGCAGCTTGACTGGCTTTTTTATCTGCTTGTATCGCTGTCTTAACAGTACTGAAATGTTATCACTGAAACTCAAGTTATTAGATGTGATTTGCCTTTAAATGTCAACTAAATGTTAAAAGCTCAAGCCAAACAACAACCCTAGTACCTAATCTTCTGCAATAACTGTATTCATAAATGGAGCATTAGTGGTTTTAAATACTGTATCACACCTTTCCACACAGCAGAGGCTCAGCATCAGCAACTCTGCAGCATCAATGGCAAGATCAGTAGAACGGTTGTGTTTCACTCATGCCACCTTGCACTTATCGAGTGAACAAATGTGGGGTTTGAGATGGAACAGGTACTATCAAAAATGAGGAGGGAAAACAAAGCATTTTCCCCTCCACACTTATCACTCACATTTTGTTAGATCAAAGCCACCAAGCTCACTACTTCCAAGTTATATTTTCCATCTAAATCATGTTGTAACTAGGAAGAAAGGCAACAAACATCCCATCGATTGCTTTTCTAGCTCATGAAAGCCCACCTTTGTTCTGCTACCACAGAAATTTACATTTCATTATTAAATTGCTCTTATCTCAGCCCACGAGTTTCCTTGTCTTTTCCTCACATCCTCCTCCTCCACTGGTGATGGGGGGGTGGGAGGTGAGCGAGCAGCCGCGTGGCACTTAGTTTCTGTCTGGGATTAAATCACAGCAGATGTGATAAATAACAGTAGTATTACTACACTTCAGTAACGGGCAGCACCAGACATAAGAGGTCTTTGTAACGTCTAAGTTCAAGGTTAACACTTCACTGACTATCCAAACTATGTTTCATTATCTAGTCACAGCCTAAATGTTAATACTACCTTTGATTAAGAAACAACAGCAAACTTTGTAGGATAATTGCTCATTTTTCCTTAACAAAAGCCGCATTGAATACAGATGTCAAGCCTGGAAGAACAGGTTTTAAACACCTCAGGCCAGTTTCTCAACCACAAGCCATTAAAAATCAGATTTTTGGGGCCACCTTTCAGAAGATCCACATCTGAAAGTATTATCAGTAAGTATTGGCCACTCAGGTTTTCAGATCCATGCTTTCACGTTCCTAATGACAACGCAGGCCAAGGTACTGGGGGGGAAGAGGGGAGGGAGCAGGAATGCAGTTCCCTGAGCACCCAATGCATCTCACTTAAAAGTTGGTTTCTGTTTCATCCAAATAATGAAAAGCAGAACCAGAAAATAATTCTTAATAACAGAAACTGAAGCAAAGCTTCATGGCAGGAGGTATGCAAAATTTATGAGATGCATATTTAAACGTACAGGTTAGGAAAAACACAAATCAGGGTGCACACACTACTTAAAACATTCCAATGGCATCCAGCATAAACAGTTTTCTTAACCAAATAATTCAAATCTGTAATCTAAACCAAAGATATCAAAATAGAAAAGCTTAAAACGCCCCCTCTCCTCATTCCTTATTCTACCTGCTGTTGTCCAACATCTGCTGTCGTTACTAGGATAGTCCCGTCACAGACAACACGCACCAGCAGGACTGAAGAGCGCGTTAGGCTACGAGACAAACCTGAAATCAAGAAAGTGGGCATGGATCCTGCCCTGTGTGCAGTCTGAACACAGCCAGCCACAGCTGTAAAGCCTGGGAGTTACGCTTACATTCATCGTGGGATTCAGAAGTTCTGCTCTAGGAAGTGATAAACAAGGCGAGGGGAAGAAAAACAAACACCACCCTCTGTACATGGCAGTAGTTAAGAGCAGGTGTATTTAAGCCTGTGACCTGATGAATGACCACCAAGATTTTAATTTTTAAATCACAGGGCTGCCGCTAAGTCACTGAAAACGTCAGCAAAATGCAAATGCTAGAAGGATACCCCCGTGAGTTTGAGAGGTGAGTAACTCCATCACCACAGAAACACCCCGATAGAAAGTCACACCCATTACATTCTTCTCTACTTGAATTTGTCAGCTTTGGTCAGCACACGTAATTTAATTTACAAGGTGACTGACCCTCAGAAGCAATGCTCACCGAACTGAGTTCTGCTGTACGAGGCCACTGATTTAGCAAAATCAGCGTCACCATATACACACTTGATTGCTTTCAATATCCTTCCTTTCCCTTCCATCAACACCCACCTACACAAGCCGAACTACACCATACAGCTGAAGGATCTTCTATCTATTCCAGGCTAATTTAAACTATTTACACTGAGACTACAGCAAACGGGGCTTTTTGCACCTAGGAGAAGTACAAGAAGAAAGGGTGTCAAGTCAGCCCCCCTCACAGGTCTTCTTGGCCTGACGACTTACCCTTGGCAGGGAATGATGAAGACTGTAACGATGCACCCAGGATTTTCGGCACTGTGCCCTAACTTCACGGGGCAAAGTGGAAGCACTAGTTAACCTGCAACAAACCACTTCTGGAGACAAGTAAGGCTTGTCCTCCCAGTAAAGGATGACTTCAGGAACTGAAATGCCACTTCTTTCAGTCACACATAGCTTGCTTGCCTAGAAAAAACACTTTGGGGTGCTTTTCCATGTCTCAACTTGATTTTCAGTAACCCTATTAGACAATAATGTGTGCTGTGAATTGATCACATCATACTGGCATGCTGCAGACCCTCAACTGTCATTAATTAAAAACACACTCTGTGCTTTCTTTAGATCTTCAAAGAAAATATTTCCAAAGCATCCGGAAGCCTGTGACTTACCATCTTTTCACAGAAGCTCACAGTATTACTCTTTTAGTCAGCCTTTAAGACCGTCTAGAAAGCAACCCAATTCCTCAAAACGCTTTTCTTCATTTCTAATCCGATCATCTGACGGAATGTAATTTTAAGTAAGTATCTGAGCGAACTTCATCATGAATCCAATTGCTTTAAGCTTCCTAAGACAACCTCTTTCATAACACACCGGCAGAAATGAACACAGTTGGCAATTTGTGAATGACAATTTACTAACCGCCAGCTGAATGTTTCCCATAAACACATAGCAATAAAGAAAGTGAAACCTTCTAAGCACAATCTTAATATTTGCATATATCCTAACAATGAAGTGAGTGGTCTGAATAGCAGCCATGGTAATAAAAGTATTCTGCTCTAAACGAAAAAGGTACTCTGGTTTGCCTGTTTGCTTTAGCTGCCTTTACTCAGAACGTCAGGAAAAAGAAATGAAAAATCAAATGTTAATATTGATATTTTTCCCCGTTAATGAAAAGTTTGCAGGAAAAAAAAGCTGTTAAGCCTTCTCATGTTGTCTCAAGCATATGTGCACCCCCACACCATCATCACCATTAAGAGCACCAATGTAATTTAAGCTGTTGTGATAAAATGAATCCTCAGTGCCAATAAAGCCAATTGCGCCGCCTAGTGCTCAGAAGCGCGCACTGCTTTTGATTCCCATTCTGGTTACCGACCTCCAGACCTCTGACAGTTTATCAGCTGAAAGAAACCTCATCTAGCACAAGTGCTTTATACAAGGGAAACCGCTTTAAGTGAAGATTCTTACACGAAGCCAAGAGCTGGATGAAGTTCTCCAAAAGGCTACAAAAGAAAGATTTAATCTTTTCATTTTCCTGTTTCATTCTCATTCTGTCTAAATTCTGAGGAGCTAAACGTTTTAACAAACTGCTACCTTCATCAAGAAAGCGGTCATAACAATTTCTGAAATCTTGGTATATGCAGTTAGGCATAATTATTTAACCTTCCTGTATTTCATTTGAAACACTCAAGTTTCAGACACTTAGCACCTATTACAAAGATTTATGAACAGAAAGCAAGTGTTAGTTTGTTTACCACAATGTTACCCGATTATATGTCCCTTTTCTTCCCTTCTGGCACTACTACTGTCTTTTCAGTGGTTTTCCTCTGCAGTTATTCGCAGAAATATGTCTTCTAGGCCAGGCTGGATGAGGCTTGGAGCAACCTGGGCTAGTGGAGGGTGTCCCTGCCCATGGCAGGGGGTGGGACTGGGTGGGTTTTAAGGTCCCTTCCCACCCAAACCATTCTATGGTTCTATGAAATTACAATAGAAACAAAACCAAAATCCATATGGAATATGAGACTAAGCAATAAATAGGAAACTTGGATTGCCAAACCCAAACTTCATAGTAAGGCAACAGACCATACTACTGCTAAAACAAAACTGGAACAAACTCTCACCCTCCCAATTCATTGCATGCACATCCTACCACTAAGGAAGCCCTTCCTTACTAATTCCTTGACCTAATATGCAAGTGTGGTTGATTTTTCACTGAGCCAGGAAACCAGAAAAAAAAAGTAATATTAATTTTCATACCTTGAGGTACTATATAGGGTTTTTTCACAAAGAAACACTATGTTTTTTCATAAATTTTACTAGACCACGGCACCAATCCTGTATGCTGATCGTGACTCTCAACACACGCATTCTTATTCCCAAGACTAGTTTACACACGTATGTTAACACCTGAATAACATGAATACAGTGCTTCTAGTACGATGCTTTCCCCCTCATCATTACAGTTTTTAAATGCTACAGAAAAATTGGCAAATGTTACTCTGAAGAGCAAAGGAAGTTGCTACCTTGTTCCTAGTAATGTACAGAACTCACTTTGAAAAGATGGCCATGAGCTTCTTCCTATTTTTTCTGGGTTCTGTATCTTCCTCAAACTCTTCCATTTCTTTTCCTAGAAAAACTTCTTGATGAAATTCCTTGTTAAGATGTCCATCCATCTCCATTTTGACCCCGTTCAAGTGATCTGGGGGCAAGATCTCATTCTCATCTTTACTGTCAGCTGGCTTTTCCTTGAGGACCGAATTATTTGCAGGCCTTGCATAAACATCCATTAGAAGGAATACGAACAGAAGAGACAAATACAGAGATCCCAAACTGCAGAGAAAGGCCTGTCTTGACATCATTTTTACCTTTTTATTAAATACTGTGAATGGATTAAATTATCTAAAAAGAAAAAGGAAAAAATACACGTAAATTAAACTCTACAACATTATGCCATTAATAAAATGTCTCCAATTCAGAGGAACCTGCACACACACACAAGTATTTGTGGTGAAAAAACAGTCTGTTACATAATAATAAACACACGACAAGAAATTAATCTGTCAGTTTTCAGCCTGCACAACTGTAACCTCTGCCAAAGGACTTTGGACAATAACATCCTTTAAATGGTCTAGTTCTGCTCTGACAACCACCTTCAGGTGTCATGGCATGTGCTGACCCGACAGCTGAAACCCAAGCGTTTCCTGAGAAGCCAACCCAGCCCACGAAGCACTCTCTCTAAACGTGCGGCCCAAGCTCAGCAGTGGCAATACCCCTAACACCAGCACGGCCACGCAGCACAAGAGTTTACCGGAGATCTCACCACACCACCTCTTTAGGAAAGCGGGAAGACACAGAGGTCTTTCCAAAGAGGTGACTGAAGGAAACGCGATTACAAACGCCACCACATCAAGCGGAGTCGGACACGCACAGGAAACAGCCGGCAGGAAAAGCAACCCCAGGGGCGGACCTTCAGCACCTGCTCGCTGGTGCGTGAAAATCCCTGCCACATACGAGTTCGCAGACCGAAGGCACAGTAAAAAGGACCACAGCCCGACAGACAGAGCGCCGAGGAGCACAAAACCCACACACCCACGAGGCACACCAGAGCCCCGGGCACAGAGTACCGGCCAGGCCTGCAGCAGGAGTCCCGGGCCACGCAGCACGGGGTAACTCGCCACCGGAGAGGCGGAGCCCGGCCGGGGCTGCCCTGCCTGACTCGGAGGGCAGTAGCGGTCTCGACCCCTCTCTAGAAAGGCCCACGCGCACTCACCGAGAGCTGCGGGGCGCTCACAGCGCCCCTTCCCTGCAGGAGGGGGACACAGCCTCCGAGAACCCTGACAGGCCACGGCTCCCTCAGGCCTCGCTGCCCCTCGCCCCGCTCCACCAGTCCCGGTGCGGGCCGCGGCAGCGACTCACGGAAGGACGTCAGACGGCGCGCAGGACCCCCAGCCCGCTCCCGCCCCCAAGCACGGGCGGAAGGAGGTGACTGGGCGGAGCGAGCCCTGCGTAGGAACGTGGTGACGCACTGCGTGCGTGGCGGGAGCGGCCATCTTGGAGTAGGGCAGAAGGGCGGCCTGCTCCGCTTGCTGCAACCATTTTCCTTTACAGCGGCTCCTGCCGCACCCGCCGCAGGTGTCAGCGCGCTGCGGTTGCCGTGGCCCATTCAAGAGGGCGGGCAAAACTCCGGGTGCTAAAAAATTTGAACGTCTTTGCTCAAGTGCTCTTCCTTACCTCAATTAATTCACAAGGCTATGTGCTCTACTGCGCCCCGACGATGCACCAAAGCTTCCATTAGGGCTGGAAGCACGGCCAGCCGAGGCGCAGGCCATCCCTGGGCTGAAACGGCACTTGCCGGTGCTTCCCTCGCCGCGACCCAAAACGGCGGCAGGCGCGGCGCGCCCGGAACCAAACAAGGCACGCGTCTGGGCCTCGCGTGCCCTATTGAAAAATGGCGGCCGCAAGGCGACGCCGTGTGCGGTCAGGTGACGCAGAGCGCGGCCACTCCTACCCCGGCCCCCGCCCGGTAGGCGGAGGGCGAAGCGGCGTCTGCTGCGCACACCGAGCCCGCGGCGGAGGCCCAGCAGGTAAGGGCAGGGTTAGAGCCGCTCCTGCTCCCGGTCTGAGCCGGCGCTGGCCCGAGCAGCGGGGGAAAAAGGCAGAAAGGAGACATGAAACCACCTTTGAGAGACGGCGAAGCGCGGTGAGCGTTCCCAGAGGAATCTTGTCCTTTCTCGGCAGCCGTAAGCCCTTCTAACCCCCCCTCCCCCCGGGGGCGGAACTCGTGCTGTTCCCGCCTAAATCTTGAGGGGCGGGGCCTCGGGGCCCGGCAGGGAAGGGGGGGGCTGCGGCCGGGGCCCGCTCGCCCCGCGGCCATGAAGCTGCTGCGCCTGCTGTGCCGCCACAAGACGGCCCTGGGCCTAGGCGGCCTGTCGCTCTTCGCCGTGGTCCTGCTTTACCTGGCCAAGTGCACCTCCGAGGGCCTCCGACCTCTGCCAGCTCCCCGCGGGCTCCCGCACAACCAGCCGGCGGCCCCGCTGCCGCGGGGTGCCAGGGGGCCGCATCCGCCGGCAGCCCCGCCACCCTCTGCCGAGCAGACTGCCTTCCTGGCTGTGCTCATCACGAGCGGCCCCAAGTACAGCGAACGTCGCAGCATCATCCGCAGCACGTGGCTCTCGGCCGCCGGGCACCCTCCGCACGATGACGTCTGGAGCCGCTTTGTGATCGGCACGGCTGGGCTCGGGGCAGAGGAGCTTCGTAGCCTGGAGCTAGAGCAGAGCCGGCACAGAGACCTCCTCCTTCTGCCAGAGCTGCGGGATTCCTACGAGAACCTGACTGCTAAAGTGCTGGCCACATACGTCTGGCTGGATCTGCACCTGGACTTCCAGTTTGCGCTGAAGGCTGATGACGACACCTTCGTACGCTTGGATGTGCTGGTGGAAGAGCTGAGAGCCAAGGAGCCGCGTCGGCTCTATTGGGGCTTCTTCTCCGGCCGCGGTCGAGTCAAATCTGGTGGCAAATGGAAAGAGAGCACCTGGGTGCTCTGTGACTACTATCTACCATATGCTCTGGGTGGTGGTTACGTGATTTCTGCAGATCTGGTGCACTATTTGCGTCTTAGCAGAGATTACCTGAACATGTGGCAGAGTGAAGATGTTTCCCTGGGGGTGTGGCTGGCTCCCATTGATGTGAAGAGAGTGCACGACCCTCGTTTTGACACTGAGTATAAGTCACGAGGTTGCAACAATAAGTACATAGTAACTCATAAGCAAAGCATCGAGGACATGCTGGAAAAGCACCAGACCCTGGCTAAAGAAGGAAAGCTCTGTAAGGAGGAGGTTAAGCTCCGGCTTTCCTACATGTATGATTGGGGAGTGCCTCCTTCACAGTGTTGCCAAAGGAAGGATGGCATCCCGTGAAACACCAAGGAAGGAAAAGGCAGAACGTTGATGGACTCTCTGAGCTTGGTTACTGTTACTTGGGGAGAAACCCAGTAACTAGGGCTTAAAAATTACTCAAAAGATTTTGCACGACATATTATGTCACGATCAATGAAACCCTGAAACTCCTAAGAGCTACTGACGTGGCATGATGTAGAGATGTCTAAAAAAAAAAGTACGGATGTCAAAAAACATGGAAAGGCTCATGACATGACTGAAGGTAAATAATGTGTTGCAAAACATGGATAGTACAGAAAATTTGGGGGAGATAACTTGGATGCAAAGTTGGTGGAAGATTTTTAACAGATTCTAAGATTTATTCGCTAAAGATCATGGCAGACCTTTATGCTATCTATAAGATTGTGAAACTAGCATCTGCTGTTTGTTTCTTGGCAAGGAACAAGTGTCAGTTTGGCAAGGTTTGAAGATCCTAATGGGGCCGCAAATCATGTGCTCTTGCCAGTGGGAACAGGTGGCTGGTTATTGACACAAGCAGGCAACTAAAGGGAACAATTTTACCTGGGATATTCATGTTAGGGGAGGGAGAGACGGTTCTTTGGTGTGTGCTCCAGTTTACAAGAATGGAATTATTAGGCCTTCTGTGTTACTTGTCTCTAAGCTTTTTCTTGTTTTAAAGACATGTACATAAATTATCTGGCAGCTATGGAGTAAGTCAGTATTTAGACAGGTGGAACAGTTATGGTATTTGACAGATATAGAATATATTATCTTATTTTGGGGGAAGACAGTTACGCTACCAAGCTAGCCTTCAGTTGTTAGGCATAGGTGTTGCTCTTGGCTTATCCTCCAAACACACTGTGTGTGAAGAAATATTTCCCCTCCCAACAGGAAGTAATCTTACTGACTACTACAAAGTCAGGTATTGTAGGCTTCAGATTTATATTGTTCTGGATTACTTCTGTGAAATGTATATAAATGGGATCAGATCAGTGGAAGCTATTCAGAGTTCGAACAAGATTGCCCTAACTTGGGTCCCTCGGCTAAGAAAGTAAACCCTGTATGTAGTCAAGAGAAATAGGTTCCCCCACTCCTGAATTCCTGTTTGAGGACAACCTTCTCTTTTCAGGACATATATCGCAGGAGACTAATCCTCCAACAGTCACATTTAGGTGCCGAACCTAGACTGTGTGAATTCCCTCCTCCTCTCGCACAGTACTTTTTAGTGGAACTAAAAATAATTTTACAGGAGTTCTACATTAATTGCTGAAGTGATATGTCAGTAAACAGGAATACGTCCCTTAGTCCTGTCTACGCTACAAACGAGCCTGGTACTGGCAGAGCTTGTCAGCATCAGATGCAGTACTGAACAGTAAATGCAGACAGGGCGTTCTTGGCTGTAGAACTGGTCACACAGTTTCACCACGTGATTTATCTTTGAACCTTTAGGTCAGCCTGTAATTCAAACATTTTTGAAGGGCAGGTACTCTAACACACTTTCTTCCAAGTACAGAGCTACTGGCTCCCAGTAGCCTTCGTTAGCTACAGATCTTTCAGCAAAAGCAGAGGTTTTACTTTTATGCCCAAAGGGCATTCTTAATTATCAGTTTTACTGTTTGTTGCACACTGCACTTTCATACAATTTCATTTCCGCCTCTCCCTAGGTCAGTGTCTGTTCCCACCTGCAGGAAGAGACAAACTGGAAAAAAAACCAAAAAAGGCACCAATATCTCTGTAATTTTGCTTATTAAATTAGCAAGTTAGCAATTCCTACCAAAGGAATCAAGTAATGGGGGGTTTTTTGCTATTCTTCTCGTTCTGATTAAATTATTGAGGATTAAGAAGTCTTCTGCAGAGGATGATAATTCTCTATTTTGAAAATTTGAACAGATCTTTGACTTCCTTCTAAAACAAAGTTAAGATACTGAAGTTATTTCAGCATGTGCCCATTCTAATGCATGCTTATGTATTGACAGAGAAGCAGGTGTGCTTTCCAGCAAGGTGTGCTGTTCCAAACCAGGAATTTAACAAGACTACAGGAAATGTAAATTGGTTTTCACATTTTAAAAACCATCCATTTCCCATCTGGGGTTCACTAGTGTTATGTGTATATATGCGATTAAATGCTTGTAATGTGAGTATTTATTTATAATTATTGAAAAATGTATCATGTATAGGAAAACTAAGATAGCTAAATGTCATTTAAAATTTGTTTAAGGAGGTACTGTAACGTCCATGAGAATTACATATCAAGCAGTACTTGAATTTTCGGTGTACAAGCCATTATTTGAAGTACTGGCATCTGAGCTGCCGATCAGAAGTCTGCTGCATGTCTCTCAAGCTAGTAAGAATGTACTGTTTATTAATTTCTGTCAAGAGCTGCGTTCACGGAAGTCGTTCGCATTGTTGACTTTGACTGTCCCTACCCACAACTCCCATCCTCACCCCCCTCTGCGTGTACTGCCTCCACGCTTGCAAGATGAAGCTCGGAAATTACGGTGACCAACTCTTACGTTCTTGATACCTGGATCTGGTTAATGTTATTTTCAGTAATCAACACACCTCTCTGTGTCGCATGAGTGAGTCCCTGAAGTTTTAAAACTTCAATTTTCAGTCCAAAATTCACTTTTGAGCCCATCTTTTCTAAAGCGAAATACAAAGCCCATTTTGAGCAAGATGTGTATTGACTATTTTAAGAGTAGCTATCAACAGATATCTTTGAGACCTTCTCAGGACCAGGTTCCATATTTCCTGACATCATCTCAAAGGTCTACTATGTGATGTTTTATACTTGAAAACCATGATGTAATCTTTATCTCACTTGAAAGTCAGGGGGAGGAGTCTGACTTCAGTGGGTCCAGCATCTGGGAGGATGCTGAAGTGCTGGTGAGAAGCAAGCAGCTTTTGGTCTTTACAGCAGGTACATTGGAGTGGGAAGTTGTGTTATGGGCCTCAGTGACAACAAAGTTAGTCAGGAATTTTGTTTTGTAGCCATCCTTAGTGGCAATAGGTTAATGATGTGTTTGGCATTTTCTTTTTTAAGGAGTGTTTCTGCTGGTTTCCAAGTTTTCTCTTCATAAATACTTTGCATTTTTAGTGTTACTATTAGTATGGGGAAAAATTCCCACCTCAGCTTTTCCAGGTATCAGTGTGTTACACACTAAGTGAGGCAGCTGTGTCGGGTCTGTAAGTTTATGTTGGCATGCATTCAGGACTACCCTTGAGCTGATCTGTAACACTATTGGGCTTTTTGTTAGCATTTACGGGTGGGGTTTTTTAAATTATTGTTTAAATCAGGCATTTAACATTCGACCAGAGTGAATAGATACCATAGAGAAAGTAATTATTCATGATGTGTCCTCTCTGTCATCATACCTAAGGCTTGATACTGAAATATTTAAAGCTAACACTGGCATAAACACAACTAGAAAGAATATTTTATTTTCCAGTGATTAAGTTATGTGCAACAGGACTTAATTACTTTATTGTGTAAAAATAAGTAGCTAGAACATTAATTGCTTGTCCTGGTTTAGCCTAAGTGGGATGGGGGAGAGGATAGGGGGAAAAAAACCTCTTGGGTTGAAATAAAAATGGTTTAATAGGAGAATAAAGGAAGAGGAAATAATAATAATACTATTACTGATAAAGGAATATACAAAACAAAGTGATGTGCAGTGCGATAATTGCTCATCACCTGGTGATCGATAGCCCATCCCCCAGCAGTCATTCCCTCCCCCTGCTCAAATCCAGTTGTATATCCTGAGCATGACATACGGTAGGGAATATCCTTTTGGCCAGCTTGGGTCAGCTGGCCTGGCTGTGGCCAACCCCCCACCTTCTTGTGCCCCTCTGCACTGGCAGAGCATGCGAAGATGAAAAGCCCTTGACTTTGTATAAGCACTACAGCTACTTAGCGACAGCTACAAACCATCAGGACGTTATCAACGTTATTCTCATACTAAATCCGAAACACAGAATTAACTATCCCAGCCAGAACCAGGACATTGCCCTACTAAACAAACAGCCAGCTCCACTTAAAAAACACTCAAGCTTCCAAAAATTCCTATAGTCAGTTCAAGATTCAAAGAAAACTAAACCCAACTTAGAAGTTACTACTGCTGTAACTGAGCACTTTTCTGTATGTCTAGCCTTGTTCGTGTGAAGTTTGCTCAAACACGCACAGCTTGTGTCACACCTTTGACAAATGTTACATTTTCTGTAGCTGAAATGCCTCATTTTCAGTATTTAAATTCGTATTTCGTATCTGTTATTAATATTTAGGGGGCCAAGGGGTTAGCTTTGCAGACTTGGTTAAAAGCCCAGCAGCGTGGGAAGGTGATTAAGAGTTGCACTTGTGTTGGTTTCTGTTCAGCTCCAGCATCACAGTTGAAATCCGTTTTCGGTATTCCCGTGTGCTCGACAAACCGTCAGCACCTACGCTACTACATGTTTTATTTAGAACACTGCCTGCAGGACTCAAATCTGTTGCTACGTGTACCTGTGTAGGATATGCCTTTACCTTGGAACTGGAACTACTTTATGCTAACATAGTATGCCAGTTACTGCTTTCTAATCCAGACTATTTAGATAATGCCTAGTAAAACTTGGGTCAGCCTGTGACTTCCAGCCTGCCGAAGCTGAAGGATACTACATAAGTGTGCCTTTATGAAACAGGATTAACGTGGGGTACTGTGCTGGGTATGTTTTAAACAGTTACATGAAATTGCACATTTTTTGCAGCCACGCAACTTTACCGTTTTGGGGGTGGGGTGTGGCCCAGTTTGTTTGCTCAGCATTTCTATAGGGAATGAACTGCTAGAAACCTGAAGCTGTCTGTGACGATGAAAACTCCCGGTAACTGCGTAAGCATACTGTACATGTATTTATGTCCTTTCATGTATGCCTTTATTGGCCAAAGGATCTGTGTGCTGTGATTTTTAATAAAAGACTTTTGCTGTATAAGTGATTACTTGTTCTACACAAGATAAGCAGGGTTATTTTCACTTGATTGTGCCACTGAGAGCCACAGAGCATTGGCTCGGTCTCAAGCACAAAAATGCTTCAGTTCATGTCAGCAGTAATGGCTGTTGAGCATGCCAGAACCCTGAAGTAGCGAGTGGCCTCGAAGGCATGCCACTGGATTGCACAGACATACGCAAGTGCGTGTACCTGTTCATCCTAATTTTAGGTTGTGAGCAATGTAAGGGCATGGCTTCAGCTGTAATGCAGTCAGGAAAATGGGTTTCTCTCACTAAAAAGTGTATTGATTCTGGTGTTGGCTAAGAAGTATTTTAAGCAGTTAGACATCGATAAACTCCATTGGCTATAGTCCTCTTTCATGTTAAAAATGCCAAAACACCAGCAACATTGTGACAAAGAACTGAAAATATTTTCAGTATAACATCTGTTCAAATCATTACAACACTTCAAGCAGTTTGAATAGCACTAACTGTGCTGATGAAGTAGCTACTCCATTCGGTTTAAAGTGAGTGCGGTTTTGCTGCTGCTTCTGCCAAAACCTTGGAAGTATATTTTGGGCTCTAGCCCAGAGCAACATCTCTGTTTTTAGCTAAATAAACCAATCTATTTGGACCCAGAAGCACAAGCTGACTCTGAGTAAAACCAAGGTGTTACTTTTGATCAGAAGCCGCCTGGTTCTCGCTAGCAACTCTCCAATTACACATTAAGATTTTTCTTAGAGGTGTTTGCAATAAGGTACGCTTGGTCAGAAAGCCAACAGTAATTTTCCCTTTCAATACCACGATCTGAAAGTGTCACAGTCACCTCTGACACGTGGCTTTGGCAAGTTCAATACATTGCTAGCTGTATTGATTAGTTCCGAAGTGGAGAACAAAAGGTACACTGCTTACCTCGCCCCTAATGAGCGTTTAACTCCTCTGCTCAGTGATGTTTGTATTGTGTTTGTACTGTATTTGCTGAGGAAAAGGCACAGAGGAGTAATAATAAAACCACTTCTCCAGTGCATTAGTAATTTAAAAACACTAAGGTCTGATGAAGATGTATTTAAACTGCAATTAAGATTGTTCCTGAAAATCATCACCAAGAAAACTCCAGACCAAAGGACAGTTTAGAAAGCTGACATGGGTTTACTGCAATGCTGGGTGCATGGGGGATATCTCACACAGATTCAGAGTGGCCGGGGTTGGCAGGGCCCTCTAGAGGTCATCTAGTCCAACCCCCTGCCAGAGCAGGATCACCCAGAGCAGATCCCACAGGAACAAGGCCAGGGGCTTTGGGAAGTCTCCAGGGAAGGAGACTCCCTCCCTCTCTGGACAGCCTGTCCCAGGGCTCTGTCACCCTCACAGGGCAGAAAGGTTTCCCCATGTTCAGGCTGAACCTTCTGTTTTCCAGTTTATGGCCACTGCCCCTCGTCCTGTCACTGGGCACCCCTGAGCAGAGCCTGGCCCCTCCCCCTGATACCCCCCCTTTAGGTACTGGTCAGCATTGATAAGATCCCCCCTCAGCCTCCTCCAAGGACACACACCAAACAGGGTTCTTTGTGCTGTATTTATACACAAAACTTTCAGGATTAGTAATTTTCCAAGTCCACCCCCTTGACAATGATTGGTTACTGATTTACATACAATTATAATACTGCTGACACATTATTTCCACATGCTCAGGGGAAGGGTCTTCGCCTGGGCATGGATCTTTTGACCCGTGGGCATGATTTTTAGTATTACAATGAGCTTTTAATGAGCAAGGTTTGCAAAAAAGACAAGATTTTTAAGCACCTGCTGATTAACCAAAACAATGTTTAGCTTACAAGGACACTGCTGAGGTACTAATGAGCATGTACCCTCACGCTTTTGATAAGCGAGGAGGCCAGCTCTTGTTATCAAACCTTCCAAACCTTGAGTTTTCCTGCTAAATTGCAAGTTTTCTTGCAATGTGCACCGAGCATCGCCAAAACAGCTTAACACACAGAAAACATCTTGACTGCTGTATGATTCCAAGAGTTAACCTTTGACACACACCACAAACATCTGGCCTGTGTGTAATACTGCTGTCTCATTCTAAAAGTTAACCTGCAACGATTGCAACGCAGTAGTTTTGCTGCTCTTTCACTGAAATCAAAGACACCTCAGGGTCTACATACCTAGAAATTCACGCTAAGGGTGCATCTAACCTCTAACATCAGCACATCTTGAGATGATTATTTGTACTTTGCCACTCTGCTGAAGCCTATGAGGAACACAAGCCTTTTACAAGTGTCCAGGTGTCATACCTGATGTTCTTTCTGCAGAATAAGGTACTGTGTACATGAAAAGCTATATCCAAGTAGTTTAATTGGGGAAAGGAAGTGCCTGGTGTGTCCAGAGTATCATTCCCGTGAAGCAGAAGGCAGTAGGAGCATTCACATTTAGAGAAACTGGTGCTCCGTTTCACGCACACAGTAGAATTCAGAACCGTGGTAAGCCAATTAGTAAGATTTGTGTCTTGTAAGATACTTAGAGTTCTGGTACTAGGTAAACACATGCACGTTCATTTTGAGAAGAGAAGTGCAAGTCTGAAAATCCTCATCTACAGAGGCTGGAACAAGGAAGTATTTCAGTGCTCTGGAATTTTTTAGACAAGCCAAGTGGCCATACGGAGCAGGGGGTTTGGATTCCATGCTTCCACCCTGGCCTGTAAGCCATAATTAAACTTTCGTACTCGCCTCATTCCAGCAGCAGTGGTATTGAGTGTTCATTAAAATCAGCAAAGCACTACGATTGCCAAATAATGCGTGCAGTCTCCTCTCCTACTGGAACAGTAAGTCCAACGTTAAATCAAGTTAAAGAACTGTTGTCAATGACAAACACCAGTTAAGCTTTAAAAACCCCCTTGAACAGGGTTCTAACCTGTCCTCATTAGTACCCTTGGGTACACTCTGTAGAGCTGGAGGCCAATAAATATAAATCAGCAGATCCCTTCTTACTTCTATTCATGTTGCAACTTTGTACTGAAGTTGTTTCAGTTATTTTTTACAATTAGAGTATTTGAAAAACAAGACATCACTAACGGCTTAAATACATGCCACGTACCATGTTACAATATCGAGAAAAGTTATTTTGTAGGTACATGCAAGATACTGAAAAATCCAAAGGACTTAACATAGTTAATACATCCACCTGCAACCAGAGAAGCACTTTATGTGCGTTGGTTCTGCTCTAGCCATGGCAGGGACATTGGTCCGCTAATTATCAGAGTACAGAGAAGAGAAGAATCTGTTTTAAACAAGACAACAAGACAGTTATCTCAATTTG
Source organism: Rhynochetos jubatus (assembly GCA_027574665.1). Lineage (NCBI taxonomy): Eukaryota > Metazoa > Chordata > Aves > Eurypygiformes > Rhynochetidae > Rhynochetos > Rhynochetos jubatus. Next base: position 7,147,626 of record CM050669.1, read on the forward strand.
GCTCATCACGTACCTCAGGGTTGCCCCTTTTTTTCTGGGCTACCACTGTAAATGCCCCATATTACAGCTATCTCATCAGATGCAGCACCATTTTAAAGCCTCTGTCACCAGTAGTGCTTCTGCTCCCCAGCAGCTTCTAAGGTAGGAGAAAACCAGAGCCACAAAGATGATGCTGGATTCTCCTCCCAGTTTAGTCTTAATCTGTACTGGTCATATCTACTGAAGGGTCGCACTCAGCGTGCAACACCAAACGCTCAAGATGGGTTTTCAGAGAAGTAAGAAAGTTTTTGGTTTTTAAACCCATAAGACAGGACTCTGGAACAGACAAACAATACATTAGCTCTCCTCTAAGTCCAAATTAACCCACTTTACAACAGCCCAACTGTTCAGAGACCATGTGAGAGCCAAAACAAGCCTTTCCACTCATCGACCTTACCTCTTTCCCAGGACGATTGCAAACAAAACCCATTTACCTGATGTGACTTCTACAGGATGTTTCCCATTATCACAGCCCAAAGACTCCACACCAACAAAACAAAAAAAAAAAAAAAAAAGACCCTACAGAGCTCTTCTTGCTGCTTTTATAAAGCCCAGTTGGTCCTCACCTTATTACTGGCCTCAGGGAATCAGCTGGGAAGCAACAAACCAGCCACAGGTGAGGATTAGGCCCAATTATTTTAAAGGGACATCTCCACGTGGGTATTATCCACCTGTTTTCTCTGACACAACTAAAATGTGTATTCAGGTTTTTTAAAAATTCATTTTCAGCCAAATTAAAATTTTTCACATAATTATAATGAGCTCACTTCTTTTAGCATCTTCTCTAGAAAGATTTAAAATAAGACTTTTTTTTTTTTTCCCCCATAAATAATTCAAAATAAGTTTTACATTTGTTATGGGAGAGGACCGTTGAAGCAAGACAGGATCTTTGGTACCCTCCAGTTTTCCTGTTTACTTGCCCTATACAATTCAGTCACTAGATGTCACCATGTGCCTTTGGGAGCACATAACGGGCTGTGTTCCTCGGTAAAACACAGGCTCAAAGCAGGATCCTCAGCAGTGTCGACAGGCAGTTTATGGCTGCAATCTAGCTACGTTCTCCAATAAGTATCTGCTGTTTAACACAGGCTCACAGGGGTGATGGGGGAGAAAGAGAAAACAGATTTCCAACTCAGAAATGTAATTCTGAAGGAATTATTGAGGATGGAGCCGACATATTGTTCCATGTAATTGATTGATAATGCATACTGAGATTTTAAAGACAAACTTCTGTAGAAACCCACAAAGCCCCCAAAAATGGAGAAAGCAAATTAACTAAAAATGATGAGCCATGTTTTGGTCAGTATGATAGTGAAGTTCAGACACCATTTGGGAACTGTAATAACTTGGGATTATAGAAAGAAAACTAACTGCCTGTTATGGAAAAAAAATGCAGCTATGAAATGCCAAAATCTTTGGATGACTTTTCCTTGCCTATGTATGTTTGTGGTAAAACTAGCCAAAAATTTTACATCAAAGGACTTTGTTGTTGGGGGGGGGAGAGGGTTGACAGGTGGAAGAGAAACAGCTTTTCAATTAATTGGACATTATTTATAGAACAAGACAAAACAAACCGAAGCTCCCAGTCCCCGTGCTCCTCCACCTCACACAATCAAGTTTTTCTGTGGGTTCATCGGCTGAAAATACAAATTATTTGAGTTGTCAAATGTAGTTTTCTTAAGGGAAACCCTCCCCCAAAATATTCAAAGGAGAATTTGATTCCAAAAATTATGTATGACCCCTTCTTGAACTTTCAGGTTGATTAAACCATATGTAGAAATGAGACCTATTAAAAATTTTCAACACACTGATCAAATCTAGGAGCTTCTCAGGTGAGTCTTTTCTGGGATAGGGAACTAATTACTCATTATCTTTAATTAAAACATTCACCTGGCATTTAGGGAGTGTTAAAAGAATTTTGAAAAAGCAGTGTTAAGGAATGAGCTACCAATACTTATGTGTTATTGCAGGGGAAATAAGTATTTGCTCTGAGTCAAATTCCAAACTCCTTATCAATTCTGAACAGCACCCACTCAGTAAAACAATTCCCCTCTGAATGCAACAGCACTTCCAGGGAAATACTGAGCAATTCCAAGAATCAGGCCCTGCTCCTGACTTGCCTAGACTATTGCTTAGATATGTGAACTCTACCAGACAAAGCAGAGCCTTGGTGGGGTTCCACACCATGTCCCAACGTGGCTCTAGCACTGCTGAGGGCCCTGCTCAGATCAGCCAGCGTTTCTGTCCATGCAGGAATTTGTCTTGGTGGGTATGGAGTGGTACAGCTCTGGCCTCATTCCTGCACTGCTGTCAAGCTGTCATAGCCTTACGCCTTTATAGGCAGGTCACAAACATTGCATAAATCCAAACTTCACCCATTCTTTCCACAGTCTCCTCTTTTTTTTTTTTTTTATTATTTGTTTCAATGAAAACATGGAAAAAATGTGGAAAAAATCTAGACACTGATTCATGTTTTGATGAAAACACGAAAAGCCACAAGCCCGCCAATCCACCCCCTGCTGCCCACTATTTGATGATCGCTCTGGCCCTCATTTCTGGAGACGCCAAGGCAATCACCTCTGCCCAACATGCTTTAGCAAGTTGGCAAGGAGGCTGAAGAACATCTAGCCGTTTAAGGCCATAAGCCCCACCTTCCGGTGGCCCATGTCATTCCCTGCTTTCCTTGAGAGTCAAGATCCAGGGAATGTGAGTCCTGTTAGAGCATCTGTTTATTTTCCAAGCAGCAGGCTGATGTGCAGCATTGAAATCTCAAGTGCTGGGCCAGCAGAGATGTTCCACACAAAGAGCCTCTGGTGCGAAGTGCACCATACGCAAGCAGCAGAGGGGACTGGAAAATTAATAACGCTGCCTTTTGTAAATAACAGAAGAGGTTGTTGTTGTTGCCAGTGATCAATTGATTTGGGACAGTGCCAAATGGCTCCAGTTGGCTTTGAAGCATCACAGCACAAGACACTGCAAAAACATTTATCCAGAACAGATCCTAGCCACAAGAGTTACAAATATTTACTTTATATGTTTACTTTAGGGAAGGGCTCAAGCCAGAGATAGTAGATCTTGATTGCAAACATACCAGCAATTGAGGTGCTAAGAACTGGAGTTTTGGGTCTAATCTTTCTGATCTTATCTTGTCTAATATATTTGTCTTTTCTTTCCATGCCTTGACCTCGATAAAACAAGTGTTCTACGCGCTGGAAAACCACCCCTCTGAATGTGCCTTGCTGAGCTTCAGGCCTGAATCTCTGGCTCAATTGAGCTCAAGGAGGCCAGGAGCTAACCCAGACTTAATTTTAGTATCTTCTGTAGTTCTTAGATGTTTACACACTGCGCACTTGTGTGCACACTTTTCTCAGCTGTCTCTGCCCTAATTTGCAGCTAGTTTCTCATAGCCCCTAGCAAGTGGCTTCTCTGTGAATGTTAGTGTCCCTTCCTAAAAACAAACATTGTGGAGTTTGGCTGCAAAGGACTGGAAGAGAATCTTCAGCCACACAGGGACTTTCCCAAATATGAGGTGCTGTGCACAAGAAGTTAGGCAAGTTACAGCTATTGTGACTTTCTTATTCCTAATCCCTGCCTTGATCAGCCCTCCTGGCTAGTGAAATGGTCAGTGGGGTTTATCTTTCTTTCTCTGACTTGCCTTCTAGCATACTGTTCTGCAAAGTTTTTCAGGGTGGTGGGTCACTCTCCAGCTTCTTCTTGCCCTATAGCAGGGAGTAATGAATTGCTCACCGTGGCAGTGGAACGCTGCAGAGAGACAGAGAGGAGAGATTCTCTCAAGGAGACATGACTGAATGGAGAAAGGGAGCCCTAGCAAGAGGCACTGGGAAACGGGAGAAGAGCTACAGGCGATGTGTTGTGAACGGGAAGGACAGGCTGCACTCCACACCTTTAGAATTAAAGGGTCGGGTTAGCCAGCTCCTTAACCAGGTGCTGGAAGATGCAGTTAGTCCTGGAACCTTCTCTCTCCTGAAAGTGCAAAGTCAGATCTCCTTTTCGCTGCTGGAACTGGTGCTGAGCCATGGTTAATGCAGCCTGCAAAGCTGGTCACTTTTTCATTATAAAGGAAGAACTGACCAATTAAGTGTAGTCAGGACACCTGGAGCCTGCCATCAGATTAGTCTTTAGCCATGGGCAGGTCTGCCGAACCATGGTCTGCAATGCCCTGAGTCCTTAATGTGCTGTTTATCCATTATCCCAACAGAATCCAGTGGAAATAGTTCTTAAAATGAAACTAATAACTACTCCGTGCCTCAGTTTCTCCCCTGGTAAATTGATAACAACATTACCTCTTCTCAGGACACTGTGAAGCAAAGCATGGCTGGACTTAGGGAAGTGCCTGATTATCTTACACTTTGTAAAAGTCCAGTCTGGCTCCTGAAAAGCTTCATCAAAGCAAAACCCATAGCTGGAAGGTTTATGAGGACAGGGAGAGGGGTAAGAAAACAATAACCAAGATCTAATTTCTTAGGAGTAAGAGATAGTCCCGGGAGGATATAATTGAAGTCTCTAATAGCTGCAGATAAGATCAGACTGAGTTACTATTTTCAGCCAGTCTCAGACATCAGGACTGGAGTCACTGAAATAAATTCTAAAACCTGAGACAAATGAAATACAGCGATCAGGAAGTTGCAAGGTCCCAAAGAATGAGAGACAGCAAGAAATACATAAATATTGCAACTGTGTAGAATCAGCCCCTGGGCAGGGATGTCCTCTCCCAGTTGTCCTAAGCACTGGGGTCATTAAAGAAGAGACGTATGCCTGTTTGGGGAAGGACTGAGATGAAAAGAAGGAGCTTGCAGGGGTAAAATGACCTTGATCTTAATTCCAGCTGTGCAAGCAGGACTTTATCCTCATTACAGTGTACCAGCAGCAGCCCTCTGCTCCATTTGCTTTTGGAAAACCACAAAACATCTGGAGCCATGTGTAGCCCAGGGAGTTGCCCTGGGGTGGTGATGGGTAGGAGGCTGTAGAAGTGGGAAGTGCCTGAGTGTAGTCAGTGTTTCCCAGCTGGGGACCTGATCACCATGAGCTATACAGGTAACTTCAAAGATCACCAGGGTGAAATCTAGTGAGACTAGGAGGGGTCAATTTTGCATTTTCATAACAGAGAGATGCTATGCCCAGAGAAGTTGTGGATCCAACATCCCACGAAGTGTTCAAGGCCAGGCTGGATGAGGCTTGGAGCAACCTGATCTAGTGGAAGGCATCCCTGCCTAGGGCAGGGGCGTTGGAACTAGATGATCTTTAAGGTCCCTTCCAACCCAAACCATTTTATGATTCTACGGTGGGATTGGGAGTGGGCAAGAATTTTGTTTGTTTGGCTGGGAAGAGGTACTTACCCCAGGAAGAAAAAAGAAGGCTGGTGACTAAAGGCAATGTGAACTCAGAAACCCACTTCCTATGTTATGTGCGATTCCTGGGTGCTACACAGCACCCCGCCACCCACAAATCATGCAAATGGGTGACCTGGTTTGGGCATTCCTTCTTCTACTTCGTTTGGTGCGTTGATCACCCGTCATAGTTGCCTTGACCTGACCATAGCCCTATAAATACTTGTCTGAGGATCCCAGAACATACTCCCTGCACTACCAAGGAAGTGGGGTATGCCTTCAGCTGTCTCTTTCCAAACACAAGCTACTAAGGAGCAATATGGTTGAGGGCCCAGGGAGCTGGTCTTGTTTAGCCTGGAGAAGAAAAGGCAGGAGGAGGCTAATATCAAGCTTGCAGTACCTGTGAGAAGTTGGCAAGAAAATGTTTAGAGATCCAGGCTCTTCACACTGGTGTATGGCAGGGCAAGAGACAATGGGCACATTGAAAGAAGAGCGGTTCAAAAGGGATTAAATATTTTTTTCATCATGCAAACAGTCAATTATTGGAACAGCTTGTCCAGAGAGGCTGTGCAGTCTCCAGCTATGGAGGTTTTCAAAACCAAACTGGATAAAGCCCTGAATAACCTGGTCTACCTGCAAAGATGACCCCACTTGGAGCAGTAGGTTGGGCAAGAGACCTCCAGAGGTCTCTTTCAATGTTAATTATCCTAGGATTGACAGCAAGTCTGCCTCCACTCATCCTTGGCATGTGTAGAGATCAGCCTTAGCCAAGACACATAACAAATGAGAGGTTACATCACCAGGCAGGGGAATGCTTGGGAAACGTCCCATCACTTGCCTTGCATCAGTCCTACATCAGCTCGTGCAGAGAGCACCCCACCCAATCCATGTGGATCTGTTCATTCCCTACCTCTGACAGCTTGTTTATTCAAAAGCATTTGGCTCTCGATGCCTTGCAGATGAAACGAGATCAAAGGCCCTAGTTTCCTTTCCTCCCACGGCATTCCCCTTCCATGTTCAGACTAAGGTTCATATTGACCAGGAATTTCTTCACGGCATAGGAAGTGGAGTTTTGAAGAACCCCTAGCAAAAGAATAGGCACAAACCAGGAGCAAGTTGGAAGTTGCTACAGATTCCTTGATTTGGAAATCATAAGAGGCTGAGTTAGCAGCAGTTGGGAGTAAGATTATTCAGTCAAGAAAAAAGACAGTTTCAGAGATGGTACTAAAGAGGTAGAAAGCTAGTTGGAAGGGTCCTTGCAGCCAGGATTAGAAGTGCTAGGCCGTTTCTTCTAGGAACACTAGGAGCCAAAGGGAGCTACTTCCATTTAGCTCAGATACTAAATGGGACTCCCATTACCAGAGAACTTCCCAGGCTTGACCTATCCTCGCAGCAGCTCTACTAAAAAGGTTAATGCTATGGATTCATTTCAGAGGGTAGCTGTGGCACAGGGAGACCAAGATGACAACAATACGTCATCCCTTAGATCCAAGCTTGGTCTCCTGTTCTACAAGCTTGACACACGCCAGCTGTCTCAGGAAGACATTATACCCATGTTAGCATCATGCTCAACTGAAGTTAGTCAGCTCAGAGTCCCAGCCCCAGAAAGTTAACAGCCTGCAAGGGACTTGCTGACATTGCTGGTCAGGAGCAAAATCAAAGAGCTGAGCCATGTTTTTTCAGTTCTACCTGGGCCCCCAGGCTGCTGTGGCATCTCTCCTTTGGTTGTACAGCAGCGGCACTGAGTTCTTGAAGTGTCCCAGTGTGCCCATTCCTTGAATTATGCAGAATGTGTTCTTTTTTTTCCTGACTGAAAACAACCTGTGATTCCCTGATGCCTTTCTAAGCAAACACGCAATCTCTTCCCTGTAATCAAAGTTTGTTTATTACATTGCTTCCCCTTTCATGTGAGGCCTATGGCTTTCCATTACTTTTCAGGCATCAATCCCTAATTTCACTTGGCTTTTGTCAGTGAAATGGGCTGGAACACAGAGTCATAAACAACTGGATCAGTAACACTGATGTTTATTTAAAAGGCAGTTATGATTTTTTGGGTTTTTTTTGCTGTCACTTTTTAACTCTTGAAATCTGGCATCTTTGTGCAGAGGTGTTGTTTCCCTCTCTGGCTTTACAGAGCAAGAAACTAAAGGTGGAGAAAACAGGAAAAAAATTGAAGGCTTGTGCAGATGCTGAAGCAATACAGACTTCTACAGGGCAAATGTATTCCAGTACAGGTCTATTGCCTTCTCATTCCTCAGCTCTGCTCTTTGCAAGCAAGAGTCCAACAAATGCCATTTGCTACAATGCCTGCTGCTACATGGCTGCCCCTTTTAGGTGTGGATTAGGGCTGTTGAGTCTATTTTACCTTGGCTGCCTAAGAAAGCTGATGTGCCACCCCTGCCCAGCCCCAGATCAGCTCTGGAGATATGTTAAACACTGCAGCATCCTTCTGATGAACACCTCCTCTTTCTGAAGCTTTCAGATTCGCACAGAACATTTGCTTGTCCTTGGGGAATGTTGGAAAGAAAACAGTGTTGTCGATAACTGTGAATTGCACTAATTGGGATATTTAATACTTGGTTGCAATTGCACTGGTGCTGAAACCATCATACCCTGGCTATAAAAGACCCTAGTGTCAGAAACACAGTAGAGTTTTTCATGCCAGCCGCTGTTCTGGGTTATGGCTCCAGTCTGGCTGCATCGCTCGGTGAAATATGTTATTAGAAAATTAAACCAACAAAGACAATGTTACAGCAATGTTTAGACTGAACCCAACCCACAGAGAGCAAGAGACATTCATCACGGAGCAGGGAATTGCATCCTAGGTCAGCCTAGATGGTCCGTGCTAGGCCTAATCCTGCCGTGGGCTGAGCACCCTCCAGCCCTAAGTGCTTCAGTGAACATGATGGTGCTTAGGATCTCACTCTGCTCCCTGCAGGACTGAGCTCCCCCGAGGCACCACGACCCACACGTGACGATGCCAGCCAAATAGCACTTGCTGACCACAGCAGTTAAACTGGCCCAGCACTCTTTCTTAGGGGATTGAGAGTCCATTTGCTTTCTCTCCTTGCCCCTCTTCCCAGGAACGTGCTGAGACATGGCACCTTTAACAAAGCTCTTTCTACGTGCCCTGTTCTCCATGTGGGGCCAGAAGGAGCCTCTTGCAAGAATGCTGACATAATCCACTGCTTAGAGCCCATTCAAAACAGGGTAACCTTGCCAAGGCCACCAGCAAGCAAGAAACATTTGCTCTTTGCAGGCTGGTCTGAACCCACTTGCTCCTTTCCCAGTGGCCGCCCAGTACTCCCGTACTGGTTTAGCATGGATCTGAACTCACTACTTACTGGCACTTACATGGTGCATCAGACTGTGTGCCATTTGATCAAACTTGTGACACCAGTTTGCCACTCGCTCCAGCTGACACATTGGGCTTTCTCGGCTGAGCCAAAGTGTACTGGAGATGCATGAAATTTCATAATCAGGAGTAAAAGAAATGTTGTCACTCCATAGGCTGGATGAAAATTGATTCTGAAGGATGCGTGTGCTTACTCCAGAGGGCTATTTTTGATAAATAATTTGTTAACAAAGGGAGTTTGGGTGCTGAGGGAATAGATTAGTATTTCCTCTGCCAAGAAGCCTAAGTGATTGATATGCTTTGTGGTCTGACTGATTTTTGAGAAACTCCACTGCATGAAATGAAACCAATTGATTTTTTTCTCCCTTGTACTTACTTCAAGAGCTGTAAAACAACAGAGAGCATGAAAGAGTATCATCTTGCAGTCATCAAACCTAGCATGCCTGTTCCCTCTCAAATTCTACAACGCCACTCAGCCAAACCTTCTGCAGAGGTGGATTCAGAGGCCAAGCCAGAGAACCTTCCAGCAGTAATCTAAACCCCTTCCAGTGGGCTTTATGGGTGAGACAATGACAGGCAGTGTCCTCTGTCTGGTATGGCACTGCTAGCGGGCGCCGTGGTAATGCTCTGATTTATACATTCATTTCCTACTCTCATCTGTGGTTTTGAGTCCCCGGCTCTGTAGCAGCATGCTCTGCACAGGGACACAGGCTCACAGAGGATGGACAGAATAATACTGATGTGTGCAAGCTGTTTATTAAGAGTCCACACCAAAAAAAAAACCAAACTCACAACAAAACACACAACTCGAGCAACCTCTTTTTCTGAGTTGTTGCAGTTGCAAGAGTTCTAGTCAAGGAGCGGACAAGATAACATCTGCCCAACCACAGCAAAGCAGTGGAAGCCCATGGCTGTTGATAAAGTTTCCTAAAAAACCATAAAGCAGTCAGATCCTTCTTGTTAGAATTAATCTCTGCAGTGAGCACAGAAATAAACTCTTCTCATTTCAAAATAAGAGAGAAAGAGGAATGTAAGGGACAGGAATTTGAGCACCGTACAAGAAGCTCAAACAACCAGGCCATGCTGAGAAAGAGGACCCCATAAAATCGTACAGAAGGTTCCCCTGTGCAGCCAGTAGTGCACACTTCTCACATATGAGGGCACTAGTGTGTTTTTAACTGGGAACAGTTTTACTCACGGTTCCAGCTCATAAGCAGATGCGAGGGAATAAAAAATACAGAGGTTTAAATCTGGCCACAGTACAAGAATTCTGTTTGCAAAGACATCCCTTAATGAGCCCCCACTAGGTATGGCAGAAAGGCTCTTCAAAAAGGAGGGATTGTGATTAAAACACCAAGGAGGAGCTAAATCACATTCTGATTTCAGTCTCTGCCATGTATACCTGGAGTCAGACTTGCAAAGTCAGTGGTGTTATTTCAGAACTCACACCAAGGTTGTTGAGAACCAAATGTGGGTCACTGCATTAAGCAGAAATTGGCCCCAAAAATATGCTCCTCTTGACTGAGAGCCAGACAGATTCTGAGGTTGGTCTCAGGGTTTGGTGTCATGTTCAAATCTGGTTCAGAGTCCAAGTCCAGCAGCACTGGAATCTCCTAGATTTCCTAGTCTTAGTACCCCCAGCTCTGGCTGCCCATGTCCAACAGACTGAAACCTCCATACCTGTTGCATTTCTGCCCCCTCTCAGCATTGCTGTAGCAGAATGATGTCTCTGGATTTCCAGTGCTAAGATGCAGGAATGTCCCAGCAATGGCCATGAAAAGGTTAACTAAGCACAGACGGAGGCCAGTGTATGTATCTCTCCACATATCCTCGCCGAGGCAATCCGGATTACTGTTCCTGTGTAAATAAAGCATAGTGAGAGTGGGTGGTCAGCTCCCATCCAATCTGCTATAAAGCATCAATTTTCTGGGCCTGGAAGAACTCCAGCCATGTTGGCCTGATCTGAGCACTGCTAACTGTGCAGCTAATACATAACTGCCACCCCACATTCCCACTTTCAACAGACACCAAGGATTTATCTTTGCATTTATTGTCACCTGCTCCTGAAAGGCCTGATCTGATGAAACTGATAATTAAAGGAATGGAACATTCATTAATTAATCCAAAGCCAATTAATGGAAGGTGGCAGCTGACAAATGCAGCTTCAGAGACAAAAGAAAGGGCCTTATAAAGATAAACTGTAATTTTCATCTCACAATTTTAATAGAATTCCTTTAACTTGTTCACTCTAGCTTTCTCTAGCGTTGCCTGTTATTAATATGGCCACTGTTGTGTTAGGTGCTGAACAGACCCAGAGAAAAAAAATAGCCTCTTCCTATGCAAAATCTGCAAACTAAGGCAACATAAAAGTAACGCACATATACAGAAAAGAAAAACTAATCAAACACTACAACAGTTTTGGCCAGCATGCCAAAAAGTGATCTCAGCACACCATGTCCCTAAACTGCAGCTAAGATTTAAGCATCTCTGCTAAGCAGGGTTTTAATGGAGAATTCGAAGAAGTCAGCAAAGCTTTCCTTCCTTCAGCAGCAACTGAGCTCTGCAGTCTGAGCAGATTTCAAACAAATGAGCAAACCTTCAGGCCATTTCAAAACCAACAGCTCAGAAATTCATAACAAGTCACATCAAGCTAGGAAGACATCTACCCCCCAAAAGAGGCATCTGCTCGGTGTGAGAATCCATAAACAGGAAAGGTTGGATTTGATTTTGATATCTTCTTAAGAGGTACCAGACAGACAGGGCAAGAGCCAGAGCTGCAGCTTCTCTCGGTGCACGGGTACAGTCAAGTGCGCACGAAGCGCACTGCCCCGTGCACACCTACCTGGGCTGCTCTGGGGTTCAGTCACAGAAGCCAACCCCTGCTCTCCGGCTGTTGGTGACAGTTCTCTCAAAACCAATTTCAACACTACCAACATACCACAGTATAATGTAACTACCTGCACTCGGGAAAAAGAAGTCATTTAGGAGGCTATAAATAACATGTTTCCTGGTAAATCCAAGCCTAAGAGTGAAATCGCTGTCCCTCCTACAGACATTCAGCCATTTGGATTAAAAAAAGATGAATCCAAAGGGATTATAGACTGAAATAAACAATGATGTAGCCAGGACACAAAAAATAGCACCTGAGTTCAACATAATTTATCCCCTTGCATAACTCCTCAGTACCTTTGCTTTCTGCCTGAACCTTGACTTTCCCCAGTCACTCCCATTTATTTTTTTATCTGTCTTTAAAAAACCACCAAATTTGTTACACAATGTTCTTTGCTCTTAATTCATCAGAGCTTTTCAAATGTTCTCTTGCTCCAGAGGTTAATGCATTCATCACTTTATAAAGCTCTAACTGAAAACTCAGAAAGCTGAAGGGAAGGTGTTCGAATAGATGCTTGTCTCCTGCAGTATTTGCCCATTTCCTAAACGTGTTTCACTGCTACCAGTGAATTCACTGTCCTGTATGCCTTCTCGTGGCACTATACCATGCTAGTCTGAGGGCAAAGATGATGACACAGACATTATAGAGAATATCAGGGTACTGCACTACCCTCTAGATTATGCAACGTCTCTCATGTACTAAGTCTATTCACCTTGGGTGATAGTACGGCCATTTGCAGGACGCTGTAGCATATACAACAGAGCAATATACTTAAAATCGTTGCTTTAACTTCCAGCAGAAGAACAGATCATCTGGGTTAGCTGAAACCCCAGAATCTTTCCTGGACAACATACTAAGTTGCTTTCTGCCATCTGGTGTCCAGAGACTAAAGGCAGATGTTACAACTAATCAGAGTCTTCCAGATGGTCACTAGCCTCAGGATGTTTGTCTTACAGAATTCTGTAGCCAAGAACCAAAGACCTCTCCTCATAGCCAAAATTCAGCAATATTACTGAGGGAAACACCATCTGTGTGCTCTCACAGGGATTGAGTTAGACCTAACTCATCTGGAAAGAGCACTGTTTGGCATTTGGGAAGCTTCTTATCCTATCAAAAATCTCAAAGTGCTTTGATAACATTAATCAAGCCTCATTAAGCCTCACAAGCACATCTGTAAGGATAATAAGGGTTTCTTCTGCCTCAATCACACAAGAAATACTGAGGCACTGGAAAGCAAAGTGACTTGCCCTGGGCAGGGCTGTTGAGCCTTATGGTATTAACTTGAATGTTGTGATATACTATTAATGCAATATCATCCTTCTGGGGTCTCAAGTCTTCATTTTTGAAGGGTTATAGTAGGCAATGAGGCAAGACTAGACTTTTGATTTTTCCGCTTCAAGTAAATTCATTCTAATCTCATTATCAAGACTTGAAATAAGCATTGTAATGTGTAGCAAACTGCACTGTCTCCAGCATTCTCAAATCTCTGCTGCCTGCTTATTTTGTGGGTCTGATCCACTTGCTAGCTAAGGGATACCTGCTTCCAAAGGAAAAGGGATACAAAGCCAAAATTTGACCCATACTCCTGAGGGATCGTCACAAGGAAATCACTAGTGTACAATCCAATCACAGTTTCTTTCAAAGACGGTGAAGTTGTAGTTTGGCTACTAAGTGTGTACTTGCTAGGAGATGCAGGCACCATGCTCATGGGAAATACTTTATTGCCTCTTTTAAAGTTTGAATCAACTTTATCCATCTTTGTTATTTTCCTTGTAACTCAGATGATCTAAAAATTGCCTAGGCCTCCAGTGTTTACTTTCGAAACAATAGAAAATGACTGGCTCTCAGTCACATATATCCCAAGACTTTTTTCTTAAGTGCAATTAGAGTTCCTTCCACGGCTAATTAAATTCTCCAGTGAATGAAAACAAATTTCCTGGAATGAATATCATCTTGATTCACTTTGGGCAAAGCCAGGCTTACGTGCTTCTCCCACTCTGTTCTCTGAGGGTGTTGGCTACATATCTGAAATCTTCTTGTCAACACATGACAACGCAGGGAAATAGTCTAGGACTGGGATCTGCATGCTCCTTTGCCACAGATTACAAGAAATTGTGTCTACCTTATTCCTCTCCTCTGCTTTATGCAATTTCATAGACTTTTATCATCTCCTTCATTAATTTTTTTTTTTTCCCCAGCAGAACAGTCATAGTTTATTCAACCTCTCTTTACACAATATGGTTCTATACTTCTGACTACACCTCTTAGTCTTTGCTGGACCTTTTCTCTTTCTACTGTATGATTTTAAGCATGAGCATCTGGTTGACTACCACAGTTATGTGAATACACTAGGATATATATGGTAGAAATATGAACCCTTTTCTTATTTACAAAACTCAGGCTTCCAGTTCACTGCATGGATTTCCCCCTTACTAAGACATTTCTACAAACTTCTGTTTCCCCATTAGGAAGAAGCCTATGGTAATAAGCACCGAGTGAAATAAGAAGTCAGAAATACTGTTCTGACAACACTGCATTCCCAACACCTTGCTATTCTGCCACATTTCCCTTCCAAGGAATGTACCAAAGTACCTACCAGGAGTACTAACATCATTTATGAATGCACAGCAGTTGATATTTACTGCTGATACAGCCACGTGTATGGGAGAAATTCGTAGAACTTTGACATTCGTTACTTAGTGCCCACATTTCCCCCAATAACTGCTCAAGAAAATGACACTGGTTTACCTTTAAATGTGGTTTTATGTTCCCAGTGATGGAGGGATGCAGCTTTTTGCATGGTCGCATTCGTTTGGAGAGCAACTTGCTCATAACTTGTTGAAGGCCACCAAGAATCAGTTTACAAGTCACTTTGGATTCAAGTGGGGAAGATTCCTCACAGGGCAGACAAAGGCCCATACCTGGCAAAATTGGCTCCTTTCCTATGCTGTTTCCCTGGCTGTCATCTCCCCTGTGTGTATTTTGTACTGTGTGTTCCCTGGGGCAAGGCAGGCATATACTCTGCATTTGGCAGTAAGGTTAGAGTTAGTCCAAAGGAGACAGTAAATCATTATCATGGTTAGACTGTGAGCAGATGCCTTTGGAGGCCATCCATTTTGAAGGCAAATTCCTTCCCTCTCTGACGTTTGCTTTCCTGTTTATTCCTCTCAAAGCCTCCATAAATGGTACTCAGTTCTCCATCATCTTTTTGACTCTGAACTCTGTGTCCAACTGGCCTCCAGTCATCTCTTGAAGGTAAACACGATCACATTCCCTCATGTGCTGGAAAAGTGCATTCTCCAGACAAATTGTTTTACCACCCAGCTTCCATTGTCCTGTCAGGAAGGAGATTTGGACCATGCACTGAATAATAAGACAGAAGCAAGGTGCCACTTCACAGCTGAACAGAAGCAAGTTTTTCTAGGATGTGGCCTCAGAGGTCATCCTCTGACTACTTTCTCCACATCTACACGATGTCTAGTCCGACAGTTTGTTAGCTTGGGGGTGTGAACTCAGCTCTGTCAGCACATAACTGTTTTACCTGGATGTTTAGGCTATGGCCAGCTAGTTGATGGCTGCATTTCTGTGGAATGAGATATCATTCCTCTTCCATGCTGCACTGAATGATGGTGAAATCCAGGACGTAGGCCGATCTGCTGCACGAAAAGATCACAGAATGGTTGAGGTTGGAAGGGACATCTGGAGTTCATCTGGTACAAACTGCCTGCTCAAGTAGGGCTACTGACCACAACACCCATTCCCCGTCTACCTGTGCCGCTGGTGTGGAGGAGGTGGAGAACTCAGGAGCAAAGCTGAGCCTGTGAAGAAGGGAAGGGAGGGGGAAGTTCTTTTTAAGATCTGATTTTATTTCCCATTATCCTACTCTGACTTGATTGCTAACAAATTACATTACATTGATTTTTTCCCCAAGTCAAGCGTGGTTTTGCCCATGACCATCATGGGTGAGCGATCCCTCCCTGTCCACACCTCAACTCACGAGCATTCCCTTGTATTTTCTCCTCCCCATCCAACCGGGGAGAAGGAACGAGCGAGCGGCCACGTGGGGCTGAGTTGCCAGCTGGACCTAAACCATGGCAACAGTGCTGAGTAGAGGAGGAGGATCACATCCCTGAACCTGCTGACAGTACTTTGTGTAATGCAGCCCAGGATACCATTAGCCTTTTTTGCCACAACAAACACTTTGCAGCCTTCTACCCAAGAAGCACTTGCACCCTGGCAGTGGTTCAGTTACTAATTATACAGTTCCTATTCTACCCACAAAGTTATCTTAAATCAAGAGATTCTTTAGGACTCAAGTATTCTGGCTAGTTTTTATCCAACTTCTTAGATTGAAAGCTGTGGAGTTCAGTTTCAACCAATTACACAGAATATACTCGTGTTTTAAACGAACATTCAATGTCCCACATCATGACATGATGCCAGAGTTTGGAGCTTTGAGGAAAAGCCATTATCTTAGGATAAAAGCCATGAGACTTGTTAGTTCTACAGTTCCACTTCAATTCTGCTGTGAAGATAAAACTGTTTCCTAGACCTTGTGCACACTCTTAGCTTATTGCGGACAATTCTAAGTGTGCTGCACGGGTTTTTGGTTTAAGTTTTAGGGCCAAAACCTTTGTCTTTGTTCTTGGAAACATTTCAGGTACAAACTGAGCTCTGGGTATTCCCAGCTCTTTGCTAAAATGGTGTAAAACAAGCAGACTCTTTTCACCTATGTGTCAGGCAAATACAGAACAGAAATGCTGTGTTAGAAATGGAATGGACATGATCTCATTTTGTAAGACCTGCAATTCCTGAATTACTGTTGTTTGCTTAGTAACGTGGGAGTTGTTATGTGTGAAATTGCAGGTCTACTGAGTCAATTAACTTCATTATGTCATGAAATATTGGCGAATTTGACAGTAAAAGGCTTATTTCATACATTGCCTGATGTTGCCAAGAAGTTAGTTTGTGTGTCTGGTCAAATGCAGGATGCAGAAAGTCTAAGGATGAGAAGACAGCAACTCTACCATCAGCCACCCTTTGACCCACTCAATAGCTTAGCTTCAGGCTCTGCAGAATGGGGGGAACAACCTCTCTGCAGTGTGCAGCATGAACTGGGGATTGAGTACGAGTACTACATGGACGTTGGGGACCAAAGTTGGGGATGTATGGGGACCCATTTCACATTTCAAGAGTGTGCAGATTCTTTGAAAGCAATAGATTCATACCTGCTTATCCCACTGACATCCAGAAAACACATGGGAGCGGTAAGATGATCTTGCAGATCACTCTTTCACTACAACGCTGGTGCAACTCTGCTCTAGGTTTGCTATGCAGAGACCTTTTTGAGTGGCAAGAAGGCAAGTCTGAGCAGTATTTCAAGAGCCTTCTAGACTATTTCCTTCCCTGCGGGCAGACTTAACACTATCAGACCCAAACCACAAGGGCCACATTCTGGGTCTCAATAGCAATTTTGTAAATCTGTGAGGAAAGCAGGGTTTGCCCCACTCATCTGTGCAGACTGTACCATGCCAGGATTTCCCCCTCGATGGTGTATAGGTAGCACTCCTAACAGAAAGTGAGTCGAACAGTTCAGCCAGAAAACACACATAAATCTGGCTTCAACCCAGCCAGGCTGTTTCCCTCATGTTAGAAGACAAGGATGAGGTCCCTGGTGTGTGAAGCACGAAGAATACAGTGTAAGGCGAGGTAGGGGTTGTATCCATGATAACAGAGAGGGGAAAGCCCTTTCCCCCCTGCTGCCTGCCTCCCCTTTCACCAGCTTTGGCAAGCTCTACAGAGTCAGCTCCGACTGAAGCCCCGGCTGAAACAGAAAGAAATACAACTTAAGCAATTTTCCAAATTGCAACATACAAATAAACACATTAACCATCTTCTCCTCAGCAACCACAGAACATCTTCCCAAAAGCAACACAGCAAGTCACTCATTAGAGACTTAATGAGCTGTGGAAAAATAACACTATTCATTCTCAGCTACTTATTCTCTGTCCTTTCTGAAGTCATAACTCAGGCCACCACAGAACCACACAGGCAGCGTGCAAACTCATGAGCAAAGGCACAAGCTCACTTCAGCACACAAGCTCCCAAACAGTATTTGCTGGCTTGCAGCTTCGGCTCTGACCTGGTTTGACTCCAGGCTCAGCTGCATTAGCCCTAAATCCAAACTGAAGTGAGCTCATGAAAGTGGGAAATTACTACCAGAATAATGGTGGGAAGAGTTATCCCTTCTAGCAGTTCTTAGCTATATACTCCACCTTCACTTTATAAGAACTGCAGATACTTCTATGGTTCCTTTTTTCCCAGGATGCTTCAGCTCAAAGCACATCATGAAGTGAGGGTTATTCATATCTCGGAATTCAGCAAACCAGGTACAAGGAAAATACCTGACTTCACCACTTAAGGCGGTGGAAGGATAGAAGCCATGTCTGAGATGCTCCTAGACTGGGACTCTAAGCCCCAAGCACAGTGCCTCCTCCAGCAAGCTTCCACCAAGATGGAAGGATGATTTAATTTCTACACCCTTTGCCTTACTGCTGTGGACGGTGCTGCATCCCTGCCTTCAAAATCAGCCAGCCTGTGGTGCAGCAGGTTTGTCTGTTCTTATCTGTGTTGGCAATATGCGAAGTATCCTGAGAGAATGTCTTTACACTTCTCTGACCATCACCAGTGTCTGCACCAGCTCTAAATTTACTTTCCAAATTAAATAGAAGCCCTCTGTAAATGGGTATCATTTTCCTTCTCTCTGTTCTCAAGTTGCCGAGAGGCAGGCCCTGAGATGTCTCTGCACTCTAACGGAACTTCCCACACTGTTTCAGGCTCCTTTCTGTAACATCACTGGCTTGCACCAAGCAGCAGTACGGCAAACATGAGCATCACTTCTGGATGGAATAAAGGAACCTGTTGCTGCTTCCTTTGGGATATCATCAGGCCATACCAACCTCCACAATTACCCTTCCCAACAGCCATGACAAGCCTCATGTTATCAGAGAGAGCACTCCAGGTTTCAAACACCATTCTGCACGTCCACAAGCAGCAGTGTCTGGAGGCCTCAGTTTTGGACCTGAACTCTGCAGTACTGGGTGTCATCGCAAGATGGAAAGTGGAGCTCCACAGTCAGTTAGCTGCCACTGAACCCTGCTCAGGGCTGCGTACACTACAGCAGCCAGGGCTAATAAGAAAATGTTACCACTTCTCAGCGCCTGCCAATCAGTAAATCCACAGATGCAAATAAACATTAAGAAACATGGTCACACCCCATGAAGCTGTTTTCTACCAAGGAAGGGATGAAGACAGATGCATATTAGTGCGTATGTGTAATGTTTTCCCCAAAAAGCCTTCTAGAAGTCTTTTTTAGCAGTTTCAGAAAGTTTTCTGAACACTCCTTTCTCCCAATTTATTTTATATTTCAAAGGGGTTTTTTTCTTGGTCTCAGAATAAAAATTGATGCTCACAAAGAGCAGAAAGTTTTTATTCATTTTCTTTTTCTCAAAACTGAACTTGGAAATGTCTAATGAGCTTCAGACATTCAAGATTTTCTGGCTCTGAATGCAAATCGGACCTGGAACCAAGGGGAGGAGTTATCTACTATTCCATTGAAGATTCCCACACTTCACACAGTTGAGATGATGGGTTGATTGAAGCTGGTTGCATCCACATCTTGAAACTTAACAAGTATTGCTTCCTAAGCTGCTTGTTTGAAAGAGCGGTAACAATCTAACACGAATATCAACTATTTACTTTCTGCAAAAGGTCTGCCAAAGAAAACTTGTATAAAACCACAAGTTTGTTCAAAATTTGGTCATATTCCATCTGTTCTGTTTGCAAAACTGAGAGCACCTGTAGGCTAGCAAAGGACTGTCACTAATAGAGCTAAACTATTTATAAAGAGCTGCCGTGGACACATCTTCGCTTTCCTCATGATTAGCCTCTCTTAGCCCTGTATAAATGAGATCCAGATGTCATTGACAAAGGCTCAGTGGCTTCCCTGAAGGCACTTCTGGTGATGGGACTGGGAGTTAGGAATAGCACGCATCACTCATTTTTCTTTCATGACTGGAAAAAAACCAAACACTACCACCAAATAAAAGCACCCCATTATGTTTATCGAGAAGAAATTGTCTGTTTGCCTGGGGTTTAGCTGCACACATCTCAAAATCTGATGAAGACCTACTCTGCTCTTTTCAAGGCATCAGCGTGTACTAAGACCTCACAGAAGTCTCGGTAGGAAAGGGACCTCTACAGGCCTTAGTCTTGCACTGGACTGGGACTTACACATGATTGACTTAATTTCGCTTTTGTTTATCGTGACTTCAGCTTGATAAATTCAGAAGGGCTGTTCTCAGCATAACTGAGCGTCAGAAGCCAACCAGACATGAAAGATTTAAAATGGAGCAAGAAGGAGTACGATGAGCCTCACTGAGACACTTTCTGGGAGTGACAAGGAATTTCAGGGATTTTTTCCCCCCTTATTAGTCTTTTATCTTTGGACATTTTTAGAATCTCTCTGAAGTGAGGTACTTCCAGCCACTGTTTTTTTGTTATAATTTTTCTTAAGAGCTTCACCCTGGAGGCCTGAGCTCTGGAAATATTCTTCCTAAGGTAATTTACAGATGGAATGAAAAGAGAAATACTGGATATGTTGCAGAAAGACTTCTAGATTTCTGGTTTATTTTTACAGACACGCACAGCTCACAGGTCAGAAAAGCCTCCAGATTTTGGGGAGCTTCTCCAAACCCCAAGCTCTAAACTCATTCATATGTCTGCAGATGCTCTGAGAAAAGAACTGCCCTTCTCTTGAGCTCAAATCATTTGTGTGGGGAAGTATCAAACAGCCGTAAGTAAATGCCAGGGAGTAAGATCCAGGCATCCACAGAGCAATAAAAGCAGATAGGCCTGGACCTCAAAGGGACCAGCTTTTCTTTATAGAAGCGCCAGCGCTGGCCTAAGCAGCTCATTTCATGGGTTGGCTGGCACTGCACAGACCTTCCCAAATTATTTAACACACTTTCCCATGCCAGACAAGCTTTGGACAGGTGCTTAATAGCTGAGCAGGGCTAATTAAAACCACCCTTGCAAAATCTGACCAAGGCCAATTAAATACATATATATATATGTATTAAGGATTGTCCCTCTGGAGCTGACAGAGCCTATGGATGAATCCTCCCAGTACCCATGCTGTGCTGGAAGCTGGGGAAGCTGTTTCAGGACTCCCCATGCAGTGAGAAAAGACAACTTGGCACTTTGAGATGACTGCACGTTTGGCTTTCTTCCTCAGGGAGAAGATGGATAGATCACCCACCTTATTTGGAAGGATGCACCCTGTCTGCTGAAACAAACTGAGAAGCAAAGCACGTGCAACAGCAAAGCACAAGCTGTTTAAAGAAACCATTAGTAAAGCTGTCAGCTGTGGATTGCTGGTGCTCTGCTGGCGGGCGCCCAATATTATGGGGGTTACCACTAGTCAGACATGATCATGCCAGAAGGCTGGCCAGGCAGGCACTGGTTTTTTAACACATCCTCAATGGGACTAGTTATGCGACAGTGTAGAGGTCAATACATAATTGAGTGAAGACAAAACCTGCCATTGCCCCTTGCTACCTGAGTGGTGCTGAACGTCACACACCTCTCAGATTCTCTCTTCCTACTAGGAGATTTTCAAGGAAGCAACTGTCTATCCTAAAGGCCTCATCCGAGGCTACTAATGTAAGATTAAAAACGAAAAGCAGCAGGTATGGACACCTGTTTTCCCCAGATGAAAAGCCAAGATAGATACCCCAGGGGCTGACTCACAAAGGATCACCACCAAAACCATCATAAAGTCTGGAACCTTTGTTTCCTCAGCTTCTGATGCACCCAAACTGCTGAAATGTCAAGTCTGCAGGAATGGGGTAGAAGAGCCCATTTTTCATTGGCCTCTTTAGGGCTGATTTGTACCACAGACTTTGATAAAGGGTTGTGAATACCCAAACATTCTGCCTGCTGACCTTCAAACCCCATATATTTCCTGTTAAAGATTGCCAGAAGGAAGTTAGCTAACTACAGCAATCAAGCACCCAAGTCACACTGCGCTAGGGTGTGACACGATGGAGGAATTCAAACCACTTTCTTTCAGGCTGTCTGGCCTGCAGCAACACACGAGTTGTATTCAAAAGGGTTTCTTAGGCTCATAGCAAGTTAGGAAGGCAGTGACTGTGAGGGGTCATCTATTTCAACACATTGCCAGGGCAGGATACACCACGTGAAGCTAACCTAACTTCTGAAGAAGCCAAGGGCCACCTGTGAAGCATTGGAACCGTGTTCTGCCCTTCATCAGTCCTACCTGAACCTGGACTATTGCAATCACTAGTCACACGGCTGTTCTTCCTTTGAAGGCTCACTCCAAGGATTTCTCTCAAAAGCTGAAACAGGAGAGAAATGGGAGTAAAGTGATAAAAATTAAAGAAGGCTGTGTTTGTTTCTCCAGTAAGTTAAGTAAGGGACAGGGAGGCACTGCCAGACCACACAGTTCTGTTATTCAGGTATTTTTTTTTCATAAAAGGGAGACAACTTAGTTTTTGTTTCTTTGGTTCATAAATACAGCACGTGTGTGGTCTCCGGAGAAACACACCAGCCTGGGCTTTCCTATCCCTGGTCTCTTCCCAACTGTTTCAAGGCACTGCTGATACCTGGTGGTAATGTCATTAGTGTATTTGTGTGGGCAAGGAAAATAGTTCACATGGAATGGCAGTAGGGCCTCTCTCCTGAAGGGACGGCTGCCCAGTCTGCCTTGACTGTTATTGCCAGCATATTTCTTTGTGCCTGTGGTTAAATTTGCAGATGGCAATACTGGTTTTGGAAGGTCCAACTCCCTGGCTGGTGAGACCTGCAGGGCAGTTGTCTGTGATAACACCAGCACTTGCCCTGGCAACTAATCTTCTCTGCTATGGTAGGAATAATTAAAATAGAGCTTGTGCTTATTACAGCATTGGAAGAAGGATATTGCTTTAGTTCCGTTTGCACAACCGTGCAAGGGTAGAGTTTTGCAACAGTCATCATCCTGTGCCTGCAAGTGACAAAAGCTCCATGCTTAGGACAGCCTGAAGTGAAGAACCAAGGCTCAGATGCTAAAAGAAAAATGCAACACCCTCAACACCAGTCAGCTTCCTTGCAGGCTCCCGTTCATTTCAGTCTTAAAAGCAGCTCATAACCTCTGCAGATGAGGCACAGATGCATCTCATACGGGGCTATCTATATCTAGGTAGCTGTTACTTGTACAACACACGGTAGTGGTGAGACACAACAGAAATGGCTAAGTGTAGAATTTCAGGCTTACCGTTGGATTTCCTGCCTTTGCAGGAAACAAAATATAACAAAATTATATCTGCGTCATTCAGCATATGGGAATTTCCTCTCTTAGATTATACAAATGTTAGTTGTAGAGGTACTGAGCAGATTTCAAAACATATTTTAATTTTTTTTAAGGAGAGTTAAGGCGAAGGAATGCTTGCTATCAATTTTTTCAAAATGTTGCATTTTGGGGGGATCTTTGGGTTAAAGATGTTTGTCTTTGAATTACAAGACCTTATTATTCTAATATTTCTACAGCTCTTCTTTGCTGTATTACTATAACATACTAAAATTACATATCAGATATCAAATATATGGTATATTGTTACTGAACATCAGTGCTCAGATACTGACAGAATAGAAACATTAATTAATATTAACATAATTGTTTATATTCCTCACTAAGTAATCAGATATCCCAGAGAATTCCTCCAGACTAGATGCAGGATCTCTGTGACTGTATGTGCCTCTGGCCAGGCACCCCCTTGCTCTGTGCCTCACTGTCCCGCAAAGCAGCTTCATTTGAGATCCGTGACTACGTGGCAGGTGAAGATGAAGGCGAGAGCTGAACGTAGCTGGCTCACCCTGCTCACCCAGGTTTGTGCCTCCAATCCTGGCTGCTTCCCTCCAGCCACACAGGACCTTCCTGAGTCCCCATCCCAAAACTGCTGAAATCAGAGTCAGATGGAAGAATCCTGACACCAGTGGGGTATGGCTCAGCCCCCCGTGCCTCCTTGAAGGAAGGATAAATCTATCCACAGTTGCTTAAAGTGATGCAAGGAAAGTACTGGGAGGAACAAATGAGGACAGACGATAGATAGCTCAGTCCCCTGGCTCATTCCCCACCCAGCTAGAGAGCAGCAGATGGGAGAACACAGGTAAGAACAAGCAGAACCTTATTTATACAGACATATCTATTAATGCTGAACTGAACTAGGTCCCTGTACCAAATCAGGAAGTCTAAACTAACCAGAACATCTCCTCTTCTCAGAAAAAGCAACATGAATGGGGGAGGAACCATGGTAGCATACATTTCCACTGCTTTTGGACAACTTTGTTTCTAGTCCCAGTCACCCTTCTGCTCTAATTTTCATACTTAATGCAAAGCAGAACAGTCTCTGGTCCTTTAGGCAAGCCATGAGACCATTCCCTCTTCTCCACCTCTTAAATATAAAAAGCATGCAGCATAATCTTCCCTTCAGTCATGAAAAATACAGTATAATCTTAAGTAAATATTAGTGTTCCACTTACGTAAATACAAACTGCCATTGAGGGCTAAAGCACTGAGCCTGTCAAAACCCCAGACTGAACATGTTTCTTTGGAAAGGACAGTGAGGGTCAGGAGTGAAAGATACTTTGGTGTTCCCCATGAGTTAGAGAAAGAGTTCTGCTGGATAGGGAATGGGCCAAATAAGAACTTCATCCTAGGACTCTTGGAAAAGAGGAAAAGGTGACACTGCTTACAATAAGGTTTTCTTGATTTATTCCTGAATAAATGTCTCCTGCTTGCCATTCAAGCCCATTTCTTGCTGCTTGCTGGGCAGGAATGTACAAGAAATTGGTTTAGGACAAAGGTGACTAAAGGGACTGATGAAATGAGGGCAGTATGTCCCATTGCACATCACAGAGTAGATAATCAAACACAAAAGCCATTTAGGGCTGTATATCACTGCTGATGACTTGAATTTTTAATCATGGGGACAACGTCACATCTTATTTCCAACTGAGTTAAGAGCTAAGTCTAGCTCCAAGGAAACCTTTGCCAGAAAGGGATAACACAGAAACTCTGCTAATCAAAGCCAAACATCTCTTGGTCCATAGGATTACCATCGCCTATCATGAATAGCTAGTCCTTCATGGAGATCAAAGCATTTCATCTACGCTAATGGCTGAGTCATAGTCTGAAGAAGGCACTGTTATTCTTCCCATTGTATTCAAGAGACCCTAACTTTAAGGAAAATAAAGCAACATGCCTGAAGTCAGCCAAGGACTCAGAGCCACAGGTAGAACCTACACCTTTCAGTCTCTGATCCTGTGCTTTTCTATAACGCCCTTGTCACCCTGGCAGAGCAGAACAGGAGGGAAGGGTAGATCCTATTACTGAACAGATTAATTCTGTCAATTTTTTATTAGTCTTTAAAGCATTAGAGACATTCCACACTTGGAACCTGGTGGCATTTGCCCCATCTTTACTTTCCCTAAGCATTAATTTCAGACCCTTCTCTTGGTCTCATGCCCTTTTATAATTCCCCTGCTCTGAGCCAAAACCCCGCTTGTTTCACAACCACCATAACTTTGATATAAACATTAGATTTCAGAACAGAGCTGTATCAGAAGGTTTCTGAGTATTGTTCACAAGAGGAGAAATCAAAGTATGCTGTGCATCTCTGCCTTCAGGTTCCTGCAGTCAAGATTCATCTTCTAGGAGGTGTTTGTATTGTGGGTAGCACAGAAGCAATCAGCTGCTTAGCCTTTCACAGAGCTGTTGCCTCCTGACCCCTGTTGCCCAGATGTAGGAGAGTGACAGTACAACATGCCCCAGGGAAACACTAGAGGGTATTCAGAAAAAGCCACGTCCTGCTTCTCAGGTCTAACCTCCAGAGTGGTGACCTGGAGACGTCCAAGGCTTTATATATACTGCTGCCTTTCACAGAAGCACTGTGCTGAGGGGTGCCGCAGCTGGTCAGCTGTACATACGAACAGGCATCCAGGTTCGTGGAATTCATCGTGCAGGCGCCGCATGTTCTGCGTGCTCAAACCCTTTCCTAGCAGGCTCTAGCAGCACACGGGTTGCCTGGTTCCCTGCGGTGACACTGCTTGCCTTTACTACATGCAGGCCGATTTGCTGGGTTTGCTGCTGGCATTTGTCTCTAGCCTGCTCAGTAGCAGGATACCTCTCTGAACTGGTAAAGAAACCTGAAACCACACAGGCATTTAAATGCCAAATCCTCACTGGCCTCAGTGGGATTTAGAGCCCTGAATACCTTTGTGGATCTACAAGTGGACAAAATGCCAGGAACCAGTGATAGTTAACAGAGAAGGGGGAAAATAGATGAGCTCAAACCCTCAGCCTTGCAGTCAGACTAAACGAACCAGCTTCTTCCCCCAGCTTTCCACGCTTAGTACATACCACTGTGAGCACTGGAGAATAATCACCCATATCCAGTTCTTCCTCCTAAGCCCTCCCCCACCCAACTCTGCTTTATGACACTGAAAGCACGCACAGCCCATTTTAACATTTTCCAGCCCGAGAGCTCTAGTCCAACCAGGGTGGGCAAACAAATGTCTCGTCACCGCCAAGTATGGCCCAACATTGGCTCCAGCAAGAAATTTCCAGCCACTATGGAGCCAGACACATTTACATTCCTCTATTTGAAGTAAAACCCTAATCCTTTGGAAGATTTGCAGTCTGAGTGAAATCTGTGCTCTCACCCATGCCTTTAAGATTTCTTTCTGTCTTGCAGCAAGGGGCAGCAGCAGACTTCCAACAAAAAATAAGGGGCTGTTAAAGGAAATGGACTGGAAGTTCGTGAAAGAGGCTTTCCTTTTGTTTCTATCCTCTGAGGGCTGTGAAGATGTTCACCAATTTATCTTCAGGATCTCACCTGTAGAAAATTAATGAAGCTTTTTTTCCTTCTCATTTTATCAGCAGGTAGGCAAGCTTGTAGAAGGAAAGTGTTTTGTCTGATGCCATTAAAAAATTAAAGATTTCACAGAAGAGCCAGCATGGGAACTCAAGAGAATTGGCCTCAGTAAGCCTATTCATAAACATTGACTTAATACACAGGTTTGTCATAATTCAGATCATTTGAAAGGATCATTAGCAGCTTCAGCTTTCCCTGCTGCTCGTTGCCCAGAATTATCATTGTCTTTCCCATTAGAGGATTGCACCAATTTTACTGCGTGCCTTGTGTTTTGCTCCTCACCCTCCATCTATTGACAATGGGTGGATTTCTTTTAAAAACAGGAATATAGTTGGATGTCAGAAGGAAGATGGTTCCAGCCTAGTAAGTCCATGCCTTAATGCCATAACTCTTTGAACCCCTAGGAGTGATATACCTCACATACATGCACTTCACCTGGAAATTGGTTCATACATGTAACATCCAGCCTCCAGGCATATGCCTCCCTGAATAGTGGAGTATTTCCATAGACCTTACATTTTAGGAGATGGCCTCCTTGCTAGGAATAAAACAATAGGAGAAAACCAGAAAGCTAGTCTTTTTGTACTGTGCAATTTATGATCTATGTACTATGCAGTTTACCAACCTCCTATAAGATCCAGAAACACATAGAGATTGTCTTTTGCAGGGAAGGAAGAAGTGCTAGTACAGATGCGCATGCAGAGAATTCCATCTGGAACTGCTGAAAACACTCAAATACCCTGCCCTTCTCCCCAATTCTAAGCTCACAAACTGACAACCCACTCCTCAGCATTTCTCAGCACTTCATGGCAACCAAGACATACAAATGGACTGAGGACATAGCTCCATGCTTCACAATGTCCTGTCCACTCATACAACAGGCCAGACAAAACATTCCAGAGTAAAACATGGCTGAGATACTTGAACTCAACATCAGGAAAAGCAGAGCCCACCAGGCCTTGAAACTTGTCACAGCCCTGCACAAGTCCTAAGTGCTAAACTGACTATCTAAAGCACAGAACATACACCTGGGAAAGATCAAGAGAGCGAATTTCCACATTGCTATGCATGCAAAAACGTGGAGTGGCTATTGTTAGGATCCACAGCGCTGGATCTAGCCAGGCATCATGCTGGCAAGGCTTTGGCAAGCTTCCCATGGACATCTCTGCCAGTGCAGCAGGTACATGAGCACACCCAAGCCTGCACCTTCCCCGTGACACCCAACACCCTCTCCTGTTTCACTGCCGAGGTGGGGCTGCACCGCTTACAGGAGAGCTTTGGGATGAGCACATGATGGTTATTGCCCAGGCTGGGACTCCAGGATGTGGTTGTGGCCTGGATCTCAGCCTTGGCCCCCAGGGAAGATCACTGTAAGTATAAGGGCTCTGACTTCCTTCCTGGCCAAGCCCAAGGACTAGAAGCGGTCTCAGAATGGGTCAGTGAATGTCTTTTCACTTCTGGAATTCCATACAGATTACCTAGCAAACCATAAATTCTGGATTTCCAGTCAAGCGCTTGGACTTGCTGACCTAGTCTCTTGTTTCTTTCAGCACAGACATTGTGAAACTCTGACTTTCCTGTTTTCTCTCTCCTTAAAAAAATTAAAAATAAAAAAATTAAGAGGACCCTAAAGGTTCTTTTGCTGGCTAGCCTTACACACCAACTTTCCAAGCAACACTACCATAACAGTTTCTCCTTTCAAATGTCAGAGCCGAATCCTCCTGCTTATTTTGTATCTGCAGACAGTTCATCTACACTTTTCAGGAGGATGAGGGAGTAAGTGATGTAGGGAATAAGGGATAAAACTAGAGGGAAACATGTTTGTTCCATGCTGAGGCATTATTCTTCTCACACTTGAATCAGATCACCTCACCACTGCCAAGGTAGCTGTGAAAACAAGATAAATAAACCTGCTCCAAAGCTCACACGTACAATATTCTAATTATTTTACCTCTGGCCAGCTACAGGAACATGACAACACTATGTCTTCCCAGCAGTAAAGCAGGTTGTCTCCAGCCACACTCTCCAGCTTCTTTTGATCATTTGCTCTGCTCTCCTAAGGTTGGGCAGCAAGAGACGGAGTGGTACCACTGGTACTTCCTGAGACCTGCAGTGACAGAGGCCAACTACATGTTGGCCCTTGGTGCTCTGGACCACTGAGATCCTCCTGATGGAGTACTGGCTCAAACCATGGAATATTTATCTACATAGCAAAGACCTAAGAGGAAGAGACAGTGGGAAAAAGAAATGTTTCTTTATAGGAAATCTCCAGCTCACACCAAAGATACGGATATCCCCATCACAATTTAGGGTCTCTGTTTCCCGTTCTGAGGACTTTTCTGTGAAAGGCTTAAATTAAAAGATACGTATGCAGAAGTCCACTCTGTAGGCAGTACTGACCAGGCCTGTTGTCATATCCTGACTGTAAACAACATACGCCTCCAACTTCCCTTTCTGGCTTGGGCATATTGCAAAAGCATCACAGTTCCCTACAGTTTTCTCACCGCACTCCATATCCCTGGATAAATATAATAACATATATCAATACATGATTTATTCCAGTTTCAGATCTTGTCGTTTGTGAGAAGAGCAGCTCTGGAAAGAGACATTCCAACAGGATTACAGTTAAGTGGTTAACAACCTCTGATGAGGATCATTAGAACCTGAAAGGAAAAATGAAACAATACAGAGGAAGGGGGAAAAGGGAAGGCAAGCAGGCTCTTGTTCCACAGTGCTGCCCTATCTGCTGCCGATCAGTTCTAGAACTCAGCCAATTGCAATGCCATACAAGCCCTTCCAGGTCCATGCCTTTCCAACATTTTCAGGCTACATTTATTTCAGGCTAACACTGCAATTCCCAGCTCTTTCCTTGTTATTGTGCTTAAATCACACCCAGAAGGGAAAACTGAACCAGCCTTTACCATCTCAGTTAACCAGACAAACACAACTTCTGCCCGCTTGAGAGGGTCAAATGCGTTAACATTAGACAGCTAGTCTCATCATAACTTGATCAGAAATTATCACCTTCTCCAGTTGTAACAAGTCTGTGGCAGAGCCAATGCAGGATAACCTCCCCCTGCCCTCCCCCACTCCCCAATCTGCCTAGAACATTCTCCTCAGAGTAAAGTGTCTAGTTGCTAATGCAAAATAAACATCAAGTCCATTTGGCTGGCAGGACAAAAAGCCCTAGCTCTCCACAGAGAAGGGAGCTTGTACCTGTGAAACAGCAGGAGGAATCATTCTACGACTCTAAGAGTATCTCCATGCTGCCCTCGTAGCAGTTTTTCTGAGAGGGCACCGTGGGTTCTGCCTGGGTGGAGTAAGTCCGAACAGGAGATGGTGCAGGGACTCTGTCACCTCTTCTTGGTCCTATATGTTCCTTTAGGTTGTTTAATATGTTGAGGAAAAGGCACGAGCGATTTTGACATCTTCTTTATGGCATTTTCCAGAAGCCTGAAATGGGATTCAAGTGACAGCCCTCTAAATTCCTGTAAAGTTCCTCTGTATGCCATGGCAAATTAGGAATTTGCTGTCCAAACCACATATATTGAACTGGCTCTGGTCCTGCTGCATTGACATTCTGATGTGTTTTCCTTTCCCTCTGTTTCATTCCCTCTGGCCAACTACAATTGTTACACATCTGTGAATCATGGCTTCCTAGTCATCGAGGCTGACCCGCTAATAACAGCATTATTTGCATTATAGTCAGGCTATTTTGCCAGACATTGTGCAAAAATCTAGAAAATGTCAGTCATCAGTAGACTTAGACATGTCTGTTCCGTCTTACTGAGAGAAGTGGGTGGCTCTTGATGTGTTTGTTCAGCGGTTGTATGAAAACGGTACTCTGAGCAGCCCCTCAAGTAACCAGTTTCCACACCGTGCCAAAAGACCACCCTCGCAACTGGATTTGCCTCTCACCAGCAGAAAGGTCAAGGAAGCAACAGGCCACGAGTGTTGAATCATCCTCTTGCTGCAAGAGAATGGGCTATGGAACATGCTCTGCTGCTGTTTATGGTCTCTCTTAATCGGGCCTGACCTGAATAATGCTCCGTTTGTTCACGAGGAACACTTCGGCAATGCTCCTAAGTGCACAGATGATGGATGATCTGTCTGTCTCCCTTTCCTTTGCCGCTCATCCCATCCTTGCTGACAACTGCATGTGAATCTAGATGGAGCAAGATCATGTAGACTACAAGAACCCCAAGGAAGTGAACTTCCTGAAACAGGCATGGAAATGCTTTAAGGTTTAGCAACATCAGTCTGAGCACAGGAGATATTTTGGTCATCCCTTCCACTCGGGAAGCACAAATGATACTGCAGGTATCTTGAAAATTGCTAACATACCAGTTCACTGGGTGCCACCTACAGGTAACTGAGGATACTCAGCCTGCTTTGCCTACTTGTGATTCATCAGTCAGGTAAACAACATCGATTAGATGTTATTACCTCTTTTCCCAGACTGAATTAACATTCAAACATGCAGATTCATTACTGGTTTTCCATATCACAAAGCAACAAGACAACAAGAAAGAGTTTGCACGGTAAAATTGAAACGGATGCTAATAAACATTAACGTCAGAGCTACTGGGTTGTTAATGTTTTCTGCTATTTTTTAATTTTAAAAATGTAGAAAGCTCCAAAGGTGTTCAGTGCATTTTTTTAAGCAAAACTGACCTTTGAACATTTACTTAAATAAAAGTCATTGGGACTTAGGAAAAGTGTTTCCCTTTTAACTGTATGCAAGAAGGGTCATGTCAATTAGCAAAAAATATATAACTATCACGTTCTGACATCTGCTGGGGGAAAGTGCTTAAATATTTACTGTCCATATTCATCAGCTAAAAGCTTTTTGGGACAAGGTACAAGGGGAGAGGATAGACACGCTCAAAGCTGTCAGCTCACGAGGATGTGAATTCTCAGGATATGCCCTCCAGACAAACCTTGAGCTGCGGGCTGGCCATGGCTGCAAGAAAGGAAAGTTTGGTCTGCTTCATGCAAGAGGTCAAAACAGGTGGTTATATTCCTGGTCTTAATGTCAAATGAAGACTTATATCCACTCTTCAGTTGAGAATATTTCTAGACCCCATACACCTCTCTCAAAATCCTCACTCTCAGACTCTTCCCAGCACTGCCTCTTTGAACTACCACATACTCTCTCCTTTCCCCCTACTTTTCTCACCTCTGTGGAAGCCACCTATGTGTCCGAAATAACTTTTCTGTATTAGGTAAAATAGCCTCAAAACTGGGTGCTGAGTGTTCACAGCCCCCAAAGCAGCGTCTCGCAGCCGATCGGTTACCACTGCCTACATATTTGTACCAAAAGGTATAAGTTTCTTGCTGGCAGACTGTGGAGACTTGCTGAACCTGAGCCAAGAAAATAGATGAGGCAAGGGGTGTTAAAAGCTACCGTCTCGCCTCTTCTACACATTACACGCACGAGTGCCGTCAGCACCCAGGGCCCGGAGCCCAGACAATTTGCTGAAAGTCTAATGCATTTCAGATAAGGCCTTTGACTATTACCTGGATTGACAGCCAGAGAATGGGAGGAAAAATCCAGGCTCCGGCCTACGCAGCCGAGCAGAAAGCATCCCAGTTCACAGGCTAACCTAGGTCAAGTGATTTGGCGCCTGCGGTGTATTAAAGCTATTTACAAGAGAAGAGAAGGAGGGATTTACAGAATTTGAAGGGAACCAACTCTCCCAGTGAAAATTGTTTTTATTATTTTAATTCATGATATGTCCTGGCTCTGTGCCCATGGTCAGGGTTGGAAAGACACTGTCTTTAGTAGAGACAATGGAAAAATGGACAGTATTTCTAAAAACAAACCTCTCCATTTCACAACTGCCCAGCTCCTATGCTTTGCCTTCATACTATGGACCATCACCAGAAAGCTGTTCCTTCAAGCTGGAGGTGGAAATAAACAACTCTAAGTTTCCAGGAGCCATGTGCATTTGTACACACACGCTCAGACCTATCTGAAAGTGCCAGGACAAGGACATGAAAATACTGCCATGTTCAGAGCCCATGGCAGACAGACAAACGCACATCTCACCCAGAAAAGACATTGGTGCATGTGCTTCAGTAAATCTCTCCCAGTCAAAGCCAAACTGGGATCTCCAGAAAGACAAATGCTCTTGTGAGGTTTCAGCCATCTCCCATTTGAGCTGGAATGGTGTTTCACGTATGATTAGTGCTCTCAGTACCAGGTGCCTGGGTGACAGCTGGCAGAACTTGCCAAAATGCTGGAAGATAATGAGACATTTGGGACTGATAGAGTTGACTCTAACTCTTTCCAAGGCTTAATTTCTTAGAATAAGCCTTACCTGTTAAAGCCCAATGTACATCCCTGCAACACTGTGTATCATCATCCTCTCCTTGTCTGACTGTCAGCCCAAAGGCAGAGAAGGGGTATAGTGACTCCAGGTGGCAAAGGTGGGCTGGGAGCTCCAGGAGGACAGTAGCCAGCACACTGTCCTGTGTCAGAGTAAAGCTCCCAGGTTCTCCAGACACTGTTTATCCAGTAGAAATACCAAAGGGGGAATTAATCCTTCTGAAGGAGCTAGGCACACATCCTCCTTTGGAGTCTTAGCTGCCTTTCCCACCACTTTTTGTTTGTCTTTCAGTTACTGAGCACCGTCACTGGCTGTAACTAGCTAACACACTAGCTGCCAGAGTCTGTCCATCATACTACTTTCCAGCTGAGACACAGATCTTGCCTCACGTTTCCATGAGGGACTCGTGTCTCATGCTGGGATGGGTGCTGGTTGCCACAGCAGTGACAGCACTCTGGCGTGGGACAGGCTGGACACCATGACCCTGCCGCTGCACGAGGTGTGAGCAAGCAGGGCTGGGAGGCTCCGTATGAATTACACTCAGCAAAGTGGAACCAGCACCGGCTCAGGGATCGTGTTAGCCCTCATGGTTTGATCCCAGCACAAACACACTGTCAGGACAATAAGCATAATCATTCTACAGAACATCTTGACTCTTTCCCTTCTCTTTTCCCTTTTCACTTTTCCTTTCTCTTTCTTCTTCTGTTCTTCCTGGGTTGTTTGCTGGGAAATCTAATCTTCTGTGATCAACTTGCTCCCCCACCCTTGCCTGTCCTGTGTCCACCCCTCCCATCCCCTTCTGCTCTTTGATCTGAAGATCAAAGTGAGAAAAGAGCACAAGCTGGTGACAGTAAGAAAATCAACACACACTTGGAGAAAAAGAAAACACCTACTTACAAAGAGGAATAGTGATACCTGTTCCTCCACTTGTGATGGCCCCCACATGCAGCTTTGTTCCTTGATTCTCTGAACTGGTCATAAAAGTCTGATAAATGATCCTGACTGACCAATGCACAGTTTTTGGAGTAATTTGGGAACCCCCAGTTGTGGTCTACCATCCAAAAATGTATGTTTTTCTCATAATTTGTTCAACTGATTTCTGCTGCAAGGCTCCACTTCTGTCCCTTTTCTCCACTGCTGCAGTACCAAAGCACATCACAGGGTTATCGAGTCAGCTGCACCTCATTTCAGCGGAAGATCGAGTCCCATAGCATCCATCTGGCACTGGCTTACTGGATCAGTGCTGCCCAGACAGCAGGGGTGCCACGGGATAAACCACCCAGAGCACCTCTCTAAGTCTTTAGGCTTTACCCTTAGCAAACTTCCTTTCCAGTTCTGAATCTGAATCTGCTTAGCTGAGAAATACGAGCAGCACCTTACTCTGACACAGAATAGATGCTCCGCAGCAGCTTTAAAATCAGTGACTGAAACAAGGGGGTTTTTTTCTGGTGGCTGTGATGCCTCACATGTATTAGACTGGGAACCTAAATTTCCAGTATCCCATAGACACTTACCTGTGGCCCACTGTCACTCAAGAACAGGGTAAGGACAGCCTGTTCAAGCAACTATAGTCATGGGAGCCCTTGACACCCTTCTCCACAGTAAGTACAGGTGCAGAGCAAAGCATGACATTTTGCAATTCAGGCTCAGTTTATATGAGAAAAGAATAGTTTTGGTCTGTCAGGAAAACAGCCTAGGCCTCTTTTTTTGTGAGAATTGTCTACCAATTACAAAACAGGGCAAAATAAATGGCAGGGTGAGTGGACACTGCCTACTGCAAAACAAGGGCTAAAGCCAACATCTCCATGGGTTGTTAACTCACTATGGCTGTCAGCACTGATCATAATCAATCGGTCACTCATCACAGGAAAGCAAATGGTCAGGCCACAGCATGCCCCACAGAATCAAGAGGCCAATTATTATATTCAGTCTTATTGGAATAAGCCTGCTGCTAAACCCCCCGAAGTCGCACAAAGCTAAAGCACTGTCCTTCAACAAAGCTAAAGCACTGTCCTTCAGCAATTCCAAGGAGGCCCAGAGCAGTGCCTCTGAGGTCTCTCCGTGGTACTTCTACCATGCATTCGTGTTTTCGCAGTGAGGAATAACACAGCACAGCAACATCAGCATCTCTTGCCCAGAGCAAAGACATGGTGCTATAACACTTCCCAAGGCTCTTCATGACAAACTCTTTCATACCACTCCCCTGTTCAGGCTGGAGGGGATTTTCTGTCTTCCCAGAGTGAGAATAGGAACACAGCACTTCTCTGCGTATGGGTTCTGAGCCACGACAATTAATTTACCAGGCACATCATTTGCAAAACGGTACAAGATTGTCTCTTCTGCAGCAGCCTCTTCGGCTCTGCCCTGCGCAGCTCATCACACTGCTGGCAGGGGGCCAGCGCTGTCACTCAGCGTAAGGCAGATCCCTTGTCAGCATGCTCTTTAGCCATCACAACACTGTCAGCCCTGGCGCCTAGGCAACTGTGGGAGGATGCTTAACAAGGTCCAATTTGTCTGGCTGCAAGGGAAGAGAAGCCAGGGGCATATTTGCAGGATATGTCCTGAAAAAAGAACTAAGCGCTTGAGGGAAAAGCTATGGGACCCAAGGAGAAAGGTACAGAAGCAATAAATACCCCCTTCTCCCCCTCTCCCCCTTCCCACCCCCCTGGAAATCTTGCGAGTTAAACACAGGCTCCTCTGTCTCCCCGTGCAGTTCCGTCTCCTCTCCGAACTCCTTAATCTCTTTTTGCAACTCCTGGCTTTGCACCCACTCCCTAAACAGCCATCTGCTTAGCACGGCTAAATGCATTTTTATCCAGCACATGATAATTGAGACATTTAGTGTGAGGGACTTTTATTCTGCTTCCTACCAGCAGCATGAGTCTCCGTGTAGCTATTATTTGCGCATTAGGGATAACTCTGACACCTTGTTTCCTTGAAAATTCCTCCAGCCAAATGTTATTACAGTGCAACAATTCACCTGTCTCCTTGCAAATCCCACAGCTTTAGCCACACCATCCTCATGCCTTTCTGCCAAGCTACATCCTGCTTTTTTAATATAAATGACTAATTCTCCACGCTGCTTCGCGTCACATTAAAAGGTTTCACTCGGGGCTGTGTCTGGTTAAAACAAAACAAAGCACAGCAAAAATTGCTTCTAGCTAAAAGAAACATTCTTTCAATATTATATCACCATTCCTTTCCGTCACATCTCACACTGCGATTCCAAGGCACTGAATGAGAACACATTTTACCTGTAAGTAAGAGATGGGTAATCCTGATTTCCCATGAGTTCAAAGACACCCACGGTAGGGAAGAGGGGTGGATTTCTACTTTAACTGGGATGGGAAAGATGAGTTCAGGTGGAAATGCAGAAGCTTTCCCTACACACACTGGCCCATCTCTCGGAATGACCAAATAAGAATGGATACTTCACCCAGCTTCGCTTGACATCAGTCAGGAAAGCACCAAATCTCCCAGGTTAAATTCAACAGTCAGGCTA
Organism: Rhynochetos jubatus; assembly: GCA_027574665.1. Classification (NCBI taxonomy): domain Eukaryota; kingdom Metazoa; phylum Chordata; class Aves; order Eurypygiformes; family Rhynochetidae; genus Rhynochetos; species Rhynochetos jubatus. Next base: position 7,184,082 of record CM050669.1, read on the forward strand.
TTCATGCAGGATTTACTAGTGAAATACTGCTGCCTCTGCTAGAAATCCAGCTGAAGTCAGTTTTGTTGCTCACTGGGATTTCTTAATCTCGAACAAGAACAGACTAGAGCAGTTACAAAGGTGGGAGAATCCAGGAGATTTGGGGATGGAAGAGCAGAAGGAACTCTGCGGAGGGCTTCACTTCGCAGAGCGCTGAGGGTGGGAGAAGATGTGTTCCACCAGGTATCTTTTGCGCTCTTGTTTAAACCACCTTCTTACTACTTTATTTGTAAAGGTACATTAGAGGACATCTCCTGTATGGACAGATCAGCCTTTCACATACAAGGCTGTCGGTTACTGTCACCTTGAATGAACTGAAACAATCGCCTGTCAGCATGCATGAGCTCAGAGAGGTTGGAATCGGGCTAGGGATCTGCCTGTTAAATCACCAGAAGGCTATTGTTTAATCGTATCTTCTAGCAAGGAATTTTTTGCAATCTTTCCGTGGGAGTTTGCTATTAAATGTGAGCCTGGAAGCACATGAAAAATGGAGGATACTCACACAAGCCCGTGGGCATTCAGTCGTCACAGACTCTGCAACAAACAGCTAAGGTTCAGGCAGGGTCTTCCACCCAAAAAGACAGACTGCAGGTGACATATTGCTGATCTTGTAACTACAGGAGACCCTGATCACATACACTGGGACGCAGTTGCCTCCTTTAATCCCCTGCCAAGCTCTGCACGAGGTTGTGTTGCAAACCACCACAGTACATCCCCAGGGATTTCAGTAAGGCACCCCACAGAGGGGGCATGCTTCTCCCCAAAGGGGACCTGCATCCTAGAAACCTCTGAGCACTTTTTACTCATCAGCTTCAGCAAGATAGAATTCACCAGGGTGGCTCATAATGAGCAACAAAGGGGTGTCACATCGGTTTGGCTAAGGGTAAAGGAGGCAGGAGCAGGCTTCCTGCAAAATCCATGTGTAGTTGTGGCTGGGGACATAGCATCAGGAGACGGTCTCCTTGACTGCAGGGAGGCAGTGGCACGTAGCCTTGTGCAAGACACATGAGCTGTGTGGTTAGCAGAGCTCAGCCCAGTGTTTGTGTGCCTCAGGTCATCTCAGGAAGCACCTGCTGTGTAGGTGCCAGACAGAGATGATATCAAATGAAACTTTGGCACCAAAATTGACATACTTCTGCAAAGCCAATTTACATTCCTTGCTCTGGGCTTCTGGAGCCAAAAAAAAAAAAAAAAAAAACGAACAACCCACCAAACAAAAACCCAACACCCAACCCAAAAAACCCCCAGTACTTTTGGATCCAAACTTGACTCGGTGGCTCCAGTTTGCCTAGCATAGTTTCCTTGGTATAATGCTAAAATGAGGTTCTGGCTCACAGTGCTGTGTCCCAGAAGAGTCCCCAGTGAGTATTGCAAAGCCTATCATAAGAGCAGACTGGGAACAAGACAGCAATTATGAGATTGTGATGAAAAATGGTCTATTTGCTGCATTGCCCAACCCTGTTCCCATCTTTGTCCTCAAGGGCTTCTTTGCAGACGCTGTGATTTGCTTTTTTTTCCTCAACAATGTTGGTTTGGAAAAAGAGACTCCTTTTTTCCACCCTCCTGACACACAGTCCATGTGATCCCTCCTTCCCTCCCTCCTGCATTGCATGCTTTTCCCTGTAGCAGCGGGGATTCTCAGTGAGGAAGATCAGCAGATTCACAGCCCTAGAGATACCACCCCAGAGATGAAGCAGCATCACATAATACTTACAGGTTTATCGTTACCGAACTGACTCTGTTGGCTGCTCATGGGAAGTGTAGAGTTGGGTAATCTGCATATTAAACTACACGTTATTGCTTGTACTTTTACAAAGCTGGTTTGAGAAACCCCTTCAACAGCTTGCTGCATGTGCTTTGTCTGAGGGTAACTGTCACAGCGTGGTGGGTACAGCCTGACTTTTGCCCTGATCTTTCAGCTTCACAGTCTCAGACAAGTATGTGGCTCCAGCATCCAAAATCCATTTTCTTATACTAATAACTAACAGCTTGGTGCCCCACCAGCTCCATTCCCAATATAAAGCATGAATGAATAACTAAGCATTAAGTTGTCTTCATATAACACAATATGATGCAATAAGGGGGGTCCTCCCTGGACTGCAGGTGGGTCTCTGCTCGCTGTGACCCTCCATGGCTGCAGGGCACAGCTGTGGCCTCACCATGGGCTGCACCAGGGGCTGACGGGGAATCTCTGCTCTGGTGCCTGGACCACCTCCTCCACTACCCTGGGGGTCTGCAGAGTTCTCCCTCACATCTGTCTCTCTCTCTGGCTGCAGTTTCTCTTGCCTAGTTGTGTTTTTCATGTTATCCCGAAGACTACCACCATAGTGCCCACAGTATCGTAATGTTAACCCATCATGTTCTTTGAGAGTAGTACAAGCTTTTAAAAAAGGTGCTTAAGAAGTCAGACTTCTGTTTTTATTGGAGTCCATGAAAGCCAAAAGCAGCCAGAATTATATGAACCTAAATTTTTCAAAAACTCCCCCTTGGCGCCTGCAGTTTCTACGCAAAGCAAATACGCTTAGGCTATAAGGCTCGGCTAAAATGAATGCAATACTCATTAGAGTATAAAGGCTTCACCTTTATGAGTAAGGCAACAGAAAAATACCGTGGAACGGATTATTTAAAGAAACATGCTTTATGTAGCCTTTATTGATTCTCTTCTCTGAGGTGCTGATTTGGCAAATACTTACACAGGTGCATAACTGAGGCCCCTGAGGAGCGCCAAAGAGCTAATTATTTGCAGGAATGGAGGGCTTTTTGTGCCAGCTAAATAATGAAAATGCAAACCTGTCAGTGAGTAAGCAGTTCTCCTTGCACTGACTATTATTCCAGCTTCGTTATGGGTTTGCACTAGACAGCTCCGCTGGCAACGCAAAACCAGTGGTAAGTAGATTCAGATTTCCGAGTCTTTTCCCAATTGGGTAAAAATGTCACTTGGGACAGAGTTTTATTTTCACCATTTCTCTTGTGATTTTCTTTCCTGGGCAGGAATGTTTCATGTCTTGGCTGCTAATGAGGGTTTATGATTAAAACTAATCATCTTCTTAATTTTCACTATCAAAACTGGAAGTGTAGAGCCTTGGGCAGGACAAGCATTTCCAGGAGGTGCTATTCCTCCTTTTGGCAGATCCTCCTGTACAGTTTAATTTCCTAAATGCCTTGTTAAGGCATCCAAAAGGGGGGCAACATTGAGTTTGGTTTAGTATTTGTTTCTGACAACTGCTCTGAACAATTAAAAACAGTGAAACAGGCATATATGGAAAAGATGCTACAATATCAAAATGAAAATACGGTGCAAGGAGAAGCTACTGCTACTCCTGCATCACCCCAGGAGATTTGGAATTGCACACTCCTTTCTTGTAGTTTGAAACTGTTTAAAAACCATTGGCCATCAGGAGTAGCAGTTCAACAACCCTGAAGAATGAATAAACACAGCAGAAAAGCTGACCCGTGCTGCAGCACAGTAACAACAGGGTTTAACAGGAGATTCTTTCATGCTTGTGCTCCCTAGCATCACTCCTACAATCCAAGACAGCTGTGGGAATTGACTGTGTTGAAGAAGCAGCAAGCACTCCTTGTGCTTAAATAGCCAGATTTGATGGAAGCCTCACAGCCAAGCACTTACAGCACGTAACTCTAGCATATGGCTCAGCAGGAGCAGCAGTCGCTGGTGTGATCACTGGCCATATGCTGCAGCAAAGTCTCTCCATTCCCTGCTTGTACACCTCCCTAGTCCATTCCTGCCTCAGTTTCACAGGCATTTTGGCAAAAGTCTCCCATTTTCCTCTCTGTGCCTATCCCCAACTCGGTCTAGAAAAGAAAAAAATACTTATTTTCCTCGTCAAAGACCTAGTGTTTTCTCTCTTCTCATTTTATTTATAAACAAACAGGTGGGAACAGCCCCCTCTGGGGCTATTTCTCCAAGATAAGCTTTCCCTGCATTTCATTGTCATCTTTCCCTACGCTCCTCTCTCCACATATTTCTTTATGTTCACATCTAATCATGACGGACTGCTTGCCTTATGAGAGCATCCAAGACAAAGGGCTAATGGGAGAGATTGAGACTGTTTCTTTCTAGGAGGGATGTGTTTGCCGGAAACCAGCAGACATCCCACAGGAAAAACAAAAAGAAAGTACAGCAGAGAATTAAATCAGGCTTGGAAGTGTAAGATTTGGAAATTTGCTTTGTCTCCCTACCCCCAGTTTCCTCTAGGAAAAGCTCATCAAAAGAGCTCTGGCAAGAGGGATCACTTTACATGTATTTTCTCTGAGCAATCCCAAACCTTCCTGGGTCACCAATAATTTAGATACTAGCAATGAGAGGTAAGTTCCCTGTTGCCTCCATCCATGTCTCCAGCACTTCCCTAGTCAGCCAGTCTCACTCATGTGCTTTTATCCTCAACTTTGTGACCCCAGCAGCCTCCTCCAGCCTCCTTGCAGGCTACCAGCGCTAGCATCTTTCCGAAGGAGATTTACAGATGCTGTCTATCTGGCCAAATGGCAGCCTTTCCTTCCCTCCTACCAGGGAGTGTCTTGCTTTAGTAAAATAAGTTGTTCTCAAACTCCCTGACTCTTTATTGCAGCCCCCCGACATCAGTGTCCATTGCGTGACCTTTCAGGGGAGGTACAATATCTTGTTTCAAGCCTTTTTTGTCTTTATCAACGTGGGAGAAGAACTGTCAATCTGCACAAACTTCCCTAAAATTCATGCTAGCAAGTTCAAAGATCAAGGAAGGTGCAATAATTCCCATGGGATGAGAGCTGGTTGAATAATAACAAGAGCTGGTTGAATAATGACATTTCATTCCTCACTTGATTCCCTCCCTCTTGCCACTTTGCCAGCATCGCTGACGCATTGTATCCCCCTGGGATTTTGGAGGGTCCCACAAAGCCAGCCTGGCACTGTTCTCCCCTTCCCCTATCAGGGCACTCCGCAGTCCTACTCCTGGCCCTGGTTTGGGGCACGCTCCCGTCTTGCCCCTCCCCATTTCTGTCCTGCTAATGACATTGTCTCACCCATGTCCTTGGTCATTTCCTACACATATGGGTAGAATACAAAACAGTCAATGGTCGTCCCTCCAAAAAGACCAGAGGGAAGAGTGGGAGACAAAGGGTACATGCAGAGCATAGCCTGGTCTTCAGCTGCGCAGTGTGGCCAGGGGACACCTATGTCTGTTCAGTGCTTTCTGGCTGGTATTGCTCGGATTTTCCCAGAGGGATGTTTTCAACAAGGCACTCTAGAGCTGGATGCTATTTTCTCCCTGTTTTCCTCCCGTTCACTTGCATGCCAAAAACCTCTTCAGAATCTTCCACCCATTTTCCACTGATTGACTTCTCCATGCTCTCACATATAGGTTGCTGTGGAACTTTTTCCTCTACAGCTCAGGGCTATAATTCCAGCACATCTTAAATTTCCTCTGTAAGTGCTCACAAATTCAAAAAAAAAAAAAAAAAAAGAATATTTGTATGTCTTGCAATAAACTGGGTGGAGAAAAAGATACAGCCCTAGGACGAATCTCAAGTGCTCAGTGCCCGTACAGAAAAAACCCATCTAATTATGTTAAAGGAAGGTGTTGATCTACCGTTAGACTCGCAAAAAACGTGTCTACGTGTCAGCATAAGGCATTTGAAGCACATGATACCCTGCAAGCCTGATTCACACCCGTACAAGGGGTACTTACGCATTAGCAACCCCCCTGGCTGATACAGACTGTGCTTCCCTGTAGCCAACCTTAGGTGTGACTGCAAAGAGAGTCCTGGAGCCTGGTGAGACGGAAAGGCATGTGGTGTTTACACCGAGATCTTCCATGGGCATGCTGCTTTGTCTCATCTCTCTAATAAAAGTGACAACCTTTGCAGAAAACTTGACTCCATTAGAGCCAAGGGCCCAGATTTGTGCCCTGTAGAAGATTGCAAAGCTGCATTAAAACTGATTAGAAGCTGGTCCACGTTGCATGAGTTGGAGATTTGACCCACAAGTAGGACAAATATAAAAGCAAAGAGCTGAGTAAATACATAGTTCATGGAAACGCATAGTATGGAATTAACTGGACGAGTACACGGCCAGGCTGGGAGCAAGTCTACATGCAATCTTACCAGCACCCAGTTCACTGCCCTGTGGTGGCTGAGGTGCTTCAGCAAAGCCATTTCCATTTGGTTTGCATCGTACCTCTACATGTCTAGGAGCGCCTCGTCCTTTTCAAATATTTGTCCCTATCGTCACCCGTCCGCGTGCTGCAGGGACGGAACTGCAGCCCTCGGTATTTAGCTGGCGGCAGTGAAGTAACGCAGCGTGGGAGGCTTGTAACACTTCTCTCCAGAGGTCAGAGTACTATCTGGCATTACTGGCAGAGACAAAGATCATTTCTAGCTGTTATCACGTTATCGCTTCACCTTTGAATAAGCTGTGAAAGTTACTCTGGGGGGTTGTTTTGCTTTTCCGATCCCTTTAATCAGCTCCTCTAGCCTGGGAAAAGCTGATGGGATCTGTCATGTTAGGTAAGGATTGACTCATTTGTAAATTGGCCTAAGCTTGCACAGATACACTCAAATCCTAATCTAGTCTCTGCCCCAGCCTTCCTTTACTCCAAAGGGCCTTAGTTCCAAAGGCAGTTGAGATACTAAAGCATGTAACAGGAAGCACTCAGCCCATTGAGGATTAGGAGTTTGTCTGGAATTGAAAAAACAACAAAACACCCTCTCCTTCCCCAGGGGATGCAGGGCATGTTTGGATGAAAATGTTACACACAAGTCAGACACCACGTTATCGTTCCCACACAGTTTGTATGTAGATACAGTGATAAGAGACAACAGTCGCTCACAGCTTCCCAAGTAGTGATTTTCTGGTTTCTTAGTGAAATAAGATCCTGCCTCTGAGTCGGTGTGTAATACATTCTAACTAATCCTGGCAACAATGTGAATGTCTCAAATATATCCAGGTTCCTACAGATTTCAGGGGAAAAAAAGCGCATCCAGGTAAAAGCAGGCAATCTATGAATATCCTCAGAAAAAGTAACCAGCCATCTAGAAATATGTTACATGGTCTGCCTGAAATGCTCAGACAAACAGGGCTGACCTCAGGCATCCTTCCTCCCACAATTACTAATTGGATCAGACTGAATTGTTATGCAGGGAAGCAGGGGAGGCAGTTACTGAAACCCCTAGTCAAAACTGGAGCCCACCCAGCGTGGAACAAAGCCATATACACCCAAACAAAGGCATTCTAGCACAGCTCTACCAAGGCCACAGCGAAAACCCTAGCATGAAATCGCTATGCCGGGTCAGAACAAGCTCCCTGTGCCTCCACGAGTGACCGAAAGCAGACGCTGAGAGCAAGTGTACAGCGATTTCCACCCAGCGGCTCGCAGCAGGAGGGACAGGACACAACAGCTCCTTCTTGCCACTCGCACAGAAGGAGAACCAGTAACTCATCAGCAGCACAGAGCCTGTGCCGCTAAACAAGGGAGGCTCGATATAAGCAGTGCAGGCTTGATGCCACACGCTGCTGTTTCATTAGGGTCATTAAACCGTGGCAGCCATCCCCGGGCAAGGCTGCTAGCAGTACGAGGACACGGGAAGCAGGAACCTGGCTGCAGTAGGGAACAGTAATTTTTTCCATTCCTCCACACCTCCTTTTCTTGGTTCTGATACAACTACACTGTGTCTTTAGCAAATGCTCCCGCTGAGTTTTCAGAGTCAAAACAGCACATTCCTTATGACCCCAAATGCCTGTGTGATTCCACTGGGCAGGAGAAGAGAGGGGGAAGCAAGAGCAATCCTTGAGCTTAGCTGGGCCAGCTGGATGGAGGAAGGTGGTCTCAGTGGTCCAGTGGAGACAGAGCTAGTTTGGAACTGCCCCTTCTGGAGATGAGCATGACAGTGGTTCCAAGCCCTCAGGGCTGGAAACACGCTCCTCAGCCCAGCTTCTGCTGCATAGAGCCTGTAGGGGCTGAGTCTCATTGTACAGCAGCGGATCTGGGCAAGGACAGGCAGCAGATGCACAGGTGTCCCTGGTGAGTGAGAACCCTTGTCCATGAACACCCAGCACACTGTTTTGAAGCGCAGCTGGCTGGTGGCGTGCAGAGGGGGGATTGACTTTGGATGGCACCTTGTTTTCACACGGCTAGAGTTCATCAGGCCTTGGACATCAATCCTTAACTCTTGCTATTTTTACGCCAAGCAATGCAAACCAGCATTAAAGCACAGACATTTAGATAGCTTTAACATCATTAGCGATGGCTTGGAAAGCAAGGCAAGGGGGGAGCATGGGAGGAACGGGTTCTCCAGGCAGGTGTGCCATAGTTTCAGAAGAGGATCTGGAGGGCACGCGTGTATGCACCCATATCTGACTGTTCAGTTCTCTCACCCACACCCCCACATGGATAGATGGCAGTTCCCACATACCTGCCAAACCTGTGCAAAGATTTCACAGTCTCCTTCTCTTCTTGTTCAGCGCTGAGACAGTCGCTGTGGCTGGTGAAGGGGAGTGTTACCTGGCACAGCTGCAAATAGTCTTCCTCTCCCCCTCATCCACCTTCTGCATCCCCTGTTATCAGATCCTGTGCTGTGGGGTTTAAGCTAATGGCTTCCTCGGGTATAGCTCAGAATGGCATTATCAGTGAAGATCCCTATCACCCTCTAATATACCCTAAGGCTCCAGCTCCTATTTGTTTAAAACAGGGGGGAAAGCAAGAAGAATGTAATCCATTGAGCCCCAGCAAGGCAAGGGGCCATGGCTGGAGATCCAGTACTGAGATGTCTAGTACCACTGTCTGACAATGTCTCCCTCTTTCCCTGGTATTTTTCTTTAAAGGAAACAGTAAACATGTAAGTACAGACCAATTCCACAAATACCAGATCTGCAGGAGTCAGACTGACTGCAGTTTGCTCCCTTGCCCGTTGCTCTTGGCTATCCAGCGCGCTCCAATGGCTTCATGGCAGTTTTTTTGGAAAAGGGGACATTTGTCCTGGTACAGAGGTGCAGGGGGACACGAATCAATGCCTTCTGAGCACTCTGTACAGCCCCTGTTCTCTGGTGGTGTGAAAAAGCCTAGGAGAACGCATGTGACAGCCTCGCAAGATCATCACTGTGACGAGTGAGTGACAAGATGTGCAGGGACACGGAGGCACTTGCTGATACTAGATTGCAAGATGAATAGCCTCCAGACAAGTAACACGATACATTTTGTTATTACAAAATGGGATATTTATGTGCAGAATTTGGATGTCACACATACTTCAGTTTCTTTTTCTGACCATGAAAGATATGTAGTTAATTGACAAGAGAAGAAGTTACTTTTAGCACAGCAGAGAATATTAACCCCCTCCTTGCCCCAGGCACTCAAAAGCTCTGACAAACTGAAGTGGAAAATAAACTCTTCTCCCATCACTTAGCAGGTCTGCAACGGGAGGAAATAAGGAGCTCTGCACACCCCTCAGACTGCATTAGTCAGACACCGCAGCATTTTTAAAATAGTCTGTCATTAATCATGACAGCACAAGAGAGTGAGAACGAGATCAAAGAGGTAGAAGTCTGACATTCCAGATTCAGATTCCCTGCAGTTAGAGGTAATGACAAGGTTAGGAACCAGCAACAAGTGATCGCTAAGTGTTTTGCTCTAGCTGGGCATCCATCCACTCCTGTAGGAACCAGGAGTTCTGTATGGCCCCCTAATTTTACTGGTTTAGCCCAGGTGAAGATCTAGTTGCATGGATTTATCCAAACCGCAGAAAACAGCGTAGCAAGACTGGAACCTTCAAAGGGATGATATTTCCAGTAGCTCCTGCCTGCGGTTGAAACTGGAAATATCATCTTCTGAGGTCAGCATCTCCTCACCTCCAACTGCAGAACACCTCTGGCAATGCAAAGGCAGCAGGACAATGAGGGGGTTTACCAGAAAGGTTTCGGAGAAGACACTCCCCCTGCTCCTAGGGAAATTTCCATTTAATATTCATCAGGAGGCTTCAGGAAGGCTGATGACTCTTTCCCTGAGTGGAAGAAAGATATGATCCTTCAGTGCTAGTGCCCTTAGGTAGAAGCCCTGAATTCATTTAATACCCCTATCCTCCTTCTCAGCAGTAGGAGGAAATTAATGCTCTCACAACTTGTGGCAGTGTGACAGAAGTTATTCACTAGCACTCTTCACAAAGGCTGTGTTCTTACTGGTCAGCAGGGAGACCTAAGTGGTACCTAAGGTCAGCGTAAGAGAGCTCTGGAACTCAAGCACTCCTTAACCTTGTGTGAGCCGAGCAGGCTGGCTGCCGTAACCCACCAAAGACCCTTCCTGAAGAGCTGAACTGGATAAGCCGAAGAAAGAATGGAGGGACTTGCCCAAGGTCAACAAGCAGGTAAATGGGAGTGCTGGAGACAGAACCCAGGTTTGCTGTTCTCTTGCTCCAAGACGTATTTCCTCCCACAGGCAAGTACGTGTGCCCTCGGGATACAACAGCCATGGTCTCAACAGTTCTAACCAGCACCCAGGCTTCAACCCAAAGGGCAACACCACAGCTACCCATGTGAGCTGCCCTGTTCCTCACTGTCCAGCCTCTTGTAAAAATACCCCCAGAATCTCTATCACTTCATAAAACTTTAAAACCAAAACCTGCTTGGAGATGTTTATACTATTTGAGATCATTTCCCCCAGACTGAGTGTCATTCCTGCTTTATAGATTACTGGCAACTCCCAGCACCCTTTGCTGGGAAAAAGAGGGCTTGAAAGTTACAACAGCCCTTGAGAACTTCGCTTTAAACCAAAACAAAAAAACAAACAAACAAACCCCACCTTCATCAGCCTGTAAAGTTTTATTGGATTCCAAGCGGGACACGCACACAGAGCAAACATTCAGGCCCCTGTCAGAGGAGACACCTGAGATTGCTCTAAGACAGTTCTCACCAGCTTTAAATTAGATCAGATTTTTTTTTTCCTCACAGCTAGAGCTACGCTGAAGAGTATTCTCCTATCTACTGAAACTTGGTTTCCTGTCCACACAAGAATCCCAGCTAATTAGTATTGCAGCTAGTACTGCCAAGGACTTTGTGCCCACCTTTAAACCAAGCTTGTGCTTAAGGAAACAGACTGCCTTTGCCCACCTGCAGGCAAGCCCAACGGAGGGATGCTCCCAGCCTTAGCAGTGTCTCAGTTAAGAGATTCCCTACATTTTGCCTAAAGAAAAAGACTAGGAAAGGTTGTCAGACATTTAAAAGAGTGATGAGTGCCTGAGAGACTAGAGGGGTACCCAGAATGCAGCCTTACTTCTTGTCTGCCCCGAGTTCTGAGCACGTGGTGTTTCTGCCCCCCATTGACCCAGCGCTGATCCAGCTCCCCATGTCAGCCTGTCCTTAACGCCTCTTCTCACAGCTCCTGCAGGAAAGCGAGCTCCAAAAAAGCGTCTGGTGAAGAGGAGCATTCCTTAAATAGAGCAAGACAACAAAGTCTTATCCAATTTCCCCTCCTGCCAGACAGAGCTCCAAATGCCATTGTGTCTCCACTCCATCAACCGGGGCCACTTTCACAAGAAAGCAGCATGGCTGAGTCGCCTTCCCAGGGAGTTGTGGAAACCCTATCTGCACCTTCAGTGCTCTGCGAGCCAGCCACAGCTAGAGGGAGAGCAAACAGCAGGCAGAAAATAGAGGTAAACACTGAAACCAGTGAAAGGACAAACACGCAAATGATGTTTACGCCAAACAAACAGCGAGCACAACGCTTTCTGTGCCAAAAAACCAAGCCGCAGTAACGAAGCAAAGCACAAAGTTGATCTGACAAAGAAGCAAGTGCCTCAAAGGAGATTTAAGATCCTAACTTTAAAATCCACAAAACCTGTAGGAAGATTTTACAGAAACACAAAATGCCGTGCTCCACATGACAGCAGGCTTCTCTCCCGTTTTTCATCAGAGCACGGCAAGCGTTTCGCAAAAGCCCTAACAGTAAACATCTCCAAGCACGCATGTGGGGGCACCCGAGCTGTCGTGACACCCAGACGCTCTGCAGGCAGCCGCGAAAGTCGCCTGTGTAACTCCAGAGCCTGCACTGGTCAGTCCTCACAGAGCTGTCACAGCACTACAGAGCTACGCGCACCCGCTCAGCGCTGCATAATTTTCAGGATGGTATTTCCCTCCTTATCTCCGCTTGTGGCCCCCATAGGAATCGATTAGCCAATCAGACCACCAAGAAAAAGGCACAACAGACGTTCACAACTATTTCTTCCATCCCCACGCCCTCCAAGGAGATTTATTTGCCCAGGCAATTACAGAACCATGGATCTGTGCAGGAAAGTTTAACTGTACGCATGAGAAAACCATTTATTACACAGTTATGGTACAGTTGTAACGCATGTCTGCTCCAGCCCTAGTGTGGAACAAGCCGGGGTATAGCTCTCTCCAGTTGTAGGAACCTAAAACTGCTTGGCAGGTCTGAAATACCACGGGAGGATTTATGTAAAGCCTCTCTGTCAGCATGGGGAGCAGGCTGCGGGTCTCCAGACAACGTGCTCTTGCCAGTGCCTGCAGGGAATCGAAACAGAGGACTTGGCGAGCTGCACTGCTTCACGGCAAGTTTGTGGTGTTTTACAGTGAAGGCACAGGGCAGCCAGGCGGGCTGCGTTCGCTGGCCTGTATTAATTCTGCCTATGCTGGAGGCAAACCCAGCTCAGGTGCCTCAACGCTGGGGTTCAGCTTTGGAATTTCAGTGTAAGATATAATAAAAGGACACACGTTTGGTCCCTGCACACCGAGCTCCTGCAAGATGCAACAACATCAGCCCCAACCTGAAGTTACACTAATAGCTACATCAGTTATTCTGGAATATTATGGCCTCGGCAACAAAGGCATAAAATCCTTGCCCTAGCTGGCAGCCCATCTCGTATTTCAGGATAAAGGGAACAAAAACATTTCCACTGTTAAGATCATAAAGTATCTCTCCTAGACCTGTCAAACTTTCCAGAAAGCCACGAGGAAGGAGGCATTTCCAACTCTTAAGGCCTAACCTGTCTGTTCTCAGGTCTACCCAGGAGACTAGCAGCTGTGTTGAATCAGAACAGCTTGGCCCAGAGGAGATAAAAACACTATACCCCTTCTAAGCCTGGAGATAGAGATCATCTAAGCAATAGCAAAAGAACACTTGTATCCCCACAAAACAAACAGTAAAATTATATAACTAACCAGCAGATACACCTCTTCCACAAGGATCCAATGCTCATTCATCACCAATACTATTTGAATACCCATCTATCCCTTCACCACCGGTTATTTATCAGGGGAATACTGAGTCCTGGAAGCTCTGCAGGAAATTAGCTATCCTGCAGGAAATTTGGTACACCTGAATCCCTAATGTCATGGCCTTTTATTCTCCACTGATACCAAGCTAGCCTGAGCATTAAATAATGGTGCTGAGTGAGAATCAGCTCTGTAATTCTTTCTATCAATATGAGCCAGGACACAAAGCAATAAAGGTTCAAGGTCTTCCTGGTACTTAGTTGTAGTTTTTACAGAGCCACCGCCTCCCTAACTTGCCGTGGAACCTTAACAAGCTCAGCTCTTTGGAGTCTGCTGTTAGGACTCTCTCCATCACAGTAATTGCAGTGCCAGAGCACGTGGTATTGATTTTTAAATATCACATAATATTAATGCCTATATAGGGCTAATTTTCCTCTGTTGATTTTTTTACTATGGTCACCAGTGGTTTTCAAATTTCCCTTGAGTTTCCTTGAAGCCTAAGCATTTAACTAACCTTCTGTTGCTGACTGCTATTTGCAGGCTTCTCTCAGGGAAGAGGCTTGGAAAGGGTGTCTCTTTCTGTTTGATTTCATCATTGTCCTCGGGACTGATTTATAACCTGCGCCTATTTATAATGAGAGTTTTATATGACAAACTAATAATTTTGCTTGACAGTTAATAGTCCACCATTCAAGGGGAGTTTACATGTGCTGGGTTCTCTTCCATCGAGTGAGGAAAGGCAGGCAATCTGCTGCTAATCCAACGTAAATACCCCTGGAGTCAGTCTGGAGTGTGGCATCAAAATCATTTACACGACATGAAATTTGAATAGAACTTAAAACCTCATAACCTGTCAGCTCCCAGCCAGGGAAAATATTCAGAGAGCGCCTGCAACTGGAATCTCAGTGCCTGGGAGATTGCTTTTGTTTGTCTGGAGCAGTCAGCAGAGAGAGCAAGGGTGCAAACTGGACAACCCAGGCATCCTGGAGGTGGCTTTGCTCAGCTCCTGACTGACACAGCCTGTCCAAGGGCTGCCTAAAGGTCCCGTGTGAATTAGATAGGAAGAATTCACTGCAGATGCCACACCTGAAGGGCTGATCCAGCACTGCACCATGCCCTTCTGAGCCAGCTAGTAGGGTGGTAAACACGGGAATGGTGGAGAGCAGCGGGATCAGAAGAACCCAGCAATCTTTTGTCCATACAGCTCATAGGACAAAGTTTATAGTGGCCATGCCAGCAGAAACACACCTGAGAGGCAATTCTGGAGTTAAGCCCTGAACTACACCAAATTCCTACACTCTGGGATGTGTCAATAACATTTTTGCCAGATTTTCCACCAGCCTGAGCGGGGTCTCCATCAGGCTCATAGACCACAGGTATCAGGAGGTTTTGTGAGGGCACCCAACGCAGGAGCTGAAACACACGCTAGCAACACTACCAGCCGAGACCTCTGAGACAAGGGCAGGAGCATCTTACTGAAGCATTAGGCTATGCTATTTAACGTCTTGCTAAGCAAGTAACCTTAGTCTGAAGCTGGAAAACTATAGCTGGGCTCCATTTAGGATAAGGAATGATGAGTGAAGATAATCACGTTTACAGACATTGAAATTAGCAGTCGATGCTCATCCTAGGATGGTTTGCTTTGTTGTTCCTGAAATAGAAGCTAAGCAGCAGAGCAGACTGTTTACACCACAGCCTGTGCAGGGGCCAAGTGTAGCAACCACAGCAATGCGGTACACAGTGAGAATATTGACCTCAGCGTGTCATACGGGGCTGGAGCATCACATCCAGCGGCAGCATCTTGGAAGCAAGCAGCTCTCCGGTAGGAAAAAATAACATGAGGGGTCTCAAACCCCTGGATAGTGAGCACATCTCCCTCATTTGAGAGATCTGCACAGAGCATTAACCCCAACAAAACCATGCCAAGCGGCATTAACTGTGTCTGAATCTGAACTGCACAGACAGCAAAAAGCTTGGCGTAGGGTGTTGCAAAGATTGAGCGAGGCCTTCACAGAAGGGGCTGGGAGGAAGATGAGTGAGCAAGGGCGTGGTGAAGAGGGCAAGGTTTCAGTAAATGTTAACTGATCCGTGGGGGGTGTCACAATAACCCTTTTGAAAGTGATTGAACTGGTGTCTAGTACCTGGACAAAGTTACGGCTGCAAGTACAAGTTAGTAAGGTTCGACACTTTTTGAAGGTGATGCTGTGGCAAACGTTTCCGTGAAGAACTCAGATGAGGGTAAGAAACCTGTTCCTGTAAGAAGAAATGTATTTTTCCTCTCCTCCAGTTTCCCTGAAACCCTAAACTTCTCAGAAATTTTAAAGGCCAAATGCAACAAGGGTGCACTGAGCATGCTGGAAGGACCCAGAAAAAAAAATGGGGCCGTTCAATTTGTGCCTCATTTAGACTTCTCCCCTCGCGTGCCACGAACAGCCATTCCCACTGGGTGGGATTAACACACTTGGCCATTAAACCATAAGCTCAAGCACGTGGGGTTTATTTTGCTATCAACAACTTCGTACTGAACTCGGTCCTCCCGACTTCTTAAATTTTCTTGGACTATAATTTTTATGGCTACAGAGGAGCACTGAATATTTGCTTCACACACCATTAATCTCCTCACTCTCCAAACAGCACGGAAGTCTCGCAGCGTATTTGTCTCGGCCACAGCCAGCCAGGAGGCTTGTGTCCATATTAGTCATGAGTTTTTTTACACTTGCACCTCAACACCGGAGGCCCAGTCTCAGCTTTTCTTGGCCATTTCAACCCATTTTGCCTCACCTTGCTGCTGGACAGACAGTCTCACACTTGCACTGACTGCTGGCTGAAGCCTTGGGATACAAGAGAACGGCAGCAGTAGAATTCAGATCTAAGACTAAACAAAAACCCAAAACAGGGGGCTGTGTGCTCCTCAGGACTGTCTGACTATGCATTTAGAGAGCTTCTAGCACAGTGGGGAAAAACCTCTTAGGATAGCACTCCGGGTCATAAAATCACAGACTGGTTTGGGTGGGAAGGGACCTTAAAGCCCCCCAAGTCCCACCCCCTGCCATGGGCAGGGACACCCTCCACTAGACCAGGTTGCTCCCAGCCTCATCCAGCCTGGCTTGGACACTCCCAGGGATGGGGCACCCACAGCTTCTCTGGGCAACCTGTCCCAGTGCCCCCCAACCTCTCTGGGAAGAATTCCTTCCTGATGTCCCATCTCAATCTCCCTCTTTCAGTTTAAACCCATTACCCCTTGTCCTGTCACTCCCTGCCCCTGTAAAAAGTCCCCCCCCCCAGCTTTCCTGTAGCGCTCCAGGCACTGGAAGGGGATCTAAGGTCTCTCCGGAGCCTTCCCTTCCCCAGGCTGAACACCCCCCACTCCCCCAGCCTGTCCCCATGGCAGAGGGGCTCCAGCCCCTGGTGCATCTCCACGGCAAATAACAGAGAACAGGTATAAAGGCAGAACAATTCATCTCCTAATAAGAAGATCATGAGAGTAAAACACAGCAAGGAAGGGGGGGGGGGAGGGGGGAGGAAGTCACAAATCCCAAAACAAAGTCTGACAAACATTTTTAGTTCTACAACAAAATAAATATTTTAACTCTGATTTACCAAGAACAGTGAGACTCGGTCCAAAACCCTACGGTTATAACAACATATGCTGAATGTCACAACACATTGATTATGTTGCTGTAAGTCATGCATTAAACAGCCCAATTTATTACAGATATTCACACAGTACAAAGTACAATATAGTAATACATGCTGGGATATAGGCCACTTGCCCTGACTACACTCACTCCAGCAAACCCAGTGTAAACAGCCAATCTTTATGGACGTGGTTTAGTGATATTCATGTGTGTTACATGCTTTCTGAAGCTCCAAAAATAACTACTGTTGCTACCTGTTACACCTTTCAACAGCTGTGGACTCCCCTCTGCTTAAAAGCACATTCTCCCCAAGGATACTACCAAAAATCCACAGGAATTCCGGCATGTTTTGTGGAGTGAGAATCAGTATATAAGCATTGATAGCTGCTATATTTTAGACAGTTACACAGGTCCAGTGTCCAGGCTAGCCCATCGACTAGAAGGTGGAATTTGCCTGTGTTTACTTGTGTTACAGCACTACGTAATTACTCCCTGTACCCTCTCCTTCCTCCTCTAATAGGCATCACTTCAATATCTTCTTTACAAAGGAAAAACTTCCATTTAGTACCCTAAAGATCTGTCTCAAGGTATTTATAATGGAGATTAAAACCCCACAGTTTCAGCCATTCCCGGTTTACAGCAGATTTTTCCACAGCTCTTGAAATAAGGCATCTTTGCACATCAGCAACCTCGACAGCAGCGTTACTGTAGAACCTTCACGTAGTGATCAGCCTGAACAACAGACCCAGCAACAGATGACGGTTTTTTCATGCCCTCTGCTGTCTCCAGCAGCCTTTGTTGTCACTGCACAAGGGCACCGTAGCTGATCAAAAGTTGCAACACTATGCAAGAGGGTATGTGCCATTCACTGCAAACATTCCAGAGCGAGTGTCTGGGCTCCACTGTGGGCCTTGCCACCATCTGTTTATAACACTGTCACACACCCACCTCCTTAGCTAAGCTGAATCAATACAAGCGCGGGGTGTCTTCTGAAAGGGAACGATACAGAGGTACATGAAACAAGTGTGGGTTTCTTTAATCACAGGGATGACACCACATCTTGGGTAACACCTTAACCCCGTGAAATGTCAACAGCCTTTTACTTTGTTCAAATGAGCTTATGGCCTGGAGCTATATGCAAAGCTGCGTTGGGGGCTCAATCTCAGACGCTGACATTTGCAAACACATGTGTAGAAACCCAGAACACATTCACCAGATGGTCTTGTGGATGGTTTTTGACAGCACTTTCAAGTAGAGCTCAAATATACTCCATGTGACCCTGGCCACCTGATGCAAACGAGCCTTGTTTTCTTTCATTATTCCCCTGCAGTTCAACAAGCACCAAACAGGTGACATATCTGATCCGAGGCTGCTATCCTCAGTCTTTGCCAGGCTCCTGACAACCAGGGTAATGCATTTGAGACATTTACAAATGATTATACGGCACCCGAGAGGCTGCTGTTTATGGGAAGAAGTCCAAACCCACATGTATATCTTACTAAAACATAAGAATATAAGTAAGGGAGTTCATGCTAGAACTGGTGCCATTGGCCTTACCTTTTCATTAAAACAAAACTGCACAGGCAGCCTAGTATTCAGCTTCATCAATAAGATCAAGGAAATACTTAGATATAAAGAACCACAATTAAAGAGTTCAGACCTTGGATTCCCATCTACGAAGCAGGCGTTGTCTGAGAATTCAACATGCTTCTTGTCAAATATATCCAATTCTGAACATGAGAGAGGGCCTCTACCATTTACAACTGTATGAAAAAAAGCAGTTTTGCTGGCAAATCTTTGTCTACTTCCTCCACAACACATAGAATAGAGTCAATATTTACTACCCCTCTCAATCCTTCATTGACCAATGCAAACACCCCATGAACAATCCCAAAAGAAACGCTGATTACAAGTGCTACTGTGAAATCAAGTCATAATGTAACAAATTCCAAATCTCAGTGTATTTTTTAGTGAGCATCCAGTGAAGCACAAATTAAATATTACAGAGTTTGTTTCTGAATCATAAAAGTATAATTTTTTATGACGAATGAACTGGTGTGGACCTTGAAAAGAAGTAGCCTCTGAAAGCAAGCTGAAGTATCTCTGAAAGCAAAGGCTCTTTGCTTGTTTAAAAAGGTGCCAGCAGTTACAGGAAGCAGTCTTCAAGAGTCGAAGGAAAGGTTTCTTCAGTCAAGTCTACACTGCAAGGCTCTAACTCATATCCTTCCCTGCTACACTGCTGCGGCCGACGTTACGCGCCCATCAACATGCCCATGAAGTCTGATCCATTCTGAATTGTGATGGGAGCTCCAGCACTGTTGTCCACAAATATGGAGGTGTACTGGCCAGCCTGCAGAGAGAACAAGAGGGAAAGGAAAACACCTGACCTTCATCCCAGTGGAAAAGAAGGGGAAAAAAAAAACATTTCACCACCATGAACTAAGCACAGAAGCCTCCTGCCCTTTTCTGTGACCCCGGGGAATAGGATCTGACCATTTTTACTGCAGCACTACAGCTCTGATTTGGTGCAAGAAACTTCCTGTAGTGAAATGGTGTTGTAGGTTTATTACTTAATTAGATCCTTACTGGACTGGCATCCTTTCGGGTGACTAGTCAAGTGGCCATCTGTGCTTCAGATTCCCTTCTATGAAATGGGAAAAACAACTGCCATCTTGAAAATGCAAGAGGAGATTGGGTAACGAAAAATATTTACTGTCACTTCTTAGGGGGAAGGTTACTTCAGGGGCTTAAGATCAGAACGTGCACACATGTCTGGCTTCCCGTTCCTGCCACAGATTCTTTCTAGTCGTCCCAGGTAAGGCATTTAACTCCATTCACCTTAGAAAGAAGGTTAATAAAAACTTCCACACCTCCTGGTGAGAATTCAGCCTTGCCAGTAAATAACTCCACATCCTGCCAGGCAAACGAGCACAGCGATTCCCAGCCCGCAGGGGCTTACCTGCAGCTGCAGCAAGCCATGTACATAGACAGTGAAGATTTTGCTGTTACTTTCCAGACCAGCGATGACTTCCAAAGACCTAAACAGCAGCAAAAGAAAAACAAACAGGTTAAGCACCTAAGGCAGTCACAACAGTCGTACGTGGAACAACAACAGTCTCATGACCTCCCTAGAAATAGGACCTGGAGGTTCTAGTGCCCATCTGTAATTAACAGGTGGCCTCTTGGCTTGATTTGAGCAGTAACCAGCTGCCTTGAAAAGAGACCAGGAGAACTGTGTCCTCACTCTAGTGATTAGTGGAAGAGCTACATAGCATGCAGGATTTGCAAAACTCAGATGGAGGCATGAACTGGGAGCCACTGTTGCTCAAGGTCCTGTGGTCTCTATCCCCCATCCTTGAACAGATGATAAGCAAGCCTTTTAGATTTATATATACATATCCGTTATCCCAGTTCGCTGACCACCACAATACTCTTGTTATTCTGCAAAGGGCTATGTGTATTCTGTCAATAACAGTTCCTCATTTTCACGGTATGAAAGGCCCATTTCACCTTAACAATATACGCAGTCAGCCTATGCAAGACAGATCGTATTCTGCAGCTGAGAGCCCTTTTGGGAGGACATTTGGATCAGGGCTGACATACAAGCAAAGAAAGTAATTGTTCTTCAGTTAAAATTCAAGGGAGAGCTCCAGATCACCCCTCCAGCGACTGTTCTTTTCTAATATCGTGTTCTACTAGCCATCATATTCTTTGCAGTAGCAAGATGCAGGGCAGCTGCTCCCTGTCGCATCCTCAGTTTACAGAACCCTAACTCTGCTCCTCCGTACAGGTTGGAAGGAGGTGCCTGAAATACCAACAGTCAGAACAACCTATGTAAGCTCAGTTCCAAAGCAACATGAAAGCACAGAGCTCCATGCCTGGCTGGTTCTTCTGAAATCTGCCTAGCCAGTGGTAGCAGATTTAGTTGTTTTCCCAAGAAAACCAATCCCTTTCCTCCCTTTTTTCCATGAAGTGTTGGTGACAAAACCTAGCAAGTGCAAACGTGCAGTTTCCAGCCCCCTTGCTAGGAAATAACATGCATAAAATGTAGGGGCAATTTGGCCCAGAGAGAGCAAGCCACTTGGCACCACCTTGACTGAAGAGCTCAGTCTGTGTGTCATATCCTGCCAAAAGCCTAACTTGGGTGGGAACTTCCCACCATTAATCTCTTCTACTCCAACTGTCTCCTTGCCTCCGAGTTTCCATCTCTCTCAGCCGAAAGCCCTCAGGGCTCTTTCAGCTCCCTCAAATGAATGACTGTGTATGCTGACATCCCCAGGAAATTCCACGAGCAGGGGTAGCAGCTCAGCCTGTGCCAGCAGAATGTCTGTCCAGACAGGTTCCCATCCCTCCACCCATCCTCCTTCCATGACACAGACCAGTCATACACTCACCCACCATATGAGGGAGAGAATTGTCTCTCATAGAACCAATGCTGATCCTGCTTCACAGCCACTGCTGTCCAACTAACTCAACTCAACGACGGCCTTGTAGGACAACCAATGTGATCCCAGACAACTGACGATGCCTCACTAAGTGCTGCAATAAAAGACTGTTATTAAACAGTCTACAAGGCTGCAGAGGTGCAGTTTGCTCGGGTCAGCAAGGCCAGGTCAGTGGGCACACAGCTCCCTCTTATCCTAGTTACTAACAGGCATTCAGATACCAATCTTGATTGGTATCTTCCACAGGCCAACGAAACCTAAGAGAGGTTTATTACGTGAAATTCACCCACCAATAAGCCTCTAAATTGAAATGCCTGCGGAGAGGTCAGTCCTATTTGCAGCACTCTGACTCATGGAGCAGCCAATCCAGCAGCAAATTTATGGGTTTGGGGGTTTTAAGTTGCACCTGTGGAGTTGTTTTATGGTTATATTTCAGTGGTGCTATTGCAAGGGTGTTGCTACAGCTGCACTGGAAGAGCTGCGGGCAGAGCAGAGTAAATCTGCACAGCCCTGTACAGGCATTTTTCCTCCGTGACACCAGCTGAGCATCAAGCAGAGGCGGTGGCCACTCTGTGCAAGCAGCATTGCCCTCTGCTGGGTGCATCCAGGGGTTCCTCAGCCCCTTCCTCCAAGCAAAGCTTGCCAAACTCCTCCTGAGCAAGCTGGCCTTCTCCAAGACACAGGGCACCCATGTGCTGCAGCTGAAAGGATGACAGAAGTACAGCAAGCAAAAGCAGCCAACAGTATGATGCCATTGCCTAAGGAGCAACATCCAAGGTTGCCATGGCCTAACAAAAGTGTTTCTTTAGCAGAGCGTTGCTAATAGATCCCAGTAGAGAAAAAATCAGCATTGTTTTCCGAACAAGCTCCACAACGCAGCTGAGGGCTGTGGGAAGGTACCATGTACCCGTACGCAAGCCTTGCCCTTTCTGCCGCAGGACCCATTCCCCTTTATTTTCCACCTATTCCTTCTCCTCATGACTCAAACGTTTCCATGGTAACATGAGTGAGATGCTGTGATCCATTCAGGATGCAGCTGAAATTATAAAAACTGAGCTAACCACCTCTTGCACAAAATTAAAGTGTTCCCCTCACTGTACGTTTATGATGATAGCTGAGCACTCAGCACCTTCCACAAATCCATCTTCAGCCATCTTCACTCACACTTCTCGCAACACAGAGAGTAATTAGCACTGAAAGGTTAAAAACCAGAATTAAAAACCCACATAAAACCTAAAGGCCAGGTGGAACTACTCGCTTCAGCAAAGTTCTACAAGCATTTATGGTATAAAATTCACTGTTGGTGAACCTGATTTCCACAGCTGGTTGAAACATTAGCCCATCTGAGAAAAACAATTGCCAAGACAGCATTGCAGTAACTCACGTGTATCGGTGGCACAGAGATTCAATGCAGATCAACACTCGGACATTATCTCTGGCCCGGAGCTGGATTTTACTCTTCAACTCACTGTGGTCTGGGGAAAGCAAAAGAAGGAATATAAGGATTTTTGCAACATAGCAGACCACCAGTTCCTGGTGTTTGGCTTAACAGAAGCACCAGTAACCTTGTAGCTTCTTAGGAAAGCACCCTTCTGGGGTTGGATTATAAAATACTTCATCACGGAATGATTAAAACCATTGAATGGATGTCCAGGTGACAAAACAGTCAAAGCTGCCTTGATGCAGTTCTACATAATCATGTTCATCTTTTTCAAGTCTTTTATGGAAGCCATAACTTCTGCACATGAATATACCTGGTCCCTCAACTCATCCTCCATAAGGAGCGTTGGTTGGTTGGTGTGCACGGAGCAGCCTGCTGTGGCTATCAGTCTGCGAAAGTGTCCAGCTCTGAGGACAGGGTTTGGGGTCATGGAACCTAAGGGAGAGCTCCCTGCAAAGGGCTGCCAGTCCACACGCTTCAGATCAAACGGGACCCAGAGGGTTCTCCAGGACTCCTTCCTGCACCCCTCAAGCAGAACAAAAGGCTTCTGTGGACAACACTCACCAATGTGGACGTTGGCTGAAAACTGGTAGATGCCAGATACAGGTGCTGTGAAACGTCCTGTTGCCAGATTTAATCCTGTCCCCCGGAGAAAAGCTCCTTTGGCCATAGGCTGTAAGATAAGAAGAGCAGACCCTCAACAAGTCATCAGCACTCTCAACAATTACTTCTGTCCACGACACAGAACAAGCTTACGTGCACGAGAACAAAGCTGTATTGGGTTTGCATTGGCAAGGCTTGGTAGCAAGGTGGCTAGAGGGGTGGCTTCTGTGAGAAGCTGCTAGAAGCTTCCCCTGTGTCCAACAGAGCCCATGCCAGCCGGCTCCACGACAGACCCACCGCCGGCCAAGGCTGAGCCCATCAGCGACAGCGGTAGCGCCTCTGGGATAACGTGTTGAAGAAGGAAACAAAAAATCCCAAAACCTCAAAACCAGGCAAGAGAAATTGCAGCCAGAGAGAGAGACAGATGTGAGAGAACAACTCTGCAGACACCCAGGTGTCCAGGTCAGCGGAGAAGGTTTTATTTCTCATTATCCTACCCTGATTCGATTGGTAATAAATTAATTTCCCCAAGTGGATTCTGTTTTGCCCATGATGGTAATTGCTGAGTGATCTCTCCCTGCCCATGAGCCTGTCGTTATATTTTCTCTCCCCTGCACGGATGAGGAGGGCAGTGATAGAGCAGTTTTGGTGGGCGCCTGGCCTCCAGCAAGGGTCAACCCACTGCAAACGCCAAAAAATTTTGCAAGGCTACTGTCTCATCTCCCCAGAACACACCTTCCAGATGGGTGCTCTCTCAGCATTTGATGCCCACAAAAGGCAAAACGATCGGTATGAGACATGAAGATGCCCTTTTTGCTCACTGCCTATCTCTTCTAACTCATCTTGACTGAGACTGTGCTTACTGCATCACGATGCTGTGCTGGTTCTAACGGTCTCTAGCCTCCACTCATATTCTGACACGCACGATCGCCCATTATTTGAGACAAGAGGTGCCTACTACTCCTAAAGATTTCCTGGATGGGGAAATGCAGTGCCCCCAGGCTTAAAAATCTGGAACCTTATACACTGTTTCTGTGATACACGTAGAGAGGAAACACCCATGGGTCTCCAGAGGTTTTCTACCCACTTCAGGTCTAAGACAGATGGCTTTGATACTGTTAAAGAACAACTTCTTGGATTCTTACAGATTCCATATTTAGTTTCGTTTTGTTTTAGCCTTGGATTCTACAGAATAGGCAAAACCCTATTAAAACAGCATGCAGCTTCTCCTCATGGCAGGGAAGCAGTCTTAAGTCAAACTCGCGGCAGATTATCTGACTCAGACTAAAATAAACTCTGTGAGAAATGTTTATTGTTTGTTTTGGCCTGCCTGATACGAATTTGGCTGGAGCTGGGGAGAAGCAGGAGTGGCTTCAATGGGCCAAGGCAGCACATTAGTCAGCCTCTGCTTCCACCGCAAGGGCATTCTGCGCAACGTGAACGCGTTCCCACGAACGCTGTCCTGAGAGATTTGCCCCACACTGGTCTTACGGGAGAGAAGAGCTGTTCAAACCTGACGCTGTAAAGGCACACACACTGCTATGTCCCTAAAACATGCACAAATGCATAACTGAGCAATCCCAACATCCCACATTTTGCATACGTTTTCCAATAGTAGATGGTGAAAGGGGCCTTGAGACACGGTGAAGGAATGTGTAGCGGTGTTGCCACAGGTGCTACTACACTAAAAGATCAGTGGAACACCTCGGTTCAAGTACCAGAAGGAAGTTAATTACCTGCCCGTTCTGGTTCATCACAGTCAGAAATTGCCAGCCTTCACAGCGCAGGGTAGGAATAATTAATGTAGCTTTCTCTTTGAAACGAAGTAAGGCTGCAAATATTTGGGTCTGGTGGTGTTTGTTCGGAGAGTTACTACACGGTAAGAGGACTGAAATGACTAACCTGCCTTTATCCAGCAAATCCCAGGCAAGTCTCACAAAAGAGGGATTCCCAGTCCTTACTCACCATGACCTAACTGTAGTCTTAAATCTCACAGAACTTTACTAGGAACATTTTATGTTTATACGGTTGTTAAAAATACATCCATGTGCAACAGCAGCGGCATTTTCGTGTGATTACATATGAATAATGGGAAAACAGTAATAAGGAACTGCAGAACAACTGTTTCATACAATGATTTCCAAGTCTCTATATTTATCTACGTGCGCTGATGCGTGCCTATGTGCACACGGAGAAGGAGCTCTATTTTCTTGATGTATACGCACACGGACAACGTAACAGCTAACCTAACAGCAGAGACTACAGAAGGAGATTGATTCCATTCTTCTGTTATCACTACACCATCATTTTTGGTAATGCTATTTTTGATTTACCCCACTGAAAGAGCAGATCCAAGCCCTGTGTGTGCAAAACTGTACTACATAGCTAATTCATTCCTTTCTTGTTACAGCTATTAGCAGAATCAGCAACATAATTCCACAACCACTGGCTGAGCATGGAAAGCAATTTTAGGCACCAGTAAATTATCACTGATAAAACATTCCTGTTTCTTCATGCCCTCTGTGGCTCTGTTATTCTTTTGCTCATAGAAATAGACAATGCAGGGAGAGGTTCTCTGGGTAAAATATTCCATTAAAACCCACGCCAATTAGAGCTCCCTGCTGCATTTGCTGCCTCACAGCAGCACAGTCACTCAGCTGCCTCAAACACTGCGGGGATAGATCTGAAAAACTACTTGCACACAATTATTTCAGTAGGCAGACCAAAAGCAAACAAACAAGTTAGCGTCCAGCCATTCTGTACAAACCAAGGTCAGCTTATCGTCCTCAGTTCATCCCCTATTCCCACGTCTCCCTCACACATTCCATAGTTTAATTCTGGGTGGAAAATAGGAACCGTGCACAGAGAACAGAGATGTGAACTGCCAGTTTAGCTTTTCAGTGATGAACCCTGCGGAAAGCAACGCATCGACTTATCTGTTATTAAAGAAAAGGATAACCCAGCCTGCACAGCAGCCACAACACACAGGGGACGCACCAATCTCCTGAAGCAGCAATAAAATTCTGCAGCCAAAGGTAGACATTTAGCTTGAGCACGAGGCACTGAGCACACCAGGACCCCTTTTGGGATCTTTCACCATGAAAAGCATGTAGGTCGCCTTAGTCTTAAATTATATAATTCCAGTGACATTCCTGGGCCCTCAGTAAATCCCACTTCCGTGGCCTGTCAGAAGCTGCAGTTGTTTCACTTACTGACGTGTAAAGTACCTTTCTGAAATCTTTTGCAAGAGGCAACTGTTAGAAACCTCAAAGCATGAGATACAGGAGGAAGAGGAGTGGGGAAAGAAGCACCACGTGTGTCATTCCAGATACTAAGGAAATTGTGAGACCAAGAGGAAGAGAGGGAGGGAATGTTCTTGGAGGAAATTTAGCATGGAAGGATGAGAAAATTTCTCAGTGCTCAAGTTCAATGTGACTTAGACAACACACTCAAATGGCAGAGTATAGAAGTGATAGGCCGCTTCTCAGCACCGGTTCTTTCCACTACCTTAAAGTGCTTTGGGTAAGGTCCAAATCCAGGAATTAGAGGAGTCAATCCCTACCGTCTCACTGAGATGGCTCAGACTGTTGTCTTCTTCACACTATCAAGCTGACAGAATGGAGGGAGGGGAATTCTCTCCTTCTCCCTCCCTTGGACTGTTTAAAGACAATGTTTTCATCTTTGCAAGGGTATCCACTGTCTCCCTCCCTGCTAAATTCCCCTCTATCACAGCGCAAGCTAAAACCAGATACTTCTTGTCCCAAAGCTGAAATGAAAGGCTGGCATCCAGAGGCCTGCCAGCCCTCCCACATCAGCTTCAGGGCCAGAAGCAATTAGAAAGAAGCTAGGCACATGATAGCAAAGCATGGGAAGCATCAGCCTACGCACTGATTGCTGAGATGTCTTTATTCACATTTTCCCTCCTAATTAATGAGGCAGCAGATCTCTCTAGCCCTGCCCACACTTCAAGTACAATCTTGCCTTCGTGCCAGCACCCACAGTGCTGTCAAACCAGGCTTCCACAAGTGTATTTGGGAAAGATCCAGGAAAGCACCCTGTTTAGAACATAACCACTGCCTCTAGTCCTGCAGCTGTGAGGAGTCCTACCAGCAAAACTACTCCAAAGGAAAGGATCTGCTGGGCAGGATTCTTCAGAAATGGCATTCAGCATAGCTGGGAAGAAAGCTCAGCAGCTTACTACATGGATAGTGTTAGCAAACCCTGCTGATGGAAGGCCACCCTCCCTGTTTATACTCTTAAAAATCTTGTCACATCACAACAGCAACCATGTAACTGAAGGCCTTGTGCTATTGGACAGTCTTTGTGACTATGAAGCCTAGAATGTCTCCTCAATTACCAAGTCACTATTTGTTTTTAGCTATTGTGTGCCTAACTTAAAATTCAGATCCTATTTGCAACTGGTTCAGAAACAGTAGAATTTTTAATACCAATTTCAACAGCTTGCTTGTAACCATGGCTATAATGCCCTACAGCATCCCATGACGGCGTGCTTCTCTCTATAACATGGCCATAATGAAATGATAAAAACATTGTGTACCGAATTTGAGCAACATAACTGGCCCATCTAACAAAACAATGGCTATTATTTGGGCTCACAAATCTATAATCAATGGCTTCTGTCTGCCTCTGACATTTTTCTACAACTGAAGGTTACCCTGGAATTAAACAGGGCGTGCACTGAAAAAAGCCCAGATCCTTCAGACTAATGCCAAACACGGACAAGTCTTTCTCCATCATTAACTGAAATAAAAAGACTGATTGTTGTTTGGACCTGTGAGACAGCTCTCTCTTGCACAGACCTGTTAGAACTTCAGGAAGAACTGTAATGAGATTCAGTTGGGCTGCAAGAGAGGAAGAAATCCTGCCTCTTGGGTTTGTCAGGAAGGAGAGGACTCAAAGCTAAATAAATGTCCATCTCACTACAGTTGAGCCTCGGTGCTGGAATCATGACATGAGATTCTACTTCTGTCAATCACAAAAACAGTAGTGCTATATTCATCGAATCCAAGCCTGAGACAAGCTCCTAGGATTAGTCTGCCCTTTCAGGAAACACCTTAATCTACAGAGCCACGTAGCAGCTTCGCAGACTAGGGGAACTATAGCTGATCCACGCACAGTGGCTGTTGTGGAGTTGCACAGGTTCAGTCTGTAATCCCTTCTCACCGACTGGAAGTTCTGAAGTTCTACCAGGGTTTTCTTATCTACGACGACTTGTCCTTTTAGCTTGCAATGGAATGCTTCCTCTACACGTCTGTGGGGTGAAACTTCTTCCAAGGAGAACAGGAGCGGAGGCAGCTGGCTAGGATGGGCTGAAATAGCCAGGGATGCTCGACGCTCAATGGCTTCTGAGAAGAAAAGCAAAAGTATAGGAAAATAAAGGCTTAGCTTAAGAGCCTGGCCTATGAAGCCTTTTAGCTGTGCAATTAGACTTCTGCACTCAACTCTTCAACTTGAACTAAGCAGCACCAGGGAAACATTTTTTCCAATTACTGATGGCCAGATAGGGGAATGCTTTAAGGTAAATGTTTGCAAAGCCTGTTCTTTTTTTGCCTTGGTGCTTACCACAAGAAACAGATCAGAAAAGCACAAAGCTCTTACAGTCTTTACCTTTTAATATCTCCTTAAACTCCTGCAGAAGGACTTCCCGGGTGACTTCAGCACCAGGTGCTCCTGGAGGTCCCTGGGGGCCAGGAGGTCCTGGGGGTCCAACAAGGCCACGCTAAGGAAGTAACCAAAGAAAAACATGTGAATTGGAACCAGGCAATTTCAGAGCACAAATTCCCTCAGCCATGAGCCAGTTCTACAGTGCTGCCAGTCACATGAGCAGCCCCCTCCACTATCCGTTCGACTACAGGCCTGATGCAGTAAATCATAAACTGACTCTCCAGCCAGCTGTGAATTCCAGAACTTGGAATTTACTCACATCTTCATGTGAGAAGATAAATTTTGCACAGGTAAACACTACAGTGTGAAGCACAACAGGCACAAGGCTAAGTTTGCTGCTTCTGTATCTCCTTGTACCACCAAATTAACACACTAGCTTTTAAGCCGCTTATTCTGTCTATTTGCTAACCAGAATAGCCATCTAGCCACGCTTTACGTTATTAATATATGGGTGGGCAGGCAGAAGCTGGAGCGTACAAAACCCCTTGCATATCAGCAGTAGGAAGGGAAGCCACAGCGCACATTTATGAGCAGATGGCAAATTAGCAATAACCTACTAATTTCTTGTCTTTCCCTTTGCATCTCCTTTTAGAGGTATTGCCATCATCTGGGCGGTGGACAAAGGAGATCCAGGTCCGCCGTGGATCTGTGATTCGAGGGTCTGGTGATTCTAGGATCTAAAGAGAAACAAGAATAAAGACTGGTGTCACTGTATCTCTTTGGCCACTACATGGATTCAGAGGATGCAAAGCTTCCAAGCCAGACTATTGTCCGCTGCATAAATCACATCCCTGATCCAAACATACTGCATTTGGGAGGATATCACAGGTGGGATAAAATGGGATTTCACACATCTGCAACAAACAATTCAGTCTGGATTATCCAGTACCATGCTACTTCATGTCTTCATTTACAGGAGCACTGCAAATGCAGGATAGTACTTTGATCTGACACAGTGTATGAAAGACACCAGCCTTTCAAAGGGTCCCATTAGAGTGGGATTTTTTTCTGCATAGGTTACAGGCTAAGCCTGCCAACAGAAATATCCCAAAATCCAGAAGATGCCGCCCTTAAAACATCAAAATGCCTTCTCAGAATTTAATATACTATCACTTGCAGGGTCCCCCTGCTCCCTTTGCTTAAGAAATCAGTGGAGCCAAGAGCTGGGAGCCAGTGCACCAGAGACCTTTCCCAAGCTGCTGAGATTCTCAGCCCTCTGATGGTAGTAATACATGCCACAGAAAACCTGCCCCGATGCCAGAGATTGTTCACCAGTAAAACAGTTCACCAACTATTTATCACTTGGATCAATCAAGCAATACAGGGAGATGAAAACATACAGAAAACCTTGAAACGCTCCATAACTTTCAAAGGCTGTAGTGACAAATGTGCACACAGAAAAAAACCCAAACAATTCACATCATTGAAAAACAAAGACCATGTCTGATCACAGAAAATATGTCTACTGGCAGATTTAACTACCTTGCCCACTCCTATGTTCCACGAGTATATTGCAGTCATATAGAAAATATCTAGAGCATCTTTGGCATTACAGAGGCCATTCTGGATCCCTTCTAAACAAAATCTGGACAGAAGAGAGGATCTGTCTTCACAAATTTGGGTCCACTTCCTATTGGACTCCCTGGTTCCTATTACTCACTCCCAGAGACAAGCAGAAGTAAGTGATCAAATGGCCATACCTGTTGATTTTATTCTAGGCTGGAAATGAACTTCTAACTTGAAAAAGGCACCAGAAATTATTGGTTACCAATACTCTGCCAAACTCTTGTCAAGAGGAATTAACTGTTGACTATGGAGGTTCCAATCTGTTGACATATCAGCTTCCCAAATGTCCATCACAGTGAGGATTAAAGCACAAGCCTTTCCAAAGTTTCATAAGCCATGCTTAAGTATTCAGAGCTGTTAATGAAGAAGCCAGTGAGGAAAAACTGCAATGAACACTTAACATCTTTAAAACAAACAAACAAACAAAGAAACCCCAAAAAACCCACACTATGCCTATTGTAAAATTTTGGAATTCATTCAAGAAACCTGCGTTTTCTTCTCCTGATGAGATAGAAAAGGTACAACTCAGAATTCCAACAGGAAAGCAATATAAGGCAGTAGTGGGTTAAATGACATTTGAAATTATTCCAAGACCATTACAAATTTAGGTACATCAATACTGATCTATCACGATTCAGGAGGAAGAAAACAAGAGGGGTGTGGAAAAAGCATAGAAGCAAAGTCAGCCAACAGTGCGCTTTTCAGATCTAAAAGTGTTTGCTCCTGGATATTAAACTCCTACTAGTCTGACAGCACCAGACAGTTCCACCACAGCTCAGACACTATAGCTCTACACTCAGTGGCCTTAGTAACAGCGACCTTGCAAGGTGCTGCCAATGCAGCCAAGTTAGCAAACACAGCGACTTTTGTTCCTCACGTCTCTCACTTGGCTCCCTAAGGCACTTGCCGCTCTCAGAGAACCATATTGATTTTTCATAACATTTCTAGTACCGCTTACAAGCACAGATTCCCTTCCATCAGTCTGCAGAAGCATGTAAAAAACAATTAGCCTTTGGAATGCAGGTAGAGCTGCAGTCCCAATAACTGCAATATATGGCACTCTCTAAGAGTAACAGGAATTGGACAGAGGCTTGCAAATTTTAGGTAGAAATATTAGGGCAAGCCCATTTCGAGGAGAAAAGACCACAGAGGGTGTGATCTGCTATGAAAAAAATCCATGCAGCATAAATAGTTTCAAAATTAAATCTTAGAAGATTGCTGGAGTTCCAGCTTGAGGTTACAAGGAATGTCTGTGCTTCTAAGCTGATGCAGAGCCTGGAAAGCTCTCTCTCCGGCACGCATCCACGCACATGGGTGTAGTACAAGGCACTTGACCATAGATTTCTGAGCTGATGTAATCACAACTGTTTATTTCAAACAGTTTGGGTCAACAGATGATTTACAAACCAGGAGAATATGAGCAGCTCCCCAGAATTCGATGTGTTGCGAGCTGTGCAAGGGTATTCATATATCTCAGACTGTGTGAAGCCAACCCTATCTTCGCTATGTAGCAAATAAGATTAAGCGATTTACTGCTCAGACACAACTCACGGAAAGATCTACTCCTATTGAACTGCTGTATTCAGGCAGTTCACTTGTCCTCCCCTCCAGATAGATGGCTGCAGAGTAGCTGGTGTCTGTGCTCTAAGCCAAAGCAAGGATATCCCGAGACATTTTGCCACATCATCCATGCATTCTACTGTAATCAAGCAGAGCCAAAGTTACGCTAATGCACATTCCCCCTGATGCTCAAATTTAGCATGCATCACAAACAAGAGCAAGACAAACTATTCATAACAATCTGGTTCATTATTTCTGTACCCAAATAAGTCTTAAACAGACTTTATATGTTTATAAACACATTTACAGTCAGCTGTAAATTACGTGTTTAGTCAACTGGTTCTAGTAGATTGCTTTAACTAAATTATTATTTGCCTTTTTTACTTACTGCACCCAGGACTTAAACAGCTTTTAAAAATTCCATTGGAAATTAATGCAATGGGAAATTCTGGGTATTGTGAGATTAGACACCTCACTAAAACATTATCACCTTCCCACAGATTGCTTGGCTGCAGATTTTGGGAAGCATAGGAAAGGAGTCAAAGGCAGGCCAAGAAGGTTTGGTGCAAACTTCTCCATCATAACATACAAACATCCAGTCCAGGGGCAAACATTCATAAAGTTTGCAAACATCCTTAGAACAGCACAGGAGATGCAGCTTATTTCTGCAACAAATATGAAATATATTTATCAGAGTTTCATGGAGATTAAATGGTTGCTAGTGGGAGAAGCTAATTCTTTCCTACCCCAGTTCATCTGAAAACAGATGGGTGCAGCATCACCACACACGAGATCACACCTTCAGAGGACTGTGTTTACGAGCAATTGAGTTCATAAATGTAAAGCAGGTAAAAGTCTGCCCTTGCTTTTTCCAAAGGAAGCAGATGTCTTTGTGTGCCAGTGACTGGGATGGACAGGTCTGTGTTAAAGCTGCAGTGCAGTTCACAAACTGAAGGAAGCAACTTACTAACAGAAGCACCCAAGCCAGGCAGGATGGAGTATTCCCTCAGTGCTGTAACAGAAGCCAGCAAAAGAACAGCTGCGATGCATAGAAAAGGAAAAATAAAGTCAGTCCATCCTTCAACAAGGGCTGGCTCACGTGGCAGGAACTCGGAAGTGCAGTCTCCAGAACACAGCAAACCAGTCTTAGGAACTGGGATGCAGCATTTGGTGCAGATGTGGAAGAGACTATTCAAACATTCTCGATTTCCACAGTGCTGCAAGACAGGCATGAGCTCCCCTCCACCATAAAAATGAGGAAACGGGCCAGCTAGAAGGAGAAGCCAGCAATCATGGGCAGACTCTGACCATTAACTGTGAAGACAAACAGATGTCCTCAGCCTTTCTGCAGCTCCAGCTGTGAAGAAACAGGCCAGAGCAGACATCTTGTCAGGGAGGGAAAAAAAAAAAAAAAAGAAATCCAGATGGCACATCCCAGAAAAATAAATGAAAAAATCCTGACGTTTTTAAAAAAAATATTTTAAAAATCCCTTATCCTCTCCAGCGGCTTGCTTAAATTACAAATCCCTCTACAAGACAGTCATGGCACTCCCCAATTTCTCCAGCACAAGGATGATTGACAGTTAAAATGAATGTTCCATCCTTGTGGTATTATTATTTAATCACTATGGCATGCATGAGCAATCTCAGCAATAAGCATGCAAGTCTCTATTTTTCTTGGCAGCAGCAGCCTCCAGCAGCCAGGAAGACCTAACAGCCAACTCAGGTATCAGTCAGGACTGAGAACAGCCTTGGAATGCCAGCAAAGGGGACTTGTCCCTCCTGGGGTGCTGTTTACAGAGCAAAGCTAACCTACAGGAGTCAGGAGCGATCCTCCTGCTAACTGCAGTGAAATCAGGCTTACTCCTTAACACATGAAACAGTACCTCCAAAATCAACAGAAGCCTTGCCAGCAATTTTTAATGAACTTTCAATCAGGTCTTTTAACATTCCTTTGGAAGCTGAATACAATGGCACCTCGCACTTCAGAACCAGTTTATGCACTGAGGAGAAATTAGCCCACTCTCTCCCTAACTTCCCTCACAATAGAAGACAAGCTGAGCTGTAATTCAGGCTGCTGCACACAAGCAGAACCTGCGGTTCTTTCTGGCTCTAACTCCCAGAACAGCATACACTGCCCAGAGACACACACGGTCCCTGGCCAAGATTCAGCCAGCACAGAAGAAACTACCAGCAGAAATCTATAGTCAAGTAGCAGTTTGGATCCTGAGAAATTTCTGAACTGTATCTGAACTTTCCTGAAATTCAAGGATTCTGGGATCCAGTCTCTATCCCTGTGAAGCAAGATGGGCAAAAAGTAGTGTCAGAGTCTGGATGAATAAAAGAAAAAAGTCAACACTACCTGCGAGCAAGTCTGTACACCTAAAAGCATCTCAGAATGTTCTGGGGCACACCTAAGCATTTCCCAGGGTGGGACAGGATGAGAAGCAATCATGAGAAGGTTACAATTTTGTGAGAGGACAGCATCCTTTCCCCCTGCAATTAGTCAGAGATGCGTGTCCAAGAACACACACCTAACCACTCCAGTCCACAGTCTTGATGCCTCAAGTTACTGCCGTGCAAGTTTCACCTGAAGTTACCTATGTATTTGTCCATCTGTGATGGAATTACAGCTAAGAATTCTTTGCTTAAGAGTTTAAGAGTTGGCAGACACAAAATGAACGTGACTAAGCATTTCAATTATCTTAATCCACAAATTTCTATGTTGTTACACCTAATTGACACGAGCAAGAGTATTGTCAGTTGCATTATGGAATTGGGAGCAAATTCTTTATTTCAGTAGCGTATTTTACTTGGAAGAGGTTAAAAGTGACAGACCACTTTCTTTTTTTAGCATGAAAACTCCTATGTCAGCTGCTAATAACTTACGGTTATACACACTCTTGGTTCTTAATGAGATGTAAAACCAAGGTCCTGACCACTTGTGGTTTTTATGGATCTCCCAAGGTTTTTCCCTAGAGCAGAAGTGTTAGGTTTGGTATCTGAGCCAAATCTGAAATGGAATTCCTACCTAAAATTCCCACTAGGTTTTGAGTGAAAAATTATTCTTCACTCCTCTGGCTAACACAAAAAGCTTCTCCTGTCCACTTCAACACAAGCTGCCTTCAGTGGTCACACCCGTAACGAATGTAATGACTGTAACGGAACAGTACAGGTGAGCAAGAGCTACTCTGGGTAAGAGAACAACACGGTGCTTGTTGCTGTTAGCTGTACGGCAACGTTAATCCGTGCCACCCCTAGATGTACCAGTGGAGTTCTGTCTTTAGGGATGCCACAACAAGGTAAGAAACTGAACAGCACCAACAGAAGAGCTGTAGCACAATGCATCTAGCACACAAAACCACATCTCATGTAGGAGTACATACTGAGCTTTAAAAATCTTACAAACAGCTCTGAGAAATGAGACCAACCACTGAATAATTTGATATGCTGAGTCAGATGTACGAATCCAACATTATTTTGCATGGGCCACAAGGGTTTGCTAGGGAGCGTGTTATTTGTTACAGCCCTTCTTGTTCACGATATGCCAGAGCAAGACTAACGATGATGACAGATACAAAATATGAAAGCTAACATCATCTACTACAGATAGGTCACAGTCCAGTCTTTCCCATGGCTTTAACACTTGTGAGGCCCTGAAATACTTTTCTCAATTACACATACAATCACACGCTTCAGGCTAAGAAGAAATCTCTTTACAGAGGAGGAATGTAATCTGTGCAATGTCATTGAACAAGCTGGGGTTTTTAATTCACAGCAAAAGGCCTCAAAGAAATAATCCAGAGAGATTTAAGTAATAAACCAGGCAGACCTAGCCCTAGATATTTGATGGGGACAGAACGATCGTAAAGGAAATAAAATTTCAAGGACTCTTTGACTACAGCGTGGTTAATTTATTAAAATCATTACACTATTTCTTGCAGAAATTCCACTGAAGATAAAATCCTTCACTGGGATGCTGACTTAATAATTTTTCCTAGGTTAGGATGCTGCCTTTGAGTTGCTTTTCTGAACTACCCCTAAAAAGCACAGCTCACAGAACAACTGAAGTTGGAAGGGCTGTCTGGAAACTGTCTAGTCCAACACCCCCTGCTCTAACCAGGAGAACTACAGCACGTTACTCTGGACCATGTGCAGCCAGGTTTTGATGTCCCCAAGGATGGGACTCCACAGCCTCTCTGTCCAGCCTTTTCCTCATGTGCTTGGCAAGCACATCACATTGACAGCAAATCAGCAAAGATAAGACTAGAGAAAAGAATAAAAAAAAAAAAAAAATAAAAAACCTAAATACATTTATTACTTCCTTGGAAACATCAAATTTATCAGAAGATTTGAGATTCCTCCTTCCCTGGTTTAGGCAGAGGTTTCACCACATGGCTCATGCACTGTGAATGTTACAGGGGAGCTTTCTCCACTCCTATGTGAAAAGAATTCCCAAGAGAAATCTGTCCCAAATTGGTTTGCTTAATTAGAAAGAGAACACATCTGCCTTTTCAACAGTATGAATAAAAAAATCACTACTCTCAGCTAATACTTCATACCCTGCTCCTTCTGCTTTGATAAACCTACCAGCTGGCTACAGAGTCTTCCAAGGTAAACACGGCCTTAATTTTTACTGTACAAGGCCAAAAAAAGATCCTTCTTTCCTGTTATGTGCTGTAGAGAAATGAAACGGGACAGTGCTGCTGTCTTGCTTTCCCGTGGAGGGCATCCTTTATGAAACAAAACTGCTCAAAGAAGTACCTTCAAGACCCAAAGAGATCAGTCATCCATAGAGAGCTGCCTTCAACCTTCCTTTAGCTTGATACGTGAGGTAAGGATAGCTTCACTATGATTTACTTTACCCTTAGGGATACAATTTGTGATGCTTTGCTGTAAACAGCAACCGTCATTTACCCCAGAAATGGTGGCAATTCTTAAGCACTGCATTTACAGTATGTGTAAAATAATCCCTTAGCTTGGGCAGGTGCTATATAAATACAAAATACAATACAGTCACCCGTGACGTTTAGAAGCAATACTTAACTAGAGCCTGGACTTAACCTCAAACAGATTCCAAGAAGAAAAGTTCACAGTGCAGAACGTGGGAGTGGATATCCAGCAGAGCTCATAAGCATTTACATCAAAGATTTGGTTTCATCCTATCCTTGTTAAACAGAACCTGCCTTCACTGAACCCGCCAGCTCTTACTGCGGCCAAACTTTTGCCATGGATATTTTAAAGCAAAGTATTTCAACACAGAAACTGCAGCTTCCAAACAATGTCTATTCTAATGAATGCCCACTAGCCTCCAAATGAGCACTGTTTCTTCTAGCAATAATGTATGTATGGCTATATCGGAATTAACCAGGACCAGTTTCTGCTTGCTTTTGCCATCAGAATATATTCTGCTTGCAGTCCAATACATTTGACATCAAGGCAAATGAATTCCAGCACCAACTGAAATTTAGTTGCACCAGATATGTCCGGCCCCTTTTGCAAAAGCAGAATGAAACAGTTCTAGAGAGAGAAAGTGATTGATTACAAGCACCTTGAGAATTTAGCATGTATACAACCTGTTCTGACAGAGTCCTCCGCAATACACAACAAAAAAGTTGAAGAAATGCTGCTTACAATCCCTTAATGATAATTTTAAGTGCAGCAGCCAGCTTTTTTTATATAGAGGACTGTTTCCCAGACTTGCCCAACCTTAACCAATTACTCTCACAATAGCACTGAATAGGATATTTAGAATGTCAGCCCAATTGTTCTAACTTGCCCCCTCTGCCATGCCCCAATTTCTGACAGGTTTGTTCCTCATTGCTATAGTGACTGCCATCCCTAATGATGTGATCAAAGTCATGTTTTAGAGGTCACCTCCGTTTGAAACAAGGGACATTTTTGTGTGAGCAGGGGCAGGAAGGGGCTGTGTGATAGGGGAGGCTCCCTCCTTTCTCAGTGTTGTGGTCTCCCTTCCATTTCATCCTGTTCCGAATCCTAGGACCTGCTTTTAATTCCCTAACTCCCTCTCCTGCTCCCAAGCATTCCTTGCAAATGTTGCTCTTAAAAGCTTCTGGGGGCTTTATTCAGTTGACTGGAAAGTTTTTGCCGCTTTTAGCCTGGAGCGATTCTCCCAAACACGTAACTGGAAGGACCCTGCAATATTCACTAAGCCCAGCAAGCCATCAGCTACAGCCACTGAGGTATCATACACACAGTCTGACGCTTACCACTTCTGCACGATGACCACCATCCCGAATCCTTTCCTACAAGAGCCACAATCACCATATACAGATCCTCTGACTACACTAGAATTGTCCTCTTCGGTGATTTTCAACCACCACAGCTTCCCTGGTGGAAGGTGCAGTGCAGAGAAAGCTCGGGCATGCTCAGTATTTATACTCCTGCCTTGAGACAGTTTTGAAATAAAGTTCCAGAGAGTAAAGGGTTTGCCTGCAAGGATACATTAATATCCCACTATCATTACTGTACTGCAGTAGCCCACTTGCCTTTTTTTAACCAGTTGTTTCTGAACAGGATAGTGTTCACAGACTAGAACTCCAAAATGTCTTTACACTATGGGACTGGAACCTGAGTCATGCATATTCTAAACCAAAGTATAATCATAAATCGCAGTGTTCGCTTCAGTAAGCTAGGAAATCAATCATGTAAGGCAAAGAGAGAACATTTCTCTTTAAAATCAAACAGAATTTGGCAAGATTGCCTTTGTCACTGGAAAATGGAACCAGCATCACATTATTGCCAGAAATAAGTTCTACCAAGCGCTGACCACACAAACACCTACCTTGGTATGCCCATGCAGTTCTTCACTGTTTGAGAGGGTAGCATTGAAAGGCTCTGTATACTGATTAGGTTCTTTCTTCGTCTTTCTCTCTCTCTTTGCTGCCATAACCCTGAAGAGGCAAAACTGCTGACAAAGTAAAGTTGCCACAAACACCCAGGTGCACCCCTTCATTTTGAAAAGGGAGGGGCCAAGTCAGAAAGGGAACCCTCCAAGCACAAAAACCTTCACCACCAATAATAGGAATAAGACACAGACTTCTCCCTAAAAAAATAAAAAGGTTAGAACTATTAAAGATGATCCTCTGGGCTATGCAATGTCAAACAAGCAGCATGCACGGGTGCACTGGTTGCTGGAGAGATCTCTGTTCAAGCAGGACACATGGAAATGGTATAGATAAACTTGTTTGAAAATCTGGATTCACTCGAAGAAAGAAGTAAGTCCATTCAGCCTCTTGAAGCTTACATAAATACAAGAGGCCCTGGAAAGTCCTGCCACCCACCTTGAAGTGTCGCTCTCCCCCCACCACCACCACAATAAGTCTTCAGACTCGTTTAAAATTCACTCATCTATGAAACCCAGAGAAGTCAAATTGCTCAGGGCAACAGTTGCTCACGCCAGAGCTGACAACACAAACTCATTACGGGGGTTGTTAGTTTGTTCCCCTTCATCAGGAGATTTCACTTTCTGTCATCTGAAGCACCGTGTTTAGTTCAAAGCAGGCTTGAATATGTTCCATCCATCCTCTCTTGAAGGATACTTCCCTTTCCTCAGTGACAAGTCCTCATCCTTTCCTTTCAAGATGCTGGGGAACTGTATCCCAAGGTTGCTACAGCCACTGCTCTCCTTAAGAGGCTGAAAGCATCACAGCTCAGCCAAGTGCTCAGCCTTGTAAGAGCAAAGTAAGCTTCTCATATCATAAAAGTTATAACAGGGAGAAGCAAAGAATCTGAGGCTGTACCTAGGTCCATTAGGAGCAGATAAAGTTTTCCCAAGCCTTGCTTCTCTCCCGCTTCAGCTGGGTTTATCTTCACTTTTCTTTAATGAGATGATGAGCAGCAAGCCCCGATGCCGCAAGAAGCTGTCAGGATGCAGAATCTTGTCTTTCTCATCCTCATCTCCCCTCACACTAGGCAAGATTTCAGGTACCTCTGAGTGTAGATCATGTCTGATTTTTCTCGCTGCTCCTTTCCTCAGCTGCACACTGGCAAAGACCTCCTCAGCTTTTGCTTTACCTCAGCAAATAAGTACTTCTTTCCTGAATGAATTTCCATCAACTTCAAGAAAGGGGAAAAAAAAAAAAAGAAAGAAAAAAGGAGGAGGGATCACATTCTAATGAGCTGTCAAGCCTATTCTCTTCACATTCCTATTAGACTCACTGATAAGTGGAGCTGGCCCGTGTGCCAGGCAGATTTAAATCAATGCCCGTTCCCTGCTCCCTCCCCTGAGCCCTATTCTGTACCTCCCCTTCATTATCTCAGAGAAATCACCATTTTTCTGGGAAGTTTGTAAAACTGAACATGAGCGTGTGGTAGAGCTAAAAATATGTGGCTTGGAATATGCACTCAGCATCGCACCACACATCGATACATCAGAACCCTTGCTTTCTCCCCTGGTGAGCTGTGCTCAGACAACGTTTTCCCCTCGCTCTCATTAGAGGCTGGCTCCGTGGGGGCTTTCTGATTTCTTTACAGGAGGGTGGGTTGTTTATTAAAAACAGCAGAAAACCAAAGGTTACACATCTCCTACAAGCATTTCATAAGGGAGATCTTGAAGTACTTGGACAGTCTGCAAATCCTTGTCGGTTCGTCACCACCTATAACAAATATTCCTGTTGTTTCCCCAAACACAGAGAGTGATGCAAAAATTTACCTGAGATTGTACCGTAAGAAACTCCAAGAACGATAAAAGTCTGAAGATCACATAATTTGAAGTCCCTCATGCAGTCAGCAAGCAACAGAGTTGCTTTCTTTTAACCACCTCTATACCATGCCTTCTGTAATCCAAGTAATAATGGCAGCACAGGAACTGGACTTTAAAGGCAGCCAGGGTGCACCCGGAGCAACAGCTCCATTTTCTATGGCTCAGGGAAACTGAGGCACGAACAATCTGAGCGCAAAATCAAGAAGCAGAACACAGAGATTTCTTTTAAAGCATGTTTTGAGAGAAATGGAGTTTGGGAAAGAGAAGAGAGTGAAGTTACACAGAAGCGAAATAGTTAACAGCCTATCACCCCTCCCCCAACCAGCTCACATTCCATCAAAACTACGTGGCAGACTTTATTTGTTAATAATATTTAACTTTCTTTGGCGCCTTCTCATACTTAAGCCTCTTTTTTCAGGTTAGTTGTAGACAAGCCATAAATTTGTAAAAGTGCACTTGATGACACATTAATAGGACAATCTGTCATATTGCAGCTAAACAGCTTGACAGATACACACACCGTGGCAAGAAATGACATTCATCGCTGGAATGGGGCAATAGCGTTTTTGGGCTGCTGGTGCAGGCTCCATCTGTCTGCCTGCAGCATCTCCTTTCCCATCCCAAGACTATATCCTCAGATTCGGAGGAAAGGAATCCTAACGACGCGTGCAAGCACAAGGTGAAGTTAATTGATGGTCCAGTAAGACAAACTGACTGTGAGCTAACTCCCAGCTGTATAGCGGGCTGAAACAAATGCCAGCACAGCCGTTACCTCTCCTCCAACCTTCACTCTGTATTATCTGCAGAAACCCAGACACCTTGCTGATGTTCTCCCACCCTAGTCGCAGCAGTTCCAAAGCACCCGCGCCTTGAACAACATTCAACCCCCGTTTGCAAAAAAACATTGGAATAGGCTAACGTTTCACTTCACGGCACGGCAAACCAAGGGTGAGTGTAGAGACAAACAGTTTTTCTCTGAGCTCAGCACCATTGCAGCTGTAACGGGAACAGTTAAGAATGTAACGATACCAATTCTGCCTGAGGAAAATGGTGAAGCAGGGACGATATTGCAAGAAGCCACGTTTACATCTCGAAACTGGGCGCAAGAACCCAAAGACAGCGTTCGCAAACACTGTAAGAAGCGCGTGTGAAGCTGGAAGGGAAACTGAAAAGTCAGGCGAGAAACTTGTGATCTGATCGCTCAATCTTTACTTACACAACCTGCCTTTTACTCAAGACAGACCTTACCTAACTACACTAACATCCAAAGGGCAAAAAGCTAGGATTCTCCCAGAGCTGCCCACTGTAGATATACTGAACAACTTCTAAGCCTCGGTGCAGAGATGGTGATCTTTTTAAGCCAATACAGAAGGCGGCACATTGCCATTCACTGATCCACACAAACCCTCGCTTCGCAGTAGAGTCTAGAGTGCTCCGATGGCAGATCCCTTAGGTTTGAACCTAACATTTCCCAATACTCATCCAATAGAAACTCAAGCCTGTTGATGGAGTTAATATACAAAAGCTGTTAGAACAAACCTAAACACACCAGCAGACAAAAGATCAGCTTTGGGAAGGCAGACCAAGAGCTTATGGCCACTCCAGTTGCCCCCCGCACCCCACGTTTCGGAGAGCCTCTCCCTTTGGCTCTTTCCACCTTCCCTCGCTGCACAGCCACAACCAGCATCGCTCGCTCCCAACCCACGCGGGATCGCTACGCCATCTCGTGGCAAACCCACGGAAACACCAAGACACTTGGCGAAACGGGGATACGTTTGCCGCGACTCTTGCAGTGGGCTCTTGGGAGCGACAGAGGCGTGAAGTGACGCTGTTACCGCTAATGAACGGCTCCTGGTAAACCCCAATAAATCCTCGTTCGCTGCCCAGCAAAGCCTTTTTAACAACATGAGATGGGAACGCTTCGGTTCAATTTCCTCTTCTCCGTGTGTGTAGGCAATTTTTCCACTGAAAACATGGTTTTTTCTGCTTTAAGAAGTAAGATCTGCCCTTTGCTGGGCAGCAAAAAAGTATCATCTGCTACACCATTTGTCTGCCTGTGGCTTGCAACTCACGCCACTGAGAGCAACAAGTTACCAGCAGGAATTATTCAGAGACATTCAAATACACCTTTGGCAGCGCAGAGCTGAAGGTAGTAATTCCAATTACAAACGATGAGCTTGCTGCATCTCATTTCTTTGGCCTTCTGTACATGGGAGAGCTCCCCATTTAACACTCGGCTAGACACACGCTACCAACACCCATGACCAGTGCCAAATCCAAGTTGTGTTGCAAACGCAATAGGAGGGGGGTTTTCCTACAGAAATTATCCAGCCTAGACAAAGAACATCCTCGCAGCAAGAACCCTGTATGGCTACGGATCCCAAATACAGCAACACGGCTGTCCCCATCTGACCATTACTGACACAATGTCGTGCTTTACCTAAACCCAGCACACACAAGCACTAACAAAACCTGAAGCAGGGCAACTGACAAAACGAAAAGCACCAGGTCGAAACAACGGAGAGCAAAAGAACTCCAAGCACAAGAGTAAGAAAATAAGGCCAAAATACCAACATTAAGGAAAATGCATCATTTCATAAAACAAATTAGGACACAGCACAGCCCTAGCAGATGCCAGTCAAGGAAAAACCACCCCAACCCTCACTTCCATCAAGTTATAAAGAAATTGCTATTAGAAACAACTGGACCCCCCACAAAACTGGAATGCCTGCCCAAAATCACTCTAGAAGTCAAAGGTGAGGACAGGCTCTGAGTGACATTCAGTGCTTTCAGCAGAACTGAAGTCATCTAGAGACGCAGGTGACTAGCTCTCCAGATGTGAAGGGAACAGCAGCAGAATGAAGTCAAGGTGTACTCAAACAGCAACTGCTGAGTTAGCAGCAAGGTTCCAGTCTACTTTTTTCTTCAGGGACATCATCACTGTGGTCAGAAACAGTGGAAGGGGATTTTAGAGGGGCTCCGACATGCCTCAGAGCAGGCCCTGAAAGCAGGTACTGCACTACAGTGATAACTGTGATGTTTAAGTCATTACAGAACAAATAACACTCTCTAAAGGAACATTATCAAACAAAAGGTGCGGAAGTTACTACCTGTCGGTTTTCCAACATGGATCTGTTGGGCAAGTCTAGAAGAACCCAGAGAGATGCTGCAAGGGCTGGAGCCGCTCTGCCATGGGGACAGGCTGGGAGAGTTGGGGGTGTTCAGCCTGGAGAAGAGAAGGCTCCAGGGAGACCTTAGAGCCCCTTCCAGTTCCGGGGCAGGGTACAAGGAAGCTGGGGGAAGACTTTTTACAAGGGCAGGGAGTGACAGGACAAGGGGTAACAGGTTTAAACTGAAAGTGGGGAGATGTAGATCGCACATCAGGAAGGAATTCTTCCCAGAGAGGGTGGGGGGCACTGGGACAGGTTGCCCAGAGAAGCTGTGGGTGCCCCATCCCTGGCAGTGTCCAAGGCCAGGCTGGATGAGGCTGGGAGCAACCTGGTCTAGTGGAGTGTGTCCCTGCCCATGGCAGGG
The DNA here is from genome assembly GCA_027574665.1 of Rhynochetos jubatus. Taxonomy (NCBI): domain Eukaryota; kingdom Metazoa; phylum Chordata; class Aves; order Eurypygiformes; family Rhynochetidae; genus Rhynochetos; species Rhynochetos jubatus. The sequence continues at coordinate 7,228,531 of CM050669.1, forward strand.
GGTGGGACTGGGGGGGCTTTAAGGTCCCTTCCAACCCAAACCATTCCGTGATTCCTGGAGATGTTTTATCAGAGATGTAAGGGATACCAAACTAATCTGAGGAAAGAAGATGGGAGAGATGCAGTTTCACCATAGTTTTTGTTTGCTAGTCCGTATATATCCAACTATTATTTCTTCCCAGTGATTCCCAAAAACAGTCCCACAGAAAGCATAAATTTTATCATGAATGTTTATTATGAACAAACAACTTTACAACGCAGTCATTTCTACTCCTCAGTACATGCTTGAAGTAACTTCCCTGACTTTGAAATCTTAGGGGGAGAAAAGTTCTGACTACACACAAATCCAGGATTTTAAAAATCAAGAGATCGTTAGAGGTGACCACCAGGATATGTCTTTTGATTCAAGGTGCAGAAACTCCCTATTATCTGTGGACAACAATCTTACAGAAATCTATGAAATTGCAGCATGAAAGTGAAGGCCAGAAATTTGTTCCAGTATCATATACTGAGGGACAGCTTTTTGTTTCATTCTAGCAGTGCGCTGCTTCAGGGCACGGCAATATGTTTGCACGGCAAAGAATAGGTTACTCCATCTAATGACTTTGGTAACAAAAAGACAAGATACTGCTTACTATTATAAATGCTTTTAAAAAACACAAAACAGTAAAACCTACACAAAAGGGAATAAACCTTCCGTTACCAAAGGCAAGGAGATGTATCAGGATCTTGTAAGCCATAGGTGCAAGGGTTCAGTCAGCTACTCCTCCTGGCTTTCCACAAATGGCACCTGAAGTGACTGCCCAGTCTTTCTCTGAATCCAGGGTACCGAAGAGAAACCGCAACTGGAAGTTTTGGGGTTTTAAATACAACCATTCCTCAGAAAAAATGCAGCATGTCCAGGGTTTAACCAAAGTTTGTTTCCAATTGTGGCACTTATTAAAAACAAGAGACCCACCTTCAAATCTTGGGTGTAGCTTAAGGCCAACTTCTTGTCACATCATCAAATGCCTTTCACTCAACATCTCCAGATTTTACTAGCAATTTTCCCTTGGTTAGGCACATTTCACAAGAGATGCAAACACATCAAGCCCAAGGTCTCCTTGCCTTTGTCTTCGTTAATGTGGACAAAAGAACTACCATAAGATAAGATGATAAACACAGAAAACCAATCACAAGCTTCTGTCTTTAGGCAATGTCAATGGTCATAAAAGGCATTGCGAGAACACAAACGTATTTGAATGTAAAATCTGTGAGGCAGAACAGCCTCAGCTACAGGTCCATACGCTTTGAGGAAAACCAAAATCTGTCTGACAAGCCATCTTGAACATCCTATCGCTGCAGGAAAGACATGACACTCCCCCTTCCTTTCCAGCACACCCCCAGACTGACAGAACACGAACTCTTCCTACACAGATACAAGTGGTGCTTCTCTTTTTGCAAGAGCTGATTAAGCACATACAAGAGGTAAATTAAAAATTTGTTATAAATAAGATTTGGTAAAACCACAAAATAATAATAAAAAAAATTTAAAGATTCATAAATATATTTTCAAATCCAGCCTTTTCCAAATTCAACCCCCCCACATACCCCATCTCCTCCTTCCCTCAGTAAGGGCTGCTTTAAGATGTCTTTAGTATAGAGCTGTTCTGCTTTTGCTAATCCCTACCTATCGCAGAGAATTGGTCACATGGATTGATGCTCTAAGCTGCATGGCTCATGGGTTAACGACACACTTTTGCTTACAGTTCAAGATACCAAGAAGCAGAGAGAACACAGATCTGAAAGGGAAAATAAAACAGTTTCCAAAACATTCTTCGATACATGAGGTAATATCCACTTGGGCTCTTTGCAACACTTAAGACTACGCAGCAAGATGCAGAGTTTTACCCTGCTATCACCTCTGATGGCTTGGTGAATCCTTAACAGCAAGCGTGTTCTTCCCCAGATGACTAGGCGTCACTGTCAATTATGAAAGGCACAGTAAGTTTGCCTCCGATGAAACAAAGCATTTGGATAAAATCAACAAGAAGGCCGAGGGGGGAACTAAGCAAACTCAGTTAAAGTCATTTCAGACTCCTGACCCACCCCAGGAGCTTTAGTGTTTATCCACAGTCCGGTAATGCCATGAACAAACATCAGTGTTTCAGTCATCAATTGCCTGAAGGGGAACAGCGATGAATTTATACCTAAAAGCAAAAGGCTGCTAGAATCTCAGACTCATTAGAAGGGTTTGGGTTTTGGTGGTGATGGTTTTTTTAAGAGTTTATGCAAATCTTCAGGTAAGCAAGAACTGATTTTAAGGGTTTACTTCAGCTAGTGACACCCCAGATTAATTCAGTTGACTGAAGAAGCTGGTTATTCAGACTCAGTTGTCTGTTTACCTTCACAAGGGCTACAGTTACTTCATTTACCAGAGCACAAGAAACCCAGGTTTTCTGAACACACAACCAACTCTCCATCAGTGTGTGCAGTTTGATTTTTTTTCCCCAACAGTGGCACCTTGTGATCAAAATTAAGTATTACAGCTTTCAAATATAACATCTCCCAGGATGGAAATCTGCAAGCGAACAAATCCAAAACAATACTGGATAGGGGTATTCCCACTAAAGACTGATTCAACTGCTTTTTCCTGCTATCATTCCTAAAGGCTGACAACTGCACTTCTTGTAGCCCAAATAAAACCCTCAATTACATTGTGACAATTCAGACAACACATTTAACACACGCGGTGTTATTTTCCCACTCATCTAATCACTACTGACTAGATATGCAATGATATTCACCCTGTTTTAAAAAAAAAGAAACCAGCAATCTTGTGTAGCATCAATGTTCACGTTAACCAAACCCTCACCAAGCCCACATGAGATCTCCTGGAATTATTTCAAGACCGGCACAGACTCTCGCCTAATGAAAAATAAAATACGATATGCATAAATTGTGAAATTTTAAAAAATCGTTCAATGAAGTAAAAAGCTGTATTTGCTTAAGATTTTCAAATTTCAAATAACAGACAGAGAACTGCTATAAAAATCAAAGCACTAGAAATGTTAGCGTTTCATCAATAATGCTTTGACTTGCTCGTGAGCCACTACTAGATAGTAACGAGGACAAGAGGATCTGCAAGCAGAACTTCCTTTTATTTTCTGACTAATCGAAACTACCCCATTTCCCAAACATAACCCATGAGCCAACCAATGTTTTACCTGCAACTTGGTAAAACAAATGTTTATCCCAGTGTCAGAGTCAGATGCCCAAAGAGTCCCACTCGTACAGCAACTACCACTAATTTGGTCTTGGATTTCTTTTATTATCCTCACTCTTGTGCTATGCTTCTCAGTACATACTTGACTGTGTAGGCAAAGGCTGCAAAACCAACTATAACAAACAAGTTCGCCAAAGCTCCGCCTAAAAGTCCATGGTTACGATTGGCCTGTTGGAGACCTGGATGATTGGCAGGTGCCAATGGTACATGCCCATTGAGAAGGGGTATTCCATTCTGACCGTAGTGTGCTTCCCCATCAGGGACAACATCTGGTAAAGGGAGGGATGGAGGTCTGTTATTGAGCTCTTCTTGTGCTTTCTGTTTTTGTTTAATCTCCTGGAGAAAGGAAAAAGAAAACTGAATAGCTGGAAGTGAAAGTGCTGAAGCTATTGGGTGTTTCGAAAAGATTTCAGAACCCAAGCTCTTACACAACTTTAGAAGAATGTGGTACACTTGTTTATCTTGTAGGTCTTTTAAACTAAACTAACTGAATTACATATGCTTGTACAGTCTCCCCAACTTCTTCTAAAGTGACCTACTTCAGCAGTTGACACTAACAATCATTTGGCCAGGTTCATTCAATTGTGGCCTATACATGATGATATAAACTGTATCAACACACCTACAGTTAGCGTTGGCAAGGAAAAATTTTTGGGCCATGTATTTCCCATTCTCAGAAGTAACCAGGAAGAATGTAAGAGTCTCTGATCTTAAAGGAGACTTAAGAAAACACAGTATACCATTGTAAAAATATTAAGACCACAACCACATCTGCTACATGTGCAGCTCAGTTGGGGCTATGATACCAATCCTAAACACACACATTTGATTCTCTATACAATGGATCTTTGTGCAGAAAAACAAGTCCATTTCAAGATTCAAGTTATGAATCCTTACGCGTAGCGAAAGTGTCTTTTAAAAGGCTTCCAAGACTGACAGAAGTAGATACTGCCTTGCAGAAGCCCTTTTCAATTAGGTCACAGATCTACACAGAGACGAAAAACTACAGAAAACCAAATTATTGCAGGGGTGAATTCCCTTACCTCCACCACTTCAGGGAAGAGCTCACAGAAGACTTTATCTTTTAAATTAAATGCTAAGCTTTGTGCAGCGAGCTGTCTTTTCTGTAGAGGAAACACAAGTTATCAGCAGTTGCATATAAACCACGTTAATTGAATTCAACATGTGATTATTTCCCACAAGAATGGTGCAAACCACTAGCCAAGCGGTCTCCAATATTTAAAACTTCATAGTGGATATTAGTCACTACAACAGACATTTCGAGACATAAGTTATGTTCTCAATTCTTCATCTGGGTTGGAACTGATGATCTTAAAGGTCTTCTCCAACCTAAACAAAGCGATTCCATCTTACGGGATTACCGTTCTGTTCTAGTATGTCTGCCTGGGAGACGCTTCAAGAGGAAGGAAGGAAGCACAAAGTCAGTCCTGACCATACTGTTTACTAAAAGGGATTTTAAGTTGTCTAAGAACTCCTCTCCCCAACCCCACACTACCTAAAATTGACTTGATTCATCTGCAGCAGGCACCAACACATTCGTTTCGGATATTTCAATGCCAGCTGCTGCTGCTGTTTAAACTCTGAGGTCACGTTCAAAATTCCCTAAGCTGAGAAAAGGTACATCACACAGTCCGGAGCTTACTGTGAACTCTGACGTCTCTATGCTGCCCAGTGTGGGGCCCTTTTCCACCATAAAACTAAGAAGGCCCGTCAAGATCGTTGAGACTGACCAAGCTGGATTCCACGTATCCGGGTGGAAATCAGTGATTGAAAGACACAACCTTCAAAAGGATGAGACAGGCAGTATGTTTTATTTTTGCCATTAAAATGATTACACATTATACATATTGCTAAAATGGTGTTAATTGCTTAAGTGTTAGAAGAAAATCCTTACCTTGTATTACACTTAAACCTTCCATTAGGTGTAATCATATAAATACTAGGAGGTTTAAAAGGAAATTCTCTGGGGAATATTAGTTTCCCGTGATAATAGCCACCTGCATTACATAAAGAGATGAATTACTTATTTTGCATGAAGATGAAGTCCTAAGCTGCTACTCAAAATGGGCCAAATAAAACCCTCTGTCCCCGTCTCCCCCTCACGCTAACGAGATCAAGCTCACCATCTTGTGCCTCCAGAGCGCAGGAATAGCGATCCATACTCGCAGCAGATTTACTCTGGAGACAGTTCTCTCACATGCACATTACAAGCAGTATTTTCTGTTGTCAGGTCCCTAACCCATTTAAGGAAAACCAACCAAAGTGTATTTTATACAACACAAATGGGTTGGTTTTCCAGAAACACAGCTAACTGCAAATACAAGCCTATGAAGAACGATAAATGCATTTTGTGAGAGGCTCCAGAAGACACTGAAATACGTGACCGCAACAAATGCGTAGGGCTTTTATGTTCCTCACTTTCTCCGGAGAAATTCACGAAAAGAAGATGCCTCAGTTCCCTGAGAACATTTGTTTGCTAACAAAATGGGATTTTCTGAAATTATCTTTGACTCTCACATACTATCTGAAGCGAGTTACCTGCTCCAAGCCCTTTCACAGCTAATTAACAGGAAGGTCTCTGTCTTTATTTTAACCTAAGCGTGGTTTTGTTAGAATCCCCGACAACAGAAAAATTACTAAAAGACAGCGGTACCACTTCCTCTTTTCACCAAGCTACCGCACGGGCCACGGACAGCTCTGAAACTGCACTAACCATTTTTCGGGCCATTTACAGCAGTTTTATTTTGCCCATGCAATTACCCAGGCAAGCCAATCACAACACAGAGTACATGCACGCTTTTGCTACATGCTTTTACCTTCGTAAGGAGTCATTTCAGGTCCTCTCACAACATAGTGCCTAAGACAAAGGAGGATATGTAAACAATATGAAAGCCATCACACAATCAAACATCGATTTCTCTAGAAAAATGAAGATCAACGTCACTTCAGCTAAAGTTTCATACTCTATCTCCCAAAACCAAGATTCCCACACGATCTGTAGGAGTGAGGGAGTCAGACCTGACGACCTGGAAAATCTTGTTCTCTCCACAAGTGTGTGAACAGTTCATTCCGATTCTTACCATTCGAGGATATTAGATGGGAGGGGCTCTGCACAGATGTAAGGCACTGGATCTTTCTTAATTCGAAGGTAGTCTTGTTTAAGTCTCTGCGTTGCTGTAGTCGGTGCTCTCTTATTACTGTTGCTGCTCATCTAGTTTAAAAAAAACAACACACATATACACACAGTCTCAACTTTTAATAGATGCAGAGCTACTACGCTTCACCGAACACAGCTCCAGACTCTCGAAAAATCCAATTTACAGAGTATTTTTTTAAAAATACAAATTAAATTACCGTAACTTTTAAGTGGCAAGAGCTACACAAAATCTGTACCAGCTAACACACTCCCAAGAGACTCTGTATATTGCCAAAATGGGAAAGTACTCCTTCCAGAACGCTGCTGTTAAATACCACAGTGAACTGCTGTCACGAAAACATGCTGCACTGTGGAACCCACCTCAAGTCTTAATAACCAGTCCTGTGTGCAGGCTGAACACACATCATTACAACACTGTTCTAAAGGACTTCAGCTTTTTGAGTAATTCATTTCCTCGTTCAGTCTGTGTATCTACTATGTATATTTCCCCATGATTTAAATTTGTTTGCTGTTTCTACACATCCAGTTATTTGAGATAAATAACAAAAAAAACCCACAATAACCTTATTACTGACTTCGACGTGAAGGATTTTAAACTAAATCTGCTGCTTGCTTAAGAGTCAGTTGAATTTACAGAAGAGAATTTCTGGGCCAGATTATTCTCTTCTAGATAAACAAAGAGCTCATCCAAAATGAGACAAGTCAGTGTGAAGAAAGGAAATTCCACGCTGCTTACAAGACAAAGAAAGCATTAGCTCTTACTGTGAACCTACAGGACACACACCAATTAACAGCTGCTTGTTAATTCACTTTCCCCCCCAAGAAATTCAGCAAGTTACTTAGCTTTATACATGGCAATTCAAGCAAGAACATAGAGGAAAGATTTTACAAACAGCCCGTGTCAAAGGATAAGACAATGCTTACAATATGATAGAAAAGTACGTCAAATGCCTACGACCCTTTTTATGCCTTTACTTCAGACATATAGCCAAATACAATTTTTTTAAAGAGACAATATTCAAGCCCCGAGCAACAATTGCATGCAGTCACATATCCACACTCTACTCAAAATAAACGTGCTTAGCCCAGCTTTTGCCAGACTTACGGTAAATCATCGTTTGAAACATACAGTGGTTTTTGTTGAAGGAAGTTACACTCCTTGAAATCATGAATTTAAGAGTTTAAGGAAGGCAGCTTTGACTTCAAAACACGGATTAAGCCATATCTTTTGAGTTTAACACAATTATTTGTTCGGAAGTCTTGCAATAGCGCCCCTCACCATCGACTGCAAAAACCCACTGAAACATTGTGCAGCACCAAGTACAGTTCTCGGGATTTTAACACCTCTCAAAGCCTTCTCCGAAAGAGTATTAACATCTTAAACGCAGGGAAAAAAAACAAACAAACGGCAACACTGACAGAAGCCATGACCGCAAAGCGGTTCTTCCATCTCGACAGTACGAGGTACCAGGAGACAGCAACCCGCCAGCGCCCAGCCAGCCAGGCATCAGCAGCACGATGCGCCCGAGCCTTGCTCCCAGCCCGGCAGAGCGGATCACGGAACTGCGGCGAGGGCAGCACAGATCCCCGGCCCCCCACCGCCCTACAGCTGCCGTGTTACAGGCAGCCGCGCCTAAGCGCCGGTTCCCGCGGGCGCTCGTGAGCCCGGCCCTGCGGCCGGCCGCTCCGTGCCCGAGGAACCCAGCTGCGGGCACCGGAAAAGGAGCAGGAGGCCGAACCGAGGAGCCCACCGCCTACAGCCAGCCGGCTGCCCGGCACCGGAGCCGCCAGGCTGGGGAAGGGAAGGGCAGAGGGAAGGAGACGCAGCCGAGCTTTCCCTGCTCCCCGAGCTCCCTCGCGGGCTTGGCCCACCGGCCTAGGCCCCACTCACCTCTCCCTGCTACAGCAGGCCCCTCCACCGCCGGCACGCCCCACCTGCCTGCAGCCGGAGGCCAAGCGAGGGAGGGACGCGGGGAAAGAGGGAGGAAGGGAAAAAGGAAAGGAGCACCGCAACGGAAAGCGGGCAGAGCAGGGCCGCGATCCCCACACCTCCCCGCTGCGGCGCGACCGCGGCTCGCAGCCAAGATGGCGGCCCGGCGAGGCGGGGCCAGCGCCTCCTTCCGGGAAGGAGCAGCCCCGCTTCCGGGGCGCGCGTGCGTCACCCGCCGCTCAGCTGACGGCTGCTTCCGGCCTCCGCGGTGGCGCCGGGGAGCGGCCGGGGCGGCGGAGCTGGGGCGGGGGCGGCCCCGCCTGCCCGGTGCTTTCGGGACCTGGCGGCCTAAAGCTGCCCGGTTTGCCGCGCTGCAGAGCCCCGGGGCTGCGGACGGGCCCCGGTTCGCGCTGCGAGGCCTTTACCGTGGAGGAGGCTGGTTCCTAAGCCGGCGAGGGGCGGGCTGTGCTCCCAGGAGAGCCAGCGTGGACGGTCACCGCCATTCAGTTATTACTGTTTCTGCAACTTCGGGGAAGATCGTATTTGGGAGGGAACTCGGATTGTCTGCTTCTTCTTTCCTGGAAAAAAAAAAAAAAAAAAAGAGAGAACTAATTGCACGTGGATTTTTTTGGTATAAATCTCCTGAATCTTTTCCAACTCCCAGTGTTGGTGAAACTGATAAATCCAGGCTTGTTTTCAGTCACCCGGTACACAGGTGGTATTTTTCTATTCCAGGATTCCACTGACAGGCCCATAAAAACCCAGCATATAATCTTCACATCATACTCGCACATTCGTTGCTTCAGTAACGTTTTGCAGAGCAAAGCGAGTTACTCAGAGTCGGGAGGCCGTACGTGACAGGAAGGTGTAGCCTCCACTCCAGACCATCTTAAGAGAGTGCTGCAAGGCCTTGCTCCATCAAAGTGAGCGCTGAGTTCTCGTCTGTCTTAGACCCTTAGCTCACCGTCTAGCACAGCTGCACGCAGCCCTTTCCCCGGAGGCATTGTGTGAGATGCCTACGCTTGAAAAATTAAACATTTTAACAACACGGGTATTGTGCAGTGTTTCGTAAAACACAAAGTTCCACCTGGCCTTAACATCATCCTTGGCACAATAAGCACAATAAGTTATATTAAAATCATATTTACATGCCGCTTTGTGCAGGGCAGGATCTGGCAGGCGTCAGTCACGATGACCCTTTTCTAAGGATTTATTGTCAGGGGTATGCTAATCTCTTCGGTGATCTGAGTCCATCTCGAGACTCAGTTACAGCTATGTTGAATCTGAATCCTTGTATTTCCTATTGTATTTGTTCACACACAAAAATCACCAACCAACAAAATATTCCTCTTAAAAAGACTAAGAAATATCCTACTTATGGTTAACAATTAACGTTTTGACTTTTCAGTTGTCACCTATATGGTGAACTGTATCCCAGTTGTGCACCCCATGCTCACCCCCGATGCTTTTCTTTTGGGACCGCATGACTGCAATAAAAGCCAGAATTTTTCTTGCTGCTCCAAAAGGTACAGGCATCTTCCACGCGAATAGTTCCTGCAGTCACCACGGTTCTTTGTGCGTAAACACTGCTGCACCGGTATCCAACAGAGGGCGGTGGTAACCCACACGCTATTTAAGCTCTTAGTGCTGTCAGTTGAGCGTGCTGGTGTTGGTTGGGCCGGCTGACCCCAACTGACCCCAAGGGGATATAGCCACCATATGACTGTCGTGGTTCAACCCCAGCTCAGCACCACACCGCCGCTCGCTCACTCCCCCTCCAAGTGAGATGGGGGAGAGAATCGGAAGAGTAAAAGTGGGAAAACTTGTGGGTTGAGATAAAGACAGTTTGATAGGTAAAGCAAAAGCCACCCACTGAAGAAAAGCAAAACGAGGGATTCGTTCACCACTTCCCATCGGCAGGACGGTGTTCAGTTCTCCAGGAAAGCAGGGCTCCATCACATGTAACGGTTACTTGGGAAGACAAAACACCATCACACCACTCGTCCACCCCCTTCTTTCTTCCCCCAGCTGTGCTGAGCATGACATGCTGCGGTACGGAATATCCCTTTGGTTAGTTGGGGTCAGCTGTCCTGGCTGTGTCTCTCCTAACCTTTTGTGCTCCCTCAGGCTACTGGCTGGCGGGATGGAGTGAGAGGCAGGAAAGGCCTTGACTCTGTAAGCGCTGCTCAGCAGTAACGAAAACATCCCAGTTATCAACACTGTTTTTAGCACAGATTCAAAACACAGCCCCAGACTAGCTACTATGAAAAAAATTGACCCTATCCCAGCCAAAACCAGCACACCAAGTAGCATCGGCTGTTGTCCACACTTCCACTCTGTGTCATGAATTTGTGGAGGTTATTCACAGCAAGAAGGGGAAAAAAAATGGCCATGATGTCAGGGCCTATTGTTAAAAACCAAATTTGAAACCACCTATATGTTTTAAATTTCACTTTGTTTCTACAAATGGGATTACAAAATATTGTGCCTTCGTAGAATATCTCACTCAAGCACATCTGTTCTTTTTTAGCGGGAGTATGTAGTTTTTACTTATCCTAAGCACCGAGACAGGGTTGTTAATGCAAAGGGACTGTTTTTTTAGACCCCAGAGAGAGCTACAGTTGTGCAGCAGACTGAAATGATGTTTGCACTTGCAGATGCCCACTGAGACACGTAACAATTGTTGTTACTTAAGCTTCAATTATGGACAAGAAATCTTTTTCTAGAAGTAACAAAATGATAGTGAGTTCTGGAAAAAAAAAAAAAAAAAAGCCAATCCGAAAACATGAAGAGAAGAACTAACAAAAAAATATTTTCAATTTGCTGAGGGTTGTCAAAATTTTAATTTCCTGGTAGTTTCATTTTGAATGTCTAATATTTTCCATGGTTACCTCAGACTTCAATCCCAATAACGGGATCTTTCATGCACAAAGTGTTCACAAGTTCCACCTGTGGCTACATCAAACCTTTCTGAGTTAGTGAAGTGTCTCAAACCATGTCCTTTTCTTTGAACCATTTTGATTTTGATGCCATTAAATGCTTCAAGGAAAAATGGTTTGCTTCGAAGAAGAAGTAATGGTTGATCTGTTCTGTTTTAATCTTTTACACTCACCCATCCTTATATCTAATCTGAGCTCACAGGTTACAAATGCTTGAAGGTTTTGTAGAACCAAAGGAACCCTTTGTAATAAATTATTATCGCACTTCAAGATGTAGTGTACTGTATAAATACAAGGTATTATTAGAATGCTGTAGTAGCCTGCAAATAAATTCCCCATGGCAACTCAGGCAGTATAATACATACCTGGTTTTATACCCTTTGACCTGAGGACAATTACCTTTTTTTTCCTTTTCTTCTGCAACACCGTTTTGTCCTTTTTGTGTGTGTTTACACTGGAATTCCTACTAAGTCACCTACGTCTAGAAATGTGAGAAACGTGAACCTGGAGACTGTAATAAAGGCTCCAAGGATGCTGGAGGGATTCCAGAGCTCCTATTTATAACTCTGTCATTCTCTCTAATGTTCCCCAATGCCAAAGTGTTTCATGCATAAGTGTGTTGTCATTAACATTCCACTCATGTCTCTGGTGTGTTATTCTCAACACTAATGATAGCATACAATGAGACTTCTCTGTTAGCGTAGTTTCTTTCTTCCCAGTTGTTTTTCAACATGCAAATGAATCACACTATAGAATTTCCTCTCTCTCTAAAGTTATCTTTGGTTAACTGCTGTCACATCTTGAAGGCATATTTTAAAGCCAGGCTAGGGAAGTCACTAGAAGTTCCAAATGTACATTCTTAAATCATTAAGTGCACCAATAAGCACATACTGCTAAATTAACTTGGAAAATTATTAACTCTAAGACGGAGACAAGTGAGACAATTCACTACCTCATAAAGGTTGGAGTGGTTTTTTTAATTTGACCCCTCAGCAGGATCACATGGGTGGTTACAGGACATGAAAACATCTTTGTGTGCTTGTGAACACAGACCTTTTTTATTATTCCTTAAATATACATAGCTAGCTGACTTCCACACTGCAGAAAATTTCCTTTTAATTGTAAACATAAGAAACGCGTTGAAAAATTTTCACATCAGATACAAATAACAGAAATCAGAATTTGTTCTATTTGGGTAAGTCCTTTGCTTCAGTTTCTCCATCAGATTAGAGTAGTACTTTATGCACTACTCCACGCATGCAGTCAAAGGAGTATTTTGAGGCTGACCTTGGTGGATGAAGAAATAATTTGAGAAAGAAAACGCACCCTGAGGAAGGTAGCGAGGATTAATTAGTGTTCACGTGTACTCAAATGTAATCTTGTCCAGTAAATGTGGCAATGCTGTGGCTGCTGAACGTCCCTGTTTAGATTGTCCAGAAAGACAGAGAATGCTCAGAAGAACAGCCATGCCTCAAGGCTGCCCAGAACTGAGGATGCTGGTGAAAAGGAAAGTTCTTGTATCCCAGAAAGACATTTGATATATCCTTGAGTAAGCAATTTTCCCAAATCCTGTTACCAACAGCCATGTTGCAGCGGGCTCAGGAGAGGATCTCCTCTCATATGTACTCAATGGGCAGGGTTTTTTCTTTGGTTACTTTATGGGTCGAAAGCAAACCATTGCTGCTTCAGATAAACAAGATAGGTGTCTCAGCTTAAGTAGTGAAAAAACACAAATCTCTACTTCTGCCCAAAATACAGAGACCTACTGCTAGGCCCTTCACTAGTTTTTCAGTCCCTATAGCCTGTGGAATTGAAAGATCAGTCAGTTATAATGTGCTTTCTTATTTTACACATCCACATAATGTGTTCCCTGGCACGTATCATGGTGAGACTACTGATGTACTCATATTGTTTGCTGTCTAAAGCCACTGCTAACTGGCACCAGGTAAATATTTTAGATGTGAAAGGCAGAATTTGCCAACTGTGAAGAGTTTACTGCCTACAAGCACAAGATGTGTTAGAGAAATCATTGCCCAGTGAATAAGTACAGGAGTGTCACATAGTCTGTCATGTCTGACTACCTCCTAGAACGGGGGGGACCTCAGGAAACTGAAGGTTCTGGGCAAATCCTGCCTGGAAGCTTGCTCCATGGCCAAGGATGCGACCAAGATTCAGAGCAAGCAAAAGCCACAGGGATCAGTAAAGAAGGAGGCTAAATAGGGGTGGAGATTACCAAGCACAGTAAAGGTGAGGATGGAGTTGGACAGAGGGACAAGGAGCTTGGATGGAACATAGAAGGAGAGAACAAATGGGCAAAAAGGGAGCCTCAGAACAAAGGGCACCATGACAACCTTAACTGGATGGGCTGCAAGAAGTAAGTCAGGCAGGGGGCTGAACCTTTGCAAAGCCATGGGGAAGGAAAGAATGAATCTTTAGGATGTTTTTAAGGAAGAAGTAGCAGGTGAACTATTACCTGGAAGAATTAATCCCATGAGTAAGAGGTAATTTATCTCAGGAAGCCACAGGAACATCTTCTCTTATTGAGCAGGGGAGTACCATTTAGTGTCAGTGTTCGCCAAAGATGGGGCACAGTTGCAAGGGGCTCAGTGACATTGGTGAAGCCATTTTTCATTTATGCCAGGTAAAATATGCGTTCCAGACACTGGTATCTGAAAGGCCTTAGTTAGTATTTTGGGTTTGTACTGTGTTTAAGCAATATTAATAAATATTGCTCAACTGTATTTATTCTTAACTTTTTAAAGTGTATTTCTTCATTTTGGGGGAATGCAAAAGTTTCACAAGTTTGAGGTTTGGTTTTTTTTTGGGAGGGGTTTTCAACAAAAGAAACTTGGAATTCTAAACCTCATTAAAGGCAGAGGATATTTGCTGTTCAAGCTAGAGTGAATCTCCATCACTAATATCTGAATGTGCTGCAGTTGGAAGTACCTGTGTGCAGATGAGAATGGTGACACTGAGAGACTAAATCACTGTCCCAGGGTCATGTTTTCCATTAGTGAAAGAGAGATCCTTGACTAATAATCCTTCAGAGATTATAAGAGTACAGGACATTACTGCTAATGTCCTGGCCAGATTTAGTTCAAGTAATTATATCTTGCCTTCCTGAACTCCTTCCAGTTTCAAGTGCATACAAGATACATCACTTCCAGGTCTCAACTATGAGCAATGTCATTCACATTAAAACATCCTGCTGCTTTCCCATCTAAAAGTAGTTCCATTTCATTGATGAATGAAACAAAGTAGGGTTTTTTTGGTTTGGTTTTTTCATAATGCTGCCAAATTGGGTCCCTTTTAGTCTGTGCCCAAACTTTAAAGTTATTGTGCATTTTTTTGTTTTTCTTAATTTTTGTTCTTTGTTCTTCTGAGGTGTTTTATTGGTTTAACTACTGTACTGGCTTTTACTGAGTAACTTTCCTCCAGTGAATGTTTTGTTACTATAGTGCATGTTTGTTTCATAGTATTACAGAAGTATATTATTATCTAGTAGAAGTATATTGTTTTGCAGAATTCCCCAAAACCTTGGATCCCCAAATGATCCTCATCATTTTTTTAAATGGAAAGCGATAACTTGTTCATAGATAACTTCAACCTGGGTGATTATCTTGAGCTTTAAGGAAAAGACTGTCATGGTTCCTGAATCTCAATGATTCATTGCTGATCATGAGGAAATCGGTCAATTGTTTTGAATCTCCATTTTCTTCTTGTATAAATAAAGAATAATATTACTTATCTAGCTTTACTGGAAGCATGCACACTTAATCATTTGGTGTCACCTGTTTTGAGCTCTCTGGACTAAAGGTTCCACATCAGCAAGTGCCAAACATGAATCATACTCTGTTTTTCCATAAACACTGCTGTTATGATAGTGATCAATGTTGTTCATTTATAGGCCAGATTAATATATTCAGGCATCATACTTTCTGCCATTCGCTTCCTTTTCCACTGTCTGTATTAGAGAGGCAGCCTTAGATGACCCAAATAAAACGACAAGCAATTTAACCTAAGTGCTGATAAATCCTTGATAAACTTGCTGAAGCCAGAGGTTTTTTCCCTTTGATTTCCTCTCCTGCATGTCTAAGGTTGGGCTTGACCTCCTTTATGATGATTGACAAGGAGATAATATTAGTTAGAAAATAATTCTGGCACATTTCTGAGTCAGGAAGAGGAAGGTCAGTCCTCTTCCTTATTTATTCCACCGGTACTAAGTAAGGAGCTCCGTCACCAGGATCCAGTTCCCGTTTACTTCTCCATCCTGTGTTTCCCAAATGCTAATTGGTACACAGCCATCAGTGGCCTTCTAATGACATCACCTTAAGATGCAGACAAATAGTATGACATACCAGTTTCTCCATACTGTTCATCACTTTCACTCAGAGCCTTTCACTGCTTCCACATGCTCTTCTTCAGTATTTCACATTTGCATGATTACTTTGCTCTCCGTATCCAAAGTACAACATGTCTAGTATTAGAATGTTAATAAGCAATTACGTTGCAAGATGGACGTATGCATTCAAAAGCAATTATAACAGCTGTGGTTTACTTACTGCTGAACATCCTTTAAAGCCAGGTAATCCCTATACAGATCTCTACAGAGAACCATTCTTCACAGAGATCATTTGCAATTTCATAGCAAGTTTTTATGACAAAACGTTTTTTCTTACTTGTTTAAAATATTCATTTAGTCCTACAGGAAGATCCTGGCTGAGCTGACCAGTGGTATTTTCCTCTGGCTTGACAATTATGCCTCTTCCTTGACCTAGGGGAATTGGCTCCAGCGCTGACAGGAGGAATTGAGCCTTTCAATGATAAAATGTTTCCTTTATAGTACTTATTATGCAACACAGAGTACCAGCTAAACTTATCCTGAGCTGTAAATCCTTGCTCTCCCACCCCACCTTCTGATCTGTTTTTACCTTTATGTCCATGAAGAGAAATGCACATGCACAAGTGCCACCAGAATGGTTGGAACAGACAGAGTGTAGCAGCACATGCAGATTTTTGCAGCTGCATTCTGATCAGTTCAGCTGTAGATAAATAATTCACTTATCGATGTAAGTGTTTGGAGATGCTGCAGCCTGGCAGCACATCTTTGAAGAAGAGAGGGAAGCCTTTTGGAACTACTGGTACAAATAATGCTTAGAATTTATGCCTGCCAGCACAGTTTCTGGGCAACTTGAATATATGCCAGACAGATTATCAGAAATAAGAGCAAGGCAACATGATTTCTATGGCACCTGAAAAAATAGAATGATGTTCCATCTCACAATTCACGTGGAGTATTCATGTCAAGGTGTTCTAGAGAGTCTTCCGAGAGATGCTCAGGAAATATTCTAAAATCTGTGACAGACCAAGAGTAATTTGCTTTTGTTCATCCCAACAGAAAAAAAAAAAACAACCCCAAACCTTTTCTTACCCTCTTCATAGCTCCACTAGTGTGTTTAATGTTTAGTACACAGAGACGTGTAGTATACAGTATTCTTTCACAAAGAACTAACCTAGCTGCAGTGGCAAAACAGGGCATGGGGAAGCAGGGAATGTCTTCAACAGAGTTTCACAGGTAATTGCTGCTGATCTATTAAGTCAATGTTTAGGGGTTCAATGGAATAGAACATAAAGTTGATGTTTGCTGCCAAAACCTGCTGAAAGACTCCAGTCAAAAATTCAGGGATAATGAGGAAAGCCAGGGTATATTACGTTAAGACACGTTTCAAAATCAAGTAATACGGACTGCATTCTTTGCATTGTAGACCTGACTCAGTCCTTTTGTGACGAATGAATGCATTCTCTCAGAAAGGAGAATTGCAGAAAAATCTATCAGGTGAAGGATATAAGCCCTCATGATGTACATTCACTCCTGGAGGCATATTAAATGGCCTGCATAGCAAATGCAACTTACAAGTGTTCTTGCTCTGTAACTTCTTTATGACAAATAGGTCTAAAAGTGAAAATAATCTCAAGATCTTATCCTCTCATGCTGATCTGAGAAGAAAGTCTATTATGTTAAGCAATGGACATTGCAAAGAGCTCATCTGATGAGGCTGAAAGCTAAAGGCCAAAATGTATGGGGTCTGATGTAGGCAGCACCCCTTGCACATTGCTGGAAAGTATCTGCAGGACTGTTAAATGCAGAAAGAACTCTGTCACCTGTTTGGCTAATACAGGAATAAGTACCGATCAACTTAAAATATCAGGTGAGATCTAGGAATATCTCTTAAAAACATAGTTTTATATACAGTAGCATGACTACAAGCCACCCTGTTGCAATTAACAACCAGTATCAAAGCAATAGTCATCATCATGCTTACATGGCAGCTTACATCACCAAAGCTTTATACAAACACCAATTAACCCTCTCGACAATGCGGCAATGTGTCATTATGTCTGCTTCAGAGATGAGGCAACAGAGAGAAGCAGAAAGATTTGCCCAAGATTGCACAGCAAGAGAAGAAAAAAGTTCAAGAGTTTAAGGCTTTCAAGTTGGTATTTCTTTGTCCATGTTGTGGCAGCCTCTACCCCCGTCTGTGGGTAGAGTTTTGTATTTGCTGCCATTGCTTTTGCAGTTGTGGTGGATAAGGAAAATTGAATATCTTCTTGCTGCGTTTGGTTTTCATTTTGGTTGGGTGTTTGTTTTAAACATGGTAGAGACTGGACAAAACCTTCCCGTCAAGCAGGGGCCCTCCACCAAACAGGACTTTGAACAAACAGCTGTGCAGAGACTTCGGCCTTCATTTAGGTTTTGTATCCTGCTGACAGGGTAGATTCAGTGAGAAAGCATCGCTAGGCCAGTTTAGCTCCTTTTGGTTACCAACCATTCCTAACTTTCGGGGCTTGCTTGGGGAATTCTGTGGAGGGTTTCTGTTAGTGCCGAACAGACAGGTCAGACCAGGAATATTTGTCCTGTTCACTCCACATTACTCATGGTGAGGTACGGGTTGTGGAAGTCACATGGCAGTGTTTCTACTCTTTGATTGGCTAGTCCAGCTTTCCCAGCATGAAAATTAAAAAAAAAAAAAAAAAAGAAAAACAAGTGATTAATAGCAAACCTTAAGGCTTACCAGCCAAGTCCAGTGCTTTCCATGTGAATAAGCACACCCCAAACGTCAGAGCAAAAAGACACAGAGCATAGGGACACTCACGGATCTCCCAGATAATCTGCTGCAAGCTTAAATGAATCAAAAAAAAGTCATCTGTGCAATCCTTACATCGGCCTAGCATTTTGGATCGCCTTTGGCACCATTTAGATGTTACAAAATTATTTCTTTTTTAAAGCCAGGACTTCTTTTCAGCCACAACGCTTCCCTGAGGGTATACATGTATTCAGAGAATTATTACTCTGCTTTTTATACAGGCTACCAGTGCTGAAAATTCAGAGGTGTTTGCATGTTTGCCGTTGAGGCATCAGGGCCGTGACTTTGGCATTACTGACTCAGGCATGGATAGAGCTGTTCTATGAGAAGGTGAAGGAATCCTTCAGATGTTGCTGATGGATAATATAATATTGCATCTGAATTTAACCCAAAAAGCATCCATCTGAAGAGGCATGACAGCTGACACAGTCACTTATGTAATAGCTAGTTTCAGTTACTGATTTGCTAATGACTGTTTTGCCCTTGCGCAGTTTGTTCCCGGTTTCTTCATTCCCCTCCTTCCCAGTTGCCATACTGTAGTACCTCTTCCTCTTGTTGACACCTGTTCTAGCTCCCAATAGGAAAGCCTGAAGTTACTGGATTGATTCACCTCAGTGAATTTCTACCAGGCATTGCATTGCAATCTCTCTCCAGGGTACCAAGAGGAGTAGGGATTGCCAGGGGAGACCTGCTTGCCTATTGCCAGAAGACGGGAGCCAGAAGTACTATCTACGGCTTTCTACAGGAGCGCAGACAACTGTCTGGGGAGATCTGGGCTTCATTTATGGTGGAGTTACGGTATCTGTGATTCCCGGATGGTCGCATCTTGCATACTCACAGAACAAGAAGCTTTTACTGATGTTCTTCAATCTCTGCCAGTTCTAATTGCATCAACATTCCTCCAGATACTGCGTGTGAGCTGGTGTAGGATTAAAAAAAAATCCACTAGCAAGCAGGATTTCACCAGCCTGTGAATCTTTGAAATTGGTTGAGCGGTTGACAGGCCTGAACAGGTAGAACAGCATCTGTGAATGCCTGTGACTAAAGAAACAAGAACAGAGAACAGGAAGAGAAACAAAAAAGCAGGTGTTATCCCAGAGGGATGACAGGAGCAGCTACAGACATCTTACTCAGAGGTGAGTGAGTGGAAATGAACGCTTGGTCATACTGGGAGCAAGCAGGATTTTGCTACTGAGGCTGCGTTTTTAACCCTATGCGCCTCTGGTGGAGGCTTAATGAAAAGCAGGGGTTACGTGGGGCCTTTTCATAACAAGGGGTGTAATTAAGGAATATTTAAATGGCTGATGACTAGCAAAATATGCGTGTGCTCATTGCTATGATTTCTGGGTTTTGTAAGGATGTGCCAGCTAGCTTTAGCCTTGCTAACCCAGGCACTGCTGGTGATAAAACCAGAGCGTGAGGGAGCTCAGCATAAGTTAAGGAGTGTTTACTTACTTCCCTGAGCAGGTTTGGCAGCCTTTGCAGCAACTGAAGCTGCTTTGGCTAGGTGCAAACCAGTGCAAAATGGACACCAAGGTACATCCATGCTATCCTATTTCTGCAGGCATAGCTCACTGTGGTTTCAAGATAGAGATCCCCTCAGCCATGGCTCAAAGCATCGCACAAGCAAAGCAATGAATGTTGGGATTCCCAGAAGAACTTTTGGTGAACAAAGCTTCAACACAGAGATTCCAGGAGACGAGGAAAACACCTGGAAAAGCAGAGTCAATTCAGGAGCATTTGGGGCAGGATCAAAAGGAGACGTTAAGCAATGTTTGGAAGTTCTCCAGGGCAGGGACTGCCTTTGTTCTGCCTCTTGCATAGGACTGCACAAGCTGTCAGCACTTCCATAATACCTCTGAGTACTGCTCCTTTCTCCAATAGGACAGCAGAGAAGAAATTCTTCTGTTCTGCTTTGGAAAGACGGCAAAGTGGTTCTGGCTAGTAACAAGTGGGAAAAAATACAGGAGGGACAGCCTGATGCACACCAGTTCAAGTCCACACACAGCACAGCCAACCAACAAATGCGGAGAGGAAACGCTGGGAGTTTCCTTTTCCTATAGTTGCCCACAGAAGTTTGTCTACCTTTGAGTGGGAGGAGGAATAGACTGGCTCATCCAGTGGCCATGAAGAAAGCACTGTGAGGGAGTTTCCACAAAACCAGAGGAGGCAAGTCACACTGATTTAGAGAGAAGAAAACTGGGTTGGTATGCTGTGTCCTGTGCAGTGGGAGAAAATGTGGGAAGATGGTTTGACAGAGTAACCTGGAGCATTCCAGGAGAATAAACGCCATTCATGCAGGAACAAGTGACGTGAGTAAAGCAAGATTTCCTAAAAATCAAGATTAAACTGTAGATGTACGAAGCCTGCTGAAGGCAGGAGGGTACGGGATCTGCTCCATATCCCTTCCCCTGCTGGAGAAAGTGGATGCAAAAGGCTGGTTTCCTCAGCTCACAGACTGAAGAACAATATAGAGAAAAAAGTTGGGAATCTCCAGAATACAGAGGCCAGTAGAGGAATAATAGAAAATATTGAAAGACTTAAGTGTGAGAGTGCACAATAATACAAAACAAATGCAACAAGGGAGAAAGTTAATAACTGAAAGACCATTTGTGTGGTTAGTGGACAGCAAATTACAGTGAAGGTTACAGTGTGGTATGGCAGCAGGGAAAGCTGCTGGAAGTGGGGGGATTTTGATGTGTCATTTCAGTTTGCTAATTTGTTTTAGGCCTCTCAGGGCATGCAGTTTTTAACCAAATGGGAAAGTCTTCCTGAATGAGTAGCTGAAGTGTCCTCTCTTGCTCCTGTGTAAGCCAAAAAGAGTGATTTACATGATTAGGAAAAGCATTCTTATCTGTCTGGTCAGACTCACCTCACTGCAATTCCGTGTTCTTACAAGAAGTCCAGACACTGTGGCACCTCTTGATTTGGACATTGAAAATTATATTGGACAAAACATTAATATCTGAGCTCTAAAGGACTAGCCAGTCACAGTAAGAGGGACTAGTAGAGCTCATCACTGAGCTTCCTCAGTGTAATCTCTCTTTTACTCAAGCCTGTAACAACAGCAAATATAATAAGGGATAGGTACACTGAATGTTCCACATGCTGAACATTGTGGTGTTCATCTGCTTGGCATCTAATAAGAGCCAAAGTCAGTGTGATGAGAGAGGTTTGCTCTATAGAGAGCAAAAATTTTGTTACGTGGACCAGTTGTAAGGAAATACTAAAGGATAAAAATGATTGTCTGGTAGTAGATTTCCTTGAGTGCCTGAGTCCATTCCACAAGGAATATTAATTCACTGAGAAACTCTTCTGCCCTTGTGAGGTAGCTGAAGTCTCTCTGCCTGTAGGATACTCCTTGTACCTCTGTTACTCTGAGCTTGTGTTGATACTAAGACAGGCACATTTTCAAAGGGATGTTTGTACAGTCCGATTTTCATTTCTGTTTCAGCAGTCTAGCAAATAGGCGAGAATTGTATTGTCATCCACACTGAGTAGGCACAATAATCAAGGCTAGTGTAGAGCCAAGGGTAGAGAGTGGAGTTTGGACAGTTCCTTTAATATGCGACAGCAGTGTAAACGCTTAAAAGCAAAATGACACAATTCCTTTGTTTACCTGAACGGTCTTTGCCAAGTGAACAGGATGTGATTCCATTAATGTCAACGGTGGAGCAAATTGCAATTCATGGAAATGGGTTTGAAATCTTACAGTGCGGGAGGCATCCTTCTGTGGAAAGCATAACATGGCCAGAGAGTGTATTCAACCGCTGACATTTGCTGATGTGACACGGGGCATGCAATGTACTTATTTCTTCCCTGCATCGCAGTACTACGAGCACTAATCAACATCTCCTACCCCACTGCAAATAATTATAGCATAGCCTTTTTGCAACCCTAAAGGACTTTCTCATGAATGTTATCTCCATAATCTGCTTCTGTATTTTGAAAGAAACACCAACTTTTTAACCATCAAGAGAGTTCTCTTCTCTCCACCCAGTTCAGGATACAGGATGACAAATGAGCAAGTGCAGACAGAAATGGCATCTTGCTTGAGGGACAGCGTTGTCTGCCTATCCAGTTCTTCTCCATTTCCTCCTGGAAAAAATTCATGGCTGGCTCAGAAGGTATTGTTCTGATGCGTTGCTGGAGAATCTCCCCACTGAGGCCTGCAGCCATAATGAAGCAACAAAATTTGTCTTGTGTATGTTCATTGTGCAATAATTTCATTGTCAGGGATTTATTGTTGCCATTTTCTATTGCACAATAGAAAATGAAGAGAGAAAGAAGGGTGGGGGACAAATAAATGGACGTGACAGAGTTAGGTTTGGAGTGTTCTGAGTTTTTTAATGAGAATATAACTACTTACTGTTCATCTGTCAGTGAGAAGTGGCTGTCCTGTAGCTGTTCATTCAAGAGCCAATTGGATTTTCTAAACAAAAGTTTTGAGACTCCAAAATACTGCCTTTTTTAATACATCCTCCAAATATTAGTGACATTTCCTTCTAATACCAAAGACAAGGAGGGGTGACACACTTCATTAGCAGCTGTTTAATAGGATTCACATCTTTTAGAATAATTGTTTTAAAATTCATGATGAATATCCCACGTTTTGTTTTACTAAAACAAAATCCAGTACAAAGCAATTGTTAAAAATGTCACCAGGATTGTAATCAAGTTGATTAACCTGATCTTTGTGCTTTCTCCCTTCTTTTTGAATTCAATTTCACAAGAATTTTCCATTGTCTTTGAAAATGTCAGTATTTTGCAACTACCAGGGTAATAGAAAATCTGGTTCCAGACAATTTTAAAGGCAAGCAGGAGCTCTGCTGGTCTGATTTGGAGCTCTAAACATTGTCCGTATCCAGAGTATTAATATTTTCATCTAACAAGCTTGCAAAACCATTGCAGAGCTGTTTTCCAGCTGGGCAGAGGTCAGTACTAATTATGCAAGCAATCTAAGGTGCTTGTGTTGTAGCAGTCCCAGAATTCTGAATCTACTTCTGCACTACCTACACAGATTTTGCAAGTCTTAACTATGCAGTATTACCACCCCAGAGTGTTCCGATTTGAGTATCATGGTTGCTTTAGTCTATTCAAGTCTCAATATGTGAAGTGTTAAATACCTAATGGGTATGGGATAGCCCACTACAGATGAGCAATATTCTTGGAGAAGCAGGAAGAAATCCACTGCCACGTGTGCCTTAGACTGAGTAGCTGATCATTTCAGATTACACTGAGGTATGTAATTCCTCAAGCACACCTGTGGAAACCTTAATGGCTTCAATTACTAGTGATCATGCAAGCCTCCGGAAACCATGAGAAGGAGGCAGAAAGCTAGTTCCTTAATGGGAAAGTTCAGAGCGGAAAGAACCTTACGTGATCCACGTTTACTTCCCTACGTATTTGTAGAATTATCTCTAAAAAGCTATTCTAGCCATTGAAAAAAGAATTAACGCACCCCCACCACTCAAACCAACTTTAACTCGAGTGGAACCTTAACGTTAACTTGTTTGTCCAGTTCATTCACTTCCTATTATTCTCTGGATCATGCTTTGAATAATTTCCATGATCTGATTCTTAAGTCCTGCCCCTTTTGATGTCATCGATTTGATCCATATAGGCTGGACAGCTCCCAATATCTTCAGTTAGACAAGGAAATCTCGAAGCTTTGGACCAAGACTTGGCTTCTGTTCAGGATAAAGCCGAAGGCTGAGTTTAGTGGCTGCTCTAAACACTCAAAGATAGAGTTTCTGCCAAGGTACAGTGGGGTGTTTTGCAATTTGGTCTTAGTTGTTTTGCTGTGTATTTCTGTCTGTATGTATGATTGATATGTAGATACAGATACCTATACACATGGTTAAATATTTGACCACATGATGTTCATGTGTGTTTAGTATGTGTTGAGCATTGCGTTGCTGTGATAATACATGAACATATACTTGTTTTCCACTGCTGTTTAACTTCCACTGACTTTCTTATGACCTGCAGCCTCTCTCCAGGCACTTACCACAGACAAGACAGGCAACTGGTCACTGTTGCTGTTACATGTTTTGTTAAGTCCCTGACTGCAATTGCTATGTTAAATAAATTAGTGGTAGGCTGATCTGGGAAACCAGTGGAGAGAGGATGTTCTGTTGCCTGTACACATGTGTTTTGAAAGATTCCCTCTGGGTTTTTTTGCATTATCATAAGTTTTTTCATTCTAGTTATTTTAAGAATGCAGATTCAAGCAGTATGAACTAACTGGCCATAGCCCTAAAAGCCTAGTCAGAAGATCTGAAAACTGTCTCTGAATGCCATGGTTTGAATGTTTACAGGTGTTATTTTTAGATTCAAAATTATACGTGGAAAAAAGTGTATGTGATAGATTTGATTTGGCATTCATTTTTGGTAATTATTACCATTTATTCTACTTTATCTCATTAGAGCAAGAATGACTAGTGAGATTAATACAACGGTAACAAGTTGAATTTTGCTGTTTTGGTATCACAAGATTTTCATTCCTATCTTAAAATATCATAAATATTGCAGAAGCCATTCAATATATTTTTTATCATACACTGCAGCTTTATATTCATTTATTCTTATCTCAATATGAGAAAAAAAATGAATAAAATAAAGGTTGAACATACAATTTAGCACGAGAGTTCACTCTGAAAAATATGTAACCATAGTGGGTAGAGAGAATACCACAGATTTGTTTCTGGACTTTGCCACAGATGGTCCTTTTGGACTGAAGAAGCATTCAGATGTAAAGCTCCAGCTCTAAGGTTGGCTGATAAAATTTGTAACCAGTGGTTCAGAGTACTATGGCTCTGTGTAGTCTGTGTGGGAGTAACAGCTTAACCATCTGTGTGCTGCAGAAAAACAGTGTTTCCTTGTAGCAAAAGTGGAATTGCTCATTTCCCACTTCAATTCTTTATCACATAAGTTTGCTTTCCATTTTTCATGCCCTTTTTTTAATATTTCACTTTGCTTGGGCTTCCTGTACTTGTTCAGTGGCAAGTATATCTAAAATCTATAAAATCATTTGTTATGTTTAATTATAAAAGTATAAAGGAGGTGCATATGCCTCTGAATTAATCGTGTGTTATAAACACTACCTTAGAAAATACAAACATGGTATGTGTTATGGTCTTTGGGCAAAAAAAACTTGTGATAAACTGGGTTTCCTTGTCAGATAACACGCTTTTGTGGGCTATTTTAAAGCTGACCTGGCATACAGCTTTTGGAGTGCTGTTTAAGGATAGTTCCTAATCTTTGACATGAATGGGTACACTGAAGAGACTGTCTCAGCAGCCTGTAACTCTAAGATATCATTTCATATGAAGTGTCCTGCTCCAAGGACCTTCGAAATAAAGCCGTGTTTTAAAACGCAGAGGTCTAGTTGAGGATGAAGACACGGCAGGTCAGGGCACTAGTGTGTATCAGCTGAGCTGCGGTAACCTCATGGGCACCATTTCAGACTGAGCCATCAAATACTTGGAGGCCCAAAACACCGTAAAGGGCTTGAGCTTTCATTTCACTATCACGTAGCCCCCTTGCAACATTTCTTTAGGTACTGGTGTGCTCCTTGCCTTGTCTTCAAGCTCTATTAGTGTACAAGATTCTTGTTTGGAGTTAAGGTTGGACTAAAGCGTTGTACTCAGTAAACTCCTCTTAATAGCATAATAGGTGGGGTGATTCACAGAGTGCTGTAATGTTGGAAAATCACATATTACAGGACTTGATGTCACGTTCAGTAAGTGGAAGTATGTCAACATTAGTCCCATGCCCCAAACTGCTACTAAAACCTAGGAAGATCTCCTCGGCCTGTGCTGGCTATAACACATGAGCATAAATAACGTTCACACTTTCATAAAGCTTGATATAACCTACAGAAACATGGTAGATGTTTTACTTACCATGACAAAAGAGATAGGGATTTTGATTTCCAGTGATGCCACTCTGCTAGGGTCCTTTTCAGTTTCTGTACTTCTCTTCTCTTCTGTAAAATAGAGAGAAGGCAAAGATTTTTAGATTTCTGGGAGAAACTGTTTATGTAAGAGATAAGTGGCAAAACTTCAGTTAATAGCAGTAATTAATATTTCTGTGGTCTTCAGAAACAAGCCACGAGCATTTCATTTTAAGCAGTGTCTGCAATGTTTTATCCGCATACTAATTTGGTTAATCCCCTCTGTGGTTTCAGTTGAGGTGGTGTTTTTCTCTACTTCCTTTCCTAAATACCTGATTCAGCTCATCTGAGCTATGAAATAGCAACTATATTTCACCTTGGAAGTGGCTTTATTTCAGGGATGGCAGAAAATAATCCTGTGTACCCCCATTCTGCAGAATAAGAGACCATACAGCAAAAATGAAAACCATATCCTAATTTTTCCCTTTCATTCACTTGGAAGTTGGATTTATCCCGATTCCTTGCCGTAAGGATGAAGCCATGTTGCTTGTTTCAGGCCTATAGGCCAGCATGTTTCACCAGCAACGTAACGAGCCGGTTACAGATCTGTATTAACGCGTAGCGACACAGTTTCAGAATTAACGTTGGTCGTTAGTGTTCTTCGAAAGAAGAAAACTGCACACCCCTTTGGCTGCAGACTTCTCAGCGTATTAGTCACTTTAACTTTGCGTACCCGTACTAACAGAGAAGTCATAGTTAAGTGTGGTAGAATGCCTCAAGTTACTTCAGCAGCAGTATGCAGAACATCTGACCTCTTTGCTACTTCCTGGTGTCCAAACTCTGGAAAGACAGATGAGTCTCAGCTCACAGTTATTTTCAGGTTCTGCTAATAACAAACTCATTGGCGCCCTGTTTGACAGAGTCCACGGGTTGGCCGTGATCTTTCTAACCAGCTAATAACTTCCTTTTTTTATTGAACAGAAATAGACTTAGAGGATGGAGCAGGAAGCGGCAAGAGAAGAAGAGGAGAAAAAAGAAGGCTTGATTGAGTTTTATGATTCCTTCAAGGATATGTTTGAATTCTTCTGTAAGAACACCACGATCCATGGCACCATCCGCCTTGTATGCTCAGACAGCAATAGGATGAAAACAGCTTTTTGGACTCTGCTTTTACTTGCCAGCTTTGGCATGTTATACTGGCAATTTGCACTTATGTTCAGCCAGTACTGGGCCTACCCTGTCGTCCTGACCATGTCAATGCATTCAGAGCCCAAGATGTTTCCAGCAATTACCATCTGCAACCTGGACCCATACAGGTAACCTGTGCTTTGGCTGTAGTCGTGGTTTTACAGTCACAAGGGTTCAGGAAGGGTCAGCAACCTCATGACTGCAACCTGGAGGAGGCTGAAGGTGGAAGGAGGCCAGTAGAGGGAGGTGTCTCTGCCTTACAGAGGTGGAAAGGGACTATTGCTATTTCCAAACTGGTTTTAAGATAAGATCTTGTTGGGAATTGTGCAACAGCATGTAGCAGTTTATTTCATGCACTGAGTCAGGATAGAGGGAACTCTAACTTGTGACTTGGTTTGAGCTGCTAAGTGATTTTATGCTCTGATAAAAACAGTCTTTCCCTGAGAAACATGGCTGCTGTGTGTATTCATTCCTAAGTACATTACCCATCTCTGGAGGGATGCCTGCTAGAGCAGATTCCGCTTGGGGTTTTGTACCGTAGAATGGTTTTAAGGGAACAATATCATTTTCATGGAAGTCTGCGTGGCTCTGCTTGTCAAACTAGGCTCACACAGTAGTGACAAGTTACTAAGATGTTTCAAATTACATAGTAAAGGAATTATGTAATTTCCTCAGAATAATTATCTAATTGGTTGACAGGAAGGCCAGTTTGTGCAGCTGATGTTGCACAGCTACAGGTTCTGAAGTTTTCAGTGGAGGATGCAGCAACGGGAAATTCAACTACTGGAGCTCCTAATAAGTCGGTATATTGAAGTTTGTTATGCAAAGCACAGGCACCATAATTGCTGGCTTTTCTCACAGACATCAAGGCCTGCAGAGACCAGGAGACTGTCCTTTCCATGGATACTGTGAGGGTACATAAAACACAGTGCCTTTGCCTAGTAGAAATGTGAATCTTCACAAATAGCTCATATTTCTGTTCCTTGCAGATTTGAACTGGTTAGCAAACACTTGGTTCAACTGGATCACATGGCAGAGGAATCTATTGCTTTTTTGTATGGCATCAACACATCGGCCAGGTTATCGCACACGAACGAGAAAAACGTCCACGTCAAGGACTTGTCAAGCATGGGAAATCTCAGCAGCTCAAGCTTCAAGCTGAGCCAAAACTTCTCACTCTTGAGAATGTCTGACCACAACAACAGGTCAGGGAAGAAGCATTCCAGCGTGGGTTTCAGGCTGGTAAGTGCATGCCCTCTTTGGGATTTTAACCTGGCTACAGACACAAGCAGCGAGGTCTGGCTGCTCCCTGGGGGATGGGGACAGAGGGGCAGGGGCCCATCCCACAGTACCTGAGCAAGCAAGCAGGGAAAGCTCACAGATGGTGACCAGGTCCAACCGAGAGTCCAGCTCATCAGGCAAGTTCGTGGCAACAAGGCAGGTCCAAGCCCAGGCCGTGAAGGTGTAATGACAGGGTCCACGGTGAAGCAGGAGCACAGCAGCAGCCTAGCTGGAAAGCAGCATCCCCACAGCACAGACCAAAGAGGAGCTGAATGCCCCAAGCTGAGCTTAAATGAGGGCAGGGGGTGGGGGTGGAGACCCCAGGTGAGGCTGCTCAGGGCCCTTAAGCCCTATCAGTGCACTCGGGGCCTTGACAAAGATCTCACAAGTGCATTCAAAAAAAAAAAAAAAAAAAGAAGAGTGAAAAAAATAGATAGTTTCAGTGCTGTGAAATGATAGCTTGGGGGGTGTTTCAGGAGCGTCCATCTCTGCCTCTAACAGTTTATGCTGATTGCCAGGATTCTGGGGAGAAGGAAGGACAGGTCGGTGGGAATTCTGTACAACCCATGAATCATGAAAACCCGTGAACCAAGTGAAACAATAGCAACATCAATGGTCTTATACAGCCCACCCACCTGTACAGCCCTGGTAGTGACAAATTCAGTAGAGAATGGTAGCACTGGGCTATGGGAATCATTGTACCCCTGGCTAAAAATACACAACACGTCTAGACTTAGCAGGTGAGCCTGGAAACAGCGAAAATAACATGTGAGGATTCCCTCAGTGTCTAAATGCTGTGGTAGTGAGGGCACTACAAGTGTTGTAGATAAAACAAAAGATGGCAATAACAATCAAGAGGATGAATACGATAAATGTGTATCTGTGACTTTGGAGAATAATGCAAATGATTCAGGTTCCTCATATACAAAGGGAGGGTTAACACAGAGCTAAGACCAGAGGCTATGAGAGAGATATTTCTGTGGTTTGAAAAGCCAGCAATTTCTGTCTGATTATTATCATCCTGCCCTATCCTGAAGTCCTTCATCAGACACACTTTCACCAGAATCTGTGGGTGTTCACCTGTCTAAGGCCTGAGTTAGAACAAAGAAAACGTCTCAGGACTTGGTTCATGATTCATGGGCTGTAGAGAATTCCCACCAGCCATGTCCTTTCTTCTCCCAAGGTACTTGAGTCTGCTTGTCTGTTCGCCTCTCCTGCCTTTTTTCCTTTGTGCTCATTCCCCTGAGGTGGAGTAGCACACTTAATTCACCTTCAAGGAGAGAAGGTGCTTAGCACATCACAAGATGACCTCCAGATTTCCCTCCCAACCCCCGCCATTTTGTGATTCTGTGATAACTAAAATGGCCAGAAACTTCACTTTCTGGAAAAATAGAGGTTCTCCTTGTCCCTGTATCTAGTATTGCCTGTACCCCCTGATCTCTGTTACCCGTAGGCTGTCATGTCCTAGCTGTGCTGAATGGCTCCCTCTCTTCTTCCAGTGCAATGCCACAGGTGGGAATTGCTTCTACAAGACCTATGCATCTGGGATGGATGCCATCCTTGAATGGTACAGGTTTCACTACATGAATATCATGTCCCAGCTACCAGTTATAATCAACATTTCTGATCACGAGGAGCAAATAGAAGATATGGTCTACTCCTGTCAGTATGATGGGGAGCCCTGCAGACCCAGGTATGTTACTTCATGAGATGATGATTGTGATTTCAGGACTTGCGAGACTGAGCCTACACTTTCAGGCAGTGCAGGCAAAGAAGTGAGCCTGCTGCACATGCTAAAGGCAAGGGTGTACCTTCTTTTTCCTGCACGGTCTCCACTCTTGGAAGCTATTCCAAGTACAACTGGCATACACTACCCAAGACAACACAGTGCTTCAGGCATACATGAGCAATTGGCTGGCCTACTTGTTTTCAGTCGATGACCTGAGCAAGTTAACACTCATCTGTGACAGAGAATAAGCAGAATCGCTTTTCTGAGCACATCCAGCAAAGAGGAGAGGGGTCTATGAAGTTTGTTGTAGATCATCTTACGATATAAGGTCTTGTCTTATCTTTCCTGGAGGCAATTGA
Source organism: Rhynochetos jubatus (assembly GCA_027574665.1). Taxonomy (NCBI): domain Eukaryota; kingdom Metazoa; phylum Chordata; class Aves; order Eurypygiformes; family Rhynochetidae; genus Rhynochetos; species Rhynochetos jubatus. The sequence goes on from CM050669.1 coordinate 7,259,441, forward strand.
CTCTTAGATTCTTCTTCATTTAGTGTTTCTGATGCTTTCACGTAATATACCTCCATCTGTGCACTTGATGGTGAGCATCATCTGTTTTGTATGTGTGTTCATCTAACTCCTCTTAAGAACTCGTATAAACTGGTGAAATGTGGAGGCTGACTTGGTCAGGGAAGTTCAGTGTGATCATAATAAATGGTATAATTTTTAAGAAAACAAGGAAAGAGTGAATCTATTTCTCCTGTTGATTAGACGACAGAAATGATGTTTCTCCTATTAATTAGAGCACAGAACTTCAGCCTGCCTAGTTGTTGGAACAAGCAGGGAAAAATTTAGTCTACTTGGTGGAAGAAAAAGCAAGTCAGAACACGGAATTTGACTCCTGTGTTTGCCGCTCTGGCTGTAACCTTGGGTGAGCAGGGAATCCCTGTGCACCTGATTTTTTCCCTTGTCTCCTGTGAGTTAACAACTCTTACCCATAGGCACTGCTGTACACACACAAACACAATGTATACATAGAAGTAAAGGTATTGCTACATTCATCATTAAACCCCATCAAAATCTCTCTTGATTTCAGTGACTATGTTCACTTTCACCACCCAGTCTTTGGAAGCTGCTATACTTTTAACAGCAAGGGAACAGACCCTTTTTGGACAGCTACAAAACCAGGAATTCCTTACGGTATGTTATTTGGCAAAGAGTGGAAAGAAGAGCTAAAGCTAATATAATTTGGCTATGGATTAAATATCTGTCTTCTATACGTGACTTACTGACATCTAGCCCTCTCTCCTAGCCTGGCGGCACAAACTATAGGCGGTGTTTGCTTGTTTCACTAGCCACGTGCTTGTGATAGCCATAATAGCCGTATCTTAACTTACAGCAAGCAGAATATTATTGTGGTTTTCAAGCAGAATATTATTTTGGAATAGACCAGTACAGTTGTTACCTGACCACTCACTGGGTCTCTAAGGAAAAAGAATGGCTCTTCTGTGAGCTAAGACATCAATTTGATCAGTGCAGAGAAATCGTGTCGTGGTGGTGTTCCTATTTAGGCCCAAAATAAGTTGTTATATGCTTCCCTTTTATTTGGTTCACAGGACTTTCCCTTATCCTGAAAGCAGAGCAGAAGGATCACATCCCACTCTTGTCTACCGTAGCAGGGGTGAAAGTGATGATACACAACCACAATCAGACACCGTTCCTCGAGCACGAAGGCTTTGACATCAGACCAGGCATTGCAACTACCATAGGCATTCAGCAGGTTAGCCACTTGCCCAAGAGCATTGTTTCTTTTCCTTCTGATTGCAGAAAGCCGTGAGGAGCTGCACACTGGGAGTGACTCACACACAGACCTGACTTCTTGACTCTGCGTGTGTATATACGTATGCAAGCCCCTGTTCTCTCTTCACTGTGCTCGGGTTCCCGTGTGTAAAACAAAACGATTCCAAACGTGCAAGTGGCCTTTTGGTCCTCAGTACACTGGGGCCTGGTTTGTTTTGCACTGAGCCTCTTACACCTCTTACGTCTTGTTCCAGCTGTACGCAGCGGGCTACACAGATACATTAGGCTGAGAACAAACATCCAGAAATGATTGCGTTATTCTGACCTGATCAGTTACTGTTTGTCAGCTGAACCAGGGACTGACCATGTGCACGCTCCTACCTTTACCCTGTTGCTGTATATGTTTTATTAGCAAGGTACAGCTTCATGTAGTACTGCCCTTCCCTTTGTATGATGTTCCGTCCAGTTAAGTTTAGATGGTGTTGGCTAGGTCCGATTAAAGCTCCTAAACACTCAGGCCTCTTTTCTGTGTCCACAGGATGAAGTGAATCGCCTGGGTGGCAATTATGGGAAATGCACGACTAATGGGAATGATGTGAACGTTAAACTCCTGTACAACAACTCCTACACCCTGCAGGTACTGTCAGAGTGGCTGGCTGAGGTCCCAGCTTGTTCAGAGTGGATGAATAGCAAACGAGTCATACCTCATCCTCCAGAGAGCTTTTACAAATCAGCACTTCATTGCTGGAGATAACAGAATGATTCATGCCCCTCTGAAAAGCAGCTCACAAACTGGGTGTTATAACTTGGAACATGTTTTACTGAGCGGGGCATACTCTGTCACAGACACTGGGGCTCTTCCCTCCTTGTAACACAAGAGAAATCAGACAGTGAATCAGTAAAGACAGCTGGACTGTTCTAGTAGGTCATTCTCGGGCCTTCTTTTGTGTAAGAGGTTGCTCCTGGCTCTAGATGCTTGGGCTGTTTAACTGGGGTGTTACTGGAGCTGGGGTAAATTCTATCTCACTGAGTTCAATACTGTTTTCAGAGGTAAAACCAAGGAATGAAACGTGAAAACCTTTGCATCGTCATGCTTCTAACGGCTGGTGTCTTTTTGCAGCAACAAAACCCGTACGTTGTCTCCTGGCAGTTGCATGCTGCAGACTGAAGGTTTGGACACTTGAGGATTTCTGGCTTATCCAATTTTTTACGCCTTCTTTATTTTCCAGGCTTGTTTGCACTCCTGCTTTCAGCACATAATGGTTCGAAAATGTGGCTGTGGTTATTACTACTACCCACTGCCTCCCGGTGCTGAGTACTGTAACTACAACAAGCAGCCTGCATGGGGTAAGAGCGAAAGGCTCCTGTCCTGTCCTTGCTGGAAGGGAACACCTTCCTGCACTAGTCAGCGGTTACAAGACGCCTTAGATTACTGCCCTTCTACTTCGTGCTGCTTTCCTGCTCAAACTATTTCCTCACATCACTGGATCCAGCCAGGTGGCAGACACCTTTCCACGGATCTGCATGGGTACCCAGTTAGTGCATGAAAGACCTTGGTGCTATTGAGCATCCCTTTATTAAGGACATTAATACGGAGTCAAGCTCTTTCCTGTTAGCAATATTGGCGGCTGTGCTGGTGTAAGACAAACTTTTGGTTAACTTCTCTTGGTTTTCTGGTTGGCCTATCCTCAGCAAATCCTTACAGGTGATTAGCTCGGCCATCTGGAACCATTCCAAAGTGAGAGTGAGGAAAAAAACAGGTCGCTCTGAGAAAGTGCTGCGTGCTTGATGCTTGGGAAGGCCAAGTGCGGGCAGGGGCTTTGGTAGTCTTTCATTTGGTAGCCTTCTATTTCCTGAGTGTGCTCCTCCCATTTCTTTCACCAGGTCACTGCTTTTACCAGCTGTACAAGAGGCTCAGAAATCATCACCTGAATTGTTTTGACCAGTGCCCCAAGCCTTGCCGGTAGGTCACAAACGGAGGGCACAATAAATTCCAGCTTGCAAAGCAAAATTACCCTGGTGGAAATGTAGGCAACGGAGTGGGAAATTTATGGACCAACTGGCTGACTGAATTTTGTCCTATTCTGAACCAGAGATTTCAGTTTGATGTTTGAACCTCAGTGCTGAGGAAGGAAAAATATGACAGCATTAGACAAATTAAGATCTTTATGTGTGCATGACAGCAGGGAAGGGGAATTGTTTTAATCACACTGAACTGTTTTATTAAGACCAAACCAAATTTTCCGTGTCATTTTTCAATCTGTCTTACTTTTTAAGGTTCACATTTTTTTAACTGTAGGTCAATTTCAAACCGGAAAGTCGTAATTTTAAAGCAAAATATAAAATATTTTGGGTTTGAATGCATTGAAGTAAAGTTGTCGGGATTTTGAAACCATTGCAGTTCTCCTCCTGACCTGAACAGTTTTCAGGCAAGCTCTGTGTTTATTGTCTAAGCTGACTTACAGAGCTTTTTCCAAAGTTCTCAAGAGCTGCCCCAGAACTTCTGCTTTGGGCAAGCAGCTAGCATTCTTAAATTCCTTCATGTATTTACTTGTAAATGCCAAGTGTCACAGTGATCATAATCTCCAATTTTATCTCATCAGGGAATCACTGTACAAGGTGTCTGCTGGGACAGCTAAGTGGCCATCAGCGAAGTCTCAGGTAGTCCATACAGACAACTGCTATGTTCAGAGGGGACGCTGTATTTACTGTGGCTGTTGGAACATTAAGGGCAAAAACAATGACGCAGGCAGCAGCAATGGAAGTGGCAAGTAAAGCAAACTGATCCAAAACCTGGGCGTAAGGGAATGACCTTGGAGTTAAGATGCCAGGCTAAAATGCTAGAGAGGAACGTTCAATTCCAGTTCTAATCCAAACTTCCTCGTGACCTTAAGCAAGTCACCTCACTGCCTTATTTCCCGCCTACAAAATGGTGCTAATGACTTTCTGCTTCCAGTGGGTGTTGTGGTGGAACAACTCATTACTGTTTGTGAGGTGCTGCAGGGCTGCAATGGAAACTCTGTGAGTCAGTAGATGACCTCTTGCCATTTCTCATGTTCTAATGTTAAATCAGCATTCAGGCTGTGTGACCAGGTAATTAATTCATGTCAAATAGGTGATAAATAGATGTAAATACAACCACTGCATTTTAAAAGAGGAAATTATTCAGCGGGTTTGCCATTCAAGGCAGAGTTTAAGAACCATAACAATACACAGCTAAAATACCAGTGTGTATTTCCTTGCTATTCTGGCAAATACAACTATCACTCTATGTCATAAACTGATCAACTACATCCTCTTTTGCTATTCACAATAGCCATTTTATTGCTTATGAAACCTAAATTTACAAAATATGAAACATACCGAAACTCAGAAGACTGATAACATACGTATGCTCTGCTGCAGGACTGGGTCCGCCAAGCTCTAAGGCATCAGAATGGATATAACTCTACCAGCAACAGGTTAGTCACTGCGAGAAAGTACTCCTGTTAAAACCATGAATTAACCCTTCATCCCTGCAGAATCTGTAGATGTTAGACTGGAAAAGGAGGACAAGAGAAAAATGTACAGGGTCATCTGATACATTTCCCACCTTTCCCCACAACACTAAGTCACCTCCGTAACCCTTTGCCGAGCTCATGTTAAACACGCTCAAGAAGAAAGCTTGAGTGAGTGGTGAACCCTACTGCCTAGCAGTCAGCATGTGAGACCGAGACCGGAATGCCAGCAGTACCTTCCACCAAGTGAATGGCGTGTGGACGTCCCAGTGTTGCTAACTGCTCCCTTTCTCCGACACAGGAAGGATATTGCCAAGGTGACGATCTTCTACCAGCAACTGAACTACCAGTCTGTGAACGAGTCTCCTTTACTCTCAGTAGGTTGCACTACATGGGCTCAAAACATTAGCTATGGCGTGCTGTGGGTGGTTGGAGGGAGGATTATTGACAGCCCCCAAGATGGGATGGGATTATTCTCCTTAAGGGAGAGGCTTGAAAATTTCACATTTTACATGGTCACACAAATTTACTCCCCACATGGCAAGTAGCTAACCGACCTGCCGGCAGTAGGCAATAATTTCATGTTCCCAGAGCTCTGCTGTGTTTGATAAACACAACCCTTTGATTCTCTCCACAGGAGAATCTGCTTCTGTCCAGCATGGGAAGCCAGTGGAGTCTCTGGTTTGGATCCTCAGTGTTGTCTGTAGTTGAAATGTTTGAGCTGCTTATAGATACACTAGTCTTGTCTCTCCTCTTCTGCTACCAAAGGTTCAGGTCAAAGAAGACGTTGAAAGTAGCTCACACTCCTACCATCCCCACAGTGAGCTTGACCCTAGAAAACTATCGAGTTGTGCGAGAAGAAGCTGGAAAAGGTGATGATTCTGTTCGTACTCACCCTTCTGGAGTGACTATTGCCATGGAGAACAGTGACCTGCATCTTCGCCCCCTCTCCAGCAAGGTGGAAATGCCAGAGCTTTGCCCAGATGTGGTGCTTAATGGGTTTAGATACACCAAGGACGGCTCTTTGGAAGGGGAACCTCGTAGCTAAGGATGTGCTTGTGCGCACAGAGATGCGCTCAGGTGCTCTCAGAAAGGTTGCAAGCAGAAATGTTCCGGACCCGCAGCCTGTGAGCACCTAAAAACCGCACTGCTGAGCTCGACCATCCTCCTCCAGCTATTACAAGCTCATTATTACGCCATCCGTGTGTCCTGGACTCAGGCATCGTGCAATGTTCTTTTGTGGCTAGTGAGTATCTGTACTGCTCTCTGGGACAGTCGAGCCCTCATAAAAGCCTATTCATAGCTTTTAACTTCCAAACCCTTGTGAGGAAACCAGCCTGTGGCTTCAGACAGGCCCACCTACATTTCACAAATGCGCTCCAGAGAAAAGGTAGCCGGGCTGTTAATGGGAAAATTCCCAACGGAGGCTGAGCGCGCGCTCGCATCAGCCAGCGTTGTCTTGAGGATGACAGAGCACGCCACAGGAGGTGGCTCTGGCTACAGCTTCACGTCTAAGACACCTCTCTGTCCTTAACCTATTGCTGTTGCGTTTTGAGGACGATGCACAGGATGCTGCTGCTGCTGCCGAGATGCTTTTAGACTTCACCCAGATTATTTCAAATGAGACTCAGTGTCTTAGAGGAAAATAGAGAAGAAACGGGGTTGATAACTCCTCTGTGTCATAGACGAAGCATCTGATTTGTTTAGAAGATTGAAACAATGCTGCGTTTTTGTTGCAGTCCATGTATAAATGGTTTAATGTTAATATTTGACAGTAACTTATGTGTACATAAAATAACACATTTATTTTTGATGATGATGTTTGCACAGGAGCATTTTACCCATAATCGTGTTTATGACTTTCTGTAGAAAACAAGAATTAGGACGAAATCCATGAGCTTTGTTTTGTAACTTTTTTTAAATAATAAAATGCTCTGAATACATTGCTGCGGGGTTAGTTTGACTCTGTTTAGCCTTCAACCCGTATTTGGGTTCGTTACTGCCTAATTGTTACTTCTAAGTGGCTCTGGAAAAGCCTTACTCGAAGCGTCCAGACCTTGCCTGCAGAAGCCTAAACGCACAGGGCCAAATCTTGACACAGGCCTGGTTCCAGCCACAGAGGGGGATCCTCACAGCCCTCAGCTTGCTGCTGACATCGCTGGAAGCCAAGCACTTACACAGGTCTCACTTTTTTGCTTGAGAACCTTTTAACAGCCCGGACATCCTCCCTGCAGCACTTCCCACTGGATGCTGAGGCCTGTCCCCGCTCCCACAGGGGTGTGCACCGAACCCAAACGCACCGTGCCGCCGTAGGCCGGCCCGGTTACAATGAACAGGAACACGTGGGCTCCGTTGCAGCGCGGGATTCAGGCTTTTCTCTGGGTTTTTTGCACTGGGAGATATCGCTTCTTATACCGAGTGAAAATATCGAGTGATTTTACGCAATACCGTGGCCTGAGGGCCCCTGCTGAGGAAGGGTACCATGAAGAAAAAAAAGCACTAAGGACAAGAAGGAGAGAAAAGGAACCAGACTTCTGAGCGGAACACCTGGGCATGCCCTGGGAATGCAGAGCTCAAGTGGATGCCGCGCAGGCGTTACTGAGGGATTACAATGCCTTAGGTACACACAGGTCTCTACGTGTGCGTGCACGTACGCTTCGCTCTCGAAAGAAAGACCGTCTCAGGGCTCCCAGGCTTGTTACCACTGGGACTAAATGGGAAGGCTAAAGGTTAGCTAAAAGGAATTTGGTGAAAGAATCTTTATACTGATCCCAACGCACACCGAAACAAGTGACTGCAGAATTCATGTAAAGTGATTCCTAGGAGGAGCCAGTTTTGGGACAGAGGAGTGCAGAACCCATGTCTTGCCTCGTGGTCAGATTTGGAATCAGAGGGATGTGGCAATACAGGACAGGGATCTGTTAGCAGGGGTGTGTGCTTCGCTCTGTGCATGTGCAGACCCAGAAGAGCAAGGGGTGTTGCAAGCCAGGAGGGAGATGCTTCGGCAGTATGGTATGCGAGTAGGCAGGGAATGTCTGTTGGTAGTGTGAAGGCAGAAGACTGGAAGAATAAAAGGGTTTGGGGTTCACTATGGGAGAGGGACATGGGGAAAATTTGCTTCACACCAGCTTGTACCACCTTTAGTAGAGTAAAAGAATGGTTTCTAAGCTAATGGAAGCATAAGTAATAAGTATTCAGTTTGAAGGTAGCTTAGAGCAATCTTCTCTGAGGGTGTGGACTAATTTTCAGCTTAGTAGCTGCCTCTTTATTACCGAACATTCCCATAGTCTGCTGTAGTTGAGAAACCAGCCATACAAATTCTTCATTTGGCTTCTACCTCAGTGCCTGTGATATCACCACTGAAGTATCTGTCCTATTTGGAGCTCCTTATATCTGAGCTGTGCATTTCCAGACTGGAGCAAACACTGAGGCACAAATGGGAGTCACTTCATACTCAGAATCACACAGCAATGCCACAGCAAGGTATAAATCCAGAGTCGCAGCCCTGCACTCCAGCTGCCAGGCTATAGTTCTTCCCCGATGGAAAGCTGCTGTGGTAGCTGCCATAGAAACCAAAGCTGAGCAGCAGGAATGCAGCAGGTTGATGCAAGTCCCTTTCCTGCTGCAAGCTGCATGGCAAGCTCATCTGTCAATGTGCCCAGAACACTGCCAGCAGTCCAAGGAGCAGCTCACCATCATCCTGCACCACTGCCCAGCCCCGGGCAGGGAGCCCAGCCCTTTCTCAGAGGACACGTCCCACCGCGCAGCTCCATGCTCACCTCGGAGCATCTCTCCCTGGGTCCCTGTGCCTGACAGCCTGTGACAGCCTCCGTCTGTTGTCTGCTCAGGGAGATGTTTGGAGACGTGTCTCTTAGGAGAAACATCTTGTCAGAAGGGCTCAGATATCTATTAAGCTGCCACATTGCTAGTGTGTTTCATTAACAGCGTTAATGAAATGAGAGCGTGCCCTAATCGGAAGGGCTACCAAGAGAGTTAGAATCCTGTGTCTGGAGAGAAGTTCATTTAGCTTCCTCTTTTCAAGCCATAAAACTGTGCGGGATAAATTCTGTATTTTGAACCTTCTCATACTAAAGTGCTTCACTGGCTTGTGAAGATCTGCCATCAAAAGAGCGAGGAAATGTGTGTGAATTAAAAAAACCATCCTGTCTTTATTCTCCGTTCATAGATACTGTTTGCACGTGAGATGTTTTCACTCCCACCTTTTCAAAAAAATACACCTCCCATAAGATATATTACATTTCAGCACGTCACAGTTTATATACATCATCTGACAATGCGCTTCACGACGTCATGGTGCCTATACCTGTATAGTCCACACATAACCCTTTATTGTTTTAGGTAACTATGACATACAATAATAAAACAGAGAAAAATAATACTGAAAGCTGTGCCTTACGCAAGAGTACAACTCTCCTAACAGTGGGATGCACAACTAGCAGGAAACAGAGCGCCCCTGAGGGAAAGAGCTAGACTGTTTTCAGTACTGCTTCTAGTGTCTCCGCAGAGCCCCTGTTACATCTCCCGGTCCCTGCCACACCAACCGGCTCCAAGCACTCGGTGGCAGAGGTATCGCAAGAGGTGAGTTACGCAGCAACGTGAAGCCTTGCGCCCAAGGGAGCTGCATTCTGTCGCCGTCGTGGGAAGCTGGCGACGCCTCCGGGGTGGCTGGGCAGTCTGGCCCCAGTGCCAGCGCCACAGGGCCTCACGACTGGAAGCGGGTGGCGTTCACTTTTCCTCGGCTATAGGAGCGCTTCAGACCAGTCTCCTGGCATGCTCAATGGTCAGGAGCACTTCCCTGCACCTATTTTAGGGGCGGGCACTGTTGCAGTATCATAAGTGCTAGTGCTTGCATATACCTAGAAAAGGGAGATCTTTCCCAGAAACAGCAATGCAGAAAGGGCATTGAGAGCTAAAACATCAGCTCAGCTCATTTTAAACGGCGTTCAAGTACCGCAAGGCACGGGACCTAAGCCTGCAATCCGAACGCATACCTATTCTGGAACTACCCCTGGAACGCCCTCTGTTGTCTTCCTGGCCAAGGCACAAAGCAGACACCAGGGAAAATACGGTTTCTAGTAGAAGCGTGTCTGAACTGAGAACGTCCTTCTCCAGCAGCTGAGCGCAGGTTGCCTGTCACCCTGCTCAGGCGTTCCTGCCGTCGGCGCTCGCGGAGCTCAGGCAGCTCAGAGCTCGACGGTCTCGGCGGAGGCAGGGAGGGGACTATCTGCAGGAGTGGCTGAAATGTAGGCTCCTCCGTTTGAGTTTCTCGGGGTTGTTCGAAGCCATGTGAGAGAACTCCCGGAAGATATCCAGGTAGGTAGCATCTCCTGCAAAAAGACACAGGAAGAGGCATTAGTCCCAGTATTTTCGCTTTGCCTTGTTTTGATCATTTCCCACCCATGGCGCTCATGGCGCATCAGGCCATTTTCACCCGTAGCGCACGACGCCCACCTGGGCGTAAGAGAGGGCTCTACGTGTGACGGGAAGAGCTCAGCTCTTGAGCCGTGCGCTGCCTCAGAGAGTTGTTTGGGCTTTCCATCTTTGGTAATAAGAACAGGCTTGTTCATGAGCTGGCACATGTAAACATGCTCTCGGGACTCTTGCTTCAGATTTGGGATAATTTCTCCTTTTTAATATTATTGGTACTTTTTTCCAAAGCCTAAGAGACAGTGGAGAGGCTTTTAACACTCCAAGGAGAGAGCTGAGCGCTCTGAAATGCAAAGGGCTTTCGTTGTGCCGCCTGTGCAACAGCAGAGCTTCCCGCGGTCAGGATCACGAGGCTTGGTTTGCTGGAGACAGTGTTCAGCCAGCAACAGCAATAAAGTGATTCACTAGTTGTCTGGCTTCTCTTCTGGCAGCCAGGCTTTCCAGAGGTTGTTATGGCAGGTGCAACATCAGTCCACCTGTGCTGGAACAAAACCACAACCTGTTGGAGGGCATTATCAGATAATAACAGTTCTGACAGCTGAGTCACGGCCCTGCTCAAACCACAGGTGAAGGCAAAGAGTTCAGGTGTCCCACCAGTGGTTCCACGACGGAATTTCTCTTGGTGCAGGAACAGTTTCAGACTTAGGCTGCAATTTTAGAGATAATTAGGTACCCGCATCCCACTGATGACATCTCTGCTTGTACGTTTGCAGCTTGATGTTCCAGGGCAAATTTTGCCACAGACTGCTCTACTGAGCCCGTTTTTACCTGGTGATGAACCCATGTAGCCACAGGGGAAAAGATAAGGGAAAGATCCCAGGTATTCACCTACTGGGTGCAGCTACCTTTAGTCTTTCACACAGCGCTCCTGTGCCCTTTGTGTGACAGAAGACGTCCTGGAGAGTCACTGAGGGGGTAGATCCACCGCTGCTGGGAGCTGCATAGCTCCAGGGCACATCAGCTAGGACAAGGACAAGAGGAAATGGCCTCAAGTTGTTCCAGAGGAGGTTTAGATTGGATATTAGGAAAACTTTCTTCATGGAAAGGGTTGTTGGGCATTGGAACGGGCTGCCCAGGGAGGTGGTTGTGTCACCACCCTGGGGGTATTTAAGAGCCATGTGGACGAGGTGCTCAGGGACATGGTTTAGTGGTGGACTTGGCAGTGTTAGGTTAACGGTTGGACTTGATCTTAAAGGTCTTTTCCAACCTAAACGATTCTATGGTTCTATGATCTGTCAACACTGGTGCAGTGCTGAGGGACAAGCTCAAAACCGTGGTTCCCCAAAGCCAAACCGTTAGCAGGATGCAGAGTAACTTCATTTTGCCTCACAAACGCGGCTGGAGAGAATGGTCTGAGTGTATCCAGCTGGCTGAGAGTGGCCAGAGAAGGCTTGCAGCTCCCCCTCACACCCCTGGCAGTGCTCCCTACCCTGGAGGCATCCTCCAAGAAGCATTCCTCCAGCTGCTCCTTCGCTGCCAGCTCAAAGGACAGATCCCTCTGTGATCCTGGTGTCTGCTTCTACCCCAGTGAGCACACTGGGATGTGAGAATTGTCTCTTTTCAGTATATGAAAGCGTCCAGCCCAAAGGGTCTGGAGAATGACAGTCTTCATCATTACCCCATGCAGGTGGCAAAGGCTCCCAGCGTAAGCCTTCTTGTCAGGCAGGCTTTAACCAGGATCTGTTGATTTTCAGGCACAGCAATGCTCAGGAAGGTACGGTTTTGTACCTGCCACAAAACCAACCTGACCTACCTGTTAACTGCTGATTATCGTCCCTTGAGCCTCTCCTTACCTGGTGGGACTCAGCCTGTTTCCACTGTCCTACACGTTATGTCCTAACGCGACAGTGACTTCTGCTCTGCAGCCCGTTAGATCACTGTCCCCTCCCACCCGTGACCCACGCTGCCCTTCATTCTCCGTGTGCATCACCCCAGCTTCCTAGCGTTTCCGCCGCCACCTCTTCCTCCCCAGCGTCCCTAAATAAAAGGTATTCCCTTTCTGGGAAAAGAAAGGCCCCACACCCCCACACACACTGTCTAGAAAGCAGGTAGCTTTCCTGGGGGCAATAGCGCCTCATCTCCCCACGGTTCGTTCAGAAGGAGCCTGCTGTTGAATTGCTGAGCGGAGCTGCCAGCAACGGGTGAGTAAGCGCTGAACCGGCTGAGTTCTGGTGTAGGGACCGGGTAGCAGCCACTACTTCTCCTCTTTGATCCTGACTTTGTTTTGACCCCCGTGGGATGGTGTCAAGGTGGCACTCTGGGGTAGTGGGACAGAGAATCGCTATTCCCTCCTGAGCAGCCTGAGCCTGTTGGTAAAAGGATGAATACAGCCTTGCTCAGTGAGATCCCTAATCCTCCTGCGTACCGGTGAAATACTGCTGGCAACGCTGATACAACTCCAATTACAAGAATCCTACTGTTGCGGTGGATTTTTGAAGGTATTTAAGGATTTAATCCTCATTAAGAAAAGAAAGAGACAGTCTTTTGAAGATCTGGGCTTCTGTAATCACGTTTCGGTCTTCAGTGTATTTATCCCTGTGAGGTTGGTGACGCTACGGTCCCCAGGAAACGCAAAGCAGCAAACTAAAGGAGAGGCAGTGGGAGTCAGTAACAGAGTGGGGAGCGAGCCATGTGTCTGCCAAGCTCTGTGCTTATAAATTTACTGTAAGACCACGCAGCTCTCCTTCCATAAATGCCTTAGATGACTGTAATGCTCCTGATTTCAAAGTATCCTTCCTATTCAACTCCTTCACCGAGTTCATGAGCCTACCTGGAATCATCCACTGGCATCTGTTTGTCCCTCCGAGGGAAAACAGAGGTTATCCCACGATTTTGTTTTTCTGCGTTTGTTTTCCACGCTAAGTATGACAGAAATCACGAGGCCAGGCCAGTCTTTCTTTTCTTCTTCTTCTTCCTTTATTTTTCTGCCACAGACACACAGCATGAGATGACCCAACGGAGGAAGGACTGCGCTGTGACGTGTGGGAAAGGGTGGTCCACGTGCGGAAGACTGGTGTTTTCACCCAGCGCGAGGCGTCCCCTGACAGGACAGCCATCAGCAGAGCTCATAACACATCAAGCATTAACTGATTCAGGCGCTCTGAAGAAACATGAATGGGTGGGGTGGGGGCGATCTGAGCCTGTCACCTTTACCCCAGCCTTCCTCCAAAGCACCCTGAAATCACATTATCACAAGACAGTGTCACAGAAACCCAAACAAAAATGCAGAGCATTTATGTGGCATTCCAGTCTACTCGCTGCCATAGAATTCAAGCTGTGGGTTGCAGAGAAGGAAAACAGGTTAAAAGGGGATGGTTTAATACAGCCAACAAGACAAGAAACCCTACATAAATCAATGAAGCCAAAGAAGGAGGAGGGAAGTAGTTTATCTAGATTTTTATTAACAGTATTTCAAGAGACAATAGAAGAGGGGGGTTGGGAAGGCAGACACCACAGCAACAGTTTTAAAATTGTACAAAGATAATAACATACAGAGTATCTGGTTCCATAGTTACAGCCAGTACAGGTTGTGTAGGGAAAGGGGGAATTAAAAAACGTGTTACAAAGTTGTACTGAAAGCAGGCAAGTGAAGGAGGTTAATAGGTTAGAGCATATTTACAGCAGTGTCAGCCCCTGGTACAGCAGCCCAGCCATCCAGTGTGTAACAGAGCCGTGTTGATCAACCACACTTAGCAGCTTTGACTCGGCTGAAGAGCTTCTTTCTCTGTGCTGTTTGGATAGGAAGGTGTGGGAACCTTAGCCAGGAAGAGCCCGGCTGGGCTTTCTCATCTCAAAGGCTTTCACTCCAGGCTGCCAGCCTAGGTAAGCCTACGGCAAGAAAGGCTTACTCAATTTCTGTGATTCAGCAGCCACGGGTCTCACGGAGAGGGCTCCCGGGATGGGGGATCCACACTCACATTCACGTGCTGTTGGAGGGGCGCGGTGGAGGGAAGTCAACTGAGACAGGTCTACAGATCCATTGACAACCTGAAGGCAACCACCTGGCCTCTCCCAGAACGTCACGTGGCGAAGCGCAGGGACGTACAAACTAAGCTCCCCCACGGCCATCAGCACGAGGAAGGTGCCAAGTGCTGAGACGCGGAGAGCAAACGCTCCTACTCCAGCTTGTCTCTCCAGCCATCTCAACTGCTGCACACAGTCCTCCTCATGCCCTGGAAAATATCTTGGCTACTACCCCCACCTCTACCCCTCATTCCCTCCCCGTAATGATTCAGCTGCCCCATCTTCCCACCGACACGGTGCGGGGCATACCGCTCACAAGGGCTGTACCCACATTCCCTACGAGGCTGAGGAACCAGCCGGCAGACTGGTATGAATCCCATTCCTATGGAAACAGCACTCTGTATTTCAGAACCTCCAAAAAAAAATCTTGTTCCTTCAGAATTCTCTCCCTCCTGCTCAGTCCCTTCTCCTCCACGCCCCCTCCTCCACATAGCAGCACCACACACGCTCACACACACGCGCGTTCACGCAGACGTTTGTCATCAGCTAACCAGTGCTTTAGCATCACGTTTCATCCGTTCATCCTGTTCTGTCTTTGGTTGAAAGCAAGAATGCTCGGGCAGTGAGGAGAGAGAAGCGGATTCAGGGAGAGTGGAGCAGCAGGGGAACAACACAGCAGTTCACCAGCAGACAACAGCTGTGCTGCGGCCACTGGACAGTAAGTTCATCAGTGCATTAATCAGAGGCCCTGGTTTTCTCTTGCATAAATAATGGCCATTTTTGCTGGTCTGAGATGTTAGGGATCTAGTTCATGCTGATCACAGTCTCGGCTTGCCAAATCTTTTACTTTAAATACCTAAATTCTTCCAGTTCCACGTTTTTCCCTTTAAACCGCTCAAAGAAATGTCACATTGCAGAGACCATCTCAGAGACAACAATATTTAAAAACCCTGAGACTTCCCTGCATGACATGTGGAGAGGGCATACAGAGGGTATCATTTCAACTTGCCAGCAACCTGAAGTCATCCCCTTTGGAATCAGAGACATGTGGCAGACCGTAGAGATTCAAACCCAGACTACCTGTCCAGGCACTTGGTTAGAGGGTTTGGGTCGAGTCAACTAAAAGCGAGGACGGGTGTCTAAATATTCACCCGGATCTCCAAAACTCAAAAGATGACAGAATCTGCATGGCTGAGGCAATGGTTTGGGTTCATTTGTGTTTAGACAACGCCTGGCATGTTGCTTTCTAGACAAAGGGAAATCTCCTCATGTTAACGGTGGGTGCGACCAAGCTACTGTCACATAGATAACGTACGCACTCTTTGAAAAGAAAGGAATGAGAAGGGAGTAGTTTTGGCATTAGATATTTCAAACAAGATTGTACAACACAAATACAGCTGTATTTGAAGAAGGAAAAAAAGAAAGTGTTCATATACAGTCTTCCCTGTAGCCTGGTTGGCCATTTACTTTCCTCAAAACAAACTTTCTGTACAACTTCCCCACCCTCCCCTCCAAGCTTCTAAGCACACACGCGCGCACACACACACCCCAGTCAAAAAAAAAAAATCAAACAAACACAGAAAACATTGAGAAGTGCCTCGTTGGTTTTTTTTTTTCCCTGGAGAACCTTTTTGTTTTAGAAACTGCAGGATGTACTGAAGTGTTTGATTATATTTCACACTAGAGACGTTTAATGTCCCATGATCTGTATAATGAAAATAGAAAAGGTGGGGGGCAAGAAAGGAAAGTTGGGAGGGGACAAAAGGCAGGTTTTGAAAAGTATTTCCTATCAATGCTACAAAAAAAAAAAAAATCCTGACATTAAATACAGACAAACTGTATTGAATAAAAATTGCACTAGTCCTCTGGGCACATCAATAATAAATTAAATACTTAACAATTTCACCGATTAAAAAAGACAGCACAAAATCCATAACAAAAGAACATAAACCCCCCCAATACTGTATGTAGGAAAAGTGCACAAAGTTGCTTTATACATTGAATCTAAATAAAGTACCAATACATGTTAAATAGATAAATTGTCTTGCAAGACACTGCTCTTTGCATCAGTATTTACATATGCTTTAACTTCATGTACTTCAGCAGTGGGCCCGAGCTTCAACGGACCTAACCGTACACGAGTTTTGTATTGTTCTCGTGAGCCACTAACGCTGACCGTGAAATAAAATGACCCGAAGTGGAAGCTATGTCTCCAGTTCTCACTGGCTTACAGAAAGGATCAGTCCTATTTCTAACTTCTCATAAAAAGCTGGAAAACCCAACCGGGGTGTTGTAAGTTGCTGTGCATGTAAAAAAACATCATCAGACAATGATCATGCTGAAATTCATTAACAGAGCAGGAGCATGGCAGTGGTAAAACATCTATTTCACTTTTCAAGACCTTTGAAGTACCCTGAAAGATGCCAGCTTTGATTCAGTGAGGCTTGTTTTTCCAGGACAGGGCATAACTTGAAGGGACATCAGCACTGACAAACGTCTACATCGATGCAGAGCAGTAAAAACGGGATAGGATTATCACAGAGAATTCCTGACAGAGAATCTCGGAGTTCCTAACCCAGGAAGCAGAGCGAGACCTTGGCTGACCGGTTCCTGCGCTGAGCACTCCAAGCGCTGACCGGGATGCCGCAGGGTGATGGGCACGGTCTAACCATTAGCTCAGCCCTGCTGAAGGCAGACACGTGCTGAAGGGCTTTGCTGTATTGCAGGCTCAGCACCGCCACTCATTTCACTGGACACCACCGTCCAGCACCACCTGAGCTCTGCACAGAGCAGGGAGGTCTGCAGGGCCCTTCACACAGATGATTTGCTCCTGACCCTAAGTGAAGGCACCGCCCTGCTCGGTGGGCAAGACCATTTAAACTTAAGATGAAAGCTCCATGGGAACGTAGAGCGTAACCTTTTGTAACCCTGCACAAGAAATGCTGAGTGGGCAGTGATGCTGGCTACACCTGCACACCAGTATCAGGAAGAAAGGTATTTAACCAAGGGCATATTAAACACAAACTGAAGGAGACCACGTAGCAGCACTGCAGCAACAGCACGCAGCGTACATCTGCCTACGTTTGGTATCACACAGGTATATGCCTGGAGTCAGCCCACTTTCTGTGACATGAAAGAGTCACAAGTGGGAGCCACAATCAGAACATGGTCCCTACTCACAAAGAAATTGTCCTCTGAACTAAGGATTGGTACATCCTAGCAATCCTGAAACTGTATTGCAGCAATGAGGGCATTTTATACCACGCTGCCTCATCCCGCATGCAGTCCCGAATCCCTCCTGAGGGCACCACAGCTGAGCAGAATATGAACACAGACCGAGGGATCTGCCCTCTGTCAACTGTCGGGGGCACGTCCTACAGTTTCTGCTTGGAGGGAGTATTGCCTGGTCACACGCTACAGGATAGTTTCAGGCCAGGCCCTGAACAGCTAAGAAGAGAGAATGGAAGTTTGCACGGTGCGCTCCTCCAACCCATCGGCGTGCTGTGAATCGGCAGGTTCACACAACCAGGAGTTGCACAGCCCAGGTTCAGCGGCAGCATGCTGCGTGCAGAGCACTGGCCTCCTGGGACAGAAACAGGGCAGGTGGAGAAAATGCCATGGAAGGCATTGCCAATGATAAAAAGGCTGATAGAGCCAAGCTCATTAATTTTTCTTTTCCAAGACTGATGGAAGGAGATTATTATTTAGGGAAGCATGAAAGGTGCTGGGGCCAGATTTTGCACTGCCACTGATCTGCAGCACTTTCAGCTCAGTCACTAGGACCTTTCAGATACACAAGAGGCAACTGGGACTGAGATCAGAACTCAGCACTTGGTACTGTGCATCCCAAAGCTCCAAAGGGAACAGGAATGAGAAAGCTACAAGACAAAGATGGACTTCAATACCCAGATTGCACAGAGAATTGGAGTCTGGCTGCAGCAAAATATGGGACAGCACTTCCCCAAGCAAGCAGGGACTCTCCCTTGAACTGAGAGGACACCCTACTAGAGTCTAAGTGGACTTTCTTTATTGTTCCACTTTTAGATGTGTGGGTGGACACTGAGTGTTGGTTCAGTGTCTGAGGGCAGTATCTTGAGTGAACAGCTGGAGCACCGTTGCTTCAGTATCTGAGAACACAGTTCATGTAAATAGAAGCAAGCCTGCAAAGGTTTAATCCACTAAGGGCTGCAGCCTGACAGCAGCCAGCGTGAAAAAAAGAGTCAAACATGTATTGGGTGAAAAATAATATGATTGTGAATCACTGCCGACGTAATGCCGGAGGATGGGGAACTCTGCCTGGTATTCTTGCATTTCTTGCGAGATCCTGACCCCCTCAAGATCCCAGCACTATCCGTAAGGCACTATGGCCCAACCCCAGAGCCAGCAGCCTCGGTGCCCAGGCAGGCGGAATACCAGTTGTGGACTGCCACCCACAATCCTGACAATAATGTCAAAAGCAGTTGAGGGCATTCTGAAGAGGCTCTTACAGTAGCACATCTCATCTTGGCATACAAATTCTCAGCCAGAGGATAATCTGCCAGTGGTATATGTGCTCTGTAAGCCCTCCTGAGACAGCATTACGTGGCTGCAGCATCTCTGCAGAGCTACTGTAGCATGAACCCCGTAACGCAGTCCCTAAACACAGCAACAAAGTGCTCTAAGTAGAAACACATTCCCCCACTCCAGCAAAGAATAATACAGGAAAAAGGAAAGAAACAAAAAGATTCTGCCGGTCACTGGAATTGGAGAACTCAAAAGCCCCTGGGCCAGCTGCTGAGCCACCCTACTCACATGCTTCAGCATGCGGGGGGAGAGCACAGAGGGATACACATGCAAGAAGTCTCCTTCACAGAGACGCTAAGTCAGAAATCTGAAGTGACCAGGAAACAAACCGAACCAAAGTCAAGTTGCATCGTGCAGCCAGCCATTTAGGCAGTGGGAGTTAGACGTGGCTTTTCTTCCCTGATACAAAGCCCATCGCCAGCGACAAGCTTCTCCCAGCCTCAAAAAATTAGCACTGCTGCTTCCACAACGCTGTGCAGATTACATCTGGGCCCAGGAAGCAGATGAGCTATGGCTTTGACCAGCTTAACCACCAAGGGCAAAAAAACAAGGGGAGTGTGGCTGGTATAGTCCTGAGAGCAATTAAGGTGAGTAGCCATCACTCTCAATCCTACCCCTTCCGCTTTGCCTTCTGGAGCAAAACATCTCTGCCCCACAAAAAAGACTTTTCCTGATTTAAAGGTCATCTTTTAGTTTTCTGAACTGGTCCCAGCAGCTCCCAGACGCTGCAGCAGTCCCATCAGAGGGTAGGCTGCTGCTGACACTGCCAGGAGAGAGGGCTCCACGTCAGAACCCCTTCCAAACAAACTGTTCAGATGAGAACTCAGTGCACGGTAACTACATTGAAGCAGAGACAGGTTCATCTGATCATATTGTTGGTGGGTTTCTCCTTGTGATAGCGGGTTTCCTTTCTTCTCTTTTTTTTTTTTTTGTTGTTTTGTTTTTAATGCTAAATTCATCTCCCATACTTTTCACACACTCAAGTCCACACACCATGGTCTGTGGTTATGCCCTAGGAGTCTCCTACAGAAAATCAACCATCCAGTAGTCAAGCATGAGAACTTAATGCTAACAGGAAAGACCCCTTTTCCTTCCTGTGTGCATCTCAACCTAGATGTGCAGGCATCAAAAACAGACCAATCTGCAAGAAACACCAATATACCAAGGATGGGGCTCTCAGGGCTTTAGAAATTCAGCCCAAATTCAAGACAGCAAAGGGGAGGCGGGGGAGTTGTCACTAACACTCATCTATATTAAGGCTGATGAACTCCTGTATACACTTCCTGTACTGCAGCTCAGTAGGGCTGTTGCTGGGATATTGACCTGGTTGTCCAAAGGGGCCCTCTGCTTCTCGCATCTCCTCATTCATTCGAGCCAGACGCAGCCTAGAGCGAAACAGAGAAAGCACAAGGGAAAAGGTTTGGTTATTCCTTCCCTGATGGGTATTTACAGACAGTATTCCTGTACACAGGCACTGGAAAGTCCTGGCTGCACTTACAAGGTAACTATGTCTGCGTTGGCTGCCTGGACAGCAATACTGAGTGGGTCCTGCCCGTCGCCATCCACCGCGTGCTGATTTGCCCCTCGCTTGAGGAACAAGCAGACCTGACTGGAGAAGGGAAAGAAAAGATCATCAGAGCAGAAATTCCAGCTCCCTCACCCCACCCTGGAGTGGGCAGAGGGCACTGTCCTTCCATAGGCGGGCACAGCATCACTGATAGTGGTAAAGAAAAATATTAAAAATCAGGAAATGCTGCAGTGGCATGGAGAAAGGAATGGGTGTCCAGGCGCCAAATTGCCCCCTATCTGTCATGATGGGGGCAATTATCCTGAAGACAAACAAGTCTTGATGTGATATAACAAGGCATGTTTTGCAAATAAGCAATTCCCCAAAACCCAGGTCCCTTGCCCACCTCAACCCATGACTCTCCCTGTTATTGCTGCATCTCAGTCCAAGGGTGATGGAGGATGTCGGAGCAAAGGACTTACCCAGTATGCCCTAGGTACGTGGCATGATGCAAGGGAGCCCGACCTCGGATATCTCTTTGGTTAACATCTGCCCCATTCTGCAGCAGGAATTCACAGGCTATCAAGGAGCCCTGGAAAGGTAAAGGGGAATTTCTGAACAAATTCAGCCAGCTGTACCGAGAGGACACATGAGTACGTAGTTCAGCACACTATGAGCTAGAGTCAAGACCTCACATTGCCAAACGTGGCCTCCCAGCCACTAGCCCAACGTACCCCCATCACAGCTTGAATCAGAGGAGTTTTGTTTTCATCTTCGTCATTCACCCAGTTGATCTCAGCACCATGTGCCAGTGCTTCTGCCATGAGAGGCAAGTTTCGGGCTTGTGCTGCCTTGTAGATCAACAAGCCAGGATGCAGCTCCCTCAGGTCCTCCAAATCCGATGCTTCCTGTTCAATCTCTGCTTCACCACTTGACTCCTCTGACACCTCGCACTCTATTGAGGCAGAAAAGGATGGAGAGAGATGACCCAAAAGCTTCTCATTTCCAATTTCTTATGTTCCCTGTTGTTCTTGGCAATGGGCAGCCCTGAGCATCCATCCTGCCTTAGCACTAGCTGCTTCTCCACAGTTCCACCAACAGTCCGTGACACCCACCTTCCTCTGTCACGCTGTCCACCACAGAGCCAAACACCAGGATATCAGTGCTGCCATCTGTGCTTCCTCCAAGCCCACTGTCACTGCTCAGACCTGCAGGGCCAACAGAAGACAAACCAAGCCCATTTTAATACACAGGCATTCCAGTACCAGGCACAGCTGAGACCACAGGGGAAGAGGGCTGCGCAGAATGTCACACACACATTGCACCGGGCACCGCTGGCAAGGGAGACGGAGACTGCTATCCCATTTATCCCCACTCAATAAAACTGCCCAAGGAAAAATTGCAAAGCCTTATGGTGTCCATGTCCCCACACTGCCCTTCATGCAGGGATGCTCCAACATTGCCATGGCACTTTGGACTGCTGAGGACAACCCTTGCTGCAATCCATGAGGGACGCCGTGACGTAGACTGGAGAAGAGCAGCAGCAGAGACAGCTTTGCAGCAGGTTATGCAGTACCGTAAGCACATAAAGACACCACTCTGCTTTTACGACTAGTAATCACAGTTTCCACTCTATTCATGCTCTCCCCAGAGCTTTTCAGTTGTCATTGGGGCACTTGCCAATGCATTGTTCTTGTGACAGATTACTGACCATGACTGGGCCAAATAATATCAATCATGTATACCTCAAGCCAAACTGTTAAAGCATTGTCCATTGGCTCTTTCACCTTCACAGACACCCCCTCCCTCTGCCAACAGTGCTTTCCACCTTCCCTGCTTAGCTGGTGAATGTTACAAGACAGAAATGGAGTCCTGAAGAGATGAAGCACCTTGTCCAAGGACACACAGTGTGTAAGTGGCAGAGCAACTGCGTACCTTTTCCAGCTTGCACCCTAAAGCAGCCAAGAAAATGACAAAGGAAGGAAGAAGCATGTGCGGGAACAGGGATGGCCCATCACTTTTGTCCTGAGGGATCCCAGCCCCCTTGGGAACTCCAGTTGGACTCAGCTTGTTGCTGCTTTTAACTTCCCAATGACTCTAAGGGCTGGGACGGTCTGTCCTCCCAGAACTCAAGAGGTTAAGTCCCCATGATCTACCCCAAGACCTACACTCAAAACTACTGTGATTAGAAAGAAAAACAAGCCAGGGTGTAGCTGACAAAATGTTTCTAAATCATGAGCTGAGTAGTCCTTGAGAGGTGTAATAGCAGGAAAGCCTGCAAGAACTAAAGATCTGAGCCTTGAACACCATAGCAGAACGAGGCACCTTAACCCTAAAGGCTGTCTGTTGAAATCTTCAGAGCAGCTACAGCTAGGTCCTGCATAAAGAACAGTCTCTAAAGCAGTGGTCCTGAAATCAAGGCTCACAAGTAATCCTTCAGCAATGTTCAACAGCCAAAGGAGACAATAAAGCTACAACAGGAAAGGTTTAATACGGCACATATCATACATATCTTTTTTATTTATTTGCTGTCAGAAAAATCATTGCTGTTTTTTGTAGAAAGCAAACATATTGCTTGGCAAGACCATGCTCTCCATTCTGTCAGTACAAGTGAAGGGTGAATCCGATAAGGCTTTAGACACATGTCAAAGCAAAAAAGAAGGATCTGGCTCTTATCACATGAATATTAATATGTGAAATTCCCAGTTCTGTTTCCACTGAAACAGTGATAAAATTCCTATTTTCTTCCACAGGAGCAAGATAAGGCTGTTGAGCAACTCTGAAGTCCTCCATCTCCCAAGTATTGCTTCTGTTGACTAATAATGCTAAATTCCTTGAAACTGGAATAGCCCTGAAGGCACTGATTCAGACAACTACTAAAGCACCTCCTTCATTGATTGCGAGAGATAACATGTACTTGTAGGAAAGCCTGTGATTTTCAGCTGTGCTGACTCAGGACCTTAAATATTTCCTCATGAGTTCATACAATAACAAGCACTGAGCTAAGTTAGTCACCACTCCTCAGCTGGGTATGACACTGGACCGCACGACTAGCGTGCCAGGAGATCCCACGTGTACAGGATTGGATCCTTTATCTCATCTGAGGGACAGTTGTTCCTTTAAGACGTAGTAACTTGACTGCTGGAAACCCTAGGAAGCTTTGGGCCTTTTGAAAGCCTGCCAGCCTGTCCTGCCCACTGGTAATGGTAACGTATGGGTTCCAATCATCTGGCGGAAAGAAAACACCGAACTGTCTCTGAAGCTTGGTTTGGAACAAGTCAAATTTGGGCGTCTCTTTTACTGCTAGCTGCCAGAGCGTCACCTTACCTCCGTCCAGGAGGAACGGCGTACCGCTCCCACCGGGACCAATGCCACTGCCACTCCATGGGCCACCTGTTAGCGGATGCTGCATAGAGATGTGGCTGGCACCTAGAGGAAGGTGGACGGAATATGAGGGGAGTTCATCGTCACAAACACAAAAAGAAAAATTGTCCGCAGTAAGACTTGCTAAAAAAGGAAAAAAAGTAAAAGCCAAAACTAAAAACAGAAAAAAAGCCAATGGAATGCATAGTCTGCAAGTAAAAGACGTTTGGGAAAAAAAAATCCCATCCACCAGAATGCAAACACCAGGGACTGATTGGATAGGACATTAAAATAATCAGTGCAGTAAAAGAGCAATGAGCTGGAGTTTGTGCAACTAACTCCCCATCACTCGTCTGAAATCTTTACCCTCTCTCCAGTGAGGCCAATCCCTTGCCTTAGGTCTGGTGCAATGCACATGCCCCAGAAGAGCTGGAAGGTAAAGGTTGCCAGAAGCAGACACACTTTCTCTTTGTACTTACTGCGTGGGCCGGAGCCAGCACCAGTGTCAAAGTAGGAGAAGAGAGAGTCCAGCTCATCAGGGCAGAAGAGGGAATCTCGACGGAACTTCCTCTCCAGCGTAGCTGCTGTTTTACCAGAGAGATTTTGAAATACATAGTCAATAACGTGCAAACGAACAAGTGAGACACTATCCTACAGCTGTATTTGCACAGGCTGAGCTTCCACGTCCAACGCAGCCCAGATGTGTCCAGTGCCATGCTCACGCTCACGAACACCATCAAAATACAACAAAGAGCTGACCATCGCTGGGGATACGCCGCAGAGCCAGTCACCCTAGAGCATTCTGAGCAGCCAGAACCCTTCACCAGCATGGCCTCTCTTACAGACCAGGCGGGTAAAAATAGAAGGATTTGAAACTTTTTGAAAAGCAGGATAGTGGAATACCAAAGAAAAGGCCCAAGGCAAGCTCACAAGTTGCTGGATCACCCTAATCTAATGATCTCTTTTAGCCACAAGAACCTCCTTAAACAGATGGAAAATGTTAGGAAATGGCTCTAACGACCTGTGTCAACATGGTTTATGCAACAGCATTTTTGCTGATACCCCTGGCAGGCTGCAGGTCCTAGAGAAAGACAGGGCCACACACGTTATTACGCATGTACATGCCTACAAGGCGTCGTGGGCAGGCCAACCCCGCTCTGCATGGGGAGTGGGGCAAGGGAGGTTCCCACCTGACGAGAACATGGCTGGGGATGCACTGCCTGCTTCATGGCGGTACTTTCTACGAGCTGTGGGTGCTTTCGTGGTGCTGTTGTTCCTCTGGCACTTCTTCACACACCAGCGTCGAGGTTTCCGCTCATTCTCTGTTAGGGTCTCCCCATTTGGCAGCTTCTTCAGGAATTTCTTCTCCACATACTTCACCTTGATCCAGGCTTCCTTGTCCTGCCTAAGAGAAGACCAGCATAAAGTTGTGCACGGGGTCACATGATTTGCCTAAAGCAAACACCCACAGGGAAATTAAGCTGCTCTGGGTCTTTTTATCAACCTGACTTGGAGTCTTAGAAATCACTGAAGCCCGTATTAAGGAAGAAGAGTTTCTCAAACCTAAAAATAGCTTCCATTTCAAAGCAAAAATACGAAGTACAGTGCGTAGCCGAGAGCAGAATGCGATGTTCAGCCCTAGGCAACACCACATGCTTCACTTACACGTGCTTGTAAGGTCTCAGAGCAGGTGTAAGCCCAGCAAGCCCTGCTTCCCAAGCATGTTTCACCAGGTTGCTGGCTGGTAATGCCCCACTGCCCTTTCTGAGAGTCAAGCTCAGGCTAGCTACAGAGGGAGTGGGCTGAGGGAAGTGTACCTGAGGTAGTTTGGGTCCTCAGTGAAGGGCCAGTCACACTCTTAATCTGACTTTCCAGAGAGCTTAGGGTACTGGTGTGGATGGATAGCTTTCCACAGGACTGAGACTCACCTGGAGCTCCCTGCTGTTGGTTTCTTAAGTCCCAACTCTTCACACTGTGCCTCATAAATCTGATTCATGGTGCTGTTCCCCAGCTCGCACATCAGCTGCAATACAACAGGGAATGAATGAAACCCTCAGGTGAGGAGCTACCTTCCCTCTAGTCTAGCCTGCCACCAAGGAAGACAAATGGTGGACATGGAGGGAGTCTATCTCTTGCCATTAAAAGCCAACACTCACTTTCAGTAACTCTGGTTCCCAGGAGTCCAGTGTGAGAGATCGGACTTTGGAGCAGTGAACACCCAGACTCCTATTTATCCAGAAGGAAGAAAACTGAGATGGTTACACGCCTCAAAACAGAACTGCTCATTCATCACAAGATGAACAAGATCAATCCAGTTCTTATGTATTTATCTACACAGACACAGCTATAACAAAGGTATACACAGATGTACCTGCACACACGGGTACCGCAGCAAGCAAGTACTTTTGAATCTGAACACAGTCAGTTTTAATTCAGACTCCACCGTTTTTTCCAGGAGCTTGCAACCCACCCCCCTCTGGCAGCACAGAGCACGCATGCATGTAGTACCTGTGGATACCAGAGCACTCAATGCACAGCAGAATGCCCAGGTTGATACTGGCCCAGCGAGGATCCGGCTGACCACAGTCACAGCACTGGTCATTCCCAGGGATGCTCTGCACTCTCTGCAAGATGGTCTCTCCTTTCACACTGCGCTCTCGGGAGTCGGTAGCAGAATCAATGCTGCTAGTTGATGGGGAAGCAGTTCGGTCCAGTCTCTGCAGGGGAAAAAAAAGGGTTCTAGGACTCTGAAAAGCACTGTGGAACGAATCAGAGCTTTGCATAGCAGATGCACTGACAGGAAGCATTATCTGAAGAAGAATAAGGTAGGGCTAGCCAAGAAGGGAACGGGCAAAGCATTATTAATCTCTACTACTGCCACAAGACGGCGCTTGCACCCCATCCCTGCTCTGGGAGTGCGGGCAGTGTTGTCCAGACACTGATTTGCTTTGCCTTTTCCTCAGGCCAGCTTTGTAAGCATGGCTTTGGTTGGTGAACAGTTGTTGCCCTGGAGTTAGCACTGACATCAGCTCCCTTCCTTGTGGGCAGAAGAGTATCTCCAAATAGTCCACCCATGCACACTGGACCTGCCACAGCCCACAAGTCCCCTGTCAGGGCTCTGAGACACAATTATGGGTCTTTCATGACCCCCTCACTCACTTCAATATAGTAGCTGTCAGGACTCTCCCGGTATGCAGAAGCAATGCTAGCTTGAACAGCCTGAATCCAGGCCTGACGCAGCTTCTCTGAGTCAGCCTGCAGCATGCAGCTCCTGCGAAGGAAGGAAATGCGTTGGAAAGAGCAAAAGGTGCATGTTTTGATTAAAATTGTTCCACTTCATCCCCAGAACAGGACTTTTCAAGGGGAGCAGCAGCTTGATTTGACAGGCAAAGGGGCAAAAATTAATCCTACAAGCTTGCACTGTCGGAGGTGTTCCCTCTTCAAAAACTCTAGGCAGGTCTGCTAGCTGTTTTGAAAAGCTGATCGTTACGAGTTTCACTGTCTATATGTATATTCGGCATGGGTGGCCTAGATCTGGCTTATGTTAATGTCTGACGAACTTCACAGGGACTCTGGAGTATAGGCAACAGTACGTCCCAGTCAAAATTCAATAGCTCAGGGCAGCACCTGCTCAAATCTAATCTCTTGCAGTTCCACACACAGTCCAGCTACCATGAGGATGGCCTAGGGAAGCCGCCAAACTTACTTGGTAGGTGAGACGACCTCAAAGCAAAACCTCCTCTCTATGTCTTCACACGGCTTGACAGTACAGAGCCGCAGGTCTTCCACCACTACCGTGAGGACATCCTGAAAGGGTGAGAACAGGTGGCTTTGTTGGCTCCCTGAATCTGTGCCATAATCAGGCCTCTCAGAAAACTCCCTCCCAAGCCCTGCTGGTTTGCATATGCTGAGTCCAGAAAGAGCAGAGCCAGCCCACCACCAGATCACTCTAGGGCAACGGGAAGGAGTTATACAGAATCAAAGCATGGGACAACATGCACACGAAGTGGCAGGCTTATGGGGACTTCAACTTCCTCTGCTGAACAGGAATATTTACATCACCACACACACCATCTGCTACCACTTAGTTCCCAGTACAGTCTAACTTTGGAGGACAATAATGCCAGAATGGGCTTGCTGTCCCTCTGATCCAACCCTCCTTCCACCACACTTCCTTGCCATGGTACAGAAGACCCCAGCAAAGCAGGATACCAGACAAGCTGGCTAATCTGCCACTGTCATCTGGGGTAACCTCACTGACCTTTAGCTTCTTCTGGTACACCAGCTGACTGTTCTGTATGGAGAACCACCTCCTGAGGGAAGACAGAGAGACATCAGAACAAGTGAAGAGCTGAGCTACAAGGCAGGAAAGAAGGGAAAAATGGAGTAGGGCAGTCCCATATTACTGCCTAGGATTTCTGGGGCAGAAATGAGTGCACACTGGCCCTGATGCAGGCAGTAAATCCAGTGCCTGCAGGACACGTTGCACTGGCTAGGGCATACTTGTACTTGCACATGTGCACAGTGGGCATGCTTGACGTTTACTGGGAAAGTTGGATTCCATGCCCATGCCATGCCAGATGCAGTGTGCCTGCTGCCTCTCCAGTTAAGGCAGGCTATATATTCTTTGACATCACAAAGAAACTTCCAGGTGGGAAAAAGAAAAACCCATCTCCAGCAAACCCTGCTAACTGGCAGCTCTACAGTGTTGGATAAAACAGTACGAATGAGTCGCACATCTTGCTGTTCATATAGGCTATGCTACCCACTGGGCTGATTTCTCTGCACCTGCTACAGCCTATGGCAGGCCAAACAATGCCAAAGCTCCTCTTTCCTATCACTAGAGTAAGGACAGGTGTCTGTGAAGGGAGCCTACCTTCTCAGGAGGCAACAAATCACCAGCTAGTGGCTTTCCATTAAAATACAAGTTACAGGAGGTCTGTGTGATGCTGATAGCAGAAGCAATTCCCTGGTGTCTTAGTCTTCAGTACTAAATCTAACCTCCCAAGTCACTTCCTCATCTCAAGATACAGCCTAAGATTTAGCAACCTAATCATCATCCTGGAGGGCAATGGAAGCCATGACCATCACTAAGCTTCAGGAAAAAGGTACTGGAATACCCGAGCATAAAGAGTCAGAGACTTGCAGCAAGTTGTTATTTAGGGCATCTATTACATACTCTGCAAAAGAACTAGGTTCCCTGGGAAAATGAGATGCAACAAGATTCTCTTTCTTTCCTCATTGCTGAAATATTAAACAGAGAAAAAAAAGCAACAAAAGGACTTGACAAAACTGTGAAGAAATGGGAAAATATAGGTAACTGGAGGCCATCCCATCTATGGGGGAGCCCACTTTGATAGGCTGGTATGGTTCTGCATCATTCTGAGCTGCTGTGACAGCAGCAGTCTATGCTCAAGGAGCTCTGCAGTCACATGAAGCTGAGCAGAAAGTTTGCCTCTCAGGTTTCTGGTGTCTGCTCCTTACAGCTGTGGTCTCCTGCTCAACACCACAGAGTATGCATTTCTGCCTGGCACTGGCTCTTAGCCCAATATCCTGACCTGTGGATTTTGCTGTTCTCTCTGCCTGCCCCCTCCCACTCACATGAGGGAGAGGCGCTAACAGTGAATAGCTAAATGACAGGGAGAAGGTGATGAGTAGGCTACAGGAGCTGTGAATAGCTAAGATGCGGGCAGATATAGCTGAGTGGGTGGAACTGAGAAGACAGAGATGACTGGGATGTAGGATACAGAAAGGATAGATGGGATCTAGGGGGCAGGGAAAACTTGGAAGCCCTTGACACTAACATTACTTCATACATCAGAAAAACCAGGAGGTCCCAGAGGTCATGTTCCCTCCAGGATAAGTGCCTTTTGGAGCAACCCTTGAATTCACAGCCAGGGGAGTTGCCAGGAGAATGGAGATGCCTGGAACCGTTCACCTCCATCACAAGAATCAAGCACAGATCTTGACGTTAACCTGACACATTTTAGAATGACCTGCTCTGCTACAACACATGGTGGCAGTGAAAGCATCTATGAGACAGACTGGACCAAGGCTGCGCTTTGCCCAGGAAACACCAAGCAGCAAATCCTAAGAGGCTGATAAAAATTCAGCTAAGATACCTTCCCAGTGCAACAGTTCGTGGGCACTGAAATCAAACAGCGTCACGCACTGAACTGTAGCTGCTGTTGTGGTTTCTGGTTCCTCCAAGTGCAAACTTAGTACTTAACTGTCAGGGGACTGGAGAGCCTGAGGGGTAATAAAATTATACTAAATTTGCCTGGAAACTCCTTAATGCAAGAGGAAGCTTCAAAGAGAGGAATCACTTATCTAACCAATTCAGAGACCTCTAATAATTTCAAGTCTTTGTTCCATGCAAATACAGGCAGTTTCTGTACGTACTAGAAACTGTTCACTGAACCATTTAGTGTTTATTTATTCCAAAGTCTAACAGCAGCAGATTTCAGCCTTACTTTGAATGTATCCCGTAGCCAAGTAAGAGATACCTTAATATTGTATCATTTCCCTGTTGTGTGAGGGGAGGAAATGTAGGTCAAAGAGGCATTGATTTCCTGCATTAGAAACTCATTGAAAGGGTTTGAATCCTTTTGCACAACTGTGTATGAAACCCATTGACTATCTCAGGGGAAACTAAACACACAAATATCGAGCAAGGCTAGAACATGAAACCTTTGCTTCCACTTTCCCCAAGGTCTCTGGCAGCTGCAGAGACTCCTGACTAGTGCAGGAGGCATATGAGCCTGGCATTCCAAGTGACTTATCATTAAATATTTATAAATTATTAAGAGCAGGGTCAGTGCACAGAAAACCATTTCTCAGCTCTCGGCAGCACAGCTGATATTTCCATTCTCACATATCTCCCGGTCCCAGAATAGAGAGGTTTGATACTCATGGCATGTCCTGCTGTGTTAGGGTATTTCTCTTAATTGTTACAAATTTACAGCTTTCCTAGGGCAAGACTCCAGCTGCACTGTGCCCCATCTTCCCTGCATGGAACATGGTCATTCTTCCATTGTGGAAGGCACTCCTTTTTTTTCTCCCTGGCATTTACTAAGACGCAGCAAAACATGAGCTGGCTCATTCCATGATGCAGCCTAAGAGGAACATACAGCTTCACAGAAAAAAGCATACTTGGTTTTGAACAGGAAAATAATAATCACTTACATAAACTACGCCGTATCTAGCTCTTTTACTAATTAATGTACCTGTTTCCAACACCCCAGTATCAAAGACCTGCAAAGCAAGTGGCTTTGCAAGCCCAGCAAACATAGGTGGTCTTAAAACACCTTTGCAATTGAGCAGATGCTTACTCTTCTTTTGCTCTGAGCTGACTCAGCACCACATAGCCAGGCTAGCGGGCAATAAGATGGCATTACTGTCTCTTGAGATACTGCTTCTCTTAGGAGGACTCAGTCAGACACAGCGTTACACTAACATGGCTTCAGGTGCTGATCTAACTTGTAGCTGACAGGTTCTGAGCAGAATCACAGTATCACTTTGGTTGAAAGGGACCTCTTCAGATCTTCTACTCCAACCCTCCCGCTCAAGCAGGGCCAGCTAGAGCAGAGTGCCCAGGGCTGTGCCCAGGTGGTTTTTTAACATCTCCACAGACAGGAACTTCACAGCCTCTCTGGGTAACCTGCTCCATGGCCTGACCATCCTCAGTTTCTCGTGTTCAGATGAAATTTCCCGTTTTTAATACATGCCCATTGCCTCTTGTCCTGTCACTAGGCAATCCTGAGAAGTCTGACTCCCTCTGCTTCATTTCTCTCCAATAAGGAATTTGAACACATTGATAAGACACCCACCCACATCCCGAATCTTCTATTCTCCAGGCTGAACAGTTCCAACTCTCAGCCTTTCCTCATATGAGAGGTGTTCCAGACCCTTGATCATCTTCATGGCCCTTTGCTGTACCACCTCCAGTAAGTCTTGTGCTGGGGAGCCCATAACTGGACACAGTACTCCAGATGTGGCCTCACCAGTGCTGAGTAGAGAGGATCACCTCCCTCAACCTGTATGCAAAATGCTCTTAAAAGAAAAGTCTCTGTACACAGAAACTATCAAACCAACATAATTAACTACTGTAACTATTTAGCTTTTAACTACTTAGTTCAGAACCCTTCCAGCGATGATAACTTGCTAAGATCCCACTAAAAGTGAAGCGTGTTCCTGTGCAGACAGTATTAGCAGTGCTCAGAGTCTTAGCCCAAATAGGCAATGGGATATGAGTTATTACTCACCGATTCCATGTTTTGAAAGCATTGCTAGCTCTCTTGAAGAGGTAGCCTTCCATCACCACTCCGTTTGGGGCATCAACATTAAACTCCACCTTTGAGTCATCATAGGAGAAGTCCTGCAAATAGAGACTGAGACTTTAACATGACTGCACTCTCCAGGACCAAGATGGAGATGAGCCTAATCAAAGCATCAGGAAGAGAAAAACGTCTATGGCAAGATCCAAAGTTTCAGGCAGAGCTGTCTGTCACACTTCCCTATGCCTTAGTGGGCTGCTGCCACGAATAGCAGCCATGAATTATCCTCATTCCAGTAAGCTTATCTGTCCCTATTGTTTGGGGGAAAGTACTATGCATGCTGTACTTCCCTCCCACCCCCCCAGTAGTTTATCATGAGGGTTAAAAATTCCCAACATCTGGGGCCGTCTGCAATGGGAAATAAAGCAATAGAGGTGCTTTTCACTGACCAGAGGAGTTAGCAATGCTGCTGCCACCCCTCTGTTCCACAGGAGGCCAGGAACAGAACATGCCTCGGCTTTTTCTCACAATGGAAACAGGCATGATGATTTCTAGAAGGGAAGAATGATCAATTCCATTTTCATTAGCTGTCATCATATGCCATCTCCAATCTGTGCTCACTCAATTCTCTATGCTATGCTACCAGTCAGAGCTGATTTATCAGGTTTGGCACTGATCCATCAGATAGATCTTATGGATTCTGACAGCTGGTAAGCAAGACACAGAGCAGAGAGAACAGCAGCTGCTCTCACAGGGGATGGGATCCTTCTCCCTGGGCAGTGGTCTGCTTCTTTCCCAAGAGAAATGAGGTCACGAAACCTAAATGGCTTTCCCCTCTAACCTGAGGAACACATTGTCTCTTTGCACGCTGATTCCACTCTAGTGACACATTCTACCCACACCTCCCTCTCTCTTGAGCACAAATATTTCTCCCCATACTGCTTGGTTCAAAGACAACAGTGCAGTGAAAACAGCCCCATTAACTTAAGTGCCTTTTCCTAGCTCAGCATATGAAGAACCTTGCGATGCTGTGTTGCTAGGCAACATGTACTTCACTCTCATTAAGATGAGTTATTTTCATGTTCAAAGATGCAAGCTTGCCTGGGAGGTGTCATAATAATACTGATACAGAAGGAGGAGATATAATGGGACAGGACTGAATCATTCCTTGGAAAGACAGCATGATGCCCAATTAGTCACTAGAAACTGCTGTAAGGCACCCAATTAAGAGAGGTCTGCTCAGCCCCAAATTTTCTTGCCATAAGAGAGTGAATCCCACGGGGGTCCTCTTCTGCAGATGCCTTTCATGTACATACTGCAAACAAAGACTAGAGGGAATTTTCCTCTAATTCATAGATATTTGAATGTGTGATTTTTGTAGAGCTGCTCCAAGTGACAATTCCATAAACTGGATGAGAATCTGCACCAGTTTACAATAAATAATGCAAACATCCAAAAATCTGAGCTTTGTTGAAAATTGCACAGCAAGCACAGGGCAAAACTCTTTCCAAGCACATCTTTAAAATGACCACTTAGCTGTGCCTCACTTTGTGGAAGAGGTAAAAGTAAAGGGGGAGGTCTCAATACAATCACCTGACTTCTTCAGCTGTCCTTATATAATCAAGCAGTGTGATGGTAAGAAGGATATATTGCTGATGAGTGCAGGAGGAACAGATGGGCCATATGCGTCACAAGAGTAAATCCACTAAAAATCAGTGGAGTCAAGCCAGGTGTGAGTTTAACCTCATTGAGTTTGTATGGTATTACACCTCTCTACAAATTGAATGGCTAAAGCAGAACAGCTGAAGGCATACAGAGTTGTTCCTTTCCTTTGAAGGAACTCTAACCTGCACCAAGCCCAATTTTGGAAAGAGAAAATGATGCACAAAACCACCAAGTGCATATACAGCGAAGACGACAGAAAGCCATCTGATGTCCAAACACGGAAACACGTTGCTGGGAAGAATGGCTTCTGTCCGCATTACTATGAAGATATTTCTCTTCCTTGTTCTCCCATTGGGTAGGAAACATCCCCAGGCCAAATTCTGCTCATATTCCTGCTGGTCTAATTCCTGAGCAACTCCACTGCTCTCACCAGAACTACTGCAGGGCAGCTGAGGGCAGGATGCATTGACCAGAGCTGTAAGCTCTGTACAAATCAAGGGAGAGATTCGAGAGTTAAGGACCAGTCTGCCTCTTATCCCCAGGGCATGTGGCAGTCTGATCCCCAGAGGCACTTTGTTCCAGTCCATTGCAATCTGCTTGGAAGCTCCTGAAGTCTTTGCTACAAAGTTATTGAGAGCACAGATGAATGAAGTAAGGAAAAGGGGAGGGTGAGAAAGGATCCAGAAATTATCCCCTTGCTCAGTATCACTTTTCCTTTCACTGCCAGGCAAAGGCCAAAAGGGAAGTGTACAGAACTGGCTCGGGCAGCTGAAAGGCAAAATCAGAGCAAGTGCAATTGTGAAACTTCCATCATGCCAGGGTGAGCTTAAACTAATGGCTTAAACAAGGATTCCTAGGCACATCACCTTGCTGTAGGCCATACAGGGAACTTTCTTACCACTGCCATTGAAAAGTGAGGACAAATATGCGGAAACAGAGTTACAAGAACATCTGTAGAAACTTGATTCCGGGTCAAAGCTAGCTTAGAAACCATCTGAGGAGATCAGCCTGACAATGGCGTTGAAACATGGCAGTGTGTGGCCACAGCTGGATACACACAAATGTGTGACAATGAATCGCCTTAACTGGCAGACCTGCCCTTAATGCGTCCCTGTGTTGTTCTGTTCGTTGACACAAGATTTTGATCCTGATAGTTCTGGGAAATAAGTCAAAGGGTCCTGGTTGATGGACAGAGCTCCCGCCAAGCGCATCAACTATGCCATCAGTAACGCTCTCTGCCTCTTACAAGAGATGCAGCGCGTCTGTGGACTGACTCTGCATAGAACTAGGGAATAAAAGCCTTCCAACCTTGTACACCCAGCTGCGATATCTGGGAGGTGCTTGTGGAGAAGGAGTGTGTCACCCATTCTGCAACATTCAAAGTAACTTTCTTGATTCAAACCTCCCCCTTGACACAGCAGGGTAAGAGTGCACTCATGCTTCCTCTTGTCCTCGCTTTATCCATTTCCTACTATACAAGAGATTTTAATGCATTAGTTTAATAAACTACCTTTCACCGAATTCTTCCCATCACTGCAATGCACACGGAGTAGGCAAGTCTGCTCTAACTGAGTTTGGACTGATTTATTAAGTCTGCATTTAGCACCTCGTCGTCTATAATATGAAAGAATACTTGACACGGAAAAGGCTTCCTAGGATTGGGATCTGAATGGCTATGGCTATGACTGCATGTGCAAACATGATTAGCAACAGCAGTGACATGTTGGATCACACACTGCTAAAATAGGTCGGACGTCTTCCAAAATAAGCAACCAGACCTCTGCCATCATCTGCTTCCCTTCCCTGACTTCCAGTAAATCACACCGATCTTGTCTCACTCCCCTCTCTCAGTCCTGTCACTCTGAGTTTACACACGAGGCTGCCTGGGAACCGATATTCTTTTAGAAATGACAATACGATGGTCTCCATGGGAGCACACTGAATGCTGCTGAAGCAACAATGAAGTAACACATTCCAAGAGGCACATCCATAGGGATGTGGAAAAGGACATTAATGCACACACTTTCAAACTGGCCAATGGAAAGCAAAAACCCAGCACAAGCACAGACTGACCTGTGAAAGAAGAAAAAAAACCCACAAAACCAACCCTATTTAAAGGTTTCCTCATGGCCTACTCAGTTAGGAACTCCCTTGTCCATCTCCACACAGCAGGCACAGACACTGCTTGCATTGCAGAGGCCTGACAAGCTCTTCCAATCGGTCCTGTGAAGCCAGCATTTCATGCAGAGAAAACGGCTGGTGAAATGAAATAAACCGCCAGCCTGAGGGAACAGACAATATGAAGAGTGAAGATGCCCCTCATCAGGCTGGAATCATTGGAGAGGGGGAGTCTTGTGAGTAAGGAGCCCTGCCTAAGAGCATACCCAATGAAGTAGGAAGGTCTCATTCATAGGTTCATTCCTATCCCAAAGGGCACAACACCTGGCTGAGATCAGATAGAACCTTCCTTTAAGATACCAAGACTTCCTTGGAATTCTTTAAAATGCACTATGGCAATGTCCCCCCTGAAAAACCACAGCATTACTCCCTCAGTGTATCAAGTCAACACAGAAATGACAGTACTGTCCTATTCTGTACTATGTTCTGATTTCTACTGATAGAAAACACTATCAAAACTAGGCAATCATGAGTAGTGAATCATTTCAGTCCAGGTGGTTTTAGATATTCAGAGAAACCTATCTTACAACCAAACCTCCATGTTATTTTATTTTCAATCAATACCATTTAGGGTAAGCGCCAACACATGCAATACATGCTTTCCCTCGTAGAAGACAAAGGCTTTTATCCAAAAGTGCCCTCTTAAGTAATCAATGATGCTCAGTACTTAATAATATTATGTACACGCTAACAACATTATGTATACATCCATGCTTTGACAAGAACTTCTCCTGGAGGCAAGTTAAAAATTGTGACTTGTCTATTCGATTCCGAAGAGAATGTAATTCATAGGAATATTCACATTCCCTAAAGATGCACACACGCCCCTTCTACACACACACCGGTGCACGCACATACTGTTCTCTTCTGGTGCCTGAATATATTTCAAGCTTTTCTCTATCTGGCTATTTTTACCTCTGTGTATATACAATCCAAGATCCTCAGAAGCAGATGGAATTTGGAGGAGGGCTCCCCCACCTACATTCCCATTCTGCGCAGACAGCTTTCATTCATTCTGGCCAAATCCCATTTACAGACCTTTTGTTTCTTGAATCTCCTAATGCCAAATGATCTCCCTGCTCTGCAGCTTGCCAGCAGATGATGCACAGAGCTCTGTGCCCTGCCCCAAAGCCTTTCCATCCCAGAAAAAGAACCAAACACATTTGCTCTCCGGCAGTAATAAAGCTATACTGGCTTTCGGGTCACATCAGCAAGCAAGGTCCTACAAGCACAATCCTTGCTCCCCCAGGGAAGCGTGCCCTCTAAACTTTCTCCCCAAGTCAAACCAACCCTGCAGGAGTCTCCTTACCAGGAGGTATTCAAGCCTGCCGAAAATCTTCATGATGCCAGCTGCAAGGGAGGTTTAGTTGCTCCTGCCTAGAGAGCAGGGAGCAGCTGTGTGTCCTCTCTCTCTGTTCGCTCTCTAGAGTAGCATCTCTGCTCAGCACTGTGGGCTGGCAGGGAAGGAGGGATTTCTTTTTCAGCCCCTTCTCCTTTACCCCTCCTACTCCTTTTTGGGAAGCTATAAGCTCTGCCGTTGGCTCCTGTCAAAGCAAGGGGCACTAGGCAAAGGAAGTCTCCTGGCCTCTGGGGACCACTTGCTTACCCCCTCCTCATGCCTCCTATTCACAGTCAATCAGCTTAGAGCAAGGGCTAATTATCATACAGCTGCCATGGAGGCACACGGGGGAGTGGGAGAAGCCAGGCAACACAGCAAAGTTGACAGGAAGATGCTCACCGAATGCCTCCCTGACCTTAACAGAGCCAGGCTTGTCTTTAGCAGGGTCTGCTTCCCCCAGCTTCCTGGAACACAGCCACCCTTTGGCCAGTGATTCCTCTCTGCTCCACTGCAGCCCCAGAAATCAGGGTGTTGAGTGCCATATGGCCCCTAGTTTGTTAGCTACCAGCTGGACTAAATGAGGCAGAGCACTCTGCCTTGGCACTCCATCCTCCCTCCCCCTCCAAACAGGCAACAGAAGCACAATTGCTTCCCCCACTACTCTGGTCCAGGGAATAGGTGTGAGGCTGCAAAGGAGCTCTCACACCGCCCTGCATTCCTCCACCTTCAGAGACTGCACGGGGCAGTTTTGGTGCAGTGGAAGGATTCAGGAATGTCAGGATCTATATGGGAGGGTTGATTTAAACGTTACCATTTCTCTCCTCATTTCCCACTGGAAAAAATTCCTAGGCCTGTGTGTTCCAGTGCTAAATTCTCCAAAACTTTTCTCCTAAGTGGTCCAACCTACACCAGGCCCTGTGTGTCTTTGTGCATCCATCCAAAGCAACGGAGCCCACCTGAACACCTACAAACTCATTACATGTGTGGTTTAAGACATTTTAGTTCAACACACAAGAAAAATGTGGGAAGCTACAAGACTACCTCCTCATCCTTGGCAGAAATGTATTCCATACTGCAGTCCTTGCACACATGCATCCCACACACAGCCAGAAGAAAGGCACCCCCAGTCTTTCTGCTGAAGCTCTCCTCTCTTTGCACAACAGCGGGATAACTCAAATGTTTACTGTAGCCCATAATAATTGAGACTCTTTCTTTCCTCTTGCTGATTTTATTGGAACCCCTTTTGTATAAGTGAGCATTGTTTTCATATGAAGTGTGAAGCTGCAAACGAAGCTCTAAGGTTTTGGAGCTGGGAAGGCAGAGAAGGCAGCGGTTAAAATGACAGCTGCCCTAGGAATCTGCCTCAAAGGTGGCAGATGTTCTGTGAGGGAAGATGGGGAAAGGGTGACGTAGGAAAAAGGCACCTGAATTCCAGTATCGAAGAAACCAATGCTGAGTTCCTCACCTACCAAATTTAATTAAAACAATAATGAAACAA
This sequence comes from Rhynochetos jubatus, assembly GCA_027574665.1. Classification (NCBI taxonomy): domain Eukaryota; kingdom Metazoa; phylum Chordata; class Aves; order Eurypygiformes; family Rhynochetidae; genus Rhynochetos; species Rhynochetos jubatus. The sequence continues at coordinate 7,298,007 of CM050669.1, forward strand.
AATGCAGACCACTTCCTTATGAACCTGGCTCTCAGAAGGCTGCCCTCCATGCCTCACAAAGCTGCCCAAAGACAATTCAATTCCCTATCTTCAGGTTCTGCACAGCCCCCCTGCCAAGAACACTTTCCAATGTATTACCTAAACTGGATTCCCACCCTTTCTGTCATGCCTTAGCAGGCTGTTTGGGAAGACACCGTGTTGAGGAAAAAAAGGGTATTTCTGCCACTCCTCTCTAATTCAGTGCAACTAAAATTCCAAATTTTTCAAGAGACCAGAGGGTATTCTGGGCTCAGCATGAATGTATACGTTCAAATACGTGGTGCCAAGATGCTCACCAGATGCAGAGTGCCATGTTCCATTGCAAAGGGAGGAGCCACACTGAGTCAGAGTAGCTGAAAAGCAACCTCATAACAGTCCCAGGCAGGAAGCTTTAAATCCTAAATTGCAGTAGAGATGTTCAGCTCTCTTACAAGCTTATGCACACACAGAGCCACAGCTCTATGCATATGTGTCCTGATGAAGACTAATTGCTCATTCTCCCTCTTGGAACCTGACCTCTGCTTCATTCCCTGTTAGTCCAGTCAGCAAAGCCACATAAAGAGATTTAACTGAAATGCACTGCCCTTCAGAGATTTGCCATGTTCCCTCGAATGAAGTCATCACTCCAGCACTCCCAGGGGAAATGAGAGTTCACAAATGGATTTACCCCTCCCTTAGAAGACTTAACCAAAGGGAGCATATACAAGCAGATTCATAGGGAATGTCTGTCATTAGCTTTCAAATCTGGTTATGCTTCCATTTCATGGGTTATGACATTTTTGACAGAGAGCCTTAGAAAGAAAACAATGGCCACTTAGATTCCTCCTGTTGGGAATTACTGATTCATACAAGTGCCTGCCAGACAGGGACTCCTTAGTGATTCCTACTCAGGGCTCGGTTCATGAACAGCTATTTCTCTGGGCTCTCCGAAATCCCCTCTTACTGTGCCTGCAGAGCCTGAGAGCTTATGTTCAAAGTCCACCAGTGCCCTCTGTTATGAGCCTGTGCAGCCAATTCACCTCCCACCAGACCCACGGTCCTCCTAGGCACCAAGCGTGCAAAGTGCCAGCCAAGTACTGCTGCCACTGCAATACTGAACTCCGAGGCAGGACTGACTGCCACGCAGACTAGAGGGAACTGAAATCTTACTTTAGCACAGGACTGAAGGCAACTTTGCTGAGGATGAAACCAAACTCGCTTGACACTGGGCTTTAAAATTACATGTCCAGTGTTCAGGTTACAGCACTAATGCTATGGCAAGGGTTTCTTGGTTTCACTTTCAAAGGCAGGACTTAGTAAATATCCAGAGCAGCAAAGTGCTAATTCTGAGAAATGAAGATGACAGAAGAAGGAAATACATGTGGGTACTCACCTGCAAGAGGGTCTGCAGGGGCAGGTCAGCAATCCATGAAGGAGAGAAAGAAAAGAAAACAAAAAAAGTTAGTTGATGTTTCTACAAATCATTCTCAGATGAATGGTCTGTAAAATCAGAGTCCACACTGACCAAAGATGCCTCCCTACTGAAGGGTCAGACTTGTTCCATAATAATACCTAGATAATAAAACCAGTTCATGGTGGTTACACCCAATTACAGCAGGTGACAGCACACACACCGTGGGTTACCATAGCTCAGCTGAAAACAACAGCTTGCTGAGCCATGGCAGCTCTAATGCTTGGGTCCCCACGGACCTTTCCAAAGTTCTGCTGCTCGAGGCTCTAGCCATATCTTGTCGCAGGAGCTAAGCAAGGATCATCTGAACTGCAGTTTGGAGTAGGCTTGCATGAAAGAAGTTCACTGCAGCACACTCCTCTCAACAGTCCTGCTCTCTCTCCCCCATGACCCATTAGCATCACTTCAGTACAGCACAAGTTACTTATGAATGATGAAAAGGCTCTGCAGCAAGTCCTGCCTATGGGTACCAAAGGAGTGCATCCACTCATTCGTCTGCCGGATGATTTAACAGGGACTCTGGCCATCTGGTGGGGCTGGGCACTCAAGCATGCTGCCATACTGCTGTCTCACCATGGGGCAAGGCAGTCAGAGGCAGGGAGAAGTGTCAGAAAGGACATGCTCATACTGCAGTACCTGGAGATCATAGGCCTTGCCAGACAAAAGCTAACTTGCTCAGCCAGAGGAAGGACGCGAGACTGGGGCAGACTAGAAGAAAAGAAGCGGTGGGAGAAAAGTGTTCTAACCTCTCCCCAAAAACAGCTGTGCTATGCACACAAGTTGTTTTCACAGGCAATTACAAACAACTACATCCAGTCCTCTGTCTCAGAGCCATTTACAGAATACGAACCTTTAAACCTTCCCACATCCTCAGTCGCAAAGAGGGAGACAAAGCATAGGAGGAAGGCTTGCTCAGAGGTAGAGCAGATCAGTGGCAGAGCTGGGAAAACAACCCAGGTGCCGTGACCCATGGGGTCCTCCCTGTGTCCCTCTCCCTTGTGCATTCAGATGTGTCAGTAGCTGAATGTCCTGCATCTGATCAGGCCTCCTACTAGCTAGACCTCCTGGCATCCAAAAGGTTATTACCCTCCACCACTCTGCTGTTACTGCTCCAGGCTGTGAAGGACTAACCCAGCAAGGCCCCTCATCAGATGACAGTTGCCACTGCGTGATCCAGACAACTGCACTGACGGAGAAAAGTGCTGCTTGCACCAAGCTGCAGCCCCAGGACTCACCCTCTGCTGTATCAGCGCATGCTTGTGCTCCATCTCCCTCTTCTCCACTGCAGAATCAATCACCAGCTGGTCCAGCTAAAGGCAGGGAGGAGAACACCAGGTATAGAAATCAGGAAGGTGGTTTACGAGCCACTGTCCATCTCTGCTTCCCTGCTCTGGGATTACACCAGCCCTACCTTACATCATAAGTCCCCACAAGAGGGGACAAGGGCTGTGTTTGGGTGTGCACTGGAAGTAACCACAGCTCTTGGCTGCCACCCCATAGTGCTCCTCCACCACCCATGATGCTCTGACCACTCCCTGATTACCAAGTATGGTAGCTGAATAGGAAAGAGGATGTCCTTTCAGGGTGAAGGGGTAAAACAGACAGATTGAGTCAAACATATTCCCTGTCCCCTCACCTCTGTGGCTAGTTTCTTCATGTAGGGATCCAGCTCATGGAGAAGACTGTAGCCCTGCTGGAAAAAGGTGTACTGGGCATGCATGAAGGACAGCATCTGGGGAGATGGAAACAATAGCAAGGTCAGAACAGGTTCTGGGACAGAGTGAATGTGAAAAGTCCTTATCTCTTACTATCCATAAACAAGAGTCTTCAAGGGCTAACCCTTTCCCTTCCCAAAGCAATTTATCCATTAGACGTCTCTCCTTCTCATTTCTTCCTGACACAAATCCTTCCACACTGCGAGCTAACCCCTGCTGTGAGCACAAAGCAGTAAAAGCAGCATCCTTCACCCTTGAAAGTCCCTTCCAGTTCCGGCCTGTAAAGTATCTTGCTGGTCCTTCATTCTCCCCTCTTGTTCGCATACCTGCAGCCCCCAGAGCAGTCCCAGACAGTATCTCCAGGGCAGACCGAGGAGTCGGTATGTTGACCCATGCAACCTGAAATGGAGAGGGCTGCCTTTCATTGAGTCACTGAGAGCAGCCACAGAAAACACAGAGAGCCCTTACCGCATCCAGTATTTCAAACTTCTTCTTGGCCTGCAGGACGTTGATCTGTGAAGGAATCAAGATAAGACTCTCAGCATCAGCAGTATTAAGCAGTCTGGCACGGAGATCTAAGTATGAACAACTTGCTGCAACACCCCTAGCAGCAAACCACAACCTATCCGAGGACAGTCCCAGACAGTTAGTTTCTGAGAAGACAGTTCTGGGGAGCTCAAGGTGGAACAAAAAGGAAAACAGCACAGACACATTTTCTGACTTGCTACCGATTAGGTCGCTGCCAGGTGTATGTCTGTACACAACGTGACAAAGTGCCCCTGCAGTGCAGTTTGCTATCACATGAAGGAGGTGTTTAATCTATCAGGTGACTGCTTTGATTCCTCTTAGAAAGCTGAGAGGTACCCGTGTAGTGTTCTGGGTTTTTTCAGTGATCATAGTGAAGCCAGCCACAAAACAGTGGCACCCGTGGGGGGCCTATGTTCCCAGTGCGCACATGCATTTTTCTTGGAGAGAAGAGCATGGCTGATTGCCCCAGAGACTGTCACAGCCCTTCCACACTGAAGCAGCAGTAGCTCAGGATTTCCTACGCCAGCCCTGATGTGCTTGAGCCCCTGGGGTGGAAGAAGCCTCCCTGCACATTCAGGCTTACACTTCTTCACAGTCCAGGGAAGAACTGCAGCATCTCTTGTAAGAGCAAGACAGCATTGCTTTGGAAATGCACCCTGCTACTGCGAAAGAACCAGTTTGAGGTATTTAAGCTGAGGACAGGAGACCCTGGCCATTCCTTGGGTCCTCCAGCAGGTGCTTAGCAGAGTGGTTGCACAAGCTCATCTTTGACACCCCACAGTTCACTGCCTGTATCTCTGAGCAGCAAAGTCCCACTTAAATTCCCTCCCATAAAACGCCAGGCACAGTGGAGCAAGGTGCTATGTCCTGATTCTTTCTCTCTCTCCCTCTCTCCAGTATTGTCCTATGCTATTAGCACTGAAGAAGCTGTCAAACACAGCAGAAGGTTTCGACGGGCCTTCAGAAGGTTTCGATGGGGCTTCAGCTGTCAGTGTCATACATGACATGACCCCATGACAGACAACCCGTTCCAGTGTGTTAATAACTCATTTATAAACGCAGCATCAGCTTGCTTAGAAGCACTGTGGTTGCAGTAACTGAACCTAAAACTGGGTAAAGGTTACCAAAGGGCAGCTTGCAGGCAGCCAGCACAATTCTGCTTGGAAAAGTATCCATGAGGTATGCCACCACGATCAGTCTCCTGATTTTGTATTAAAAAAACAAAAGTAGAAAAAGAAAGAGGCCTGGAAGTAGTAACCCTGCTTTATACCAACAGACAGTTTCACTCCACAGCAGCAACTCCTCCTGGACATTTATCATCATAAAAGAGCCACTACAATAATGGAAACGTGCTACATTACAGTGAAAATTCTTGCTCTGAACTGTGCTTTGCTGTGTCCTGCTCCTTTTGGCTCTCTTCAAGGTGTGCAAGTAATGCTTCAAGTTTGACCACGCCTGTTGACAAAGTCAAAGATGATGAAGATGAGTTCTGCAAGATGTGAAAAGTGCAACAGATCCACAAAGCGTGGTCGGCCTCTTTGGAGGCTGGAAAGGATGCTGGTTGGAAGATTTTCTGCATCTAGCCTTTGTATGAGAACTAACTGGGACTTCTCTGCCAATACAGCACACACCATAGCTGATTCTGCCACAGCAAATTCTGGGACTTCATTTTTGCTGTGTGCCAAGTTTTCCCTTTCCTCGGGTACCTGAATTGGGATTTGTGGTGAGAAAGTTTAACTTACTGCACTTAGGATATAGTTTTAATTCATTATGAGGGGGTGTCCTTCAGTTGTGTGGACAGCAGGGTCAGGAAAAGACCTCCTTTCAGATACAAAAGAATAAAATGGTAACTCTTCTCACTATATCCTTAATTAAATACCAAAGGATGCCTGGACAAGTTCATGTCTATGTACTCCAAAACTGATGGATTTAGACTTGTAACTTGCAGTGGAGCAACAGGGAAATGTCCCCCAGTATTGAACCAGCATGACCTCGTGAGCAAATACAGTTGCATTGATGCCTAAATACTACATTAGATGCAAAAAATAACAGTCCTAAAGGTGGATCAATGACATGCATGATTTATACTTTAAGGGGAAAGCATTGCTTTTCTATCTGCAGCTGCCAGAGCACGTGACATCAGAGACTACCCCATGATCAGACAGAATGTGTCGGCAGATGAACTTAGTTTGATGTTGCAGGAGTGACGGCTAGTGGAGACACACATGGATCAGTACTCACACTGAATTTGTCTGCTTAATACACCCACTGCCCAAAAGGACAGACCTGACATGAAGCCTATGAATGACTCAAAGGAAAATCCTTGACTGTTCCGGATGCACTAAGTGAGCACCCTGGGACCTACAGCAGTACAGGGCTTTGCTAAGCCATCCATGGGTTCATAGTGGTACAACTACACCACTGCCTGGAACTAGAAGCAAACCTTGGGGATTTCATGCTCCATCACACAGTCCTACGGACTCCCTGCCTCAGGGAGCAGAGGGCAAAACGTCCAGTGGGTTAGTAATCCAGTACCCTTTTGAACACAGTTGTAAGACTCTCTCCTGCCCTCCCTCATCCCTCAACTTCTTCATTCCCTACAGTAGATTATTTAGCAATTGGCCTGTGACGTCTTGTTCTGTACTGGGAAATCCAGTCGGAGCTGGGGGCACAGAAACCAACCTGCAAAACATAGTCGAGGGCAAGATGCCGGAAACACTTTCTGGTTATGGTCAAGGTGCCTGTTGCCTCCTCCACTTCATGGGGCTTGTGCCGAGGTGCCTGGGCATTCTTCACCAGTGAAATCTCCATGTCCTCTCGCACCTTGTCAAACTGCTTCTTGGTTTCCTTAAACTTCCGGACGTCACTGGAGCCCAAAGAAGATAAGGTGGTGAGAATCATTGTTACAAAGCAGCCAGAATATTGCTGATACCAGCAGAGCAGGGAGAGGTGTAACCACGTACACTATGATCACCCAGACATCCTGCTCCAGATGCTGTTGGGATCCTAACCCACCACACCAAGCTCCACTGTGTCCAGCTGGACTGGCTCCAGATTAACTCTAGACAGTCTTTCATTAGGCACAGTTGGCAGGGAAAGATATTGGACCTTACATACTGCCTTCAAAGCCTTTAGGAAATTCTTGAAGGACAGCATCCAGAAAGCCAGGCCAGATAGCATCCAGCCCTGAAGATAATCCACAACTGCCCTCAGAATAAATGGTGAGCAGAACATTTCAGAACCTACAAGTGAAAACACATGCTTCATATTTCACTTTGTCAAAAAAGTAAAACCAGCCACTTTTCAAATTCAGGACAGGGCATTCAACTGGGGTGGCCAGGCCATTCATATGCATCTCTAGCTGATTCTGTCTTGTCCAACCGTAAAATCCAGACATTTGACTATTCTTTTCCCCTTCTATAACAGGCACATTTATTAACATCTGAAATACATGATCCATAATATGAATTTTCAAAGTTTTATTTACGCCTAGAGACCTCACATGGGATCAGGGGTCTGCTTTGCAGGGTAGGGGGAGGCTATAAAGATGTAGCAACAGGCAGGCTTTTTTCAGTTTGGTTGACCAGATTTTTTTTAATTAAGGAGCAGATACCATTCAGGCAGGACTCGATCTGAGTTGCATGACCACAAAGAGGTGAGGACAGCAATTCCTGAAGATCAGCTCTTACAAGTGGCCCTGGTTTCTCAGGAGCTGAAAGCAGCAATGCTGGTTTACAGCAGGTGTAACACAAGCACTTATTTTCTCTCCAGGAGTGCTCTGTTTACCTCGATTATAAACTGTTACAATTTAAAGTAGCTAAAAACTGTTAGTAAATAAGTAGCATCCACTTATTCTTTGCCATAGAGAAAACAAAAAGGCTCAGCTGAACATGACAGTCGGACAGTAAATGCTGAACCCTGTGGCAAACTGTTTGAAGTTGCATGTACTTATGTATGGATCAGCCTCTGGCCAAGCGGATCTACCATGGCACGTACAGTAACAATAAATGAAAATAGAGGTGATTGGATTATTGTTCTGGTGGCTGTTGCTTCTTCACAGTGCCCTCAATGCACAGGAGTTCAGAGAAACATGATACTGCTGGAAATTCTCTGCTAGCTCTATGGCAGGCTGCAGCAGCATGCCTGCAACCTCAACGCTTAGCTAATAAAACCCTCCTCCTCAGCAAGGTCTGTGGCTTGGTAACGTGCTAAGGCGGTCACAGAGCATTTGGCTACTGACAGCATGGGCAGGGCAAGGTGAAATTATGTTCTAACCAAGGGCAGGAGCGACACAAAGATTAAAGCACCAGGGCCTGCAAGTGCAGAGGTTGAGCAGTACAAGTGCAAAAAAAGAGCGAGTCACAAAGACGTCAAAAGGATGACAGACTGAAAAGGAAGGTGAAATTCCCCCATCCGACTGCCAGCCTTAAGAAGATTAAATCTGAGCTCATCAGAAAATGATTATAGAGAAAGTGGGGGTAGGGTGAGTGCAGGGCAAGAAGATGGGGATGAGGAACAGAGGGGGGTCAGCTAGGGACCCCCTCCCTCCATCAAACTGCACAGCTGCTGAGGGAATCAGTCAATTGCCAGTTCCCATGGCAACCAGCTCCTGCTTAGCTGAAGGCCTTGGTTGCCTCTCTGACCTATATTCAGCTGAGGTGGGATCCCGTGCTGCACTAGTACCTGCCCTGGGGAAAAGGCATTCGGAGGAAACGTTAATGCAGCAGCAGCAGGGACAGACTGCTGAGAGCCTTGATCAAAGGTACAGACTGTCCCCCTCCAATCAACTTCCTGGGACCAGTTCTTCTGCACCTCAGGCCTGCCATGTGCAAGTTAACATCCTGAATACACAATATTCTGCATTGCTCACACCAGGGCATTGTAAACTTGCTTTCCATTAGCAAATAACTCTGAATCAGTGGTCAAGCTCCACGCTCAAGGCACAGTGATGATTAGTTGCTCCCGCCATGCAAAGAAGGGCTCTCCTGTCTGTCATCTTCCAGAGAGATGCTCAGGTTACTCCAGAAGAGCAGGGCTGCTGCAAGTTTCAGTGACTAAGCACAATGCATGGGGAGCTAAGAACACAAGGATTCTGCTGGACTCCAAAGTCATTTGGCAGCAAAGATCCTTCCTTCTGCAACCATGCACTGGTTTAAACCACTAAGGAAACTCTGCATTGAATGTAAGATGTAGAGCTGGCTGACCCTGCTCTGCAGGGATCTGAACTCTGGGATGTGTTTGACCTAGAGGATCAGTGAGAAGCAGCAGAGATAGGCTCTACAGATGAACTTTACCAGACTTCAGGATGATGCTCTGATCTGGAAGGATGCCTCCTGTCCAGCCTTAACTATGAGCTGGGAACAGGATGAAGACATCTGGTTGACGACAGAGCAACTGAATGATAGTGTAGCAAGACGACAGCGACTGCCGTCACACAAACCAGATCCTTTCCTCTGCCCTTCAACGTCCCTTCAGCTCCAAGCTTCAGTAGTTGTGCAGCGGTTGCAGTTCCATTTCCAGTGCACACAGGACAAGTGCAGTGGAAGGTCAAGAACCTGAAGACCAAACTGGTAAGACAAGTACTCACTCTTTCACAAAATTGTGCAGCTGCTGCCGGACTGACCGCTGAGCCTGGTCAAACAAGATCTGAAAGAAAAGAGAGAGAAAAGAATAGCAAATATTTTTGCAACATGGAAACACTGAAGAGTCAGAAAATCCATGAACGCTCTCTAGGAGCTGCACGGTGAGGGACTTGGCATTACTGCAGGGCTTAGTGGTGTCCATCACTTGCTGGCTGTCATAATGGATAACTTTTGTCTGTAGCTGCAGCACTCCCTTACACGTGCAGAATTCCTGCACTGCGGGTTCCACAGCCTGTGCCAGGGCTCTGAATACCAGAGAGACCTATGCAACCAACATACTTTCATAAGCGGAGTGTTTGTAGGAGCAGTTGCCTTCCTAGTCCGCATTTTGAACTCTTTCCCAAGTCTCGAATTTCTCATTTTCCCAGAGGAGGGCACTGTCACCTCAACAGTACGCCACTTAGAGACAGGAACAACTGCTGATGAACATGGGTGAGAAGTCAAAGCATGCAGTAGAGAGAGATTTAGATCTTACAAGTCTCTCAGATTTTACTCTCTTGTCTGTCCCTCACAAAGAGTTGTCCCAAGCCCTCTAAACCCTCTGCCAATCTCATCTCCAGCCCTCCCCACCTTCAAGAGATGTTCTCTCCCTACACTCTGATGCCGAACAGTGGTGTCTGCTCTCTCCCATCCATCTCTGACAGGCATGATTACAAATAATTCAGACATGCATCGGGATGACACAGCATTTTGGCTAATCGGGACCAGATGGGCAGAAGCTCGCAGACCACGTAGCAACTGCAGCTGGAAGTACACATCATTGCAGGGTTACAGGGAAAAGCCATTGGCCACGTTGCAGCCAGGGAGAGTGGCCCACAAAGAATGAACAGGGACCCTGTTTCCTTCCACCATCAGGAACACAAGGCCTGGACACTGGCCCTGAAATATCACAGTGCTGGGGTCTGGCATCGCTACAGCTGTTTGGCATGAGTAACCCCGGCTCATTTGCTCCAAGCTAACACTGCGTCCTGAGCAGCCAATTTAACCTAGAGAGGACCTGGAACACACAATGGTAACTGTTTGTCTTCCTAAGGATGCAGTCACCCAAAACAGCATTTCCCAATCCAGCATTTGGCCTTGCTTTCTCTCCTAAAATGACCAAAGCCCTTTCAGGGGAGGCTGACTGAGCCCACAGAGTATGAGGCTGACACAGGACTTTGTCAAGGCACCTTCTCGCAGCAAGCAGACTGTATAAAACCCTTTGGATTAAAACAAACAGCTTTTTCCAGCTTGTCTTTTTTCCCCTCTTCTTTGTGGCAAGCTTGGTTTTCCAGTGGGAGTTTTTTGGGCAGCTTCCCTTGACACCCCACCCACCATCTCTCCTTACATTTTCTGGCCACCTTTCTGCTTCACTACCCACACTTCAGGCAGGACTCAGAAGTGGTGAGCATCTCTGGGTCTTCTGACTTCTTCCAAGAGGCAGGAACAGTCATCTTCTATCAGGCCACTTACAGTGCAAAAGACCTGGCACCAACTACAGCAGCAGCTTTTTGGGAGGAGGTGGTGGTTAACCTTCTCTGGCTGCCAGGTGCCCACCGAGCCACTCTCACTACTCCTCCTCAGCAAAATGGGGAGAAAACAAGATGAAAAAGCTCATGGGTTGAGATAAGTGCAGGGAGATCACTCACCAATTACCATCACAGGCAAAAGAGACTTGACTCAGGGAAGATTGCTTTAATTGCCAATTAAAAATGAGAGGATAGAGAGATACAGGAACAGTGCTAAAAACACCCCCGCACTGAAGCACGGTCAGCATTCCCAGTACTCTGTCCACGACACTAAGATCTCAGCAGGCACTGCAGAGATCTGACACATAATGCACTCTGAGGTGGCCACAAGCTTTAACCTCCTCATGCCCCATAGTAACCTACTAGCAAAACCACTCTGATTCCTTCCTGACCACTCCTTCCAGTGCCAACAGACTCACAGATGTCCTCCTGACCTAGGAGATAGGCAAGTCATGCTTTGGACACTCCGCAGGTGCACTGCTCCAAACAGAATGCAAAGCACACTGCAGAGAAGCAGCGGCACTGGCTGCAGAGCCCCAAACACATTCATTATGCCTATTGCTTCAGCCAAGGGCAAAGCAAGAAACATGCCAGGACTAGCTGAGTATAAACAGCCCTGAACAGCCTCTAAATATGAACAGATGCAAAGCAAGGGGGAAGGAAAGAAAACCCCAAGACCACCCAGTTTTGTGTTTTTACCAATGTAAATTATTTACTGCTCTTGGCATCCATTCGCTCTCTCCAGCAGCACTCCAAGAGGCATTGACCGGCAACTTCTCCCATGGAGCAGCTTCTCCAAGCAATGTTTGGGCATTAACAACACTTCCCTCCACTTGTGATACCATGCAGGGATAAGCAAGCAGCAAGAAACCCATCTGGTTCCCACCTGCACCTACATCTGGAAAGCTTCCATCATTGGATTCTGCCAGAATGACACATTTGCTTAGGACCAGGGAAAGGAAGGGACCCTATTGTCATACTCAGGCCTGCAGACAAGTGCCCCGGGACATTCTAGGGAAGAACGGAAGAAGCAAAAAGCTGCCGAGCAGTTGGTACACAGGACAAACCAAGCAAGGTCCCAGATCACCCTGGAGTAGGATACCGCCGTAGCCCTTTTGCAGTAGACACAAAGGCTCTGTGCACCAGTGTCTGGCTATAAAAAGGGCAGATGCTTTGAATAGTGCAAGCAAAGTGTTTACAGGAGGTCTCTGCTTATAACAGGGAGGCAGGCTCCCAGCAGGGTGCTTCCAGGCCTATGTGCAATGCTCTCCTGCCACAGCATGGGCTTGTGCTCCGGCTGCATAGGAAGAAGAATTAACTAAGGATTCAGTCCAGGTCTAAAAATCAGTCCATACATCTGCTCCTTACTGAGGGGGAATTGAACTCATGGTCATCAACATATGCAGTATTCCTATGCCTGTGGTACAGGGACATTTCTAGGTGGAATTTTAACGTATCTGTATCAGAACAGGAAAACTGCAGAAATGAGGAAGACGGGCCACATATACATATATATCTCTCTCCATCTCCTGCTCTCAGAATACTCCTCTCCCCTGCTCCTGTTATCCATACACTGGGTCCCACTGTGATGGCACCTTTCCTCCCAGTTTGCATTGATTCATGCAGCGCAAGTCCAGGGCAGGTACTGCCAAGTGGTCTGTGAGGGGGCACCAGGTAATGAATATGCCTTTCCTGCCAGCGGCATCCCTGCTGAGAAGCATCCGATGACACTGGCATTACTTTCAGTGCTTCTTCATCAACTTTGCCAGGCAAGATCACCAGGGGAATATTTTCAAGTGGGTCTTCAATTTGATTTTCAATGCAAAATAAATAGGGTTTTAAGAGCTAGAGTTTCAAATATAAAATCATCCTGTGTTTTTTTTCTTCCTTTCCCAGACACACTTGGAACAAATCATTTGTTTTAAGATTTTCCAGACCAAATATCACCCCACCCTCTCTCTTAGCTTCCACCAAGACATGAGAAGTCCAGCCTATGACTCACACACATCTGTGCCTGAGGAGGGTCAGCATGAAAGAAGGGAGTTAGTACAGCTCTCACCCAACAGCAGCAAAAGGCTAGATCCTGTATTTCACTTTCCCAGCATGGGCTTCTGAGGCAACAGGATAAATCCAATCTTGTGTTTGACAGGGGGCTTAAGAATTTCATACCCTCAAGAAATAAAAGCAAGTTCAGCAGCCCAGGATGTTATTCCTGGAACTGCAAGTCTAAAATCAAGATACAAGATACCAGAGACCCAAAAGGATGCCATTGCTACAGCACTCCCACGCAACTCCCCGCAGACCTTAACAAGAAACGACGATGTCCCACCAGGCTCCAAAGCAAAGCAGATGCTAAAAAAAAGTGAGATTGCCTGGCTAAGAACTGCTTCTCTCAGCACCTACATGCATGAGGTTCAGAAGTAGGACATCACAGCTGCACTCAGGGATAGTGCTTGAGCAGAGATTAAAGCCAGGCATCAGGATTTGTGGTAGGAATTTGTCAGGGAGCAGCAGAGGCCATTGGACCAGGAGCTGAGGTGGGATAACGCAGCCAGCAGGTCAGGGGCCTCACCACACCAAGAAAGCAGGGCAGGTTCAGAGATGGTGGCCAGATTCAACCAAGAGCCAAGACCATCAGGTAAGCTTGTGGTGAAGAAGCAGGTCCAAGGCTAAGATGGGAAGTTGGTCCATGTATCAGGGTCAGGCCAATCCATGGTGACAAGGCAGGTCCAGCATCAAGCTATAAAAATCAGTCTGTAAGTTGAGATCACCAAGGTCCATAGCTGGGTATGGGTGTAGCTGAACTGGAGACCTGTACCCCTACAGCTCAAACCCAGACTGAGGACCTCAGGCAGAGTTTAAATGGAGTACCTGGGCCCATGGGCGGAGGCCCCAGGTGAAGCTGGTCAGGGCCATTAAGGTCTGTCAGTGCACTGAGAGCCATAGCCCAAGATGAGATCAAGCTCACTAGGCGAATCAGCCACTCTCCTTCAACAGCTGGCCCCAGCTGATGCGACAGAGGGTGTGGAGCTTCCCTTGCAGCTGCCTGACACACGAACAAGGGCAGCTCTTCCTTCTCCAGCTCCGCCAATTCCCCACCCCAGCCGCAGTGGGCCGTGAGCTGGATGAGTCACATCTCCACGCTTATCTCCCTTGTGGCCAGTCTGGAGGCTTCGTTCTCACCAACATCCCCTGAAACAAACTTAATGTTTACGTTGTATTTAAATGAGGGTTGGTAGTCTGGTGGCCTGGGAATCAAAGCCTGATCCCTTTATCTGGTCTTGGGAATCCTGTCCCATCAGCAGTCTCCCAAAGAGGGGGCACTACAGTGTTGGTGAGAGAGGGAGGCAGCTACAGCCAGGCTGGCAGGGCTGAGGGACCAGGTACAGGGTTTTCCAAGACTTGGGTGTTTACCTGTTCTATAGCATGTCCATCCAAGCTGTCTTCAGGGTGTGCCTGACAAAGCTTTGATAAGAGCATGTGAATACCACTGCTGCTGCTCAAATAGCAAAACTCAACAATGACAGCATACTGTACATTTTTCCCTGATTTCACAGTCCTACAGTTTACTTTTCTTTCACTGAAGCTTCTAGTAGCTGAATACAGTAACCTAAGCAGCAAGAGGGCCAGGCAGAATTCAAGCATCTTTTGTTTGGCAGGAGATGCTTAAATAACTTCTACTTTTGTCTGGCTATAGGATTTGGATCTGCATCTCTTGAGCAACAGCCCACCAGATAAATGCCACCCATGAACAGCATTCCATCTGTGATGCCTCTGTAATACAGCTCACTTGAGGATTTGTGCTCTGGAAAACAAGCCAACACCACTGGTTCTAGTACACATGTTGGATGTCAACAGTCTAAGCCTAACGCCTGAACTAAGCTGAAGTTGAGTCTCTCCCACAAAAAGCTCAAGCTCCAGTTTGTGCTTACGTCAAAGGACATTTGTTCTTGCCCCTTACACATTACTGAAGACGATTCTCTCCTCTAATTACAAAGTGGACATCCTAAGATATTCTACAAGCTGACAAAAATCTAATCTTTCTGAAACCCAGAATGCAGCACTGAGCTCATGTTAGCTGCTGGACTGGTATCAAACTTCAAGGGCTGCAGCTCACTAACGTCTTTTGCACTGGTATAATGTCATTGCACTGGGATGCAATGGCAAAACTGTGAAGCCATGAGATGACAGAAAGCATCTCCCCTGACAGATAAGTCTGCATCCACACGTGATCTCTCTTACTGTGGTAGCTTGATGCACCTGGACCCCCCCCAAGTGCTGTCAGAAAATGCAGGTGGTCCACCCAACCCTGTAGAGAATAGGCAGCTTGGAAGCACTCCCCACTTTCACTTCCTTCCCCCTGAACTCCACCCCTACCCTCCACCCCTGACATCTGCCTTCTGCCTCACTGACTCATCACAGCTTGGGTGGCTTTTCTTCTTGTCAGCAGGAAAGGCTTCCTGGCTTGCTACATCTCCTCTGCAAGCTGCTCCTGCTGGAGGATTCCTGTGACGTAGCTACAGTGATTTATGGCAGACAGGAAAGCTTAGGACTTAACGAAGCTCAACACAGCGCTGTCTGGAGTAGTACTGATGAGGGCAATGTTAATGTTACATCTTCTGAGCTGGAAAACACCTGGTGCTGCTGAAGATGCACTTAAGGGGCTCAGCCAGAGTAATCCTATAACAGCAGCACTTTCACTTGCATCCTTTCCCTTTTCTTATCTTTCTGATCACACAGGGAGAGGGAATTGCATGGGAAAGAGCCTTGATGTATAAATATGGCAAGGTACTGGTGCAGATCCTGGTATTTCCTCCCAGGGCATGTGTAGGGCAACAGCCTGGTGGGAAAACTGCCTCCCATTCTTTGACAGGGCCAGAGGTTATTGCATCCTCACATGCACTGCCTCTTGCCCTTGTGTAACCTGGAGCCTACCCTTCCCTAGTTCCTTGGAAGTGGATGCTGACAGCTTTGAACTATCTATAAATTGTGTATCTCTTAATCTGGACAGCTATTCAGCACCAAGAGGCTGGCATGGAGCATAGCCAGTTCTGTCTGCCCTAAGAGTCTATGGAGAGGATTACCCTGCTTTCACAAGAGCTGATTAGGCACTAGAAAGAACTGCACCTAAAAGCAGCGCAGGGAACTCTGACCTAATTAGAATTTAAGGAGAATAAAATGCATTTCCAGTCTAGGATGTAGCAATCTTTAGCAATGGGGTGAAAAAAAATCGTGACCTTCTGCACGACTGTAATTCCAAACCCTAGCGTCATAGTGTAAATCCAACAGCCCATAATTGTCGGCTACCACCCTAGAACCGATGGGAACTTTATGCTCCTTTACCTGTGGGAAAACCTCGTTACTCTCATGCACTTACAATCATCAGACTCTGTAAAAAGAGGGAAAGGTTGCTTTCTCACATATAGCGGTCTGGCAGATTGCTATGCCTTTCAATCTGTTTTGTGTTTTAAGGAGAGTGATAAGGAGGAAGGAAGGAGGCAAACACACACACAGGTTTTGGAGCTGACAGCACAGCATCTGTCTGCAGACAAGCAAGGAGCATTTCCAGTACAGAAGAGCTTGGCAAGCCGCAGTCAAAATTTATTCATTCCAGTGTGGCATGTAGTGAGGAGGAGGGGTCACAGGGGAGACTTCAGGCCCTTGAGC
The DNA here is from genome assembly GCA_027574665.1 of Rhynochetos jubatus. Taxonomy (NCBI): domain Eukaryota; kingdom Metazoa; phylum Chordata; class Aves; order Eurypygiformes; family Rhynochetidae; genus Rhynochetos; species Rhynochetos jubatus. Next base: position 7,314,556 of record CM050669.1, read on the forward strand.
AAAATTCCAGTTGATGCCACTCAGGCTCACATGAAAGGAAACGGTTTACTCTGGTGAGCTGTGCAGGAAGGTTGCTGCAAGGCTCTGGCATCCCTGTCTGCCACCCACTGCTCCGAGGTCTCACGGAGGTAGCTGGGAAGTTGTTCCCTGTCATGGATCATGCACCTCTAACCGGCACACGGAAGCTCTCCTGATGAGGCGATGTGCTACAGCGTCCCTCAGACAGTGCAGCTGTGCCCCGTGCTGCAGAGCCTGCACTGCCAGGGGAGTTTCTGCAGTGTCACCTCATCCTGTGTGGAGGCAAAGGCTCCTAGCAGGTAGGGGTGTGACAGAACAGTACAAATAATGGGACAGACCATAACGTTTACTGGAGGGAAGTGCTCTGGGATATTGTTTACACAGTGAAGGGAAGACACCCTCAGGATCTCAGATAAAAGGAATCTTTCAGGAGTAAGATTTCATTCTCACTTGCGGGTAGGAAGTGCAAGCTAACACTTGTCCAAGTGCTTCAGCTTCACTGAGTCCAGTGGCACCTGGAGAAGAAAGTATCTCTGAGACCCTGCACATCTGCCCTGATGGTGTTTGGTAAAGGGCCACTTATCCTAAACACTGTACTTTTACAAGCACAGGAGGTATTAACTGATGCTTTTAAATTTGTACCACAAGTGACAACTGCAGGACTCCTAGAGTCAATAGGGAAAGGGTTTTTTGCTTTTGGAACATGGGGAGGGGCCACTGTCATTTCTCAGCAGGCAGTTTCCTCCCGTACAAACTGAAATTTTGGGTCTAGGGGGGCTGAGGCTGGGGATCCTTATCCCTCAGATATCTAATCGAGCGTTAGTACAACTGAGAACCAGACCACCGAATTGCTGTTAGAAACAGCCCCTTAAAGCAAAACACAACACGCATTCAGACACAGTACAGCCACCAAGAGAATCCATGCACAGCATCCTGCCTTGAATCTGACTCCCAGGTGACTTGGCAGGCAGCAGCCCCTTTGGTTTTTCTGCTGATGGTGCTACCAACCATCTGCAGCGATGCCTCAAGAGGTCAGCATTGTAACATCAGCAGGAAGCTCTTTTCCAAGCCACTACGCATACCTTTCTGAAGAGAACATCCTAGGAAGCCCATAGTCAAGACTTTGGAAGGGCATTTTCCCTAGAGCAGCAAACAAAACCAGCCTCCCAGCTAAGCAGGTTGCATGTTATAGAAAGACATCCTCTGGGGCTGCTAGGCAGTGCCATTCTCCAGCTCACTAGTCAAACACAGTCCTGTCTCTTCTACAAAGCCATCCCCAGTAAAACAGCTGCCCAAGCAAGCCACATTAGGCAGTCAACATGACCAGCCAAAGCCAGGAGTCCAAACTTCTTAAATACTTAATGGGGAGAGGTGGTCACCTCCAGAGTACAGCTCAGGAAAGCCTTGGACCATAGCTTCGTGAGCCTTTTCAGCCAGCACAAGCTAGCACTGCAGTCAGCAGTCACTGTGTTCCTGTGGTTGCATTGAAATGGCTTTAACTAGCTCAAAATCCAGCTAGTTTGGGCAAAGACCAGTGCCCTCTGCAGCTGTGTGACCCCCAAGCCAGCACTAGGGAGGGATGACAAGGGTGCTGAGCAAAGTTAAAAATGGAGAGAAGGCCAGAGAGGTGGCAGGATTTCTGTTCTCTGTGGTAGTCTGAAGTCTGCTGGCTGGAAGAGGTCATGAAACTGCTAAGACTAAAGCAACTCTTCTAACAGGGATCTAACCCAGAAGGTGTGAGGGCTTTCTGCACTGCTGCACTTGGTTCTGTGAGGGTCAAACAGCTTTACCATCTGGTTGCTTTGCTTTCTCCCACCAAGCCAAAGGAAGAAGCACAGATCTGAATGGGGAAGGGACAATGCAGAATTGCTTCCTGCACTGTTTGCTAAGCAGCCTCTAGACTGTGGTTGAAATCCTCCACATTGTTCCCCATGGAGCAGTGCTGCTCTCTCACAGTACACCTTACTCAAATTTCATGGTCAGACAGGGGCCCAACACTATTTCCCGTTATATCACTGTAATCTTCTAGAAGCCTGTGTGGCTGAACAGGATTTGAATCCCAGCACCTTTAACCTTGTACTAAACCTATCCTCTTTTCCCTCTCTCTGTCTACCCTTCCCTGGTTTCATCCCTTTCTACAGGCTGGGCAAAAATCCTACTACCCGAGGGGGTGATTGATCTTTCTGACAAACCTGGTATTTACCTGGCACGAACTAGCAGAGCTTCTGTTAGTCATCAGCCTGCATGTCCTCCTGACAGACCCTCAGAGACAGGAAAGCACTCAAAATGCTTTTTGCAGATATGGAAGCTGAGACATAAACATGCAATAGTGGAGATCCATAAAGGTATTGATGTTTCTGACTTCTATGCATGCTTTGACATGAGTAAGGCATTAGCCCAAATACATGTGGCTAAGAGCACAAAAAAAAAGGCAGAGGATACTAACTCCAGCTCTTCTGAACTCTTTTGTCACCTGTCCTCTGAGGTTGCCTTGATGTCTTCTCCTCCTTGTGCATTAAGAGGAAGGCGGGAATGCTCTGGAGCTCAGTGTGTTCATCTTCTGCATTCAAACGGGTTTTATGCTTGGATTTTGCTGAACTAGAATCAAGACATCTCCGGGCCCCGTGCTCTAGCAATAAAATTATAGAACAAGCTTTTCCAACCAATTTTTGGGGATATTTTCCCTTCTTTTTAACTTGTTCCAGTTGTACATACTGTCCTGGCCACATTCCTAGAGTAAGCACTGACAACTGCTTCATAGCTGAGATCCTCAGACATGGGTGAGCCAAGATACACATACACACACACGCACAGGCACACACAGAGACAGCAGCAGGCACTAAATATAACTCAGCTAATTGAACAGCCACCGGAGAGGGCTCAAGGTGCAGCAGTCATTCCAAAGCCATTTCCTGGAGGGGGACTCACACTGCTGTGCACCAAGGGAGGAGGGTGCTCTCCAAAGGCTGGGGGAAAGGAGGATTTAAGCATGTTTCTCCTTAAGCATGCAGCTGATGGTAGGGAAACACTGCGTTTACAGCTCCCGAGTCACACGTAGTGGGGAGCTCACCCCTGTTGAACAGGGTGGGGTGCATGGGATGGGTTATACCACATCAGCTGGCGGTTTGACAGCTCTGGGAAGGGTTCTTCTGCTTAATTAGATGGCTAAGGCAAGAGCAATCCCAGAAGTGCCATTTTTGGCAGGGACCAGAAATCCAGGGGAAGCTGCACAGCTGGTGTAGAGGAGCTCGCAGACAATATTCTGCATCTAGAGGTTTTTGGCTGGGGCTGCTTCCTCATGGCTGGGCTGCACGCACTCCTCAGCCCAGCCTCCATCACTGCAGCTGTGATACGATCCCTGGAATGAAGGAATAGCTTCTCAGGCAGGAATAGCTCCTTGGCAGAAAGGCCTTCTGTTTTCAGCGGGAATTTGAGCAGCATCAGAAAATGAGGGTTTGACTTTCTCTTCTTTGACACAAATGCACCTTTTCTCTGATGCTCACACTGGTTTATCCACTTTCTCCCCACCACCACCATTGCTGTACAGCTGCTTGACTGTTCCGAAATACTAACAGTCCTAGGAGAGCTGCATGTGCAGTACCTCTTTTTCCAGTTATTTTTTACTAGGAAACAGCCTTCCCACCTGCTTCATGAAATAATTAAATGGGCTTGACACAGCTTCTTCTCCAGCTGCACATTGTTAACTTGCATCCCAAAAGCAAGTGCCGTGCCTAATGTACTTTGACAGGGGCATCGTGGTATAAAAGTGGGTCAATCCAGTGCTGACACCCTGAAGCTTCCTCCATTTTAAAGCACTTGTGTTTTAAGCTTCTACTGAGTTACAGACTTCAAACTGTGGGTCTGGCATGGAGCCACCAAGCATGAAGCACCTTCCTCTTCTACAAGGTTTACAGATGCCATGGCTGATGTTTGGGATGAAGAAAGGGCAGATTCTAACTCCTTGGGCTCTATCAGTGAGATACAGTCAGCTCAGAATAGCCATCTGGGCATTTCCTCCTTTCAGCTCAGTGTAGCATTAATATGTCCTGTGTTATCCACAAACACACAACCGAGTCTGCTCCCAGCATCAACTGAACAGCTCTTTCAGCTTGATCCATTCACTGCCTTGCCAGTGTCCTAATGCCACAAATTTGAATGCCAAGCTTCAGAGCATATTCCAAATCTGCAGCAACAAGGCTACCTATGCAAGCTGTTAACAGCCTGAGTCCTGATTTCAGAGCTCCTCAGGGCCCTATCTGTCCTCACTACAAAATCCTGTGCTGTCCAAAAAGAACGAGGCATCTGGAAGGCGGGCCCTTTGTGAGCTTTCCTCTTCCTTTGATGAAGGGTTCTCTAACCTAACCCTTGTACATCTTTGTTGTACATCTCTGATCTGAAATGAAAGGCACCCATGCAACAGTACATACCCTTTCACTAAGTGGTACCTCCTCTGCAAGCCCATGGAAATCCCATTTCCTAGCATATGTGATGCATCAGGACTGGTCATGGTGAGTACAGACTCATAGTTCATCCAATTCAATACTGTTGCAAGAGGCAACAACAATAACTCTCAGCCCTTTGCTGCTCTCTTGGCTACGCAGTGTGCAGGGACTGGAACATGAAAGACACTCCCTTCGTGGACCCCACCTTTGTGCAGTGTCAAGTAAGCCAAACACAGGAGACCATTAATCAGTACCTTGAGAAAGAGGTTGCCACCAGCTCACAAAAAGACAAGAGGAAGCAGCATCTTACCATGTGATAGTTAATCATTTCCTGCAGACTGTCTCCAAATTTGTCGAGGCACTCCTGCAAAAAAAGGTAAAGAGAACTGGCAGTGAATAGAAGGAGCTGCCCTTCATTCCCAGGGGTTCACCACCTGAGAGAGAGCCTCAGTAAGCCACTGAAGAGCCAGTCTGCCATTTGGCAAGAGGGTGTTGCAAAAAAGTCTGACAATGAGGCCATAGGCTTTCTGTCCTTTCCAGTTTAGTGCTGAAATCAACATGCCAGTTGTCACTTGTGCAGGCTGGTTACCCGCGTTTCCTAAATAACTGATGCTTACTGACCTAGATTCCAACCACCTTGCCAGCACTGTGGTTTCTTAAAGTCCAGGTCTCCCTGCAAACACTGAACCTCACTCTGACCTTTTGCTTTACATTATCAGATGGTCTCTACATTCCTCCAAAAATAAAACCTCATACTAAATGGCTACTTAAACACTTAAGGGGCTTGGACATACAGTCCATTCACAGCATCCGGAAGCTTAACACTCCCCAACCCTCACTGTGTCCCACGCTCTGTCCCACAGGACAACTTACCGAAATCATTTCATCCTTCTTGCACTGCTGCGACAAGTCCCGGACTCCGCTGACAAAGTGCTTGTTCGTGGTGATATAGGCTTTGCCTGCTTCAATCATCCCACTGCATAGCTTGACCAGCTGCACAAGGAGAGAGGTGTGAGCAGATAGGCAGCTGATCACATCAAACTGAATTGCAACCAGGCTGGTTTTAATCTGCACCAACACCACAGCCCAAGACCTTCAGAACAGGATGCCATTCACGTTAACCACTGTGGCTACATTGCAGAAACAGGGATGCAAATCACCCTTCTCAGGGTATGTCATGCTGTGTCATTTCGCTTGTCACTTAAGAATAACAGTTCCAGGCTATCCCCTCCAGACAGATGAATCAGGGCAGTCCATTTTTTCCAGAGGGTTTCTACTCTTCATTCTATCCTGAGGCATTAGGACTGCAATAAAAGGAACCTGATCACACACACTGACTGAGGAGAGATAAGACTCCTTAGTGCTGGGTGGAAGTGATAAACTGCCTAGAATCTCGCTGCTGGGACTATGCTGCTCTTTGGGATTATCTGAGCCCAGCAGACTGTTCTGTATACACGTGGAGACTTGTCTTGCTCTTACCTTGTAATGAAGGGGAGCCAACATTCAGCAGCCTGATGGTTTTGTATCATGTCTTCCTTAAAACAACTGACCAGGACTGCTTAAGCCATGTCTGCTGTGTGCAGCCAGGGAAAAATCTATGTTCCCTCACATGCAGGTTTAACCATCAAGATTGTAGATAAAATGAATCAATTCCCACAATTCTGCATCTCAGGGAAACTTTGCTGGAGCACTGTGAGGGATTACAGCATCAATCTCCGGGCTGTCTGTGACTTAGTACAGTCTTTCTGATGGACGTGGAAGGAGCTTTGTTCAGAGAAACATTAACAACTTGAAGCAAGATATGCATACTCCAATTCTCATCACCAGCCTTGTTACAGTGAAGTAACCAACTTGCAGCAAAATGGGATGGCTTCCTCACTGAGGAATTAGTTTGCTGCAGCACAGGTATACACCTCCAGACAGCCTTTATTAACCTTTGATAATTTAACAGCTGCAGGGAACATTCCCAGACTTCCTAGCCACAGCAAACCCCTCTAGCATGCCTGGAATGGGCTGTAAAGATCGGAGCATTAGCTTAGCCAGAATTCCTGGCCATTAGCCTATCTTCTTTCAGCCAAAGCTCCTTGTAAAAGGTTACATTAAACAACATAAGATCAATGCATAAACCAAAGGCCCAAGAGGTTTGCAACAGTAGCAGCTGGCCACTGAGCACAACTTTTTAATTGTTGTTTGGGTTTTTTTGGTTTTTTTAAAAATCATCACTGTTCTGGGCTTTTTTTAACTATGTGAAAAACTTTAGCTGTTGATAATGAACAATACTTGGACCTGAAGTTTCCCATTCTCAAAATCCAGGAACTTATTATCTTCTTTTAGCTTTATAGTAATCTTACTAATGAAGAATAACTTTAGAAATCTACCCCTGTCAACCAGACTCACCTGCAGACAGAGAATGAGTAGCACTCAAGTCTGGCTTGACGCCAGAGCCCCACTGAAGCATGGTGTGCTGGTTTTGGGCTTGGTGTTTATTCTGTTCACGCAGCCACAAGGCTTTGGGGTCTAATCTATATGCATGCATTGCAGAACAAGCTTGGTTGCCTCTGTCTGCAGTTCTGTACAAACATATCTGAGTATATCTGACTGTATAAATACATACATAGTCACACACGGTGTGTCTGTGTATATGTAGTATATACAGTCTTCACTCTTTCACACTCACATCCTCTCCTGTCCACGCAATTTGACAGAACAGCACTGGATGCTAGCAGACTTGTATTATCCCATCCAAGCCCAGAGAAGAAAAGCAAACAGATGCAGTTCCTGTCACATCTGGAGCCCAGACATATACTAGGGGTTTGGACAGATCCTCGGGAAAGGAAATCCAGCCTATTCTGCAACGTGGCGGTTTCTAGCATACCTCTGCGCAAACACTTGGGGCCAAGGCTGTGTTCCTAGTAGCTGAAGGCCATTCAGCACAAGCACACTCCCAAGGGGAGCAATGATGGCTTTGCAGATGGAGTACAATACAGAATGAAGGAATTCTGTTTGAAACAGCAATCAAGCCCAGATATCTGGTGTTCCCTGAGATGAATCACATACAGTGTCTTTACCCCCATTTTAAACAGCTGTTAAAAGGCTAATCATTTATAAACGAAGTGCTATGGGGCACAGTAAAACACAGAGAAATAGAGTCAGTCCTTGACAGCTTGCTGTTCTTTAAGAACTAGTCATGCCAGCTATTTGGATACCATGAACAACATTTAAACTGAGCCCTGGAAAAGCTGCCCTGGGCATCCACCCAGCTGGTACACAGGAGAGGAGTTGGGCCATCCAAGGCTGATTTATTAGGAATGGGAGTGACAGAATCATGTCCAAAGTCACGCTCAGAGAAACTACTTTTGAACTTCAGTGGCTCTTCATATGCAAACTCCAGTCTCGCTTGCCCTGGACCAAGGCCTGATAAGCCTGCTGTTGACAGTGACTGAGCCAGCACTTTGCATGGCTGGTCATCTCTGCAGCGGACAGGGGAAACGATGCATGCAAACAGAATGAAATGCTTGCACTTTGCACTACCTGAGCATCACCCCATAACTGCTCTCAGGGGAAGACCAAAATTGCACAAGATTGTTGTTTCAATGCAATCCTGACCCAAAGGAGCTCAAATCAATTTGCAACAAAGCACTAAACGATAAAAAGCTGAGAGCCCTGAACAGCTCTTGTCCATCCAGCTCACCCTCCTCACTCCAGGATTGTGTCTGACACACAACTCGTCTAACTACAGGGGCCACTGACAGCAGTGGTGTTAGAGTCAGAGCAAGTTCTGCCCCACGCTTTGTCTTTAGAGCCTTAGCCTCTTCCACAGATAACCTAAATCCCTTTGCAGCTTTCATCAGTGAGACTAATTAGTTTGTGCAGCTATACATTTCAAGCAGCTTGAGCAGTAAATAGGTTTTATAGGACACAGCTTTGCCTAGGGCTTGTGACTTCAACAAAGCCCATTTCTCCATCAGATGCAGGAGTTTTATCCCATGATAGCTTTGGGAAATCTTGCAGATAAAAAGCCAACAGCTCTTCTCACTCCTCTTTTTCATTTCTCTCTGTTCTCATTTAGACACCACTTGGCTGATGTCTCAGACACCAGGAGGAGTGGGGGTGGAAAAGCTGCCTTCCCTCATAAAGTCTCTGACTTAGATCCAAACTACCAACTGGATGTAAAGAATCACCAACATAAATGCAGAATGGCCAAACTGGACCCTGAGAGGATACTTCCAGTGTCAGAATACAGCTGTGCCACAAAGCCTGATTGAACATCAGGCAGCAACCACCATCAGCAGGCTGAATCTGGCCCCTTGTTTACCTGCAAACGTCTCCTTACACCCCCAAGCTGACACAGTGATGCCTGTGCTGTGTGGACACGTAATGGCTCCTACCCCACACAGCTTAATATCACCAGTGAGATGGCGGAGAGGGGAAAGAGACAGCACTGAAGTAACTTGCCACAGCAGGAGAAGCAGCGTCAGTCCCCTGAGATCCAAAACCAGAAGAAAGTCACCATCCAGCATTAGGAGCCCAAGTCTGGACCTCTTGTCCTAACTCCTTTGGCAGTCACAAAGGAGCCTTGACAGGTAACTGTCAGTAGAGGGAGACATGGTCCTGTTGACAAGCCCAGTGTATTACACTTCAGTTTCCTGACACCCTGAGATGGGCTCACTTTCTAGAGGAGACTGGTGAGGCCATACTCCTAAGCGGGAACTCATCAGTCCCCTCCCCAAATCAATGCACTAAGCTGCCCCATCTTACCTTGTCAAGCTTTGCCTCTATCTCCACCACATCTGTTTCCACTTCATCAATGGTTGCCCTGCAATGACAACAGCAAAAAAAAGTAATTACCTGATTGCCTATGATGATTGGGAAAGTCTCAAATGAGCAAAGATCAGAGGGACTAAGGTACATGTGCTGGTGGTGGACGGGAGGAGGGATTCACACTTCCCACTTTGGAGTTTGCTGCTGCTACGTAAGCATGGGACTTACTCAGGAGAAGGCTCACACCTCACCAGGAATTAATTCCACAGGGCTGGGAAAAGATATGGACATTATGCTAACTTCTGTCAGTGTCATGGAGAAACTCAGGTGTGCTGTGGTAGTCATACACAGCATACTTATTTAGGGGCCTTGTTCTCATTCAGCAGGCAATGTTGTTAATTGGTAGTAATGCTAATTAACACACCTTAGCCCTCCATTCACATCAGGCACAAACTGCTTGCTTCAGTACCACCAAACCCCATTTTCTAGGCTATAACTATGCCTGAAGCACAGCAACATGGCAAATTATGTCCTTTGAATCTTAGGAACTAGCACTCAAGCAGAAACACATCTTGGTCCTTTTGTTGTTGAATACCATCTCTTTCACACACACAGGGCTTTACTTGGATAGGGATAAATCTGCTCCATGATTATTGGATCTGTTTTCTTTCCACGTCACCGGACAGATGTGACACTAAGAAGCTATTAGAATCCAGCTGCAAAGGTCACCAGGCCTCCCTCACTAAGTGAAATATTAACATGACATCAGCCAATTGCAAGAGGCATCTCCAGACTGAGGCATGTGGTATGCACCAACTGTTTTGAAGCCAGAGTCTGACAGTAAGCACTGTAAACCTGAGAACATTCCTTTGCAGAGCTGCTCACTGCTATATGATGTCTGTACTTAGACAGTTATTTCTTTAACCACACACCTGGAAATGTGGTAAGCCTCACACCACCCTTATGCACCACGGATATGCAATCCAAATTTCACTGCAAGGACCTTCTTAAGTTTGTGGGCTTGTAATTTAAAAGGTTGGTTCCTGAAATATTACACTCAGGTTTTAAAAAACCTCCAGCATTGAACATGTGCCAGCTGAAAGAACAGTAGGAAAGCGATGGAACTTAGAGCCACATGAACCAATACTGCTATCTCAGCAAAAGGACAGGACATCTACAATCAAAGGGAAGAGCAAAAGTCCTGAAGGAACCATTAGAGTACGTAGTAACTCTGTGCCCCTGAGGCTCCTGGTGTCTTCAGTGAATTAATGAATGACGGAGATAGTGACTGTCTTCACTAAGGGACATGCTTCTAACAGAAGGAAGGATAAATTTAAGCAGAAAGCTGAAAAGGTCGCAAAGCCAAGCTGAAGAAGGGTTCAGGCAAACAGCATGGTACTTGCATGTACCTTACAAAGATTACACATAACCAAAGTAGCACAGCACACTCAGAAACATCTCTTCTAATCATTCTTCAATGGGAAATGTGCATAACACCTTACACTGGTGTGCTGCTCCCAGCCAGAGAGGGCACCAGGGGGATGCTGGCCATTTACAGGCCACTTGTGACTCCACTGCTGCCCTTTTCTCATTTCTTTTAACAAGCGAGTCTGAAGGAGAAAAAGGGGTAGATCTGCTGTTCCTAAATGAGCTGTGATGTACTTGAGCTCTGTGAGCAGTGAGAAGCACCAAAACCCTGCCAACGCTCTGTGAGGAAAGGATGTGTCTCTGCTCCCTTCAACCAAGAGCTCTTGATGTCATCTCAGAAAACAATACTCCCTACATCTTAACATAAGCTGAACATCAAATCCAGAGGAAACACACTAGGTCATTAATCACCAATACATATTATAGAAGACAGCCTGGAATCTGCTTTCATTCAAAAATACCGGATGCAAGAAAATACAACTACTGCCTACAATTGGCTTCTCTACTTCCCGCCATGCAAGGAGAAATACGTACTTACACAAAGCTTAGTACCTGCTGAGCACTTTAAATGAAGCATATTTGTTACACCTTCCCTCACCCCACACATCACTTCTCTCTCCCTAAGACCTTGATAACTAGACAGCCTTTTCCCTTTCATGACACCCAATGTCAGAACTTCAGACACAGATTTCACAGGCACCCTCCACCTAGAGCCACCCTGAGCAAGCAAAGCAGGAGGGCAGCTGAGCACCCTGCTTCTGCATGGAGCAAGCCCTGGGCTCTCTGAAGGTGCAGTAATATAGCATGGCTGCTCAGGGGTGTACTTGATCCCTGGCCTTCTCCTGTATCTCTAAGGAAGCTGGCAAGAAACCAGGACAGAACAGGCAAGACAGCAAGAAACTATTCATGTTCAAAATGGCATTTTTCATCAGCAGTTCCTCAAAACTGCAGACAGGCAGAGACTAAATCTGCACCATGGTGGGAGCAAGTCTTCGTATGTAGGTCATGTTTGTGTAGGAATTCATTGAAACAACTCCCTGGCAAGGAACACTGTCGTGCAGCCCCAAGGCCTGAGCTTGCTGCAGTTGCAGGGCTCTCAGTTTCCCCTATGCAAAGGGATGCAATTGGTGACTGCAGGTTTACAAGCAAGTATAATTTCCGGTGATAACAGCAGAAACACCAAGTACAGTGCATCTATTTCTTCTGCTCTTTTGTTTTTTAAGAACAAGCTCTATCTTGGGATGACGCTGTAATGCCAGCCTTTGCTTTCTACAAATACATCTCTGTTCCGGCACAAGTACTCAGAAAAAAAGGAAACACACTTAGAACATTATGGAAAATTACTAACACAGATCCATCTTCAGCCAACAGCATTACCACTACTGTCTTTCTAAGCTCCAGCCTGATTCAGGGATTCCTACAACGTGAAGCTGCTTTGCTACTGATAGATGGTGGCTTAGCTCCGACTCACCAAGCACCTACTAGAGAAAGATCCGTTGCCCTTCCTGTTTTCCCGCCTGCTCACTCAAGCCACACAACCAAAAGGGACTTTTCAAACTCCAACAGATTGGTGCTATTAGAGAATGAAAGCCTCTGCTTCAGCGCAACAGAAATGTCATCCTCTATTCCCTTGCTGTGTTGCAGTGCTCACCTGACCTGGCATCCCTCTCTTCTTCCCGATCCTTCTGTGCACAACTGGTACTCATGCCAAGGGCAGCAAGGGGCTTGCCCAAAGGAAAATTAAAGAAGCAGATCTTAGTGTGAAGCCCCTTCGACAGTTAAAAAAAAAAGGTTATTTTAGTAGATGTATTTAACAGTGGTCTTTACACTGGCTAGCAAATTACATTTGATTGGTTATTAGTGTTTAGGAATTTCTCTACTTCCTAGTCCTGCTGCAGTGTTCCTTTGAACAACATCTCAGCCCACGGGAAGGTTTCATTCAATTGCTATTGACCATTAATTCCAGAGAAAGACACATAGCCAAATATCTGCTTCCTAATTAGAGAAAACTCAGATGTCAGTATGGCCATATTCAGCCCAAGCAACACCCACAAGAGTATTTTCAAAGCTTTGCAATATTCTCAGTGTTCCTCATAAGCTTCAAAAGCACGTGCAAGTGTTGGAGAAAGATGTAAAGACTCGGATGCCACAGAGGGGAATGGGTGGCTTCTAAAAAACTGGGTGTTCCATGTCATGAAACAGATTCACTGGGCAGCCAGTTACTGCGGTGTCAGCACAGCTAAATGATTTTGCTTTTCTGTAGAAGCAGCAGAAAGTGCCATCATGAAGATTTCAGTCCTCTGCCATAGCAACAACAGCCCAGGAATTTTCTCCAGCAGACTAAAAAAGAAAGTGCTGGGTAGTCCTTTCTTTGCTTTTTTCCGACACATCTTCCAACCTCTTCCTTGAGCAGCTCTCCGGGAGCAGCCTCTAGAATCCAAGCAGAAATCTAAACTCCTTCACCCTCTCATCAGCCGGACTGAAAATGAAATCCTGGTGACTCATTATGGAAGTACAGACTCCCTTGTGCCCAGGGCTCTGGCCACAATCGATCTGCTACCAGCTCTTTGAAAACACAGCCAAAAAAAGAAGCTTCTTTCTCTCTAATAAGGCGGTGCACAAGCTTTACTGCAACACATACGGCTGCCTTACACGAATGGCAGCCTGGCTGTGCCGGGGGCAAAGCTTTTGAAAGAAACAGAATAATTAAAGAGCTTCTTTCAGGCAAATTTTTTCTCTTGCAGCTATTTTTGTTCTCTGGGTTTGGAAGTCGTGTGCCTTCATGCATCACACTCTTACTGCCAGATTCAATTTTTCCACTTGGTTTCTTCGCGCTTCTTATAGCTGGACAAAATAACCAGCTAAAAAAAAAAAAAAATACTTGGGATTTTTGGGGTTACTTTTCTTTCCAGGAAAGCAACAGCAGCTATTGTTTAATCTGCAGACATCAGCTAGAGGCTAGTGTAGCAAGGCAGTCTAGCAGCATATTTCCTGCCAGAAGGTGGAGAGAGCATCTATAATTTACTTTCCATTTTTATCATACCCTAAGAAAAGGAGTAGATATATTTGGACTCTGCATGAAGGAAGAAGACATTTTGGGTCTGGCAAGCACTAAGGTATGAATACAACTAAATATGGCTAGGACAGCATGAAATTTGAGCTTTATGTTTGGTGTACGGACTTGATATAAAAGTTTCCAAGTGTTTGATTTCAAGGACAGTGATCTCAGGAACCTATTCAGTTCCAAGACTGTAATGGAGTTCCAGCTTTATTACAGGAAGCAAGGGTGAACATTTATCCATCCTTTCCAGTTATGTGGTGCTTTTATATCTGAATGAAGTCCTTGGGGAGATGAATTATGAGATTGAGATGTGGTTAGGGGTAGTGCAGCCATGCCTTCATCGTGGATAAGCTCTAAGTGGAAGACAAAAGGACCTCAGTCCTCAATTAAGTGCCTAACTCCTACCCTGTGGTGTCTTTTCCCATACACCTGGTCTTGTTGGCAGCTCTGCTGCTCTGGCCCTTTGCTTCTTAGAAAGCAATGAAGTTCTCTAAGGGCTGGGAGAAGGTTGGAGCAGAGCAGCAGTGTGCAAAACCACAAGCAGTCCAAGTTCCCCCCTCTTCCCTGCCTTGTCCTCCTCCCTGACCAAATGATGTTACTGCCGTCCCTGCCCTGCCAGAGGAGAAACCAGGGAGCAAAACCTAGAAGCAACAGATGCTGACTCCCTTGCTCACAAACGCACCACTGTCCCTTCCCAGAATGATGTGCATGAATGCCATCGAACTTCATTATCATCTGTGCTATTCCAGTGCATTGCAAACGAGCTGGTAATGAGCTAAAGCAGCGTTAACTGAGATCCTTCTTGACAGGCCCTGCTTCATACAGCCTGGACAGGCCCAGCACATCTGCTCCAGAGAGGTAGAAAGCTTAGGGAAAGAGATTCTTTAACACCTGATTTCCCGTCCTTCAAGGGTACAACATGCCTAAGTCCATCCCTGGGCTTTTGGGGTTCAAAACATCCTTATCCTGCTCACTTATGCAGTTTCAGAGTCCAGATCAGGTTACCCTAGAGAAATAATAGGTTTCAGTGCACTGCTTACTGCAGAATTACTGGGCTAAATTGTCTGCCAATTTCATTCCCAAATTTAAATCCTCCCACTGTTCCACCAGTGTGTCATAGATAAAAGGCAAAACCCCTACAGTTACAGAAGCAAGCTGAGAACCTGGAAGAACTCCACAGGGATGAGTAATGCCACCTCAGCACTGCTGAGCCCTGCTGCTCCATGCTGAAGGAATGCAGAAATGAGATGAACAGGCACAGCAAGCGGCACATACGATCCCCACTGAACCTAGACGCCTGACAGGTCCACAGCACATGTGACTTCTGACATGAACAGAAAACCCCAGGCACAGGCAGCAGCTGCAGTGTGTACAGAGGGATGCTCAGCACCAAGATAGAGGCATCTGGCTAGGAAACCAAGTCGTTCTGAGAAGAGGTAATTGAATTCCTTCACCCAAAAAAGCAATGTCCCTATTGCTGGGCAACTAAAAGCTGTGTAGTCATGTCCTGGCTGGGTGCCCTTCATGTTTCCTGATGCTGTGCTCTTCCTGCTAATGCTTTTCCAGGCCTTGGGCTATTTCCGTCATGAGGGGAAAGAAAACAACCCACGACTTCATTTGGTAGTCGTTCAGTGCAAAGCAGAGCTGGTCCAACTAAAGGGATGAGGCTTGAGCTTCCTTGCTCAGACAAATCAGCAATTCCCCACAGTCCAGAGGGTTTTGCATTGTGAATTTTTCTCAGTCCTTTAAAGAAGCCATTCGGAAGCATGATTTGTACGTGACAAAAATCTTCCCAGAAGCCTTTTTATATCCCATGGGGACAGGAATAATAAGCTATGCTGCTGTCAGAGAACAGGGTCTCTGGCCAGAACACGTCTGCCTTTCCCCTCTTGTGACTTTGTTCTACTAGCGTTCATTAGACTGTCCTAGCCAAGCACCAAGAGGATAATCGCCCACGTCCAAAAATTGATCAAAGCAAGAAAGTCCCATTGGCAAACTGATGAAGAAATCAAATGCTCGGCATCACTACAAGCTGGGGCCGAGTGTAACTGTGTGGGTGCCTAGAACTACATTTTATAAGCTGTGCTTGGAATGCAGTTAGAAGGACAGAGCTGGTAGAGAAGGATGGACAAAACCAGAGTGGAAATGGCCTCCTGACTGAGGGGCACTGGCTGGGAGAGGTCAACAACACAGCCCCTCTTTTAGTTAGATTATAAATAGACACCATCTGCTTCTGACTCTGCTGAGTAATAGTCTTACAGAAGGGATGGTTTATGATGACTGGAGCAATAAGCAGACCTAACAAAGCTGTTATTAGCTGCCACTGTAAGTCATCTCTTAACCTTGACTTCCCCATTGCTAAATTGATAAACATTTGCTCCACAGTGATACTGTGAGTATTCAGTGATGAATCCATGTTTGGCAAGCTCCAGGGGATCCTCAGGTGACAAGCTGACTACAGCAGAGAACCCTCACGTATTCGACTAGTAAACCTTAGCATTAAACAATATCACGTTACTAACCAGCTTAGGCATGAAGTGATCAACAGAGATTCAGAGAGGCACATCTGCATTTTTCACATTTCTTTTTCTTCATGGCGGAATAGTGGTCACAGGGTTTTTTTAATTTTTTGTTAACTGTGTGCCTTTGACACAAACACATATGCTTTTTACATGAAGGCCAGTACGGCAGAAATCCAACACCAAACTAGGTATTAAAAAGTAATAAAATGACCTAAAATGCTTGGTTACCTCTGGCAACTATATGAAAAAGAGAACCAAAAGAACATAAAATGTAATTCCAAATTATTAGCAACTACTTTTCCTTGCAGCTGTGAAAGCAACTCACAAAGCTGACTTAATTAAACATGCCCTTCTTTCTCCTTGAGAAGGGCATTTGGTTTTCCTCACTTTTCTGGCAGGGAAACTGAGGCACAAGCACACAATGACTAAGATTTTTCTTCCAGTATTGAAGTTCTGGAAAACACAGGGCTATTGTCTGCATACTGTCACCAGCTTACAGGTTGTTAAACTGGTCAAGTAAAGGGCTCGTTTGTCCCTAAGGCACACTTAGATACAAAGGTTATCTATCTCGTTCACCATCTACAAAAGAGCTGCCTCTTTACAGCCAAGCATGTAAACAGCATCTCAGAGGTTCTTGCTCTCAAAAGTGCCCACCAAACGTAGGTACATGTCTTTGGGGCCACACATCTCCGCACTGTACAAGCTCATCCTGCTCCAAGTGGTATCAGCAGGACATGCGGGATCCAAGCCAACTGCCACTACAATCAGTGTGAAGATACCGCTTTAGCTCAGTAGGAGTAGGAATGTTTCCGGAGATCCTGCCTCCCTCCCTCTACCTCCATTGGTGCCAATTCTAACTGGCTGATTTGTGACTCTTACACATGTGATCCAACTGCTACATCGTGTTAGCACTCCCTTACAAGCCGTCTGTATTGCGGTGCATAAAACTCTCCCCCAGTTGGAGAGGAGAAGCTGCAGCCCTTGATCTCAGAGAAGAGTCCCACCTGCAGCCCAGCTGTTCCCAGCTGCTGGTTCCCATGCACACAGGCTTGCTCCGTTTCAAACCTCTCCTGCCTTGCATGAGTTGTACATGAAACAGGAGCATCCCATCCGAAATAGTGCTTTCACACCTTGTGTGATACCTGATCAACATGTTGAGTGGGCTGCGTGATTCCTAGAAACCCACCTTGCACCAGGAGTAACTGCATGCACATGTGCACAAAACACGCTTTGCTAGCAGCAACAAAAATCACGGTCAAATCCAGGAAAACAGCTAATCCATGCCTTGCAGTGAACTCCTCCACAGAAACATCTTCTGTGCTCAGGAAAATGACTGCCTCATGAGTATAATGTGTTCGGAAGTGAGCCTCTGGCATATTCAGATCAAAGACAATGTTATTTAGCCACCCGGAGCATTCAGATCTCTGCTTAATATAGTTCCAAATCAGGCTGCTATGGGCCCTACACTACACGTCACTAGAGTGATGTTCAGGGTCTCCCTTAGTTTAATGCTGTGGTAGAGAATGAAACATGGGCTTTCCAGACCTCAGGACAGGAAACAGGAACTCCTGAATCCTCTTCCTGACAGACACAGCATCCAGGGGAGGCTGCTTACCACAGCCTCAGTGCCCCATTATCGCTATTAAGACTGAGAAAAATGAATCCTTCCCTCTCTCACAGGAGTATTTGGAGGATTTAATAAATAGTAGAGGCAAAATGTTCAGAGTCAGGAGATGTAGCTGTGCAAAGTGGAGTTATTATTATTTATTAAATCTGTGTTCTATTTGAAATGGAGTGAAACCAGCATTTGCCTTGGTGAGATTAGCTCTGCCCTTAACTAGACAAGGATGTTTGGCACAGACACAAGTCGTTTCTCATTCAACTCCTTCTTCCAGAACTATCAGCAGCCTGACAAGGTCACTAACGGCTGCCAAACTACCTTCCAAAGGAGCACAGACTTTCTCTAGAAATTACAATCAGGTGAGTGTGTTCCTTCAAGGAAAGGAGGCCTTCAGGGGAAGATGGGATTTTAAGTTCCACCTCCATATCCTCACTGTCTGCAAGATACAGTATTTCTGGAGGTTTAAACTGGGATGAGGTACAAGCCAAGCACTGATCAGTAGTGGTCACTCTTTGGATTTTTTCTGAAAAAGTGCTGCTTTCATTGCATTCATACAGAAAGTGCATTCGTCTTACTTCCTTTTGTTGGCTGTTAATGTAAGATACAAAAGAGTAAAATAAGGAACCTGACATAGACAGCAGAGCCAGCAGGTCTAAAACAAAGTCTTTATTAACTTCCCTAAATACCTACCTGAAAGCTTGTGTCCTCTAGTGTCCCCTGTTCTTCCTCCTTTCTTCAAAAGAATAAGTATACTTTGCATCTCTGTCAACGTGAGCAGAGAGCACCATGACAACAGCTCCATGGTGACAATATCCATGACAACCAGATCCTGCAATTGCTACGCTTCCCGTTCAAAATGAGAGCTTGATTTGCACAGCTTTTTGCATTTGCTCATGGAAATAGCATGGGACCTGTTACGAGATAGTTCAGAGTAGCCAAAGGTTTCTGAGGGTAAGGAATGAGTATACATGGTAGTGTTGGAGACATAAGTTCTAAGGAGTAATGAAACTGGGCAGTGTCATTAAATACCAGCTCAGCATCCCACCCCAGCTGGAGTGTGCGCTGGAAAGTGAAGAGTCTAGGTGAGATGCTTTCCTAAGGCTACAGCCACATCAAGTTTGTAGTTCTCATACACAGAAGAGCAGCCATGCCAGCAAACAGCTATTTCAGACACACACATCATGGAATTACAGCATCATAGAATCGTTTAGGTTGGAAAAGACATTTAAGATCATCAAGTCCAACCGTTAACCTAACACTGCCAAGTCCACCACTAAACTGTGTCCCTAAGCACTTGGTCCACATGTCTCTTAAATACCCCCAGGGATGGTGACTCAACCCTGGGTAGCCCGTTCCAATGCCTGACAACCCTTTCCATGAAGAAATTTTCCCTAATATCCAACCTAAACCTCCTCTGGTGCAAACTGAGGCTGTTTCCTCTTGTTCTATCGCTTGTCACTTGGGAGAAGAGATCAACTCATCTCTCTGCAACCTCCTTTCAGGCAGTTTTAGAGAGCAGTAAGGTCTCCCCTGAGCAGTGGGATGCCTAGAGCTACAGAGTGTTATTTTGGGATTAAGTTGCACCTGCATCCTTAGTTGCTCCCTGACTGATGGTCGGGGTAGCAAGTCCTGCTGCCATCTGCTTTTTCTGCTGCCTTTGCTCTCCTCTATTACCCCTCCTAACCAGCCTTTCACCCCAACTACCCACATGTGGGCCAGGCACAGCTGTGTGTTTAAAAATCACCAGCCACCACTTCTTCCAAGCTCTGTTGCATAACAATTCCTAATCAAACCAGACTTCCCCATCACATTTCCGCAAATCCTGTGCATGGCAATCCTTAGTCCTTGCTCTTCCACACCTCCGTTCATCCTCTTTACAACACCTGGCTCTCCACATGGAGGGGTGGGCACACAAAAAAAGGAACAGCCTGGAAAACTGAAAACTCTGCATACAACTGAGAGGAGTCCAATCCAATGTATTACTATTCAATTGATGCCTGGGTTTAAGTTAGCTGAAAGGAGCTGGCTTCATAGTCTTGAGTGTGATGTGCACAAATCAGTCACAGCACATGAACAGCAGTGTCCTCAGTTGTCTCTCACTGGTCTCCCTTTCCTTCCAGAGAGGAACCAGTTCAGCTGATGTTGACTCCCTTGGGCATTAGAGTCTATTGTTCTTTTGTCAACAGCAAGATCAGGACAAACTACATTAACTCAGTTGAGTAGAAGACCAGTGACATCAGTAATGCTTAAATTCTATTTCAGAGCAGCAAGTTCTCACACTGCAAGCTTCACTTCTCTTTCTGTGGATCAATGGCAAAACTCATATTTGGCACCAGGAGGATGAAATCCCATCTTTCTTATCCTTGTGAGGGTTCCTGGTTTTACTGAAGGCGGTCTGGATCAGGAGAAAGTGGCATCAGGGAAAATGCCTCTCCATCAGCCCTGAGCCTGCTGCTACCTGCTCTCACCCACCTCACCCAAATGAAGAAGGTTCATTTCCCGATAATCTGAAGGAAGCAAATGTGGCTTGTTCTCTTGGTCTTTATCCCCTTCTATCCCTCACTCCAAGCTCCCTGCCTTCTGTTTGTGTGCAGAGGGGGAGGGAGTTCAAGCAGTCCCTGCTGGCTGCAGCACTCTCACACAAAGGAAGAGTAAATATTTATCTGGTTCTTTGGTATGTATATCACTGCTCTGCTTACAGCCCAGTAGAGCAGTCCTGCTGCAGCTGGAGTTACATGCTTTGCAGTACCATATTCCAAGGGTGGGTCTAAGTAGGATGGGAAGAGTGCTGTCTAGTGACTTGGAGCAGGAGTCTGGGAGCCAGTGCTCCTGGGTTGTATCCTTACATCTGGCAATCACTCAGTCATGTCATCATAACTCATAATCGCTCCCTGCCTTGGCTTTCCCATCTGTAAAATGGAGCTGCTTTCAGAAAGCTGTGCTGTGAATGCCACTTATGACAACTGCACCACATTCAAAGACCTTCAGATCAAAGATACTGCGAACAGATTACTGTTAATATTGCCAGAGATTTATTAACACTCCCCCAGTGCTGACAAGTCAATAGCCTTCCAAAGCATAAATGCTCGACACAGTGCAAAAACTGACCTAGATTTTGAGTAATTATGCTGAAAACTGGCACATGTGATGCTTGTGCTCTCTGGCTTTAAAGTCAGTGGCATTCACGTAAGTGGAGAACATATAGCTCTGAGCTGTCCCTTTCCTACTGCCACTCAGTGTTAGTGTTAGCAAGACCAGACCAGAGATTATTCTCCCTTTTTCCATCCCCAAACTGAGGTCTGCTGCTTGAGTGGAAGCCAAATGTTTGCTAGGTGCAAAACAAGGTTTAAAATAACCCTTTGACACTTCAACTTCCATCCAGGAAAGGGCAGTGTTGCTTGCAAATCCTAGGAGACTCACTGCAGTACAGAGTGAACATAGGGATCCCTACAAAGGGTGGCAAAGACCAGTCTTGTGATGCCAACAGTGACCTGTCTGCAACTGAAAGAGAATCCCATAATACATCAGTTCAATTGTCAATGGAGAAGAGGAAAAAGGAGCTCTTTCCTGACCCTTACGGTGATTAGGCAGTATGAACTATGGTCTTAGTGTACCTCATCTTACTGTGCCTGAGCGTAGGGACAGTCACATATCATATCTCACTGATCATCTTGACAGTGAGAATTTTTACCCATTTTCCACACCCTTATTAAATCAAGACTTTCTAATATGTCAGCCATTCCTGCTAAATATATGAACTTCCAGTTTCTTATCTGTCTGGTGCAACACCCCCAAACTGCAGTGCACAGTGCAACAAGAAGGAGCCTAGTCCTTCACAAGAGTCAAAACATGGAGTCATAGCTCAGTTCCAAAAGGATAGCACACAAGGGAGCGGGCTTCAGAATGGGATGCAGGCCACACTGCTCCGTTGTGCTGACTGGGACAAGGCTGCTGGCTTGCTGGAAATAGCCAGGCTTGAAAGGTACAACGAGCTGAGACCTAGGTCTTGTTATACTCCACCATCCAGCATGTGCTGAAGAAGCTCAGCAGGTCAAGTGACTGGTGACATACTCAGAACTGCTCTTGCTTAATCAGGTTAAGGATAAAAGTCCAATTTTACTAGAAAACATTTGTTTCCTTCCCGATTTCTGTCTGTATAAGGATCTGGCTTCTGGTGCTGAAATCTCATGAGATGCTGGTCTTCAAACAACTGGAACTCTGCTCGCCTTCACCGCGTGGCTTGCTTAGAGCACCCACGAAGCTCTTGCTGCAGACAGCAGAGTTTTTGCAGTACGCTGGCTCTACCAGTGATAAAAATCCCAAGGCAGAGTGTGACAGGTTTGACAGAGAGTTAGTAGGGGATATTTGCACGGCACTGAATTAACCTTCCTGTTCCCTTTACATGTGTGAATTTAGGACAGGGATACTAAATTCAGCAGTCAAGTCTGGTTTAAAACAGCACCTTGAACATGTAAGCCTGGGGGAACTTGGGTTTATCAAAGGGAGCAGTGAGAAATAACAAGGATTCCATTAATCACTGTGGGAGTTTTCCCGTGGAAAAGAGCTCTCGTGAACAAGAAAGTCAACAACTCCTGAGAAGGCAGTCTTTGTAGAAGCTGGGCCTAGTATTTGATCCAGGTCAGTTCTTCATAGATCAATACGTCATCCTCAGAGCAAAGCCAATCAGAAGTGACAGGAGCTAGTCTGCAGGGTCAGACAAACTATGTCTGCTAAAGAAAATAACCTGTGGTTCTGTGCACACACTGTATTTATGGGCTATTCTCTCCAGATGCAAAGATGATATGAACAAAATTACAGAATTTGCTACCCAGAATAGGTTGCAATGGCGCAAGTTTCACTAAACATGAAGTGTATCTTAGTAGCTTCTCCCACCTGGCCTTGGGTGATTGGGACACAGATAGAGGGAAGCCACCAGCTCTCAATAAAAAGAAGAAAGGAGCAAGTTTACAAATACAAGTCACAGGAAGAACCTTGACCAAAAGACTGAGGTAATAAGCCTAAATGAGCACAGAAGAGAAGGATAAAGAAGTGTCACGGGTGCCAGCAGGAGTAACTGAAGTGGGAGAAATTAGCTGGCCTCCCATCCGCCTCTGCTGTCAACCTGTCAGGAAGGCATATGTTATTATACTGCTTCCATTACATGCATTCACCAAATGAACTGCACGCTAAAGGTGCAGACAACCCTATCCTTCCCCACTCCCCAGACAGCATGCTCTGCACACACTGCGTCAGGCCAACATCTCTAGCTGCCACCACGCAGGAAGAACACAGGCGGTGTCTGCCATGCTCCCCAGGAGGCTGGAAGCTTCATGGCAAGTTCATCGAGGGTCTTTGTCCTTGCAGACTCCAGCAAAGCTAGGCCAACTGAATCTTTTCAGGGAGGGAGAGACAATAGTGTCTGCATGCCCCTCACAACACTCTGCTACTAGAAATTACATGAGACTAACCAGAGGATGAAGTTTAAACTGCCATACACGCATACACACAAGCACACCCTATTGTCTGTTGCATCGACACAGAGTCCTGGCACTGTATTAGGATCATTATAACCCAGTGGGGAGTAGCGTGATCTGTCCCCTTCTGTGCCAGATTCATGCACAAGATGAATCAGGTGCTGCTTCCATAGGCAGAACCTGGCATCTCTGCAGTACTTCCAACTCTGCTGTGCCCAGGTCATTCTGGGGGAGTTTATCAAAAGTGGCAAAAAATAAATGTTCTAGGAACCATTTATGACACACTAAATACAAAAGGTTTGTGCACACACCAGGACCATCCTACTGCATTTAGGGAGTCACAGCAAGTGTCAGGAAGGTGGGATTCAGTGCCTGAATTTGCTGGCTTGTTGACCTGTGAATACAGATGCCTTCCTTAAGTGCTTATCCTTGTTCCACAGCTCCTGAGAAACCAGAATTCATACCTCCTCTGCTCTGCAAGGCAGCCAAGAGGCTGTGCTGATGCCAAGGAGAAACTCTGAGATGCTAGATGAAATACACTTGGTCTTATGAATGAGAAACAGTAGCACTAATTAAATTGTCATCAGACTGAAAGGGTCGTGAAAAGGGGCTATTTCCATGCTTGTCCCATTCAGCATTTCAAGCTGAGAAAAGCATGGTAACAGGAAGAAAAACACTGAACAGAGAGATGGGTGGAGACAGATGAGAACAGACATTAAACAGATATTTCTAATGTCTCATTTCTGCAGTCCTTACTTGCTGCACAGCAGACATCCTCTGCCCAGCCACACTGCATGAGCTCTACAGCTCCAGCATTACACGGGACCTACCAAAGCATGCATGTGAGCATGAACCACCCACAGCCTGCAGCCTGGTTTGACTTGGCTGAACGCTGCAACCCAAATCAGCAGCCACGATGCTATTTATTAAAAATACCTTGGCGTAGAACCACGATGCCTGGAGGAGAGAGACTTGCTGAGGACAAAGTTTGCTTTTGATGTTTGAGGTCTCACCACACAGCTTCACTGCAGGTCAGTGAAAGCCTAATAACCTTATGCTCCACATGGAAAGATTAAGGCAGGGAGAATAAATAACCACACGTGCTTGCAGCAATTCAGTGACAGTTGTGAGAGTGCTTACTCCCATGGCAGTGTTTTATGCTCTGGTGGCAACAGCCAGTGAGAAAGCTACCAGAAGTAGGTTAATATCAAGGCTTTCACTGGAAAAGGCTTAGAAGAAAAGGCCCTGAGCCAGTGGGGGTTTAAGGGGCATGCATATACAAAGTCCTCAAGCAGCCACTTGATTTTAAACCTGTCTCTCACTCTCACCAAATTCAATGGGATTTCACATATACGCCTAGTGCTAAACTTCAGCCAGCTTGCTAGGTTGGAACAGGAATCAGAGTGAGGAAATGCCTCTGTAAAACCAGTTGCACTGGTATAACTGGTAGGATGAACTACATCCAGAGATATGTTCAGGAAGGAGTAAAACAGGGAGCTGGTGTTACATGCTGCTACACTTAAATCCCTGGGTGCTGCACTGTCCAATGGATGAGGGATGGAAGATGTGGCGCCCGTTGGTCAGCTGGGAATGTGAAGTACTCACAGGTTTTTGTAGGCTTGCTCCATCTGCATTGGTTAGCATTAAAGAGCAATGTGGTCCAGAGCACAAGAGGTGTGCGCCCTAACAAACTGGAGTCCCACAAAAACGTCAGCTACAAAGCAAGTCTTTTAATCGCAGCTGAGCATCCCAGGCTGGCCCAGAGAAAGCAAGGAATCCCAGGCCACAGCAGGTCAAACTGCAGGTTGGTAAATTTCTCTAAATAACGATATGGTCACTATCTTTGTATGCAAACAAATGAACAAACAGTAAAGCCAGGCACAAAACTGAGGATGAGGTATTTTGGAGGTCTGCATGACCATTGTGTCTCTTTCATTTCTGGTACCACCTAATGCAAGAACACTACAGATGTCCTTGCCCATGGAACTGCACTGCTCTGTGACTCCAGAAGATACGTTCAAATGCGTGATGTATCTTAAGATAAGAAACACAAAATCCTTTTTATTTGGCTGTGACTACTGGGCTTTCCTCTGGAACCATAAAGTCTTTGATTTCTCTGGGTCCAAAGTGATCCCCTGTTACCAGAAGCTGCAAGTTTTAAAAAGATTAAATATCACAAACTGATTATCAACTCCAAACCCTCAGCAACCTAATGGAATGATTACTATGGTGTGAGAGGTGAATCTGCCCAGCAAGCAAAAGCAGACAGGCTGCCTCTTCTAGCATGAGACACTGAGACACCACCACCCCACTCCTGCCACAAATATCATCCTTAATATTAACCCAGGAGGGCAGGACATAGGCAGAATCGGCAGGTACAGTGATAGTAGGTGGGTGATAAGTTGCAGAACTGACTGTTCAATGTTTACCTATTCACTGGAGGCCTTAAATCACATACTGAAGGTTTACCTGCACAAGTGATGAATTAGACCCTGAAAATGAAGGCTGCATACCTTGTCACTGATCTACATCAAATTCATAATGTAAGAACATAGAGGAAAATATTCTGACATCAATGGCTGATGTCCGAACCAAAACCCAAACCCAAACCAAACCCAAACAGGTTTTTGGTTAGAAAACATATCTGGCTTATGCAAAATAGCACAGCCTTGCACCTTGCTGGTAACACTGTGGAGTGGCAGGTAGACTCGGGGCCCATGACTCAACAGAATTCCATAGAAAAGTTGTTTTGGAAGAAAAAGCACCACTGGCAGCTGGAAAAAAGCACCACTGGCAGATGTTAGGTGGACTCTGCTATGCTGCACAAGCCTTCTGCCTCAAACCAGAAATAGCTGGACTGCAGATGTGTGCAAGATTTTGTTTAGTCTAACATAGTTATTGCTGTGGAGAAAACTTTGTTTTACTCCTAAATATCCATTCTCCCACACACATGCATGACCACAATGCACACACACACACAGTTTGGCAGAAGATGCAGAGCCTGCTTGTTTGAAACTTAGAGCTGGAATAGAAAGGAATTTCAGAGAGATTGATGGGAGCCAGAGAACGGAAAGGGAAAAATACACATTGGCAGTAACAGGAGATGCTGCAAGTCAGGGAGGGGGGCAGGAAAACGATGCAGAGAAGCAAGAGCAGATTAGCAAAGGGAAGTGCAAGAAAGCAGGAGAGAAGTGCTTTTGCTGTCTCTTGGGGCAGAATCCCAGTTCACGTGAAGTCGATGTGAGGCACTGCTGATGCACACCAGCTGGAAATCTAGCCTTCAGCATTGGTTCTGCATCCTTGCAGCCGAAGAGAGTTTTGCCATGAGGCTTCACTAAACCAGGCCTTTGCTTCCTATGCCTCTTTGTGTTCCAGAACTGTGGGCACTGATCGTGCACCTGGCTTGGCTCTGAACCCTTCTTGTCCCTTGACAGTCTCAGAGGTGCCAAACGAGAGAGAAAGAGGGACTGTGGCGAGAAAGTCACACAAATCCAGAGCAAGGAAAATGTTCCAATTTGCCAGTGGCAGGTGTCCCTTTGCTGCAATGGCAGTGATAAATGTCCCCCCAACCTCCTAAACACAAACACACACACACACACACACTTACACTTCATCTCTTGTTCCCATTAGCTCCGGAACAGACAACCACACAGGGCCTATTCTACAGGCACAGTATCATCTTGCACTGATTGCTGCTTGTCCCTTGCCCTGACGGTGAATTTTGAACTCATTAGCTGCTAATGGCTCTGCACGTGGAGCACAGGCACCCTTGGGGCCACAGACAATGCCCTCCCTTGTGGCTGTTGCCACAGTAACTCCATTGTGTGCCCCAACACTGGAGCTGTGTTCCCCTTGGCCGTCTCTCCATGATTCTCCCCGCTCTGCGAGAGAATCCCGACTCCCTGCCAAAGCTGAGCCTCACTGCCCTTTTCAGTGCTGGGGTTTTGCTTTACATTTCCCAGCACAGCACTGTTGTCAGTGCAGCTCCATTGGCAGGGGCATTCCCAGCGAGAGCTGGCACCTGAGCCTGCAGTCGCCCCATTCTGCTCGATGTACGGGGGTCAGACCCTCACAGAACCCCCAGAATTCTCCCTTGCAAACCCCAAAAGGAGTCCAGTTTGCAAGAGGTACTGGCATTTGGCAGTGTGACACTTGTGACCAGCCTTTTGAAAGTGTTTCCTGCTCATCATGCAGAGTAACTTGGAAAATCTACCTCTCAGAGGTTCAAGTGCCTTTGGCCCTGCTGCTCAAACCCTCTCATGGGTGGAGAAGTGCTGCGCGGTGGAGAAGTAAAACAGCGGAATCTGAAGAAAGCTGCCAGCATAAACATGATCATCAGAATCAATGGCAAAATGACATGGGAATTCACAGATTTGCAGTTTGCAAGCAGTAGGGACACTCAGGACTGCCCAGTCATACTTACAGCATTATCCATAACCAGAAGCTTCCAGTTGGTGTCAAATGTTTCTGTTTCCAGAAAGAAGGAACTCTCTTGCCCCTGAGGGCAGCGATATAAAGAACTACGCTCTCCTGGGAACAAACACTGATGCCCTTTTTATGTGCACCCTGCCTTACCACCCTTTCAACATCTCCTTTGCCTTTGCAGCAAAGCTAAACCTCAAGGTTGTCTAAGAACAACAGCTTTTATTGAAAGAAGTGGACCCACAGTGCATTGAAGCCAACAGTAAGTCTGACATTAGAAAAACCCACAACCCACTGGGAGGTACTGAAGACTGGGAAGTGCTGCGCAGCAGACCCAAACTGCCCATATTTAAACTCTGCATGATGCACCAGTCCCCTTGGCATACAGGCTTCCAGTTAAAACCACCAGTTTCAAAGCAAATTCCTGTCAGAGCTTCAGTCCTTGAATCTATCCCAGCCACAGAAGAAGTAGTGTCCCATTATCTAATGCACAGAGAGCATCTTCCGCTGTCACGGGATAATCCCTTAATTAGTGTGGCCTCCAAAATAATCCTATTGAACGCTTGACACATAGCACAATTTTAAACAAGCCATGCCACAGATCCCAGGGTAATGGACACTATGTCATTCCTAGGTGCCTTTGTATTAGTTGATTAGCTTTCTTTTGTATCTGCTAAAACAGGTTGTTCCCCAGCCCTCCCAATCTTTCCACAGCACTAATGGGCCTTTGCTTAACATATTATATAGCTTGCTGGATTTAAAGGCTAATAAGGCTCTTTTGACTAACTAGTAAGACCACATAGACCATTTAAAAAAACATGCTGTCTGAAAGCTTATTTGCCAGAGCAGTCCCCTGTCTTGAAGCTATCAAGACATGCAGCACCACCAGGTCCATGGGCTACTGGCCCACACTTTGCTTTTAATGTGTATTTGTTGGAGAATATGTTCAGGCTGCAACATCTCAGCCCTCACGGAGCCCCACTGTGCCTACTCAGAACTGGACTAGCCAAGTCTCTACGCAAGTGCTATGTGCTCTACACGAACGCTATAGTCTGGCTCAAGGTATTTCCTGGATACATTCCAAGCTGGCACCTAAGAACAGCTTGCAGGCAGCACCCTGTACAAGGAAAATCATTTCAGTGCCAGAAACTCCATCCTCCCTGGCTAGGGTGAAGAAGTAGGATGGGGATTAAGAAATTAGTTTGGCCTCTTGTAGTAGAGTAGGAAGAAATGTTGTTACTGATTCATGAAGACAGGTAAGAAAACAATTGCTCTTCTTAGCCAATGTTTTTGGGACTCTGGGATACATGCGCAGCCCTGAAGCATTAAGAAATGAGTCCTCAACGTGTCCTCCACCGACAGAGAAATCAGAGGCACTGCAGGAATTAATGGGGGGTGGGGGGGTGGGCTGGTGCTTTAGACAGCTAAAGCTCTGCAGAGCAGTAAGTGTTCCATGAAATCGAACCTTGCATGTGATGCAGCGTGAACTCTTGAGGCCAAAAAAATAAAAGGACCTGTCCTTTGTGTTACAATAACAGTTATTTTTCCTTCTTTCTCTTTCTTAGTGCACACAAATTTACATATGCACTGCCCTTTTAACTGCAAATACTGAGCTGTTCTCAGAGGACAATGTCTGGAAAGGTTTCCTCCGATTGCCAGTAGAAACAAATGTCTTATATGAGAGATATTGGCCAGGGGGAGACAGAGGGGTTGGTTTTGGACTGGGTTCTGAACACCTTTCCTTTCCCCTCCTCCCACTCCCTTTTTCTTCTCTGATTCACAAGGAAACCACAAAGCAAACTCAAGACTGAATGAGACTTGTTTTTGTGAACGTTCTGGCCTTCTTTTAGGACATTCACTTCCACCCCCACTAGCCTAAATCTCCTTCACTTATACCAGCCCCATAAATTCACCAAATTTCCACAAGTGTAAA
The DNA here is from genome assembly GCA_027574665.1 of Rhynochetos jubatus. Lineage (NCBI taxonomy): Eukaryota > Metazoa > Chordata > Aves > Eurypygiformes > Rhynochetidae > Rhynochetos > Rhynochetos jubatus. The sequence goes on from CM050669.1 coordinate 7,344,238, forward strand.
CACAACCAAAACCTGGCCTGGTATTTAATTACCATTGCAGAAGCCTCTGGGAGTTACACTGATAGACAAAGGCAAATTTTATGCCCTCGTTTGGTCCAATGCTGTTTAATTTGCTTAAACTTTTCATACTCTTTAAACACACTGACCTTTGTATGAGGACAGACTTATATGACCAAAAACCCCGGGTTATTCAATGTTTCTGCCTCCACAGTACAAAGTGCACCCCTCTGCCTCTCCAGATATCTATTCTGAAAGGCAACTAGCAACACACCTATACCACTCTCCACTTCCATATGTTGCTATCACGTCATCAGAAGGCTCTACTCACAGTGTAAAATCCAGCAGAACTAGCTAAAATTACCTTTGGTGTTGTGCTTGTATGATGTTTTATGTATTGCCACCCGTGCCTACTTGATGTTGGGATTTAAGGGATTTTTAAAAAAATTCACAAGCCACCCATGTATTTCCAGAGGCACTTCACTGCCTTTCAAATTCTAGCCTCAGATCATCAGCTCTAAAATGAGATCAGTACCATATGTAACACAGAATTGTAGGAAGAATTCTGTTAATGTTTATTTACGAGGTCTGGATAAAACAGCGATGCACTGATGTGACAGGAAAGGCTGAAGAAACTTCTGAAAAGCACTGGATATAAGTGATGCGTTTTAACAAATGTTTCCTTTCCCTGTGAAACTGGTTCTCCTGCTCAGGGTTGGGTAGGAGCGATTACACATCAAAGGCTTGTGTGGCTGGTTTTGCTTATGCAGTCATTAGGGCCAAGAGTTAACTCAGTGCACTGCAGCCTGGGATGGCACAGAATTTGTCAAGCGTACAGTAAATGTAGAGCTGCCTGGGAATTTTCTGGAAAAAAAAAAAAGTTATTTTCCGAAAGAATGCCTTGGAATTGGGAAGTGCTGATGTATCAGAGTGAAACTTTTCATGGGAGAGTGTTGAGACTGGGAACATTTCATTCTGGAAGGAAAAGATGGACCAGGATGTTCTGAATCCAACACTTTGAACCTGAGCTCCTTCGACTTCTAAGGTTCACAGTAAGATCTGAACACAGCTGGAAATGGAATGTCAGTTTTCAAATGAAAAACTACTTTGGAATTTCATATAATAGGATTTTCTTTGACCAAATTTTCAGCCCATTCTACTTCCGAAATAAAAAATAGAAAATAATTACAAATTCCTGCAAACCTGCCCTCCCAGCTCCTCACACAGCTCCAAAGAAAGCCCAGCCCTGCCACACTGCAGACTAACCTGTCGCACAAATGGGGCTAATGACTGATTTCTGTAATAAGAGCCGGCAAGCATAAGAAAGATTTCACACCCTTCCTCCCATGAATGGGGATGCAGCATTCAATTAGGAACACTGCCTATTCCTTAATCATTTCCTTTGTGTGCATGGTTATTAATATCTTTGCATGAGTAGTCAAGCCAGGGGCTATGTTTTTCTGTACTTGTTTTGGCTATAACGCTTACAAAATACATATAGAAGCCACACCTATAGAAAAATAAGAAAAGAAAATGATGGTATTGTTGGTATTACTTGCAGTAGCAACTGCATTCCCCAAGCATACTGAAATCCCTATGTATTTGATATTATACAATGTCACAGCAAGAGACTGTCACACCTCCAATGAGTTTAAGTAGATAAGGTAGAGAGGCATGGGGAGGTGATGTGGCCAAGGAAGTCAAAACAAAACGTCAGCACCCATACCAAGAACAGAATTCACCCACCTGGTCCCTCATCCAGTACTTTGCACTGACTGTCAGATAAATGTAACTCAAAACCTCTGTTAGAAGAATGAAAGATAATTATCAAAAGCAAGATGTCTTGAAACAAGACTGGGAGTTGGGAAGAAAGCTGTATGTTCTCAAGCCTGCAGCTGGTCCATAACGGACCCAACAAGAACGCATACACATTGTGGTGAAATGGTTCAGGCAGTGCTGAGAAGAAGCACGTTCCCTGTCTATCTTGCACTCAGCACATCTGGATTTTGGCCTTGAAGTAAGAACACAAGAGAACACAAGAGCCAAAGTTGGGAGGAACTGTCAACCCTCCTGTAAAGTTAGAGGACAGCACTGCGTTGTCCTCACTTTGGAAATGAGATAGCATTTAACTACATGCTTGCAAGTCCTTGCTGACCACTGAGCTCTCTTGTCTGCCAATATAGTAGCAACTGGAGCCAAAACACTCCAGATGTTGGCACTAATCCTGCAGATAGGGGTTTCCAGTTCACTGTGTGACACATCTTGGCCCACTTCTGCTCACAACTAGCTGAGCACCTGGAACAAAAGGATGTCATCCCTGGCAGAGCAGCTGCCTCCTTCAGACAGGCATCCCCAAGCAGCAAGTTCACAGCACCTCTGAGATGCTCTGCACAGTCACTCACATTCTCTCATCAGAGAGAAAGCTTAGTAAGTGGAGAGGCAGTGGGCAGAGTAATGCTGTTTGTAACAGCTATGATTTAAGTGAACATCTCTGTCCACTGGAATGTAGATTCAACCCCTTCTGATTTAATTAGTGAAGGCCTCATTTGCTCCGGGAAGCAGGACCACTGCCTATCAGTACATTGCTTAAAAAGGTCGTTTCTTCCACACGTAAGGATTTCTGTGCTGAAAATTCCGTTACAGGGTCACACAGCACATTAACAACGGAAATATTTTACCATGTGCCTTGTTCAAAGAGGAGTATAATTGTGCACTGAGTTAAATAAAACCACATCTGCGTTCAGCTAATACAAGCTGCTGGCAAGGTGCAACTACAAGCTGGATATCCACCTGTAGTGCTAACCATTATGGCCATCCAACAGTGATCCAGGCTAACCTCGTGCCAGTCCAAGGATGGTGTTCAGACAGACACAGCTACCTGGCACACTTCTGGGCTCTAGTTAGCATGGTGAGTGGTGTGAAGGGAAGATTTTATGGCATCTAATAGCAGGCAGGTTGGGTTTAGAGACCCTGACCCATGGACAACTCATTGAGAAGTCTATCCCCACGCTTGCCCAAAAGGTCTGACAGGTAGAGGTATGTAACAGTGGAAGTCTTGTCAGCATCTTCCCTGCAGCCAACATCCTCTCACTGCAAAGGGAAGATGAGAATGCAGAGCCCTGAATGAGATGTCCTGGAAAGAAACAGGCCAAGAAGACAGAGTTCATGTGGGGAGGAGTGCCTGGTTTTGATTTGAGGCTGAGTCAAGGCCAAGCCACAGCCCTGGATTCTCAATCATTGAGATCACACAAGCCTGACTTGGAAAACAACTGACAAAACCTCCTCAGACCTGGTGACTGGGACACACCAACCAACCCAAAACGCACTAAATTCAGCCCTCCACCCAACCCAGAACCAAGGGGGTTCTGATCTGGCAGTTCATACCCTGAACCATCTCACACGTTAATGCCCTAACAGGACTTCACCTCCATCCTGGACACAGTGATGATCCGACATCACAACAAAACCACCACATGTTCCTGGAGGATATGCAGGAATAACACAGAGGATCCTGGGGTTTGTGTTCTTTATCATCACATTTCTCAGGCTGTCATTGTGCAGTGACTAGTTTATTCTCAGGCCTGCAGCAGAAGGGAAGGTTCGCTCTCCTTGCTTGCCAAGGCTTAACTCTATAGAGCCTTTGCTCTATTTGGTGGAGGGTTTCTGCACATTCAGATTATCTAAAATAAAAATCATCTGGAATAAGAAATAGATGGCTGCTCTTTGTATTTGATAGCACCGAAGTCTATGCTTTTGCTAACTGGGAACAATGGCTGCAATGATTTCTGTCTGTTCTCTAGCTCACCGCGCTTTCAGAGCTTCAGCAAGGCAGCCTGTCTCCGGCCTGTCACCACCGAGTTGCTCTGATCCTTCCTAAAGCTTTGCTGTCAGCATGCAAACCTCCACAAAAACCAAGACCTGTTGCTGCTCATATCTGTTTCCCTTTCTGCTCAGAAGTGACAAAGCGGAACACAACTCCTGCCTTGCATTCCTCCAAGCCCACAGGAAAACATAAATCAGAAGAAAAGCATAACATCCAGAGAGAACGTGCAGAAAGCCAAGCACTAGGATGGGCCAAGGGGCTGAGGAAAGGGAACAGGGAACCAGTAAAACCAGCCATTAGGTGAGCACAAACCCCCACTTCCACCTTTGCTAGGGGAGGTCCTGCTCCAAAGAACGGAGGGAAATTGGGGGTCAGTGCAACTAAAAGTCTTCTCTTCTTTCAAGGGAATTCATATATACACATATATTCATATTCTTAATTTCCTTTCAATCCCCCCATTGCCTCTTCTGCAATTAAATACTAATAATTAAAAATCTTTTAGCAGGAGAGAGTTAAACCTCCCCAGGTGCCCCCTGGACAGAACTTGCCTCTGGCTTCCGCCATATGTGACAACCCTGCTAGAAGACAGGCCACCAGCAGCAGGGAAGGCTGGCTGTGGGGTGGGAGACAAAGCTGTTTGGAGGGAAGTGCTCGGTGTGTGAGGTGCTAGCCTCGTTTGGCTCTTGAAGCTTGCAGCATGGAGTGCCCGCAGGCAGTCCTGTAAGGCCAGTGTGACCTGCCCGCCCATGAGAGCATGACTGCCGTTGGCCTCCAAGAAATCAAACTCGCTTGTTTGCACTTCTGGGAGCTTGGATGACACAGGGAAGTGTGGTCGGTTCAGTTTTGCTTTGCAAAGAGCCTGTTACAGCTCTGCATCCTCAGTATGATCGACCTGGTCTGCAACCAGGTAATGGGAAGTGAATTGCCTGGCAAATCTCTCTGGCTTTCTGACAGAACCTGCTCTACCTTCCTCCCGTCCACCCTGAGGACTGTGGGTTAGGCTGAAGCACTTCTTTGTGGCTGAATGCAGCAAGGATCTGCTTGATTCAGAGAAGACTCGTCATTCTGGTTGAAATGTCTGAGATTTACTCTGGCCCAGATAAATCTATTTATAGTAAGTGTTATGCTAATTCCATACGCCAGTCTCATCCACTTGTACTCACTGGAGCAACAATGCTTTCTGCTACCTGTCCTTTTTAACTACTTTTGTGCAGTCAGCAGCCATTTTATTCTCGGATCATCAGCTCTATACTATACGGTAGATGTGTACTTCCCCTTGCTTCCCTTTCCAGTGAACCATATAGTAGTCCATTTCCCACAGCCCTGCTGATGTCCCTGAGGAAGTTGCTGGCTCAATCTGAGATCTACACTGTATTTTGAATAAGTGGGAGAAACCTAGGTAAAAACGCATTATGCAAGTAGTTTTAAAGCCACTCACATGTAAATCACTTTAAAAAAAATAATTGTTTTTATTACCTTATCTCAGGTTCATGTTGTGTTTTGTAAAGACTAATTCATTTATTGTCACTCTGGTGAACTAAGGAGTGTGGAGGGCATTTTACTCATCATTAAAATGCATCTGTCTTTGGGATAAACAGTACCAATTGCTTAATGGAGAAATGGCAATAGAAGAGCTGTTTTTAGTGGTCTGAGTCTCCTATTTTTGTACTAGGGTAATGGAATAAGCTGTATTTCTAATCTTGACTAAAATCTCTCTACAGATGGCTATAAGCATAATGCAGATGTGGAAGGCTGTGCCAATGCATTTTGATCCTGGGAACACAGGCGAGTTTTCTGCAGTAAAAAACTGAGGTAGAACAGCAGAAGCTCTGATGCTGTGACACTGAACGATCCTGAGACGCAGGGTCCTCATCTCTCTCCTCTTTGTTTTACTCTCATTTGTTTTTTTCAAAGGCTCACTGATTTTTTTTTTTTCCCTTTTTGAGCCCCATGATTGCTCAAACACTTGAACTTGTCATCAAATCTATCAGCTTCAGCTCCTTTCTTGCTAGAGAATTACAAGCAGCTAGCATCCTCTCCCCTCCTTACAAAGTCCCAGTGGGCAGTACAGTTAGAGATTGCTGGCTTGTCTTGCTGCAAGATGGGGTTTGGATTACTAGTTTGCTAAAAGCAAGTTAGTACAGCCAACCAGTGACATAAGCTTGTTAAGAGCAGTCAGAGGTGGTCTCAGCACAGCTTTTAAATGCTACAAGAACCCCCAATAGATAAACAATTAAAATAGAGTAAGTACATCAAGATATAAAAAACAGATTGCCCAAATCTGGTTTTCACTGGTACATGAATGCAGATGTTTTCCTGGTATTTGGTGTTCTATTTTCACATTTTTCATAGAGGCTAGATGTAGGTACACAACTCCTAAACTGTTTCCAGAATGTCTTCTCATGGGTGAAGAGATTCTGTACCTAAACTTAGCTTAGCTCCAGCTTTGGTAACAGTGTTCATAATGTTTTGCACAGCTACAGAAATATCCAAGTCTTTGTCTAAATGTCAGTTTATGGCTCTCATCCTTCCACTGAGAGGCTGGAGGTGTGTGTTTAGACAGTTTTGAAGTAACATGAGTAAGACTTCATATTTTGTTGCATGGTGTTCCATTGACTTTAAATCGGTACATTAATGTTTAGCAAAAGCTGACACGTCTCTTCAGGAGACATACAGTGACAGATATGGCTTTTATGCACTCTGCTACATACATACACAAGTACAGGCTTTTTCCAGTGTTGGTTCTCATTTATGTTCAAATTATAAAAAGGCCCCCTGGAATTTATTAAAGTATTTGAGTTTACCAACTACTTTCCCATACGCTGAATTGTCCATCACTACTTTCTGAAAGCTAGTCTGAGCTCATGTAGACTCCAGGCATTAAGCAATGTGATCTAGCTGGACCTTCTTCGAGGCATTGGATTAGATGACCTCCAGAGGTCTCTTCCAATCTAAATTACTCTAGGATTTAATGGCTTAAAGATTAAATCCTTCCTTAGCTCTTTTAATGCACTCCTTATGTAATGTAGCTCATGGTAACAGGTTTCCCTCCAGCTTCCCTTTTGTAACCCACAGCCAAATGTTCAAGGAGACAACAGCACCTTGAGCATCTGGATCTCTCACCAGCTAACCCTGACTGATCTGCCGATCATAATGCGTACAGAAAGCAGTGAGGAAGCGCTATAAAGAAGGCAGTATACTTTTCAACACTCATCATTACAGCCTAGGGAGGAAATTCTGACAGAAGTTGCAGCAAATTATTTCCTACTTCTGCCCATAGTGCTTGAGCAGCTTCTCAAATCTTGAGAGAAAAGGGAAGCAGCCCAATAATGTCACAGTACTGTTAATCTTCAACACTGCTATTTCAGTGTGTGTGGAAAGGAAAACCCCATTAGTAAACTGACTTGGTGAGGACAGGTAGAGGAGGTCAGGAAATAGAGCTGAACTAGACTGCTTCCCTAGGGTAGTGTCTCTTCTCTACACAGCCCGTTTGGTGGTTTCAGATCAGCAGTATGGAGATGTCTGTGCAAACTATGGTAAATCCAGTAAGGAACATCAACCTCTCGGGGATTCTACAGTCTGACAGTAAAACAGACAGCTGACTTTTTAAAGGCACCATCCTAAGGCCAAAGGGGGTTCTCCACTTGCCAGAGCAGTCACAACTCCCCATTTCTGGTTCAACATTGTTCTTGTCCTCTTCAGTTCACTGAAAGTAATTTCTCAGCTAATCTGCTGAGCTGAGCACCTCAGTGATGGATTCTCCATGCAGACCATTTCACGGGCCAGCCATGTGCACTAATGCTGATGAATCGGCAGAGCAACGACAAAGATCATCTGGTAACTAACACACAGCAACTTCCATCTTCAGCTCATCAGAGCATAGCACTATTTCTGCTGATAGCTAGTAATTTTTCAGGTTATCAAACTGAATGGATCTCTACCTTCCTTTCTGTTCTGAATATGTTTTGCAGAAGAATGACACAGGTGCAGGATTCACCCTCTCTCGTTCACTGTGCAGTAGATCTTAGGGCCGCATCTCTAATACACTTTGAGAGAAGTCCAGGAAGAGATACAGTTCTCTGCATCTGAAATCTGCATGATCAACTGCACCCCTACAGTTCAGTATTCTCCAGGCCTCTCCAGTTCAGTTCCTGGAACGCCACTCAGAAGAAAGATGCAAGAGAGGGCTTTGAGTTCTGGAGAAAAAAAATACCATCCAGGAACTCACCATGAGCAACGTAGGTGAGGCAGCAGACACCACAACACACCAGTCAGTCCAGCTGCACTGCTCAGGTACATGACTTCTCCTGAACCAAATTGCTGACTCTTGCTTTGTGCTGACCTAAGCCTGCTGTATCTCCCACAGAGAGAGGTAACTTGCCCTGTTTGACCCTCTCGAGCTAGTTCATCCATCTGACAAGTTTCACAAACAGAACTCCAGTGACACACATACCCAGAAACAGGCATGCTAATGACCGAACATGCTCCACTGTCAAGACTTCATCAGGTGGGTCATTTGCACTTTCCCCCGAGTGATGCTTTTTCTTCCCTACACACTCTGATCCAGCTTACTAAGCGACTTCAGAGCAGAGATTGCTTGTCTGTTCATCAGAAATCATTTCCCTTCCTGGGTCACAAGGACTGAGCTTTTGCAGTGGCAACATGGAAACTGCACAGCAAGGACTAACACAGGAATATTCATTTATGACCTGAAGAAAGAAACATTATGTGGGCATGTGACTCCTCAAGTGACATTTGTTTGCTTTCTTCTACAAGCAAAATGGATTTATCAAAAAGCTTGTATCAAACAGTTCTGTCTTCTCCCCAAGTGAACTCGGCAGCATCCGTTTACCAACAGGGCTGGAGATGTTCCAGCAGGCTTTGTTGAGACTTCCCCTAGTCCATAGTTGAGCTCAATCCACCCTCCCCCAGCAGGGATCTCTTTCAGCACTAAATGCTCCTTGTTTCTTTTTTCTCTCCCTCCCCTGGGCCTTGGCTCAGAACTGGAGCTCCCCAACCTCTATGCTCCCTTTGTCTCTGTCTGAAAGCCTTTTCCTGTGTCGTGTCCTGCCAAACACAGCAAAGGTCTTGCCCTCTCTGGCAGCAGAAGTGCTGAAAGTGCTGACTGATCTGGGGGCAATAAGGGACGGTCCTTGCCCCTTCCTTTGCCCTGTGGGAGTTGGGTGTCACTTGCACCCTCCTGGAGGTGCCAAATGTTTTTTTGCTGTCTCCCAGTGTCACAAAACAACTGTTTTTTTCCTGTCAGGTACTGATACCAGTAACACAACCCCTTCCTAAAGGGATGAGAGTTTACGGCTGTGCTACTTCAGCTGGTGCTGCATGGAAACTTGCTGGAGAATATATGAAAAAGTGTCCAGACACTACTCATCCCTTGCTTTTATTTATTACTCTCAAGGGTTGGGTATGGTCCCATTTTTCTAGCTCTGACTTCCTCTTACACCTCTCCAGACGGAACAGAACTGTTGTGATGTGGTTGGGGTTGGGGAATTAATTCTCATGCAAAGGATTAGTGTCTCAGTCATGAAGCTTTAGAGAAGGACATTCTTTTGAGTGCAGCTAGCAGGACTTTTCCCAGCCACAGATTGCTTTTCTCCCCCTGTGGCCATGCCATGGACTGTCACGTCCCTTTGAGCTAGTAAATCATCCCTGCATGATGAACCTTACTGTCCTTTTGCATACCCGATATTGTCATGGACCCTGCTCTCAAGATAGGATGGTTAGGCTCATAGCCAAGGAGGAGATTCCCAAGCTCACACAAAAAGCCAAGATGTTGGGGGTAGAAGGAATCATTGGGCAGGAAACGGGGACCAGTGCTGCTTGGAGTAGGAGTTAATACATCCTCTGTACTGAATGTGGCCCAGGCAAGGGAGAACAAAGTAGGCATTGTAGTAACCAGGCCTCAGCAGCAGAAAAAGAACTGAAGTACAAAGCCAAGGGCCAGAACAACAGGGCTCAGCCCTGTAGGAGTCACAGATATTCATCCTCCATACTGAAAATTTAGCTAGAAACCTCCACTTCTTGATTTCTTGTCATCTGACACATCGCAACCTACACAATTCAGAACTGCAGGTAAGAGAGAAGTACGGAGTACTAAACTATGAATAATTGTGGTGAATAAAGTCCATGAGGCTAAATGCTATAGCATTCTGACTTCTGACAGAAGCCTTTTCCCATCCCACCAACATATATCAGCTTGGAGTTTTCCAGTGTCTCAGTCCTGTTTACTAGTTTGTCCCATAGTTTTATGCATTATATCTGAATTCAGATGAGTCAGAGGTACATCAAGAGCTTGTGTTATTCCAAACTCCTAAACTCAATCTGGCAGAACTGGTTTTATTACACTCTTAAGGCAGGCGTCTTTCTACAAATGTCAGCTTGCTGCCTTCTCTTCCTCCAACCTTCAGGTAGGCTGTTCTCAGCAAATCTGAGAGCACCATCTGAAGTGCCAGCCTCCAGAAGGTGCAAGAAGAGCCAGGAAGAGTGTGGGAAGGGAAGTGGGGAAAAAGGGGAAAAGGGGAAAAGGGGAAAAGGAGAAGGGGCCTCCTGTTGTGCCAGTGCTATCACAGTGGCGGTTTCCTACATCCTGGGGCGAGGTCATGGTGCAGGGAAAAATCCATACTTCCTGCCAAAACCTGGGTTTATCAGAGAGAACAAAGGCGTGATACTCTGAAAAGAAACTGAGCTGTGGGAAACAGCATTGTTTCACTGAGCTAGAATGGAGCAGGAAGAACTGACATGCTTAAATAGCCATTCTTCAAAACGGTTACGGAGATTTCTGCATTACCCCAACACTGCACATGTAGCAGAACCATGCTGATGTACAAGCTGGTACTCTCCCCACGTGCATGGGCATAAAATGGCCTCAAAGCAAGCCACCAGTGTGTATACTTGCACAACCTAACTTTTCTTTGTCATAGGAATACAGATAAATCTCCTTTAGCTGTTCCCTATGTCCATGGAGATACTTGACTGTATATACGTGGACCATATCTGTAAAATCTATACATGTAGTATACTGTATTTTCAGCCCAATGGTCGGAGATTTAGCAGAAAAACCATGTCAGTCTCCTCTGTGTTAAATAAAGACTGGCACAGCTGCTTAGATGCTGAGAAAGGACTACAGGCTGTATGTATCTCTGCATCTGAATGCATGTACATGCAGGCCATACAGCAAAATTTTATTCCCATAAAATATCCTCTTACCTTATCAACAGGCAGATGTACCCAACCCTTGGAAACACTGCATGTGCACATACACATTTACACACATGCTCACGCATGCTGTTTCTAGTAGCAGTAGCATTTTATAAAGTATGGAAACTATTAAGCCTTGCTGTAGAGTGATGAAGCAGACTGGGTATGCAGAGAACGGATTATCTCACTCTGTGATATTATATAATCTGTTTAGACTGTGCCACTTTGTGCTTATTTAAGGAATGAATGAGCACTTCACTCTGGGATGTGCCACCCATGAGTTCTGACATCATCCCTTTAATCCACTGTAATGAATATACTGCTTTGCTTTTTAGTCATTCCCTTGCTATATCCAGTAAAAGTTCTGTCCTGGAACGATAAGTCTCAGAGACCATGTATGTGTGTGTTATTCCACAGTTCATTAAGTGATGGTTAACTATATCAGAGCAACAGAATGTTCTCCAGGTGGTCCCTTCAAGAAGAGACCTAGCACATAAGCAAAGTAAAGTTCTCTTGCATATAAGGTGAAGCAAGACAAGAGCGTAACGTGTGTGCGGGCACTCTGCTGCAAATGCACCACGCTGCATAAGGTTAACCTTGCATTCAGTACGTTCAGTACAACAGTATGGGCTGTTGAGAACACATACACCTTTCCCATTATTTTTTTCTGGTCCTTTCTTCATTCCCATAAATCAAAGTCTCTGAAATGAATTCCCTTCTTTACAAAATGAGAGGCCAGAGGACACAGCAACATAAAAAAATAGTAAGATCTGCAGATGCACAGCTTTAAAACAAACCCTCTCCAGGAAGCCAAAACATGTACCCCACCAAGAGAAAAGAATGGAACATTTTGCCAAGAGGTCTGTGTCGGGCCAATTGGCCTGCTTCACTTTCTCCTTTTGGGAGCAGCGGCTCTGAGGAATAACCAGCTCCTGCAGCAACACGTGTGGCTTACTCGCTGCTTCTTTGACCTGTGCTGGTGTTGCCTCACCTAGTTTGTCAGGGCAGATGCATGCCTACGCTGTGGTCATGTACACTGCACAGGTGTAAAAGCCAGTCTCCTCAGCACCAAGCACGTCCAGGAAGAATCACACAAAGGCCCTTCTCTAAGCCTTCTAGAGGAATAGTCTCCAGCATAGCCTGTCCTCTTTCCTAATGTGTTGCAATAGAAGGAGAAACACTTTTTCCTTTCCTCCAGCAGCTTGCACAGCAACGGGCAGAACGTTAAGCACTGATGTTCTCCCTTGCTGGTACCTGGCCAGCCATGATGGGTGTTGTGACTGCAGTTGTGGGCAGCTCCTTCTGGGCTGAGGGCCAGTCTGGCTGCAGCTAGGCATGGATGCAGTGGAGTTACAGGAAATCAGCCTCCACCCTCCTTGTAGTCCACAGGAATAATTGTTCATTATCCTAGATCTGCTCCCTATCCTATGGGATCTTACCGAGAGGGAGAGCTTACACTCTAGCTGCTGTGTACAGGGGAGTAGAGATGCAATTCACCCCGCACAGTCTGGAAGATACACACATCTCCCTGGGGCTGAAATTAAACCACATAGTCCATCCCTTTGGCCAGGGTCTGAGCCATACAGCTCCATAGTGCTCCAACATACTCCATGCCGGGAATTCTGCAGCTTAAATTGCTTGTCTTGCCCACCCCAAGATCTTAACAGAGCAGGCTCTGCAGTGCCTCGAGAAGATAAAGAAGAAATTAGAAAGCTCCTGGCAGGTCAAAATTTCAACCTTCCATACTGGCCGTGATGCCTGCTTCCCCACCTCCCTCCGAGTCTGCCATTGCTGGTCAAAGAAGGTACAAATTCTGCTCTTGGTTTCTTTTCCTTTCCCCACAGGACAAGTTAGATGGCATCATGTTAGCACAGAGAGAGTCAAATCTACACTTTTTTTTTTTCCCACTTCCTTCCCTCCAGCCCCATTTTTAAAGCAAGCTTTACATTAGACATGAACCACGTTAGTTATGGGAAGAGCTAACAACCTGTGTGTGTAATATCTGAAATCAGAATACAGCCCTGATGTTGAGGAGAACTGCAAGCAAACAAGCAAGAAAGCACTCTTGGCTCCAGGGAAACATTCTGTCCTGCCCCCAAAATTCAACCAAATTTGGATTGCAGGTCTGTTTCTAAGGCTCTTTTCTTTATCCCAGATAACTGGACTTAGAAAGCTATGAGTAGCCTATTTTTTAAAGCAAAACCAGTACTTAGGAAGCCAGAAAAAAATCATGGTTCCACTGGCCTTCCTGCTGCAAAAAATTAATACTGTGGCTGAAATTTCATAGCGTTACGAAAGCAAGTTTTAAAGGGACCATCACCATTTCAGAACAGCCTGGGATTCCAAAGTTTTTGTGCTGGATTTTCATTCATTCCTCCCTCCCATCCCTGCTCTTCCACTGCCCCTTGAGAACAGAGCAGCTTAGGATGCTCAGAGTCAAGGCTTTTTAGCAGTTTCAGGTAGCTTTTAGGTGCTGGACTTAACATAAACTTATTTTGCAGTGGCTACAGGAAATTGCTAAGTGGTGGGGACTGGCTCTCTCACTTGCCCCATGTAGCTGAAGAAGGGCTCGGCATGCGTGTTTGCTCTGACAAACTATGTGGGATAGTTACAGACACAGCCTAGAGACAGCTGCATCCAGACCCAAAGTCACTCTTGTAGCTCTGATTACAGGTCTCAGCCTTCATGCCTGTTCCTAACCCCAAATAATGCAGCGCACACACTTTCCATCCTGAGTTCCATTACCCTGTTAAGCCCTAATACCAAGCTGAAAGTCTTTGGCCTTCTTATATGACATGACTTCAATAGGGTCTCTTTCAAATTCCCGGTCACCTGTGTTAGTAATCCCAGGATATGTACCCTACAAGTCAAGAATATACTGTTTAAGTGGGGAAAGGGACTTGGAAGATCCCCCAGCATGGATTTAACTAACTCAGGAGTTGTAGTGGAATTTACAATGCCCTGATCTGTGCATTAGCAGATGAGACAGTGCTTTATTCCTTATCCAGTGATTATAGGTCAAAGCTGAACTGCCCGACTGACAGTGCAAAACTTTGCAAAAGCACCCAGATTAATGGAGGCTATGTCACTGATAACGCTGATAACGTGCAACAAGCTCCCAGCTCAGGCTCTGTCACAGGGGAGGCCAGCCAGGGAAAACTGCCAGACGTGCAGTCCAAGCTCCTCCAGGCAAAGGATTCTCCAGCATGCTGTTGCATCCCTTCTCCAGGGGAGACCAGGCTGGAGAGCAGCCTTGATGATGCCACTGACACCAAAAAAAACCAGCATGACTCCAGGTGTCTGCAGTGCATTCCTGTCTCTGGGAAGCATAATGAAATGAAGGTAAAGGGATGGCTCCTCTCTCACAGGCTGGGAGAGGTCCCTAGCGTGCACAGCAGCAGTACATTGCCCTCCTGTCTAGACCTCCTCCCCCGTCAGGAATGTATGCTGGAAAGCCGTACTTGCTTACCTAAAGGGACCACCAGAAATGAATGATTAATCAATCAGTACTGATGCCATCATGTTACTGAAGGTGCTTTGTCATCACAAACATTAATTATTTCACAGGCTCTTAACTCAGACACACAGTGTGACCTTTCCATCCTGTCCTTCTCCCTCAGCTAAGGAAAATGAAACAGAGGGGCTGTTGAAATGAATAAAAGGGACTTGCCTCAGTTGCACAAGCACTGAATGCCAAAGCAAGCAGTAGCCCTCAGCCCCAAGGCTCCCCATTCTCTAGTCTAGCTAGAGAGAGCCTGTGTGCCCATCAGCTGGAAGGCTCGGCACCATTGCTTCCCATCACCTCCACGAAACTGTCTTTGTGGAGACAGTTTCCAACTTCCTGAGCTCCAGCAGCGTGAGTGACAACGGACTGACTTATCCCTAGAACGCAAAGCTCGCTGGCTCTGCAGTAACACACATTTCAAGAGGACCCTGTCTAAAGTCCACATGAATGAGGCTACGCCAAATAACGTTTCACTGAACTCTTACTCTGTGCGCTCACTTGGCCATGCTGCAGTCCTTCGAGGACCAGGGTTGGAATCCAGAGACACTGCACGGTGCCAAGACAACCAGCAAAGCACAATTATCAAGAGATGTGGCACTCGGAGAAGGAATGGATGACTCTCCCACAGATAATTTCAATAGCTCAGATAAGCTAGCGTCAGCATTTCTCAGCTGCATTACCTCCGGCCCTAATTACCCTCTTCCACCACAGGGTTATTGGTCTTTTGTTTTTATTCCTTTTAGCGAGCTTTGTCATCTACATTCTTTACTACAGCTAGAAAACTAGTAACTACCAAAACCCTGATGCTTGGCTTTCTCAGTGGCTTTTGGCCATCCTAGTAGGTCAAGGCCTATGGTTCCTTGTGGTGTTGCCCTCTGGAAGGCTTTGAGGGAGAGTAGTCCAGACTCACAGTGCCTTACACTTTGCAAAACTTCTCTTGCAAAATTATTCAGGTTGAAGAGGTTTCTCCTTACACTTATCTCATGGCAACCAGGAGAGCGAAAAATTTCAGAAGACTATCACTGACAGAAGAGATTATTTCCATCTCTGTGTAGCCACAGACATCTCAGCCAGCAGAAAGACAACAGAGAGGAACAACCACTGAAAATGAAAGCAAGCAACTTCCAACTCAGAAAATGATCTATTAGACAACTAGAAACATTTCAGAGTTTGCAGGTGTTCTTACAGGGTACATACTATTACAAAGCAAGGTGTGTTACAGGGTTGTTATCCTGCTAAAAAAGCCAATCGTCAGATTACGAGACATCAAAATTTCCCTTGTCTGTGTACTATAGCTATAGCTCTCATGAGCAGCCTGAGAGATTTTATTTCAGAGTTTAATATCATTCTCTGCAAACTCACAGTTCCTAGGTCTGGGCAGTTTTATCTTGGGGAAAAAAAAAATTAAATCCTTTTCTGATTTGGAGAGGTGGGATGGATCAGTGGGGTTTTAGCTTCAGAACCCTCAGGGTTACCCTGTTTACGCAGTTCACAATTCAAAGTTACTAAGAAAATGGCTTACCAAAAATTTGGCGTAAGATACCATTTATGAAGCCAAGCCATAAATTTCAAGTCAGTTGTCACCCAGTCTGTTCCCTCATACCAGGGGATTTTCCCTGCCTACACACTGAATAAATACCTTCAGATCTGCCCACAGTAACACAAGCTGAAGGACCTCAGATTTTTCTTAAGTACTTCAGGATTCACATCGTAGTTTTGATGACAGGGAACCTCAGATTAAAGGACTTCTGCTTCCATATACTTCTGTGATACCACCTATGGAGGAAAAAAACCTGTGCCATGCGAGGGTCCTGCTGTCATCTGCTGTGAACATGCCTCATCTGATGCAAGAACAGCCTTGACTGCAAAGGAGGCACCTGGGGGTGAGGTTACAGGTATCAGCTGCCACAAATATGCATATGGGGGGAGGAGCCAACCGAATAGATGAGGGATGGACCCCACCATTAACCATGCCCCAGTATAACCCCAGTAAAAGCCAGATTTGGTTCTGCATTACCGATTTGGGATTACTTTAAAGTGATGCCAGAGAAGGGCGGCTGGAAGCCAGGAGTAGAAACAAAGCCTCGCTGCACTCAGAAAACACCATGCTGATGTACAGATATTTAGGGGCTGGATGGACTGCTGCAACTGAGAGAGCATCTCATGACTAGTACTGTGAGAGGAAGTAACTATATGGTGACATCTTTGCTTTCACTTCTCCCTTTACATACTTCGGTCTCTTTGACTTTAGAAGTGCCATGATGAAGAGATAATGAATAGATAAAGACAGGTGTTATGATTGATATATATCATGCTGCTTTTGTGATAATATCTTCTCTCCCATGCAACCAAACCAGCAAGTGGTGGCAATTGTACTCATTAGTCTCTGATTCAAAAAGAAGCTCTCTATGTAGGCGTATCTTCATGCAACGGCAATCAGGACCAGGGAACTTGCTTACGTAAGCAGCCTTGTGTAACAAAAACTGATTTCAAATCGATGCATGTGCTCTTTTTGTTAAACTGACGAAGATTCCTTCTTTGGCCGTTCTGGGTGTAAATTAAATTTGCTTTTAAGTAACAATCTAATAAATTTGGCTTACCTCAGACTGCACATCAATGGCGTGCAGTGTCAATCGACACAAATTACACAAAAGCCACTGAAGTTGTTTTCTGCAGAGGCCTTCACTAACACACGTTCGCACAGCAAGGGTGCGTTAAAGCTGGTTATGCTAGCTTTAAACTTGTCTAATTCAATCTGTTATCAGACTTAGCAAGATCAGTTTGACTAAGGGTTTTAATTCTTCCCCTAAATTACTTGATTTTCCACTTTCTTTTCCTCTGGCAAATGACAAAGGTTTTTTTCTTGCATCTTTCATGGAACTAGAATTATATGCCTGCATTTTTCTCTGCCTAATGAAAGCCGCAGTAACATGCAGGCAGTGCTGCACACTGCTAGAGCAAACATGTCCTGTGTCCCTAGGTCACTGCCTCGTGACAGTGCTGCTCCAGGGAGTCCTGTGAGTATCTGAACTACTGCGTTACCGCCAGCCATGAGGCCGCAAGGCATGGGGGCGGGGGGGTGAAGACTGGCACCCCTCCGATCTGGGCACCTACGTGCTCTTGTGTAGCCTGTGCCTCAACTGCAGGTCTCCCTTTCCTGCTAAGCAGCGCAGAGGTCCCTCGGTGGCCTGGGGCTAGGATGTACGTGGAGGGATGCTGTTAGCTGTCTGTTCCCTTACAACATGGTAGCTGTAAGGGCTCCTCTTGAGAAGATTCCAGCATCTGAGTCACTGAGCTACAGTCAGAGCACAGCACCTCTTGGCTCACCCCACTGATATGCAGCCCACTCTGCACTGATAACCCTGACCTCACAACAAGTCCCATTAATAAGGTTAGTTAATAGCAACAACAATAGTAATGTTAGTCAAGGAAATAATCACCTATTTCCCTTCCTTGTGGGAATTTTACCACAGAGGCATTTGGGGTTTTCTGTGACCCACAGTGTGCTACCGCCAGGTCCAACCTCTGCAATTTTTTCCTACTCTTTCCTCGTCCTCCTGATTTTATCCTAGAATGCATTTACACCCGGAACGAGTAACAATGTTCCTACCCATTCCTTAGTACCAAGCGAGTTCTCCCTGAGCAAAGAGGGAATAAAGGCAGGGGGTGAGCCTTGGGAGCTGGCAGTATGCCCAAGGACTTCTGTTTCACAAGAATGAGGCAAATTTACTCATCTAGCACCGTTGCTTAACAGATCTGCGAGGGTAAGGGCAGTACTGTGGTCTTTGCATCACCCCAGACCACCGGCTTCCGGGACTGAGTGGAACAAGTCAGAAATACGTTCCTAGATTTCCCAGACTACTACTGGGAACAGAAGGCTCTGCATGTCAGGGAGATGAAAGCCACAACATCTATTGGGGTTGCATTCAAATGTGCTAGAACTGGTCTTTCAAGGTAATTATACTTGTTTACTGGAATAGAATATACATGTCTCTACAAGATGCCTTACAGAAATAAGGCTTATCTACCGATCTAAAGATTTATACATATTTAAGTAACAAATTAAAAAAAAAATCGTTTTATTTGTAACAAATGGTGCCTCTAATCTAGGAAGCAATGACGGATTGAGTGTATATTGAGTATTGATTTGGAGTGCTTTGACACATACATTGGATTTGATTGCTAAAGCAGACTCGTTTGGATGCCTCATTGTGGGATGCTTAATACAGTGTTTGTTTATGGCCGTGGAATATATTCTGGAGGGTTTTTTTCTCCCTGTGTATAACAAACAAAACAATTTGATGACCTCGAAGGCTTACTGTTGAGGGGAATAAGCTAATTGTAAAACATGGCACAAGCCTTTACGGGGAAGTGCAAAGGGGCTCTGTACAGCAGTGGGTGCCAGCAGGAAGGGAGGGTGATTCCTAGCTAAGGGCCTGGTATGGGAAATCCGGCATTACATTTTTGCCTCTTCCACCGATGTTTGCTATGGCAAGGGACTTGACCTATTGCTGTTTCAGTCCCTCTTGAGGAAGTGGGTTATATGCCAACTGCCCTCACCTCATTTTTATCTATAATTTTGTATATAATTTAGCTTGTATGGTATTTTGCTTCTCTTATACTTGTAAGATTTTAGGGACATGTTAGCAAGCTTCTCTGTCATGCACTAGGGAAGAAGTCCTGTCCCTTACAGGCATCTAAGGATTCACTTGTATTACAAACAAGTAATTGTAACAGAAGAACTAATTAAAGACTTGGGAGGAACAAAAATACACAAGGAGGCTAAAAATCTGTACCCTTTGACAAAGTCTGAAGAATTCTATTTTGGGTAATTTCTTTTTTGGCCACAGGCCTGCTAATGTCAGTATTTCCTCACTGTTTGAGGTGTTCCTAGTTTACATATTCGCCTGCTATCTATGTTTCAGCCCTCCTGAAATACACAGGCTTACTTCTCCAGCCTAATCTCTTGTTCTCCCTGTAACAGGCAGACTGTGTCTGGCCATTTGGGAAATAGTTCATAATTCCATGCTTAAATAACTGGCTTTTGATAAAGGTCCAACACAGTGCTCTGAGAGCTGTTTTGTTTTTATGGATGGAGCAGACAGAGCAGAATGATGTTGCCTGCATACTAAAAAACTTGGCCTGCAGCCCACACACACCAAAGGCAAAATAAATAAATAAACATATCAATCAATCCTGACGTCACCAGGAAGAGGGTCACTGCCATGTGGAACGAGACATCTGGACAGTGAAGTCACTGCTCTGGAAGGATGCCACCGAACAGTTCACATGCTCTGCAGCACAATAGGATAAAATGACAGTCAAAAAAGAAAAAAGGGGGGCGGATAAATTCTAATTGATGCTAATTGAGCAGAGGTTTAAAGAAGGAGCTTCATACCTCCTGCAAACCTGTCCATGCACCTAACTTTTTCCTGATGAAAAACTCCCATGATTCCAACGCCAACCAGGCACAAATAAGACCAGCCTATCATCTCACATGACACTGTCCATTACACCTTGGGAACCAGCTTTGGAACAAGAAAGAGCAGGATCTTACCACACAACTAAAACTAAAACGTGTGGAGGAGGAACGTTTCCACAGCCCTACGCATTCCCATGTGCAGGGATGAAGCAGATGCACTTGCCCAGGTATTTGCGTTACCTGCAGCTGTACACAACCACACACATAAATACACAAATGACAATTGTTCAGAGTAGCCACAGCAACGGACCACCGCTGCCTTTCATATGAACCCTGCATTCCAAGAAATTATTGTTTAATTGCACTTAAAGGAAAACGCAAACCGTTCCATTGAATGAACAAAAAGGTTTTGAGAAGGAGCAAGAAGAAATGTCTGCAGGGAAGGAGAGATCCCTTGATAACTCCTTCCCCTGCACACACAGCCAACCAACTTGCTTCTGCAGGCTATTGTCTGTCTTTCCCCCTGTCCCCATCCAGGCACAGTATTGAAAGCAGCAGGAGGCTGTTAGCTGTGGAAGCTCTGATATTCCCTTTATAGCATCAGGACATCCTAGCCCATCCGGATACCTAGCCAGGATGCTCCTGGCACAATGGAGCATCTGTACCCAGAACGTGGAGGCTCCTCTCCAGCCCTGGGCATTTGTGAAACGGCCTGATTTAAATGCAGCACAGCCAAGACGGAGTCTTTGTTGTCAGAGCCCAGATTCTTTCAAGACCGCTAAAAAAATCCACCCTCCGAGAGATGGGAATGTGACTGCACTGAAAATGACTCCGTTTCTTAGCACTGGCTCCTCGGGCCGTTTAAATCAGCACTGTCCAGCCGACCCCCACAGCGCGATGCCAGTTCACCCGGTTCGGAATTGGATCCCAGGCTGTCTGCTGGGCGCTACGATTAGCGATTTTTCATCTCCAAAGCGTCGGAACCGAGCGGGGGAACGAGGCGAGGAGGCAGGATGCAGTGCGATGAGAGGGCAACGCCTGCAGGCCGGCGGCATCCCCGGCTGCCGGCGGAGAGCGCTGGGCCGGCAGCCCCCGCTGGGGCCGGGGGTCGGCCGGGCCGGTTCCCCGCTTCCCGCGGCCCGGGCGGAGCGCGCAGCCGGCAGGGCCCAGCCCGTCATCCCCCCCCCCGCCCCGGTTTACCGAGACCCCCCGCCGCCTAAAGCGATTAACGGAGCGTGGCAGCGCCCCGCTGTCCCGCTTTAGGGGGCTGCGCGGCCGGGTGGCGGCGGGTCGCGGCGCCGCTTACCGGAACCGGGGCGAGTCCTTGATGCACTCCTCGAACTCCACCGTCATCCTGCCGGCTCAGCCCGCGGCGCAGCTCAGCGGAGGAAGCGCATCGCCCGCCGGCAGCCAAGGACGCGCGGGCGAGCTCCCGCCCCCCGCGCCCGCCGCACACGCGCCCGCCGCTCCGGCGGGGATGAGCTCGCCCGCCGCCCGCTCGCCGCCGCCCTCCGCCGCGCAGCCGAACGCCGCCCGCCGCCGCCGCCTCGCGGCGCGAAGGGCCGGGCTGGCCCGGGCCCAGCGCGGGGCCGCCCGCGGGCAGAGGCGGAGGGTAGGGCCGGCCGCCCGCGGGGAGGCTCCCGGGCCGCCGCCGAGTCGCCGAGTAAGCGGGCGGAGGCGGCGCCGGGGTCCGGTGCCCTCGCAGGCTGCCTCGCGGCTCCGGTGGGCTGGGAAACGCGGCTCCCTTCCCCTCTCGCCTGTGCTTTAGGTGGGGATGGGCTCGCAGAATACACTCGTGACACTGGTTAAAGCGTGTTTCTGGGCTGAGCTGGCCGTGAGAGCGGCCACCGCCTCCTACGCCGACTCACGCGAGGTGTGTGGTTGGGCTAGTAGCCGGAGGGGCAGCCGGTTATTTGCAGGTAGGATTGGCACCAGGTGGTGTGCCCTGTAGAAAAAAAAATTAAATCCAACTGTCCAGGATGCACAGCGCGATTCTGTACTGGCAGTGTCAAAAGGATTGGCATCAATCCTGTTACTACTTAATCTAGTTTTTAATTTTCTGTGCGCCGTGGATTTGCTGCTGCCACCAGCCGAGCAGTAAATCTGCACTAACTTCCCTGGAGCCGATGTGATCGCCCCAGGAAGGGCCCACGTCTGTGGGTCCAGCTGAACAGATCACGTTTGTTGCAGGACACAGCAATGTAACGTGGCATGGATAAATGATGCTAATTGCGGTGGGCTTAGTTCCAATACTGCACCCATCAAGCACCACAGACAGGACAACAGTATAAACCACATCATTCACTGCAAGTTTTACATGAATTTAAGACTGAGAGAAGGGCCCAAAGTGTAAATCCTTTAAGAAAATGTATCCTGGGTAATACAGACCTAAACTAAACCCAAGAGTCAGACGAACACTAGGGCCAGGGGCATCTCAATCCATGACAGAATGTCATGACGAAGCTTCACCTCAGCCACGGACAGAACTGTGATGAAATGAGAATAAATAAGATGCTCAGTGCCATTTCCATACACAAACTACAGCTAAGATTCACCTCTAGGCCAGGCTCCCGTTTCCATCTGAGTTCCCAGACCTGCTTGATCTGTCAGCCACACTGAAGAGTATCTACGTGTGAGCAAAAGTCTGACTGATTTAACACTGTTACCAGATGCTGGAGAGTTCTGAGGAACGCAGAAGGAATTAGCCCCACCGAGCACCTCGCTCCAGGAGAAGGGGCAAGGTGACCTCTTGTGGCCTCTGTTTTATGTGGTTTCATAAAGGTCAAATCACTACAAATTTTAGTTTCTTTGGTTCTTCCAGCATAGATGAAAAGTGTGTGGATGTTTCTGCCTGAGTGTGTATGCACAAGATCAGGGATTAGAAATTACCGTCCTCTTTAAAGCTGAGATTCATCAGTTTCATTATAATAGAGCCTGGATGCCATTGTGCGAGTTGAAAGCTGGTTGGATTTTTCCATTCAAAACAGATCTCAGATTTGTATGAGGGGGCCAGGGATTTTTCTGTTTTGCTAATGAGTTGGACGATTGTTTATACCAGTTTTAGGCAATCTATTGTACATACAGATACTGCAGTTCAGTATTTTAAAAGATGAATAAAGATTTAAAAATAATCACAAAGAACATCTGCAGTCTTTGCTTATTACCACTGGTTTAGCCTATTTTTGTCCCTGTAGCTGTTACTTACCCTCAGCAAGCAGTAGTCTGCACACATCTTTTCACAGGCAGGCTGAAACAGATGAACGCAGGCTCGCCTGCAATGCCTGTGCTGGGTTTTGCGGGCACTTTGACACGTCTGTTGGCAGAGTTGGGAGCAGTTTCACGCAGGGTAGGTTCACCGTAGGTTGGGAACATCAGAGCCTTTGAGTCGACAGTCTCAATCTCACAGGTCACCCCAACGTAGGAGCGTGGAAGTGCTGTGGTCAGTGCCATGCGCTGGGCCTGGCCCTGTAACTTCTGGCTCCATAAACCACATTTCCTGTGGGAATTACACTCCTGCTCTGGCACCTTGTCTTGATTTTTTGACACGTTTATCTGACTCGGGGTGACTGAAGCTCCCTGAACTGTGCTAGGAATAGCCCAAGGGATCTGTTCCATTAGCAACTGATGAAAATAGCACAGGTAAGTCCAGCTCGGGTGGTGTGCAATGGCAAACAGTTGAGGCAAACAAAGCCACTTGCCAAAAGGCGGCTGACGGCAGTAAAAAGAGCTGAAGAGCAGCCAAAGCGCAGGATTCGAGAGGGGTTTGTGCTCTTTCAACCACTGCCTGGGTCACCTTCAGTCAGTCACTCGTTTCCCTCCACAAAAGGAGACCAGGATGAGGCGTCACAGGGACAGCAGGATGGAGGCGTGGAGCCCCGGGACTGCTCCCCCCAGCCGCAAAGCTGACAGCCTCCCGGGACCGGGCCGCAGGCTGCCGTCCGCCTCCCCCGAGGCCCAGGCCGCTGCTCCGGGCCCTGAGGCCCCGCGGATGAGCCGAGCCAGGCCCCGGCGGGCCGGGAACTGCGCCCCGCCACGGCCGCCACACTCCCCGCAGCCCCGCCGCGCCGCCTCACCAGACCCGGGCCCTCGGCACGGCCCACCCAGCGCGGCGGCGGCGGCGGAAGCGGGCGGGGCTGGGCGGGCCGCCGGGGGGAAGCCGGCCGGGGGAAGGCCGGAGGTCAATCTCGGGGCTCCGCCGGCGTCCCCCGCCGCCAGCAGCGAGCAGGGGAGCGCAGGGGGGACCCGCCGCGCCGGACCTAGAGCCTGCGCCGCAGGCAGCAAGGATGGTTTCCCCCCCCACCCGATACCTAGTGTTCTTTCAGTACTTTGGCACCAAATATAGGTAGGTGCCTCAGCTGCCTGTCAGCCACGGGCGTGGAAGTCAGTCAGCGCCTGCGGCGGCCCGGGGGGGGGGGGCGGTCAGGAGTGGGTGGTGATGGGAGGGCTACGAGGAGGTGGTTGGGGAAAGGATGGGTGCTGGAACCACTGCTGAGGAGGTGAGAGTGGACAGGGAGCGGGACTCTGCTGCCAGGTGGTGGTGCATAAGATGGGTGAAAACATCAGAGGAGAGAGAAGGTGACAAAGCTGTGAGCCCAGGCTGGGGGGGGAGGGCTTGTTGCTGTACTTCCTGCAGCGGCGTGGCCAGTTCTCAGTGGTTCAGATCCATGCGCTGCTCAAGAGATGCGCGTGAAGTGATTTGTGGGCTGTGGGTCCTGCAGGAGGGTAGCTGAGGTTGGGTTTCCCCAGGCCTTACACACCCCACATGTGTAGCTGTGCTCGTTTATATTAAATTAAAAAAGAAGTGTGTGGGAGAACTTGTGCAGCTCCAACTCATGGACTTGTGCCTATCTTCGTGAGGATTTTGCAGAATAATACCATCATATGCCAAAACCCACAATTCTTTTGTAGTGCATGGTCTGTGTCACCGTGGGTACTGACCTAAAGTACTCCGAGTAGTTATAGGTAGGTCGGGTTTAGCCTCAGGACGTATCTCTGCACTTCAGCAGCTGTTGTGAATGGCTGTGACTTCTGTAGTAGAGAAAGCAGCTCATTACAAACCATCTTCACAGTCTTTTAGTCCTTTTATGCCATCCACAGGGCCTGCAAGAAAGGGACCTGCAACTGGCAACCACCTCCTGGCCCTGAAATAGTTTTATCTGCAAATTCTTTTCTAGTGTAATTTGTCTGCCTTCCCAACATGTCAGCCTCCATCTGAAAGGCTAGTCCAGAGAGTAACATTAGAAGGATGGTTTTTATTTCCAGCCTCCTTTCTTGCAAATAACCACCATGTCTGTTTTCCTGTCTGTTCATCAAAGTGTTTATTCCCTGCAAGTTCTGTAAAAAGATCCAAGTTGCTCTATAGCAAACAGTTTGATGACTGTCCCCCATCAACTTCTGGATGCATTGGAGGACTCTCTGTTAAGTCCTTGGGTCTTAC
This sequence comes from Rhynochetos jubatus, assembly GCA_027574665.1. Taxonomy (NCBI): domain Eukaryota; kingdom Metazoa; phylum Chordata; class Aves; order Eurypygiformes; family Rhynochetidae; genus Rhynochetos; species Rhynochetos jubatus. The sequence continues at coordinate 7,369,637 of CM050669.1, forward strand.
ACATATCAATAACTATTGTATTTGTTTTGCTCTGCAGTGGGGTTATGGAGACTTCGAACGAACAGTCAGTGGTTGGAGTCCAGAATTATTTGGAGGTGGGTCCTTCCTAAGTAAATTGTCATTAAAATGAAACTTCTAGGGTCACATTGTTGAGCTACAGATAATATAAAGGATAAATACTACTTATATTTAGCATAGCACTAAACACTACAATATTCAAAACAAAGTGCTTTAGAAATGATATTGGTATACAGGTGGGAGAAATAAGTCAGAGGGAAGTCAGGCACATTAAGATCCTGATCCTTAAAAATATGTGAACCCTTCCATGAGACTTGAAATTGAGGCATCTGAATCCAGATCTGTGATTCTGAGAGCCCCTGCTCAGGTACTGGCCCACCTGGAGGTGCATGTGAGCTTCATTAGCACTTGTGGCTTCACATCCACTCATTCCTAGAGCTGCCTCAGTTCTAAGCACACCTAGCTATGCTGCTTCTAGTTCATGTCGAAGTCCTTTACAGATTTAGAAACTAGATGCTGTGTCCTCCCAGGAGAGGATGTCTCTGACAGATGTTTTCAGAACAAAGCACAGCAGGATATCCATTGTTCCAAAGAAAAAACATGCTTAGTTTCCATTTTTCTGGGATTCTTCTAATACCTGGGGAAAAAAGTTATGATCCTGCCATCACTGTTGTTCCTGTGCTGCTCCCAGGGATTTCCCAAAACATAAGAATGGCTTTCAGGACCCAAGATCTGTTTGGGCTTGGAGCGTGTGTGCAATTCGAGTGCAAAAGACCCACTGTTACACGAGCGAGTAGAAAGTGGGTCACTTGTGTAGGGTAAATGCTCAGCACACCTGAATGTTTGTGTAACCCAGTGGTAATTGGGCAGCATTTATTGGAGCAGTGTTGGTGAATCCCAAGTTCCTGTGAGGGGCAGGAATCAAAGGAAGCTGCATTATATTTCTCTCCTTAAAAGCATCATGGAGTTTGAAATGGAGCTTGTGCCCGTTTAGAAGATAAGAGATGGTTCAAGAGGTTGAAAGTGATTGCTTTCGGTCAGATGGTGCCTTTTTGTTACTCCGTTCACGCTTTTGGTCAGACTGTCTAACCTGAGATCACAGACTGGGGCAGATTGAAGGTGGTGTGCCCACCTGTTTGTGATAGTCTGTGCTCCTCCTGCATTAGCTACAGTCCTGGTGTTGTGAAGGAGCAGAGTTGCTGAGCTGGCCTGGGAGCAGACTTGCTGTCCCCCCAGCCTCTCTGTGACCAGGGCCAGACATTTCCACACTGCCTTGGTTTACTGAGTGAGGGTGATAGTTCCTGCACGCTCTTGCTAAGCAATCTGCAGAGGGAAAGTGTGATGAATTATGGTTTGAGTAGAGTTCTCAGGGTGTATTTGTATGGCTTCTTGCCTGAGACTGTTGTGGAGAAAGTGTATAAATATTGCGCAGATCTTGAAAGAAGAGCCCCAGAGGATTTCTATCTCATTTATCTAATCCTCTGAACCATCCAGTGTCTCAGCCCCAGGCGCCGGACTTTGGGTGAGCCCAGCAGTTGTTTTGCATTATCCAAGTAACTTTGTTTTAACAGGCGAATGGGTAGGATGGGTGATTAAAAGAGAAAAGAAAAAGAAAAAAAGAGAAAAAGATAAACTTATTTGGTGTTGTCTTTTCACAGTATCAGCACTTTGCAGGCCAGTTCTGGGATATGTGCTTTGCTTTCATGTGGTGGTATTGATGCTGGGCACTGCTGAGCAGGGCTGTGTCTATTAGAACCACATGGGAAGTCTTAAAGCAACTTTAATAGAAAACTTCTGGGGCCTGTAGGAATTTATCTTCCTTCTTCCATTTCTGTGCAGCCTTGAACTTCATGACTTTCTAAAGCCAGGAAGGCAGCTGAAGGGATGAGCAAAATTAATTGTATGTAATGAGATCCTTGTATTCTAAATATGTTCAGCCATTTGTTTGCAGTTACAGCAGGCAAATAACCTGTGAGGTATAGGCCTTGTGTTTCAACAACTGTGTCATTAGAGGTGTAATGGACTGGTTTGTCAGTGTGTACTGCAGCCCCGTGCGTGATAAGGTAAAATTGCTGGACTGGGGCTGAGCAGAAGGCCTGACCATAACCCTTTGTCACCCTAAAGCACTGTATCATGCAGGGCACGGATGCTTTTGTAGTCCTCAGTACTGCTATGCAGCAGAGCCCTGGGACTGTCCAGAGGAAACAGAGACTTGTTTTAGTTCAGCGACAGATGTAGATATTTGAAGGAGTTTTTAATATATCTTTGAGGGGGGTGAGCTTTGCAGACAACGCTTTCTTTTTTGGAGGCAACGTATTTGTCTTTAAGCACTTGGAATCCCAGATTGCTAGTGATGGGTCCAAACCAAAATTCCAGACCTTGCTTCCCCAGATGGGGAAGTTTGAGTCCTGTGACTTGGCTCCCTCCAGCTGCGTGTGGAAACTTAGAAGATGCAGGACTTCATGCTCTAGCCTCAGTTCTTATGAATGCCCCTGCTGTAAAGATCTCCTGTGTAGCACCTTTTGCTGAAGTGAGTAGCTGGTGCTGGTGCTAACAGGCACCATATGCGAGGCCTGCTAGGATCTGCAGAATTAAGTCCCCTTTCATGTTTGGTTTGAACCATCTCCTGAGTGTGCTGTTTCCTATTGTGCTGGTGAATGCTGCCCAAAACTAATCTTCCCCACATGAAGCTCTGCTTTGGCCAGCAGCCTTGTGCTAAGGCCAGATATTATTCTTCATGAAAGGAAAAGGAGGAGTAGGAGTGGAGAGAAAGAGAACATACACAAATTCCTTGCTATGCAAGGCAGTTTGGTACAACCTTCTGTCCATCCCACTGTCCCTGCAGCCCTCTCCCACCACGCCAAAAAAAAAACCAGACAAGAGAAAGGAAAATGGATGCAGAGAAGTGTCATCTTCAAGCCCTGTTTGGATAATAATTTCAGTGGCATAGGAGATTGCTTTGGAAACCCTTGGTTCTAGCAGAAGTTTTTTCTTTCTGGCTTTCATGTCAACTTTTACCTGCTGCGCTAAAAACTAGTTAGAGTTTTGATTAGTTTCAGTTGACATAGCACCCACTGAGTCAGTGAGGCTGTGCTGACTTCCAACCAGAAGCTCGCATGTTATTATTTATTAGAACACAGCAACTTAGAAATCGTGCAGCATCCTTAGCAATGCAGTGCAATCCCTTGTGTCCGTGCAACTAACGCCATTGCACGTGGTGAAGCCAGTGAGCAATCCAGCTGCTGGGATAGACAAACACACACTTATTTTCCCAGAACATTCCTAACGCACGCTTTCTCTTGAGCACACCCATCCACAATTAACTTCACTGGTTCCCAGATGCTGTGTCGAGGTAGATGGCTGAGTATCTTGAGGATTTTTTGTTTAGACTTCAGGGAGAGAAGTGGATGAACTTTTGCTTTCCCGCCATAGGTGGTATATGTTAATGGCCTGTTCTCCACCTATTCTCCCCAGCATTTGTACAGAGTGAGAACAGAGCTTCAAGGAATAATAGCAATCTGGAGTGTGGATCCATGTCATTCTGGCACACAACAGTGGAAATTCAGCGTGATTCACAATATGGAAGTGCTTAGTGAATGAAACCTGTTAGCAGAACTGACCTACTAAATGCAAGTAATACTTTCCCCTGCATCACTGACATGCAGCGTGCTAGAGGTGTAAACTGACACACTGGGATGCTTGTTGCTGCTCCAGGAATATGATCATCTGGAAAGACTATGACTCGGGCAGTAAAGACTGAATGAAAATGGATGAGACCTTGCGCAGTGAAAGGCCTCCAGCAGGTGCCAAGGCAGGATTTCAGGGTTTGTATCACCTGCTGAAGAGAAGGATATTTGCAGGCTCTGTGGCTTAAAGAAGGGAGTAGACATGAACTCTGAGCACGTAGGACAACCTGGCCTTTATTCCTGTATCTCCTTTACTGCGTTTTAGCTGGGTGCCCCTGGGTAAAGTGCTTAACCTCTGCCTCAGTTTCCCCCATAGGAATCCATATGTGATACCCAACAGGCTAGGGATCTGGATTAATAGCAGTAAAGTCTTTTGAGTTCCTCGGATGAAAAGGCTGCTTGTTTTAGGGGCTGCTTATTTTTTCTGAGAGGGCAGGAAAAACTGGTTGCTATCCAAGCAGTTACTAAATGTAAATAATGCATGTTTTTTGCAATTCAATGTGGGTGATGTTAACAGATGAAAGTATACAGGATCCAGAGGAGGAAGCCATCAGCTGCCTATAGGCTCAAAGGACACCTGGATGGTACAGATATGAGACATTTGCACAGGTGAAGGGGTCATTTCTGAATTGCCTGCAAAGAAGTTCAGCAGTTCAGAAAGTCTCTCTTCAAGGAGGTTAATTAAAATGGGATTTACATAAAATATTAACATTGAAACTGGAGGCAGCAGTTGATAAAATACTCATCAACTGCATGCCTGTTAGGCTGGAGAAGGAATCCACAAACAAAGCTTTCGGCTTTCACAAGTGGAGATTTGTTGTTGATAGTGGTCACTTTCCTCCTTGGATGCCCAGCACATATATCCTTCAGTCATTTCTCCAGAAAGGTGTGCCTGGGAGAAAACTGTGCTGGAGAAAGGCAGCTGTGAAAAGCCCGTTTGCTGAACCTGTCATTCAGTCCTGCACCTTTGTGGATTCACTGGCTGACCTGGGCGGGGGAAACAACCAGATTTGCCGTGGAGTCCGCAACCTTTCTGTCCGCTCTGCACTCCAGTCAGGCTCAACTCCCGCTGGCAGAGCAGAAGAGGTCCGAACAGTGTTCCCATTATCCAGCTTTGTTCAGGTGCAGTGCTTGAAATGGGATGCAAAGGAGTGCTGCATCCAAACTTCTGCAAGAAAGGAGGATCTTTTCCAGGTTCTCTGCTGTTCTCTTTCTCCCTCTGTCCCCATTCAGCTATGTTCCCACTGGTTGGTTTTTGCCTGATGAAAAAGAGAGGGAGGAAGGGAGGGAGCCTGCAAAACCCAAACGTATCTTTACAGAAACTTTGGTCTTAAAATACAGCTTCTGCTTTAATACAAATTGCTGAGGCACAAGCCGAGGTTTGCTGCAGAAAACTATTTGATTTCTGTCTGCTTCTCCCTGCTTAGGGGTGATAAAGATTTTCGTTGTTAATTGTAACCACATGTAAACTCCAAAGAGAAAGATCAGGAAGGGGAAAAGGCTAGGGTCATTTTTGTTCCGTTTCCCAGGCCTTCTACGGCAGTGCGGTTACGTTTTTCTTTGCCTCCCTATGCATTTTACCAGTACATTTCTGAGAGAGCCCGGAATCCTGTCTGCTCAAATGGTAGGAGTCTGGAAGGCATTTGTGAGTCAGCAGTTCAAACTTTATTGACTCTTGGTACCAAATTAAAATCTAATAAAGACCACTGCCGGGTTCAGTACTCTGGAGTGGAGATGGAAAAGAGAAAGAAATTTCTAGTAATTCATCCGGTTTTCTGCCTTTTTTTTTTTTTTTTTTTGTTGGGTTATTTTTTTCAGCCGTTCAGATATGCTTCACTCATTCCCAGCAACAAATTACATTGCATTTCCTGTCCTCACAAAGAAAAAAAAGTTGTATTTTGCAGTGCTCCAGCAACCTGCTTTAAAACCTTACTGTAGGTGAGACTGACTATGGTTTCAACACAGAATTAGGAAGTTATTGGAATACCAGGGTTTCTGACCTACCAGTGTTTGTTCCTTACTCAAACCCAACCTGGCTTTGCTAAACTTTAGGCTAGTCTAGACAGACTCTTAAATATATAGCATCTAATTAACCGTGTTACCATCTCTTTTGCTGTCTCTCTTTCGTGTGTGCATCTTGATTAAAAGATGCCATAATAATGCCTCATTTAGCAGGGTTTTATTTACTTTCCCAGCAGGAACCTGTAGTAATTCACCCAGCTGTTTTTTCAGCCCCCTGTTAGTGGGCAGAATGGAAAGGCAGAAAGGTGGGGATAAAAGCTAGCTGTGTGGAGAGGAACAATTAGGAAAGGGAAATAACAATCCTAAGCCACAGGTGGATTCTCCAGCACATCCTTGCCAAAATCCATACGCAGAACCTAGAGGATCTCAATCACTGTCCTTGCCCTTGCGTTAAGAATAGTAAGTTTCAGCTCCTTGCAGTACAGTTTGATAACTCATTTTTAAAGTGCATCTCAGCTGCAGTGTAATTTTAGGGCCTTTTGGCTCCAATAAGCTTGCACTCTGTAAAACCTGAACTCTGTGCTGGTGTAAACATTCGTAGTTTTCTGCTTTTAGCCCTGCTGTGGCAGAGTTCTTCGCGTGAGTGAGACATCACCTGAATATTAAGGCAGCTCTAGCTCCTGAAGAAAACAGTACTCTCGAGGATTAGCCACGTCCTGCAGTGTTGCAACTGTGGAAGCAGTGAATATAAGGAAATTCCGTCTTGTGACTGCCGGTGGTGTGTGTTTGTCCTGTGGTTATTGTACCTGCTGGGATAGCTCAGTGTCAGCTCCTCAACTGCTGGTGTGTTTTATGAGAGCTGTGCCTTGAACCTTAGATCTGTTTTTATTTCTCGGTGGGACTAGTAAATGCATTACATCAGTGCTGTGCTACTATGCATCTGGTCCCCTGGCTCCTCCTCTGCTCTCAACAGTCAAAGGAAGCGTGTTGCCCTCTGTAGCCCTGCTCCCATTGGGGATGGAAAAGAACTGCTGTTGCAGCAGTAAGTCGTGGTATTTTACACAGTTCTGGCCTGCACTGGAAGCAAAGGATCCAGCCTGAGCTCCTTAGGCATCTCGGCTGATGTCATTTGGACATCCCCACGTGCTGTTTCCATCCCTTTAAGGCTTGGGTTCTGCAACTCTTTAAGAGCTGCTGATGCAATCCAAGTCCAGTTCTTAGCAGTAAGTCGAGGGGTGGTGTCTGGGTTTAAGTGTGTGATCCTCTGTCCTCCTTCCCACTCACCCAATGTTATAAAGCAAAGCATAGGGAGATGGGTATTTTTCACCTTTTTTTGTACACGTAAGGAAGCTCACATGGCATTTTGGATGTTGTTTGAGGTGATTTCAGGACCAAAAGCAAGAAGCCACTGGTGCTAGGAAGCCCCGCAGACAGGTTCCTCTTCATCTCTTTCTTTGCAGCCCATGGTAAAGCTCCCAATTACTTCGCTGTGAACAATAAGGGGATGTGGTTAGCAGGGAAGATGTTTATTCCTAGCTACCTTGAAACGAGTCCGCTATTCATGAATCCATCTTGTGTTGGTTTTCAGAAAGCAGCGCAGAACCTAAAACCCACTGCTCCCATCAAGTTCCACATCTCCAGCCGAACAGATACCGGAGTCCATGCACTCTGCAACTCTGCTCACCTTGACATCCAGAGGGCACCGGGGAAGCCAGCTTTTAATGAGAAACAGCTCATCTACGGTCTTAATCACCACCTGAAGACTGAGCCAATCCGGTGAGTTGGAGGCAAGTCAAAATCTTTCATCTTGCCCTTGTTGGGGAAGGAAGGACTGTGACAATGATCTCCCATCTTCACCCAGATGATGTATTTTCCCGTTATGTGTGTTGGCAAACCACTCCCTTGCACACGTGTATTTCTGCTACTACCAGCTCTAAATGTGCAGGTGCTCAAATAGTTTGGGGTCGGAGGAGGGGAAGGATGAACGATGCCATTACTTTTGTCCCAGGAGGTCTTCCATTCGTGTTCCACACGCTGTATAAAGTGAAAAGTGAGTTAGTATCGGTTGAAGCTGCGGCATGCTCTGCAGAAGGTGCTGATCTGCAATTCAGTCAGCTGTTTTGACCTTTTCAAAGCATTTTGCAAACATTCAAACCTTAAGCAAAGGAAGGAACCTTTGTATGTCAGTGATGCTTTGCATTTACGTAAATACAGTGGGATCTTTTATCTGCAGGCTCTCAGTTTGGTCAGTGGCTGGAGCAGAAGCTGCAACAGCTGTCTCCCGAGCCAGCTGCGTTCTTTCACCCCTGAACAACCACCAGGGGAGCTGTCAGAGGGTCAGGGGGAAGAGGAAGTAAAATCCTTGGAATCTGAGCTCAGGAGAGAGGGCAGGAAGGCACTGTGAGAGCCTTATTACTAGAGGCACATAGTTCCTGTTAGCAGCTGTTTATTAATGTTGTTTTAACTGACCTTTTTCCCTGGATGTTTACAGTTCTTTTGACAGCCCTCAGACAGTTTGGGGAACAGTGTAAGGCCACACTGCTTTTCCCCTTTGATCCTAACAGTCCTCAGCTGTCTATGCTAGCTTAGCAGTTGCTGGCCCTCCGTGAGACCCTCGTGTGATGTCTTGGAGTGGGTGAGCTCAGCCTAAGGGCAGCGTGAGATGACTGTGAGGTTGCTTGGGCGTGATACAGAAATACATCACTGTCAGTCCCCAGCAATCTGTAAGTGAAATTTCTCTCCTCCCCACACCTTATTTATAAAAATGTGTTTTAGCAGTTTGCAGAGTTGGTTGAGTCTTTCTCTGAAAGCAAAGGTTTCACAGGGGTATCTGACAGAAAAGCAAATACTGGTTTCACTGCTTCTACTACACAGCCCACGGACAGCCATCCAGTAACAAGTCAGATCGTGCATCCCAAGCCTGAGATTGAATATTAGCATGATAACGCAGGACTGACAGTTTGACATTTACAAATCCCGTTCCTCCATTGGCCTCCTAAAGGAGCAGTTAGATTCCTCTGCAGTGAAAGGCCGGAACACAAAGCAAATCGCTCAAGTAACGAAGCTGCATATTTAACATCTGTGAGTTACTGTCCCTTGTCAGCTTTCACCTTCTTTGACATACGTGTAAGAGTCTACTGCAGCTGCTGTGGGGTGGGGCTGGAGAGGATTTCTTTTCAGACTGCTGTGTCAATTTTAAAAAAAAAGAGAGATTCTGAAATTGAATTTGACTTACATGGGTTTTGGTTGTTAATTTTGCTCTGACTGAAAACTAGGTCAGAATCCATACGCCCTGGAAGCCAAACCCTTTCTGGATGCTCTGGCAGTTACAGGGAACATCAAGTAGGTCATAGTTTTGACTTCCTTCCTTAAAAGACTAAAGCAGTTGTTTGGGAGTCAGAGCTAGCTGATTTTGCAGCCAGAGGGTACCACTGCAGTAACCAGTCTGTTCTGTGTGCCACCAGCCACTGAATCTGTGTGTCTCGCCCCTGAGTTTCAGCTTGTGAGTTGTGTTGTTTGGCTTTAATGGGGTATGTTGTCCTAGAGAGCTGAAGCTGCTGTTGTGACCCTGCCACTTAAATACCAGTCATACAGATACTTTGTTATACCTAGCTTTGTGATACCCTGGCTGATCAGTCCAAGAGCAAACAGGATCGCTGCTGAAGAAAGGTTTGTTAGAGAACATCTTCCAAAGGAGGCAGCAGTGGGATCTCACAGACGGGAAGAGGTTTTTGTCTCGTTCTAAGATCTGACAGATACGTATCAGGAGGTAATATCTTCTGATAAAATGCACAACCGTCCCGATCAGTCAGAGAGTTTGAATTTATGAGGATGCAGTCAGCTCTACTTCTCCTTCCTCCCTTGGGCTGAACCTTTTAAAAATGGTTCAGCTGCTTTCCATTAAGGAGGCTGGTGACAGGCATGAGTCTGAGTGTATTCAGCAGCCGCTCCCTCCCTCTGTACGTACTACTTTGCCAAGAAGAATTCTCTCCTAATGCTGAAAACTCAGCACTTTCATGTGGTTGCAAGCAGGGGGTGATGGAGAGAGGGATCTTTGTGCGAACACATTATTGTCGGTAGAGCTTGGAAGGGAAACAAGATTCCAAGCTGGCTGACTATCACCAGCAGTAATAACCTTTGTAACAGGATGGGTCTGTCAACTGCTCCGTCTTCTAGGTTTGCAAAGTGTATTTGAAAGGATCTTGCCCACAGAGATGGGATTGTATTTCACAGACGGGTTAACTGTAGGAGTACTTTGCTCTACCTGAAGTAGGGATGGTAATACAGTAAACTCACACCTATTCCTGATTTCAGTTTTGTAAGCACACAATAAAAGCTGTCTGAGTGACAAGAAGATAGAGCCAGGATTCCTCCCGCCTCCTGCAAATTGGCATCTAGTTTCCGTTGTCAGTGGAGAGAGAAGGACGTACTTCCGGAGGACATCTTTGTATCTGATGCATTGCCACTTCTAGTTAGATGTCTTCGGGCTTTTTTTCCTTCAGCCTCCTCTGAAATTCAGGCTCTGTTGAAAAGGTAACGAATGCCGTGAGTATTTACTAGCAGCCTTTCAAAAAGTGGGACCTTAACAAGGCCTGAAATGTAGCTGCTGGAATAAATGTTGGAAAGACATTCCTAGCTGAAGGAGCCTATGGCAGCAATTCCATCTGCTGGGAGAGGCAGGAAAGGATGACTGCATTGAAGGATGATGTGAACATAAATAGGCTTTTCCAAAAGAATCACTCTATCAGAGGGAGTAAAAGGATGGTTATTTAATAAAAATCACATAAGCGTTAACAAGAGAAGCTCTGGATAGATGAAATGCTTGTGGAGGCATGTAGGCAGAGAAAAATAAACGTAATAATTATATTATTGTGTTTAGAAGAGGCTGGAGGTCCTAGATTCAAACTCCATTGCAGGCCTGGAGGATGTAGTTTGCATTTCTACTGAGAGTTTTTAGCAGCAGAGCAATCTCCTGGGCTTGTTATTGCAAATCTTTGTGGAGGCCTGTGGCTCAGCTTTAATTTCTTCTTCTGTAGTCTGAGCCTTCGCAGTCAAAGGATGTGAGCCAGAGGCACTTGAGCTGGCAAAAATCCCTGAAGCACCAACCTTTTTAAAGTAAATAAATAGGTTTATCTATTTCTGGGTCCCAAATGGTATATTTTTTGGCTGCCCTGGGTCCTTTCTCCTTGCTATGCCAAACGCCAAAGACCGAACGGCACACAGCAGGAGAAAAACTGCCTTCTCAGGAGAGGTATCCTCTGAAGTAACACCTGCAGAGAGATTATGCCTATATAATAGCGACTCCTTGCTGTATGCTCCCTGCAGTACGGTGAGTAGCCAGTACTCTGGGATAAGGGAAGGTCAGATCCGGTAACAACCGCTGCTGACAGGTTCACAGCAATGATAACAACTTGGGGGAGGTACAGAAACACAGGGAAGCTCTGTTTCCTCCCTTGCCAGAGAGAAAGGTGGTTTTCTCTCTGACAGCCTTTGTACCCTCCTTTCTGTCTACATAGCTGGCTGTGTTTGATGGTGATGGTGGCACTGGCTTAGAGAAACAAGGCCATTTCCCCCTGTTACTTATAGAACAACCCAGGGGAGTTCAGCTGCCTAGAAATCTGCCTTTGAGTTAACTCCCCAGAGTCAGTGGAAGACAAGTAGACACGATCATTCCCAAAAGCCATTTTCTGCACACATGAAATGCGAGGGTTCCCACGTCTCCTGCATGCAGCATTCCGCGTTTTAGACTCAGTCTAGGTGACGGTGGGATGCACCTTTATTTTCATTGCTGCAGCAAAGTCCTGTTTGTCTTGGAGGCTGGGGGGGAGGTGGGAGAGAAGTGACCTAGTTTCAGCTATCTCCATCTGCTACAGTGAGCTGTGTAGCCACCTTTGAGAGGGAGCACAGAGGTATTTTTTGCTGGGTAGAGTCCTTCCCACTCACATTTGTGACCATGGTTCTGCAAAAGCAGAAGGGCAGAGTGTTGATAAGGTGTGCTTCTTAGCTGGAGATCACAGACTCTTAGAATCGTTTAGGTTGGAAATGCCCTGATGCTGGTCAGGATGCCGTTGGCCTTCTTGGGCACCTGGGCACACGCCGGCTCACATTCAGCCGCTGTCGACCAACACCCCCAGGTCCTTTTCTGCCGGGCAGCTTTCAGCCCCTCGTCCCCAAGGCTGTAGCATCGCAGGGGGTTGTTGTGGCCCAAGGGCAGGACTCAGCACTTGGCCTTGTTGAAGCTCATACAGTGGGCACAGCCCATTGATCCAGCCTGTCCAGGACCCTCTGCAGAGCCTCCTGCCCTCAGGCAGATCAACACTCCCACCCAACTTGGTGTTGTCGGCACTGTGGGTGCGCTCGATCCCCTCATCCAGGTCAGTGATGAAGGTGCTGAACAGCACTGAGCCCTGGGGAACAAACACCACTGGGGACCAGCACCAACTGGATTTTACTCCACCACCACACTTTGGGCCCAGCCATCCAGCCAGTTTTTTACCCAGCAAAGAGTACACCTGTACAAGGCATGAGCAGCCAGTTTCTCCAGGAGAATGCTGTGGGAAAGGAGTCAACTTCCTTTGTTGAGGAACAGATGTGCCCTCAGCCAGATGCAGTACAATTTGATGGGCTGGGTGAGGTATTTGGTTTCACTGTGCAACAAAGAACACATGCTATCAGTTGCCATTTGTCAGCTGTAGGACCGATTGGTCTTAGCCCCCTCTGATGATGTAAGCGTCCCCAAAACCTGTCGATAGATGACCTAAAGTCAGCTTCACTGTGTATTTGATGATAAGGGTGATGCCAAGGCCGCTTCCAGTTGACAGGTGGCTGTGGCAGCCTGCAGCTGCAAATCCTTGGCCACTGGTTAGCCACTGGCTGTCAGGAAGGAAGGAAATTTATTAATTGTAAAAGCAGTTTCTAAGGGAATCTGTTGCATGTTTCAGTTCCCATCTGCGTGATGACCAGGCAAAAGCTTTCAAATTAGTGTATGAAACGTCTCTCATTCTCCCTCATTCTCTTTTGTCCTAACAGCATTTTGGATGCCTATCGAGTGACCAGTGGCTTCCATGCACGCTTCTCCGCACTGTCTAGAACCTACATTTATCGGCTGTTGATGGGCTGCATGCATTATTCTGAAATACCGGTGTTCGAAAAGGATCTCTGCTGGGCTCCTCTGGGAGGGTAAGTGTATTCCATTAAAACTCCCTGAGGAGCTACCTCATCTACACTCTGGAGAAGCTGGGCTTTTGGGGGGAGGGGGTAATTTCTACATGTGAGACCAGATTCCCTGTTTGTCTGTGCAGCTGCACTGAGTTATGTTCACTGAGACCTGAGACTTCCAGCTCCTTTTATTACACTGCTGGTTTGACCTGTTATAAACATGCTTAACGCTGCTGAAATACTCAATGACTGTGTCCATCAACAACTCTGTGTGTGCCTCCCCATGGACGTGATGAGCATTCCCTCGGATGACCTTGCCAATTCCTCCAGCAAACCCGTTCGGACAGCTGGCTGAAGGAGCAGTGCTCTGATGTGATGCGAACAGGCAGAAACGCGTTGCACGGCAGATCTCAGCGTTTTAGGTGTGACCATACAGGCAGTCAAGAATGAAGGCTGAGAAGTCTGGTTTTTCCCTAGTCCTGTTTCTGGTAGTGACTGCGTGAAAGTCTGCGCTTTCATTCCCAGTCTGAGTGCCTGTATGTTTGACTAGTGAGAGCTGAGGGCTCTGAGCAACCCTACAATAACAAACCAATATATCTTACTCAGTATTCACTTGTGTTCTTGGAGCAGCCACTGAGTCATAACAAACCAGCGCTTGTGTGTGCAAGGGAAGAAAATCAAATTCAGTGCCATTTAGAAAAACAACTTAGGACATGATAAACAGTGGGTGAGGGAAAAAAGCAAACAAAGCCCCCGAGATAATTTGTTATTGCCCTTTAGTTTACATTGTACTGAGATAAACATACATTAAAGAAAACTGGAGTTTCCCACAGCATTATAGAAAAACAGGTTTGTAGCCGGTTGCGGTAATTTCATCACCACTATTGGAACAACAGTTGCAGGTAGTAGGAAAAAATGTAATCTCGACCGTCCCCGCAGAGGAATGCAGATGGCATTGTCCTAACATTAAACTGCTGATTTTCTTTTCTGTGAAAGGGAAAGATAGATATGAAATTGCAGAATTAGATGTTATGTGTGCAACGTGCCTTACTCTCGGCCTTTACCAAACAGCATTTAATTTAGTCCAGACACTGCAGTTAATTTTCCCAAATGGCAATACCAGATAAAGGACGGGGTGAAATTCTGAAGGGGAGGTGTCTTACTTACCGGGATATTTGGACTGCTGCTAGTGGAGAAGCTCATAGTGTGGGCACTACTGGTGTGTAAAACATAACGCACATTAAACGTCTGTAGGCATCTGAATTACCAACTAGGTGTCATCAGTGCTTCTCAGTGCGACCAGGATTCTGTAAGCGCTAGTCATTTTTCTTGAACACAGTGAAAAAATGTAATGATGTTGGAAAATCTCATCTTGATCTTTTTTAAAGTGATTTCTTCAGAAACATTTTGACTTCTGTTAAGATCTGAAAAACTTGGGCCACGGATCATGTGTACCTGCTCAGGCTTTTTTCTTAGGAGAAATGTACAAAAATAGAATAAAAAAAGCCTCTGTTCAGCAAATATATCAATAAATCCGTCTAAACTCCTTTGCTCGAGACTATTTTAAACAGACCTAGATACTTCAAATGACGAAATCTGAATGACACTTGAGGGTCTGAGTTTTACCCTTGGCCCTTTCTTCTGCATCTCCACCTTGGGTTTACACAAGCTTCATCTCTGACTCATTCCACTTCTATTACTTCCTGATTTCATCTTGTGGCTGTTGCAAATCTACGGTTTGGAAAACCATCATAGCGTTTGATATTTTCTCACCTGGCAACATCTTTTCCAGTTTATAAGATCCAGATACTGCAAAGGATTTTAGTTCTCTTTCCCTATGCTCTAGCCAGCAATTTGAATAGAGTTATTTGAATTGAACTGCTTTTAGAAGCACAGCAGGAGAAAGGTTTATGTAAAAGCATCTGCCTGCCAACCCCTCATCTAGCCTGGGGTTTTGAATACCTTCAGGTCACTTGGCATCTTGGTTTGTGGTTTGGGCCATTACAAGACAAACTCCGTCTTGCAAAATGTGTTTCCACATTGCTGCAACGTTAAATCCGTGTGCCAGGCTTAAGCTTCTCATCAATTAATTGGACTTTGATCCACCGAACATACTCGGTCCCACCTGATTCTCCTTTCCTTTTGCTCTGTGTGTTTAATTTCAGCTACCTGAATGTGCCTGCCATGCAGGAAGCAGCACAGTTCCTGATGGGAACCCATGACTTCAGCACCTTTCGCTCCCTCAACTCTGAAACACCTTTCCAGTCTCCAGTCAGAACCATCCTCCAGGCAGACATCCGACCCTCTTCTGGGTTCCTGTCCCACCACTACGCGCACAGGTGAGAGCCAAGGCCCTCAGCCGAGGAGCCGCTCGGATCAGCGTGTTTCTTTGTCTGCGAAGCTGCCTTCCAGCGCTGCTTTGAGAACTGACCTCCAGTTTGCTGTGCACTGCCTTTACAGTCCTGTGATGGGGTCAGCAGGCGTCTGCCCAGTGACAGCTTGGGAAGGACGTTTCTTTCCCCTCTCCTCCCCAGTGTCCTCAGGGAGAAAGATGGGCAGGATTGAGGGCAGGGAAACTGGTCCGGTTCGTGCATTAAAAGACAGGATGTTATAAACTGGCCTATGGAATCTGGCACAGAGCAATTCCTGTGAGGTGCTTCCAGCATTTACGCTCATTTTCGTCGCTAAAGACCAGCTTTGGCAGGGGATGCCATTTTCCACCCCCTGCTGCCGTCCTAGCTTTGCCTAAAGGCTGCAAATAGAAGGAATAAACCCTCCCACCACCTAGGTCACTGCTGTGGCTATACAGATCTGCTCAGTTCACACCAGGAATTCCTGCTGTCTTCCCAGGGGATGTTGGTGAAGGAAAGTCCAATATTACTCAGTCATTACATAAACAAAGGATTGTTGAGTGTCGGGTTCTTTCAGGACCAGGTCTTGCAAGTATTGAAATGAAGTGGCTGGATGGATTCTCTCTCTAGCAGAAAGGGAAGGTTTTTCCCAGAAAGATCAGGGGTATTTAGCATCTGAACGTGGCTTTTGTTTCATGCTGGCTTCTTTTGTAGATACGTGGCTGCTGTGTTTCAGCTTGAAAGCAAACCTGGCTGCTGTTTGTCTCCAAACCATGTTTTCCTGCTTTCTGATTAGGAGAAAACCCTTTTCTTTGTAGTTTTCCCCAAGGACCCTCCATTAAATCTGAATACCTACTGAGCTGTCTGTGACTGGAAGTGCCATGCTCCAAGCTCTGGAGCCTCACTGCAGTTTGCAAATAGCCCACTGTTTCTTTCCATGTCTTAGAACAGCGTGTTTTGGACAAAAACTGAAAGGGAGCCACAAAAACAGAGCGATCTGTATGCTCTGAGTAACCCTGGTCTTTAAGTTCCTCCCAGTTCCTCCCGTCTTCTGTGATTCCTGCTTTTCCTGCTCAGTGATGGTGCCTGTCAGTACACAGCCACGTTCTAAAGAGCCACCCAGTTGGGCAGGGCACTTCTGCTGCTACTCTCCTGCATGAGCTCAAGGGCATGGGCAGTTAGTGCTGGAACGCTTACTTCCCACCTTCTGGCAGGTAAGAAACACCATCCCAGTGGGAAAAGGAAGGCCGGAGAGGAAAATGGGTGCTGTCACGTGGCTGCATTCCTGCTGTTTGTCGTTGGGTTGCCATTGCTGAACGGAGAGCTTGGCCTCCCTCCGTCAAGTGTGGTTATGCTTAGGGGCACAAGTAACAGTGAAATGCTTCGTCCACAAGATTATCTTGTCCTCTGCGACGAGTAGCACTGTAAGTGGCAGAGACCCGATCTAACCTGCAAACAACCGGTAACAGTCTTGCTGAGATCACCGCTGAGGGCATATGGACCAGGTTACCTTCCAAATCCAGACCCACTGTTGGCAGTTGGACTGATCTCTGAGATTTAATACGGATCAGCTCTTTATGTCTTTGAATTAAATGCAGAAATGGGAAATTGCCATTCTTTGTATAAATTGCTGCATAAACCCATCCCACGTGAGGCCAAAAATGACTCATGAGAGAGCGAGCAAACCTAAAAACTGGATCAGAAGCACCAAGCTCGTTGCTGATGGCATATTTTTGCTTTTGGTGACACGTGCAACCAGCTTGTGTTTTATAGCGAGTCATTTTCATGTGTCGATACTGATTGATTTCATGAATGTTTAGGCTGAAGGGGGTGGCCTGGGGAAGCCTAGTTTCAGTGCGTGAAAATGGCATTTAACTCTCAGAATACTCTGTTAGTAAGAACCACAACCGTGAGTTTTCTGATCCAGGGAAAACCGCTGTGGGGTTTGGGTTTTTGTGACAGGCCAGGTGGTGTTGGGGGTTTTTTGTTTGTTTTTATCAGTTTGGGGTTTTTTAATTACAGTGTCCTAGTTACTTGTAATCTATAAAACTCCCTGTGGAACAGTTGCAGTCACGGAGCTTGGTGTTTGTTTGCCCATTCTGCACCTAAGACAGCACATACGCCTGAAATGCCTGTATGCTTCTTCACTAACCTCAGGAGGTTTAGTTTCCGGTTTCAGAGGAAGAAATCCATAGAATGATAAACTGTGGTCTCTTAGTCAAATAATGCAGCTTTTGCCTCCCTTTCTGAACTTAAACCAATCTTCTGAATTGCCCACTTGTCTGTTTAAAAGGCTGACTGTTGAAACGAATCCTTCCATCAAACTCAGTTGCTCAGCAACAGTGGAAGTGGAGTTAGTGTCCCATCCCTACAGAATGCTTTTGCATACTAAGGATGTGTTCAGAGCCCCCGTCACTTCTTCCTAGGGAGCGAGCGCTCTGCCGCCTGTTCTCTAGCAGAATATGTATTATTCATTGCAAGGTGCTGGCTTCTGCTGCCAAGGGGAAAAAGACAGCTGGATTTTTTTTGCTGGTAAGCAGAATTATCTGTGAGATTGACAAGAAAAACAAAGTTTCCCTCTTAAAGAAAAATATCTTGTTCTTTTTCAAAGTCTACGAGGTATTTTTCCTAAGTATCTTGGCCCATCTTCTGTAGCTTAATACATCTTGTCAAGACAACGGAGACGGGAGGATCCTGGTTAAAGAAGGTGCATGCAGTTTGGCGAGAGGGGCATTTGTCCCTGTTCAAAACATTTCTCTTGTGCCTTGTTAGAGGGCTGAGCTGCATTATGGCCTCGGTGTGCTGGGTGTTTGCACGCGTGTGTGGCAATGCATGTGTCTGTGTGCCGTGTGCCTCGAGCCGGGGGGAGAGCAGCCCATACCCGAGTGATAGAAACTTTGTCATTTCCCGACTCAGAGAGGAATCCGGGGGCAGGAGCTGCCTTTGCATATGCCAACATACATGACAGGGATGGCTAAAAGCACTAATTTAGCCATAAATCCAGTGAGAAAACAGCTTGTGGCTGCTCCCTACGATGACTATTCGAGTTTCTCTTCCTGCGAGCCCTACCCTGATGCCCCAAGTGGGCCTGTGAATCACCTTCTTCCTGCTTCACCTTTCTTCTGCGCCTCGCAAGGGCTCTCTCCTCTCCCAGGGAACGGGCAGCTCCTTTTCTTGATGCTCAGGTGTTTCCAGCAAACCCAGCCCATCCATCTCAACCCCCCAGACAAGTACGTTGCGGCTGTGCCGATTCAGGTCTCCACCCCTGAGTAGCGAATGAGGAGGCTGGTATCCAAAAGCTCATGATCGTGTTTCAGGTTATCTGGGGGCTGCATAGCTTCTTATTCGTTCTACTCGCATTCACCTGTGATTTGTGCTTCTCTTGTGTATAGAAGAGCATTTGGAATGTGATATTAAATGCTTTTTTTTGTTCTTTTCTTTAGGGGACTGGAGTTTTGGGAGCTGACGTTCAGGAGCAGATCATTTGTTTACCGACAGGTACTGTTTGGTGCTGTATTCAGCACACTTTGCCTCCAAGAACTCAGGTGTCACCGCCACTGTAACTATGGATCGGCTTAGCAATGTCGCATCCCTGTGCAGAGCCACCTCTGTCGCAGAGCTGGTGTTGCAGCTGCATGACATACACACATCAGACAGGTGAGGTTCTGTATTCGTTGTTTGATCCGGCAGAACCAGAATTTCTTAAGTTTGTGTCTAGAATGAATGTCCAAAGGCACGGAATTGTGTGGGAGGATGGAAAGTTTTGTTTTCCACAATCTTTGTCCTTGCAGTCTGAGTGGTAAAACCAACAGACATATGTTCTTGCTCTGCTGAATGGCACTGGGCCCAGCAAAGACTGCCTGGAATTTCACTTTCTGGCTTTGGAGCATGAAGTAATTCTCAGTGTTGCACAAAGGAGAGCTGGGAAGACCTGAATCAGCTACGCAGGCATGACTGCAGGATCTTTCCCTCTGCCATGCTGTCTAGTCTCCACTGGGTTTTCTTTGAAATAACTCCGGTGGGGTTTTTGCTGCTGTCCTCACGGGAGACAGCTCTCTCCACAACTTAATGGATGACCTCATTAGGAAAGAGTTGGCTGTTCTCAGTCAGCCTATCCTGGCCATGGCCACACTCTGGAGACAGAGAATAGGCAAGAGAGGGCTTGTTTTTTGGAGGAGAGAGGGAGTGTTTTGTGGGAACAGCAAGCAGCTATTTTTTATTCTGTTTTGACAAACCGAATTTGTTTTTATCCTGTGCCAAGTAATGCTCTGTAAGCTCTCTGACAGTGGGTGTCTGGATGGGAGCAAGGGAAGAACAACAACACGCTTGAGAAGGGCTTGATATACAGCAGGGATTTGCTTCGTCAGATGCTCTTGTGACAAGGAGAAGATGCTGGTAACCCATTTAGTGCATTAGAACGGAAATGCTACTTAGTGACATTGTGCAGAGAACAGTCACCCGTAATACTCAGCTCAGCCTAATGCCCTCTCTGAACCTTGCTCGCAGCAGCTGCCGCACAGCGAGCTGGCAGGCTGTAATGAAGCAGCAACATGCTGGACTTGAACTCTTCTACCTGAGCATCTGCTTCTGCCCTCCATCACACAGAGGAGGCAAGACCTGATGGACCTCTGATTTCACCTCATACAGCTGCTATAAGCATTGACATCTGGATGTTTCTGTTAGAGAAAAGGGTTAAATGCTCCCAGAAACGGCATGTACGTGTTTTTGCTGAATAGCACGCGGAAGGGGGGAGACGCCAAGCAGAGCCGTTTCAGATGCGTTACCACTAGTCTGCATTCACACTGGCTAACTCCAAGCATGGAGACGTCAAAGCTAAAGTCACAGCAGACAATGACCTCTAGTGAGGGCTGGGTAAAATAACATACATGGAGGATCTGTGCTTCTCTGTGCCATCTGCCTAAAGGCCGGCTCTTGGCGTTCCCCAGCGCAGTTCAAGACGAGGGCACACTGGGAGAGACAGTGCTTGCCTTTGGACAGATACACCCTGGCTTGCTGGACTTTCTCATTAACGGTGCTAAACATGATCAGGTTCTTAGTGGACTTACTCTGTTGTGAATGTCAGCAGGTCAGAAGCTTAGACCCGTGCTTCATCACAGCACTACGGTTACGTGTTTGGAGAGCTCGGTGCGCCCTGAAAGGTCATTTATAGAATGAAGGGTTGTGTAGGCCACGTGACTGATGGTGCCTGCGCAAGGGCGGATGTGCTGTGGCAGAGGTGTGAGAAGGTGAATCAGACAGGACAGTGTCTGCTTGACCAGTTTCCCCCACGTCACCTGGTACTGCTGTTGCCTGTAAAATCTGAGACTGGAGGACAGTTGTCCCAGTGTGGACAACTAGGAAATGGCGAAAGCGGAGTGGCTGGGGATCAGCCCATGGCAAGGGCTGTGTTTCAGTGTGGCTCCTCTGTCAAATGAGACTCGGGCCCAGCAAATCTCTGCATGTACCCTTAGGCAGTGTGAAATTTTATGGTAACCACCAGGTCTGGAATTGCTGAGTATGGAGGGAAGTTGTGACGTGCAGAGGTGTTTGAAATACCAGTTTGCTGCACCCCTTGGTGGGCTGGCCTATTCAGGTTTTCTTTTCTACATTTTTGGCTTTCTGCGAGAGAAGCAAGCCCCTGCGTAGTCACCCACCTGGAAACTGTGGCTTATGTATCGTGAACCTGTGAGCTCAGCTCTCCCAGCAAGCATGTGAGCTTCCTGCCACAGACGGGCGTGTGGGTGCTGCTGTTGTTTCTGAAACAGAAACCATCCTCCGCTCAGCTTTCTTCCCACGTGTGACGAGAACAAGCCTTGCTCCCTGTGTAGCTGGAGATCATGGTTACAGGTCCTCAGCTCATTCTTACTGATGTCTTTAGTCGTAGGGAGGGAAGTGGGGTACTTTCACCAGTTATTTTCCCCTCCACCAGCTTTGGTCACTGGAAGATGCTGTGCCACTGCACGTTGCAGACGAGCTAAGTGGCTGCACGTTGTCAGGTCACCCCGATCAGTGCAGAACCGAGGCAGCCCACACAATCCCTGCTAAAAGGGGAAAGAACACTTTTCCTCTGCAGGCTGTGGGGTGACTGTGCCTGCTGGGGTGTACTGGGGGACGAAGGGAGTATGATCTTTCCCAAGAGGTAAAGTGAGCACTGGAAGTGCTCCCTGGAGGTACATGATACCACAGACAGGACTGGCTTGAACCCTGACGGGTGAGTCTGGGCCATGACTGGTGGCCACTCCAGTGGCACCTAAAGAATGCTTTGACCCTTGTTTTATGTGGTGAAATGGTTCTTTCTTAACACCCAGCTGGACTAGGAGCACTGGGAACAACTGATAGTACTAGGAACAGTAGAGGAACAGCAGAAATTAGGCTTTCTGGGGACTGTGGGTCTAATAATGGTGATGTACCTACGTTTGGGAGCAGGTTGATGTTAAGAAATGATGGTGATACCACTCTTTCCTGAGTGACAGGTACTGAACTCTCCGATGAGGTTTCTAGCTTGACTTGCCCTCAGTAGTCACTGGTGGACAGCACAGTACTGCTGACAGCAGGAGTGCAGGACTCCAGACAGAATTTCCTCATCTCTTTCCATTTTTGCAAGGGCAGCTCCTAAGCTGTGTTCTCTCTTTTTCCAGGTCCGAAGAATGGTTGGGGCTCTCGTTGCAGTCGGCCAGGGAAAGTTAACGCCTCGTCATATAAAGGAGTTACTGGAGATAAAAGATTCACGGGCTTTTCCACCATATGCCATGGCTCCACCATCTGGACTCTTTCTAAAATCAGTGGAATACAATGAAGCAGGTAGGTGAATGCAGGGAATGGCATCCTTTGCGTAGGAATACTGAAGGGAGGAATAACACCAACAGTCATCCTTTATGTGCCGCCTGACCTATGGCTCAGGGCTTTGTTCACTGACACCCACATCACAGTGAAGGTCCCGGGCTGCAGAGGTGTTTACAGCAGTTGCTGTGGAAAAACGGTGTATTTTTTTTCCTGGTAGATTTCTTTCTCTTACTTGTAGGGTAGTAGAAGAGAAGTTTTGTTGACAATGACTGAGATCTCAAGTGAATGATACTTTAAATTCTCAAAAATTCTTCTTCTGTCCCTGACCATGAATGAGGACCACATCTGTGGTGTCTGGGAGCCTGTCAAGGAGCTTGAATGTAGTTCTGAGCACTTGAAAAAGCAACTGGTGCTTGCTGGTTTTGGCCCACTCCAATGGGGCTTTTCTTAACAGTGCTGGGTGGGGAGATACCTGTGCCAGTGGGGAGGGAGCCCGAGCGGGAAGTGAAAACCACAGGTTATGATAGAATTCATGGTTTGGGTGGGAAGGGACCTTAAAGCCCACCCAGTCCCACCCCCTGACATGGGCAGGGACACCCTCCACTAGCCCAGGTTGCTCCCAGCCTCATCCAGCCTGGCCTTGGACACTCCCAGGGATGGGGCACCCACAGCTTCTCTGGGCAACCTGTCCCAGTGCTCCCCACCCTCTCTGGGAAGAATTCCTTCCTGATGTCCCATCTCAATCTCCCTCTTTCAGTTTAAACCTGTTACCCCTAGTCCTGTCACTACAGGCCCTTGTAAAAAGTCCCCCCCAGCCTCCTTGTAATGCCTCCAGGCACGGGAAGGGGCTCTAAGGTCTCCCCGGAGCTTCCCTTCTCCAGGCTGAACCCCCCAACCCCCCCAGCCTGTCCCCATGGCAGAGGGGCTCCAGCCCTCGGAGCATCCCTGTGGCCTCCTCTGGCCTCGCTCCAACAGCTCCGTGTCCTTCTGCTGTTGGGGGCCCCAGAGCTGGACACAGAACTGCAGAGGGGGGTCTCCACAGAGCAGAGCAGAGGGGGAGAATGCCCTCCCTCAACCTGCTGGCCACGCTGCTCTGGATACAGCCCAGGATCTGGTTGGATTTCTGGGCTGCCAGTGCACACGGCTGGCTCATGGCCAGCTTTTCATCCCCAGCACCCCCAGGTCCTTCTCCTCAGGGCTGTTCCCAATCCATTCTCTGCCCAGTCTGTCCTCATGCTGGGATTGCCCCGACCCGTGTGCAGGACCTTGCCCTTGGCCTCGTTGAACTCCATGAGGTTGGCACGGTCCCACCTCTCCAGCCTGTCCAGGTCCCCCTGGATGCCATCCCTTCCCTCCAGCGTGTCCCCACACCACACAGCTCAGTGTCATCATCAGACTTGCTGGGGGTGCCCTCGATCCCACCGTCCGTGTCACTGACAAAGATGTTCAACAGCACCGGTCCCAACACCGATCCCTGAGGAACGCCGCTCATCAGTCTCCACTCAGACATCGAGCTGTTGACCACAACTCTCTGAGTGCGAATGCTTTGCACAAGCCCAGGTAGTGGACTTTAAGTGCCATCTTTTCCCTAAATCAGTGTTTTCTTTTTTTCTTCTCAGATTTCCTCTCAGACACTACAGTTGCCCCAGAAGAGTAGCAGCTCTGTGAGACACAGCTGTGTCTGAAGGGACGCTGTTGTGGATGTGTAATAGAGGTTTGCCCAGCACTCTTTACTCAATATGTGGTCTTGTCTCAATAAAAATCATTGACACTGACTGTAGGCATCTTCCTATGACTTGTTCTTGCCCTCTGAAGCCGCCAAGGGGAAAGGAAGAACAACTCCATACTGCGTTCAGATAACTTTTTTTCCTTTTTTTCTGAAATCCTGCTGTGTCTCTCAAACGTGAGGAGGTAGGAGTTGGGCTTGGGGGGTTTTTTGGGGGTGTGTGTTTTTCTTTTTCCTTCTGAGGTGTGTGTGGGAGGCGTACAGGCTTAGAACGGAGGAGAACGTAGCATTTCCTCTCTGCCCCTGTAACCCTGCCTTTGCACAGCACAGTGCAAGGGGCCAGCTGCCACTGTACAGTGCAGCGACCTGTGGAAACAGCCTTTGAACGTACTCGCTGTTTCCTCTCTTTACCAGCACTCCCTCTCTCGCTGGGCTGCGGAGGCCGTTATCCTGCTCCCTGGTACAGAGTCACGTCTGTTGCACGTAGGATGTGGCATGTTACAGAGCAAAGCTCCTTTGAGGTCCCTTAAGACCTCTTTAAGGGTCACAGCCTGGGCTAGCAGCACACCACCAGCTCTGCGAGTGAGTCAGCCTGACCGTGAGGAGCCCGTCTGGTGGTGAGGGCTCTGTAGCCAGAAGGTGGGTGCCACGCTGTTGCTGGGCTCTGGTTTGGTTGTTGCCACCTTCTGCTCTTCCGTAGCTGGTGCAGCGGTACTGCGGAGCCGGCTGGAGTCTCAGTGATCGAGGGGCACCTGAGTCACAGTGCAGAGCCTTGAGCAGAGATAACTCTTCTATTTTCCCTCTTTTTTAAACCACTCTAACCTCAGGTTTTGCCTGTTTTCCCAAGCAATAAAATCCACGAATGACACCAGAATGTCCGTTTTGGTTATAAAATGACTGTCAGAGTGCCAGATTACAGGGAAGAGGATGGAACGTTTGACTCCTGAAGTTCACAGAAGAAACAACACCTGGTTTAAACACCCCTGCAGTGGAAGCAATGTGCAGCTGACACACCTGCTACCACCGTAATTAACTGTCCTTTTGTCTACGAGAGGAGAAGAAGAATTACAGAGAAGGCCAGTTTGTCAGAGCAGACGGCCCACTTGGTCTGGTAAGAGGATGTCCTTTGTTACGTGTCAGCTCAGAGCGATACAGGCTACGGCATTCGGACAAACGAAGGAAGAATCTTAACAACCTCTTGAGACACTGTGGGGTTTCCACTCCTGTTCGCAAGGTGCAGAGCCACAGGGTAGGCAGGAGTTCTTTTTGACCTCTCTTAAGGCCTTTGCCGTTGGCAGTGGGGATCCGGTTTGAGTGGTCCTGATACGGAATAGGACAGCCCGTTTCTAGGTGACCCCTCGTAACAAGTGACACATCTCTTCCCACTGTTTTCCAGGTAGCAGTTGTGCAAGACACCGACTTTTGACAGCATGGGAAGGAAAAGCAGGATTCCTCCGGTTCCTCTCTCCTTTCCTGTGTGGAGCATGCCGCCGGCTAGCTGCTTTATTCCCTCGGGGACTAACTGCCAAAGACGATGACAGAACTTTGGAGGAGTCCTGGGTCTCTCCATGGAAAAGGAGAGCCGCAGCTGCTGTGTTGCTGTGGTACCTGTTTGCAGGTAAGTACCCAGAGGCAGAGATTTTTGAACACAAGCAGTGGGGTTCACCCATCTGTGTTCCAGACCCCAGTGTGCCCATGGTTTTAGACAGCGGTTTGCCTGAAAGGGAATGGCAGCAAAGTCTTGCTCTTCCCCACTCTGCGGGGAAGTGAGAGTGCAGCCACAGGCCCGTTTCAGACTGACGCGCTGGTACCTGGCTTCAGAGGCAGGTCTTGCCCTGCAGACGGCTGGGACCGGAGGGCAGGGTGGCGGTGACCACGGGTGGCTTTGGGTGGGAGCGTTGTGACTCCCACTTCACAGCGGGTACGTGGAGAGAGCTAAAGCGTGCTCTAGTGCTGGCTGTGTGCTCTGCTCTCCCCAGCTGTGTGGGACACTTCACTAGCAGGGCAAGTGCTCTGTCCTGGATCCGAGTGACAGCTTTTCATGTTTGCTTCCTGTGGTTTCTCTGCAGAGCAACGCGGGAAGCTCTGCAGCGTTTGCAGGGCAGCGTGCTCCGATGTTAAAGCTGCACACAAGAGCTTAGCAGTGACCCTGTCGTTGTGAGGACCCTTTGGAGAGGCTGGTGCGCTCATCTGCAGTTTTTGCGTGAGGTGATGAGCTGAGCTCTGGTAAGTTAACTTTCTAACTGAATTTGTGAGTCTGCAGGGCAGAAAAGCAAGCCGAGTACCAGTGCTGTGAGGGTGTTAAGCTAGCTGCTACTGCCGGCGCAGGTATCGCCTTTTTTTTCTGTTGGTTGGTTTTGGTTTTTTTTAATAGCTGCAGTGCAAAAATACCTGCTGTTGATCTGCTACAAACCTGTCACGCTTACGGGCTTGTTATCAAATCCAGTTCTGAGCAGCCTGGGTTCAGCTAGCCAGCCTGTAGTCCAGGAGTAGATGGACTGCCTGACTCTGCAGTTGGCACAAAGAACTGTTGTGGGGCTTTTGCTTTGTTTTTCAAATCCCAGAGCGACTGGTGGGATGGTGGTGCACGCAGCTTCTGTGCCGTTGTAGGGCTTTGTAAGCTTCTGCCAGGGATCCGAGTAGAATCCGTTTCAGACAGCCCGTTAGCGAGGCTCACTGTGCCATCTCGCAGCAGTCCGTCAGCACCGAGCACAGACTCCTGTCTAGCTTCTACAGAATCTTGGGACAACGCGTGTGCTGTTTGGAAAACTCCTCTGTGTTTGTTGTGGAGCCGTTCCCTGATAGTGCCTACGGCTGCCCCCACTGCGCTTGTCTCATGAGGAGCAGTAACTTGCGGGTCCCCTTTGCCGTCCGGCCCCGCTAATGATTTTACAGGCCTCTGCCATATCCCTCCCCAGCTGCAACACCACACGTGGATGTTTGGTGGCTTTTGCTCTGGCAGAACACTGAGATGCCATTCCAAGTCCTGTGCTGCTTAAAGTTATGGCTTGGCCATGCCTGGTTTTGTATTACTTCTCCTGTGTGTGTGTGTACAAACCCTTTGCTATCAGGTGAAAGAGCCGTGTAAGCAGATATGTGTGCTCGCCTACTTAAAATGAAACCATTTTTTTCCTTTCTGATCTTCCAGTTATCATCTTGGGTGCTTTTGACTTCATCAGATAAACAACTGCAGGGAGGAAGTGCGATCTCAGAGTTTCCTTTGGAAAGTACCCAACAACCTTGGTATTTTTGTGCGTTCAGCGGCTCAACGTCGGGAGCGTCGTGCGTAGCGCAGCCGGTTTCACGTGTCCACTGCCTTTAGGGGCTGCTGTTCAGGTGGCTGGGTTTGGGTTAGGTACGCAGATTCCTTCTGTATTCGGTGGGGAGAAGCGGCATAGCTGGAGCACGGTTATTGCTGTGCGGCAAGCGACCTACGCGAGCAGCACGACGCGTGTAGCGCCTCTTTCCCGTATTTCAAACACATAAACTAGTCCTTTCTGCTCCCCTTGTAACGGAGACGAGTGGCGCTTTCCCTCTGCTGTGCGCCTGCGGAGTAGGTTTAGGGCGCCGTAAATTCACCCAGCAGCTTACACCGAGCCCTCCCGCTCGTGTGAACTTCGGCTGAGGGATAAAAAGTGCGAGCGGGAAGGACGGAAAAAACCTGCTTCTCTCAGACGGTCTGCACGTGTGTGTTTTCGGGTCATGGTGGCCTAGGGCTGCATCCTGCACTGCACACTCCTGCAGATGAGAGTTGTTCCAAGAGGCCTGGCACATCTTGTCTCAAGTGCTGGACCCTTCCGTTTACTGCTCTTAGTTGTCTACCCCCCTGGACCACTCCTAAGTGGGGGTGGGGATGGTGACTGGGCTAACAGCTTGGCCTGGATGCCAGCGTCCCGTTTCAGTTCTGTGCTTTCAGTGTGGTTTCGTGCCTTTAACAGGAAGGTTCCACGCAGCTCTTTGTAAAACCGCAGCACAAGGTTAGAGCAGCTCAGTCATCCAGGGTGCGGGATAACTCACGCTGGAGTTACTGAGAAAGCAAAGGGCAGGAGAGTAACATCTTCCATCTCTCCGAGGTGACACTGGAATTCTGGTGGGGCTTAGCAATGGGAAATGAGTTGCAGGGCCTCCAAAGGTGTGTCACTGCTCGAGTTCCCCTGTACCGCTTCAGCTGCTGGCCCACCCTTAGCCACAGCTATAGCCTTCCACGTGCCTTTTTTTTGGGGGGGTGGGGGATGAATTGCTACCTCCGTTAATTCAGTACTGTCATCTTGTGATGATTTTAAAACCCACAAGCATTTGAAGTTTACACAGTAGATGTTCTTTCCTGGCATTAAATGTTTTATTGTCCCTCACAGCCACGCCACTTTCCATGTAAAAACACCAAGCACAGACCTGCGGACCACAGACTTCCCCAGGCCCAACGTCGCTCAGCTGTGTCGCTTTAGCTCTCACCCACTCGAGATGAAATAAAGCTCAAGAACCTCCTGAGGTCGGGGATGGCCTAAAAGACTTTCATCCCATGCTGGATATCCCTGCACTCCAGCAACCATGGCAGATACTTCCTGGGCTGAAGGAGTCTCCAACGAGACGGTTGACAGTGCCGGCTCAGATTTCAGCTTGGATGCAGATTTCCAGTATTCCTTGTTTACTGTCATCTACAGCATCGTCTTCGTGCTGGGACTGACAGAGAATGCCTTAGCTCTGTACCTCCTGTCCTGCCGAGTAAAGCACATTTCCCACTCCTACGTCTACATGATCAACCTGGCTCTGGTAGACACCCTGTTCGTTTGCGTGTTGCCTTTTAAAATCCATTACCATCTGAACCGGAACGACTGGGTCTTTGGCGACATGGCCTGTAGGATAACGGGGACGTTGTACTACATCAACATCTACCTAAGCATTGCCTTTTTCACCTGCATTTGCGTCGATCGCTACGTTGCAGTGTTGCACCCCTTCACGTACATCCAGATCCGAGTCGTGCATTACGTGGCGGTGGTCACGGTCCTTTGGGTGGTGGCTCTGTGTGTCACAGTTCCACTTATCCTCGGAGGTCCCCTCCACAACAGGGGCACGAGGAACACGACAGCGTGTTTTGAGAACTTCACTACGAGCAGCTGGACTTACCGCATGGTACCTTACAACATCCTGGCCTTAGTTTTTGGGTTTGTCATCCCGTTTTCCATCATTCTGATCAGCTACCCCCTCATTGCTAAGAGGATCTCCCAGATCAAACACAGCATTCGCAAGAGGAAGGCCCTGAGCACCATCTACATCATCTTGCTCATCTGTACGCTGTGCTTTCTCCCGTATCACCTCACCCACCTGCTCCACTTTTTAATGAGAATCCAGGTCATCCAGAACAGGTCCTTTACCTGCCTGATCTACAAAATGCGAAGGGTCACCTTAGCCCTCGTGAGTTTCAACAGTTGCCTTAACCCGCTCTTGTACTACTTCACCTCTTCCAGCAAGCCATGGCACTTCAACTTCAGGCTCCGATTCAGGTCGAAAAGGGTGTACACCATCTGTGACCAGACGCTGGGGGAGTTCACCTACGTTTATAAAGTACAACAGAGACCTGGAAATAAAAAACAGAGATGGAATCAACCCATCTACTCGAAGTAAGTAAGTAAATCACCTTTCCAGCTGTTTGTTTGGAAACAAACCATTCTTCCCTCGAGTGGTTGTTATGTCAAGGCGACACGGGGAGGGGTGGAAGGATATTTTAATTAGCCAAGCGGGAGAGCACATGGGGGAGCTGTATTCTCGGACGGTGTTGTTTTGGTCTTGTTTTGTTCAGCTTTGGGGCTGGGAGGAGAACACGGGCTCTGCTGGAACACAGTGCAGCCCAGGAAAGGGTTACTGGAAAGCCACCAGCCTCCTGATGCTGAAGGCAGGGTGGATCTCCAGTCCTGCCTGGCCTTTCCCTATTTTGGAGAGATCCCCTGCTTTCTCCCTGGGGGCACATTGTAGCCAGCTGGGTTCACACACTGCTCCTGCCTACATTCCACGGCCAAATAAGGGCTTCTCATCCCTGCTTGTGACCCGGTTGATTGGCTTCCTGAGGAGTGTTTCAGCACAGGGATCCTAGCGCTGCAGCTGGCCGGCCCTTCATGCAGTTCTAAAGGTAACAGACCCACCTATTCATCAGCCAGTTACCCCGGGCAGCACCAGCGGTGAGCAAGCTCCTCTCCCGGCACAGGCACTGAGGGAAGGGACGGCAGGAGCTGGCACAACTCCCTACGCCGTGCTGACCTCTTCAGATGTCAAAGTTCTCTTTCCATTGTGTTGCTATCACAGGATGTGTCTGACCTGTTTCACCCCCTCTCTTGTGTTCAGAGAACCACACAGCTGCTGAGAACTGCTGAGCTTTTCACCCTGTGAAACACGAGACTGGAGAGAGACTTTCTCACTTGTGGGTTATCGGTCACCAGCAAACCACTGTCCTGGCTCACAAACCTGCTTCGAAGCCAACGGTTGACTTACTTAAGAGGATGTGATTTTGGTAACGTACACAGACTCACCGTTCCTTCCCGTGCCGCCCCCAGACGTTGTAAGGGCCTATTCGCTGCTGGCCTAGAGGCACACAAGTCTGCTGAGAATGGAAGGGACGTTGTCATGGGGCTTGTTTAACAGGGGACAAGGGATGCCCGGCCGCGGCCGTGCGCTAAATCAGCCCTTCCAAACGTGCAAAGTGCAGACTAACAGCCACACTCCGACCTGAGGCTGCAGGTGGCTGGGGGTCCCCGGTTACGCTGTGCTGTTGGGTTTGAACAAGGACTGCCACTGGCCTTAAGGGAGGGAGGGAGTAGGATTATTGGGGGGGATACGTAACAGTGTCTCTGCGTGATGGTGTAACATCTCTTTGCACAACAACGGTCGGTGCAGCTTTTGGGGGGGTATTACATTCGTTAGGACAGGCCTGGCTTCGTTACGCTACATGCAGTTTGAATCGTGTTACTACTAACGATGGGTCAGCCCCTGACCTCTCCCGTTCTGTATTTTACTCTTGGCTTGGCAAAATTTTTTAAATCTCAGTGAGAAAGCCTGCTCAAACTTCTAGAATATTGAAAATAATGATTCCCATGTTCCTGTGCGGGGCAAGTGCCAGTCTTTGCACTTGGGAACTGGGGATGACGAAAGCCTCTGAGGGAGGATCAGGACAAATTCACCTTTCATGAGATACTGCTATTTTTGTCCTGGTTATAGGCTATGGAAAAAATTCCCAGTGCTGGAGGGATTATTCTTTCAAACTAAGCACAATTTTTACGTCTGGACAGAGGAAAAATTTTTATTAGCGACTCCGTCGAGGAGTGCAGCTTTCTTGTGGGCTTGTCAGCTGTCACTGGGGGAAGGAGGGACAGTAAAAACGTTACGCTGCTGGGTCAGTAGTCCGATTAGGGCTTGATGCTCCTGCCTCCGTTGTACTTTCACTTTCAACGCTTCACAATTAACACGTAAGGCTTCATCACACTGCACTGCTGAGGTTTTAAGGGGAATGAGCTGTGGGGGGGGAAGAATGCTGAGTATCTGTCACCTTGTGTAAGCAACTCTGAGCTTGTTCCTCAGGACTCTAACCCAGGCTGCAATGGGGAAGATCACGATACAGCTGAACAGCGCGTGCTGTCACCGCAGCCACGGGACAAACGCTGCGATTAATTCCTTTATTAACACAAAACCAGAAAAACCCATGGGGAATGTAAACAAAACAACACCTAGATCTCTGTGAACCACCGCGGGGCTGGCTGCGCTGTTGCTCATGGTGTACTCTGGGGCAGCCCTTTCTTCAGCAGGGATGTGAGATAGCTGCCCAGTTCTTCATCCTAGAGAGAATAAAGAGAAACGGGATGAAAGCGATCTTCTACTTGACTTTCCCGTTTGGGGCAGCAAGTGATGCTGGTACCTAGTAACAGACTGAAACAGGTCTTGGACCTGTCAAAATCTGGTTTCTATTTCTGAACACTGCCAACATCGGTGGTAGCACAACGGCATTTCTGGGTGTTCTTGCAGCGTATCGCTGTAGAACTCCCATTTGTCAGAGTACGTGTCTGGACGTGAGGTGTCTCTCTTGAGGAAAATGTCCATTTTTCTTGAAAGCAAAGAATAAAGAACCATTGATTTGGGTGTTTTTGCTTTGCCCTCCAGAAGGCAGTTCCTTGCTGTAAAGACAGCGTTTGAAAATACAGTCACAGATACTTTTGAAGGGAAGAAAACATGACCATGTCTAATCGTACCACGATTTAGCTTTCTGCTTGTTGTTTAAAGTTTTACACCCAAGAAACACACTCCAGAAAACCTCCACAGGCTGTACGGCAGCGGTGACACAGCTGAGAGTGCAGAAGCTGGATACTACAGTGTTCTCGAAACACAGACAGGATTGTAATTAGCTGTATCTGTATTAGGTGTAATTACTCCAAATCAGTTGCCTGGAGATCACTGGTCCCAGAGAAGACCTGACTCAGCAGAGCTCCTGTAAAATGATTTGTACTAAACCCAAAATGGTAAAGGAAATGGCAGCAACTCAGCTCATCTCCTTCCAGTCAAACTGCTGCAAAACCAGAGAGATGAAGACCCGCCCTGACAACAGCGACCCACCTCGTAGGTCAGGTTTGGATGTAAGGAGGTGAGATCAGAGTTGCCCGAAACATGTCTTTAAAGTATTCCTACCTGGTAAGTCCAGGATACGAGGAGAACTTTGGTTCCTTGATCCTCTGAGTGTGCTGTGGCTTGGATGAGAATGGACTCTACTGTTATAGAGCCATCAGGGAGATGCTGCACTGAATAATCTTTCAGGACCCTGGTAGGAGAGCAGATACATATTTTGGATGGGACATGCGTACAAGCTGAAGGGTGGGTCACCCCTGTATCTCTGAATCCCCAACATCAGCATGTTGCTACTACTTTTGGCTGTGTCTGAGCCAGCACCCACTGCCCAAGGAAGGCAGAATGGGGCCGAGTCATTGCTGGCTTACATCAGTCATGTGGGATTCCATGTAGGAATCTGTTTCTGGCTGTTGTGACAGCTGTAGCTCCAGACTGAACCCTGTTCATCTGAGCAAAGGACTACTCGCAGAACGGACCATCTGCCTGCAGAAGAAAACAGCTTTTAAGGTCCATCTGCTGCTAGTTTTGAATAGCTTTAAGAGGTGTCTGGACCCCATCCTTGATGGTCTCACTCCACACAACTGTACCAACTCCAGCCAGAAGCAGCAGTGACAGCAGCAAACCAACAGGACACGGATTTCAGCTGGACTGCTCCAGCCTGGCAGAGACCATCAGCTTGTGGGCTGATTACCAGGCCCTGCCACTGCAGTGTAACCACTGCTCTGGTTATGCTCGCTGTATCGGCTAAAATCCAGAGCAGCTGTGTCTTCTGGGCTGCAGAGAATTCTCTCTTAGTAACTCCCTGGGGCTGCTCTAGAAGGCCAAAAGAAGGGGGGCACTTGTACTGCCTGTATTAAGAATGATAAGCCTAAGGCCATCCCTGGGGAGGATGGAAAACAGACACAGCTGAGAACACTCACCCCTTGAGATGGTTGTACACACGAAGCACTGTCTCGTGTTCTTTCCGCGGATCCTGAATGTGAACACGGCAGGTGAAACGCAACTGATGTTCTGTAAGGCCCAGCTCCTTCAAAGCCTGCTCGGGGGAAACCAGACGGAAGCTCTGCAGAGGAAAAGTACAGATCCACTGGGAGCTGTTTCTTTGTGCTTTCTGAAGTTGTGTTCCTCCGTGGTCAGCCACAGACAGGGATGATTTATCACTCAGCCAGTAAGATCATTCCCTGTCAGTCTCTGAAACATCTCAGCACATTTCGGTTCCCACTGCAAGCAGTAACCGCTTGATAGGAGCACGTGATGGACAGCAAAGGTGGAGGTGGTGAGATAGTGGCAACAAAATGACCCAAATATCACACCAATTCTCAGTTTCCCAAAATGAAAGTTGCTCTCTGAACAGAAGTTGGTTTAACCTCTTTGCCAGGGGGAGTGATTTGTTTAAATATGAAGATGAGGTTACAGAGTAAGAACTCCTCCTGTGCCGCCCTCTCTCCTTGTGTAACAACCAGAGGTTACCAACAACAGGCTGCTGCTTCACTCTTTGGATTGCTACAGGCACAGTGAATGAGAAACATGTAGGATTCACAGGCTGCACACCACAGCCTCCTCGGGATGTCTGCAGCTGCACCCCGTAGGCTGCAGGGGGACAGGGCGAGAAACAGACTTGGAACAGAAGCAGCTCTTCAAATTTATCCATTTCCTCTGACTTCATCTGCCGGCGTTCACGAGACCAAGTGGTAAAAGTCCTGCCTCTGCTACTCCCAGCTCATGAACAGCAAGATACTAATCCTGAAGTTACGGGACTAGTGAAGACGATCAGTCAAGGCAGCGGACAAGCTCCGACCCCGATTAATCTTCCCAGGTATGCCGTTACTGGGCTCCTTCCGAGACACTAGGGCTGCCCACCTTTACTGTAGCTCCCTGTTCACCCAGACGTCACTTATGCATCACAGCAACACACTCATTCAGAGCACACATGACAAACGTAAGGAATTCTGTTACTTACATTATCCTTCATAATTAATGTGCCATGCATTAGCTTTGGCTTCTTGGCATCTGGTAGGAGACCTAAACCAAGGCCAGTGGAAGAGAAGGATGATGTGGTTAATGGTGATGTGCTTACTTCTCACACAGACAACAGCTACAGGACTTAAGAGAGTGGATTTCTGAGTCCCTGCTGCACTTGAGACACTAATGTTTTACATCTTTATTCTCCTAAGTACATTGCTTGAAGCATTATCAGGGCTCTAGACACAAAAGGGCCTGTAGTGACAGGTTTAACCTGGAAGAGGGAGATTGAGATGGGCCATCAGGAAGGAATTCTTCCTGGGGAGGGTGGGGAGCACTGGGACAGGTTGCCCAGAGAAGCTGTGGGTGCCCCATCCCTGGCAGTGTCCAAGGCCAGGCTGGATGAGGCTTGGAGCAACCTGGGCTAGTGGAGGGTGTCCCTGCCCATGGCAGGGGGTGGGACTTGGGGGGCTTTAAGGTCCCTTCCAACCCAAACCATTCTGTGATTCTATGATAGCAGGCCATGCTTAGTAATAAGGAACAACTGCCTCTCCTCCCATATCGCTTCCTGACTTGAGAGGGTTTTGATTTTTCCTAAATTGGGTTTATAAACC
Organism: Rhynochetos jubatus; assembly: GCA_027574665.1. Lineage (NCBI taxonomy): Eukaryota > Metazoa > Chordata > Aves > Eurypygiformes > Rhynochetidae > Rhynochetos > Rhynochetos jubatus. Next base: position 7,404,498 of record CM050669.1, read on the forward strand.
CAACTGCAGTTTTCACCCACCCAGCTGGTAAAAGCACACGTGGACTTTGTGTTCGCAGTGAATGGGCAGTGAGTAGCAAACAGGGAACTGTGTGTGTTTCTGAACACTGTGGAGTATACTTTCACAGCACAGTAGCTGCTTCGTTTCTCAGGAAGCCCCCTCAACCACTAAATGCTCATAAAACCTGTCCTTTTACAGGAAGCACTGCTCTAAGTCACCACTGCTTCCACCGAACACAGGCACTGTACAACACACGGTGAAAATCAGGGTTGAGAACGCGTCACCTATTGCTGTTTCTCTCTTCAGGAGTCCCAGGGATATGTCCACCGGAATGCTGGGATTGGTGAATATTGTTGTGGTCTCTCCATTTGCGGGCATGTAGCAGTTGACATCTGCAATGTAAACAACCCCTGTCAGACGGATTGCAGCAGCATTTCCAGTTCCCGGCTGTCAGTTCACCCACAAGCAGTACGCAGGCACCCCGAGAGCAGAGGGTGCTGTGCTGCTGGCAGAACCCTCTTGCAGCTCTTTAGGACAAGAAGTGGAGTTTAAAAGCAGTTTGCTACCAGGGATTTGAAAGAGGCTGAGATGTAGAACCGCTGCTCAGACTTCAGGCTAACAACCTTCCTGGAACCACCAAATCCCCAGCAGGGCAATACCTACTAGCCCAGCTATCCTTAATTTCTTGTGAGGGGTAAGAAGAAAACAGAGCACAACAGAACTGCCTGCACTCTGTCACCAAAACAAGTTACTGCAAAGAAACCTGTGCAGTGAGTAGCCAGCCACTGTGAATTCGATGCTTTCTCCACTCACGGTGTAAGAGTCAGCTCTTTCCAAGGAGCTGAGACTGTGCTGATGTCCAGTGGGTTAAGTACGTGAACTGTAATGCCTCCCCTCTACCGCCATTCCCTGTTCAGCACCAACGCTATACGTACGAAATTCCTGTTCTATTTTCTGCTTCAGAAACTCCATTTTCTTGGCTTCACCGTGGACCAGGAGAACATTTCGAGGCTCAGCCTGGCGAATCAGCTGCATTATTCCCTTGGCATCCGCATGGGCGCTGAAAGACATGTACTCCACCTGCATCTTCACTTCCAGCTGTGGGAGAGCAGAAAGTACAGGCTTTGTGAATCAGGAGCTGCTTTGGCTCACCACAGCTTGTGTACCACCCACACACAGACCCAGACTCCCCTGTATTTACTTTAAAGAAGGAAGAACACCTGAAAGTTGGAAAACTCAGGTTGGAGAGTTGCTTATCAGCAGAGACTGACTGGGATGCTGTACAGAAAAGCTTTCAGTAACTTACAGCATCAAACTGCTCCATTTCAGAGCACAACGCTTGTCCCACGTTTGCCAAAACAAAGCAGTATTTCAGGCCAGTTGGTATCAGTTTTCTAATATCCCCACCTGCCTCAAAAGGTATGGGTTTTACCTATCTGACTAATGGTGCCTAGTTGTAAACATTATAAATATACCCCTGGCAAAGTCTTACAGCAGGAGAAGACACACTGTTGCCACTGCAAAGGGGGAAACCCCCCCCCAGTCCAACCCCAAAGCACACGTTACGCGGTGTTTTCAATGTCGGATGCGGCACATTCCCATTGTGAGTACATGGTGTCTAACCACCACCTGAAGGACTTCCCCCAGGGGATCCTTCTTGGAAATAAAACCTACTATTTGTCTTCCTTCCATTTCCAGCTTGCGCTGTCCACTCAGGATCTTGTGGCCCACAGTTCCCTGCACGCAGTAGCCCGGCATGATGACCTGAGAAGGAGACCGGAAAACCACCACTACGCATCGCACAGCTGCTGTTAACGCAGAAACAGCCACAAACGCGTAAATGCTGATGTAGGTTTGCGTTCGCCCCCTCTTAGGCGGTACCGTCCCTCACTGCACAGCTCCCTGCTTGAAAGAGCTCTGCCCTGCGTTGGTGCACTAGAGGACCCGTGTCATTTAACCCCAGATGCTCAGCAAAAGCTTTCCTGCAACGTTTGTTCTCACGACTGTATCAGCACCACTGTCACATTAAGACAAAACATCACTCCAGGAAACAGAGGTTCTTACCATATTCTTCTCATTCCCTGCCCATTTCCTGAAGATCTGAAGGGACTGTCCTGCATGGAGCATGCCAGGGGTTGCAAACACAACCTAGAATTCAAAAATGTGCCCACAATCACCATGGAAAACGGGGTTTTTTCCATTACTTAAAATATATAAATATCCTACAACTGTGGGGAGTATCCACTAACACACTTTACAGCACAACTACTACATCAACGCTCTAATGGGGAGTTTTGCTATTTTATTTTTCCCACCGTGTAAGTTAAAAAGCTTAAATTTCAGATAAGCTGAACTACTGTTTTAGGAAAATTCTGTGATCGTCCATAGTGTCTGATAAACAACTCTGGATGGTTTTAGAGTGGTACTATCACACTCGACAGATTCCTCTTTCAGCTACCGCCTACTAGACCAGCCACAAATAAAACCAGCAATAAGAAACCGTGTCGTAAAGGATCTGTCTCCGGACCAGAGGTATCGATCTTATCAACACGCAATAAATTCTTTCTCTGGGCATTTTACCTTTCCTGAACTAGAGACAGGAAAATCTTTCGTAGTTACACCGATAAAAGCATTCAGGTGCCCTGGACACAAAAGGGTTTTTAGCTGGGATGTTGATATTAATGGTGTAGAGGATGCTGAGCTTTTGCAGACTTCCTTTTTGCCTTAGCCAGGAACGGAGCGGTATGAAAACAGCCCCCTGACACCACCCATCTGCTCTCTCACCTTGTTATCGCCCACCTACCATAGGCCCCGGATTGTCTGCAAAGGCCCGATCAAACGCCTTGATGTGCTTGAATTCAAACATGTTCCTCTGCACAAACGTTTTCCGAATTTTCTGATTAGTCCAGGTGATGAAGAGCTTGTAATAATGATTGGCCTTCTCCGTCAGCCCCGTGGAAAAATAAATTGGAGCCTTCAAGTTCATTCTTTCCCTGTAGGAAGAAGCAGTGTGGATACCTGTGAGGGCCACGTTAGGATCCTGGCTATCCACGACGAAAGGCCATAAACCTACGTAGTCTCCAAAGAGTTTTTTGTGCGCACCCTACCCTCAACGAGCTGTAAATCGGTACTAGGACGATGCTACGCTGCCATGCGGTACCGTACTACAAAGTAGGCTTTATCCACTTCTCGCTCGCCACAGCCAGCTTCCTTCCATTACAAGTATTCTGCTGCGGGGAGTAATTAAAAGCAGCACCATTTGTGCTACCACAACCATTTCCACACTAAGGCTCCTGTCTAAGTTTAATACTTGCTCATCCCTCCCCCTCCTCCCATGAAAACAGTTTTACAACGTGGCAAAGACGCAACCGAGTTTTTTAAAGGACAGTTGGTCCCGAGCGCCTGGGGGAGGAGTGGAGCATGACCCTGGGTAAGAAAACGGTTCGTTCACCTTAGCTTAGAGTCAGGAACGCTGGAGAATAGAGGGAAAGAAGTAATTCTGCAGCTGCAACGGGAACACGAATGAGAATACTAACCAGACAGGAAAGAATGACAGAAACAGGACCACAACACGGGGACAAGAAGGAGGTGGTACACGCACCGACGGGACTGCACTCACCAGAAAGTTTCCAATAAAATGCAAAGTTCCTGAGCACGTCCAAGGGCAAAAACTGGGATAAGAACCTGCAGTGGAGGTAGGATGTAAAACCTAAACAGCATGTAGATGGCACTGTAGCGTTATCATTTCTGAGCAAGCCCCTCAGTTCCCTCTCACCTTCTGATACTCTTGCTGACCTTCCTTTTAGCCAAAACGCAGTTCAAGTTCTACAGGTGCAATTAACAGCCAGACTAACTTTCCATTTAATCAACTGAAATAAACACAGTCCTAGGAAGCTAGAACCTTAGCTACAGTGAAATCAGTAAGACTTTCCCGTGTACGAGCGGTTTACAGAGGAAAAACGCCATCACTCAGATTATCAAAACGCCGTACCTTCCCTCCTCTTTCTACAGTCTCATGAACTTTCTTCAAGAAGTCTCTTTCCCTGCAGCGTTTGGAATCTCTGATAGTCGTGGCATAGGTGGATTCAGTTATTAATAAATCTGGGCGACACTTATCAATCCAGGCAGCACTAAACCAAAGGGAATTAAAGAAAACCCACAGGTCAAATTAAGAAATCTAGTGTTTCTGATCTGCCGGTCTCAAAGATGGGTGGAGGATGTCACTGTCCCCATCTGCAGACAAGAAAACAGGTGCACAGGTGTGCATCGGCTTGCCCAAAGCAGCACGCCTCCTTCCTTTGCAGGCCATGCTTCTTTTAAATTAATCCAGCTCAGAACAGAGACTGCAGGTTTTGTAAAGCAAGTCTCCAGCCTGTTACTTGGTTTAAATGCATTAAAATATTACTCTAAATAGCACGAATATTATAGATCTCTCATATATGCCAGTAAAAATAAAATGAACGTTAAAGACTGCAGTTGGCACTGAGAAAGTAAATACATTCAGAAGATACCATGACAACAGAAATATTTCAAACATCTAGGTCTGATTATTACGTCGCCTCAAAAATAGACTTGAGTATAGAGAAGAAGACGACATTAAGGTCTGTCTGGAAGAATCAATATAAATCTGTTAATTCTCATAATTCAAAACTGCATTTATCTTTCCAGCAAAGACATCGTTAGATGTTCCAGTCTCCTAACAAAGAATCAATGCTCTTAAGCTCCTCGTATTAACAGAAGCTCTGCTAAAATCTCCCTGTCAGAAATACATATAATCCGTAGAAACTCAGCTTCCCACTTACCCTAAATGCCTGTCCGGTGTCATGTTATAATCACCCTGATGGGAGAAGGGAAACCCGTTAATATTCTCAAGGTAACGGGACAGGCCATTCAGGGGAGATGTATCCATAAATACTGCTGTGCCTACTTACAGTGTACACGACTGCCTCGCATCCAACCTTGATCTGGAACATGGCTGCTCCCAGCACGTGCCCTGCGTAGTACGCCTTGATCTCCAGCTCCTCATCCACCTGCACGAACAGCAAACACCGACTGGGTGCACGCAGTTTAGAAACCCGAAACCGCTCTGCCTTCTGCAACAGTCCAGTCACCCTGATTCAAGGGTACGCGGAGACGATCGCTCACCTGAACCGTCTGGTGAAGGTGCACGGCAACCACTTTTTTCATGCAGTCTTTAATCATTTGGGAAGTGAAGAAGTTAGTTTCCCCTTTCTTATCGACAGTTATTTTCCTGTAGTCCTCCAGGAGGATGGGACAGATGGCCTTGGTAGGGTGTGTCATGTAAATGGGCCCATCGTAACCGACCATTTCACTGAAATACGGTAAAGCTCCACAGTGGTCCAAATGAAAGTGGCTGCAGAAAGACACGAAGGATAAGGGAGATGCTGCCGAGGAATTTAGCTTGCCTGGTCCTCAGATCACGCTTCAGATTTTTAAAGCGCTGCATGACACGGAGAACTAACCACAATATGAACAATGAAAACATGTTTGGGTTGCTAGCGTCAGTCTACACAGCTCCCCCGTTTCCCAGCGGAGCTCTGACAAGGAAGGAAGCTTCCTCACCTGATGATCACGCAGTCTAGAAAGTCCGTCAGCCTGCCGTTCTGCGTGATGTAAGAGAAGTCAGGAAAGCGTCTCTGCAAAGACACGAGAAAAGCAGGCTGTCCGTCACGAAACAAAGCCAGTTAACACTACATTGCTGACCCAACAGAACAATGGTGTGAGTGATGGAAACGCTGGAAACGGCTGCTAATCCACCCCAGGGAAAACTGCAGCAAGGCAGAAGACGGCACTAGTGTCTGCAACACAGTAAGAGCTGTAGGCAACACCATCAGCGTTTATGTGCAGAAAGACTCAAAAAGAAGGGGAGGGCTACCAGAGGGCAGTCAGGGAACCCGACCTTGCAAATAAATTACAGCCAAGCTATCTTCAAAGTAAACCAGGTGAGCAGCGCATTTTAGCTTACCCACAGGCACTGAGGCAGAAAGCCTCAAAACCTTTTCCGTAACGGCCTGTTTGCTCTGTGTCACGCGTTAATTCCTTCCATCTTACACAGTACTTTTGCCATTATTCCTTTCTTGCTAGTATCAGGTGAGCAAACACCAGGAGTACTTCCTATCTCTCTCCCTAAAGCATCAGAGACCCGCAGTGCGGATCCCACGAGTAATCAGCTGCCCGAAGTCGAGCATCGTGTCAAGGGTAGTCTAGCTAATGACAGGATTAATGCTTTAAAGCACACAAGATCCCTGCCCATATGAAATACAGAAGGACCAAAACCACCACGAATGGAGCGTTCACAGCTTGCTTAATATTTGTCTCGGAGTCCACAACCCAGGGAAAGGATGGATGGATGGATGGATGGATGGATGGATGGATGGACGGATGGAGGCATTTCACAGACCAGGAATACTCGAGGGGACATAGCTCCTGCACAGGAAGGCAAGACTTTGAAGGGGCAATAGTAGTTCATTCTCTGCCGTCATCCAACTCCAGCAGCGGCCGGTACACACGCTCAACAACACACACCGAGCTAATACTGCCTCTCGGTAACGTTCAAATAAAGGGAACAGAGGGGAGCAATGAACCAGGAGCCCTGCTGGGAAAGGGCAGGCAGATTGACCTTGAAAGCATCTCTACACCACAATCCAGGTCTCTCCGCCATACTCACATCATCGTTGTAGCCCATGTGCATCCCACAGTCAAGCATCACATTTTTCCCAGCAATAGACACAAGGACACAGCTGCGGCCCACATCCTGGCCAGCTCCTGGACCCAAGCAAAAGAAAGACAAGTAAGACAGCTCTGGGAATATTTACAGTCATTTCAAAAGAGAAGCATTTAAAGGTCCATACAAACTTCCTAGCCCTCTTCTGATGCTGGAAAAGACTACAGCCTTTCTTCCCAGCAAAGCACATCTGTTAGAGGGTAAGCAGATGCACCCCACTCCCTGGCCTTATGAAAGGGGCTTCCAGCTGCAGTTGCACTGCATCCAAACCCATAAGCAGCTCAGACGCAGGGCACGTTTGTTCTCTGCCCGCTGCCGTGCAATCGCAGCTACCGAGTTTCAAGAGCAAAATCATCTCTTACCCGGAAAGGATCAGCATGGAATTCCAAGTTCCCAGGGCTCTGCACCTCCCCAAGCCCTCTGCCTCTCAGTGAAAGAACAGACCTTCATTAAGCTTCGTTAGGTCCATACCAAGCCAGAAAACTATCCATCAGGATAAAGCAGTTCTGCTTGGCACATCATCTGCCCTCTCGGAACATAAACACATTTCAATGGTTTCTGTACAACCCATTAAAGAAAAAAAGATTTTAAAAAAGAGAAAAACTTATTTCCTGTGCATCTTCAGCACTGTCAAGTGAGCTAGTACTCCAGCTACACTGAACACCACCGTGCCTTTGCCAGCATGCATTAACGAATCCTGTAATGAACAGGGTGGTAACTCCCTGCTGAAGTCTTGCTTGCTTGAAAGACAAAAGGAGGACAGTGACACTAAAGAATCCAGTTCGGATGCTGCGCAACCGTAACACATCCTGCAGTACATCCCCACGACCAGTTCCTGTGGCGTGGAAAAGCACGTCTCCAGCAGTTTAACACGTACTATACCGAACTCTAAATCCCAGCGTATTTCAGCGTTTCTGCTTCAGGCTGATTTTAGATAAGACTTACCCAAAGGAGTGACTTTTATTTCAGGCATTTTAACAAACTCTAAACCTCACGCTGCACAGCGCATCATTCCAGGAACAGTCTGACGGGGCCACAAAGAGAAGATTTAGCCGTCTGTACAGCTGCCATTTCGACTACTTCGCAGACTTAGCGGAGACCCAACTTCTCCCTAGAGGGAAGCGTCAGACAAAACAAGTCGGCCCCACGCGCGGGTGGCCTGCTGGGCCTCCGTCACCATTATCACCACCACGAGCCACGCGGACGGGAAACGGGGAAAGGCAAGGGCTCCCGCTCCACAGCGGGTGCGCGGCCCACCCTCCGCCCGGCGGGATTTCTTCCGACCGCTCACGCCACCGGCTTTCCGGGTACAGCCCCGCCGCCCAGCGCTCACCGGAGGCGACGTCGGGGAAAACCTGCCTGAGGCGCTGGCAGGGCCGGCCCAGGCGCTACCGACAGCCCTCCGCCCCCTGCCGCCCCAGCAGCGGAGCACACCCCCCCACCGCCCGCACACCCCCGCACACCCCCACCGGCGGCCCCGGAGCGGAGCCCCGCAACCACCGCCCGGCCCTCCCGCTCTCACCACCGCGCCGGGCCTGCTCCTCGGCACCGCTGCGCATGCGCCGCCGCCCGCCCGGCCCGCGGGTGACGTCCGGCGGCGGCGCAGGGCGATGGCGGGCGCGCAGGGCGCCTTCAGCCTGCGGGAGGTTCTCGCCGCCTTCCAGACGTGCGTGACGGAGCGGCGGGAGGTGCTGCTCGGTCCCTACCTGTGCGGCTGGCGGGGGCTCATCCGGTGAGTGCCCTCGGCGGCCGCCCGCTGGGCCCGGGCCCGGCTTGCCGCCCGCTAACGTGAGCGTGTCTCCCCCCCGCGCGCAGGTTCCTGCACAGCCTGGGCGCCGTCTTCTCTTTCGTCTCCAAGGACGCCGTGGCCAAGGTGCAGATCATGGAGAACTACTGCGGCGGCGAGCAGCGGGAGAAGTACGTGTCGCTGCAGTCCATGGTGGAGCACGAGCTGGCCAGCGGGCTGGTGGATGCTCACAAGCGGTCGGGGCGCCCCGACTCCGGCTGCCGCACCGTCCTGCGCCTCCACAGGGCCTTGCGCTGGCTGCAGCTCTTCCTGGAGGGGCTGAGGACCGGCCGGGAGGACTCGCGGACGTCCGTCATCTGCACGGACTCCTACAACGCTTCTCTGGCCGCCTACCACCCCTGGGTTATTCGCAAGGCTGCCACGGTGGCCTTCTGCACGCTGCCGCCCCGAAACACCTTCCTCGAAATCATGAACGTGGGCACGGCTGAGGAGGCTGTGGCTATGCTGGGTGAGGCCTTACCCCACATCCGCGATGTCTACAGCATCACCCAGGAGCTCTTTGCCCAGCACAAGCTGCTTGACCTTCCTTGACGGGAGGGATGTTCAAGAGCCACGCCGCCTCCCGACAGAAGTAGCACGAGCCAGGTGAAAACAGTGTTGTTTTCACCGACGCGCAAACGCCTGGTTCTCTGTCAGCGGTCGCTCCCTTTCCTTTTCCAGTATGGAGCTGAGCTGGCAAAGCTCTTCCGGATGCCTCACTTTACAGGATCAAAAAATGCACCTTTTTTTTATACCTATGTCTTACCTGTCTGTGTGTGTAGAGCCTCAACTCTACAGCAAGAAAAACCAACACTATTAACGTGCTTAAGGGATTTCTTTTCTTCTGGATTCACCTCCAGCTCTCCAGCCAGGCTGGGAGCGGGGCATGCTGGTTTCCTTTTTAAGCCAAACTACAACTTCTGCTTCCGTGTTTACACCGACAGTTAGGGCCTCGCGTGGCTGCACCTTTCAGATGTGCTGTCAGAATACAGTCGTACTCCCCGAGAGCTCACTTTGCCACTTCTGTTTACAGGCTGTTTCCTTGAACAGATCCGGGGTGGGGTTGCCTCTGTTTTGCTTTAACCTTGAAAACACAATCCTCAGTAACGCGTGCCTGAAAGGAAGCGCTTTCTTTTCCTGCGGTCGCTGACTCACTTGATTACTGCCACTCCTTCTGTGTCCCCTAGAAGTAAGAAGGGAATGCTGGCGTATGGTATTATGGTAAGAGAGTGTCCTTTGTGCATGGATCCATTAAGCAGGACCTTCCTTCTGTGTGGCTTCCCCTGTTAATCCGTGCTTTCTGCATCTCGGGATGTGGAACAGTTTCTAGTACGTACTGCACAACACGATATATCCCGTAAGGCTGCAGGCTGTATCTTACCTGTTTTCTAGCCATGCTGCTAAGTTGTGTCCCCTTTTTTGTTTTTTGAAATGAATATGTCAGATGCCTACAAAAATGACTTCTCTGTCTGGGGACAAATCTGAACTTGTACTTTTTTTTTGAAGTTCATGGTTTCTGCTGCAAATCACTGTATGTAACAGTCGGTGTGCGTGTATACACCCCCCCTAAAGTATGTAAAATGGAGTTTACTTAGCTTTTTGAAAGCTGAAAAAGCACTATATTGTTAATTCAGGATCACATGAATGTTTCGGGGAGGAGGGAGAATCCCACAGGCTGTAACATGCTTTGATTGTATCTCAGATAGTGTTATGTTAGGCCAGAATGCCTTCTGAATGATTCAGGAAATCACTTAACTCATGGAGATTAAACTGCACATTAAATTATGTGAATAACGTGCTTCTGAAGAGTATCCTTTCTCAGAACACTTGCTTGCTTTGTGGTGCTGGGAGGAACCTGGCCTGCAGTGTTATCTATTCGTATTTTCTCCTTCACTAGCAGCGTCTGTTTCATTGGCCCCGTGAGCAGATGTGAAATCAACTCGGGGGAGTAACACGGATGAAGTGTACCGAGCTCCTTTTCCGATCACTCACACCCATCAAGGGCATCTTTTGCCTGGAAGCAGGAAGTGTAACTTCCTTGAACGTCCTCAATGGAGGTTTAGTTGCTACGCTGTGAAAACACACATATTACTCCCTTTCTGCTAAAATGATTTACCTTAAAATGATCACAGAGTTCCACAGGCCAAATCCACATATTCAAGTGGAGCAGTTCCGTGTTACCAACTACAGGTACCTCTTGCTGGACTTCCCCTGCTGTCAGATACAGCTAGAGCTGGTATTTCATCTGCCTAGTGTGTTAAATACCTTAAATTGCGTCTGGGTCAACTGAAAAAACGTTTTAGATCTCCTGAGAGGTGCAGAAGGCGTGGTGTGACCACATGGGCAAATTACTTCTGCTCCCTCGTCACATTCACGCTCAACTATTCCTCCTAGGAGGTACACATTAACGTTGAAATTGGGCTTGGTTTTTGCCGTTACAGAATCAGGCTTTCTCAGGAGGGAAAAGACTTGTTTGTAAGTTTATAACCGATCGTTTTGCGCAAAGCATGCCTCAAATAAAACGCAGCTTTCATGGAAACCAGGCACGAGTCGGCACGCTCTCATTTAAACACGGTATTGCCCAACGAGAATCTTCTGTTCCTGGTGTCCTGCTCTGTCCCCAAATGATGGGAGCCTGTTGAAGCGTCCCAGCGAGTTACCACCGAGTGAAACTAAAGCTTTGGGTAAGTTTATAGAGTCTGGCAGCTTTCGCTGATGGAGCCGAATTCGGAAGAGTAAAACCCTCACGCGCAAGGACGGGTGTACTTGAGACCTGCAGCAACGTACGGATTCACTAGGGGGAGTCACTATGTTGTACAAGAGGCCCTAAGTCACAAACTGCCTCCTGTGCCACAGCAAGCACACGCGATTACACCTACAAGTATGGACGGGAGCAAGTACCTGCCTACGCGTGACTTCTACACCATTCAAACAGATTTTTTAGGGGTTTTTTCCCCGCTCTGTGTGGTTGGATTTGCACTGAGAACTTTCTAAAAGCAATGACATAGGTAAAGCTAACACTTGAACGTTCCACCAAGAGGAAGGTACCCGTACAGGACGTCAGTATAAACACATATAACGTAGCTACAGACACCCGCAGCTGCTGCTTGCCCACGGTACTCAACGCTTCGCTTTCTACAGCGCACCTGCTTCTCTTCATACGCTGAAAAATACGCTAGCCTTGTAGCAGAGGTGGTGTACCGCTTCGGCAGCATCAGCCGTTTTTATGGTACAGTATAAACACAGAAGCAGCCAATAAAATGCAGTAAATGCAACTATTCGATTCAGAGCTGTCCTGCTTTCTAGAATTCAAACCTGACCAAAAAGAATGCACACCCTGAAACTACCTTACGCTGTGGGACTTGTACCTAAACCAGAGGTTTTAAACGGAAGTTAACAGCGTAGCTCAGCGTGAGAAAAATTTACATCAGCCAATAACTACTTCCGAAAAACAGCAGTACAGCCGAGGAACAGCTCACCAACCTGCGGTCTAGGAATGGCCTGCTCCAGACAAGCTCTTGTGCACTGGGCAAGATTTGGTTATCTCCATGATAAGGTGACCTTGAATTTAAAGAAAAAGGCAAGTTACTGCTGTGTAAGCCTCTCCCCACCACCCTTTACTCCCGACAACTCACCATACTCTACAAGACACACTGGCTTGTTGGACTCTGCTCTTCCCCAAGCACATTCTCCTTGGCGATGCTTTTAGATGAGCAGCCTGCACTGCTGAAGATCCACTCCCAGCATCAGGCAAGTCCCAGATCCAGCTGTTTGTGAAAACTGTAAACAGGGACTCTTCCTGCAAACAGAGTCCCTTGAAGGTGTAGTTTCTTGTTTGGTTGGGGCTGGAGGGGACTCTTCCTGCAAACAGAGTCCCTTGAAGGTGTAGTTTCTTGTTTGGTTGGGGCTGGAGGGGACTCTTCCTGCAAACAGAGTCCCTTGAAGGTGTAGTTTCTTGTTTGGTTGGGGCTGGAGGGGACTCTTCCTGCAAACACAGTCCCTTAAAGGTGTAGTTTCTTGTTTGGTTGGGGCTGGAGGGGACTCTTCCTGCAAACACAGTCCCTTGAAGGTGTAGTTTCTTGTTTGGTTGGGGCTGGAGGGGACTCTTCCTGCAAACACAGTCCCTTGAAGGTGTAGTTTCTTGTTTGGTTGGGGCTGGAGGGGACTCTTCCTGCAAACACAGTCCCTTGAAGGTGTAGTTTCTTGTTTGGTTGGGGCTGGAGGGGACTCTTCCTGCAAACACAGTCCCTTGAAGGTGTAGTTTCTTGTTTGGTTGGGGCTGGAGGGGACTCTTCCTGCAAACAGAGTCCCTTGAAGGTGTAGTTTCTTGTTTGGTTGGGGCTGGAGGGGACTCTTCCTGCAAACACAGTCCCTTGAAGGTGTAGTTTCTTGTTTGGTTGGGGCTGGAGGGGACTCTTCCTGCAAACAGAGTCCCTTGAAGGTGTAGTTTCTTGTTTGGTTGGGGCTGGAGGGGACTCTTCCTGCAAACACAGTCCCTTGAAGGTGTAGTTTCTTGTTTGGTTGGGGCTGGAGGGGGCCAATGCAAAAGATGTGTCCAAATTTGGGTGGGGAACCTGAGTTTAGCACTGATCCTACAGGATGCCCGATATCCAGAGCTGTGACAATAAATTTGGTAAGTCAGTCCCCTTGAGTGAAGGCTACTCACTGAGTAAAGGAAACCAGGATTAGGCCAGTGTTTGCACCCAAGGACACTCAGAGTACTGCTGTGTATTTGACTACTGACCACTGACTCAGAGTTACACGTTCAATGCATTTTGCTAAACAAATTCTTCCCCATTAGTCTGATCTCTCCCAGTTCTATTTAAAGGGATTTCCTGGGAACTGCTGGGGCTGGATCCCATGCCCCCGTTCCTTCTCCCGCCTTCACTTGCGGATCTCTCCGAAGCATTCGCCCCACAGCAGACACACGATGGTCCCTGCCCTGCTGCTGTGCCTGACCTTTGGGTACGCAGCAGCCCTCACCCCCACCTGCCTATCAGCTCAGTTTAGAAGGCCTGGCGATTATATCCTGGGAGGCTTGTTCCCTTTCAGAATGGACGCCGTAAACCTGACGGCACAATCGGAGCCCACGTTAGCGGCCTGCGAAAGGTAAGAGGAACGCTAGCTTCGTTCGCGCACGCTAAGTTTGGTCACTTGGGCTGGGGAGAGAAAGGAAGCAGTGCTGCTGATCGCAACTGCTGGCCTCACAGGTGAACATGGGAGGTGGGGTGGAAACAAGGAGTAGCTCTAAGGCGCTGGAGCGCTGGTGTACTGGGCCACCAATTTCGGACCCTGAAATGGAGAATGTTTTTGTGCTTTCCTGATGCTACTGTGCAGCCAAACTTCAGCTGCAACCATCCCCATTTTGATGAAAGCTTTCAGTGGTACTGGCTTCCTTAGCGTTTGGGATCTAACACACAAAGGTGTAAACGCTGCTTTTCCTTCCAGAAGGAATGAGAAGCACGCGCTGCGCTCTGCAGGCAGATGACACATTGAGAAGGCACTATTACCTATGAGACAAAAGGACACTCAGTACTGTGCACAAGGCAAAGCAGGAAACAAAATCACCTGGCTTGCAGGCTTGCCAGTGCGTAATCAGTGTTTCCTACTCAGTTACACCAACATGGTTCATACCATCACACGACAAGCTACTTACAGCTCTCTGTGAGAACGCAAAGACATGCTAGTGCCCTACCTCCTTCATCGGCAGCAACAAAGCACAGAAAAGCATGGTCCAAAATATTTCCATCTTCGCAGGCCATGAGGCAGCGAACAGGCTCAGTGCAGCGAGCTGTACAATGGAGGAAAATCCCAGGAAGAAGGACATCTCACCTGAATTAGTGAGCACAGCACTTTGGGACTCACTGGCTTCATGGCTGAAGTGCAGAAAGCTAAGAGGAGGAGGTCATCTGAGTCTTGACCCTCACCATTAAACATACTGGTCTCTGTCTGTATCTGTTTCTTCTCCTGTGAAGCACAGAGGAAATATTTTCTGACAGACAAAATTAGATTTGAAAGGTGCCCAGAGTCACTCTACTCACAGCAGAAAATTTACAAATGGTGTGGGTGCAGGGATGCTCTGCTGGCAGTGCCAAGTGTATCTGGCTTGGTGACAGAATCTTACGTGTCAAAGAACGCGGAATATGCCGATCACCACTGTAACAGCACTGGTAGACCATGTAATTCCCTGTCTCTTACTGCAGGTTATTTGTAGAGGGGCTAATATGGGCTCTTGGGATGAAGTTTGCTATTGATCAGATCAACAATTCCACTTCCCTTCTCCCGGGAGTAAAGCTGGGCTATGACATATACGACACCTGCTTTGAGCCAGTGGTGGCCTTACAGCCCAGTTTGCTCTTTCTGACCCAAAATGGCACGACGAGCATTGGAGTACTGTGCAACTACACCGACTACCAGCCTCGGGTGACTGCTGTGATTGGACCACATAAGTCAGATCTTTGCCTGGTAACAGCCAAACTGTTCAGCTTCTTTTTGATCCCACAGGTAAAGAAACTCTCTGGAGAAGCAATACATTTTCCTTTATGGTGGGGGAAGGGTTTGGATCAACAATGCTGTCTATGCTCCTGGTCTTTGAACCAGGACTGTTAAAGCACAAATTCCAGTCTGTCCTCTGCCACAGAGTTCCTGGTGATCTTGGGTAGGTCATTAAACTTCCCTCCTGGAACACACTCCAGTGTCTAACTTTCCAGAGGGAAGAGGGATAACTCAGGCTGCTCTGGGATCCATGTAAAATGGCAATAACAGAGCTCCCAGAATAAACCATGAGGATCCCATGAAAATACATCTGTGACTAAGTACTCAGTGACCCCAACAGAGCAAGCTGTAAGGGTCAGGTAAATTTATCCCTGAGCTAAGACATTACTGAATCCTGGGCGCATCACCCTTTGCAGAAAGCAGCTAATTATCACTGTCATTATGGTAAGGGTGTGTGCTGTGGTGATGGACACAAATGGCACTGGAAGGAGATAGCCACCTGGAACAGTGCTACCAGTGGCAAGCAACAGGGTCCAGTTTATGGTTCTCTTGGCAAATGTAGCCATGATGGACCTATCCCTTTAGATGAGTTCTTCCTTCCCACTATCCTGACCCAGCATTTTTGAAAATCTAGTGCAGTGAGACTAAGTAAAGAAGGTGGAGAGTGATCTGGACTGTGAACACTTCCCTCTTTGCTTTGTTTTCTCTCACCCTTGAACTTGCAGGTCAGCTATGGAGCCAGCACTGAGAAGCTCAGCAACATGGAGATGTACCCATCATTCTACCGTACTGTTCCTAGTGACAAGGACTTAGTGGAAGCTGTGGTCCTGCTACTGAACAAGTTTGGATGGAACTGGATTGCCATCATTGGAAGCGATGATGAATACGGCCGAGGAGCCCAGGAGCTCTTCTTAAGCACAGCTGCAAATCACAGCATCTGCATTGCATTCGAGGGCCTAATTCCTACAGAACTTGCAGACCCCGAAGCCAAAAACCAACTGGAAGATACCATCAAATTAATTAACAAGACTAAAGTTAACATCATTGTCTTTTTTGCCTTTAGTCAGCCAGCCCGGGCTCTGCTGGAACATAGCATCAGGATGGGACTGGGCAAGAAAGTCTGGATTGGCACTGAAGCCTGGATGTTGTCTGACATAGTTGCCTCCATCCCAAATATCCAGAGCATTGGGACAGTCTTAGGCTTTATTATGAAAGCAGGCACAGTCCCTGGCATTGAGGAATATGTTGCTGACCTCTTTACATCTGTTCAGCAGGATAAATTTTGCCAGGAGTCTAGAGAATTCAATCACCTAATGAAATCTGACATGTTGGACACCCACTGCGAACAGTGCGACCACATCTCGCTGCATGACATCTCACCCATGCTGACCCACTCACAATTACACCCAGTGTACGTCTCCGTCTACAGCGTGGCTTACGCACTGCACAGAGCGCTGGGGTGCACGCACCACTCATGTCCCAAAGCATCCATCCGACCTTGGCAGGTGAGTAAAGGTCAGGGGGACGAACTGCAATTTGTCATCTGATCTGTGCATGACAGCCCGACGGGGAGGGGGGGGTGTAACACTGCACTGTGCTCCTGCCCCCTGCGATACAACCTCTGCAATTCCCTCAGCCAGTCAATCCCTACACCAGCATCTTCTCTGTTGCTGGCTAGGGCTGCATTCCCCTCTCTAGGGCTGTGTTCTGGCTTCCACTAATTGGTCTTGGTACAACAGAGCGAGCAGTTGATCATACAGCCAGAAGGCTGACAGCCACAATCTTGGTCCACGTAAGGGACAACTGATTTCAGTCAGAAATCAGCGCGCTGCGTTATGGTCCTCCAAGCAAGAGCATCAACTGTACTGATATTTACTGTCAATTTTTATTTTCTCCTCAGCTGCTGCACTTCATGAATACCTTCCCGTTCAAAGTGAATGGCCAAAATTTCATGTTTGATCAATCCCATACCACGAACACTGGCTACAAGCTTATATTCTGGTCCTGGAAGAATGGTACCCTTACATTTCTGCCTGTAGGTGGCTATGAAGACTCCTTGTACATCAATAAGTCCCAGATTCAGTTTCACACTGAAGATCAAAAGGTAAAGACAGTGGGCAAAAGCATAAACAATCACAAAGTGAAGTAAACTTTTTTGTGGCTTCATCACAACTGTTCAGAAGGAGCTCTTAGCCTGGATGCTACTCCTACAAGGTTTGCACGGGACCCAGTTCTGGCTCCCCTGCAAACATGTAATCCATCTTCATTGTGCAAAACTGGAAAAGGTATTCCCAGCACTGTTTAAGACTCAGATACTGTGCTGGATCCCAGCACAGCACAGCCAATGTCTTCTAATTTGTTTGGTGATACAGGGCTTCTCTTGAAAGCGACTGGCTGACATGCATTCTTCCTTGTGTCTAGGAGCCTACATCAGAGTGCTTCAGACACTGCAAACCAGGACAATTCAGACAAATAAAAGGATTCCACCTCTGCTGCTATGACTGTACTGATTGTCCACAAAATACCTTCTGGAGCCCTAAAGGTGAGGCCTGAGAAATCCAATGGCTTTAACTGTCTGTATAATGTCTGTCTACTGGTTGAGGTCACACAGAGCTGGTAACAACCTCCATGAAGCACTGCCAGGGCAGAATATCTGCCTCCCTTTTGTTCTGCTATGCATTGCTCAGTCTTGCTCTACAGATCTTCAGTGCGGGACCTTCTTCTGGTGATGCCAAAGAGAATGCATACGGACAATGTATACGTTTTATCTCAAGAGGCAGGAGAGAGAGTTACAATGAAATTCAGGGAGCACAGCTAGAAGAGAGGCCTATGATGAAATTCTAGGATCTTTTGGAAGCTGGTAATCCTTCCTGGGGAGAGGAAACAGAGCCAAGAAACACATGGATCCCTTTTGGGGGAGGACAGAGAAGTAGAGGAATAAAAAGGGATTGAACTATCACAAGCACTAGAGATCCAATACACTTAGGATGAGGGGAAGTAGACAAATCAGCACTCAAAGCAGCTACCTCATTCATAACTGTGATCGACTGCCCGAAGCAGGGTAGCAACACCCCACTGCAAGGTGGTCATCAACTTCTCCCTGCTACTTTGCAGACAGCTCCACCTGCACTCCCTGCCTAGAGCATCAGTGGTCCCCAGTCCGGAGCACACAATGTTATGATCGCAGCGAGAGATACCTCTTTTGGAATGAGCCGCTCACCATTGCCTTGCTAATGTTGACGTCCATCACCATATCCCTGATTTGTTTGACAGCAGTGCTCTTTTTCAAAAAACTTGAGACTCCTGTTGTACAAGCTTCTGGAGGCCAACTGAACCTCTTTACTTTGTTCACACTCATGCTGCTGTGTCTCAGCTCCTGTCTTTATATAGGGAAGCCCAGCAACAACCTTTGTATGACCCAGCAGATAGCCTACGCCCTGTGCCTCACTGGTTGTTTCTCTACCTTCTTCCTCAAGTCCCTTGAGATCACCCTTGTGACAGAGTTCCCTCACTGTGCTCCTACCTTCTTGCACTGGGTGACCCAGAGGAGGGCCTGGCTCCTTGTTGCCTTGTGCCTCCTCACAGAGTGCTCGCTCTGTTTCTGCTATCTTCACTTGGGCCCTGACTATCTGCTGTCTGATTACCAGTCACTGCCCACTGAAGTTCTGCTTGTGTGTAACACGCAGTCCTGGTTTGCCTTTGCTCTGATGCATGGCTACAATGGCTGCTTAGCCTTTGTCTGCTTCCTGTGCACATTCATGGTACAAACTGCTGGTAAGAAGTACAATATTGCTAGAGGGATCACGTTTGCCATTCTAATCTATTTCATCATCTGGATCTTCTTCATTGCTATTTTTGCCACGCTGAAGACAGTCCTCAGGTCTGTTACTCAGATTGGTACCATTCTGACAACCACTCTGGGTATCCTGGGGACCTACTATATCCCTAAATGCTACATCATCTTGTTTAAGCCTGATCTGAACACAGTGGATTACTTCCAAAACTCCATCAAAGGGGAGCCAGAGGAAGAGTCTCAATAAACCCACTTCTCAGTATGGCACGTTTTGCTCATTTTTGTCTGAGGTTTAGAGGATACCTGGAAAGGTATACATTAAGCTAATAACAGAGGTGAAGAGTACACAAAGAAATTGATAGGTCATAAACAAAACAAAGTACAAGGAAGCTAGCTACTGTGTTCAGATCAAGAAAGGCTGACTGTTTTGACTCTTAAATAAAATAAAATATTGAAACACTAAGCAAAGCTTCTGATGACAATATTGCTCTTCTAGTTCATGATACCATCAGTACTCTGCTGCAGCACATTAACTGAGACCTGGTCCTTATATACCAATGACTGTTGAAACAAAATAAAAAAACCCCCTTGTATTTCTCAAGAGATTTCAGTTTCATTCCAAGTCAGAATAACTGTAGTTATTCAAGCCAGAATCTCATAAAACTGAGGTTTCACAAAATCTGTAGAAACCATACCGGTATTTAAAGACAGCTGTATGCATGATGTAAAGAGTATATTACCCATTCAAATTTCAATCCGCTCATTTGTGTTTCATTAACGTGTTTGCAAAGAACATGGAAATGAGGACAAGACACATGGAAATGACCAGTTTGCAAATTACGCTATCCAGAGTCATAGCAAAAAGTTGCTCCCATCTCAAAAAACATGCAAACATCACCAGAGAGAAATATTTCTTACCTGGTGGGACATTTTGCAAAGGGGACAAAATAAACCAAACACTTGTGAGGAATAAGAAATCTCTCTAACCTGTATTCATACATGTAACATGGGCCCTGTTCACCGAGCAGCAGGGGCATTCTCATATCTGGAAAGGCTAGTGGTTTGCCACATTAAACATCTGATTGAGACAAACGGGTAATAGCGATAGTTTCAGAAGGCATGACGAAGAAATACACAAGAAAAAAGGACTAGCTCCCTCACAAAAGGTGCTTGCTAACTGTAACTAGTTAATGTCTACCTTACATCATGAATGTAAAGGTTTACACGTAAGTTACTGAACAAATGATGATCCTCTAAAGTGCTGCGTGTGGAGGTTCAATGAAACATAACAGGCCTAACCCTCTGTAAATGCTCTTTGCCACCAGGGAGTATTGTATACCGTCTATTTTTGTGTAAGCAAAGATCATTTCTAATGGTCACTCTACCTGCTTGTATGACACAGACTCCCCTCACTGTTTATTAGTCACGGCCCCTAGAGAGGACTCTCTGCATGGATGAATTAATAGACTCAAACCCAAACAAAGATAAAAGAAACCACCCCTTATTTCCACCACTGTTCTCTGTATCCACCTTTACATTTCCTAGCAATGGAACTGGCCCTTCCACCCAACACTGGGCATCTCTTTTTTTGAAAGGGTCACAAATCAGTTAGGGCCTGAATGCTGTTAAAGCCAGGGAAGAGATTCACATTTATGATCCACAGCAGGTACCTTCTGCAGTACAGCTGTTGGCGGCGGCATCTGGCTAGGCTGTGCGTGGCAACAAAGCATACCCATAGTCCCTCACACATATATGCATAGACCATCATGCATACATTGCTGGGGTACTTAGCCCAAACCTACAAAACCCTCCAAGTTCCTGCCTCATATTCAGGCCCAGCTCATACCTCCACCCCCACATACCACCTCTCACACGAAGGGCAGAGAACTGAACAAGCCTCCAGCTGAACCATGTTAACACTCAGGGGACTAGCAACTGCTGTCAGCTGGACTGCTGCTGGCCTACACATCACTAACAGCTGACAGCTGTAGCACCATTTAGGACAGCAGCTCACACCCACACCGTGTATTAGCAGCTACTTAGAAAAGTGCCACTTCTAGAATCACTAGGGCAAAAGGCTTGAACTCAACTCCTATTGCTGCCAATGGCAAAACCTCATTTAACCTAAATGTAGGCAACTATCTGACCACCTTTAAAGCAACTGGGTATGCAATGGACTGAGGAGCTTTGCAGGTGAACATAAACTAATGTTGAATTGCCTAAGCTGTTACAGAAGCATTCCTAGGTCTCTTTACTAGCTATTCAGTGACTTGGGCCTTTGTGCTCGAGGCCGTTTGTTCTTCCAGTTGACTTGGACTTCACTTTTGTCATTCCTACTGAACTGATCAGTGGCAGAGTGAACGGGTTGCACAGCTTTTAAACCCTGTTGTAAAGGGTTGCCTCTCTGCTGTCTGGTTTTGAGCCCAAACAGCCGCCACGTAACAGTTAACACCAGGACTTCTGGTGAGCTACATTTGCTAGCTATCAGGTTCTTACCGCAGGGCAGCAGAGGAGTGGAAGCATCATGGATTTAAGAGTGAGCTTGCTCCTCTATCAGGCTGCAGAGAACGAGTAGGAAGGATTCCTTCTGCTGTGTGGTTGCCACCCCCCCGGGGCTGGCTGGGCAGCCGGAGCAGCAACACTGACAAGAGCCGCAGGACCTTGGACAGCTGCTGCAGCACCTTGGACAGCTGCTGCCGGGCAGCGCGGGGCGCGGCGGGGGCTCTCCCAGCCCCGCCTCTTGGAGACCAGGCTGGGTCCTAGAATTCGTTTGCCTGCTCTGCTGGAAAGGGCAAGACACCTCTGGAGTTCTCTGCGAGGCACCAGCCTCCTTTCTGTCCTCGGTAAAAGCGTTTTGATTTCCCTGTGCGCAAAGTGCTTGCCTGTTCAGAAATGTTCCTACAAGGTCCCACTATGAAATGAGCAAATAGCACTTTCCAGTTCTGTAGGCGCATGAAACGGGAGCTCTTTGAAAGTACAGAACGTTAACACCTCACAGTAAAACTCCAGCAGAAGACAGGGAGTAAGTTACTCTGCTGGAAGGGCAGAATGCTACCAGATCCGATGAAGTAAGCTGCTGCTAAGAGTGCACATAATACAGCAGGGCATGACAGAAGCCGGAGTGTGCCAGAAAAGAAAACCAAGCAGAGCAGAGGCTCAAAGCAGCAGGACTTGTGCGTCACTTCCCCTTCACTTGCTCCTCAGGACACAGGACAAGTAATAGGTGAAGGGCAAATGGATCTGTCAGCATCACATAACCTGGAGCTTTTTAAGCCTACTGCTCCATGCACCGTGTGTAATGGCTTTCTAAACATGGGAAAGCTACAGAAGGCCTTACCCTCCTCCTGCTAGGTGAGCATGCTTGTACTGAAACATTTCTTTATAGGCCAGTAGACTTCCACAAGTGTTATTCCTGTCTGTTCTTGCAGGTGTGGAAATTCCTGTGTTCTCCAGGTCCGCTCTGCCAACTTCAAGGCATTGTAAACCCAGCCTTGCAGTACACAGAGCATGCATGACACAGCTTACTCGGCAGCTCTGGAGGTCACCACAAATCTTGAAGTCTTCAAAAAAGCGGCTTACAAGCGGCAAGGCCCTCCTCCCCCCTCTGTCCCAGTGCATCTGCTGTACTTTATTTCTCCCCTTGCCACTGGAGGCACTTGGGTCCACATAATCAAAGGACTATAATATAATCCAGGAGAAAAGAGGCCAAGTTGCTGCTACTACCGGTGTATTTTCTGCCAACTACTTCTAGAACACAGATGGTGGTGAGATAACATTGCTATGCTTCACCATGAGCACGTTTATGGATCACAAAGCACTCGCCAGCCGCACAACCCTGCTGTAACAGAAGCTGCTGTTGCTCTACTTTACTCACTCCAGGTTTTCTAGGTCTTTCAAAGTGTGTGCTATGACCTCCCAGAGCTAACCCGATACAGCTGTGTACACAGGTGATACGAGCAGATAAACTGGATCTGCTTTGCTGGTCCCCATGATTCCAGTCATTATCCCTGTTTAGCAGACTCCAAGCAGCACAATTTCCTTTCTGTCTTAATTATTTCAGAGCTAATGCGTGCATCTGGCACTTTTGGTCCTTATTATAATACTGTGTTGTTCTACATTACATTCTTTGTAATAAATGTGAATCACACCTCCGTACCATTTATTACGCACCCCCGTACATCCAAAAGGGCTGGAGAGAAACCTGCCAGCCCAGAGCAGACACCTGTGGCAAACACCAAGCAAGGAAAGACAGACAGTATCTTGGACTACACAGCCTGCACAGTATCACAGTAATAATAGTGTCTCAACTGTCCACTATATACCACAAAGGCTGCAATGTGCACTAGCGTAATTAGGTGGCTAATTAGGTATACTGCACTACCAACCAATACAGCTGATAATTACTATTAAATATTAGCCACTTAGTGCCTTGGTCATGTCAAGAAAAGTGGCAGCTACTGCTCTACTGTTACTTTTCCTAACAGTGCAGATGCAATACAGTAAAGAGATTTAGTTTTTACCATGCTCTGTCATGGAGGAACGATGACAGTGTCTCTCCTTCAGTTCAAAAGCAAGGGATACAATTTGATCCAAAACGTTTTAAGCAATGCCATCATACTTATCCTTTCGTAAACCTGGTACAAGTACAATCAGACTCTAAGGCCATCGTTAAAAAACTGATTTCATGTTACTGAAATCAAGCAACTAAGAACAAGTACTTCCTCAAAATGAATACATATTTTAGGAAAAGCTGTTCACAGTAATTTTTTAATCCTTTAAACAATCTTTATTCCACACTCCTTTTGCAAAAAATGGTGTCAGTGTAAAATGGCAAACCACGAAAGATGAAAATGGAAAAAACTTCTACATTATTTCACATTACTTCCAAACAGTGACAAAAGAGTATCAACTCACATCACTAAGATCTTGTCTTTCCCCCACCTACGTTGACAAGCAACTACACTGCTGTTACTCCCCACAGCAGACAGTTTTTCCAGCTATACACTATGTGGCACTGGAAGTTAACTCATCAATTCAGCTCAGTTAAAGAATCTGCTATGTAATCTAAACCAGGGAATATTTTAATTCTTAAAAAAGGAGCTTTTTAGTGCACTGCAAAGCTAGCTGTCCTAGATTTCTGTGGTTACCTGCATAAAAATTTCTCCTTGTGTACTTGAGGAAAAATGTTGCAACATTTGACAAAAGTACTCCTCAATGTGATTAAAGAGAGCAAAATTCTGACCTGAAGATTGGAAGTCCTTGTTTCAGGAGACTGCAGCAAGTCTTCATGAACATATTGTTGCACCTGAGAATCTCAGCAGCATTCCTCCCTTCAGTGCCCGGATTTCATAGCAGAGAAGCATAAAGCAACTTTTGATTATCATTCCAGAAATAGAAAAGTCAAATGTACCTCTATTGCTTCTCTTTCAGCAGCAGAGCTAGAACCATGATAGACAGACTTTTCCTTTGGGGGGAGGGGGCAGGAAGGGAGAGGTACCCAATCACAGTGTTCTCCAGTTCCAGTCACCTGAAGACAATTCATACTAGGTCAGCTGGAGTCCATCAGGCTCTGCAGTAAAAGGCTGCAAGAGTATGTCCAAAATTCTGACCAATTAACATTCACCTAACTGGGAAAATGCCGGCTAGGCCACTTTGCCTCCTACATAAACAAATACGGTTTGAAAGGGAGAATATGGGTAACTCTGCAAGGCTTTCCCATAGGCTCCTACAAGATCTGCTGCAGAACTGGGCCATCAGTAATGGATGCCTCCATAACGGCTGCCACTTTGCCTCTCCCCTTGCTGCTTGATCTCTACCAGCTAAGGAGAATCTGCCTCATCAAGCTCTGGTTGTTCTTTGTACATGAACCACTCAGACCTTACAGGGAGGCTCGGTGTTGCATGACAAACACACCGTGGTTTAAGGCTTACCAGTTAGTCTGCAACGTGGTGTCCTAATGATCCTAGCTTGTCTCTGCTGGACTTTGTGAGCACAGTCCAGAGAAAGGGAATATGCACATCAAACAGAACACACTGATGGGTTCTACCAGCAGATTCATTCATCTCTTGGGTCTGCAGAGAGGAAAACATGTTCCAGCTCATGTCTTTGTAACAGGATGTATCCTCCAGCTGTCTTTTACTTCCACAAACTTTCTTCAGCCTTTCCTGTATATCTACTCCTGCCAAGCTGTGAGAAGTAGAAGCTGAATAATTAAGAGGTTATTAATAATTTAAGGAGAAAGCACAACTTCTGCAGCAATATATTAGTCATTAGCTCAAAGCTACAGCCCTTCTAATGAACGGCAGGGTCTTGCGTTTCCAGTCAGATGTCATTAACCTGCATGGAAGAGTCAGGACTCTGCTTTTCAATCATCTGTGACCCAGTTTAGCAGTGAACATTTACAGGGCTCCTGTCACACTTTGAACTGTAAGCACTTCTGAAGTACCACTAAATCACAGAACTCCCAGCTGCCTATCATTAGCTCCTGCACGATCTTCTCCTGTAGAGAGGATAAAACTTCAGTGTGGCAGAGGAAAAAAAGAGAGAGTAAGATTCAACCAATGTTTCATCATTCCTGAATAAAAGATAATGCAGTAGTGCAAAGAACTGAAGACATACACTGCGGTTATCACATAAAATTAAAAGCTTTTTAGTGTTTAAAATAGCATTTACACATAAGCAGCTATATATTAACTATACAGACACTTGGGTTTTAATACAATATCTACAAAAAAGAATTCAATTATGCAATAGACATTTAACAGGAACAGTGCAGTCCATGCTAGTAAGAGGTCACTCTTGGAGTAGAACCAATTCTAGAATAGTTGATAGTCTGGTTTTTCATTATTTAAAATCATGTAACTTTGTTCCTCTACTGTACATAAAATTCTTTACATGTATTTCTAATCACTGATTAGAATTAATAATTTTAAGTCAATCTTATTACAATCCAGTTAAATGCAAAACAAAAACAATTACATCAACTCATGAGCTGTCAAGTCTCAAGATGGGACTGCCCATTGAATAGAACACAAATAATATCAAAAGTCAATGTCTGTGCATCATTGCTTGCCATCCAATATACCTTTGGATAAAGTGTCCAGGGGACTGTTACCTTTGAAAAGTAAATTTATTAGCAGGAGGTAAAAGACAATAGCAGTGCTTTTAAGACTATTTGCCAAAAAACTTACTCCTCAGAGCTAATATACTGGGTGGGTACACTACCCCTACAGATAGTACCTCCGTTGGGTAGGCGATGTCATCCCAAACTATTTTCTCATCATTTTTTATCATCTTCCAAACATACCTGTCAGTCCTTGTTAAAAGCTGTTGGCAGATACGCATGAACATTAAGCTCAGCTGCAGAGCACAGGCAGATGTAAGCTCAGCTGCAGAGCACAGGCAGATGTTGAGGCTCTCACTTCCAGAATAAAAATGTCAGCTACTTAAGGCTCCTGTTGTGAGGTTGTTTCAATGCCCTACATAGCAAACCCGAAACTTCTCACTGGAGTTAGAGGCACAGGTCATGCATTCTAGAGCCCCGCCAGCACCACTTATCTGACATTAAAAGCAGAGAAAAATTTCAGGCCCTGGTGAGAGAAACAGACAGTTCTGCAGGACTCCAGCCTTCAAACTTTCTTCCCCTCTGGCACAGTACTCCCTATTGTAAATCGCTTCGTTGGCATCAGTGGCACTTCTTTCTGCAGACAGTACCGTACCCAGCTTGCACAGTTAGGCCCCAAGGACCCCCTTGTTGCAAAGACACATGCGCATGCATTGAAAGCCAAGGATGGGATTTGGAAAATCTGTTTCACTTCTGAAAATTAAGAGCTAGCAATGTTTCAGGTCTAACTGTCACTCAAACCAGCCTCTCCGCTGTACACTACAGGGTGGGGAAATTAAGCTTTTGTTTTACACACAGTGGCCGTTATGTATTGCACTGTTCACAGAGGGTCATTTACATTCTCCTACTCTTTGTAAATAGCAGGTTCTACATGCTGTACAGTATTAACCAACTAGCACATCTCAGTACATTCAGAGCACTCCTTATTTGCCTGAAATGGATGGCTGGTTGTGGGTGAAGCTCATTCAGGCTGGATTTAACAGCCCAATTTCCTCAGCAGCTTTCCCACACCTGTGTTACGGACTGTTAGCCTCATTCCAGAGTTACTCACACACAAGCAAGTATATAACACAGTCGTTTCAACATAGCAGCAAAGACCAACAAGACACAGAACAGTTTCTGCCAACAGTGTAACAACAAGACAACAAAACCCAGCCGGTGTGTGAACTGCAGCTCTTGAAAAGACAGGAGGAATGAAACGTGTTTCTTCCATGGGTGAAAGCTCAGCTCCCAGCTTTAATCCCTTTTGGAAATATCTTATTAAAATGACAGGTTTTTTCCTCCAGCCCGGTAAGTTCTGCCTTAAGACAAAGCGGGCCAGAAAAACAGACAAGAGACCAGAAAAGTTAAAATTGATTTAAAAGCAGAATCACTAGTGATTGTCAGTAAAGTCACAGACTCCTTAACAGTGTCTCCTTGAGACACAGCAGAAGAATTATTCACCCTGATTTTTTTCATTGCTTTAAATGTCAATCTTTCAAATTGCTTTACTCAGTTCAGTAAGCATCTTTGTTGTGTTACTGGGAGGAGGAAAGGAAGAGAAAGGATACTGTTGCACAGTCAAGCTTTAGGTAGTGCCATTCTTTTGAACAAGCCATCGCCAACTTTGCAATCTGTGCTAGCCCATCAGATGGATTACAATGAAAGCATTGCTTCCACAAACACTATGTAGCTCCTCAGGAGATTTTTGGAAAGAAAACTGTCCAAAACCACTCAGTTAGCTTAGAAGCCCAGTACGTGGAGTACGTAGTCTGGGTGGCGCACAGTTTCCTAAATGCCTAGCTCCCTTCTGCAAGTGAGACTTAAGTCTCCAATTAACAGGTATTTGAAAGTATTACTCTGACTTCTGTGAAAGGGATGTGTTTACACACAGACCTGTAATAAGAAAAGTAGTAGTGAAAAATCTATTAGAATGAACAACATACAAGAGGGACAGTTTGAAGAGTAATTTTTCAGCGTGACAAATGAACATGAAACCACATGTATATAGTGCGAAAGACATGTTCTCTTTTGACATTCATATTGGGTATTCACACTACCCATAAAGCATGGAACATAACTAAAAGAAGCTTCTTACCAGTGAAGAAAATGCTCATATACAGTAAAGACTGATTTTAAAGCACCTGTCCTAAGACCTGCCAGAAGCAGGTATCTCACAAAGGGGGATTTAACTGAGGCATGGCCCCATGGTCAAATGCCACTAAGTGACTGCAGCTAAACAAATATTTCCCATTAAATGAGCCACCATAACAGAGTGTGGGTGTGCTCTTACCATGCCGTCATTCAGATACTTTCAAAAAGCTTCTTAAATGTCAGTGAAGGTTCCTGAACACACCTCATCAAGTGTCCATAGCCTCAGAGAGAAAAACACACAGTAATGAAATCTTGGGGATATACAACAGCAGTTGCTTAAGTCAAAGCTCGCCAGCAGGAGCTTTAGCATGGGCCTTGCTCTGTGTCAGCTATAAAGATTCAGTCATTGTACCACTTACGAACTGTTCTCAAAACACCCTCTCACTTCTCAGCTAACAGGTGGCCCCCATCTGCGTTCAGAACAGTTCCCTTGGGTAACACTGCAATTGGGATTAGACATATCCAGGTTTCTATTTCAAAAAAAGAAGAAAAGAGTGCTCAGAAATTAAGAACGGAGGAAGAGGTGATTAAAATGAATAGCCATGTCCCACTGGGAGCCAGGATTTACCTACATCTCTGCTAGAACTGGATAAATATCCTCTTCAAAAGGGAAAAGCTGCAGCTACACTAACAGAATCGCATAGCAGCAATTGTCCTATTTCTGTGGAAATAACTTTTAAAACCTGTAAGCAAGTGCGCTTCATAACCAGAAGAAACAGACACATCTGTCAGCAGGGATGTGGCTGAAATGCCCAGGAACAGACTGCAGCTACAAAGTCACTATCATGGTACTAAATGAAATAACATTACACGTTCTGCACAATGAACACATACAGTAGCAAGACTCCACCACTCCCTTGAGAGAATAATATCTAAAATAAAAAAGAAAGATTGATTTATACTCCCTAGTCAGCAGGTGACAGTCACAACTTCGCCTTCTGCTAGGAACTGGTTTGAGCCTGCTCCTTTCCAAGCACGCCTTGTCCGTACACTTGGGGTAACAAGTCTGCTTAGAGTGCTGACTGATGCATCCAAGAAACAGCATCACAAGGCAGTATCACAGATACTAGCCAACGATCATTTTTTCCTTGTAAGAGAAAAAGCAGGGAAAAATAAAAGTGCTACTATGCATTATTGGAAATTTAGAAGTCATGTGAAATAACAGTCCTTGAGTCAGCCCAAAAGATACACTAATTGCACTGAAGTAGGTGCCACAATTACCAAAGCTCATTAAGATGTGAATATACGCCAGCCATTCATAATCAAAAACAAGTGGGGGGAAAAAAAAAAGGATAAGAAAAGATGCTATCAATTTGCTGATACTTAACGACCTCAGGTGATTTTTTTTTGTTCATTTTTTGTGGGGCTTTTTTTTTTTGTATTTTTTGTTGTTTTGTTGATTTTTCCGCAACACAACTGCAAACCAGGAAGGTGTGACATGCAAGACAGCCAAGTTTCTTCCTTTAAGTGTTCGACAATGACCAAATTGCCCACCCACCCCCAAAACAACCCCCTCCCCAGCCCTTCCCCAAGCAGAGTCTGAAGGCACTTCCTCTCACATGATGTCGACAAAGAATTCACAAGGGTTGCCCATAGCCTTCTGGAAGGACTGCCGGCTCCCCGTCAGCTCTGGAGGAACAGAGCTCAGTTCCCTCACGGGGGGCCCTCCAGGGGGTCCGCTCGTCCCGTAGACTTTGGAGCCCAGCTTGGGGAGATTGTAGAGGGGGGGGACTCCTGGAGGCCCGTAAGAATGGTGGCTGTGGTGGCTTCTCTCGCTGTGGGTGGCAGAGACATGACTCCGGTGGCTCAGCTGGCTGACCGGCCTCTCCCGACGCACGACACTGGCGCCGCCGCCGCTGCGGGCAGTGTGGTCAGACTCGCTGCCGCTGCCAGCCGACTTGCGGTCCTTCTCTCTGCCAAGAGCTCTCCTGCTGTTCTCGCTGTTGCTTCTGTTTGAGCCGCTGCTTTTGCTTCCTAAAGCCCACAAGTGAAAAGGACACACAGAAAAGCAGAATTAGCTCAGGTCCACATCTGTCCCCAATGTGAGGTCCTACCAAAACCCACAGATCCAGCCAGGTATGACCACTGTAATGGCAATGATGATGACACACCAGGCCTGAACGTGCTGTTGATGGCTCATGGGATTTAGCAATGACAATCGGTAGAACAAAGCTGACAAGGTTGTGCCATGCACAGGTACACGTAGACACCTCAGAACTTGCACAGTGAAAGCAGCAGCTAGCCTAGAACTACTGGCTGAAAGTTATCACCTCCGCTGCCGCCCTACTGACTGGAAAGAGTGAAGGAACAAATCGGAAGGAAGAAGCAGGCATTTGGGTTTTGACTCAAGCAAACAGGCCACAGAGACTGCAGCTGCTTCAACACTTCATTCTATAGAAACCTAAGTTTTGCCATGAATCCTCCTGGACAGGGGCAGAAGAGCCTCCAGACACAATACATAGAGGCTCTGAAGACCCTACTATTGTTCCTCTCAACAACAGACATGCTGTGAGCTTGAGCAAATCCATCCTTCCTACTTCTTTCATCTCTCCAGACTGCAGCCTGGTCATCTCTCACTATCCATCTGTCAGTGAGCACCTACCAGAACAGGGACGTGACTTTGAACTAAACACTACGCTAACAGAGCTGACGTTCTGCAGAGGAGCTGGTCCTTACACCACAGCCATTCCCCGCAGCAAACCTCCCCAAGCCTTTCAAAATAACCTAAGCCCTGGGTACCACAAGCAGGGACAGATGATGTGCATCAGTGAAAGAAGCAGCAACCAAAGTAGGAACAAAGCCTCGAACAGAACTGCAACATAAAACTTTGCTAGATCTTCCTCCCTATCTGTTGCTTGCCAGAACACAGTCTCAGTCTGTCTCTTGACCAAATCCTGGGCTTTTGTCTGTAATCATCAGCAAATACACTGCATTCATCTCAAAAACACGTGACATTGGGCTCTGAAGCAGTGCTCTTGTTCACCAGATGCATTCAGTTATGATCTGACATCACACATAAAAGAGGGACTTCACAAGAAACCCAATCCTAACGCTGTGCTGAGAGTGACCAAAGCAACCATGTGTCCCAATACTCCTAATACCTGTCTGAGACATCTGGACCACATCCAAGTGTCTTTCAGTAAATGAGCAGTGGAAGGGTACTGGTCGATAAATCCAATCCATATGGAAGACATCAGGCTAATAAACTAGGAGCTGTGATTATTCATTTATTTTATGAAGAGCAGTGAAGACACTGGTGATAGGATTTTCCCATCTGAGCTGACAGTGAGTATCTAATGCCATTCCCTCCGTAGCTGCTGCATCACAGTCACACACGGGCCAGACAGGCTGATATGCCAACGCCACGCTGACTACTGTGCATTGAGACAGGTTGAGCGTCCACAACAATTTAAAAGAAAGGAAAAAAAAATATATATACAGCTAAACATTTGGGTCACAAGAGTCTAAATGATCATGCTGTGAATTCATTATTATTATGGAGGCATTTGAAGCTTACCAATCCCCTAGAGTCAGCCATTCCTCTAGGAATCCTTCAGTCTAACGCTTGCTCAGGACAAAACAAGGGAATAACAGTTACAAAACAAGAAACAACACAGCAGTGTAGTTTCCAAAAGAAGAACAAGAAAAGTGTTGGAACCCTTCAAAATTAAACAACTTGGCACCTTTCGTAAGGCTCTCTTTAGCCAGAAATACAGGTCGCACGGACAAAATACCATACCCTTTCCTATTCCAGCAGCAGAGATCTAGCAGTCTACTGCCCACGGAACCAGCTGCCCCCAAAAAATAATCACATTCTTTCCAGCACAATCAGCTTGCAATTCTAAAACTTCTGGACACCAATGTAAGCTTTCTGACACTTCTTATTTTGAGATAAGGTGGGAAGCAATAGTGCTAAAATCTTGTGAGCAATTTCCTGTTATGAAATTCTTTCGTGCAATTTTCAAAATCTAACTGGCTGCAGTACACAGAAAAATGTTACATCCAATTACTGGATGTTCACCACAAAACCACACATAATCCTCACCCTTTCTTTACTGGCAGCATTTCCAGAAGCAAAACTCACTCTGGAAGTGATTTAAAAAAAACCTAAAAATCTGTACAGACAAAACATAGATAATTTTTATTTACTAGGGTTTAAAAATGAACCACAAAATTATCCTAGGGCAGGAGAGGAGGAGGACAGGTTTTTAATCCATGCAGTATTATCTTTTTCCCTGTCATGTACTACCAAAGAGACTCTCCTCCCTGTGAGCAGTGCTTCAGCCCTGTAAAGCAGCTGGCTGGCCACCTCACGCTCATCTCACACAAGCAAAGAGAGTGACTTTCCTTTCGTTCTGAACACTGAAGCGAAAGCCAAGAGCACCTTGGTTCTAATCCCTGGTCCATCAGCGACGAAATAGCCTAATTTCTAGCAATATCAAGCGACTGCAGCCCCACCGCTGGCAACGGCTCTGACCACTAAAAAAGGGAGCAATAGTTTATCTTGTTTTAACAGGGTGGACAACTGAGTCATAAATGTTGGCTTGATCAGCATTTCCTAAGCAGTAGTTCACCATGTGGTGCTGCTGGGTAAGAAAAGTACAATGCCCATGCTGCCATGGACATGACAAACAGCATGGCTCTAGTTTCCCACTGGCATTTTGCACGGGGTACAGAACTACACCCTAACTAGAAACAGCATGTATTCCATTCTATCCCACTGACCCAGTTAAAACATCCTTGGCTGTTTCAATACAGAGCTGAAAGGCTAACCCACTCTGTCACGGACACAAACAGTTGTGATTACGTGCAGTTGCACCAAACCCATGCAGGTAGCATACAAAACCACAAGACAGGAGCACAGACAGTACGAAGGAACTCAAGCAAATGGTTAGGGATAATGACAGCTGTAGAAATAAACACTAGATTAACCATCTTACCTTCACTTTGCTGGCTTCCTGCACTGCCACTGCCATAGCTAAAGCCTGGGTCTTGGTATGCTGGTGGAAAACATGGAGGGGGCAGAGGATACTGATATGGGTATCCTTGGCCTAATGGCCAGGGCGCAGCAGGATGTGGAAGTGGAGCAAGGGTATCCTGATCCGAGGCTCCACTGGAACCATTGTTAAGGTTCAGTGCAGCCATATCTGGAAAAGAGAGAGGTGTGAAGACTGTGTTCTTACCTGGCAGCTGACTCCTGCATACTGATAATAGTTGACACAGTATGAGGGACTCAGCCTCCCGAGTTCACTCAAAATATCAAACACAGTAGGGCAGCCACCAATGCTGACCACTGATCACAGAGGTACCTTCGCAGCGTTTCTGTAAGTCAAAGAGGAATCATCCTCATTTTACCGACCGGAAACTGAGCATGCCTGACAAGCAGGAAATCTGTAGCATCACCAGAAATAAATCCTGCTTTCTTGCCTCAGTGCAATGCCCTATCTGAGGAGTTCATCCTCTCTTCCAAAGGGTCTAATTGCTTGGTCTAACAGCAAGTGTCTACCACTTGTCATGCAACTTCAGAATAACGGCCTGTTCTGAAACACCCACTTGTGAAATCCTATAGGACTCTGCTCTGTGTCCTGTGAAAACAGAAGAGACAACACACGTACAGCTTTGCCCTTCACAGATGGGGAACTTACTGCCACAGAGGTCTCCAAAGACATAATAGCACTGTTCCGAGAAGGTGATTTTGTTCACAGTGTGCCTGAGGTAGCCATGTTTTAACATGCTGCTGGCATATTTTCTAGCCTCTCGTCGGTCTTTGAAGCCTTCCACGTGTGTGTAAAGCCAATCAACCACATCCGCTCCTAAAATGAAAACAGGGAGAGGAGACACAGGATCATCCGAGCCAGTGTGATCTGGTTTTGCTTCTTAATCTTCACATTATCACATAGCCCACTGGTAATACTGTGCCAGGTACTAAATGCAAATATGAGTGTATAGCAACCTTGCTGCAAAGAGATTTAAATGTTATTTTCATGACTCAGCCTAACAGCTAAATTAGTTACCACCAAACATCAATACAGATCGCAAAGAATTATCTTGTATCCAGCTGCACACTACATTAACAGTGACACCAAATATGTACACAGAAAATTTTATAGTTACACTGTTCAACCCCTTCCGAGCTGCAGGAATGAGAATGACACAGGATTTACAGAACAGAAGCGACTGAGTGTCATCTTCCTCAAGAGGCAGATGTTACATTATCAAAAGACCTGGGTTCCACTCTCTTTCGCAGCAAAAAGGAACTACAACCTAGACTGACTAAATGTTAACACAGTTCAGGTCACGGGAGCGTCAGAATCAAAGGCAGACTAGTTGTGGTAATTTCAAATGTAATTAAGATGTTTTATTAAGGTTGTGTGGCTGCTTGGAACTGGAATTACAAGGATTGTTGTTCTGCTGAACTTGGGCAGATTGCTAGAGCTACAAGTAGTTACATGGAAATCCTGAGATACAACAAGGAAGGGTTAAGGACCAGCTGTGTGTGGGCATGAGAGCTGTCCAGGCTCTAACAAGAGCTATTAGTTATTTCCTGTCCCACTTAGAGTTGTTCACAAATACCAAATCAAGGGAATAAAAGAAGTCATAGACAGGAAAAAACAGAGTTCACATAACGATAGTTTCTTCAGTCTATTTCCAAAAAGCCACAGTTTCCCTCTCCCCCAGCATTCCTTTGATCTGCTTACCTATCACTGCATTGGAGATGGTAATTTTTAACCACATCCTGTCCCGAATTTCAAGGCCTGAGTCTGGTAGCTGCATAACCTTGACAATAGTAGCCATGTCACTCTTCACAGTTAAGGGAGATTCTTCTAATTCTGAAAGGAAGAAAGGTTACATGCTTCTTTGAAATGAACCGAGTCTGAAAAGAACTTCTCAGCTCCCAGTTTGGATGAAAAGTTTCAAGACGCAACTTTACCAACAGATGCAAAAAAAGACACAAAGGTTCCCAAATGCACCCTCATCACTGGCACAAATTATAGCATTCGCACCAATTTTCCAGAGATTGTGCTCAGTGCAACCAGTTTAGCCACTGAGATGCTGCATCTCTGTGTGTCTTGTCTTCACAAACCAGCTATTGATCAGAACTGCACTCTTTTAATCCACACTGCACTGAGATTTGCAGAAAAGGGAACCCAGGGAGTTCTAGGACCATGGCTTCCCGCTTCCGCTTGCCCCTATCCACCGGATGGTTCAGTGCACTGTATGCAAAAATCTGCAGGACAAAGGGGTTTGACTTGTCCTTTAACTCTTGGTTTAATTGTCACGAATAATACTCATCTGCATGGTGAAAGATGACGACCATGTCTCAATCAGTGTCTCTTTTTCATTTTTTAAAGAATTGGACATCACCATAACTGGGGAGAATTGGAAAAGAAGGCTTCCATCGTCCAGATAAAAGCTAGTGGCTTCCTTCAAAAAACCCTTTCCAGGATCCCAGTGATGGCAGCCTTACAAATCAGTTAACCCAGCATTGCTTTGCCCTGCATCTTGCTTGCAGAACACTTCAGAAAGCGCTACCCAAACGCCTCAGCACCTGTCACTGCCCCATTCGTTCTTCACACACTCTTATGGGCAGAGCAGGCTCGCCAGAGGCTTCATTCCTGATCTGTTTTTACAATAAAACCAGAACAACAGGGCAGAGATTCACCCCACTGAACTGAGGTGTCTACCGTAGGAGTCAAACTCCTCCTCTACCATACACAGAGGCAAAGTGGCATCTAATGTTGAAAGCCCAGAGGGGTGAGTCTGGGTGCAAACGTGCACCAGCCCTCTTGTGATAGCCGTGCAGAACTCAACCATCCTGTCTATACATACTAAGACTATACTCTTTGGATACAGCACCCAGTCCTCCTTCCTGTTCCCGTCTTCTCAGCCCAACAATATTCATGTCGAGCACGCATATCCTGTGTGTGTACTTCAGACCCTCCTCCCCTCCCTTCTCCCAGATCCCCGTATCACCCACCTTTCAAAAGCACAAGGGAACCAATTTTGTCCTTTTCCAGCAATCCAAAATTTTCATAAGAGGTACAACAAGCATGAAACAATGAAAAACTGAAAATGCTTCTTTCAATACATGCATTGCTAATATGCATGAAAAAATCCCAGACCATCTATGCATGCAGTTTCAACACTTACAAAGTTTGAACAAACACATTTTGCTTTTGCATTAAGTTAGTTTGGTTAGTGGCAAAAAGCAACACGTTTGGGAATAAAAAACCAACAACAAACCAATATTCAAGTAAAGTATGTGGGGAGCAATAATTGGAGACCTGCATATAAAGCACAACACTGGCCAAATGATCATCAGTATTTTCTGATTCTGTTACTTGCTGTACAACTATAAAAAATTCTAAGATGCATCTAAAACGCACCCACTTTGGTCTGAACTCAGTAAACTGTGGGCCTGACTGCCTGACCACCTGTACAGGTATGTGCAAATCTGAGGAACAGCACAGACAGTAACACCTTTCTGGGGAAGCAGAGCTACAAAAAGCTCTAGCTCAGGGCTTTGCTTATTGGTTTTGAGTGGCTTTTTTTTTCCAATGAGCAGATCCTGATAACAAAAGAGCTGTATGCTCCAGGAAAATTAAGTCCTATCACATGCAATACCACCACTGGCTTGCATCCTTATTTGAGTATGGAAGTACACATTTGCCCAAACAGAAAGGCCCCAGGAAACTATGCAGTACCTCAGGCTGAATACTATGAAGCAGAAATAGTTTGAAGTCTCAATTCAAAGTCCTCTGAAGTCCATGCAAGAGAAGGAGAACTTTCCAACCATGTCAGTGGACTGTGTTTTGAAACAGCAAGACTTTCAAGAAACACTGAAACACCTGAAGTTAATCTCATGGAATGGGACAGCACTACTTTGCAGAAAGGGGTCGTGTAGTGACAGAACAGGGGCTGGAAAAATCTGCCTTTAACAGAGTAAATGAGGAGCAGAGTTTGCACCGACTGGGGCAGTGAGCCCAACACTCAAACCACTGTGAAAGAATATTCTTCTGCATCAGCCAGAACACTGCTGGAGAACCAGATACCTCTTAAGGCAATAATTACTGTGAAAAACCTCAGTCTGCCTTGCTTTGCATAATCCTGTTTTCGAAGAAATGCACCTCAGAAAATAAAGGGCTAACACAGAATAATTCCTATTGTACAGTGGCAATTTGTATGGCCTCAAACCTCAACGACTTTAGTCACTAGCACCGATCTGATGGTGGCTGCGCAAATGCTTCAGGTATCAGAACTTCACTTTTGATCCAGAGGCTAGAGAGCAAAGGAATGCTGGTCAGAAGGAAAGCAGTTATTCAGTCCATTTACATTATCCTGGCCTTGCCGTACAGAGTAACCCAGCAGACATCCACAATACTTAAAAACAAGGAACCATGAAACAGACTTGTCTGTCTCCATTAATTCACTGCTTCCACTTTCACAGCCACGTACTGTAAAACAGGTACTGTATTTGCTTCAAATACCAGTGCCTCTAGCCTCAGAGGAACTGAAACAGAGCATCGTGCACTGGAACATGGGAAGTTAAAAAGCCCCATTTTGCATGAAGCTCTTCGTTCTTTGAGGTGTCAATGC
Organism: Rhynochetos jubatus; assembly: GCA_027574665.1. Taxonomy (NCBI): domain Eukaryota; kingdom Metazoa; phylum Chordata; class Aves; order Eurypygiformes; family Rhynochetidae; genus Rhynochetos; species Rhynochetos jubatus. The sequence goes on from CM050669.1 coordinate 7,442,170, forward strand.
ACAGTCTCTCCTCGCCTCTCCCTCTCCTCCTCCATTCCTCCCCAACTTCGTCCTTCCTGGCAAAGAGGTGCACACGACAGGACCTAGGGCCCTGAGATGCTGCCTGCTGTGTTCGGGGAGGGTAACAGGCCTGAACTGAAGGAAGGAGTGTTAAGCAAAAGATGACAATAAAGGTCAGAGGTACTCTCCCCCCTTTTCTTGCATTCAGGAAAGGAAACACTGTAGGTCACTGGTACAGAAATGAGAAGCTGTCTCCAGAAACATGGTTCTGCTCCCAAATAACCTTTATTTTAAAAGCATGATTGAGAGGGACATCTGCATTCCACACTTCCCAATCACACCACTATATAGCAAGGCACACGATACATGAATAATTCAAGAGGAATGCAGAGTAACAGACTCTTGTTGTTTGACAGCAATATCAGCAGATACATTCGATTCCAGCAATCTTTAGTACCTGTAAGGCTGAAAACACATTTCAACATAAAGCAGTCGTCAGGTAAGTGGTTCACTTGCTTTCTACTGTGGATGTATTTCCCCTTCAGTGGTGCTGCCTACTGTCTGAAGAGGCAGTGAGCTACTGCACCTACAAAAAGGGTAACTGTTCTTTCAGTTCAAGGTGAGGAGTAATTCCAGGAACTATGTGCTTGTAAAATCTGAGAGAGAGTAGAAGAAAAAGAGGCAGACACCTATGTAATCTGATAGGACTTAACTGGTCCCTACAAATGCAACCTTCATGCTTCAGCCACGCATTTGTCCGGGGAAGATTCTGTCACTGATCATCAACATCACATTGGTCTTTAAAATCCTCAGGATGTTGTTTTTCTTGTTTGTTTTGTTGCTTTTTCTAAATGATACCCACTCTTTCTCTCCAAAAAAAACTTACAAAATGAAAAAAGTTACTCAGTCCTAAGTTTAGACTCCATACCTGACAGACACTTAAGCAGCCCTTGTTAAACACGGAAGTATTTATCTGGCTTTCAATTAATGCACACTGAGGTAGCATTGTTCCACAAATGAGATAATCTCCTCAGAACTTTAAAGCCACTTCAAGATTTCCATGTGTATATAGATAAATACAATAAATCTCCTTGCTACAGACGAACAAGTCTGATGAAAGGTTGCATCTCCAGAAAAATTCTTCCTTATTAATATTACAGGAAACAAACACATACTAATGAGGTGTAAAGTACCTCAAAACTTTCATGTCAAGTAAACAGAAGTGCTGTTTTGAAGAGGAAAAGAAAGGAAGAGTTTATATTCTTTAAAAAAAAAAAAACCCAGATGAGGAATCATAACAACATTTTGGTTACATGGATATGACTAATCTATGGAGACTGCTACAGATAGACAAACCAGGAAAGAAGGCTGAACTCTAAACAGAATTTCATGTGGGACACTACATTTGTTTTTTCCTTGTTCAACACATTCTGAAAGTATAAAAAAGTATAAAAGAAGGCTACGCAAATATCAGTGGAAGGTTTCCTAAATGATACACTAACATTGTTATCCAGTGACAGTCATCTGTAGTAAATCAGATTTAATAAAAACTGGTCAAATGCAAGGAGGAAGCTGCCACATTCATCTGAGAGGATAAAGCTGGAGGCCTGCCTTGTAACTTTAAAAGGGACCAGAAGCCACCTCTTCCTAAACGTAAACCCTGGAGAAACAACGCTGCGCTAATTCCTGACCTTTGGGAAAAGGTTTTATGCTCCCCATAGAATGACAAATTTAAGAAAGCATTCAAGAGTTCTGTGGCGCTGTCGTTTTCATCGTGCTTGTGGCTGGGGTTGGTTTTGCGCACAGCTCTGCACTGCTGGCCCCAAGCGGAAGACGCCTGCCCTGTACTGGCCGCAGTGTGACTTACTTTCCGAATCGGGAATTGAGCTTGTTAGTGAGGAGCTGGTAGATGTGGTGATGCTCATGGAGGGGCTCATACCGTAACGGGGGTACGCTCCCGTCATGGCTGTGGTATGAGAGATCCACGCTGCAGGGTCAATTGGCCTCACTGGTTCAGCTGCAAAACAATCAGAAAGGGAGAAAAAGACAAATCAAATCATATTTACAGTAAACACTAAGACCTAGAGCAAGAAGGAATTTTCTGGGGAGTGCACAAGTCCTTGCCATTCTGATAGTACAATTGAGATAGCCCCAGGATGAGGGAACAAAGAGCACCTTGACAGCAGTAGCTGGTTTCCTCCAGCAATTGCTGCAGCAGCCTCACAGGGTAAAACCATGACACTCCACTTCTTGTAACTGCAGGAGGAGCGAAACATTTTCCCTGGTGGGAAAGAAGCTACCAGTCCAGTAATCATGTTTCACTATTACTCTACACAGTGAGATAGAGATCGTCACTTGGCTACGACATAAGTACTACCAACTGCTTTGCCCCTGCTGATGGGAACATCTCTCCCTACTTCTAAGGGTCTTGGATCCAAAACAACCGCTCAGACAGAAGGTGCATCTTCTGTGGAAGCTCAATCAGAACCGTAGCTCTAAAGCTCTGTATTTGCAGACGTCAGGCATCATGTAATTCCCCTCTCAGTGTTTTCAGCAGCCATAATGAAACTTTTTAGGACTGGCATAGTCTTGCAAAATAAATAGACGAGACTATATGTAAAGACCGTTTGAAGAGACAGGTGTCAGAGAAGAGTGAAAATTACACTCAGACCTTAAGAAGAGACCCCTAGCAAGTAATTTTTAAAGTTGGGAACAAAACTCAAATTTCCCCATAATCTGGACTACATTTTTTCTTCTGAATTACACTGGCTGTTGTTCCATTGCCTTAAAACCTGAGATTAGGTACAAGAGCTCTGCCTACGTTAGGTATTTCCTCAAAATATCCCACATGTTGCAACCAGTTTACCTAGAACGATATACCACTGTTGGCCTTGGATAATAATGGATGTATCTTTGCTGAAGAAAGGACAAACTGATATACAAGCTCACCCTGGAGCAAATATGAAATATGTGATTGGTGGAATTTTTCTTTCGATTATGCTGGCTTTCTTAAGGACTTCACTGAGCGAGCTCTCACAGTCTGCACGAGTCTATCACACTAGCTTCAACGGACAATGCTACCCTCATCCTCTTAGGAGGACTGGTAACAGGCTGCCCAGAGAGATGGTGGAGTCTCCTTCCCTGGAGACTTTCCAAAGCCGCCTGGACTTGTTCCTGTGGGATCTGCTCTAGGGGATCCTGCTCTGGCAGGGGGTTGGACTAGGTGATCTCTAGAGGGCTCTTCCAACCCCAACCGCTGTGTGAACAAGCTGGTTTCAACACCATAAGCAGAGCACACCAGTAGGAGGCATCTGTGTTTGTCACATGAGCACAGATCTTTTATAGCTACTGAAAAGTTTTATTAAGCCAGGAGTTTTACAACTAGATAATTTTCAAGAGGGTTTATGTATATTAACCAATGTTGTCTGCCTCAAATTTTAAAAATACTCAAGTTAAAACTCTTTCTAAGAAGTATACATGTGGCAAAATGAGGCTTTTTAACACTTAAGTATAGTCATCCTCCAAACTTTTTTATCAACTGAAAGGTTAAGATCACAAGGATATACCCACCAAAAGGCTAAGAGCTTGATCCAAAACCATGTGAATCAAAACAAAAACTCCCATGAATTCAGTGGGCACTGCAGTCTCAGAAAGAGTATCTTAAACCTCTGCCTCCCGAAACAAAAAGCAAACAAACAATACAACCAATCTTACAATTGTTGAAGTAGCAGGGAACAGAAATCTGTTAGATGACAAAAAAAGCTGAAAATATTCTAGATCTGGAGGGCTCCACAGGAACCCAGCAAACAGGACAAAGATGTACTCACCCCTGGGGATGGTGAAATAACTCCTGGGAGTAGGGTCCCAGCATTTGGCTACTGTTAGGCTGATAGGTCTAGGAAGAAAGAAAACAAGTAAGAGTGACTCAAATTTCCCTACAAGAGTTGTAACTGCTACAATGAACTCTTTGAAACAAACTTATTCCTATCCAACAGCTGTCATGTACATTCTGAGATGCTTGTTGAAGTAATTTCAGTATGAACCAGCATCAGGATGTTGCCGGTCTTGCATAGATCATGAGCACTATTGGTGTAATCTGTTGAATGATCAGCTCTTGAGATACTAAAACGCTCATTATATAAAAAAATCGTGCTACTGAAACCAGGCAACTCCTACTTTGTGTTGGTTTTGGCTGGTACCTTGGAACCAGTCTCTCCTATTCATAATTCACACTGAGAAGTTCAGAGTTGAGATCAGCAGTCACACTGGTTGCTTACTGAGATCAAAATGTTGATTTCCCTGAGGTTTGCTCGATACCAACAACTGCATATGAAGGATAAGCAGCAAGAGATTTTGTAATATGCTCACCCTGGTTTGGAGACTATTTCCCGTAAAACCCGTACTGCATCATCATTGCTCATGTTCTCAAAATTGACATCATTCACCTGAAACATTGCAAAAAGCAGAGGTCGGGCTTTGCAACAGAAAAGTTAAAGACATTTTAATTATTTGTTTCCAAATTTATTTGCCATGTAACTGTTTCCATTCCTTTGAGCTGCTGCAGAAATAATGTTTCTCCGAGCAGTTCAACTATCCAGCAGAGTTCGCAAGCAATTACAGATTTAAGTGATAATAGTCTTTGTGATATATTTCTCCGGGTATGAATGAATTCTGTTAACTGATTACTAAGTCCATGGATCTGGTGGGATGACTGAGCTTAGCCACCAATGTACAAGCCAGCAGTAGGTGTTTCTGGACACGGACCAACCTGCAGAAGCATGTCTCCTGGTTCAATTCGGCCATCTGCTGCCACAGCCCCTCCTTTCATAATAGAGCCAATGTATATGCCACCATCACCCCGGTCATTGCTCTGTCCTACAATGCTGATTCCCAGGAAGTTATACTTTTCTATACAGATAGAAAGCAAAGGGTGGGGGGAAAAAAGCAAACAAGGTGATTGGAACGATAGTGAAGAGCTCACAGCAGGCTACTTCAGTCCTGAAAAATCAGTTCTCTCAACACATCATCTGGGCCATGTCTGACTTACAATTATCTCAGGTTACCCTATTGGCATATGTCTGCCTGACACGTTCAGGGAAAAGCAGCAGGGAAATGCTACTAAAGACATTATTTTTTCATACAGGACACTGAGACGTTACATTCAAAAAAATCAGCGAGAGAAACAACATTGAAAAGAATGTCTACACCTAGAAATTAGGCACTCAATCAGCATTAGGCAATGTTTTTCCCACACGTCAGAGCAGCAGGAAGAATTTGGTGTTACTGAAAGGTGCTGAGTTGGCAGTCCTGCACGCTTCTATCTTGCTAAACAATGAAAAGCAGCAGAAATGCAAACCTCCACTGCCCTTCTACTCTTCCTCCTAACAATGTCTGACCCCTTACCATTCCTAGAAATAAGAGCAGAACTCCATACACTGAAGTTCCAGCTCCTTCCCTGGGCTTCTTGGGAAGAACACCAACCTGCTTATGCAAATGGCTCAGAACTATCCAATACTGGACTACGGAACCAGGCCCAGTCAACAAAGTAGCAACTCTCAGCTGCCATTCCCTCTAGTTCAGTTGGCATCGTTTCAAATCAGTGAACTTTCTACTGGCTCCAAAGGCTACTACACCGTGACAAAATACATCTGTATCACATGAAATTCATCACAAAAAACATTGCTTATCCTCTTACCCATGTTGAGTGTGACAGTGATGATATTCAGGGACATGGTAGAGTCAGTGATGCTGCTGAACGAGGATGACTGCAAAATAAAACAGAAAATTCTCAAGGTTTTAAATGACTCAGAGAATAAAAATAACTATTGAGGACCAAATCATTGGAAACTGATTAACAGGTTTCCATTTGGAAGGCATCCAGAAACCACTGCAGCCTCCTCAAAATTATTCATTTAGAATCTGTACGGAAAAATAATCTGAACACAACCTGCAATTTCTCTAAAGATTTGTTTATAAAACACACAGAGCAAGTTCCTGGATTGAGGTTTCTCAACTGAACCTCACACTGAATCATTTCTGCTTCCTGACTACATGACTGACAGACAGACATTTGAATACTGAAGTGCTTGGTGCAGTGTGAATTATTACATCCACGGCTCCTCCCTGAAGAGGAGTGAACAACACATGATCCTTCGGGAAGTGAGAAGACAGATACTTCCCCCCGGCCCCCAGCGTGCTTATTAAATATCTTCTAAAACATTACTCCGGTTCTTGCGATAAAACGTATGCATACTCGTTATTTAACCTGTGAAGACTGACATTTATAGGAAAATGAAACAGTTAACTGTGTCAGTTGGACTGTCATTCTGGTCCCACAGGACTAGCACAGAAAAAGGCAAGAGAGAAGATTTGTGGTCTCCTGTAAATACAGTCTTCTCCTTTCAGCAGAATTCAAGCCTCAGCAATTTATACATCAGGTGTCTGACACCACAGACCCCAGTTGCCCACATGAGCCAGTAGCATAATAGGGGTTCTCCTGCAGAGGCTGGTCTTGAAAGCCACAACAAGAAATGTGGGCACAGAACAGCAGAAGAGAAAGGCAGAGGAGGAAGACTTGACTCCAGTGCTGCAGAACTTCAAACGTTAGAGAATTAGTCCAGGGTAGACTGAAGACAACGACAGCTTTCCAGTGAATTCAGCGCAGGGCACAGTCCTGTTCTGGATCCCTTCCCCATTCACATGCTACACTCAAAATCACAGTTCACCTCCTTGGAAAATTACGCTGCCAACCTTACCCTGTCAATCTGCCGCATCCTTTGTTTCCTCCTCCTGCGTTTATGCTTCCGTATGAGCCGGGATGAAGTACTTTGCTCAGTGGAGCTACTCAACCTGAGGAAAATTGAGAGCAAATGTCAACTCCGTAAAGCTGAGCCATTTGCATTTCTCTGCACCCTGCCAAAATAGGGCTGATGCCAACAAATGCAGGAGAGAGTAAATCACGCAAACACCGTCCGCTAGCTTACAGCGTTTGTTGCCGGGCGCTGCTCAACCCCAGTGTGTGCTGTATCTTAGTCTCTGCCCAAGAGCAGAGAGAAGATACCAGCTCAACTACAGCATGGATTAGAGTATAATTTACTGGCTTGCTTTCTTCTGGGAACAAGACTGAACGCTCCCCACATCTCAATGTGCATCAATCTCCCTGATTTAACCACCCAAAGGTCAGGGGTAGCCATCTCCTGCTACTTTAAGGGTGGTCCTGACTCCAGGCCCATCAAACCAAAATGCACGCTGTAAGAACAGCTGTACGTTACACAGTGATTTGAATCTCCTCGCAGAGAGAACAACAGACAACCTGGAGAATCTCTTAATACTAATTTTTGTGAGTCTTGTCATGGTGCTGTTATTTTCTTCCACTGCTATCTACCGTGTTCACAGGAACTTAATGTTGGGGCTTAAATTCAATGAAATGAAGTAGCAATTGATAATAGCTACTACCAAACAGAGATGCAGGAATAGTGCATAGGATTTACCTTTACACATGCTGTTATTTTACTGGGGTTTTTTTAAGGCTCTTCAAACTTGCAGAATCTAAATGTGCCACATTCTACATACAAATACGTAAGATCCTCCTAAGAGTTAGGAAAGTCAATCATTCTCGTTTTACAGATAGCGGACTGAAACACAGAAAGAGATAAATGGATTTGCCCAAATTAATTTCAGAAGCCTGGAACAATCCCTAGATTTCAGACATACCAGTGCGATAACCACAGAGACATCTCTCCTCTTATTTATTAAGAAAAAAAAAAAAAAGACAAAGCGATGCTCCATCATTAACCAAGGTTTTAAAAAATCCAACCCTCTCCAAGACAATTCATTGAACTGGCACTGTCACAAAGAACACAGTGCCAGTCTTTTTCCCCAGTCTCCACATCATCTTCAAAGCTCTGGCCACATGCAGGAATGCTAGAATAGCTCAAGCAAAACTTGATAGCAGCAACCTCAAAAAGGAGCTTGCTGTCATTAGATTACAACCCCCCGCACCGGGAAACCCACCTTGCATAAAGGAGGTGTGTTTTATCCAAGCACACTGAGGTGAATGTTACAGGTGATGGAACTGCTCAGAGGGTGTGAATGTCTTTACATTCTCTTTGAGTTCACAAAACTATTTCAGGCATGTTAACCTCACACACTCCTCCTTCCCCTCCCAGCCAGGCAAATTAATGTAAAGAGCCAAGAGGTGGTATTTTCAAAAGAGATCAGAAATATGATAATTCTCAATCTGTGGAAACAGCTCACAGCACCTGGTTTTCTGAGGCTTTACCTTTTACAGGAAAAGTAAAGAAGTCTCAGATGCAGGGCTCCCAAAACTGGACTTGTTCAACATTCACCACCCTTTGAAAGCACTGGCAAAGATTGACTTGACACAAAAACCTCCTCTTACACATTACTACAATATTCTCCCTCTTCCTCCTTCCTCTCCGATTTCATTCTCCCCCTCTTCTCTCCTGGAATATCTCATTAGTAGCACTCAGCTAAAACTTTCCAGCATACAACGGTTTAGGAGAATCTGAAGAAAGGCAAGGCGTGTTGCTCACATCGCCGTGAACTTGCTTGCCCGTTGAGAAGGGCAGAGAAAAGAGGCAAAAGACCGAGGGAGCTTTTCTGCATGAACACAAGTCAAGCAACAAGATACCTTCCAAGGCCGTGAGAGATGCGCGTACTGATTCGGGTAGGAATTCAGCACTCCAATCTGCAAACCAACCCCCTGCTCGCAGGCTCTGCCGCCTGCTGCAGACAGAACACACGGTGTGGAAGCCCTGCTCTTTGCCATGATGAGACAAGATTTTAGTTTGGGAAACAGCTGAGCAAGTCCATAACAGAAAGGACAAAACCTTAACATTCTATCTGTCCTTTTGCCTACCGTAATCACACTTCAAAGTCATTCACAGCATTCAGGCAACTGATTTTCATTGTTTGCCCACATATTTCACCACCTGCCATATCACATTTATGGCTTTATCCAGTGTGTATCACTGAAGGAGTACGCAGTACTTCCTGCTGCCAACTTCTTTAGAATGGCATCTTCTAATGGTTCCTGTGGATAAAGGAATTCCCTAAATCCATGCATGCCATTTCATGTATTCATTTTCCCATTTCTATGTTCCTGAAAGAGGTAATGCCTCCAGCTAGCATTGCCTACTGTAAAAAACAATTTTAAGTCAGCAATGTGCCTACAGCAGAGAAAGAAAAGGGAGATAAAAACTATACGGATAGCAAGTTATGGAAACGAGGGATAAGAACAGCTGAGTTTCAGCAGACAGCTCACGGAATTTCTTTGTCTCAAGCAATCTTGACAGTAATCTGGTGCTATTTCATGGCACTTTACATCCTAAGAAGCAGACAACTTAAAAGAACCTTCCAGTGTATGTTAGTATACTTCCTCTGCCAATATTTTTCCTGATCACAGACAGAACATAAGATCTGGTGACTGCCAAGGTCACAATTTCTTCCTCCTGCTGTAGTGCATATCAATAAGGTCTTGCTTAGAAAAACAAAGAATGATTATTTCCAGCTTTTAGTTTAATTTTCTAAAACTGGACTGCACAAAAATACCTTTTGCCAGTACTGAGTATAGCTGGAAAACAGAATGGCTCTCTGTGAGCCTTAAAAGGGATATTTTAATCTACCATCAAGTACAGGACACAAAAATACTTTCATTACTATCTTTAGAGAGTACATCAGGGATGAGTCCAAAAAGATGGACCGGAAAATAAGAAGAAAAGCCTAAGCACACTGCAGAGGGGCAGACGGAGCACAACTGAGCTGACAAGGTATGAACAATAAGCTTATGCTAATACCAACATCTTGTTCCTTTTTCACTTTTGCCCTCCCTATTTACTTTGGCAACTTGGAGGTGAGACTACTTTGGAAAATTAATTCAACGTCAATACATGACCAAAAGTTTATATTCCTCCTTAAGCAGTCAACATTTTGGATTTTTCTTTTAAATTAAACCAGCCAAACCAGAGTTTATTGGCAAACCTCTGCACTTCTGTTACCAGGCAATAATTTGTGAGAAGAGAAGTTGTTCTATTCTGCGGTAACTTTTTCATTCTATTCAGCATTAGACTGGAAGAATGGAAATTGGTTCCTCAGAGAAGGCACAGTTCATGTTTAGCTCAACAAGACAGACAGTATTTCAGAGAACTAACTTCTTAAGCTAAAACAACCTCGCACACCAGTTGCACAAAACTGATTATCAGAAGGCACTGCGGAAACATTTTTGTGTGCTTATGTTGGCTCCCATACAGATAAACATTAGATTTTGTTACTTCTTGCACTGGACAAACCATAAACGGAGAGCTCGCTCAACTCAGTTTTTCATCCTGTCTTGGGGAAGCCGGACAATGAGTTAAGTTGCCATAATAAGCCTGTGTAAGTAGAAGGCAAAACAGCTTGTTTCAGCAGGGCTCCTACCCTGTGTGAAGGCGTATTTGTAAACATCAGGTTTCACAGTCTCTGCAATTTCTTAAACAGGAGTCAAGCCTCTATCTATTTTCAGGCAGCTATGGTACACTTCTTCATCTCTTCCTGCACTTTCTTTTAAATCCACAGCCTTAACGTACCCTTGCTGAATCATTAACAAACACTGCATATCCCATTTTCTAGGAGTATCTGGATGCTGAATAGCAGCTCAAACGTATTCTAATGAGGAGTAGTATTTTGATCCCTGAAATGAGTAAAAGTTATAATTGCAATTTGATGAGCTAAACAAGATGGTATGTTTGAGGTTTTGGGAAAAAAAGAAGCATAAATATGAAAAACAAATCTGGAATCATAACTACCAATTTCCTGCACTAGCTACTGGCCAAAACCCTGACTGCACTTCTAACAGAACGGCTAATAAATCCCACAGAAAAGATTTTCTAAAAGAATAATAATTTGTCCCATTTACATTCCACAAACAAAGGAAAAAAGTTAACAATTTGTTAAAGAAATCTTATCCCTAAAGTTTAAAAAGAACTATCATTAGTTTCTTAAATGAGAAATAAACATCATCCTTTCTTTTTTCCCCAGTGAATTTTTTCAGTTGTATTAAACTGAGAATACTAATTGCAAGTTGCTGGCAATAATCCTACAGCTACAGATGTCCTATCTGCTAGACCTTGACTTGCTTCACGGAAGACAGAAACAAGACTCTTACTGTAAAGTGTACAATGAGCTCCCTACATCACTCCGTACTCCAAACGCCACCTACAAATACCATTAACGTTCAATTATACCATACTTGAAAACAAAGGAATAAAGTTATTGCACTCACACTGCTTGAAGGGTTCTGTACTGTCCTGAAATATTTGTGAACAAATTCATTTACTGAAACAAAAAATGATTCTTTCTCTCTCACTAAATGCAACACAACTTCCTTGGACTGGAAATGAACCAACTCTGCTGCGCTGCTCCGAGTTAAATGTACAACAAAACCAGTGCCAAATACATACTGTCAGAAAAGCATCCTCAACCTTACCACCTCTTCATTTCCAAGACAGCCACAGCCTTTACATCCGATTTCTTCTCTCAGTGACCTCCACATACAATCCCCTTTACAATGCACATTCTGACACCAGAGTTCATCAGCTGTTATTAAACAAACTCACCCCCTTCAACTTCTTTTTCCCCAGGCCGCTGTCTCCGGCATATCTGGAGCATGCTCGATTTTCTATTTGGCTGTATTTGCCTCTACAGAAAACTTCTCCCTGCCAGCACAATCTCTCATCTGCTTGAGATCATCACCAGTAACACAACAGCATACCTTGGAGCATTCCATTTAGTTGTTCTTCCTGACTAGCTGGCCTGGCAGCTATTCTGTGTGCCAAAAGCTTCTGCCCTAGCCTAGAAAGGAAAAGGCCGGCGCAGCAGCTTCGAAGAGTCTCTTTCTTCTCAGGTCAGACGCAGGAGGCTTTACTTTATTAATACAGAAAGGTTTAGCTGGGTCTAGTATAATGTGCTTCAGCATCCACCCTGACTGTGCTAATCCTGCCCTACTGCATATCTTGCTGCCATGGAAATGATTAACTTATTTACAAGAAACAAAATCAGCTACAGGGTGGTTGTTTTTGTGGGTTTATTTTTAGGGAGGGAAGGAGGGTTAGAAGCCCTAAAGGCTTTAGGAAGGCTTAGAGTACATTCAGGTTAACTACTGATCTTGCCAACCCTGTGTATGTGAAGATCCAGGTGAAGTACAAAGCATCCAGAAGGCTAATTTTCTGTATCTTCAGGTGTTGGCAACTTCACTGTAATGGCAAAATAAATTCCTGAAACTAATTCAGGATGAAATCTTAAGTGTTCATTCAGTTACCCTTTAAACCCTTCGGAAACATCCAGCCTTTAGCAGAATTTGCAGAAACTGCTGTTCTTCAACAGGTTTTTAAGCTATGATGTAACTGCAGGACCAAATAGATCACCGAGTTCAGTAAGCTAATAATCCGCTTGTAAATGTATCAAATGTTTAAGTATCTCCAGGACCTCGCTGTTTCCATTCTACCTAGAATTTAGGAATATCATGTGTCATCTTACTTCTTTTAGCTAGAGATCTCTGTGAACCACCAGAGATCTGTAATCTTCTTCTCTGACAATTAACAGAAATCTGTAATAGGTTTCCAACTGGATGAACAACAGCTCTAGATGTAGTGTTCAGAAAATGCTGTAACTGCAGCCAGGAAGGGGAAGAATATTAGTTTTAATTGACTTTACATCTTTCAAAATAGATATTTTGAATCCAAGAAATGTATTAGTTTATAAACCTTTTACAGAACAACAATAATATCTTTAGAGTTTAACAAGGGTGTCGAAATGAGGAGCTTTTTTGCAAAGAGCAAGGAATAATTCACATTCTCTCTGTGCAAAAACAAAAAAGATACTGCAGAAATCATAAATATATGGCATCACAGCCTGCCTTTGCAACAGCATTAATTGTGATGAATTCCTGTGCTGCTCATAGGTCTCAGACTATGCAATTACATAGGAATTCCTTTACAATTCAGCTTGAGTGAAGTGCATACTTATTAGGAATTTATGCTGAAGCTATTTTGTTACAATATTCACACCATTATTTTGTAAATAGGTAGACAGTTTCACATTGCTTTGATCTTAAAATGTGATCATTCTTGCTATTAAAAGGGAAGAACAGGAACAGAATTTTGCTCTTAGTTGGAACAGCAGCTATAGGCAGCTTGGGTAGCAACCCCAAACTCGTAACAGCGGTTATACACAGCATGATGTTATTGACAAATTATCAATGCTCAAATCACATGTAGATCTAAAAAAAAGATAAAAATCTTTTCATCTCACTAGTCAGCATGTTTCAGGAAAGCCCAGAAATACAGTCAAGTGGCTGGGAAACAGATGCAAACAGCATTTAACATCTCAGCCCCTATGCCAATGCCCTACCTGCTTGTGTTGTCGTCATCATCAGAGTCAATGAAGCTGCTGGATTCCAGCTCACTACTCATCATGGTAGAGGAGCTGTCATAACCAGGAGGGTGCTCACGGTGTCTGTCCAGTTTCGGATGCCCATTGATCCGAGGGACTGTAAAAAGAAAATACAGGGAGTATTACTAGGCAGAGAGGAAGAGCAAGGAAGAAGTGGCACCATGAGCAGCATGACATTCACACTGACAGCTGCAGACAACTTTGCAGGAGGATCATTATGCCGAAAGCAAGCTCTTTGCAGAACCCGATTTCATTCAACAGCTGGAAAGCCTACTGCCCTGTGTGGCCTGCCTCCCTCCCTCCCTCCCTCCCTCCCTCCCTCCCTCCCTCCCTCCCTCCCTCCCTTTTTCCTAACTTCTTCATTTGTCTATGGCTCAGTTCATGGGCAAGCTGTAAACAGATTGAGGCAGAAGAAGGAGGCATAAACAAGTACTATAATAGTATATGCATCAATTAGAATGGCCACGAGAAGTTGATGTCAATAGGAAGCCACATATGAAGACCCTGGAAATGCAGCAGACAAAACAATTTGGGTTTTGTATGGATAGGTCGGGCAGCACAGAAACAACATTCCCTGGCAAATTCTATTAATCTCACCCATAAAAGCACCTTTCAATCTGTGCTACGCATTCCTGTCCCCATACCTGCACCACCTTGTGTGGGCAGTACTGCTGTATCAAAGTCACCCTGTCTTGAGGATTCCACAGGCCTAAGATGCTTCTGAACAATTTCTTACAAATCCCTGTCTGTGCGAATGCTGTCAGACACACAAACCTTCCTGTAGATAATCCCCTCGGTAAGAATGCTGTTTACTTGAAGGCAGCAGTGATTTGTCTTCTTCTAGAGATATTTTATGGCTTTTCCTCTGCAAAACAAACTCCTCTGCCTGCTTCCTTTCAGGGATCTCTCATTAGAAGACCCATAATCCGTAAACTCTGTTTTGCCAAGAACTCTTTTTTCCCTGAAACAGGAAAGGCTCAGCTTGATAAGGCACCTGGTCACATAATAAACACAACAGGCTTCAAAGACTGATATTTTAAAACACACTCTCCAAACTCACAACTCCCTCCCAGGTCCAAGGGACCTGCTCTTCAACTACTGAATAGAAGAACTTTGTGAAGGAGGAATCTCTGCAGTAGGAATTAGACATGATGCTGTGCAAGTGCACACACTGAAAGGTGATCGACAGTTCTTGCTAACTATTACAGCAACATGGTTTGAAAAACCAAGAGCCATCCTAAATACCTGGCTGTGAAGCCCACTGTTGCTAGCCTTCACTCCTCTGTTTCAAAGTGCTCAGCAGTGAAATAAAAAAACTGATGAGTTTTCTTCTTCCTGAGGAACTTTGGCCCCATTATTTATGTCCACGAAGGGTTTAAGAGATTCAGTAAAAGGTAACAGACATATATAAGATCTCATCTCAGTTTTTTATACATGTATCTAAACCATTCATTTCTGAAAAGCAAAACAATAGGAGCACAAGGCTTTAACAAATTCTCCTGCTGTGTCACTTCCATATCCCATTTGATCGCCCAGCTTCTAAGCACATCTACAGGGATACAAAACAGCTGTGAAAACACTGTGAAAAATGGCTACCCAAGATGACCAGATCTCAGTCACAGAACCAAGTCACAGAACAAAACCCAAGCTCCTTCTCTCCTGCAATAGCACCAAACTGTGGTTTGAAGAGAAGCTGAAGAGTACCAGCCCTTCATCGCCCTTCACAGAACTGATACTTGGTTTTCATCTTGCCATATGCTGAAGGGCTGCTGAGATGATGCCACTTACTTATGCATGCCTTAAATCCTCTTCTGAAATGAATACATACTAGTAATGATGAGTCAGGGACTGACTGCTGTCCTCTAGGAACCGCCTCAAAGTCCACTGCTGCATGGTGTTAAAGAAATGCTTACCAGGTTTCCTTTTCAGGCTTTGCCTGAAGAGCTCCCTACTCCTACCATTTCCACCTCGCACTTCCCCGTGTGTAAGATGGAGACACAACAGCATCTGCCAGAACATTTTAGACTGCACATCCTGCAGTACAGAAAGACCCTCCTCCCATCATCTGGTCATCACAGCTACCATCAAGTGCTCCCAGTATTGGGTGGGAACACTAGATCTCAGTAAAAATCAATTAATCAGCTTGTCAGCAGCGACTCGAGACTTGAGAATGACAATTCTTCATAGACAGCATGGAAAGAAAGCATTTAAAGGCCTGAAATTTCAGTTCTGTCTGAATAAATGCATGTTCATCAGTTCCCTCCAACTCTACAGTCTAATATAAACTGGAACTTGACTGTTAATGTGCTTCTTTTGGTACCACAGATGATTAGCTGGAAATAACTTACCTTCAGGAATCCCACATCCACACTCAAAGAGTCTCCTAGCTCTGCCTTTAAATTAAAATTTAATTTATGCCAGATGTGTACAGCTAAAAAGAAATACAGAGGCTGGCCAAATTTTACTCCTTCTAAGCTGGCACTAACAGCTGAGAGGGCATCTCTCATCCAGATGGTGTAGAAACGATACATCTGTTTATGGCATCGTTACTGAGGAGGTCAAGACTGTATTGCATTGTTTCTTCTCCTCAGGAACAGATAACTTTGACCATTGTGAGTCCCTAAATGTTCAACCCCAGCTACTCATCCAGGCTTTTAAAAAAGACCATCTTTCAAACCTTCTTTTCTTTAAAAAAACCCCAATTCTTTCAAAGTTGCTTTCACCCATAATAAAAACAGGAAAAAAGGAGAAAGGAAAAGACATCCAGATTCTACAGCTGAGAAAACAGTACTTTTCAGCAAGTTAATAGGCTGTAGACCGAGTTCTGTCTGTTAAGACTAAGGAGAACATAAGACTTGAACAATTAATATGCCTCCTTTTCTTGTGCTACAAATTCATCTTTCAAGTCTTTATGAAGTGC
This sequence comes from Rhynochetos jubatus, assembly GCA_027574665.1. NCBI lineage: Eukaryota > Metazoa > Chordata > Aves > Eurypygiformes > Rhynochetidae > Rhynochetos > Rhynochetos jubatus. Next base: position 7,458,539 of record CM050669.1, read on the forward strand.
AGCCTAGACTTCAAAATATGCCACTAGACCTGGAAAACTGGGTGCTAATCACAGCATCGGACAAATTCAACTCAATCTCTTCAGCCTCAGCTTAAGTATAAAATCAAGTCCAGCCACCTTGTCCATTTATACTTTGCTTCTGCACAGTGAAACTTCAGAAACTGTGGAGCAAATTAAAGCCTCTCATTCCAACAAACTGCATAACCCAAAGATGAATTCATTGGAAACAGTATTGGAACAGCTAGGAACTGAGATTGGCACCGCTGTCCAGTGGCCAGGTAACTTTCAAGGAACCAAAGCATTTTACACTGATCACACCAGCCCCTTGTCTCCCTTCTACACACACTTCACTCTTAAGCATAACTTCAGGAGCAGTTGTTGGTGACGATACTCTCACAAGCCAACAAAACAGCACGTTGGACTACCAGAACACAGGTAACACCATCACCCTTAGGAGCTCTGCACAGTTTTCCTGAAGAAAGAACGATCACCAGGAAAACATACATATATATAACTGCTAGGGGCAAAGCATTCATGATTCTGAGTTATATCGGACAAAGACTCTTCACCAAGTGCAAATCCAGCACAGCCCCAAGCAACTTGGAGCTGGTTGCTGATTACTCTTGCTTCCACTGACGTTTCCTTTCCGACTTCAATAGGAAGTGACAGCAAATCTTAGAAATTTACTGGCTGGCACACAATTTACAACACATCACTCTATTTCGGAGTTTTAAATTTCAGTTTTTCAGAGGAACACTGTATCAGCTAGAACGGATGGAAGTCATCTGATGTCATCCAACATCAGCCATGGAGAAAACTGACTTGCACTTCTCCACTGGAAAAATCTTTTTTGTTGCTGTGCTTGTTTTTCCTGCCTCCTCTGCTATTCATCACTTGCAACTTATAAAAGTAATCACATCAATGTTGGGTGATAATGTTGATTTAATTTAGAGAAGCTGATATTAAACAGAGTCCTGATATTAAAAACAAGCCCCTGTCAGAAGAAGCTTTCCCAACTGTGATTGGGCGGGTAATAGATTACAGAAAACAATGACCTGGATTTTATCCACATTTAACTGGTATAAATAGGAAGCAAATTTGGGCAGCATACTTCTGTCATCAGAGAAACTTTATTTACATTTGGCTTTGATTATTATTAAGTGTACAACCCAGAAAGAAAGTTGCCAGCATGATTTTGTAATCTTTCTCTGCAAAACTAGTGTGTTTATGCAGCTGGAGAGGAAAGGAGGGAGGGGACCCTCTGGTCATCAATAGGTGGGTTGTCCCAGGTGCCCACTAGAAATCACCAGTCCTGTTTCTCCCATCGCAGGTCATAATTATTAGACAATGCAGATTCTTCATTTCATTCCAAGTGAATGGCCTAAAAGCTTTCACTCTTGTAGACTTTTTCTGCTCTACAATTCCATCCCGCCTTCAATTCTTTGCTGAGAAATATGGATGTCATGAATTAGGGAGCATTATAGGGAAGTATCTACAGCTTGCAGCCTTCAAGCTCTCAACCAGACCCTGCACAGTGGCAATGAGGATTGCTATGAAACCAGGACACATTTCAAAGCGCCACATCTCATTCACTGGGAATTATTTTATGTTCTCATGCTGTCCCTAAGTAAGCTTCCTTCAAAATTTAACTTTATATTTATGGCACTAAAAAATAAAGTAATTCAGCTGTCAGCCAGCTCTAACTGCTTAGCACTGGGCAAAGCTAACAGAGCTTGTGCCCAAGGACAGTCAGTGCTGCAGCTTATCAATCCCAAGGAACACTCAAGAGCAATGGGTCCAACATGGCAGGATCCAAATTCAAGAGACTGGGGAGCATCCAGCCGAGGATTTTATCAATGCTGTAATACGTTAGTATGGATGTAAACTCCCCAAACCCTGTAACAACCACCCAAACTGTCACACCCCCTTTAGATCCAGTGTGCATTATCTCATTTTTATACTGAGTACATCAGTTTCCCTGCACAAAACAAGGACACTGACTGCTTAGAAACTTCAGCTGAAATGAATGTTAATACCTACAGCGATACATGCGGGGCTGTGCTTCTGGATAGCATCTGACGGGTTCCAATGGCCTCATCAGGCGGTCACACCACTTGTGACAATATCTCCTACCAGGAGTGGGTCTCAGAGGGGAATGCTGCTGTGAGCGGAGCTCCTGTGGCCTCTCCTGTTGTGGCTGGCTCCTACCAAAACACTTCAAAAACGTGGGTGTGATCATTTCCCTCCCATGCTGCGCCCACTTAAGGAAATCCCCGGCGTGCACTGTGACTAGCACTCTGTCCAACAGACATGTCCAGATGTACACGGAGCTTCCCACAAGTAGGCTTTTTTCACACACAGTGTGAGAAAAAAAAAGAGCCAGTTCAGGGCTCCTGCTGGGACACTGGAAAATTCCCTTCCTGAAGACTCAAATATTATAAAAAATCTATATATATTTGCATGCTCTTCCTCGATGACATAATCCCCAGGAAGCCTGTGCCCAAGAGGCAGTGCGTCTGGTAAGCAGTGTATCTTGAAGGACTGGGGAAATAGAGAACAAAAAGCATTTGCACTGACGTTGCCATTTGCCACTCTGTCATTTCCACAACACGCTTTGTAATCGCATCTGCTGGATACAAATCACTCTTTTTCAAGGATCAGATCTGAAAATCCAAATCCTTTTATTGCCATATTTTTCATGGGATCCTATAATGAGAGATATCTCTCTTTATCCAATAAACCACACATAAATAGACCTTTGGAATCTGCATAATTATTTTTTAGAATATAGTCAGGCTACTGGAGACTATACTGATTTAAGGCTTCTTTCAAATTATCTCCTATTTTAATGTCTTACAGAAACGTATCTCAGAACTAAATACACGGTTTTCCAGTCTCTCATGAAATTTCTCTTTTTTTGGAGATAGGGGTGAAGAAATTTTTACCCCAGGAATAAAAAACCCACCAACACATATATGTGTTTTTCATCATTAAATTCCATATACTTCTGCTAGTCTCTTTACCAAGAGCAAAATGTTTCTTAGCTTTAACTTGATGTTAATACAGATGATGAAGCAACTCCACTTCTTGTAGCGAAAATCTAAGGCAGTCGGATCATTCTGTCAGGACACAAACTACTTAAAGCAACAACACTAAACATTCACGAGGCCTGCATCTGGGCATCATCGTTAAAAACAGTAAGACAGGCAAGTTTCACAAAATCAGTGAAGCCACAGCCACAGCCACAGCCATGCTAGAGAAACAAGTGTTGGATCCCACTTGTCTATGTGCTCATGTCTAGCTGAGGCTCACCGAGACTTGCCTTTTAAGGCCTTCCCTTAGAATCAGGGGTGGACCCTGCCTCCGTATCAAGGCCAGGTTTGTGCTCATTCTGGTGAAATCTATGCTTGACTTATAACTGGAAGAACTTTGCTTCATGTACCTCAAACACTCTCCCAAACCACATGCCCTGGACCAGAACTAGTGTGTACTTCAATACCGCAGCGCAGAGCAGTGTTTGTTGAACTATTAACTTATTACAGAAGGACAAAATCTTCAGAAACCGTGAACACGTGCAGCTTCTGGGCAATTTAAGACGGATTGCAGTAGCTCAGCTGCTCTCAAGGTGCAGCCGTTCAAACAACTGAGAAACAGCTTTGCATTCTCTGACTGGACACACAGTCCAGCTTCAGGACAAACACAAAGCAAGCACGATACGGCATTAATTTGTTACGGTGGGACCTTGAAGAGGATGGTCCTTCCAAGAGATATTACAACTGTGTCATAAACCTTTTTCAACTCCCTGTTCCACTGAGAGATTTTCAATAGCCTTTCTTGCCAGCTGTTCCTCACAAGCCTAAGGAATTAGGGCAAACACGAGATGACGATACTTTGTGTAAATTAGCGTCTGCTTTCAGTGTCATTAATGGCAGCGAGGTTTAATATTACAACGGATCAGCATTCTCATGCAGTTTACCACAGATGCTGTGTTACGGCCAATTAGTACCTTGAACGCTAAATTTAAAACAGATTTACCATATTTGATCAAGTTTTTGACCTGAGCTCTTCAAAAAGTAAGTGGAGGGTGTCCCTGCTCCTGGCAGGGAGTTGGAACTGGATGATCTTTGAGGTCCCTTCCAACCCAAACCGTTCTGCGATTCCAGGATTCACAGGGAATAGCATTTTAAAAGGGTACCTTCGCTCCTGGAAGAGGCCGTCTCTAATGTCGAAGGAATCTTCTCGCCCTCCGTCTCTCGCCCAGACTACGGCCGTCTTCAGCCGTACAGAAACCCCTTCGATCCTTCCCCTGAGCACAACACTTCCTCCGGTGTTGTGCCGGCCCGGCGCGGGGCCGGCGGCGCGGCCCCTCTCCAGCCCCCGCCCCGCCCCCGCGGGGAGCCGCGGCCCGGCTCCCCCTGCTCCGCCGCCAAGGGCCCCCCGGGGGGCTAATGGACACCGCCGCGACGGGACGACCCCGGGACCCCCTTGTTTCCCCCGCCCGGGGTAGGCAGGGCCGGGCCGGGCCGCTCCCCCTTCCCCAGGGCGCCTGGCCGGGCGCGGAAGGCCCCAGGCACCGCACGGCCTCGGGAAGGGCGCGTTACCTCCGCTGCATGCGGATACCGGCCTTCGGAGCTCCTCCATGGAGACTGGGAACGGCTCACAGAAGCGAAACCCTCCCCCGAGAATGAATGCCCTCGGGGGGTGGGCAAGCCACATCTACTCCCTGAATAACTGGGGGCAAATTACTCTAGGGGAAGCAAGGCCGACCTTAAACCAATAAAAAGAACAGTCCTACTGACATGGGATCTGGAGTTGCAGAGTATCACGGTTCCAGTATGCAGAAAAAACCCTAAAGCACGTGCTCTCTGTTGTCTTACACGTTCAGGAGATCCACCAGAAAGAATAAGCACACAAAAACTTCGTCCTGTCCCATCCCTGTCGTCTAACGGGGAAGGAAAGCAAACTTCTCTCGTGTCAAACCACTGCTGGGGACATCAGATTACAGCAGCAGGTGTCCTGCACCGCTGAGAAGACACAGATTTATATGGTATTTTACATGGTCCTTGAGATTCCTCACAAGCATTAGGTACAAAGAAAGTGAAAGGGACCGACAAGTTGAGATGGATGATGACAGTGATGTATGGATTTTGTCTGTCTGCCATGACGCAGTCTCACACCTGATTTTGCTGCCTGCAGCAGGAAGGATCTGCATACCACATCAGCAGAAATTCACTGGCACCTTTAAGCCCATTCCAAACAGCCAAATCAGCAGCCAAAACACTGCTAACATGGAGTTACAGAAGGAAATGGAGAAGGACCTTAAATCTGTGCCTTTTGAAAACACGGTCGCAGTTTCCAAGTTCTTTTCTGCATGCCACATCCAGGCAACCAAACCTGGTCCCACTGCAGGGATACAAAGGAAAGATCCCAACAAAGGAAAAACACGTATCTCAATGCAGTTTCCCTCCCTATTCCTCTTGAACTTTTAACTTTTCTGTAGTGACTTATTTTATCAAATACATACAAACTATTATTATTATGCTATAGTAATTAAATATATTTATTACACAAAGATATATTTTTAAAGGCTTCCGATTGGCAATGTGCTGGCCTACCTGCGTAAATCAAACCTTCAATTCATGGCTTATCTCATATCTTTCAATATAAACCAGAAATGGGAGTGAATTGTTCTTTGAGCACCGTGAAAGCTTCACTTCACCGTTTCCCTGAATCCAGTGCACAGCTGGATTCAGCTGGAACTGGAATGGCTGAACAGATGTGAGGTAAAGAGAAGGGGGTTTTAGTCTCATTGTGCAGATCTCAAGGGGCACCGATAGTTGAAATCAACATCCACATTTCTAGACATTCCAGCTAAAATACCCCTGCTTTACACACTAGATCAGAAGAGCTCATTACACTAAGAATGACTCCTGATTACATTTTTTCCATTTCCTTTTTCCAGCTCTATCTTCTCTGTTAAATTGTAAACAGAACAAAGGGGTTCAGCTTCACATTTCCTGTTTGAACTAGATCCTTGTTTATAGAAAAGCCGCTCTACACTGCTCCAGTAGATAAAGTGGCTTTACCAGTATGCAAATACACTTCTATTTTAACAGTGTTTTATACCTCCCAAACACACACCAGGTAGCTTAAATTCACAGGAAAGGTTTCCCGTGTAATTAAGGTGTGCAATTAAATCCATAAAGTTTTTGTAATCTCTCTACCCAATTAAAATTCCCTTTCCTATGTTTTTCTAATTTGGCCACCACTGTCCGGGGGTGGGGGTCAGGAACCATTACTATAATTGAGTGTGTACTTTCACGAACCTCAATTATAAGGGTTTTATTCATAAAATACTCGCAGGTATCCAAGTCCTTAGTCTAAACAAGAATCACTCCCTGCTGTGGTTCAATGCCTGTCCCACTAATAACCAGGGACTTTCTGCCCTGATGACCCCCTGCTCCTGTTTCTTCATTACGGGATGACAGTTCATTCAGACTGGCTGACAACAGCCTTTCAGCGTGTCACAGAGATTAGAATAAAACATAGCCTGGGAGGTTAAAATCTGTCCTCCATGACTGTTATCAACAGCAGAGTAGGCCCTGCCTGAGGGACAAAAGCACATCAAAGCACTAAATCAAATAAGCCTTGAAAGCGGAAGAGAGTAGAGCAGCATCTGCTCAAGGAAGCTGTGAAGAGGGTTGCGTGACACCGCAGAGAACAAAAGTGAGAGTGTCTCAGGAAGAAGTCACAGCCAAACTCCCAGTTAAGAGAAAACACAACAGAGCTTCCAATCCCCAGCAATGCAGAAAGTCTTTACCAACTATTAACCATTTTACAATGAAGACTTGCACGCCCACCTGTGCAGCTCATCGTTGCATGCAGAGGTCAGAGCCTCTGCTACGTAAGGAGGGAAGAATGAGAAGTATTACATTGTCCACTCCTCCTTTATGCTGGTACCCATCTGCACGCTATAACCCTACACCCTGACTTGTGTTTGAAGTTCTTTGGAACCCTTTAACAGCCTCTCTAATCGCTCTACAATGCTCCCAGAGAAAGGCTTCTAGAGACGGGCATAGGACACACGGCAACCAGTAACACAGTTCCTGCTCTCACAGGCACACGCAGCCTACGCTACCGTCTGCTCACTTCAACACTTCAGGGGCTCACCGACCACCCCATACTTGTCGATACACAACAGTCTTTAAACAGCAACAACTCCTGAGAAGGTATTTTCAGCTACCACTGTTCAAGTTCCCATTGCAACTGTTTTGTAGTCCCAGCCCTTTTTGTTCAGATTCCTTGGCCCACACTACAGTAAGGAACACACGTACTGTAACAATGACTAGAAAGCTGCAACAGCTTCTCTTCCCAAGCATTTGGGGATCTACAAGTGCGCCCACATTAAGAGCTTCTCAAAGCACAGGTCATTAACCGGCATTTTTCAGCTGGCTGCACAACAGTTAAGTTCAACCCACAGCAAACTCGGTGTTGAAACACTAATGTTGACACTTGACATCTGCAGACTTGTCAGAAACCAAGCAGTAGCTATAAAACAGTCTCCAATGCCAAAGAAAACTTGTCCCTTAATTACCTCCCTAATTAGAGCTTCCACAGTCCCCCTTCCCACTCCTCCTCAGGGAACTGACACGGCAGCTTTGTTCTAGACAGCGAAGGGTCCCAAGAACATGTGCCAGGCAGACCTCCCACGTTTCTAATTAAGATCCTCACTCCACTTTCACTTCACAGGACTTTGTCAACTTTCCAAAGCAACAAGGACTTTCGTTGCTTTAAGAGGAAAGTGGAGCTCTGGCGAACTGACAGCTCAACTCTTTCAGACTAATTTTATATGAAGCTAAGGGCAGAGGTAGATTTGCTAGTAATTAGTGTGAAAGGTGATCAGGAAAAGACGTATTCCTCAATTCATACAAAAGCCTCTTTGGACACAATTTGGATGTAATTTCTCTGCATATGTAGCCTCCACAATATAAACATGATTATACCTTAAGATATGTATGTATATAAAATACGTGTATGTATATACACATAGATGCATGTGTATCTATATACACACACACACAGAGACGTACCTTGTCCATGCTTATTTAACAGGGCTCATCTTTCTCAGCCAGTTCACGTCATTAAGCTCACTAAGAACACCACAGCACGATCAGGGCGAAACCTCTTTCCACTGGCACTCTTGGTGTGAAACCTCATGCCTGAAGCGTGACAATAATCCAGCAAATTTAAACTTAGGCAGTTCCCTGGAGAAAAACTACATCTCTGCTTGTTGATCCCGGATTGTTTATCCAGCTTTACTGAACATCTGTGGATGAGAATTAGTGTGTGCTTTGCATATATGACATCACACACCGTTCCGGTTCCTGTTAGCAGAGAATGGTCTACTAAAAACGACTGAAAAGAAATACAGTAAGATGAAAAGTTGGAGACCCTATAAACTCTTGCTACAGATAACAGATTGGTGCACAAATAACCAAAGCTCCAGCAGAGGGATGACAGAAGCGTAGCGCTTTCCTTAGGCTTCACAGCGCTGTAAATCAGCTCCAGGAGCCAAGTCCAGAAAGCAGCTTTCCCTAGCACCTAATTAGGTATTCAGTTCAACACCGAATTTGAGCACCTACTTTAAGTACCTAATTGAGGTTGACCAAAATCACTTGGATTTAAGCTTCCTTATAGTTAAGCAGGTGTTTAAGTGATGAAAAGGGCAACAACAAAACCAAGAGCATTCCATAGCTGGTGAGGCTGGGAGTGGGCTCTGCTGACGTTGTGTGTTTGGACATCTGCAGTAGGGAAGGAAGGAAATTACAGATGCACTGGCAACTGCCCCTCTAGGCAGCCTTCCTCCCATCCTCCATTTAAAAGGAAAACCCATGCTAGACAAAATCTGTCCAGCTGAGTCACTTCTGTTCCCTGATGTCATCCGTTATACAGTGCTACCAGAGAAAGGTTCCTAGACATTGGCACAGGACAGAGTAAAACCAGTAACAAATTCCTCCTCTCTCATGTACACTAAGATCCAGGGTGATAATTCTTTTGAGACTACATCCCTTCTCATTTTTCTCTGGCAGGTAATTCACCAAAACAATTATAAATGCCCTTTAAGTTTACCAGATCAGTTCCCTTTATCTGAAATGTCACATACCTTCCAATGCCCATCAATGAACAAAAGAATTTCGTATGTTCCTTAGTCCACCCCATTCTCTTTGCGGGTATATTTTTTAAATCAGAGAAGATACAAGCACAGGAGTATCCACAGCTATTAATTGCCTCTGCACCTAAAATAGCAGCATAATTTAAGAGAAGTGGGTGGAGGAGCTTGCAAATGCCCTAGCCTGTGTTGTTACCCCAGTGAATCCTTGATATAGTAAATCACAGCCTCTCGCTGCAAAATTCTCTCATTTTCAGTGCTAAGAGGTGTGAAAACTTTGTCAGATTACCAGGCGTGTCCCACATCTCCTGGCCACAGTGTGCCATCAACATTTATAATGGCCTCTGTACACATGTCTGTAATTGCCCCTTAGCAATTCAGCACAGATAGTTTTTCCGTGATGAGTAACCCTGCAACAATGAAGCAAAGCACACAGGCTAGCATTTCCGAACAATCCGCCCGTGACACCACACTTGTAATTACCGGCCATCAGCAAATCTGGTTCGGTTACCAGACTCTTTCGACTCTTCAAGTCAAAACCGAATGCCTCTAAGAAACCTGTTGCAGCTCAAGCACTGGCTGACCAGTCTGACCAAGTTTTCCAGCCTGTTGTGTCAATCGTATGATCATCAATTATTATTTCCAACTCTGAAAATCCATTGTAAAAATTCTGTTCACTTGCACAATTAAGAAACACGTTGTGGCAGTTAAAATGGAGAGTAGAAGAGACATGCCAGTGAAACTATTTAACTCTTTGAGGAGTTCTAATACATTTTGTCTCTAATATCAACAGTAGCTAGAGAGAAAAACTCCTTTTTCCCCATGCATGTCTTCCCTGCCAGCTTTTATCTCAGGTATCTGCACTATTAGCTTTTCAGGGCAAAGCATCTGTCTATTCTGCGCTCTCCACATAATATTTTACCCTGTGAGCATTTTGCTGTCACTGCAAAACAAAGATGAAAGAGCCCGCAATAAACATTTTTTAATTTATATGCTGTCCTCCTGCACAGACACACAAAAACGCTTCCTGCCAACTCATTCTTACCCTTTTCTTACACTCTGACTCCCAATAATTGGTCTGTGCAAGATCTCTTTTTGAGCATTAACTGGTCTTCTTATGGATTAAAACCTGTGGCTTCAGAAGGACAGGGAAGATTATGCTTTAAGGACTCCACTGCCATGTAGCATGACCGGGCTGCAGAGATAGGTTCGTGGGTCTGACCCTTAATGAGAAGGAACAAAAGGCAGCCTACAACTGATGGTACCTAAATAACTCATTACTGAGAATGACTTTAATCTTTCTAAAAGGTAAAACTTAAATCCGTTTGGGAGATTAAGATGAAATTCTCATCTACTCATGAGGGAGCTGTGCAGTGGGGGCTGGAGGGCATTGAAGTGAACACTAGTGGCTAACTTAAAAGGAAGCTTCTGTCATGCTCTGAAAACAATAGTGATCCCAATGCCAGGCTGACAGGAGAGAGATTTTCCCGCACAGCTCACAGCCAGAATTCTGCCTTTCTACTAACATTTACTTTGGAATATTTTAATTTTACCTACATTCCCAACAGATCTTTGGTTTGCTTCCCTTCTCTTCCCAGCCCTGGGGTTTTCCCGAGTCCGAACAAGAACCTCATTCTGCTGAACCTCTCAATTCCACAGTGATTGGGAATCAGTGGAGCAAGCTTGCTTGACCTGCACTGGTTTTCACTCAATGTGTCTACATCTAGGCAGTTCTCAAATGGCTCATTAGCACCTTTCCTCATTTCACCTTGTTTGAAACGAAGGCTATAACACACTGTTCATTTTTCCTTGTGGAACGAGTACTTCTGTCCCTTTGTGGAGTACCTAGGGATATCCTCATTGTCAGGGTGGGTAATTCTTTGTGATTCACTTTACCAATAATGAGCTCAAACAGTTACAAACACTACGTGGCACATGCTATTATTATACTGCCAGCACTGTACGTATGTCTTGGCTTCCCAGCGTAATAATACCTATGGAACAGACCTATGAGTAATGCAGTGCTCCAAAGAAGATCCCTCATCCTGCCTCTCTGTGAACTAGCAGAGCTGTAATTTTGGTATTATTCAAACAAGCCTCTACAGGACAAGATGAAACACTAACTGCATTCCCTTCTTTCTGCAGAGAAAGGAGGATTTACCACTGTTTCATAATGACAAGTGAGCACACAGCTTCTGCCCTTGAAATAGCTGTGAACCAGGTGTCACAACCTTGCTGCCCTTCCTCCACCCTTGCCCCTCTTTTCCTATGCCTGTTCCCCATTTTTACATCCAACCGTGCTCCAGACAAAGACAACATGAAGACTCAAGGAAAACATGACCGTTGCTATGAAGAGGCCTTAAAATCCCTCTCCAGAATAAGCCTATTTCACTACTTTTAATCTTTCTAAGTGGCAGTTCAGGACACAGTGCTGAACTGTGCATTTTGGAGACACGCTTCCAAATGAAAATAACACATTGATGGTTTGGCCTTTTTTTTTAAATAAAACATTATGACCACAGAAGCACTATGGACATTAAATAATATATTTCATGACACCAAAATGATACAGCAGTTGTCCTTGCTTTATGCATGTTGACAAAACTCACCTCTTGCTTGTACTTACAGCCTGCTTCAGGTAGGAGGCCTACATTGTTTTGAGAACAGGCAATGTTTGCATTACTGAGTGACACGTTCTTGCCCAAACACAGCTTAAACTGACAGAAGGAGGAAATTTTATCCCATTTCTATCTAAAGGGAAAAGTATTAACTAGTTTCAGATCACTAGAAAGCAGAAACTCCTGTGCTCAAACAGTATCGTATGAGTTGAGCCTACAGTGCCCTAGACCAGCCATTCAATAACCAGCTCTTTTGCCACAAATGTCTGTGGCAAAAACACACACTGGCATTAAACTAACATTAAAAACAAATCTCCTTTTGACATTCATCCTCTAACAAGTTTTTAACACAACACTATTTGAAAATTCTGCCTCTCCCTGTGATTTCCCAAAGGAATCTGCAGTCAGAATCATGTAAAGACAGCTCTCTGCTCCACCCGCTGAGTAATTTTCCTTCACTCTGAGTCAGTTACAAGTTGAAAGGGTTAAATGAGCAGAAAGACACCTGTTTCTAACCCACAGTATATATTTATGACTTCTGGTTTTCTGACTGGGGGCAAATACTTCAGTGGGTGGAGCTGTGAATAAAGCCTGTGACGGCATCTCTTCGGCCCAAGTATTCCATATTCTGGCCCATTTTAAACTCAATGGGTGGCACCTATTAATTCTTACTTAAGCCTGGAAATTCTTGTCTGGCAACAAATGAAAAAACATGCTTACTTTGATGTACAGACTAGAGGCAAGAAATGAGGTTCTGCAGTATATTTGTGTACTTTGGGTGTACTTATGTATAAGAAAAGATCTTCAGAGCCAATGTGCTGTAGTTATACCTGCAGAAAACACTCCCACTGATACAAGCCTAGAGAAATCGATGGAAATTTTGGCTTTTATCTGTGTTAAAATACTAAGACTCTCAAACTGTCCACCCTGCAAACTCCCAACACAACATACAGGTAAGGTGTTCTACCTTTAAATGAGCAAACTCGAATAATGGATGCAGCCTAGCCATGACAGCATTTGGTGTCATTATTCCTCTCCAAGCTAATCTTCTTCTAATACTACAGCAAGTTTTATATATCATTAAAAAAAATATCTCTGCCACTTTACTGCAGGTTGCCCAGACCTCTTAGAAAACACTGAGCTTCAAAGAGTTTCAAAGCAATTATCAAATTATTCCATTAAAATAATAATAGTCCCTGAAAGCACGCAGGAATGCAGACACCATTCTCTTCTCCAGTATTTATGCAAAAGCAGTTGTTGCTCTGAAAGATTATCAGAAAAATTGTTCCTTCTAAACGGAAAAGGGAAAATTAAATAGGACTCACCATCCTCATGCCCTTCTCTATTCCTCCGTCGATGTCTGTCTCGCCGGTGGCTAATAACTGACTCTGTTCCTGTCTCATTGTCCAGGCCATCCCGGCTGCTGGCAGCGTTCGGGCTGTTAGAGAACAAATAGGAAGAAACAGTGGAGTAATCTCTATTTTTTTTTTTATAAAAGCAGTTGCAGTCGTGAGCATGTTGGTTTAGAAGCCAGAGAACTATTGTGTGGATTAGCTGCAGTCTTGCTGCAGCACTGCAAGCTCCCCCCGACCGCTCTGCTCACCTCAAAACCACCTGAAGGCCTACAACCTGGTGTATCTCTGCCGTCCTTATGTTTAATAAGCTACCTTGAAGCGCTCACGTGGAGTGAAATGAGAAAAGCTTCTTGGAGTGCTGGCACAGGCCATAGCTCATTTTAATGGACCAAAATGGGGATATATCTGAAACATAACAGTGCATGATCTGACGTGGGCAATTTCCCTTAGAAGGTTACTGGTCCTGCTCTTCCTCTCTGTCCCACAAACACCACCCGTTTAAAAAGGGGTCCCAATTCACGCTGCCCTTTGCACCATGCCTGACATGTCCTACTTATGCACACAGAGTGCATAATGGCCATCATCATACTTACACCAAAGCATCAGAGTTATTAATGTATTTCTCCTAGAAATCCATAAGGCCAGAGGGTACCGCTGTGCACATTGTACACAGGGAATTAAACTACCAAGCGGTCCCACAGGCTTCTGTGGAAGCTGGACCCAGAAACGGTGTATGTGTAAGCACATCTGCATAGCGGTACATGTAAGAGGACTGCTGAAAAGCCTTCCACATTCCTGCACACTTTCTCTGCGTTAATGAAACGTACTGACGTGCCCACCATAGGAATCAGGAAATCAAGGTTGTTATTCAAAAAAGTATTTGACTGCACATTTTAAGCCCTAATGAAGCTACCAAAATGCAAGTTTGCATTTCATGTTTCTGTCCAGTAGAAGTGAAAAGGGAAAGAGGTGACACCTTCCCAAGATCACCAGGCGACACTGAGACATCTCATCAGCACCATCTAGTGACTACTGCTGATAGTTTCCACTACTAAACGCTTCCTAGGCTAAACCTACCTACAGAAGGCGGTTTACACCCTAACAAAGGGTGCAAGAGGAACCTCGCACCTGGTTGGTTTCCTCTCCCATTGGTGAGCCAATTCAGTTCAATTTTCGGTGCACATACCCAAGAACCATGTGAGAAAGGTAGCTCAGAGGTCACCCTTCACACACCTCCACCACTAAACCAGGAGCAGCCCCACCCGTTCAGGTGAACATGGATTTGGCAACCACTAAACAGAAGCAGTGGAGCATGAAATACAGGATGAACTTCAGAACCCTCATTAGGGAGAGAAAAAGTAAATTTTCTTTGGATTTAATCAATGACGAAGCAAAATATCAATGCTGTCAGACAGCTAGTTGAGATTGCCACTTCACCTCTGATAAGGACCTCATTCCCTTGGATGGTATTGCCCGCTGACCTGTCTGCTTCATCTATTTCTCGTGTTCTTTGTTGTTCAGCAACATTACTGTTTGTACAATTATACACCACCTCGCTCAGCTGGGGCTTCTTACACAAGTAAGGCCCCAGTCAACACTGAAGAAGGAAGACAGGAGATAACAGATCTCTGGTAGTTTGAATAGCATTTAAAAAATCTCAGGGATTTAGGAACCAAGAAAGCCAGTCACACTTACAGAAGGGGAAATAATATGTGAGTATACAGCAATACTGGTGTCCAGTGACAGGACTAGGGGCAGTGGCCATCAACTGGAAAACAGAAGGTTCAAGCTGAACATGAGGAAACCCTTTTTCACCATGAGGGTGACAGAGCCCTGGGACAGGCTGCCCAGAGAGGGGGGGGAGTCTCCTTCCCTGGAGACTTTCCAAAGCCCCTGGACTTGTTCCTGTGTGATCTGCTCTGGGTGATCCTGCTCTGGCAGGGGGTTGGACTAGATGACCTCTAGAGGGCCCTTCCAACCCCGACTGCTCTCTGAATCTGTGAATACTGAAGTTAGAGTAGTGAAAGTTAGAGGGTTGCACTACAGTTCTCTTTAATGGAAATATTACTCAAGGAAACAGTACGCAAAAATGGCTCTAAACACACTATTGCAGAATCACTGCACCAAAATCCCAAGAAACATAATTTTCAGAAATTGCTGGAGAATTTTAAGTGATGAGAAGTGCAGTCATGTTTCAAATTCTGGAAAGCACACTTTACAATGAAAAACTTGAGCAGCTCAACTTATCTAGTCTATCCAAGAGAAACAAATAATTTAAAAATATAGTAGACTATCACTTGGAATCTTTAAGTTACTGTCACCCCTTTGAAGATTCCCACATTTAACCAGAAGACACAGACAAGATTTCAGAACACTATGGAAGACAGCAGGTGCATCAGCAGAGCACAACTTAAATTTCATCTGCCTTAGTAGGTAGAGTCATCAGCAGTGAGTGGTTCCACACAGGCTTACACCTAATTGACAGGGTAATTAATTTTTAAAACAAAGTTTGATCTTGCAGCTGTTACATGTAGGAGTAGGGGAGGAACACAAAGATTTAGCTATGTTTGCAGACCACGTGACTGCACTCATACAGGCCTCTCTCAGTCAACATAAAGCAATTCATGAGCGCACGAGGGCAGTAAAGCCCGTGCAAGACACATGGTGTCAGGCACGGTTACTATTTCCCAAGATTTCTTAGACCCTCTAGAAGGCATTTATCCATTAAAGACTCATACACAAACAACAGTAAGGGCTTTTCCAGGCAATAAATATCGCAGAAAGCAATGGAAAGACATGACACCAAACAAATCAAGACCACGCTTCCGTCTCTGAACATATACTGAGGTCACAGCTAGAACCAGGCCCTGCTTTAAATCCTCCTTGTGTAAATTCAGAGGCCCTTCCTGCAAATGAAGGATATACAGTGGCTCTGCACACGTAACAGGAAATAACAAGGCTACCATTAAATGGGATGACTCTTAGTCTGGCTATACGCAGTTGGAGCTGCTGGCCTCTGCATGCATGGAGGAGACATTATTCCTTATGTAAATTTTTGTTCCTGGTATCAGTGTTCTGCTCGCTCCGTATACTACGTCATTATACGTAACACAGTAATAAAAGGTTGTCAAGCATACACTACAAAAAGCATTTTGGGCTCCCTCTCTACTTAACTCTTCCACAGTAGGTTTCAAAATGAGGTATGTAATTTATTCTAACAATGACAGGTTTTTCTTCATCCCATGCCCATTTCAATTCCTCAGTTCTAGTGTTTTTCTAACAATAAATACCTGGTTTGCAGCAGCAGGGAGAAATGTAGGGATGAAACAGATAGGAATTCCATTTTTGGTTTAAAATAATTAAAAAACGACACCATGCTCTTACTGGAATGATGGAGGCCGGGAGTCTCCGATGCCGCCTGTTCTCTCAATGGGTGGCGGGAGGTCTGTGTGGCTCTCGGTGCACTGGGAGCCTGTGTCAGAGTGGGAACTTTCAGCCAGGACCAGCTGTGAACACAAAGAAGAGGATTACATACGCTTGTACAGGTTTCTCCACTCTGACATAAGGTGTTCTGCCACTGCTCTGCTAAATATTCTGTGAGATCTACAGGAAACAAGAGGAAAGAAAGTGCTTAGCATCTAGTTGCGTGGCTTCCTGCCAAGCTTTCATAAAATCACATTACATGCAATCTGAACATGAAAATATCATCAGCTAGGATATGCACAAAATTCCTGCAAGCACCCCAAGTTTTTTCTCATCTCAGAGCATGCAGACCAGGCAGGGAGTGCACTTTTTCTTCTGACTTGTCATTACAGCATTCTCTGAGTTTCCTAAGCATGCAAGTTGTCAGTTTTCCCTGCAAAACGCATGCACAGTGTAAGACTGCACATTCAGTCTGGTTTTGCCATGACAGAAATAAAAAGCAAAAGCTGATACTTGACAGCATAACTCCCCAAACACGATATAACTTCTTATACAAAGACCCTCAAAACCCCTGAAAATTCCCAATCTAGGTAATACAATACAAATAAGTAATGGAAGATCTCCTGCAACAATCAATCTCCTTATTACAAACACCAAGCACCTATATACATCCTGATGCGTTTGGGAATTTTATATTATATATTCTGGTCCCGTTACGAGGCAGGATGTAAATTTTTCATATATAACAACTAATGCCAGAGCATATTATTTCTATTTCCTATCAACATCCTCAATCATTAATAGGGATGATCCTGAATAACAGATCACAGGGATGGTCAGGGCACACACGAGGCTTACTGTACTCAATCTCACTTCCAATAAATTCAGGACAGAAAGACCGTCTCCATTCAGTATGCACAGCATGACATCTTTAATCAGCAGATAAGTAAATGAGAAAAAGAAGAATGAGACTGTCTTCCTATCCCCACCCTGCTCGCTTGTAGCTCACTGTAATACACTGATTGACAGAGGTTCTCACATTTAACTAAGAATGATACTATCCCCGTGTCTACCAGGCTAGTATCTGCTTCTCTGTATTAAAACAAACAAACAAAACCAAACCAGAGATGTTTGTGTTAAAGGATCCTTTTGTACACTGTTAATTTAAATAGTTTAATCTTACTAGTGCTGAAAAAAGCTCCTGGAAGTGCTCCACTCCTGAAGTGACCACCCAGGAACCAGACAGAGTGTGCATCCTTTCTCTATCAATGATTCGGCAAGAAAATCAGCATTTATTTATGTGTTCATCTCCTAACACAGAAAGGCAAGACACTACAGATTCTGCACAACTGAGATGAAAATAATTAACACGCCTAAATGCAACTTAAATTCTAGGTTAGAAGAACCATATACTGGGTAAATCACCACTAATTAAAACAAACAGTATGCACTGGTCCAAGTTTGCTTTTAATTCATCCCTGCAAACAACGTGGTGATTCCCAAATAGCAGTTCCAGTTCTAATTCAACTTTACCTGCTAGATTAAGTCGTTATGTCTCATTAAAAAGCATAACGATAGAGAAAGATTTCAGTCCTCCACTACTCAGACAAGGAAGGCAGATGACTGACTGAGAGGTTTGGCCCAAAATGAAAATACAATTCCACCAACTGAAAGACATGGTTAATATTTTAAGTGATTGTACAAAAATTAGACTCCCATTAAGCTGGGCATCCTGAGCAGACAAATCCCACCAAGGGCTGCCTGCACTTCAGACAGACAAGATCAAGAAAAAGACAGGGAGGCAGCAGTGCCGATACCACTGCACTGAGAACGAATCCAGGCAAAGTGAAGCGACTTGCTCAGCCTCACACTGGAGGTCTACAGCAGCCTTGAAAGCAAATTCAGACTTTACACGTCCTAATCTAGTTCCATACTTTCCTTACTGTATTTTTAATGTTTTTGCAAGAGCGGGGAAAAATCAGAAAGGAAGCAAAAAGCGATTCATATATTTCAACAGTCCACTGGCCACCAACAGAAGTTAGACTTGAACTGGTGACCTCGAGGTGAAAAGGTTTATGTCCAATTCCCAGTCCCGGGACATCTAATCACTTTGCCAAGTCTCTTTAAACATTTTAAGGTCTTTGGTTCAACAAATGCTCAAGTAATGATATAGATTATTACCTTTCACTAAGAGGCAACAAAGCCTCAGCTTCCCCCTAGTTTTAGCTGTGGAAGACCCAGCCCCACTGAAGAGACTCCAACTATAACTGGTTAATTTATCAAGGACTAATTCTAATACAATCATCAGAGGGATGCTAGCTGATAAAGAAGGGGGTGGAGAAGGAAAGGGAACAGGACAGGAGGGGACTGGTGCTCAGGATGTAGTATATTCCTCCTAGGACCACATACCATAAATATGAGAAGGCAAACACACACAGACTGTCAAAAAGGAACTGCCTGAAGACAAAACAGTTCTCCAGCACCACATGGAGTCAGCTGCATTATTCAAACTCTCTTATCGCCAAAGCAAGCGCAACAGAGGAAACACTGAAGGGAAAAATAACATGAGCTTTCCCACTAACTTGATAATTAAGGTTTCTTTCTTTCAGGTGGGGAGATGTTTAGAAAGCACGTTGGCATTACGGAGATGCAAGACTGTCTCTGAGCCTGGCTCATCCCCTGCAAGGAATCTCCATGCAAGTGCTTTTGCTAACAAAATCAAACCAAGAGATAAAAAGAAGAAAAAATTCAAAAAAGAAACTAGGTGTAAGCAAGATCTATACATTCCCTCACCCTCCACATTCTGAACTGCATCAAGCTATGCAAACAAGCACCTTGCCCAAGCTACCTGAAAGGAGGAAGACAGGTTCCTTCTTCAAGCCTTTCTGCTGATGGCAGCACCTGCCTCAAAGATGCACTTGATGCACGAGATGAGGCAACAAGACAAGCCCTTTCCATATTCCAGGACAATGGGTTTTAGTGTTTCCCTGCTGCTGGAGGAAGAAGTCTTGACAATGCCAAACCCAGTATGAAGGCGATCCCACCATACTGATCGAGGTTGCAGATCATCTTGGGAGTGCTGCTGAGCAGAAGCAAAATCCATTGCAGCAAAGCAACACCTCTGTGAATGTTACCCCTGGGCTGTGATTTCCTGAAGCATAAAGTGCTGTGTACCTGCTTCCTACTGACCTTTGGTGAGATGAGAGTCACGAACAGCCTCAGAGTATGTCATTACCATTACCGTCGTAAAGGGAAGAGGGCTGCAGAAATTACCCATCCTAATCTTTGAGCTGCATTCAGGAAATACACTGCTTTAAACTTGAAACAGTTCACTACCAGATGTAGTGAACCCAAGATATATTCAAACTCAAGAAAAGATACTGGCAGTATCTCCTGTTCCTGAGTAGCTTGTTAATCCCAGATAAAATCTTTCAGATTTCAAGCAGTAAATCATAAGCACAACAGCCACGATAACACAGTGGCCAGTGCAGAACTCCCCAGGTTAAGATCCACTGGCTGTACTGCTAGTTGCAGCCTAGCTCAGGCATTTCCACATAAAGCACACTTACTGGGATTTAGGCACATCCTTTGGGGTGAATCTTGTCCCTAAGGAATAAAAAATAAACCCCAAGTGCGTTAACAGTTTCAATAGGTTGCCTAACATGATCTTACTCTTATGACAACCAGGACCTGGGAGCTCCTGCAAGAAGACCTGACTTCAGAGATAGAAGCAAGAGAGCTTGAAGCAATTATGTTGTTAAAACAACACACAAACTGTTCAGATCTGTGTCTGGTTACAAGTGGGGCACTCACCCTTCATCAAAGCTTTCACTCTTCACTTAAAGACCCCTGTGTTCAAGAGCACTGGAGTATAAATGGATGGCTGCAGAACCAATTAACAAAAACACCACAAAAGAGCATTAAAAAAACATTTGTTGTGCTAGGAAAGAAAAGGAAACAACGGAAGAGATTGTCAGGCATCGGAACGCGCTGCCCAGGGAGGTGGTAGAGTCACCACCCCTGGGGGTATTCAGGAGACATGTGGATGAGGTGCTCAGGGACATGGTTTAGTGGTGGACTTGGCAGTGCTAAGTTAACAATTGGACTTGATGGTCTCAAAAGTCTTTTCCACCCTCAACAATTCTCTGATTCTATGACTGGCAGTAGCATTTTAATCCGCTTCCTTACTTGCACTGCATGGATACTGCGTGCTGTTCAAGAGCATGCCTGTGGGCTGTGAAACAGCTGTTGGGTCCCACGCCGAAGGACCGCACTGCAATGTGAAACGTGGATGTCTTGTGTGGTGCACATGGAGGGAGTCAAGGAAGAGGTGTGGAACTAATTGCAACTGTTGATTCAGTTCATTCCATCATACTGAATGCTGTTTGTTTTTTTCAGGTGAGGTCCTACCATCACACTCACTGCTACGTCTTTCCCAGGAAGTGGAGAAAGTATATCAACCCTGGCACGTTAGAAAAGAATCTTATGTTCTTCTGATACCCCTGGTGATTCCCACACAGCCTCTTCCAATTCATGACAGCTCAAACAACAGTGTACTGTGCAAGTTAGCTATCCTACGCTACAGTGACAAAACACGCAGCCTATTCACGCTGACAAAAAAAAAGCACGTTTCCTTTTGTGCTGGAGAAGGTTACCTTGCATTGCTAGGCACCTGCTAAGATAGTTATCTTGCAACTCACTTGCAGAAGTGGTCCGTTCACTGTGTCAGCGCCGCTCACTTCAGCAACTAGACCTAGTGCCTAGTACAGGCACAACAGCAAACTTCACACCAGTCCCTTCTGCAGGTTGTAAGCAAACTCAAGTGATGGAAGAGCAATTAGGAAGAAAGCCAGGCTCCCAAAGGTGAGCAAAATTTAAGCTCCTCACTCAGATCTAAGCAGTGACATAAAGCCAGTGAGTGTTTAGTGTCAGGAGAGCCTCGTTTACTTCCTGTTATTGCTGCTCATCTTCAGTGAGTCCTTGGATCAATTGCTTCACCTCTCTGTAGCTCTATTTCCCTTTTTCTCCCCTACACCACATTTGCTTATGCTTTTCACTTAATTATGGCAAGGACTGCCTTTTAGGGCGCCCAGCTGAAATTCACACAGGCATTAAGCCAGCTCAAGGAATCAGTCTGTTCAACATTAATGGCCAAAAGACACCAGACAGCAAGAACCAGCCTGGGAAAGCGCAAACATCGGTACACTCTGCTCTCCTCTTGTCATCTGGCTAAATATTTATTAGGCTACCAGCATGAAAACTACAATATTTAAATTCTGTTTCTGAGAGCAGCAGCTCTTGGTATTTCTCTCAGCTCAGGGAGAGGTGGGGGGACTGATAACAGTAACTAAATAAATAGCAAAAAGAAGCCATTTGTATTTCTGACAGCAACTTCAGAACAGCCACACTTATCGACAAGTTGAAAGTAATTATTTCCTATAAAGTCACAGACATCTCAAATCCCAAGTCAACGCTTCAGAGACACAGCCCATTATCCACATGAAGGCTGTTCCCGAAGGACCAATTGCACAAAAGGACTTACTGATGAGGCCCTTTATTCCACCAGGAATTCCGTCACAGGCAACAGGACTCCACATTGCTGGAAGGCCTGCAAAAGCCTACTAGGAACTCGATGTTTATTTTAGTAACAAGAAATTGTCCATGCTGGGTAGATTAGGTTTCCCCTTTTTTCCTGCTGAAAACTACAGTACTTTTGCTTGGGGTTTGCTCCAACCATGGACCAGAGATACTCAGAGAATACAGGATCAAGCTTATATAGCCTGGAAATCAGAAGCGCTAACAGACTAAAAGGAACAACTTCAAGATAACTGTAGCTTCCAGGTTAAGGGTGACCTTCCTCAGTGTTCAGAGAAAGAAAGATGCAGACTGGATTTCAAAATAAAACTGTCAATTCTACCTGTGATTTTATCATCTGCCCCTTTCTATCATATTAGAGAAGATACTGTATCTTCACAAAATACAACACCTCAGATTAGTCCCAGGTTCTGTTAAGCATCTCAGCTGTTTTTTTATGGCAGGGTACAGCATGCTGACTGTGAAACAAATACAGTTTCATTGACTGACCCTTTGCAGCAAGTTCTCTTTACCCTAACCTTAACCCTAACCCAGGATTACCTGCCTCTTGGAGAGTATGTGGAGTAAGAATGGGAGAGGAAAAAAGGGATCTGCAATCCTATAATGCTATTTCCATGTCTCATTTCCAGAGTTTTTCAGCAGGTCAGTGACTGTTTTTCTGAGAACTTACACATTCCTCACCCCAGCCTAAAACAGATACCAGAGCAATGCAGAGACCTTGGTTGAGTGTACTCATGTACTACAAATGATAGCAAGTACTTCTGCCCCATGACTAAAGAACCAAGATTTCCTTACAGGCCTTTCTTCCACCTGGTGATGAACTCATTCAGGTATCTTAAAGCCTAAGAAGGTTTTCAGTCATCTTGCCTCTCTTTATAAGCTCTGAATATGATGGAAGATCTACATTACAATATTGTGTTAATACCCTCATCACTTTAGGTCAGAATTCACACACAGCTCCCTGTTTTCTCCTGCGTGATGTCAGCCTATCAGCAGATGAATGAGGATATATATAATCTGTAAGAGAAGAAACAGGTCCTGAAATCAGTTGCTTTTATACATTAAAAAAATCAGCAAGAATCTGCTTCTGTGGATTTTCATTCACTGCCCCAGTTATGTGCCAAAAGGCAACAATGCACTTGCTGAAGATCATTTAACAATCCAGAAGCTCCTGTGTTGCCCTGTTTGGTAGAAGACCAAAGGGTTCTACCCAACCAGTTTAATTGCAATTGCAAATACAGTATCTAAAAAGCATACGTACGAACAGGACAAGTATTATCTGCTGGCACCCAGATAACAGAGAAGAAAGAAGAGGAAGACTCACAGAAGGCTGTGACATCACTGCCAGCCAATAGGAAATAGTGCACATTCCCAGCAGCCAGTCAGGGAACTGTTCCCAGATGTTGCAAAGCCTTCCTAAAAAACACAGATAACAGCCAACCGACTGTGCAAACGGCTGGCAGAGGCCACTCAGCTGGCTCAGATCTGGCAGCAGCCACAAGACAATTCTTTCCACATTCCCAGCTTCCACAGGGAGGCTGTTCCTGCACTGTGCAAAGAGAATAGAATAACATTTTAAGCTTATGCAAAATGCCTGAAGGTAATGTATTCTCTTCCATACAGGCTATTTCTCCAAATTGCCCAGTGAGGACCTGAACCTGAAAAAAACAAAAACGCATGCGTAATTTCACGCAGGTAAGCAGTCCCAAAGAACTCAAACTATTCCCTGAGAAAAGCTGTGTCCTATGTTTTATGTGTGTTAGCAGAACTATTTTTTTCAGCTATTATTTGCAGATGTGTTTGTGTAAATGCATTATGTAATAACTACTAGATGAATCACTCTGCTGTACAATTAATGCTAGTCTCTGTATTGTTGGAAAACCTAAAGGTCAGCCACTGAAAAGGTATTTAGTAAGTAGTAGTCCTCTGTCCCAAATTATTTAGTCCTTAAAAAAACCCCAAACAAGCCTCCCTCCTTGCAAAAACACCCTGAAGTCAAAAGGACAAGATCTAAGATACAGAGGAGAAAATCCAGCAGGACACAGGAGAAAAGGGAAGGAGGTTTAAGTAGCTAATTAGGAACAGTGATTCTAATTCAGTGCTAATCTAGCTGTACACTGAGTTCCCAGGGCAGCAAAAGTAAGCAACAACTAAACACTTGCAGACCCTCCCTTGAACATTTCCCCCTATGGAAATCAGTCCTGCATATGACACCAAGATCAAAGTTCCCACCTATAACAAATAGAAGGATTCAAATGTTATTAAAAAGATGAAAATCTCCAATTTCTAAACATCAGTCACCTTGTAAACTTCAAAGTAGTCACTGCATCAGGCAAGAGGGGAGGTGCAGGGGAAGAGCCAGCTAAGCTATGTTGCGTGCACTTAATGTTCCAGTTTTAAGGATGTCATCTTGATGTGAAAGACACACGTACACCGCAGCAATTTACAGCGAGGACAACAATTATCACAGATGGTTGTGTGAAAGAATCCCAAGCCGCCTGCTACCAGCTGATGCACGTTTTGTAACACGGGAGACAAAGCAAGCTCAGGCCCATCACGTTAAAAACCAGAAAAGGAAACAGCCCTGCCCAAAACAGTTTTTCAAAAGGTAAAGACCAACTTCGCTAGCCTTGAAATGTACGTACACAATTATCTGCTACGTTCCAGTGAATAGGATATTAAAGGGTTTGAAACTATGAACAATGAACTTACAGTAAGATTTACATTGAACTCCTCCAGTAATTAGCAGCAAATAGAGGCAGATAAGCACTGCAATTTTATGGGTGTCAGTGTGGAAAAAGTAATTTGCAATTCATAATGCAGGTCAGACACAGATGTTTCGGCTGATTGTTCAGCAGAGTGAACAGAAACCCTCATCAACATCATCTGCAAGCAGTGCACTACATGATCTCCGAGAGCTATAAACTGAATCCAAACGAGTGGGATATGCATATAAATCTGGAAACACGCTGATGGGTGGGAAGGGAGGAGAGTTTAAGTCTTTGGAAGCAATGTATCTATCCATACTACCTGCAACCACGTATGCTGCCTCTGCCTTGGCCAAAATAGATGGGTTTATAGCGTTTGGAATTTATGGGTTTATTTGCTTCTATGTAATTTGAGATTCAAAACACGTCAAAAAATCAGGATTCATGTGCCAACAAGCCTTGTGCTATGCCCACTGTATCAAACAACGTATGCGTACAGACGCACGAGCCAACATACCCAGGACACCACTCGTCCGTTGAAGCAAGGCAGCTTTGCATTGTCGTCTGAGATCTCCTCCTTTACCACCCTGGAAAAAAAAAAAAAAAGGAAGAAAATCAAGAGTTTGAACCTACATCAGATCAGAAGGGACAGTGGTTTTCTTAAATGGTCCAGGAAAACCCCAGTTTTTTACTAAAATGTTGGTATCAGCAAGTCTCTATGTTTAAAGCATATGTGACTATCAAAACCAAGGAAGCAAGTAGAAATAAAGGGTGGAATTGTACCTTTCCAGACAAGCATCCCACACTGGTAGGCACAGAAGTAATTACAAGCATTTTTCCCACTTTAGAGTCTTCCCTCTCACCACAATTTTTAAAGATCTGATGGTAATTAAAATCCCACTGTGCTGTGCAGTCACTGTGTCAGAGGTCACAAGTTAAGCCTACTCTGATGGCCTATTTTTTTTTAACACACAGCTTAAAGGAACTGAGCTAACTAATAGAAAGCCACTCAACTGCAAAACCACCAGGTTTGCTCTTAAATATAAGGCTTTATTTACTACTACATATTGATGTGAATACTCAAGATGATCTTTTTGATACCTAAGGGCTGCAACCAAACCTGGGAACTTTTTGAACAGGGCACTGTACAAACACACAGGAAAGCTCTTCAGAGTGATGCCTGCCTACATATGGGCAGAGGGGAGATAGGGTGATACGGATATACCAAGTCAAACAGTAGATGTGTAGCAGAAACAGATTTCTGGCCTCAAGTCCCTACACAGGAGAACAGAGACAATTTGGTTTTGACTATCTTTCAGCTTTAAAAAAGCCAACCTGAAATCTAGTCAAACTCAATAAAAATTTGCGGTTCCACAACCACATTTTCCTTTATTTATGTTTTTGTCTTTCTTGTTGCTGTGTAAAAAAACCACAAGAGCCACAAAGCAAATGACTATGCATGAAACAGTGTCATATTATGTGGAGGGAAAAGAACTGGTTAGGAAGGAGAAGAGAGGACAGCAAACGAACAGAGTTTCTTTCCATCTTACTTTTGGAAAATTAGGAATAAATAACACCATCAACTAACTTTAATTCATTTTTTAGAGAAGGAATGAACACTCTCTTCTTTCTCCACATTTATTTGCCTTGTTTATGGCTAGCAGTACAATATTAGGCAGTCTTCACCCCTTTCCTATTACTGCAGTGAAAACCATTTTAAAATATTCATTTAACTCCTAATGCATGTGTCTTCCCTTCACCTTTTGGCAATAGGACAGATCACGTGATTTCACTATTATTTTTAGTCATTTATACCCAGACTCTAGAGGGACAATTAGGAGGAAACTCCATTGAAATCAACAGACACTCAGTGCTTTAAAAACCTTTGACAATTCAATGAAGCCCTCAGACCTGTAGTTCTGGACCTGCAAACTCCGTGTGCTCACAGAGGATTCCAACATTTGCATGGATCTCCAGCCCCAGTGGACTGACTCGAATTCAGACATTATCTTTTGTGTTTCAGAGAGCCCTGGAGAGAACACTCACACAGCAAACATTCAACTGCAGGGTCAGCAAATAAAGATGCTGCAGCAATTTTATCTTGGCAGCTGTATGTTTTAAATGACAGTATCTTCCCTGCCCTCCCCTCCAATAAGGAAATGCCACTTACTGCATCTCAGAAACCGTATGCAGAAGTTCTACACCAAGCTCAAAGACGTAGGCAAGTCAAGCACTAAAAATATACTGATTGTGAGGTTGGATCCAGAGCAAAAGCCTAAAACTGACACATACAATGGCAGTCAGGATATCCCTGCAATACCGCACGGACTGTTCAGGTATCCCCGTGATGGAAAACGAGCCCACCGAAGTCACCACTTACAAATCAGCGCACTATCACAGCGTTAGCCTTCTGCTGCAGCTAAAGGGAACAACTTCCAGATCTGTTGCAACTTGAACTACTAAATATAGCCTTGAGCTACGAGGCAAGAGAATGACAGACTGTAATTCCCAGCTTCCTTTGGGTAGCAATCAACAGTGCCAAGAACATCAAAGAGAGCAGCAGCCACTAATTTCAAATATCACTGTTTTACATATCTTCAGTTGTAGTAAAGAGGCAGCTCCTTTCAATTCTCAGGAAGGGGAAGCAATGGAGAGAAGGCAAGAAAGGAACATGAATGGTTGCAGCCATATGCTTCAGTCTGAGGACAACTTTGTATTCAAGAAGACGCCTGTCGCTCTACAAGAACTTAGAAGCAAGGGCACAGGGAGAGCCATGCTGTCGTTTGCTTTTGGAACACACACAGTCAAATTAGGAACAAATACACGCAGCCGCTTAAGACAAGGGTGGGGAAGGCCCTAAGTAAGGAGTCCACAACCTAGACCCAACCCAAGCTAGCATGGCAAGGAAGGAGAGGTGATGCATTCAATCTGGCAGAGACTTTCTACTGAGGTGAAGAAAAGTTTGTTGGTATTGGATGTGGTTGAGTGTGGCGATATGACAGTGTTCTCAAACTCATTAGAGGACTTACTGTTTGATAATACGAACAAAGACCATCTGATACCAAGTAACACATCCCCTGCTCTCACAGAGTTACAGTTTCCTTTCAGAAGAGGGCATATTTGTTTCCTAGGTCACATCCTGCCTCCTGGCAACACGGTGCCTCTGTAATCGCTAGCAAGCTTGGAGCGCATGCCTGCCTATTCCAGCGCACACAATATTCCACTTAACCCAGGTTATGAGCCACTCTGGGTCAGACAGAAGCGAGCAAGTAAACACCCACCCACAAAGCCATTTACAAAGCTACCACTCAATGAACACCAAAACCTAACAGAAGAAACCAGTCATTTCCAGGTAATTTGGATGCAATACCTCCCAGCAACAGGTCTACCCCATATTCCCTGCTGTGTTCCAGCTGTACACAATTCTCCTTTGCAAAAGGGAGGGAGGGGAGACCCTGCCAGCACACCAACAATTTAGCTAGAGATTTTTCTTCTATGTTCTTTGATGTTTCCTCTTCACCAGACTCCAGAAAAATCTCAATGCATGAGATCCTTCAGTTCAGTTCATCCTTCAAATGCATCTACCAAGGAAGGTAAAGGAAGACCACAGGAGAACAACTCGTGCTGTACATCAGTGACAGGTCATGAAAAAGACCCCACACTCTAGAATACCCCCAAGCACCTGCTCTACACTGTCAGCAAGCTCCCCACTATCAAATCTCAGATCAACACAGTCTTCACTTAGAAAGAGTATGTGCAAAAAAGGGTGTGGATGTGCGGGGAAGGGGAGGAGGGACTAGTTCTCAGAAGCTCACATCCTCTGCTTTATTTGACTTAGAGGAGATTTAAGAACTAATTACTAAATGAAACAATCACTGCTGGTAACAGCCCCTCCTTCCTCTCACTTCCTGGAATTGTGTCTGGATCCTCCGACTTTGCTACCACCCCACTGTGCACAAATAGGTATTTGTGCATTTGCCAAAGCCAGCCTTGTTCACCCTCTCACACCTCACCT
This sequence comes from Rhynochetos jubatus, assembly GCA_027574665.1. NCBI lineage: Eukaryota > Metazoa > Chordata > Aves > Eurypygiformes > Rhynochetidae > Rhynochetos > Rhynochetos jubatus. The sequence continues at coordinate 7,487,422 of CM050669.1, forward strand.
GCTTCTACAGGTTTACACTCCTGGTTACCCTCCCAGGATCTTCACTTCTTGTTTCCTCCAAAGAGGATTCTAGCCTGAAGAGCAAGGAATGTTTAGGCTTACCCTCACCCTCTGCCCAGCTGTTTGACGCCTGAGAATATACGCTGACTCCATGCTAAGAACACCAAGCGAACCCTACAAACCTCTAATGACTCTGATTCATAAGCATTTAGGCAATTGGATACTAACCACTGGAGTTGATAGTGTTGCATACACTTGCACTTTGATTGCATCATGCACGCCTGTGAGAGACTTAATCTCCAGAATTAGCTAGACGACTTTTTCTTTCTACTCGGAAAAATGAGGTGAACAAGGACATTCTTTGCATGATTCACCAGCTGCAGGCCCAATCCTCCAAAGCCAAGTACATGGGAAATGCAGGGTTGAGACAGCATTCATTCTAGGCTAACGTGTGCCGTGCCAAAGCGTGCATCCCAATACACTTCAGCAGTAGATTAATCCCACCTTGTCACTGTGACCATAATCAAGTCTTCTCTCAATTCTTTCTTATTGTGCTTTACTGATAGGAGAAGGGGGAAGAGAAGTCTCATATCTTGCCTAGAGATCCTCAGAGAGAAGGTGACGTAATTAAGCCATTTGTTCCATACACATCTTCAATGACTCCCGTCACCACAAAGGCAGGTAAGAGATTATTCAGATGTTAGTTTTCATTCATAGAATCATGTAGGTTGGAAAAGAAACCAAGGGGTTGTCTAGTCCAAACTCCTGATCACAGGAGGTTTAGGTTGCTCAGAGCCATGTCCAGTCTGGTTTTCAGTACCTCCAAGGATGGAGGTTTCACAACCTCTTCGGGCAACTTGATTCAACTTATGAAGTAGCAGTTTTCAAAATAGCTGTTTAAATTAATAAAAATAGACGTAATGATAAATCCACATCTGCAATGAGTTAATACTATGGGAGTATTACGATTAGTAATTAGATTAGTATTTTGAATACTAACCTATTTGTAAGATTCTAATAATGGCTTTGGCAGATTCTAAGCTCACTCAAAATCAACTTTTGCTTTGGAACTCACAACTTCTAATGCAGTTTGATAGATATTTGCATCCTGGACTAGCAGCCCACCCTACAGTAGCAGTATCACACTCTACTGATGGTCCCTGGTGGCTTCATAGAAACTCTTTGACTTCACTAGTAATAAAAAAAGTATTTTTAAAGCTCTTAGGGAAGTCGTCCTTTTCGAAGAAGATTCAGACTCGCCAAACTACCCCTGCATGTCAAACATACCCCCCAATATCAGGCCAAACTTCCACGCAGAATATAAACATCTCTGAAGAGCAGCCTGTTTACTGCAATACAGAAGCAAGTGACAGAGAACAGCCATTTCTAGGAAAACTGCCGCAAAATGAATAAAGGCATGCAGTCCCTTTAAGGCCAGTTTAAATTGCAGAATGCACCCTGCAAACCCAGCAGCGAACAGCTGACATGCACAGAAAGAAAAAAATCTCTCACCCTCTGATCACATGACAAATTGCCACTACCCAACTGGAATCAAGGCTGCAGCTCTAAAAATAGTCTCTCCGAAGCTGATTACCACTTCAGTTGAAATATTTAATGCAGGATTAAAACTTTAGCCTTTTTGCAGCTGAGGTCACGCCACAGCGAGCCGTTAGCCACCCCTCCAACACAGAGTAATTAATGAAAATAAAGCCACCCATTGCATTTACAGGTGAGGCTTGGCTAGGATGGAATGTTTATTCTGGAAATAAGGAAGAGGGGAGAAGAGAATTCTCCTTGCTGAGCCAATAAACACCATCATGCAGTGCGGCACAGAAGGGCTCTGCCCAACACAAAAGATCCGCAGCCTTCTGTGATGCATGAAAGCCTTAGATCTTGTCTGCACCCCACTGAGCCAGCGAGCAGGAGGTGTTGTGTGCGAGGCGGGGTGGTGCATTCTGAGGCAGACCTACAGTGCTTCCCTACGGAAGGCTCATGCCAATCGCTCCTCAAAATATCACAGAGCCAGAGTGGAGCCAACATTCTCCTTTTCAGGTTGTTATTCATAAACAACACTGACAATGCTTTGCCTTTCCGTATATGCTATATTGGGTGTGCGTGACCAGGTTTTGGTAGTGGGGGGGCTGCAGGGGTGGCTTCTGTGAGAAGCTGCTGGAAGCTTCCCCGATGTCCAACAGAGCCAATGCCAGCCAGCCCCAAGACGGACCCAACGCTGACCAAGGTCAAGCCCATCAGTGACGATGGTAGCACTGCTGTGATAATGTATTTAAGAAGGGGGGGGAACCCTGTGCAACTGCAGCCGAAGAAAAGAGTGAGAATATGTGAGCAGAACGACTCTGCAGATACCAAGGTCAGGAGAGAAGTAGGGGAGGAGGTGATCCAGGCACTGGAGCAGAGATTCCCAGGCAGCCCATGGTGAGGCCAGCTGTGCCTCTGCAATCATGGAGGGTCACAGGGGAGCAGAGACCCACCAGCAGCGCAGGGAAGACCCCACACCGGAGCACAGGGATGCCCAAAGGAGGCTGTGACCCCATGGGAAGCCTGTACTGGAGCTGGCAGGAGCTGTGGCCCCACGGAGAGAGAAGCCCAGGCTGGAGCAGGTTTGCTGGCAGGACTTGTGACCCAGCAGGGGACCCACGCTGGAGCTGACCTATCCTGAAGGATGGCACACTGTGGGGGGGACCTACGCCAGAGTAGTTTGTGAAGAACTGCAGCCTGTGGGAAGGACTCAGGTTGGAGAAATTGGCTGAGGACTGTCTCCCATGGGAGGGACCCCACACTGGAGTGGGGCAGAGTGTGAGGAGGCCTCCCCTGAGGAGGAAGAAGTAGCAGAAAAAGTTTTGTTTGTATATTCTTTTATCATCATTATTATTTTTATTACTATTCCCTTCCTTTTCTGCCCTATTAAACTGTATTTATGTCAGCCCATGAGTTTTATTCCACACACATACCCTGATTTCTCTCCTACTGGGATGGGGGAGTGAGTGAGTGAACAGCTGTGTCGTGTTTTAGCTGCCTGACAGGTTAAAACACAACATATACACTTTTGTATGCCAACTCCCACATAAACTTGTCAAAAATTAATACGAACATGCTACCCACAATTATGATACGACACACCCAACCTTGGAAGAAAAATCTCTTCAAAACACCTCAAACAAAGATAGCGAGCTTCAATGCACGTGAGAGCTCTCCTAACAGAACAGCCGAGCAGAGGCTCAGCCACACAAGATCAACATCCCTTCCGCATAAAGCCATTTACCAATGTCAGCTCTTGTGACAGCACTCCCCAGCCTGAGGTTAACCTCCTGTCCTTCCACCACACACAATAGATCCTTCTTTGGGATCTACAGAAACTGCAGCAAGAAACTGCGTGCAAAGGGTGTTAGGGAAGTCACCTCTTCCTGCTTAGGTGACGAATGCATTCTTTATTTATGTAATTAGCTGCTACTCTCTGTCTCATGTTATTCTTAACACTTTTAAAACTCTAAACACACAGTCTTAGTGATTCTGTCTGCAATTAACATTAATGCATTCATATATTTATACACCAGTTATCCTCTGCCACATCTGATCTTCACCACACTAAACACTTTTGCCCACATAACTGTCTCTTCCCTGTTTTCTCCACTCCACCTTTATTCCTGGAGGCGCATCCAGCAGTCTGTCATGCCAGCTTTCTAGAACAGTAGGGATCATTTATCACCTTTCAGGAGAACTGCAGGATACCGGAAAAGGTTCAGCACTTAGGTCTTACACCAGGTCCTGATCTAAGCTTAAGCATATGAACGAAGTAAGAACTACCTAGGAGAGAATCGGCCTGAATCTGCCCTTCCTTACAAACGTAAAGCTTCACTTTTTATAGCCATGAGTGGGACACAAGAACAACTATGCTTGTTCAGGCTTCATTCTGGCACCAACCCACAGTATGACCTTGAGGAGGTCACTTGGCCTCTTGCTCCCTCTTACTACAAGAAAATGATGGGATCTTCCTGTTTCAAAGTTCCTGGATGACTATTTAAGATAGATACTCGAGCAGCAGAAAGCGTCATTACTTGATTCAGAAGTCCAGAGTTCTGCTTAAGCAAGATCCCTGCACACGAACACAAAAAGAACAATGGGAGCATGGGAGGGAGGGAGGAAAGCATGATATTACTTGCATTACAGCTGCCTCGCCTGTGAACAGGGGAATTTTGATCTACAGCAATCCAGTTTAGCCATCTGCATCACACTCAAAGCACATTTAAAGGCCTATCAGTCATTACCAAGTGCAACAGTCTGACACAGTGACTCATACTAAAAGGTTCCGCGTGTTTTTGAACCAACTGGTACTTGGGCTCTCAGCCCAGATCTGTCTCATCCTTCCATTCCAGTCAAGTGCAGCACAGCCCAACTCGTGGTAGGCTACAGACCCTCACCAGAACTTCTGCCCATTATCTCAAAAAGGTCTCCAAATATAGTGCAGTTCCTGGCATCTATGAGAAATGGCTCCTGATTACATATTTTAAAGTTTTTATGACTGACTGTGAAAGAGCAATGGCATATAGGGAATACAATTCGCTTCTCTACTCCTTAATTAACAGTATTTCAGGGGTTGCACAGATGGTCAAGTTGTGAAAATCCCACTAAAATACAGGCATCTATGGCATTATAAATTGGTATCTGTGGAAATGAGTCTGGTTTGATTTTAGCACTGACAGCCCCAATTGTGCATAGTGCCATACACCACTCCATGAGCAGCTAATCCAGCAGAAAGAAGGTTACTCTTAATTATGTGCAGAGAGAAGCCAAGCAAACGGTTGACTTTCAGAGTACTAAGACCTTAACTTTTCTTTCCATCAATACCATCTACCCCCTTGGAAAGGGTTTGGAATACAACTGGCCAAACTGTCCATAACAAACAAAGCATTTATCATGGTGTAGGCCCAGGAGGCAGCAAAAGCACCACACGACCGCTCGCTCACTCCTCCCTCCGGTGGGATGGGGAGGAGAAAATATAAGGAAAGGCTCATGGGCCGAGGCATGGACAGGTGGACACTCACCAGTTATGGTCACAGGCAAAACAGACTCGACTTGGGGAAAAAAATCAGTATGTTACCAATCAAATCAGAGTAGGATAATGAGAGACAAAATCCACATCTTAAAAACCCCACCCCTCCCAGGGCTGCAGGCAGGTCTCTGCCCCACCGTGACCCTCCATGGCTGCAGGGGCACAGCCTGCCTTCTCCCCAAAGGCTGCCAGGGAACATCTGCTCCGGGCACCTCCTCCCCTCCTTTCCTCACTGACCTTGGAGTCTGCTTTGGTGTCTCCCTCACATCCCACTCCTCTCTCTGTTGCACATTCCACAGCAGGGTTTTTTTTCCACAAACCCAGTACAGCATTTTAACCACACTGACAGTCTTCTGCCTTTTCCATTATTCCTCTTTTTCCTCTACCCACCACGTTATTTATTAAATTATTTATGTGACTATCTTACAGTCTCACAAGTGTTAATGAAGCTAATCTTGCAGCTGTCCCAAGGGAAAGACACCTGTCATCATCCCTGCCGTAAGGACAAGGAAGGCACAATACGAAGGGACGGGTCAGCACAATTATGACCTGAATCCAGATTTCTAAGTCCCAGTCCAATGTCTTAGTTACAGAACTATAAATATTAACAAGTCCCCATAAAATTACATAGTTCTTGAAAACAACCTAGGAAAACCACTGTAAAAGAAAGGCTACTGCTAGCAGTAAGTTGGCTGTGGAATGGCCATTTGAAACAGCTGGCTCTGATTTTGCTTTCCCCAGGGTGCAATTATCTTCAAAACTCCAGAGCAGGACACTCAAAATAGCACTTAGAGATGACATCCACACAAAGTCAAGGCAGAGCTGCAGCCTGTTGAAAACCTAAGCCTCTGCAGGCTGAAGTCAGGTCACGACCTTGCACCCCGAGAGTTACATACCAATTCAGTGAGATGTTGTGGTTTCTAATACACAGTCAAGTGCCATTCTCCAAGCCAGCTCTGAAGCTGAGAATTGAAAGGCAAGGTTCATGATGCTTCCAGCTGATCAGCAGCAGTTCTCAGCCCCCCTCATGAGCAGCAAGAGAGGCTGCACAACTTGTAAGGTTATTGGCCACCCCACCTATTGTATACTACCAAGAAAATCCCTGTTTCTGTGCAAAGGGAACACTGATTTGGGTAATACAGCCTCCCTCAGCACAAACCCAGTCCTTTCAAAGTTACTTGGGAAGCAGCAAGAGCTCCAAGATTTCACATCATCCCTAAGGATGTTTTGGAATAACATAACTTCAATTCATCAACGCGCACAAAGCATCATTTTGCAGCCACTATTCTTGGACCTCCACCCAGAAGCACGCATGTCTCAGCTTAAGCCTGAAATTCATCTGCTCAGTATCAAATTGGACAACGTGGTTTTTCGAGGTATTAAATGGTAGATTTAACACAGCTAGCCCAAGCAGTGACAACAGCAGGAATGTAGTTACAGAAATTCATTACAGTCCATGGAGTATACTAGGGACTCCAGCACTTCCCCTGGCTGCCAGACAACACTTCAGCCCATGCTGCCACAATTTCAAGGGCTTCCCAGGCTGACAGGATTCAAATTAAGACAGATACACTTTGTTATCACACATCCATCCCCGCATGCCATGACTCGTACCTACAGAAAACATCCCTAACAGTCAGACAGAAAGGGTGGGCTGAATAGTCTGAAGGATGAGTGACAGCAGGAGCCATGAAATACAGCCAGATGCAGCAGTATACCTCTGTCACTGCTGATGACCGATTTCAGTAGCTGAATTGAGGGCTGGTTACCAGGTCACTCCAAGAAATCAATGCATCCAGTGCCAACAGCTGCTGAGGTTACAAAAGTGTGCAATTCAAGCAGATGTTGAGTAAAAGACATCTGACAAGTTGAGTAGCAGAACGAACCTGGATGAAAAGGCAACAATTTCAAAATAAGGATGGAATTATAGGACAACGGACCTACACAACCCACAGAAAGAGTCAGAATTGAGTCGGGGCGCTGCCCTCCACTCCTGTGTCTGACAGAATGTGTTTTCTAGCAAATGACAGCCCCCGGTTCCCAACACAAACTTCTGAAGGTGAAATTCACTCCCGAGTCAATTACAAGCACAAACACTACCTTCCACCTGACTTGGTCTTAAATGCTGTATCAACTTCAGCCCAGGGATGGATCTGACTTAGGCACAGCTAACTGACAATGAGGATAATTTGGAGGAAGGGCACAGTAAATACTTTAGAAGGATGTTATGAAAATATAAGGAATGATATCCAGACCACTGTGTTCTAGGTCCTTTTCCAAAATCCCAGAAGACTGCTATGCAATAATCCATTATTCTTATTCAAAATCTTGACCACCAGTAAGAACTGAGTCCACAGACAGTCCACAGTTCCTTATCTTCATGTATCTGCACACATTTCACGATGGCCAAGTGCCCAGGCAGTTATTTTTGCCCTAGGTTAAGACCTTGTTTCACAGCAAGATTATCAGTCAATTTGCAACTTGTAAGCTCTTCAGGGACTGAGTATTTTCAGCAGAAAGGCTGACATTTACATAGACCGCATTGCAGCCACGGAAAGAGGGGACCACAAGAACATTCATCATTTCTCTGCAACTGAAAGATCATGTAGACATGACAACCCCAATACCATCACATGTGTGTATCTATAAAAGCAAATAAATGAGGCAACAAATGCTATACAGCATACAGACTTCTGTGCTGAAGTGACCCGAAGTCACACGCTCTTACACTGCCTTCACAATTCAACAGCAAAAAACTGCTTCTCAGCTAAAGACTGTTGCCAACACACTTTATTTGCACCACCAGATGCCAAGGAATCGATTTGCAAAGGCAATACCATCGACCACATATTGTAACCTTATGAATCTATTTCTGCCTGTTCACTATTCCCAGTATGGAACACAGCACCTTTCTGGAAAGGTCCACTAATGACATGCAGTGAAACCACTCTCTGACAGACAGCAGCAGGAGAATGAGCTGCCTGAAACATGTGCCATCATCCCTCTTTTTGGTCTGAATGACTTTCAGTCCTTCACAATGAAAGCAAGAAACAAGTTCAACAAATTAGAAAATTGAGCATTTTTCCTGATCAATTAGAAGTAAAGTGAGTTTGTTTCTACCGTTCTAAGTAACCACTGGACATGGCAGCAACTCCAGAACTCTCATTACAGCTCTTTGTTTTCAACAAAGGTGTCACACAGCTGTGACAGATACAGTATCAGCTGCCAAACAGCACAAAACAAGAAATGCTAAGCACACATGAGAACAGTCAAGATAAGAATCAATTCCTATTCCTCTGAGAAATGTTCCTTTTTTGTTCTCTTAAAAGTACCTCATTGTAATAATAAAGCTAGGTCAAAAAATCGCCACAAATGTTAATCAATACCTCACAGAAATATTATTTACAGACAGGTGAAAATAACTGCTAACAGATGAATGCCAATCTAGTTACACGAGACACGACCGTGTTATCCAGCAGTGGCTACAGTACTCCAAGACTCCAGATACTTGGGAGAGAAGCTATTCATAAATTTATTTTGTATGGTCCCTACACGGAAACCTCAAACACTTACTATAGATACTATCTCTCTCCCCCTAGGTTACTTGTCTAGACATACTTTAATTAAATGGCATAATTCTGGTCACTGATGTGGTGAAAATAATTTAGATTATTTTAATAAGGTCTTTTGGTCTACACTACTCCAGCTTCCAGAAGTACAACTCACAGCCCATGACAAGTCAGATGTATGTTATAATGACTACGATAGCGCTTGTTGCCTCCAGACCTGTATTAAACACAGGCACAAAGGAGGAGACTATCATCTCTGTTTGCCTTCAAAGCACCTGCACAATGTCAACTCTCTCACAGAATTACACAGAAAACCCTAAAAGACTGTTTATCCTTTTTTTTTGTGGGAAGCCACCGGAAGCCTGCGGTAGTCAGTTGTTTGTACAAGCTTAAGGAGTGTAGTGCATCATAAAGAGATCAATTTAAGGCATAATTCCCAGAATCTTCATCAAGTCTCAAAGGCAACTCAGGATAACATGAAGTCATTTCATGGCTGTTTCAGTCGTTCAACACGTGGCCTGGACAGTCTCTGTGGACAAAGTATTTTAGAATCCAGATCACAAGATAAAGTTGTCCTTGTCTCCACTCCTTTGAAGTTTAGTCTCCCACGAGGAACAGCATGCTACTGGAGTAGGGGAAGCACAGATGTAGCCCTCTAACATTTCCCTGGGATAGCAACACTGCAAGACAAACTCTAACACAATGAAAAGCTGGGTTCAGACCTAGTAATAATTCCACCCACACTTCAACTTCAAAGTATAACTGGACCTACAAGTTTGTTTAGGCACTGAAAGAGAGATTTCCAGCTTGTCACAAAATCCCAAGTCAGATAAAAATTAAGAAACAGGTAGTCTTTGGACACATGCCCATACGGGATGGTGATCAGTCTTTAAAGATATTCACCATGGTCAATCAATGTGTTTTCACCATCAGAAAGGTGCTCCAGCAGAGAAGTGAAACAAGTTCTTGATAGCAAGTGCAACCCCTTCAGCCCCATGTTCATGCTTAGTCCTGAGTTTGCTATTCCAAGCTACACTATAATGGTTTTTACAGAAATAGCTACTATTTCATTTAGAAATATAGCCAAGAGTGATAGGACAAATTGCACGGACTGATGTATTCAATATCCTTGTAAAACCAAATTAAGAGAGGTGTTGCTTTGAGAAAACGGAAGTCTTCCAGTAAAAGACAGTTGTCCATATACACATCAATAAGCCAACCTCCCTCATTTCATGAGTGGCCGCTTCCATTTAGAACTGGAAGATGCTGGTACAGGAGAGACAGATATGGTTGTTTCCCTTACTGCTACACTCCTGAAGAACTACAAGCAAGAAGAAAGCTGCGGTGCTCAGGGACTCACTTTAGTACTTGATACAGGTTTTTGAGCTCTTTATAAAGAAATATTTCATCAAGCTATTCTTGCTCGGTGCATCCTCACAAGAATGTGTAGCAGTACTGAAGGATTTTCCACCAAAAAAACCCCAAAAGCTGCAATGAAAAGAGCCCACAATGCTGTATTTCACCACTTCCCCCACAGGCTTTCCCATCAGATCACCAAGTCCTTCTTCTTCACGAACACAGCAAGAAGCATTTGCCAACAGCTCTTAAGGCCATCCATTTAAGGTAAATAAAAATCAGATAGGCCTAAACCACCGAACCATTCAGCTAAGGTACGCTTCAAAAGACAGGAAGCAGGCCAGCCAAGAACTGCCAAGCAGGCACTAAGAAATGGTGCTCCTCCAAATATTGCACTTACGTAACTATTCGCTAGCAGCTGGTAAAGCACAAAGGCAGACTGTTCCGGGAGGGGCCCCTATTAACATGGCAGGTACATGCTTTTTACCTGCCTAGCTCTGCCTGTTTGGTTCCCCACCTCCCACTCTTTAAGAGTCATTTCAGCAACCTAAGAAGCTGCTCAGAGAAACAGTTCAGATAAAAGGTGTTCAGATTCTATGCATCGCAGGGAGAGAACTGAACCTTTTCCAAATGCAAAGGGAGAGCAAGGAAAAGGCAAACCCTTTATTCTAAACCTGCCCAAGCCCAAGTGTATTTGACTTCTAAATGAGTACATGTAGGTTTAAGCACAGAATTCAACAGAACCTCTGTCTTAATTTAACAGTGTATTAGTGTGGAAGAGAGAGGGGGGAAACGCAGGGCCCAATTACCTTTTCTTCAACTTAAGCAGCATTTAAAGCCATCTGAAATGGAAAGCAGACTCTTATTATCTTGGTACGACACAGAATGAAATATGTCTTCTTCAGGAAAAACTATCTTCTAAAACACAAGATGAAAGACTTATTGCACCTCCTCCAGCAGATGGTGGGATGAGGCAGAGAACTGTGTGGCAGGTTTGACAACCAAACACAGGTCTTCCAAGTGCCTAACCACAACTTTCAAGAGTCTCTATTACTCTTACGAGCATGGCATTTCACCAGGAACTGAACATGAAAAAAAAAAAAAAGACAAGCCAAGTCCATTCAGAGGAAATTCACATTTTCAATTTGCAACAAGTAGTCCCACTTGCCTTTATTGTCTTAATTTTACAAGCTTCACTAAGACAACTGCTACAGCATCTGCCAAGTGCGCTTTGCCAGTCCGTTGATTCCTTCTGGACTCGGCGATTCATTTGTCCTGACTGGAAGACACACACACCCCGGTTCTGTTTAGCGACTTGTGGTACTCCCTGTGGCACTGCAGCTCTTGAGAGAGCTAACAAAGCTCAGCGTTATCATCTACTTTGGCTGTGAAATGCATCACAGGGAAATCTGAATCTCCCACAGGTTTTAGATCAACAAATATCACTCCACGTAGCCCTATCAGAAGGTTTGTATTTACTGACACTGGACAGCATGCTCCAAACAACATAACCAGCAGCCTTTTCACTCTGCTAATGCAAGCCATGAGCCAGTATATTCTAACTCTCTAGGAAACTATGTGCATAAACACTGGAAAGCCACGTCTTCTGGGGGCAGAGCACAGCTGCTTCACCATGCCCGGGTGGAATACATTCTGACTAGCTGCATGCACTGTGAATGACACGCAGCATCGCTAGGGAATGTTTGATGAATACATTCATCACCCCAAGAAGGCTGATTTTGAAATTGGGAAGAAATAGTAAGTTCTCCCTACTACTAGAGTTAGAGTTGTATCATCCATCTTTCCATGCAACTCAATATTTTCCTGTCATGGGAACTTCATAAGCCACTGGACCTCTGACTGCAAAAAGACATGCACTGGCCCCGCTTGCGTAGCTGAGATCTCTACCTGCTCCCTAGAGAACAGGCTGAGCACCAGGAACAACCTTTACTGAAAAGGCAGATGCAGCCAGACTGTGCATCTGTATTTGGCTGCCTAATACTCAGCTTGGGACACAGCAGGACTCCAAAAGATTCCTTCCAAATCCTATTAGAGAAGAAAAAGCTGTTTGCCATATCAAGTTCAAACTAACGAGAAGAGCCCAAATTCACACCGTAGTGTTCACAAGCACCAAAATCATATATGCCAGCTGAGCTACAGTCCAGAAGTCAAAGCAGTTTCTCACAGGTCAGACTTCCAACTGAAAAAACATCAACAAATGGTAACCCTGGAATAGGTAAAGTTTGATTTAGTTGCTGCTTTTGTTACACACACAGTAAAGAGTGGCTGAACAGCTCCAACTCAACCAATCCACACCATAAATCCTGAATAGCTTCTTGAGCTTTCCAAATCCTATTTTTGCAGAAGGATACCGATAGCATCTCTCGAGAGTAAAACTCCACTTGGTCATTTCCTAATTCTTATTTGAGACATATATCCTGCTGTTTGGCAGAGCAAGATAAGAAGAAACCCAATCCCGGTGGTTTTATAATCTGTCCATTCTTCTATTACAGTTGTGTTCCTATCTTTACTCACTTTCTGTCAGAGACTCAGGAAGACCAGCAGCTCTGTAACTGCAGCAGCTGCCAGTGGTTATCCAACCAACCAGAGGCTGATTTCCTAATACTTAACCTGGGAGTCTAAAGAGACAAAAAGCAGCTATTAAAAGAAGACAGCATGGATGAGGAGGGAAGTGAACTCTGAAATACAGACCAGCTGTTTAAATTTCCCAAAGACATGCTGAGGGCCTTATCCACAGGCAAAGGTCTACCTGTTGCTTTTAAAATCAGTATCCAATAAGCCAGCAAAAATCCTTTTAAAGGTCAGCCTGTCTGGTGGGCAAATCAGAAATACACATTAAGCAACTATCTGTTTTATAGAATCTTCTAACCGTTTAATACACCTTGGCAGTATCTCAGTTACATTCTTTAACACAGATAGCACCTTCTGACCATGTCCTGAGTCACTATTTTCTAAAGGAAATCTGTCCGTAAGAAAACACAGCAACCAAAGGAGGTACTGTCACACTCTCGAACACAATAGTTCCTTTGCCCTGGCTGACACTGTTCTCCAGTAGCACAGTGCCTCCACCCCTAGAGACACAGCTGCTTCCGATAACACAGGTTTACCAGAAGTTCAGCTTTGTATACTGCCTCCACACAACACTTTATGCAGCGCTGTCTGACATCTGCGCTTCCAGCTTAGCACTCAGGAGGAGGAATCACATTAGGGCAGGAGTAACATATTTTCAAGAGCTGGTTTTGTTTTGTATTTACATTTTTATACTTACTATCCTTAGAGAAAATGTTTTAAGATTTCATGAGCTGACAGATGTGCATGTCTATTGTTTTTATTTACTTCACCTGGCGGCTTTAAGTAAAAAGAAAATATTTTAAAGGACAAAAATACATGCATGTGAGAAATCAGCAGTCTTGGCAAGGAAAAGTCTGGGTAGTTCTATGACTACTTTTTTAAGAGTTAATGTAATTTTTCAGTGCAGGGTTCCCATGAGCAGCTAGAGAGAGCTGATAACATTTAGTGCTGTGCCTTCAAAAGAGTAAAGATCTCAATTACTTGCCAGCAGTGGAGGGGATTTCACAAGCGACTACAACTTATATCAAATGCCAAAGATTTAAAGAACAAAATAAAATTGTTAAGTAGGAAATATTCAAGGCAAACTCTTATTCTAAGTTCTGAAAATCACTGACATGTTTATTCAACACATGCAGCACTGGACACGTGACTGTCACATCCTTTTTTAGATGCACGAAGGACTGCCGGGCACAGTGTGACATCCAGTGTCCTCTGAGGACAAAACAGCAGAGAGGTATTGACTGGAGTGAATGAGAGGAAACTTTCCATGAAGGAGAAGGAGTGAAGACAGTCAACTTGAACTACCAACTCAAAGAAAACAGACTCCTAACCCTGGAGAATGAAACCTTCCACTCATCCAACAAGCAAGTACAGACAATACACTTCAACCCTTCAGTCCCCGGAGGAACTAAATAGACATTTTCAGAGACAGGTTCAACCTCTGCCTGTATGTTGAGGCTATCAACAACCGAGCAAAGTGTGGTGGTGCTCTGTCTACTACCAAATTCCCAGGTATCTGAAGCTAAACCAGCTGCTCAAACAATCCAACATACATAGCATTATTTTCCAACCCAGAAGCCCACCCAAAAGCCACCATCACTTAACCTTTCCAGATCCCTAAGGTCATGAAAGTTCACAAGAATGTCCCGTTTGTGTACAGAGCTATAAAGTCATCTCATGTGTATGACACTACTCCAAAGAAATCAAACGTATAGAGCTGTAATTATGATATTCAACCTGCTGCAGAGAGTTCACAGCGCCTCGATTATTAACTGACACATTGCAAAGCTTCTTGTCAGCTTGGAATCCAGAGACAAATCACCACTGCACTGCTCCTAGAAGCCCTCAGGATAAAAGGAGAAAGGAACAATAAGACCCAAGAGTTTCTAGGACTATTAAAAAAAAAAAAAGGTCTTATTTTGCTTAATTCGAAGCAACACATTTTATTGGAATGACAGTGACGGACTCAAGGTTGTCAAAATCAATTGCAGGCAGAAGCAATCTTTAGTCAGTTTGCCAGGCCTGGCTAGATAATTATGTCATGAATTTGTTCTTGTATCCAGTATATCCCACTCCAGGGCACCAGAGCTCAGGCATAGCGAGTGATTGTAATTTCTACTCGTTTTCTGTTACTTTCACTTGTATTTCACATAAAGAAAAAAGCAAGATTCTTCCTTAACAAGGACAGATCTGTTACACCTTAATGGATTTCTCCTTTTTCTGACATTTTGTTATTTTGTGTGTGTGAGGAGGGGATGTGTTTCACTTTAGTACATCAATATTTAGCCAGATTGCAAAACTTTTAATATTTCAGAGAGATGACTGGGATATTATCCAGAACTAGTACAATATAGCAATCCTACCTTTGCTCCTTAATAAGTTAGACTGTACTTAAATCTCTAGACTGTCCTCACCCAGCTGAAGAGCTTTACTAGTGTTCAAAAGTTACCAATGGAGACAATAGCACAACGGAACTTCTTTACCCACTAGGTGGAAAACCCAGAGTGTTTACTCCAGCTGCTTTATGTACATGCTCACACCCATCACATCTGTGTCACCATGGTAATTATGACAGCCTGAAAAAGCCTTCAGTACACAGAAGCCAATTTGTCAAGCATAGGAAGAGGTTTTACCTAGCACTTCCTTTCCTCTGTGGCTGTTAGGAGTAGGAATGCAGGCAAAGTACAACAGAACAGCTGAACGCACGACTTGGTACCTCTGAGAGTGTGTGATCCACAGAGCCTAACAGAGACACCGACCTTACTCTGCAGAAAGAATGAGCTATAGAACTTCATGGTCCCAGACAGCGACTACCGTCATGCTAGCAGAAGGGTTTACATCACATAATCCGAACACAAAGGACATAGCTGGAAGGACTGCTACGTTTCGAAGTGCTAGTGCTCATGGAGCATCATGGAGCATGCTCTGGCCACCTCAGATGTGGTTCTTCTGAAGAAGGTTCATGTTATACCACTAGGATAACAGGAATGTTCACCCTGTTTTCCCCTCTGAAGGAGAGATCGTTTGTGTGCATACAAAATATGCAAAGCTAGGGATCAAACCTCTCTCTTTTCAACAAATTTTACTTCAATCACATTATTTAGTTAATTTACATTATTTTACTTCAAGCCCATGATCCTCTCAATAAAATCAAGAACAGCACACACACACCCCCCCAAAAAAACCCTACAAATAAATGCCTTCTCGTTTATTAGACAGGAAAAAAATAAGCCACATGAGAAAACTCTCCAGCAATTACAATGTGAGCATAGAAACCACAAGATGAGATTTCCATTCACAATTCTGCCAACAATCTACTGGTGAAAATCCCGTCCATCCACCAACCCCCAACGCTGCCTGTCCTTATGCCTGGTTCTTTTTGCTTAGCTGCAACGTAAGTTCTTCAGAGTAAGGGCTGTTTTCTCCGCAGCAGCTTACATTCTGCACCACAACACGACGCTCATCTTCGCAAAGGGTCCCTCACGCTACAAACGACAGTAAGTAGCCAAGTGGGTTTGTCTCCACCGCCTTTTTACAAACGTGAAGAGCAAATGCAATTCATGCAGCAGCTCACAGCGCAAGGCCAAGACAGACCAGCCAAAGCCGTCCCCACAAAAAGAACCCGTCGAGGAGAGGCCTCCTAAAGCCCGGTCACTACCTTTCCACACCCATGAGCCCCTCCTGTCAGGAATGAAAATCCCAGTTCTTTTTGCACTGCCTGGTTTTAGTCACACAAACTAAAGTCAACTTGGCACTGAAAATGCAAAGCTGCCCCGCAGCAAAGAATAATTCACAGTAGCATTATCTTCAATTCACTGGCTTACTGTTAATTTGGTCTGAACGGGAGGGTGGGGGCAGTGTTAGCAAAGACAAAAATAAGCAGATGACAAATTTGCTTATTAACCACGCTGAATAAGAGATGCATTAAAAAAACTTAAGGAGGGAGGAGGGATGAAAAGGAGGACGTGAAAGAAGCAGGAGCTGGAACAGCATGGCTAATGTCAACCAAGAAATGCAACCCCTGCTGCGACAATCTGAAGACAGAAGAGGCAGGCTTTTATTAACTATTTAATCGCTCTACTTCAGATGCATCTGTCTAATATCACATGAGGAACAGGATCTCCATTTACCCCATAGGTAATTCGTACAAGCTGGAGACCTGAAACAGCACTGAGAACAACAAATAAAATCACTCTGCACTGAAAACTGTTGTTACCTTCACTCAAAGTTAATCAGGACACGCAGCACAAAAGTCATCACGAAACCAGTGAAACGCCAAAGAGCTCTTAACAATGCTCCAGCTGCACATTCACACGGGCTCCAGGGCCACTGGTTAGTTTACCTTTATTCCAAATACTCAAAGCAATTTGGAAGGCACATTCTGTACCATTTCAGGATTAGTTTCTAGTACCACTAAAGCCAGTGAGGAATTTTGTATAGACTGAAATAAGGAACTTGTCAAGCACGTCTACAGGCATTGCACTTGCTCAACAATCCCTAATGACTAAGTATTCCCACATGTTCCCCCATGACAGGAGAAATCCAACCTCTCCCTTGAATTCAACAGTTTAACTAGTCAGAAACAACATGGTTGGTCCAGAGATTCCTAAATATTCATGTTTTCTGCAGCAATCCTACCTTGCTACCACTGTGCCGCTTTCTTCCTCAGTGAGCAAAATGTAATTAGTGTCAGACACTTCTTTGCATATTCTTTTTCAAATAAAGAGAAAGTTTGTCATGCATCCTTACTCCCTTCTCATCTCTGTATCAGGCAAGTCTCTGGGCTCAGTTAGTTTTGTCCCATTTACTGTACCTTTTTTTCAATTTGTGTCTATTTTAAAGGTCATAAATTACAACTGGAAATAAACATATTTAAAAAGCAGCCCCCAAAAGTCTTGGAAACCCACTCTTTCAGTAGTTCCATTCTATCTGCACTGGCAAATTATTTTTATGTAATTAATTAATTTTAAAAATTCAACCACAATAGTAAAATTCAATGGAAAACATTACGCGGATAAAAATGGAACAACTAATGAAGCTGGTCATTGCAAATAACTTCTGCTACAAAGACTGCCAAAAAGCAATGGGCAGGGAGGGGAGAAAGAGTCTCCGTTAGACTCAGCAAACAAAAGGAAAGAGAAAGCTGATAAGATACCATCTGCACCGAGTGCCAACTCTCCATGTTTATGGCAGTCTGCAGCAAGCTAGAGTTTTACTCTGATTTACAAGTTTTTACAAACCAGAACTAAAACCCAAAAATAAAAGCCCCCATTTACAAGTTTCCTAGGCAAGCCATTTTAACCTGTTTACAGTCTACTCCATAGGCACAACTCACATACATAAATTAAGCTAGGCACAAGTGGAACTGGTTGTAATATCAGGGACTTGATCACTTACTCAAGGTCAAATAGAGAGTAGCTGGAAGAGGGAGAATTGAACTCAGACCTCAAATTCCAAACCAGGGCCTCAACCCTCATAATCATTCTTCTCTTCACATTCCAGAGGGAAGATGGAGAGAAGTTATAGAAATATCACAGGTTTCAGACAGGATTTAACTAACAAAACGCTTAATTCGAGACAAGTTTCAAATCTACCTGTCCCTCAAACTTTATGTGACGAATGCCTGTTTTTAACAGCCTAACAGTTGTTAAAACACAAGCTCTTGTCCAGTTCCCTCCAGTAAGACAGCTGTTAAGTTGCACACTTCCCTACCATGGATTTTCCGAATGCAGCTACTACTACTATACCTCGGAACTCAGAAATGCAAAGGTGGGTTAAAGATAAGTATATAAATCACAATCTGGAGGCTCCATTTTTGGGCTGCTCCTCAAACTGCTGAACAACCTCTGTAGGACACTTCCTACAAAATCAGAGATACCTTCAAAATAGTATTATGCAAACCTAGCAGCTCTCCAGAGCATTGGATGGACCCCGTACCTTAGACATTACAACTGAGACTGCGAGTTGCCATGCAAATGCTATCCTTAAAACATTTGAGGGGCCTCAGTATCCCCCCCCACCCCTGCCATATCACAGCCCTGTCAAGGCAGCCATCAGCCACATTCCCATTAGTAACTGGCTGATTCACCCTCAGCATCAGTCACCCTCAGCCTGCAGCAGGCACGCACACCCCCCCATTCGATCAGAAATGCTCATTCTGACTAGGCATGGTCTTCACCAATTGTATTATTGTCAAACAAAGCCAAGAAAGTCGATCCTCATTTCACCTACTTGATAGAAAAAAGAGCCAGAGTGCTTTTCAAAAAGGAGATGCTAACTTCTTCAGAAGCGCTGAAACAGGTAAAAGTAAACCCAACAGCCAAATGATCCATAGCAAGGCCATGGCGTGAGGTGTACGGGTTCTCTTATTATCCTTAAGTGATTCACCCCAGTAACTGAGTGGAGTACATCATGGTTTGTATACTTGGAATATTCTCCCAAATCACTTTCATACTTTTTCTTACCAAGGCCACCAAAATAACCAAAAATTGTCATTATTCCCTCAGTTACTTACATTTCACATAGAAAGAAGCCACAACAGAATCATGGGGCAAATATTTAGGTCGTTCCTTCCTCAAGCACTGTAAATTCCTCTGTATTTGCTCATCAGCTTGTCTCAACTGATTACACTCTACAGCAGGAATTGGAGGACAAGCCTCCAGTAGTCTTCTCTGAAAACTAGGACGCCAAAGCAGCATCTGCAAAATCACCAGTGACATTCTCCTTGCCCAACACACTCATTAAACCATGAGTTAGTGCTTAATTAATTTAGAAAATGGCGTTCTAGTGGCAGGCCAATCCAAATGTTCTTTGCTAAAAGGCAAGCAGTAATCAGATGGAAAAAGCAGAGTCCGCACATCAAAGCTTTTCCTGCACATATGATGTACACTTAAAATCTCCTCTTAGCTCTGATGCTGAAGCAGAGCTGAAGGCTAACAGAAGGTCCAGAGAACTGTAAGCCCATACCATATCGCCACTGCTCACTGTCTCAGTGGTGATATTCATTGTGGAAGAACTCACCCATCCACATGAGTGGAGCTCACAGGATAAAGGTGCCTCAAGGACAAACATATTTTTTCCATAAGTCAGCACAACAGGAGGAAGCAGTGTTTTCAGGACCCAGCTCACTCACTGATCTTTACAGAATTGAAAACTCAGCTCCAACTAACCAGCTACGTTGAACCAGTCATGACTAATCATCCTTCCCCCGAACACAGATGCTCTCAGCATTCATTCTCTCTCTTTGCAGAAATTTTCTTCTTGCAGAGAAAAGCTTTCAGATCTAGGTCATTTATATACTACACGTATTTATACTCTAAGCTAAAGTCTTAGAGCTGGGAGCATCTCAGACTGCTTACAGGAGTACTGGCAATCCCACAAAAAGGAACCTATGGAAGCAATTCCTTCCAAATAGCTTTTGGTATCCAACAAAACCTGAACAAATATATTGGTCAAAAGAGTCTGTCCCAAAGCCCATCAGAATTAACAATTAACTACTTCTAGGTACCATTAAGGGGGGTGAATCAGGCCCCGTTTGGGAATTATGAGCAAGACAAACAGCAATGAACACCTGTGCAAGCACATTACCAAATATGAATGGATTTGCTTCTGAGATTTAAGTTAAATAATAAGCATTCGAGCATTTGACTAAATTAGGGTTTAAAAGCTCCATGTATCATCAGTTTCTCCATGCTGTATGAACTGATGCTTGGATAGCACAGGGCCTCAGGAACACCGCCCGCTCCCACCCCCTGCTTGGCCACAGAAATGTTTACCCTGAGGTAATGTCTACCCTGAGGTATGAAGACCACCACCTGGCTCCAAAACACACAAGTATTTTTGTTATTGCCAAAAGAGAAACAACATATTTAGCAGTAAAAAGAACAGATTCCTGAAGTACCAGATACCCTTAATCAAAGTCCCAAGATGACAAACCAGTCCACCTCCATCAGGTCTGCTTATAACCTTTATCCAAATCCTTCTTCCCCCTCCCCAGCAGAGGGGGAGGATCCCTGCCCTGCTCCTGCTGCCCACACTGCCCCTGATGCTGGTCAGGATGCTGTTGGCCTTCTTGGGCACCTGGGCACACGCCGGCTCATATTCAGCCGCTGTCGACCAACACCCCCAGGTCCTTTTCTGCCGGGCAGCTTTCAGCCCCTCGTCCCCAAGGCTGTAGCATCGCAGGGGGTTGTGGCCCAAGCTCAGGACTCAGCACTTGGCCTTGTTGAAGCTCATACAGTGGGCACAGCCCATCGATCCAGCCTGTCCAGGACCCTCTGCAGAGCCTTCTGCCCTCAGGCAGATCAACACTCCCACCCAACTTGGCATTGTCGGCACTGTGGGTGCGCTCGATCCCCTCGTCCAGGTCAGTGATGAAGGTGCTGAACAGCACTGAGCCCTGGGGAACAAACACCACTGGGGACCAGCACCAACTGGATTTAACATCATACTATGACAGACTTCACCAGAGAAATGCATTCTGACCAACAAGAGAGAGAAGGAAAGATGGAGTGTATTAACACATGGGGACAAAAAGATGCACTTCAGTGAAGAACAGGATGAGACTGGAAATGACACAGACTGGTCTGGGCACTTTAGAGACAACTTGCAGAAGGTTTTCCATCAGGCCACAGCAGCTGAAATTAGGTACAAGCCACTAGGTACAGTACATCGTCCTGCTCTCCCAGATGTCCTGAGATGCCTGTAGATTTTACAGTTTCTGTAAAAATAGAACTGCACGAATTTACACTGACAAGGTGGAGATGTAAAAGGCTGGAAATTCTGTACTTTTCAGCTCAGACGAGAGTGTATTTTCACTACATTATGTTCTCACACAAACACACACATAGTGGACAATGCAATCAGACCAAAACATCCTGCAAAAATAAATATGGTTACAGACATCATTTTCTTTCCTGTAGGAACAAGGATGACTGAAAAACAGCTTACGCATTTTCATAAGACACTATTTCTGCTAGAAAAGACAGTTTACCCATCCACAAACTGATACAAGTTTCCTCCTAAGTGATACCTTTCACCTCGAGTTTATCATCATGTTTGTGAAAATAAGCAATAGGGATCTTATCAAAATCTATAGGGATCTTCTCAGGAGATAGCTGGATGCAGCTCTTAGATTTGCAGCTTATCTGGAGAGCAGACATGACCTCGATTATTTCCTCCAGAAGAGGATCATCTATTTGCCAATTTTTGGAGGGTGTGTGAGGAGAGGAATTTGCTTTTTTGTATACTCTTAAAGTAAAAGAGGGTCAGAAAACAGTGGGAGCTGCCATGGGCTTGGAGGGAAGGGAAAAAAAAAATCAAGATAGTACTATCAACAGATGCTGCTTCCTTAAGAATACCTCTTATGGTATCCCTTTTTAACATGTTGATTTTTAGGCTATCTAAAATCATGATGAGAATATATCTTCCAAAATACTTTAACTGGCTATTGATGAACTACACCTAACACCTGCAGATGATTTCAGCAGGCTTGAAGCTGACCTAGGGGAGGTCTCTGTGCCATGGCACCGTAGCATGCAGAAGTAAAGGCTTACACTAATAATCATGCCAAGATAAGGCTGGTTCTTTTTCAGTTCTGCTTTTTCACAGGGTCCATTTTACCAGGGAAAGGACCTGTGTACCACAACAATTCCTGAGAATGCGTACGGGGTACCACTTCAAGTCAGTCTCCACAAGACT